>JAJJWX010002229.1:1343348-2686696 GCA_023529315.1 Papaver bracteatum | reverse complement strand
GTAAGAGGACACCTGCAGAGCTATTCTTGACAACAGCTGGTAAATGGCCCCCATACGTTTTTGAAAAAGTGAAAATCTCGTATGATTTTCATTGGAGGTAAATTTGTGCCTCCATGATATTTTACAACAATATAAAAATTTTATTTAAAAGTAACTTCAACCTGATTCCATCCATGATTCCCGTATTCAAGTCCACGGATGTGTGAATACAATTCTTCCAAAAACCAAAGAACTAGTTAACTTCCTAAACCTAAGGATGCGTGCATACAATTTTACTAAAATAATTTCCTTAAGTTTAAAGTTCATATATGGAATTTACCATGCTTAGAAGACAAAAAGATGCTAAAGATTAGTTCTATAGGCCTCTGTTCGTAAACGGATGAATGCCCGAGGAGGAACTAGTGAAGTTCATCGAAGATGAACGGAAATCTTTGGACATTTGAAAGAACAAGAAATAGAGAAGATGCTTCATGATAAAACGAAGTAACACCACCACCACATTTGCTTCAAAAAAAAAAATTGTGTCGTTTTGATTGATGAAACTAATGAATACTTATATTTGAACAAACCTTACACTTAGTTGGATAACAATTTCACCCTTATGGTGTTAAATTTAGTTCTTTATCGGCGTATGAGATTTTCCCGTTTAGTTGTAATCCCCGAGAACCAATTGTGCCCCCATAAAACTTTTGTTCTGGATTCGCCACTGCACCCCAGCAAGTGCTATCTCTCTTCATAGGAATTATCTTGTAGTTTTCAAAGAAGTTCTCCACAGTATAATTTTCAGAGACAATTGGAACATCTTTAAATTGAGGATTCTTCACAGATTCAGGGTAGCGAGATCCTTTATCAGCACTGCGAGAAGCATATTCAAGCAGTAATCTAATACAATATCCACCTAACTGATATACTGCTCGCGAGAACTTCTCGTGAGAGATTATTTGATAGAATAATGGAAGTTCTGGGTCATAGAGAGGAATGGAAAGACCATCTTCAAGTTGACCTAGCGATACTATAACTTTCTCGCGAGAACATTGATAATCGGTAAATAATTTGAGAGAAAGTTCGGATCTAGGGTCCTGATATGGAATTGTGGACAAAGTAAAACCTTTACTTTTGAGTTTTTCTCGCATCTCACCAAAAGCAGCCAAATTTTTAGCACCAGCAATAACCATTTTTTAAGTATGGGAATGAAAAATAAGATTGAAAAATAAGAAAGAAATCACAGTGATAACAGACGCGCAATTTACGGAAGAACAGTAAATTTGCAGAGAAGTTACGGAGAGAAATAAGAAGAAAGTAAAATGGGAAAAATAAAAGAATAAAAGAAGTATTTATAGAAGAAAATATTTCTAGAAGAAGATGAACGCAATAAATGCAAAGAAAAGACATGAGTGGTCAGATCGCAGTGGTTAGAAAGTACGTGTCAAAAATTTATTAGAAGAGAGAATACGTGAAAACAGCTGGCAAAGGATATAGAAATGTGTTAGAACATAGAAGTATGAAAAGATAAGTAGTTGTGGCATTCTAAAAGTTCTCATGATCTTCTCTTCTTCCTAGAAAATATATGAGAAGAGGCAAGATGTAGGACCAGAATATCGCTACAACATTTCTCTGCGAGATTAACAACACTTCCCAGCGAGCATCACCGCAATCTTTTCAACAACACTTTGCTAATGTTACAAAGAATGACGTAATAGCTGACGATTGAAGAAACAAGGGAAAAGCATGTTTGTCTTGCAATGGCTATAAAGCTTGCGATAATAAACATTATAACCATCGCGATAAGATCGCAGAGTAAATCATAAATAAAAGGAAAATTTAGTTGTCATCCACTAGGTAATTTCCTATATAAAGGGTTCCAATAGACTTAGAGAGGGATGATGTATTTTTGAGAGTTGAGAAACTCTTAAGGAGAGAGAAACTTGGAGAGAATAGTTGTAATCTGGATTTCTGTAAACATTTCTGAGATTTAAATAATAAGTGTCGTTTTTAATCTTCAATTATGAGTTGAATATTGTAAAATCTTAATAAGGGTGTAGTGTAGGATTTCCTGCAACTACATACTTCTTAATACATCGAAAGGGGTATTATTAAAACCAACTTTGTAACGGGGATCTATTAAGTATGTAATGGGTTTTATTGTGGTCTAATTAATTAAAGTATTACTAATTTTCAATCGTAGTATGTATTCATGTGGAAAATCAAAATTTCTCAGCTTACAGACTCAATTACGGACGGGAAATATAAGAATTCCCAGCCGTAAAAGGAAATTCTCGTTGAATAACGTCTAGAAGTTCTTCACTTCCCATCCTTTATTTGTGTTTACGGATGGGAATTCATCAAATCCAAACCGTAATTGCTTAATTATGGTTGTGTCGACACAATTTCCCGGCCGTAACAGAATCAAATTCCAGATTTTTTCAGATTTTTGATGGATTTGAATTGATGAAATTGATGTTGGGAGTTGATTATAAGGTTATCTTGAGTTTTGTGATGAATGGTTTCATCATTTTTCTTCAAAACAATTTCACCAAAATCACCATTTTTCCTTCTTCAAAAATCAAAAAAATCAAGTTTTGATTTGCAAAAGATTGAGGTTTTGATTGAACGCGCATATGGGGGATATCCAAACTAATTGGGGGATATGAATTACTTCCCCCAACCAGGGGTGGCTGATAAGGGGTAACTTTTGAATATGAAAATACCAAAATACCCTCTCCTAATTAAAAACCTTTATGAAAAAACTATTATGCCCTTTCCCCTAAAACAATTAAATATAAAAACCAAATAAGTTTATCCCCCAATTTCATTTGATTGCCGGCACAGTTAGGGTTTTGATTTTATTTTTTTTCTTCTTCTTCATTGTTCTTTGAGAAGATTAGTGATTACTGAAGAAGAAGAAGAAGAAGAAGAAGAAGAAGAAGAAGAGGACGACGCGGCGAACTCGGACGATCAACCACTCGCAGTCATGGATTCTTTGAGAAGGTTAGTGATTTTGAACTCATTTATGATTGTTTTAATCGATTTATAGCAATGGGTTTGGGTTAGAATCGCCTAAAATAGATGAAACAGTCGAGTTACACAGAGTACCAGCATTATATCTGGGATGAATACCACGCCGGTTTTAAGTACCGTCATTCGATCTGGGATGAATACCACGCCGGTTTTAAGTACCGGCATGTTCGATATAAATATATCCATGCCGGTAGTCAAGTGAAAAAAAAAATCAAGTTTCTGGATACTTTTCATTATGTGCCGGCACAGAATTATAGGATGAATACCACGCCGGAAGTGAGTTCTGGCATGGTTATTTAGGATGAAGACCACGCCGGAAGTGATGAAGAATATGTCGGAAATGATGAAGACCATGCCGGAAATGATGAAGACCATGCCGGTAATTATGAAATTCAATGCCTGTACTGAGTTCCGGCATGCTCGATATAAATCTTTCCATGCCGGTAGTCAAGTGAAAAAAAAAATCAAGTTTCTGGATACTTTTCATCATGTTCCGGCATAGAAATTTAAACAAAAACCATGCCGGAAATAGTTCCGGCATGCTCGAAAACTAGATTACCATGTCGGTACTTGTTCAAAACCATAAAAAAAAATCAACATTCTTAAGATCAAAACCAGAAAAAATTCGTAACGAGAGGGCCCCGAACCCCCCCGGATAGTGGCAATAATTTATGCACATTTCCAACAATGCCGGCATGGGTTTTTTGTTGAATACCATGCCGGCACCGAGCTTTTTCAGCTACAACAATGGTGGATTCAAAGACAAAAAATCAAATTTTCAACCTCTTAGCTTCAATTTTCTCATCACAATCATCTTCCATTTTCAAAAAACAAAATTTCCACTCAATTTTTTTCCCCTACTTCAACTCCTCACTCACACAAATTAAAATAAAAAATCAAACTAACCTATCCCCAAATACTTAACATTTTTTCTAATTATAATTATTCACTAATTAGGATTCGTCATGGCTAGATTAGGAATTAAAAAAATAATTACATAGGGGGTCACCCAGAATTGCTATTGGGACACCAATTTTGTCCTTTAGCTATATCCCCCAATTAATTTGGATATCCCCCAATTGCGCGTTCTTTTGATTAGTCTAATTGATTCACTAAGACTGATTAGTTAGATTAATCAAGTTAATTAGCACTAATCAAATTAAGGGTAGATTAGTTATTACAAAAAATGATGGATAAGGGCTGGTATGGGTTGTTATTTCATGACCCCTTTTAGCCCCCAAAAAACCATCCGTTTGTAGCCCCAAATATAGGATTCTTAAAATAATCTTAAGCTGAACTTTGGATTTGTAAATATATGTCGGCGAACCAAATAATTGTTTTATGAGAAATTGGGTCAATTGCCCAAATTTTTCTAAAACGTGGTTCTAATGGACGAGTAAAAATAAAAATTACTACGAGTGAAATGGACACCAAAAAAATAGCAATAATGAATCTGGACTCATCCAGGCTTAAATTTTAAAAATAGCGAGGGTGAAACTGGATGCATACTGATGTAAATTAAAAATAAGAAAAAATATTTGAAAATGAGTATGATGAAACTGTTTACATCTTGGCTATGTTTACATTCTCGTCCATTTAAACAGGTATGGGTAAGATGTAAAATAAGAATGAATCTGGACTCATCATGTTTTTTTCACTCAAGAATTGTCGCTATTGGGTTAATTGACCAATTTTGTGTTGTTTTTCCAGGTATTTCTTGACCTAGACTGCAAGCACGAGCCGTCATTTTTTTTTTAAATCAAAAAGGAACCGGTTATTATCTTCAATTAGACGGAAGCTAAATGCAAAGTCGTTGTCCAGAACCATCAAGTGGCATGATGGTTCTCGTGCTCCTCTAAGGAGGAGGTAGGGGTTCGATCCATGGACCTTGTAATTACTATTAATATTTAGTGAAAATTCTACTAACTCATCAAAAAAAAAAAAAAAGTAGGCATGACCTATCTCTGTGTAAGTATGTGCATTTTCAAGGTTTATAATTCTTCTTGTTTTCTTAAATATTCATGAGTTGAGGGAGTCATGATCCATATGGAATTTGTTCAATCCCACATAGTAGGAGCGGGGAATTTGTTCTTCTAACACAGGGCCGTCTTAGGCCTAGGGCGAGATGGTCGACCGTCCTAGGCCCAAATTTTTGAGGGGCCCAAGAAAATATTATGAGTATTACTCATACGGACTGTTAAAATTAAACCCGAATTTGGAGGGAAAAGTGGGAAGTGACTGTTAATATACAAGAATTAATTGGGGCCAGAAAAAATAATTGGGGGCCTGACCAGTTGGTCTCCCAATAGCACTTTGGTGCTACCCCTTCTCCAAATTTTTCAAAATGCCTAAACTACCCCAAAAATAATTATTGTTAATTGAGTTGATTAGGTTAGATTAGTTGTTAATCTTTTAAATTAGATTAAATCAGTTTTTGGGTAAAAACTGAGTTTATAGAAGAAAAAAAAAAATTGTTGGATAGAGAGGAAAAAAGTGAGTTTTGTGGAAAATTTAGGTTATTTGAAATGAGTGATTGTAGTGGAGGAAATGAGTTAAGTGAAGATTCAACCAACATAAATGATTGTGTTGATGGTGAGATTGTCTCATCTAATTCTATGGATTGGATGTTTGATGAAGAGATGTTAATAGAGGAAGATTTGATAAATGATGCGAATGAAGATCCTATTGCTCAAAATGAAGGAACCAATCCTCCATATGAAGAACCCGGAGCTCAAAACAATCAGGTAAACTTCCTATACTCTTCAAATTGCAAGAATGGTACTCCAAGTGGTCGATTCATGGACACCATGCAACTACTCAGAGTGAGGGTTGTTTGGTCGGGAGTAGAATTCCCTGACGACCCTTAAGAGTCGTTCGGTATTCTGAAATTCATAAACGACCCTAATGTCGAGTTATGAAAAATCGTCATTCATGTTCCCAAAAATTGATGAATCTAATGTCAGTTGTGAAAAATCGTCAATCATATTCACAATAATTGACGACTCTAATGTCAGTTATGAAAAATCGTCAATCGATTTATAAAACATTGACGACTCTCATTTTTAGGTTATCTATAGTCGTTTGTTGAATGTATTTATAACCCAACGACTCAATTACGTTTTTCTATCTGTAGCTCTCACTCTAAGGGTCGTTAGTTTAGCATTACCATAAACTGACGACTCTTTAATTTTTAATGAGAGTCGTTGTTAGGTAGTTCTCTAATATTGATGACTCATATTTTTTCCATAGCAACATTTTATTGAATTCTAAAAGTCATACATCTTTCATAGGGTTAAACACAATACATGATAACGATGCACTTCTGCTCTCAATCATAAAGCATGTAATTATACACAGTTCCATGGAAGATAAAGTAGCAATCGTGTAACTCAAACTTTTTCCCACGAAGTTCCTTGTAGTATCCATACGCCTTCTTCATCTGAAAAGGCAAACCCAAACATACTTAGTTAGTATCGATCTAATCGTTGGATAAGTTTTACCTCTTGTTTAAATACTTACTCTTACAGTACCCATCATATCCGGAAAGGCTTCCCTTATGGCCGTAAATTCTCTTTTCAAAACATCACACTCGAATTTTATCTCTTTGAAGCGTTCCTTGACTTGTTTCAAAGACCTTGAATTGCGATTTCCGTCCAACGCCACAAAAACGATGAATACGCGATTCCACCAAGCATACGATGTTTCATCAATCTCTTTGTCCAGACTATCATAGTGGTTTGTTACTGTTGTCTAAGCTCTTGTAATGGCAAAGTTCTCTTCGGCAGTATATGAAGTCATTGTGTTTCTATTTTTTTCCTCTTGGATGAATAAATGAGAAGGAGAAGAGAAGGTTGATAGTTATGGTGTCTATAATGAATAGGTGAGATATGGGTTTGTTTTATAGAATTCAACGAGCCAACTTCCTCAACCACATTTGGTAGAGTTCAGTTCACCAATAAATGCTGGTAGTATAGTGGGTCGTTAATATTTATAATTTACAACCAAACGACTCTTAGAGTCTGCAAATTAGGTCGTCCGGTTGGACATATATAAGTGAATGACCCTAGAAGAAAACTTGGCAGAATGGTATATATGTGTTGGTCCGTAGTCGTTAATCTTTGTTTGAAGTCGTTTAAAATACATAATGGGTTGGCAACCAAGATTTTAGCAGATTGAGGACTCTTTTTGAATGGTCATTTTGTTTCACAAAGGTCGTTAATCTGCAAAATATTGGTTGACGAGTTTGTATGGTGTCGGCCACATTCATAATATTCGTTGACGACCCATGTATGGTGTCGGCCACATTTCGATATTTTGTTGAACTAGTGTATTATTGAATTGAAAAAACGTACATGTGCTATGAAATAAAACATAAGGGAAAGACATATAATAGTTTAATACATAGAGCTAGTTCAATAAGGAAATTGTATACGAGAGTAATTATATTCGGCGAATTGCCATTCAACTTCCTCCAAGAGAGTATAGCAGTCTTTGTGAAAAAACTCATGGTCGTACCTTAATTCGTATTGGGTCCGACCCAAAGAATACTGAAAAAAAAATTTATTTTAATAAGTTAGTGTTGTTGAATAATGATAGGTGTCTAAAACACCTAATTTAATATCTAGTATTTATGCTTTCTTTGCTTATTTTCGTGTGAATTATGTATCTTATGTGTGAATTTGAGTTATTAGGTGCTTTGGAGTCGTTTGGAGCAAAAGAAGGAGAAACTACTCATTTTGAAGAGAAATGGCAAAAAGGTCATTTCACGGGCAAACACTATTCGGAGCCCAGTCAAGGTTAATGGTCACTCTCTTAGATACAGCCAGCTATGGTTAAGGGGTAGCCAGTTTTGTATTAGATGAGAAATGTTAAAAACGCCCAATCTGGGTGGTTCTTATGAGTGGGGTGTCACTAACCAGCCCTACCTCTTACCATAAATCGAGAAAATCAATAATTTTCTCAATCGAGAAACTGAGAACGCATCAAAGGCTGCTATTTTCGTGAGGTTGAGATTCGGAGAAAAATCAGATCGAGAATTAAAGAGGGTTGGTGGCACTGTTGTTCGAATCAGAGTAGAAGATGGTGGTGTTCTGAGAGATAATATGGAAGAATCAATGAAGGTCGGTGAGAGGAGATCAAGAACTGAATCGAGAGAGAAGAGTAATTGAATCTGAGATTAGAAATTGGGGTTTTGCTGTAATTGAAGCTAATGGACGATGGGTTTAATGGAAGTTCTTGAGATGCGAATCGAAGAAAGAATTTAGGGTTTGATGTTGATCAATTGATTAAGAAAATAGAGTTGAGAAAGGGGATATCTGTGAAGTCGACATAATGTGTTGGTGTTCTTGATAATAAGAAGTTTGATTCGAAATGGGTTTTAGGGTACGTGGTTGAATTCAGATTTGAAGCAATTGATGCTGCTATGGAGTAGAAGAAGGGTTTGTTGTCTCCCTTAATTAAATGGATGCTGGTGGTGGTTATTATGAGGAATATGGGTTCTTCTGAGATGGTTGTGGATGAGAGTAACAGAATATAATGGGTGACAGTGATTGAGACGGTGGCAAAATGGGTTCTGGGTTTGGAGTTTAGTTGTTGAATTCAACTGAGAAGAAATTGGGGTTCTGCCATTTCTCTAGGTGATGATTCTGTGGTGTTGAGTGCTGTTGGTCTGTGGTGGAATTAAACCTGCAGATATTGCAGGTTATGGGAATGGATTGTATGTGCATTACAGGGAAGAAGAGATGGTATGGAGTTGGTTGCAGGGAATGGAGAAGAACTGTACTTAATTGACACTGTGGTTGAGTTCTGAAATGACTGAGAAGTGATTGCAGGTCAGTGAGGTGGTCATGGGAGTGGAATTTGAGAACTGGTGGAAGCTGGTACTGGTAATGAAGCTACAAGGAAGAAATTGAGCAGTTGTTTGAGCTGTTCGAACTGTGAACAACACAATGAAGAAATAGTGTTGAGTTGTTGGTGCTGCAGGAGTGAAATTATGATTTGAATGGATGGAATGGGTTTTTAGTGGTTACTGCTATTATAGCCAGAAATACATGGAACTGCAGTTGTTGTGAAGGAGAAATTGAAGCCAAGAATTGCAAGGAAAATGTGCAGTGCAGCTGACAGAGAACAACCATCTTGGCTGTGATTGATGAAGCACAATGATGGTATAGCAGGGCCATCATGGCAGGAGAGAACTTATGCCATGGCAACTCAAACCAGTCAGCCAAGTTAGCTAGCTAACTCGGTTCTGACTCAGTGACTGACTCACTCCTTAACCGTTGACTAACAGCTTCACCCGTTTGACCATTAACTTGGACGGAATCTTGACGGAATATTCCATCGACGGAGAGGCAGTTCTCAGGTAGCCGACGGTCACGGATTCCGGCCAACTTCCGGCCAAAAACCCAGCTTTCTGGTGACCACTTTTGGGACAGACTTTCTACACGGGTTTTCTCATACATGGGCTTGAGGACTTCTATCTATTGGACCTTTGAAGTCTAGACCTAATTTTGGAACAAGAAGAGTTATAAAAGAGAAGACTTTTCTCAAAACCTAATATCTTTTAATCTATTATCTTCTACTTTTGTTTCTAGGGTTTACAACATGATAGGGTTTCTCTTTTTTCTTGTTATGAACTCCTATGCCATGAGTAACTAAGTTTTTATTATTGGTTAAAGATGTAGTTGGATTTTGAAAACAAGTTTTGATCTTTATGAGTTAGCTTTCTCTCAAAACCATCATTCACTTTCTACTGATTATAATAATTGCATGATTGATGTATTGCAATATGATTGAATGTTTGTTTAGTTGAGTCTAGAATTGATTGAACATACATCCATATCTATAGCTATTTTAGGGTTTTCATCGAGCGATAACCTTGAATACGAGTAGCATGATATGATTACGGTTTGTAGTGATACATTCCTGTAATCATATGTAGACTTTGACCTTTGTCCGAATTGTCATTCGCAATGTGTGATAGTTGCATTGATTAGCCTATTTCTGGAATTTAATGCTCCTAGGAATTGAACTTAATTAGCGCAAGGAGTTAGGTTATTCTTTAGGTAGAATTCACATACGCAGCTCTAATCTGTGTGTTGGTGACTTTGGAAATTTACGGAGTATTCTTGCAATAAGGTATTCTAGGGCTTTTGATGATAGCGAGATTAAATACAAATTCTATTCATATATTCAACACTTTTTTACAATTGAAGATGAAACCTTTATCCAATATTCTCACAACCTTGATTTGCGTGTTTACTTTTCTTTGTCTTGCTTTTATTTTATTTTAGTATATAAAAATCAGAAAATCACCCGTGTTAATTATAGGAAACCAATAATATATTGACAACCTAGTCCTCTCTGTGGGATCGATCCTTTCTTGCCCTTGCTATATTTATATTTTGAGTAGTAAGAAAGTGTAAATTATTTTTGACGCATACGACAGCGATCAAATAATCATAACCAAATTAATAATTTTTGATCAACGACATATTGATTCACAAACTTACTCTACTCATGCGGTCTTCGTTTGGGTTAGCGTCCTTACGAGCTATCAATTCGTTTCTCAGCAATACACATTCATTGTATAAATAAGCGTACCTTTCCCTTACCTGCGGGAGCGTCCTCCTATTACGTTTTCCGTTGAGCTTTGAAAACCTTAAACACACGTTTCCACCAAGCATTGGTGTTTTGATCATGCCCAAGGTAAGGCCCTCTTGTTGGGTCTTCATTACTGGTCACCCATTCCGCTTCCTCAACGGAGTGCTTGGTGAGAGTGGTGTGTGCTCTGACAATAGCAACATCTTCTAGGTCATTGAACTGATTTTGAGCCATTTTTATTGTTTGAAGGTGATGTATGACTGCTCTAGGATGATTGAAAGTGATAGGTGATTAAGTTTGGAAGAGATTGGTCTCTATTTATAGCAAAATATACTCAACGGCTACTTGTTTGTGAATAAAACCGTCACTTTATTTCAAAAAATAGCAATAACTGCTCCTAAGAATCAAACATATTTTTGATTTTGAATTTCTGCATTAACTGCCAGTAGAGTCGGCACTGGTTATAATCAGATACCTAACAACTCTAATTATGGTTTGTGAACGGCTCTTCAAAGTCAAACTTACCATTAATGTTTGAGAGTCGTTAATAATATTTGTAGAATCGTTAACATTACTTAGAAAGAGTCGTCATTTTGGCATATAGTATGTGGACGACCCTATGGTGATAGTTTAGTGTTTTTTTTTCATTTGGTAGTACGACAAATCTCCCAGCCAGTACCCGTATCTACAATGGGTCTGGATACCTCCCGACACTATATGACTGATTTTGTACGTTTACCTTAACCGAATCGGTATATTTATATATTCAAATAATTTTATTAGTGATCACATTGTTGTATAATGTAATTGTTTTCTCAATGTAGACATGGGTAACCAAGAATGACATTAAGGAGTGGGTTATCCCTAAGGCAAAAGAGAAGATGTATGTGGTTGTTCAAAGTAGACACGTCGATTGTAACATGATGGAAATGGTATGCGAGAGAGAGAGGGTAAGAAGGGAGAAAGTCACAAAGGCAAGAATTACAAGTATGAGAAGAAGACGACTAGGGTCTACCGCACAAAATCGAAGAAGTGTCAATGTCCGTTTAGGATTGTTTTCAAAAGACATCATGAATCATATGTATTCTGATTGTATAGTATTCCAAACGGGCGTCACAACCATGATCCACCCACAAGTTTATATGGACACACTTCATATTCTCGGTTAAAACCACATCAAATGGATAGAGTTCGGCAGATGAAGGGGTTTAGACCACTTAAGATCCTAAATGCAATAAGGGTGTAAGGATAACTTGTCCACCATTTCCACAATCAAAGCCGCCAAAGCAACGATTAAGAGAACCGAATGGAATGGTAGGTTGATTATGCAACAATCAGAGTGGTTAGCGGAAACACTAAACTACGCCATGCAAACTAAGGTTGGTCTGGATGAGAAAGTGACTCATATTTTTCTTGCACATCCAAGGATGGTGGATTTGGCTCAGTGTTTTTACCAGGTCCTCTTCATAGATTTTACCTATAAGAAAAACAAGTATAACATGCCGATGTTGAACGTGGTAAGCCATACTTCGGATAAAAATTCATTCACCGTTTCATGGTGCTTTATGGAAAAAGAAGAAATACCAGACTATGTTTGGGCATTGGAACAAGTGAGGTTGATTTACCGTGGAGAAGAGACGCCGCAAGTTATATTTACGGATAGGGATTTTGCAATTATGAGTGTGGTTCGTCAAGTATTTCCACCTGCTCAACAATTTCTTTGTACGTGGCACATCCAAACCAATATTTTTTTTCTAATTGAAAGAATCAAATCCAAAAGATCCATACTAAGAAGGGTAATCAATGATCTAAGGAGGAAGATGAGTGTTTAAGTAAACTTTCCAAAGAAGAGTGTGAGGAAGAGAAAAAGAAGGAAAAGGAAAAATATGATGAAGAGGGGGATCTATGGAAAGTTTTTTGTGAGGATTGGGACTATTTGGCTCATTCGAAAACAGAGGTTAAGTATTATGCTAACTTGCAGAATTTTATTGATGTTTGGAGTACTGATCATAATAAGGTGGTTGATTATTGCCTGAATACATGGTTGATTCCTTGGAAGGAGAAGTTTGTTTATGCATGGACCAATAAATACAAGCACTACAAAAATGAGTCTACAAGTGTTGCAGAGTCATCTCACGGCCGTTTGAAGAAAATTTTGGATCAAAGTAGGGGTGGGGTAGTTACGGTACAAGAAGAAATTCATGAGCACGCGGAGGATGACTTACGAAAAATAGTGGCACAGATGGAGTTGAGCGAAGACCGTTTTTTGATGCAACACATAAGAGACAAAGCTTTGTTACGGTTGGTAGCAAACCAAGTTTCATGGTGGGAAATTAACTATATGATGGATCAACTTATATATTTTAGAGCTAAAGCGGAGGACGGAAAGGTGATTAAGACGGAGTGTAATTGTACAATCGATGTTTGGCTCGGCCTCCTTTATAAACATAAACTTGATGGGTACAAAGATTACATTCCTCTTGAAGATATCGATCTATTCTGGAAGCAACTATCATTCATCCCTAATCCCACGGGTTTGTCCGATGAAGAATTTGGAGACTTGGAGATTGGAAAGTACATCAACGAAAAATACCGAAAAATGAATTGTGTAGGAAGACACATTTTGGTTGCTAACTTGTGGCCAGCCGCCCGTAAGAGCTTTGGGTTTGAAGAAGAGCCAATCAAACAAAAACCTCCCGGTATACCAACAACAAAAATGTCATTTAGAGAAACTGTTAACAATGACAAGGGTACCGATAGAGACCGATCACGTCATGAGCATGTCCAGGAGGAATATGATGAGTACGAAAAGTCTTTCATTCCTACGAAACTGAGTCGGTCTAAAGAGTAAGAAAATGAAGATATGGATATTATTAAGCATGCGGTCGATACCCAGCAAAGCCAAACTAGTGGTATGTTGATGATAAGAGGAATAAAGGGTAATCCTACGACACCTAGGGATTCGCAAGGAAGACCATATCGTGTTTCTTACACTTTGTATAAAGAGTTTACCGACCAACTTCCTTACGTCATCTTATATCACCTTATATCCACCGACGACGTTGATGGGGATGGTAATTGTGGTTACGATATTGCAACGGAACAATTAGGCCATTTTGACAAGGGAGATGAACTTAAGCTCACCCAAATCCAATATGCAAGGAAAATAATGGCGGAAAATCAAGTTGAGGACAAACAACTTTATTTGAAAATGCTCATGGAAGGAGATCAAAAATAGAGGGAATTGAAGTTTAGGGAGTTAGTATCAAACGAGAAATGGAGGAAGGGTTCGAAGAAGGCCGGTTATAAGTTTTGGATGCAAATGCCTTTTGGTGGACAAATTCTAGCGGACACATTCACTTGTGTGGTAATTGTATTCAGCAAAGTCTTCCCCGGAGCATCTTGTATGTACGTACCCTCAATAACTAGGTGCGACGCGGCGATAAAGAAAAGGATAATTATAATGGCACATGTCAACAATAACTATTACATAGGTTTGAATATTTCCGAAGAATATCCTTTACCACGGGTGGCCTATGGTGATTGGGGAGACTACGCCAAGGAGTGGACAAACCAATACGAGTTTGGAATGGTTTGGAAGGAACACCAAGTACAATGCTTTAACACGTTCACATGTGCGACTAAATGTGGAAGGAGTTGTTTTTATTTTTTGAAGTACAATGCATGAATACTTGGATGTATTTTTTGAAATTTAACATGTGTTTTATCTGGTGTAATCAACTTATCAGTGTAAACCTTTTACTTAATTTAAGGTCGTTTACATTTTAGCAGTTTAACATAACGGCACTTACCTCATTAACTTGGGTCGTTAGATCAGTATTCATAAATTAGAACGACCCTTGTTCTCCAAATATAAAGGTCCATTGTGTGTTTTGAAAATAATGGTCGTTACTAATCTTATTAATAATCGAACGACTCTATGAATCACTTTACAAGGTTTTACTAATTCATGGTTGATTCTTTTGCTATTATTTTTTTATTTTCTCAGAGTACTGGCTCAACTTCGTGAGTTACAAGGAAGGAGCTGAAGACTGGATAAACAAGTTGCATGGGATATACAAACATAAAGAGAATGTGCTTATTTTGAAGGTGTTGTCATTAGATTATTACATCTGTTGATAACTTGGACAGACAAGACTCTGCATAAAGCATTCTATCGCCAGAACCTTCCAAACATGGAAAATTTGTTGACAACAGTTCTTATCTTTCCCATTCTTATCTACTTCTAAGGGTTTTGCATTGTCCTTCCAGTTAGGTCAAAGAATTCTCGTGGACAACAACGTTCATATAGAGAAGTAGTAGTTGGAGTTGGAGATGTTTGATCAATAGGTGACATGATTAAGTTTCCCGAATCATATTTAACTTCTACAGGAGAGGGACCAATTTAGAGTGGAAATATTGGGTTGCCGTAGATTGAAAATTTTAACGATTAGGTGACTTGATTGAATTTTTAGAGTTTCTAGAGTTGATCTTTCATTTAATTTGTATTCAGGGATTCATTTCTTTTAGTATAATTGATATAAAGTTGATTTCATACGCTTTATTTCATTTTTATTAGAAATTTTAATCGAAATATTGTTTCAGATACATCAACTCTGAATCTGAATGAATTTCAGATTCACAAAATCTAAAATACCAAAATTGAAAATGACGGAATTGCAGATATCAACCGTTATTGCATGTAGCACCCAATAACCATTGTATTAAGCGCCTCCTTTGTGGTAGACATCATCCGTTATTTTATTTAACATATGATAACTGTGGTACTAAATGACAGATTCTGTTTGTGACTTAAAATCACATATTTCAAGCGTTATACTTAATAACGTTTTTTATTTGTCATTTATAAAGAGTCACACCAAATAAACAACGGTTCGAATAACATATGAAAACCGTGATAAATCATATTTAATAACAGATTTCATCCGTCATTTATATCCTTTTCTGGACTAGTGAATATAAAACCTCGGAAACATACTACTCGATGACTGTTTTACCGTGAAATTTCAGGCTTTGGATTGGGAAAGCATGCGGAATGTTATTTCGTACTTTTCAATGATCGCGATTATCATTTCTTCTGTAACTATGTTACATAATCTAAGATGTCTAGCAACAAGTTCAGTCCATGAGTTTGTAGCATTATCCTAAATGCTATACTTCAACAAATAAACGCCATTGTAGATGAAAATGCTACTGGAAAAAAATATGATATTCTGGTTGGATTCTCGCAGTTGATTCTCTGATCACTTAGGATGTCTCCTCCGGCAGCATTATTATACTATCTATTACTAATTTGTTTGGTTGGAGTGAGTAACCCGGCGATAACATATTAGTTTTAACACCATGAGTGAAACAAAACACCGTTCGAAATTATTTAGTAAATTTTGTTACAATGAAGATTCATCACCTAAGAGTGATCGTACAGTTGGTTGTATTTGATTGTGTTCCCTTCTACTTTGATATTTTAATTACTTTGCATCAACCATCATACCCTCTCAGCTGATGCTAAGGAGTTTGTTGATACGTTGGTTAACTCACCGTCTCCCTTTCTTCCAAAAATATTGAGGTCCAATGACCATGCACGCACCTACAACAAACCCTAAAAAAGTGACAACGAATAATACCCAATCAAATTCATTCTTTGATCCCAATGATTTTTCTTCCACAGAATTCAACCCATTTGGCGGTGATTCGGTGGTTGTATTGCAGTCTTTGGTCAGGGGAAAACCACATAATCCAACGTTTCCTTGGAAGGAACTTGACTGGAACGTCTGAAATTGACTGCCCGATGGAATTTTCCCATTAAGTTTGTTGAATAAGACGTTTAAGACAGAAAGAGATAACAAAACTGCTAGCTGGAAGGGGATCTCTCCTGTCATCTTGTTGCGTGAGAGGTCTAATGACTCGAGATGTTTAAGATTCCCGAATGTTGATGGGATCCTACCTGTGAGAACATTGCTTGAGAAATTGAGGCCATAAAGGGACGTGAGATTTTCGATACTTATCGGTATTTCTCCTTCAAAATTGTTGTTTGACAAGTCAATGATTGTAAAGATGGTTAGAATTGATGGAATTTTTACTATTACAGAAAACTCTCAGTGAGAGATACAATTCATTACAACCACAAGATACAGTTTCAGACAGTACTTATACAGACAGAGAAAGTCAAGATACAAGTGTGTGAAAATACTGTGTGGGATACATGGCATACACAGTTGTCCTACACGTGTGACAGAGAGAGGGAATCCAAAGATTCAAACCTTATCCTGCACTGCATTTCTAAGTTAACCTACACCACTGTTATCCCCCCTCAAGATGAAGGGTGAGGCTATCACATGAAGCTTGTGCATGAGAAGAGCAAATCTGGGAGCTGGTAACCCCTTTGTAAATATATCTGCAATCTGATCAATGGTATTGACATAGAAGACATCCAAAGCTTTGGACTGAACCAACTCCCTGATGAAGTGATAATCCAGATGAACATGCTTCATCTTTGAATACATGACAGGATTTGAAGCCAGGGCAATAGAGCTTATGTTGTCACAACCTAATTTGGGAATACCTGGCAAAGAAACATGCAGATCTTGTAAAAGATAACAAATCCATACAACTTCAGCTGCACTATGATCCAATGTCATGTACTCAGCCTCAGTGCTAGACCTAGCAATAGTTGTCTGCTTCTTGGAGGACCATGAGACAACATTGGAGCCCAGAAAAATACAGTAACCACCTGTGGATCTTCTGTCATCTACACAACCATCCCAGTCTGCATCTGAGAAACCCAAGAGAAAAATGCTACCTTTAGTGAAAGACAATCCAAAAGCAAAAGTTCCTTTAATATATCTGAGTATTCTCTTTGCAGCTTCCATGTGAGTGCTTCTTGGATGTTGCATATGCTGACACACTAAGTTCACTGCAAAAGAAAGTTCAGGTCTTGTCCAAGTGAGGTATTGCATAGCACCCACAAGAGATCTGTATTCAGTAGGATTGTCAAGCAGCACACCATCATCCTTGGAAAGTTTAGTAGTAGAATAAATAGGAGTATTACATGGTTGAGCACCCTCCATGTGATATTTGAGTAACAGATCAACAACATACTTGGTTTGGGAGATAAACAAAGAATCTGCATCCCTAACAATTTCCAGGCCCAAAAAATAATGCAGGGGACCTGAGTCCTTAATAGGAAACTGTTTTTGAAGTTCAGTAATGACAAACTTGATAAAAGGTGCAGAAGAACCTGTGAGCATGATGTCATCCACATAGACCAAAGCCATAGTAAGTTGAGAGCCTACCTGATGAACAAATAATGAAGTATCTGCTACTGAGTTTTTGAAGTTGAGGGATAAAAGAGCAGAACTGAGTTTGGCATACCAAGCCCTGGGTGCTTGCTTGAGCCCATAAATAGCCTTGTGAAGTAAACATACATGGTCAGGCTTATCTTTATCCACAAAACCAGGTGGCTGAGACATGTATACAGTTTCATGAAGCTCCCCATGAAGGAAGGCATTGCTGACATCAAGTTGATGGATAGGCCAATGATACTGCACTGCAAAACTGAGAATAATCCTGATTGTGGTTGGCTTAGCTACATGGCTAAATGTTTCATCAAAATCCATACCAAGTTGTTGATGATAACCCTTGGCAACTAGTATTGCCTTGTGTCTATCAATAGTACCATCTGGGTTATGTTTGATCCTGAACACCCATTTGCAGCCAACAACATTCTGACCAACAACTGGTGGAACAAGAGACCAGGTTCCATCATTTTGCAGAGCTGTGTATTCATTAACATAAGCAATTTTCCACACTTCTTGTTTCTTTGCATCAGTAATACAAGTAGGAACTTGAGACAAATAAGCAGAAGGCAAAGGATGTTTAGTAGCAAAATATGATTTAGGTGTATAGATGCCATTCTTACCCCTAGTAGTCATACTATGATCATTCACTGTAACTTTAGGTGCTATAGTAGATGATGAAATATAAGTAGAAATATCAGAGAATGAAGTGGGGATGAAAGCATAAGGTGGAGGACAAGAAGGCAAAGCATTAACAGATGAAGAACAAGATTGACTTGGAATAGTGGTATAGGGAAAACTGGATTCATTAAATGAGACATGCCTAGAGATATAGATAGTATCAGAGACTGGATCATAGCATCTGTAGCCTTTATGTGTCTGGCTATAACCAATGAAAATGCATTGTTTACTTCTAGGTTGGAGTTTGTTAGAGGTGTAAGGTTTAAGCCAAGGAAAGCAAGCACAGCCAAAGGCCTTGAGAGAATTGTAATCTGGTGCTCTATGAAAAAGCATTTCAAAAGGAGTTTGAAAATCTATGGACTTGGTGGGTAATCTATTAATGAGAAAATTAGCTGTTTGTAAAGCCTCTACCCAGAAATTGGTAGGTAAGCCATATTGGTAAAGAAGAGTCCTAGTGATTTCAATCAGATGCTTATGCTTTACCTCAGCAACACCATTTTTCTCTGGTGTGTGAGGGCATGTCAGTTTATGAGTAATGCCTTTAGTGGAGAAAAATTGAGCAAGAAAAATATTAAAAAATTCTCCTCCATTATCTGTTCTTATGGTGATAACTTTGTGAGAGAACATATTTTCAAGTCTGGTCACCAAAGCAACAAATGAGTGTTTAAAATCTGACTTGGAAGAAATAGGAAGAATCCAACAATATTTAGTAAAGTCATCAATAACATTTGCATAGTATAGAGCACCACAGATAGATGATGTGTGACATGGACCCCATAAATCCATGTGCAATAACTCAAGAGGTTGAGTAGATACTCTACTAGACAACTGAAAAGGAAGTTTGTGAGACCTACAAACTTTGCACTCAGTACAGAAAAATGGTTTATTTGTTACATTGGACAATTTTAACTTGTGACACAATCTTTGCAGAGTTTGAAAAGAAGGATGACCAAATCTCCTGTGAAGCAAGGCATGATCAGTAATAGTAGAAGCATGATGAAGTTTGTTGAATGATATAGGGTAGAGACAATTCTTATGTGGTCCTTGGAAGAGAGTGTTCCCAGAATTGAGGTCCTTCACAGAAAATCCATGAGAATCAAGTGTTAAGGAACAATTGTTATCAGATGTAAACTTGTGAATGGATAGCAGATTGTGTGAAGATTGTGGAACAACTAAAACATCTTTAAGCACAAAAGAATGATCATTAATAAGCCTACTAGAGTTTCCTATGTAAGAAATGGACATACCTTCACCATTTGCTGTTTGAATGTCCTCAGAACCATCATAGGGAGCTGCTTCTTGTAACTGAGTTGAAGAAGATACAATGTGATTATTGGCTCCACTATCTGCAATCCACTCTTCTGTGTCAAAGATATCAGCTGCTGCTAACATTGCACTGAGATTAGATGGTGGAGGTCTTCCTTGATAGGAGAAGTTCAATCTTTGTGTACAATTAGGTGCAAGATGACCATATTGTTTGCAGAGTTGACAAGGTTCCTGTTCAGATGCTGAGGTACCTCTACCAGAATTATATCTGCTGAATATGTGTGGATTTGGAAATCCACCACCATTATATCCTCTTCCTCTAGAAGAATTTCCTCTATAGTGATTATAACCTCCTCTAAAAGTACCTCTAGAAGCAAGAAAAGATTTTGCATCTGAATTATCAAAAGTAGTGTTGTGTCTTTCAGAAATGACTATTTCTTCACTTAACAGATTGTTATGTAGTTCGACACAAGTAATTGGTGGATTTATGTGACGCATTGCAGTAGCAAAGGGAATATAATCTGAGTTCAATGCCTTGAGAGTAACAACAACTAATTCTTTGTCTGAAATAATCTCTCCAGCAGCAGCTAATTGATCTGACAAAGACTTGATTTCATTCACCAAGGTGGGAATAGATTTTTTACCTTGAGAAAGAGATAACAATTTGGTGCGTAGTTTAATGGAGTGAGTTGATGATGCTCTAGCAAATCGTTCCTCAATGCTTGTCCAAAGATGATGAGATGTTGTTGATGTTGAAAAATAATCAATGACTGAGTCTGAAATTGTTGAATGGATCCACATAATGATTGTAGAGTCTTCATCTATCCAATCAAGATATAGAGAATTCTCAATTCCATTAACTTGATTTCTTGTAGATGTAAATTGAGGTGGGCACGGAAAAGATCCATCCAAATAACGACGTAATTTGTATTTTTGAATCACAGGATTCATCAAATTCTTCCAGGTAATGTAATTATCCTCTTTAAGTTTCAGATGAACAAATCCAGTGAGTTGATTTAGTGGAATTTTAGAGAATGAAGCAATAGCAGTAGGATTTTCCATGGAGTTTAATGAAGGAATTCAATGTAAAAACAAGAATTGAAGTAAAAGAATAAAGAAAGTTATGAAACAATGTAATGAAAGTAGATCTGAAGAAATTAATCAAGAAAGAAAGAATTCTTGGTTCCAAGAAAAGGATGAATTGATACCTCTCAGATTAGTAAACAAAGATATACCATTAAGAATCTTCTCAGCAAGATATTGGATCGAACAAATTTAGGTTGAAGATGAACAAAACCTAACCTGCTTTGATACCATGATGGAATGTTTACTATTACAGAAAACTCTCAATGAGAGATACAATTCATTACAACCACAAGATACAGTTTCAGACAGTACTTATACAGACAGAGAAAGTCAAGGTACAAGTGTGTGAAAATACTTGTGGGATATGAGGCATACACAATATCTGCCGTGTGACAGAGAGAGGGAATCCAAAGATTCAAACCTTATCCTGCACTGCATTTCTAAGTTAACCTACACCACTGTTAAGAATCTTCACCAGATCAGTAACTATCCCTTTGACCATCACCGTTTGTTGATAATAAATGCCCCTCAGTCGAGGACTAAATCCTATTATCTGATCATGCTGGTTCCATTCTTTTTCTTCTGTGTTTACCATCATAGCATTCCAACTCGAAAAACATTCTTTAGGTAAAGTACCTGAAAAGTTATTAGAGGAAATGTCGAAAATTTGTAGCATTGTGAAATTACACCCAGTTCCCTGACTTCCCCATGCACCAAAAAAATTATTTGACCGCAACACTAGCACACTAAGTCGTGGCATATTCCTTAGCCAAGAAGGGAAGTTACCATTTAATTGATTTTTCGCAACGTCAAAAACCTCTAATCCTTCGCAACTGACAATAGACCCTGGTAAATGCCCTTCTAAGTTGTTTCCGCTAAGGTCAAGTGTCCTCAGGTTGCAGGAATCCGGAAACGAGGATATATTTCCGTGGAAGTTGTTTCCTTTTAGATTCAAAATTTGGAGTCTTGGTTTGGACAACAGACATGAGGGTATTGTGCCACTCAGATTGTTGTGCGACAAGTCAAGAACCCAAAACTCAGTAGTTGCATCACACATCCATGCAGGGATACCTCCATTAAGTTGATTGTTCGAAAAAAAGAAGTATCTAGTTTCTGAATATGAGGATACATTAGGGATCATGGTAGTGAAGTTGTTGAATGAGTAATCCAAGAAAAATGTAGATGATGGTACGATAGGGTTCTTTCCTCGAAGCTTGTTGGAGTGGAGGTCAAGGACCGATATTGATTTAAAACTATTCACGGGCCAGGGTTGGCCCGGATCTTCCAAGAAATTTTGAGAAAGATTTAGTGTATGAAGACTCTCCATTTTCCACATCCAATTGGGTATTTTACCATGGATTTGATTGTTTGAAATATCTAGTTCATGCAAATGAGATCGACGATGCTCCAAGAAAGTAGGGATTTGTGTAAGTTGGGTTACCTGAGATTGAAATAGTCCCGATATTTGTTACTGAATTTGGATTTGCCGTGCCGCTGAAGTTATTTGAAGAAAGTATGAGAAAATCTAAGTTGGGCATTTCAAACATTGACTTTGGAATAAGTCCTTGCAATTGATTGTTACTCAAATCAATGGTTTGCAACTGTGAAAGAAATCCATTAGAAAAATCACCGAGTTGACCACTGAACCGATTCATGGAAACATCCAAATATAGAAGTGAAGGTAGGGAGAATAAACCCGTTGCTATTGTTCCATTCAGTAAGTTATTCGTCAACAACAAACGGGTTAGTTTCAGAAGCTTGTTCTGTTAAGGCAACATCAGTTACGTAGTCTTCTAGAACTATTGAAGGAGTCAACAATAAACGTATAACCTTTTTTCGTCAACAATAAACGTATAACCTTTTGCTCCTCATGTCATGAGCATAGGAGTCATAAGTTACCATTTTCTTCTAGTATGACTCAATATTTACATCCTCTAGACTTAGTTGTTTCTGATGTCTGGGGTCCCTCACATATTTTGTCTAATGAAGGTTATAGATATTACATTATTTTTATTGATGCTCACAGTCGTTTCACTTGGATGTTCCCGTTATCTCACAAATCTGATGTCTACTCCACTTTTCTTGTTTTTCAAAAACATGTCGAAAATATGTTTGATCGAAAAATAAAGATTTTTCAATCTGATAATGTTGCGGAATATCGCAAACTTACTCCCTATCTTCAACAACATGGTATCTTTCATAGATTTTCGTGTCCACACACCTCTGAACAAAATGGCTTAGTTGAACGTCGACATCGACATATTCGTGAGACTGGTCTTACTTTGCTTTCTATGGCTTCTATTCCTTCTTCTTATTGGTATGATGCCTTTTTCACAGCTTGTTACTTAATGAACCGTGTGCCATCTTCATCTCTTGCACAAGTTTCTCCGTACGAAGCTCTCTTTGGTGTTTTACCGGATTACCAATCTTTACGTGTCTTTGGTTGTCTGTGCTACCCTCATCTTCGTCCATATAGGTCTCATAAAATGGAATCTTTGTCATCTCCTTGTGTTTTTATAGGATATAGTCCAATGCATAAAGGTTACAAATGTCTTCATATACCTACCGGACGGATTTATGTTAGTCGTCACGTGGTGTTCAATGAGACTATCTTTCCCTTTGCCGCGTCGTTGACACCATCTCCATCCACCACTGATCAGGTAATTTCTACCTCTCTGCATGATCTCCCGGTTTTTATGAGATCTTCTAGTGTCAGAATGGACACTACTTCACCAACTGTGGACTCTGAACCACTCCAAGCTGTTTTAGCTGCCCCAATACATGCAGCTTCCTCGTCTCAAGGCTTTGATACAGCACTACCTGCGTCAGCAAATTCGTCAGCTTCTGCATCCGTTTCTGCGTCAGCAAATTCGTCTGTGCCTGCTGTTACGTCCCCCACTTTACCTGCTGTTACGTCCCCCACTTCACCTGCTACTACGTCCAGCACTCCATCTGTTGCTGAGTTCATCGCTTCACCTGCTACTACGTCCAACACTCCATCTGTTGCTGAGTTCGTCGCTTCACCTACTACTGTGTCCGAACCTACAGGACATCCAATGATTACCAGGGCTAAGGACGGGATATTTAAACCTAATACTTCTAAATATGCTCTTGTCGCATGTTCTGACCTTGAACCAACTTGTTATTCACAAGCTCAAGCAAATCCGGATTGGCGTGAATCTTCTGATAATGAGTACAATGCATTACTTCGAAATGGTACGTGGACTCTAGTACCCTATCATCCTTCTATGAATCTCATTGGTTGCAAATGGGTCTATCGCATTAAACGTAAGCCAGATGGTACTATTGAACGTCGCAAAGCTCGACTGGTGGCGAAAGGATTTAATCAACAAGCAGGCGTTGATTATGGTGAGACATATAGTCCGGTAGTGAAGCCTTGTACAATACGTGTTATCCTTACATTGGCACTCTCTCATAACTGGCCTATTAATCAATTTGATGTTCAGAATGCCTTTTTACATGGTAACCTTGAAGAGGAAGTTTACATGAAACAACCACCGGGATATGTTGATCCCAATTTTCCTACATATGTCTGTAAACTGCATCGATCTCTTTATGGATTAAAACAGGCTCCACGTGCTTGGTACCATCGACTCAGTAATTTTTTGTTGCAGAATGGATTTGTCACTTCCAAGTGTGATTCTTCACTCTTCATTCGACGTGATGACACTGGTATTCTCTTCTTGCTTGTTTATGTCGATGATATTATTCTTACTGGCTCAAGTTCTTCCGGGTTACAATCTATTCGTACTTCTTTACAAACTGAGTTTGCAATTAAAGATCTTGGTGCTTTGTCTTATTTTCTTGGAATTGAAGCAAAACGAACATCTACCGGATTATTTCTTACACAAAGGAGATATGTTCATGATCTTCTTATTAGAGCAAAAATGGATGGTGTTAAACCAATTAAAACTCCACTCAGCACGACTGGTGATATATCGTCTGATCATAGCACTCCCATGACTGATGCTACCGAATATAGAAGTATTGTTGGTGCTTTGCAATATTTGACATTTACTCGTCCTGATTTAGCTTATGCAGTAAACAAAGTCTGCCAATTTATGCATGCTCCAACAGAATATCACTGGAGTCTAGTTAAACGTATATTACGTTATCTACAAGATACTCCTACTTTTGGAATTTGTCTTAAACCGGCTAATATTTTGCAATTGTCCTTCACTGCTTATACGGATTCGGATTGGGCTGGTTCCTTAGAGGATCGTCGTTCGACTAGTGGATATTGTATTTTTCTGGGAGGAAATCTCATATCTTGGAGTGCTCGTAAACAAAAGACAGTCTCTCGTTCAAGTACCGAAGCTGAATATCGTGGTCTTGCTATTGCTACTGCTAAAATTATGTGGATTCAATCTCTTCTTTCGGAATTACAAATATCAACTATATCTCCGCCTGTTCTATGGTGTGATAATCTTGGAGCTACATATCTTACGGTTAATCCCATATTTCATGCTCGAACAAAACATATAGAAATAGACTATCACTTCGTTCGTGATCAAGTTGCTTCTAAAAAGCTAGATGTTCGTTTTATCTCTTCAAAGGATCAAGTAGCGGACATATTTACTAAACCTCTTCCTAGAGACCGGTTTATTGATTTACGATTCAAGCTAACGGTTCAAGATGACCCGTTGCGCTTGCGGGAGGGTGTTAAGGCAACAACAGTTACGTAGTCTTCTAGAACTTCTTATACATAGTATGTCTTGTATTCCAGGAAAAGTAGAACTTTAGGAAATACTTGTACTCCAAGTCTTTACGTATTTAGGTCTCTATATGTGTATATATAGGTAACCTGTGCGCTTGTATTATTGTACTTGAAAACGTTTGGAATATATAGAACTCAGTTCATCCAACTTCTCTTCTTCTCTTTCTCTATTCTCTTTACTTACTGTAACACATACAATCTCGACTTGTTCCATTCTGGAGGAATCGGACCTGTTAAGCGATTCTGAGAAAGATCTACGATTACGAGGTTCTCCGACGAACTGATTGACGTGATTAAACCAGTGAAACTGTTATTTGAGAAGTCTATGTATTGAAGTTGGTTAAGCTTTGAAAATGAAGTAGGAATTGATCCATTAAATGCACAGTTTTGGAGATATAAGGTGGAAAGTAGTCTAAGATTACCAATAGAATTTGGTAATTCTCCTGAGAAACTCGTATATGACAGTATCAATTCCCGGAGAAGTCCGTTCTTAGGAAAATCTGGTAAAGAACCTTCAAGACGATCATTACTCGATATATCCAAACTTTGAAGTGTTTGTAACTGAAGAACTTTTTCCGGAAATTTTGCATGCAATTTACAATCACGTAGATGTAATGTAATCAAGTTGCGGAATTTACTAAAGAAGTTTGGTACTTCAGCGGAGATGTTGTTGTAATTAAGGTTTAGTACAGAGAGTGATCGAAGCTTCTGAAGAGATGAATCAAATGGCCCAGAAACACCACAGTAAACCAAACTCAACACTTGCAGTTTAGGGAGACATGAGGAGAAAACGTGACACCACTTGTTTCCATATTCAGATAAATCTACACCGCTTAAATGGAGTTCTCTTAGTCGTGTTAGATTATGAGTAAATTTTTCCAGATCCGGTAATGTGATTTTATATTTCACGAAATAATGAACCGGACTAGTGTCCGTAAAACCAAAAGAAACAGTTATAGATAAATCGAGTATAACCAACCTTGTCAGACGTGATATCCCAATCGGAATTTTCCCATGAAAGCCTGAATTCGACACATTTAGATATTCCAAGTTCAAAAGTTGGTCGAAGCCAGATGGAAATGGTTCTGAGAAGGAGTTCTCAGCCAAATTCAATCTCTCGAGGTACTGAAGTTTGAATAAACCGCTATAAAAATCATCTTGTACACTAACAGATGCATGCTCATCACTAAGGTCTAAACCGATAATATTACCATCTTTATTGCAACTAATACCATCCCAAGAAGAACAACAGTCGGTGTTTCGATGCCAAGAACTACGTTTTGGTGAGAAACTGTCACTAGAAGTAAGACTTTGGTTCAGCTGCAATAACAAAGCTCTCTGATCATTCAAGCATTTTCCTTGAACACAGTTGCTGTCGGAGTTGGTTGAAATCAAAATGTAAAACAAAAGGAAAAGACATGCATCTTGAAGAAACGTCATTTGAGATGGTAAAAAGGGAAGGAAAAAAAAAAGATTATTCAGAAGAACACAATGGAAAGGAGTTTAACAATCTTAAAAGGTTTAATGGTGAGGACATGTTATTCATAAACCAACTCCAGGATTGTCAGAGTTTACGACCATCAAAAAGGTGGTGAATTTTGGTCCTTGTTTTCCTTCATGATGGACCAAAGGCAAAGCAGTTGAAAGTTGACACTACGAAAAAGAGTGACATCGATTTTGTCTTTCATCAAATAATCTATACGGGATTTCAAAGATACTCCTACACACAATGGACTTATGTGAAACCTATATCATGGACGATTGGTTGAATTAAAGGTGTCTTTAATTTGTTTTTGACTTGAAGGTTGTGGAGGTTGGGGTGACAGCGTATTCTTGAAGTCCAACAGCTATCACAAAAATAGGGAATACGCGTTTCGGGGTTTTATCTATCTTGTAAATCTTGATTTTCTCTTAAATAAGAGTTCATACTGCAACAATATCACACACAGACATTACATTAGTTTTCACAGTTTCACTGTGTATGGAGCATCTTGCGAGGCATGTCAAGCGGTCAAGGACCACTTCAAAAAACTATACCACGCAATATATATGGCACTTACTCAGTTTGGCTTTCTTTTTACCGAGAGTAAAATTGCGGATTATTAGGGCACCATTTCTTATGATGACACTGGTCGAGATACAAAAGGGAACGACACTGTGACAAAAGCGATAACAAATAGTGAAAGTGAACAGAGATGAACTAAATTAGTTGACAAAGGGATGAAGGAAATCGACATAATTTCTTCTCTGTCCCATCTCTGACTATGGTACATGAGAGGACGCATAGAAGTGAGCCATGCGTAGGTCCTTCTATGGCCATCTTTCAAAATGCCCCAAAGTCTTCCTAACTGTAGAATTATTGAAAAACAAAATTAAGGTGACTTTTTTTATTTACGTGAACTTTGAACCGCTTTGCCATTCTACTAATTAATGGGAGGATATCTATGACCGGTCCAAACAGTTAAGTTCAACAGTTGCGCATTACTGAGATTGTAGCCTGGCCGATGGAGCTGCACAGTCTGACGGTGTAGCGGAAACATGACTGAAACAAGAAAGGCTACTTAGCAAATGCAATACGATGCGAGAGTGTTGCATATCCTTATTCAGAGTTAGCCCAACTCAAGGAAGGAATAAAGGATGAAATGGAAAGTCATGGAATGACTTTGGCATCGTTCCAAGTACTGGCCAAAGCTTGGACAATGCATATGAAACAATGGTGTTGCCAAATGCGCCATTGGTAAATATTGCTCTCCAATAAGGATGCAAGCATGAAGTTGAACTAAGCAATTCAAGAGTCAGTTAGCATTATATTCTGGTGTTGGCATCCAAATGAGCTAAGTGTATGATCGGAATGGATGAAGCGCAACCATTGCAGAATACTTGGCAGAAGTGCAAGTTGGATGAAGCGCAACCATTGCTGGATACTTGGCGTAGGCCAAGAGTGAGTAAAGAACAATCATTATCGAACATTGGCAGGGCCAAAATTCAGTGACGCATAATGATTGTCGGAGATGAGTTCAAGACGTCAGTTGCGAGTGTGTGTGCATCACACGCATGCCAAAGTGAAAGAGCAAGTTAGAGATGGTTATAAAGTGACTTTATAACCGAGTTTGGCATAGCCTAACCATTTGGAACAAGTGTGGAGCCATTCTACACGCAAGCACTAAAGTTAGCAATCAAAATGTGAACTGTGGCGGTTAGGGAACTTCCCATGGATAGATGGTTGTTCATGGGGCGTGCAAGAGAGTTGCATATGTATTGGACCTGGTTCTTGGCATTATAAATATCCAGAGAACCCTTGCAGATGAGAGTTGTTCAATAGTTCAAGTGTTGAGGAACCGCATTGCAGTAGAGAGTGAATTCTGTGAGGCTTAGAGAATAAGCTTGTAAGTCCATTGGTTGGACAAGTTTTGTATCTTCCCCTTAAGCTAATAAAAGAGAGTTTGTTGGCTTACAAGTTGGTTTTAGTATTCTGTTGATTTGATAATACTCCCCAATTTCTGTGAAGCATAATCATGGAAGAAAACCCTTTGTAGTATGGGCTACATTGCTGGTGAAGAGAAAATATAAGTAAGTTTTCCGTTGCATACTCAAGGTAGAGTTGGTTGTTTGCATAGGTGCAAACTTATAAGGCTGAAATACGAGTGGGTGATAAGAAATCACTGAACCACTGTATTATCGGGTTACAGTTGCGCACAAATTTGTCAGGGACATTTGCAAGTGTGACAATTCGGGTATCAGAGCACAAATTTCTCTGTTTTGGCTTTGTTTTTGGAATATTTTCTCCGTTTTTCTCGAGTTTAGTTGTTGAAATTGCTAGACATAATGGCTAGTAAGAAGGGTTCGACAGATACCCAGATTGATAGGATTGCGAACTTGGAAGAAAGGATTGGTGGAGAGTTGGGACATCCTCATGATGCCAATTATAAAGCAACGTTTATGGCTCGCATTCAGGCTCTTGATGAGTACGCTATTGAAATGCTAGATTCAAACCAAGAAACAACTAAGAAGCACGATGATTGGGAAGGCCAAATCACTGCTGTTAAGACCATATTCACAAGAGCCTTGAAAGATCTAACTGATGATTTAAGCTTCTTAAGGAGAATGGTGAGTACGATTGGTTCAGATCAAGGTACTGCGGGTGTTAGTGGCAGTGGATTTACAAAGATTAAAATCCCAGAACCTAAGGCATTTCTGACGCTAGAGACTCGAAGCCATTGGAGAATTTCATGTGGGACATGAACCAATACTTCAAGGCCGCTAGAACCCCGGAAGAACAAAAGGTTACTCTCGTTAGCATGTACCTGGAGAGTGATGCGAAATTGCGGTGGAGAACTAGAACAGATGATGACCTTACTGCTGGTCATACACGCATCGTGACATGGGATGTCATGAAAGAAGATTTAAAGGGACAATTCTTACCAAGAAATGCAGCTTGGATAGCCAAAGATAACTTACGTAAGCTACGGCATACCGGTATAACACGGGAATACGTGAAAGAGTTTTCATCCCTGATGCTAGATATTCGCACCATGTCTGAGGAAAAAAAGTTGTTTAATTTTATATCTGGCTTGTAGCCGTGGGATCAGGCTGAAGTGAGAAGGAATGGTGCCAATGACTTACATTCAGCCATTGCAATCGTGGACAACCTTGTTGATTATAGGTTAGTTAATACTTCAACTGATGATAATAGGAAGGGAAAGGATATGAAGAACCAGAAGTGTAAGGACAAGGAGAATAAGAAAATTTGTGAGGCCAAGGAGAAAATCTATCAAAAGGATGATAGTTTGGCTGCGAAGAACATAGTTGGTGGATGTTTCTTATGCAAGGGTCCTCACCTTGAGCGTGATTGTCCAAAGAAAGAAAAATTATACGCAATAGTCGCTAAAGGCAGTGGCGACAAAGAAGAAGTTGATCATGTAGAACATGTTAATCCTATTCAAATATGCAGCATAATAGCACAACAGGCAGCAACACAGCATGGGATGAGTGGTGCTGGCTTGGTTTTTGTGAAAGTTGGCATTCACAATCATCGACTATGGGGAATCATAGATACTGGTGCTTCGCACACTGTTATGAGTTTGTCGATGGCAGAGTACTTGGGTTTGGAAGTATATCAGGCTGATCACTGCATGAATACAGTGAATGATATATTAAATCCAATCAAGGGGATGGCTATGGAAAATGCTGATGTGGGAGAATGACGTGGTCAAGTCAGTGTAATGGTGATGCATCTCTATGATCCTTGGTAACAACTTTTTCAAGAAAGTAGAGGCAACAGTGATGCCTCACCTTGGCGGGATTTTCATACAATGTCCAACTGCACTTTGTTTCGTGAAAGGTATAAGGAAAGTTAGTATGGTTGACATGAAGTGTGACATAGGGAATGCAAGTGAGTTTGCTACTGTCCGATCATTCAACGAAATCTTAGCTGATATTCATATGGAATTTGGATATCCCATAGATCTTAACATCCCTTGTTCACCGTGATTGACGCATATATGAGGAAGGGGAATTGCATTGATGTTTGCAAGTGCCTGAACCTGCAAGGTTGCTAAAGTATGAAGACTTTGGCATGTTTTGTTGCTGATCTTATGGTCTTAGAAGATAACACATTGTTTGTTGGTATATTTGCTTTGGTTTCGAGTTTGCTTTTAGTAAGGCCCTGGTTGGCCAGTGGTGTAAATGGGAAGGAGTCCCTATGTTTCTTATGTAAGGCTAGTGTAATGAATGAATGTGGTGTTTAAGAAAAAACCTTGTCTCTTTTTGCTTAATGTAAAGCTAGTTCATTGGGTAAGCACTACAAGTATACTTAGCCAAAGTATACAATAAGAAACGCTAAAAACAAATCCAAGCAAGAAGAATTGAAGTTGGTGGCATAAGCGAGTTTGCTGTTAGGAGAGTTACGTAGAAGTGCGACCGTATTTGGCAGCGATAGCATGAAGTAACGCAGCAATAATGAAGATGTAAGTTCATCAAGCATATGAGTTAAGGGTAACTCATATTTAGGAAGAACATGATGTTGTTTTTCCTCTACACTAAAGTGTAGCAGTTTGAAAGAACAAGTGAGGCCTTGTTAGTTTCAAAGGCGCGTGAAGAGGATACTGCTTTTAAAGTGACAGTGGAGAGCCCCTAGTACCCTAAGTCATGGCTCATGTCATGCATTTAAGTCGACTTTGCACAAGGGTGTTGAAAAGTTATTGAAGAATACTTAGTCTACAGTAAGGCCTGTTGAATTGCAAGAGTGCAATGTCAGTCGGAAATGAAGGAAGTAAGCTAAGTTATGCATATCAGGGTGATATGTTGGTTGTTTGGCATGTACACTTAGGCAAAAAATGGCCGGAGAAAATATTTGTGATACGGATGCAATCGGATGCGGAAAGTTGGCTTTGCGTATAGCTAATGAGTACTGTTGAATTTCAGATAAGGTTCTGAAAAGTACATAGAAACAGATTGCAAGAGCATTTTGAGTGTTAAGATGTGAATGAAGTGGAGATTGAAGCATAGTCGACGATATGATAATGAAGCTGGAATTTATAGGCTTAATGGCAAGGCAAACAAACTAAGTGGTGGCGTAAAGTACTAGGCAGAAAGGGTTGTCAAGAATGATGGCCAAACAAGTTTGCTAAATTCTAAAAGTGGCTCAGAAGCGTACAAGGCTGAAGAACAAGTATATTGAGTATAATTTGATGCGTTCAACTAGGACGTTGAACAGATTGGATGGGGGAGGTCTATGGCCGGTCCAAACAGTTAAGCACAACAGTTGCGCATTCCTGAGATTGTAGCATGGCAGATGGAGATGCACAGTCCGACAGTGTAGCGCCAACATGGATGAGACAAGAAATGCTACTTAGCAAATACAATACGACACGAGAGTATTGCATATCCTTATTCAGAGTTACCCCAGCTCAAGGAAGGAATAAAGGATGAAATGCAAAGTCATGGAATGACTTTGGAATCGTTCCAAGTATTGGCCAAAGCTTGGACAATGCATATGCAACAATGTTGTTACCAAATGCGACATTGGTAAATATTGCTCGCCAATAAGGATGCAAGTGATGCATATGAAGCATGAAGTTGAATTAAGCAAGTCAAGAGTCAGTTAGCATTATATTCTGGTGTTGGCATCCAAAAGAGCTAAGTGTATGATTAGAATGGATGAAGTGCAACCATTGCAGAATACTTGGAAGAAGTGCGAGTTGGATGAAGCGCAACCATTGTTGGATACTTGGCGTAGGCCAAGAGTGAGTAAAGCACAATCATTATCGAATATTGGCAGGGACAAATTCAGTGACGCATAATGATTGTCGGAGATAAGTTCAAGCTGTCAGTTGCGAGTGTGTGTGCATCACACGCATGCCAAAGTGAAAGATCAAGTTAGAGACGGTTATAAAGTGTCTTTATAAACGAGTTTGGCATAGCCTAACCGTTTGGAACAAGTGTGGCGGAATTCTACACGCAAGCACTAAAGTTAGCAGTTAAAAAGTAAACTGTGGAGGTTAGGGAACCCATACGGATCAAACTGTGGCCTCACTTGTTCATAGTGCGTGCAAGAGAGTTGCATACGGATTTTCCCTGGTTCTTGGCATTATAAATATCCATGGAACCCTTGCAGATGAGAGTTGTTCAATAGTTCAAGTGTTAAGGAACCACATTGCAGTAGAGAATGAATTTTGTAAGGCTTAGAGAATAAGCTTGTAAGTCCATTGTTTGGACGAGTTTTGTATCTTCCCCTTAAGTTAATAAAAGAGAGTTTGTTGGCTTACATGTTGGTCTTAGTATTCTGTTGATTTGATAATACTCCCCAATTTATGTTAAGCATAATCATGGAAAAAACCCCTTTGTAGTATGGGCTACATTGCTGGTGAAGAGAAAATCTAAGTAAGTCTTTTGTTGCATACTCAAGGTAGAGTTGGTTGTTTGCATAGGTGTAAACTTATAAGGCTGAAATATGAATGGGTGATAAGAGATCACTGAACCACTGTATATCCGGGTTATAGTTGCGCAAAAATTTGCAAGGGAAATTTACAGGTGTGACAATATCCCATGTGGCTTTTTTACATGGCTGCTAATAGCGGGTACCAAGTTGTTTAATGGTGTACCAATCCAAAAATAATGAATATTTTGTCTTATATGTTTTTTAGTACAGTACCCATAGCAAAATGATTCCCCTATTAGCAATCTTGCTTTTTTTTGATCTATCATGAACGAAGAAAACAAGGACCAAAATGAATAGAAATCAATGGTGGATGTCCAATCATTCTTGACTTATAAGGAGCGTGTCTAGTTCAGTCCGAGGATATGCTTTATTCTTCCGTTTTTTATTTGTTTAACCGGAGGAAGCTAGCTGAGGCCATTCGCTTGTTTTTTCTTTGCCAACACTCTTACATATAGCTTTCTCACAAATTTATTAGCATAGCGCCGTTTACTTGTTTTCAGCTGTCCTGGTCATTATTTCCCTACTTTACCATGATCGGACCCTTCAAATAAAATCCTATTATTGGGGCTCTGAGGGGAGAGTTTTTGGGGGCTAATTTACTAAGTGGAGCCTAAATGTTATAGGTGGAGATCACATTTGTGTAAAAGTTCTAAATTACTCTCCATAATTTTAATTTATTCCCCTTATACCCTCTCATTAACTACCTAATCTAATCAAAAAAAAAAAAACTGAAAAAAATAGACGACATTAAAAGAAAAAAAAAATCGTCCCCCCTGTTATAACTTATTCTTCCTTCCCCTTTTTCTTCTTTCCTTCTTCTTCTTTTCTTCTTCCATTGAACATTGTTCAACGATTAATCGTCGATTCAAAAAAAAAATCGTCGTCGATTAACCACATTCTATAAAACCATCAAACCTAATAAGGAAAATCTTGGTCAATCTTCGTCAAATCAACCTCCTACTAAAGCAGAGAAAACAACTTCATCAACTGAAGATCAAGAGGAAGTGAATGAAGGAGTTCCAGAAGCCGTCGAGTCTCCTGACATGACAACAATAAGGTATAAATTCAAAAAACCAGTCTTTATTTAAGCGTTTCGTTGATTAATCAGTTGGTTTCGAAAATTTTAGTTCTGAAAAAACAGTTTTAGAAAATGCTTACGGCTGGGAGTTCTTGTATTCCCAGCCGTATATACGTATAACAGTTGGGAATTGTCGATTTCCCAGCCATTTATAAATTACACGGTTGGGATATATAAGAACTCCCAGCCGTAACTAAATCGACGTGTACGAGATGGAGCATTCCTATTCAGAATTGGTTGTATACAACTAGGATATTCCTAGCTGTATATTCTCCTGTGTTCATAATTTTTTAGTTGTTGTATTGTTATGTCTCGGTTTTCCCAACCGTATCTTTATTTCCTGACCGTAATATCCAGTTTCCTAGAAGTTTTTACATTACTACTTGGAATTTCCTAGACGTATTTATGCCTTGTGTTGTACTGTGAACTAGCAATTACAGTTGTATAGGTTTTCCTATCCGTAATTTTTTATCGGTAATACTAAGTTCCCATCCGTAATTTTGTTTTCGTCTTGGTCTATTTCAATGTTCCCATCCGTAATTATGTTTGCGTCTTGGACTATCCAATTTTCCTAGCCATATGGTGTTTTACGGTTTGGTTATGTCAAATTTTCCCAGACGTATTTATTATCTACTTTTGGTTTTTTTCCTTCTTTGTCTTGGAACAGAGGAAAAAAGAAGAAGAAAATATCCCAAGAAGTAACACCTTCTAGAGACCCGACTCCGCAACCTCGTCATGCAAAACCACTGGGTGCAGACGCAAGGAAAGAAATCGGAGTTGTGACTGATGGAGAAAAGGAAGGTGGTGGAGATGAAGTTGGAGTCACTGGAGGAACTGAAGTTGGAGTTTCTGGAGGAACTGAAGTTCCTGTTACTGAGGGGACTAAAGTTGTTGTGACTGAAGTTGTTGGCATTTCTAGTGGTGGTGGAAATGAAGGTGTACTTGTTGTTACTGGAGGAAATGAAGTTGGCACTTCTAGTGTTGCTACTATTGATAAAGGTAAATATGTAGTCGAGGAGGGCAAAGAGGAGGACAAGAAGGAGGGAAAGAAGAAGTATAAACCTAAGACAACGCCAAGACAAGTAATTGTCTATGGAGCCTTTACCTCCAAAGAGGAATGGGAGACCTTGGGGTGAGCCAAGAGATTGTTCCGTCTTGATTGGCTACACTTCTTCATGGGCTGCTAGGGTTTGTGGCACTAAGGTAATAAATCAAATTACATATATGTTATATTCATTTTGTTATGGATTATTATTTTTACAACCATTTTTTTTTTGGTAGTTTCCGGATAAAGCTGTCCCTAAACTAAAGCACCAACAAGCAAAGTTTTAGTCGTTGGATGATGAGCATCCAGATGTGCAAGTTTTGGTCAAAGCTTCGGGGTTATGGTCTGGAATCGATGCTTTGCAGAAGACATATGATGTTGTCACAGTTTGTGGTTTTAGAGAAAGATTTTGGCCAGAAACTATGACTTTTTACCACTCATTCGGCGAGATGACTATCAGTCCGGATGACGCAAAGAAAATCACTGGTCTAACTTTGGAAGGAAAGGAAGTGTTTGAGGGTTTCAAAAATTCCATGCCTTTTGATATGCTTTGTTCCTTGGCGAAGAATTGTCTTGGGTGGGGTAAAGATGAAGCGGAAGAAGAGTTTGAAATAGGGTCTGGAGCACCTCCTAGATCTAAAAGGAAATTTAGTGCACCGGGCGAAATTGGTGAAGCAGTTATTATGTCAAGGAAGATTAATTTGGGTCGCCTGAGGGATAAGTTTGAGGATTCTAAACGCAAGACGGATAGGGGATTGGTGGTGATGGACGCAGAAATATCTAGACATACGGCTATATCTTACTTGTTGCATGCTCTTGGGACCGTCCTTTTCCCCGATTTCTTAGGTAATAAGGTAAATGCATGTTACTTGCAGTGGTTGAAGACTTTCAGTCTCGATAAGGAAACAAACGAGGTACCTAGGTGCTCGTGGGACACCGTCCTCCTTGCTGATGTGTTGGAATATCTTTTCAAAGCTTCTAGATGGAATGAAACCCAAATTACGGGATGTGTTGCTCTTGTCCAGGTATCTTTTTGTTTTAATATAACAAATATTTATTTGTTTTACTTTTATATACTTATTTGTGTGTAATAACTTATTTAAAAGGTTGAGGCCTACTCGGAATACAGATTGGCTTCTAGATAAACCTATAGGAGGGAGATACCCCTTTGGAGGGACCCAACACAAGGCTAAAGAGACGAAAATGGTCGAAATGAGGAAAAAATTGGATGCTTTGACAATTGAAGATGTGGTTTTTGATCCATATTAGAAACTTGATGAGGATGGATAAGAGAAAGTTAGTCATAAAGTATTTTATGATGTGGCAACCTATACGGAACCTTCGTTTCATGCAAATGGGTTCATCATTTTAGATCCTCGTAAAACGCTCCGCAAATCTGTATTGTCCAGAAAATTGTGCCTGAAGAGACTCGTTTTAGACTGAGTGTAGCCACCTCTCAATTTAAGGACAAATAGGTGAAAATGAACTATGAAAATTCACCGGCGATCTGCCATTGGAATGCTCGTTCCGAAGAAGTAAACCAAATGAGTAGAAGACTCCTTGAAGCAGAACATGGTATTTCCCAAGAAAATGCGAATTACATGGAGTGGTATGGATGGTGGGCTCATCCTTATGTGGAAAATTTGGATCCGGAGGCGCAGAGACATTACAGGAATGCAGAGAAAGAGAGTTCAAAGAAATCAAGGAGTGAAGAACATGATTGGGAGAAGATGGTGGTACGTATACTGCTAATTATGTTTGTATATGATGTTTTTTTTTAATAATATATGAATAATGGGAGTATGTGTGTTTGATATGATAAAATAGGTCGACCGAGTTAATTGGGTGTAAAATGACATCAACCGTATGATTAATTTGGGTGAGGATATAAAGGTAGTTAAACTCAGATTAATGCGGAATCGAGTTAGAGGCATAATACTCACTGAGAAAGGAGGTTTTTATCCTGTTGAAGCACCAATGAGAGTTAAAAGGGCTAGGTATCCTTCTTCTAGCGACGACTCGGACACTCCCCCCTGACCAAGTTTAATCTAAGCAACGAAAATCCGTCCAAGGTGGTAGAGGTGAAAATGGTGGAACAAGTGCTCGAGGTGGTCGAGGTGCAAAAGGTGGAACAAGTGCTCGAGGTGGTCGAGGTGAAAATGGTCGAGGTACCGGACCAAGTGCAAAAGTTAGCCATGTTGGAACAAGTGCTCGAGGTGGACATGGTGGAGGTAGAAAGGATCCAACTCAAGGTGGCAGCGGTCGAGGTAAAAAATCTAGAGTTATAGAACAAGTTGTGGAACCTCATGCAAGGGACGATTTGGATGACTTTTTGGAAAGCACGTCGGAGGAGGGATCAAGTGAAAGTGAATGACTATTTACTTCTTATTATATTACTTCATGGATCTTTTATTATCTAAGACTTTGTCTATATACTGTTTTTGTGTTTGGTTATGGATTTGGATGAAAAAACTTTTAAAACTTTGCATTTATTAATGAATGTTAGTCTTTCCAATTGTCTAATCTAAGTAAACTGAGGAAATAATCAAGATTCACTAAGTTTTTGTGCACTTTCGGCTAGGTTGATCCTTCACATAACCTAGTCGAAAGTGCACATAATCCTTGTCAAATATACTTGCACATGATTGTGTTTGGAAAGTCCCGGCCGTTTTAAAAAAACGGCTACGAAACTTAACCGTAACTCTGTTACCGTCAGGAAATACCTGGCCGTATGTTTCACTGGATACTCAAAATTTAACTGAACCTAGTTTACGGCTACGTTTCCGAGACGTGTATTTTTTTTGCGGTTAGCACTCCGAGCCGTAAAACTGACATAAATTTGCAGCTCTTTTTTACGGCTTGGAAATTCTTATGTATCCGAGACGTAATTCTGACAAAAAATAACAACTATTTTTTACGGCTTGAACTACGAGCCGTAAATATGACACACCACATATCCTGCAAGTTTATACAGAATAACGGATGGGTCTCCCTTGCTATTTCCAAGCCGTAAATACCTATAATTATGAATACCACGTCATATCGGCTAGTTTTTTAAATTTTTAAAAATAGATCTGTTTGAATACTGATCTATAAAAGGTTCTAGTTGTTCAACCACTTATTTAAACTTGAAATAACTCCCATCTCCATATAACCACCCACTCCAAATCAAAATCACACCTTTTACACTAATAATCTCCACTAAAACTCCTACAAACTCAATGCAATATACTCAAAGGATAAACCCAACTTTACTTTGGAAGAAGACTTATCTCTTTGCAAAAAATTTGTACTATGCTATCCAAAGAGAGGAGAAGAACGAAGGAAAGGTGGGTTACCAAGTCAATCGTATTGGAGTAATACTTTTTAGAATTTTTGTAGTGAAACAGGTAACACTAACAACCGCGATGGGGTTGAATTGTATCTTCAATTTTTAGACATACGCAAAAAAGTGGAAGAATATATGGCTTTAAGTCGTATTTGCAACCAACTTAGACTTAGAGGTGAGACTGATAGAGAAGTCACGGCTCAAGCTAAGAAGGAATGGAGAAAATGAAAAGGTAATGATTTCAACTTGGAAGCTCAATTCGCCATCATCAAAGACTTTGTAGAACTAGAAACTTATGTAAATAGTCAAGAAACGATTACTTATCCCCTAACTTTCACTAGCTTTAGATCAATTAACAAATCAATTTAGTTGTCCACCCAAACAATCTATCAATCAATCATGAATGTATAAACATTCCTATTAGTAAAAACAAACGATAATCATGTGAAAAACTTTGAATTATATTTAAAACAAAACTCAAATCATATGTTAAGAACTAGGAATTCATCCTCAATCAAATTAGTTACTCATATTAAGAGTTCACACAAAGAGAAAAGTATTGTGTGTGTAAAAGTGCAAAAGTATTGTAAAAGATGTGTATCATAAGATAGTGTAGTAGAAGCTTCTTCTATTTATAGGCTTCAATGTTCTCCATATCTTCTAAGGAATAGAATCCCTTTCCTTTTGTAGCTCAATTTCCAAATCCAAGCCTTTCTCAAATCTTCCATCTCCTCTTCCAAATCCAAGCCAAATTCTTCATTCAATTCCAAGTCCAACTCTTCACATCCCATGAGAGAAATCCACACAAAATTCTTCAACTTTGCTCTCGGAAAACTGTGGTTTTTGGCCGAAATAGGCCGAATCCGTCGCGCCGACACCCGAAAATTCCTCCGGTCAAGGTATATTCGGTCCATCGATCCGCTAGGACTAACGAGTCTAACATGTCACTAAATCGATGGTCAAAGGTCAAAGGTCATAGGGCTGAGTTAGAACGAGTCAGAACTCGAGTCGCCACTAACTCCTGACATGATTGATCCAAGCCACTTTGCACCGAATCTTATTGTTCACGGCCAAGATGCCATGCCGAGTCCCCGCTACCCACCTATGATGGTCATCATCCTGTCTGACTCCAACTCATTACATTCAACATTCATTCCAACCCCCAAACTCAATTCAGCCTTCCTATTCTCACTATTACTATACTTCTCCTCTTATTGCAACTCCAACAAGACCATACATTCCATTCCTTCAACTTTCATAGCCATCTCCTTTTCTCAGTCCGATAATCTCTCATCCGCATTCCATCATTCCATTGCCACAACCATGGTACACACATAGTTAGCTCCATGGGATGTGAACCAATACCACCGTTTCCTCCTGCTCAAACTTGAATCAGTGAGCTCATAACACCTAGCAAACTTCCTCCATTTCATGCCTTGCGCGTTCAGTCCACCCAGCTCAAAGCCATCACCCTCTCATGCCTTGTACCATAATCAATTGCATCTCCATTTTCCGTGGCTTCCAGATCGCCATCCCCGTTACAACCAACGCTTCTCAGTTCCAGATAAAGACCTGAATCTCACCTTCGAGCCTTTCTCCATCTTGTCTTTATCCCATTCTTCAATCGCGTACTCCACCAGACCTCTGATTCACTTCCATTTACTATGCAAGACACACCTATAATTAAAGCCACCCCACTACACCACGGTAACTCGCCCGTAATTTCCCGAGTCCAAGCTCTGGACCAAGATTGCCATTAGTTCCATCTCAAACCCTAAATCACCTACAACAAAGCCACCAGCCCCCCGTCTACTCCGATCAAATCGAGTCCACAATCCCATAAAATCGAACCACATCTCCCGGCCTTGATCTCTCGGAATCACCGATTTCTAACCTAAATCTCTCGATACATCACCTAGCGACTTCAATTCCTCCTATCGCGAGAATCATGCTCACCCAAGTCTTCATTGTTTCGATCAATCTGCTTGGATTCTGCATCGATCTTGACATTCTTTTCTCACCAACCGATAACATCAACAACAAACCCGACTCGAATCTACCATCGTCTCTCGCCTCCATCTCCTATCTCTCCGATTTCATGAGTTACATAATAACGAATTTGACTGAAAATCCAGGTATAAACTTATTTCAATCTCCATCGACCTTCCTCATGGTTCACTTGAGTCGGACAGCGGCCTTCCATCCAATTCACTCGTAAATTCTAAATCGAAATCCCATCTCTATTTCGCTTGTACCCATTTCTGCTTAACTCTTATTTCTCGATTCAACAAGAGGAAATAGTTGGGTCTCAAGTATGTAACCAGATCGTCAATTGGAGCACATAGCCAATAATTCCCTAACTCACGGGCTTCCTTTTATCATTCTTCCAAAGCACCTAACATGCTGGCCTAGCCTAAATAACAACCCAGAAGAGTTGCCCCTTAACCATGGCTGGCTCCAGATAGTGTCTCGCCCTATGAAATGACAATTTTGCCCTTTTTGCTCAATTTGGTGATTTCTTCTTCTTTTCCTCCGTGCGACTCCAGAGTACCTAATAACTCAAAAACACACGTAAAATACATAATTTACAAGAAAAATAGCAAAGAAAGCATAAACTACTAGATAGTAAATTAGGTGTATTCTACACCTATCAAATTCCCCCACACTTAGACTTTGCTAGTCCTCGAGCAAATCAAACTAAAACTTACAACTTCAAAGCGTTCCAGCGTCCCAAGCATCCAAAGAGTTATGAGGACATAGAGTTTCTGCATGCTAGTAATAAGAAGTTAGAAATACTAAAGAACATATTCTCATTCTTAAATGTTGAGTGAGAAATAACCACACCATAATGAGAGAACACGTGTTTGAGAAACGATCAATAAGCATTTCGCCTCGACTTCTGCCTCACCAAAAGGGTTTTATGATAATTGCACTCAAAAAGACGGCTTTTTTATGGGTCTCACATGTGTGCAGGTAGGAATGAAGAGAGAATTCCTGCAACACGTTGAATGGTGGGAAGGATAACATTCGAAATTTTGAAAAACCCACATCTTTTAACATTTTGAAAAACCATTTTTCTAACGATCTCTAAGAAAGGAAATCAACCACTTATATCGAGGATGAGATTACTTACTTACCTTCACATCCGATTGCCAATTATGATAACACCACTCTCACGGAATCCAATAGAAACGTCTTCCGCTCCTTGTCTTCATCTTCTTGGTCTTCGGCTTCAACTATTGATGATAAACACTTGAACTTCATAAATCCTTAACAATTTGTAACCTTTTTCCTTAAAATCCTTGTCGCTTGAAACTTCCTTATAGATTTTCCTTCCCACGGCTTATTCAAAACAAAACAATAATAGATATTTCTCTTGTCTCATATATATTTTTCTTTTTTTTTCTTTTTTTTTTTCATTTTTTTTTTTTTTTTTAGACAAGAGAAACAAAATACAAAACAAAGTGAAAAATAAAATAAACCATGGCCGTGGAAAAGTACTTTACCGCTTGATTCTTCACAACTTGTATCGTCTCGAAATCATAAACTTCAATAATTCTCACCTTTTACTTTTCTTCGCTCTTGTAAATAAGTCTTCATACTTGGATATAGAATTACTCGCTCATTGTATGTTGCTTTACTTGATATAAAATTTGCTCTTTTTCTTGTTCCATTGTTGCTTGCAAACCTTGAACCTTTTCAACTTTCCTTGTAGATTTTGATGTCGCTCCTTGTTGTTGATGTGGTGTTTCTATGGACCCGTTGTTGTCGAGAGAGAATGGTGCTAACTGCAAATCGAACTACAAGAAGGAGGCTTTCATCTATAGACGTCACCCTCATGATTGACAAAAATTAGCACTCAAGAGATCAAAATAGTGCTGAAATTGGTGTGAAATTGGGTAGCTCACCATTCTACCCGGAATTAACGTACGGTGACACACACTCAAAAGAAGCTCTTTAGTAAAGGAAGAATTTTTGGTCGGTGCCTCACATGATATGAAAATGGGTAGTCTCCACTAATGATTGATCAGCAACTCTAATAACGCACTTCTCCCTGCACCAAATTTGCATCACCGGCATGATTAAATCCATTATTTAACACTCTAACAAGCAAGAAATCGAACGTAGTTCCCTAACACTTCCAAGTTCAATTATGTCGGTCGAATTCTCTATGTAATCATACCTAGAAGTATGCTAGTGACTCTAAAATCTCTAAAAGTTGAAAGTTTTATGCAAAATTTTTTTTTTTATGCAAAAATATATGCTTAGCCACTCCCCACACTTAAACCTTACATTGTCCTCAATGTAATTGAATCGTCCAAGTAAAGTCAAGGTGGGAAATCTTAATATGATATGGAACAAGAAAATTAAACAAACAAAACAAAAAAAATAAAAACAAAAGGATAAGAAATACAAAACCTGTGGGTTGCCTCCCACTTAGCGCTTGTTTTAAAGTCGACGGCCCGACATGGCTCTTGTAAGATTCATTCCCCATATACTAACAATCGGAAAATTTGGGGATCCTCCCATGGTACCTGTTTTGCAAACAATAACTCCATACAAATATTAGCACAAGAAAATAATAGTAAAGTTATAGCTCGATAGAAATTCCCCCACACTTATTCTTGTCCACACTCGGAAGTGTATAAAGAACATAGAATTTGGGAATTTCCATGTATTCCTCTTGGCAAACCTGCATAGTGTTAGAATCAAGTGTTTCCAATGGTGGATATCTAGAAACAAAGTCATTCAAAAATACTTTCAAGCACATACATTCAAACCAATAAGAGGTAAAGGAGAAGAATTAATATGCAAAGGGTTAGACAAACCTTGCACAATTTCTTGTATTACGGTATCCTCCTCATTCTTAAAAATTCGAGTGAATTACTTACCTCTTGTATATCATGGTCCTCTATCAAACCTTGCAACCATTCTTCATCATTTTCTACCTTAACCAAAGTCTCGCATCATCATAATCATTAGCAAGTTCAATTGGGTCTTCCACAAATTCAATCAATTCGGTTTCATTATCGAGCATCACCTCTTCAACATCTTCATCATCTGAATCGGCCATTCACTAAAGTGATTTTCGTCGTAAAAATTGTAAGATCTTCTTGTGAGGGTGTTACACCGTTTACAACAATAGGAAAGTCACACCCAATCTCCTCCTTTTGAATAGTGAAGGATCGTTATTATGATCCGGAGTTGGAATAACTTCCTCATTGTTGCAACTTTCATACACTTCCGGACTCATAATTTTCCCTAAGGAATTTTTTCCAAGCACTAAATGCATCTTCCTCAAGCTCTACCTTTTGAATAGGTGATTGATCATTATTAAGATCAAGGCTCGAGTAATCTACACTAGCGTCATCAAAAGTTTCCAAAGGTTGGTCCTTTTCAACACAATCATCTTCATTATCGAATCACCATATAAGAATCATCATCGATAGTAACCTTCTATCCAGACGTCGTTTAAGCTCCATATGAATGGTCCTACTAATTACTGAGACATGTTTGAATCTCCATTATCATCAATTTGTATACTTTAGTTAGTATGAATATTGAACACCGTATTGATTTCTGTTGTAATATGCTTGCTCTTGTCCACCATACATGGAAAACCTGTACTTTAAAAATAATTCAAAAAACTAGTTAGATACGATAAAGAATCCAACAAAGCAAGAATAAAGCAAAAAGTAAAAGAAAACAACTAAAATCATCCGATGCTCCCTGAACTACGCCTAAAATTTGTATGCATGCGTAACCACAACAAATTAATTAATACTTTACTACCTAATTAACAAGTAATATAGGGTAGTCAAGGTCGATCCCACGAGGAGCACGAGATTCTAGTTGTAAATTTGTCACACAAAGGGGGTATTGATTAAGAATTTGAGAAAGTAAATAAAATAAACAAAGCAATTAAAAGGAAATCAATAAGAGAGATTAGATCAAGGAATCCTTCTTCGCTGCAAAACAATGATTAAAGTTATGTTCTTTTCCACTTCTTATTAGTCACAAATTATCACCAACCGTAGGTATAGCAGCTAGATCGTAGCTAACCCCAAAATCCCTTATATCACCGGATACAGAAGTTCTCGACTATCGGATTCTATTCACCAAACCACCTAGTAGAAGATCCTTCAAGATGTAATTTAGTTAAACGCATTAAGATTTATGAATTTATTAGGTTGATATTAGTAGTTAGACTCTTAGATCAAGGTCCACTTGCTAACGTTGTTTTTACACACAATTGCTCCACGGAATCCCTCCGCAAGGTCTTGTGTTTTCTACTTATGTAAAGAGTCAAGAAACGATTACTTATCCCCTAACTTTCACTAGCTTTAGATTGAATTAACAAATCAATTTAGTTGTGCACCTAAACAACCTATCAATCAATCATGAATGTATAAACATTCCTATTAGTAAAAACAAACGATAATCATGTGAAAACTTCAAAGTAGAATTGAAACAAAACTCAAAACATGTTAAGAACTAGGAATTCATCCTCAATCAAATTAGTTACTCATATTAAGAGTTCACACAAAGAGAAAAGTATTGTGTGTAAAAGTGTGCAAAAGTATTGTAAAAGATGTGTATCAAGGATGTATGTAGAGAAGAACTTCTCTATTTATAGGCTTCAATGTTCTCCATATCTTCTAAGGAATAGAATCCCTTTCCTTTTGTAGCTCAATTTCCAAATCCAAGCCTTTCTCAAATCTTCCATCTCCTCTTTCCAAATCCAAGCCAAATTCTTCATTCAATTCCAAGTCCAACTCTTCACATCCCATGAGAGAAATATACACAAAATTCTCGCAACTTTGGCTCGCCGGAAATCCGTTTTGGCCTAAATAGGCCGAATTTGCCTGGCCACGCAACTCCGAAAATTTCATCCCACAAAGCATATTCCGTCCGTTGGTCCGTTATGACTAACGGCCAAAGGAGTCAACCATTACCAACCGTTAGTCAAAGGTCAGCACAAAGAGCCGGAGTTAGAATGAACAACCGAGTCACCGGGCTAACTCTGGCCGACTAGTTCCGACTGCCACTTGCACGAACCTTTATGTTCACGCCAAGATGGCCATGCCAGCCTCCCGGCTACCTGGGCCCATGATGTGGCCGCCATATGTCGGGCCTCCAACTCATTACATTCAACATTCATTCCAACCCCGAAACTCACTTAGACCTTCTATTCTCACCGCATTGCCACTTCTCCATTTTCGTAACTCCACAAGACCATACATTCCATTCCTTCAACTTTCATAGCCATCTCCTTTTCTCAGCGTCAAGAATTCTCATCCACTTCCATCACTTCCATTGCCACAACCATGGTAGCACACATAGTGCTCGGCAGTGCGGATGTGAACCATCGACCGCTTTTGTTCAAACCGAACTCGCAAGCTCACCTACCCGCCAGCCTCCATTTCATGCTTGGCCATTAAGTCCCACCCGTTCAAGCCATCACCCTCCATGCCTTAACCACATCAATTGCATCTCCATTTTCTTAGCTTCAGATTCGCATCCCCATTACAACCAACACTTCTCAATTCGATTCAAAGGACAAATCTGGGCTCAAACCTTCTCCATCTTGTCTTTTCGCCATTCTTTGCAACTGCTTCTCCAATGACCTTGATTCACTTCAATTGCTAGCAAAAGCAACACCCCGTAATTAAAGCCACCCCTCACGCACCACAAGTAACCTTATAATTCTCGAGTCCAGCTTACCATGATTGCTATTAGTTCCATCTCAAACCCTAAATCACCTACAATGCCATTCACTGCCCCCGTCTACTCCGATCAAATCGTATCCACAATCCCATAAAATCGAACCCATCTCCCGTCTTGATCTACTGGGAATCTCGATTTCTTGCTAAATATCTCGATAACATCACCTAGCAGCTTTAATTCCTCCTTCTCGTGAGAATCATCGCCTAAGTCTTCATTGTTTCGATCTACGCTTGGATTCTGAAATACTTAACATTCTTTTCTCACCACCGGTAACATCAACAAACCCAACTTGAATTTATCATCGTCTCTCTCTCCATCTCTATCTCTCGATTTCATGAGTCTCAGAATACGAATTTGGGGGAAAATGAGTATAAACTTATTTCAATCTCCATCGCCTTCTCATGGTTCAATGAGGGCCGAAAGAACCGCTCCAATTCACTGTAAATTCTAAATCGAGAAATCCCGTCTCTATTTCGTTTGGTATCCAAAGAAGGGAGAAGAACGGAAGCAAGGTGGTTTAGTCAGTAAATCGTATTGGAGTAATATTTTTGAGAATTTTTGTAGTGAAACAGGTAACACTAACAACCGCGATGGGGTTGAATTGTATCTTCGATTTTAAGACATATGCAAAAAAGTGGAAGAATATATGGCTTTACGTCGTATGTGCAACCAACTTCGACTTAGATGTGAGACTGATAGAGAAGTCGCGGCTCAAGCCAAGAAAGAATGGAGAAAATGGAAAGGTTATGATTTCAACTTGGAAGCTCAATTCGCCATCATCAAAGACTTCTTAATACATCGAAAGGGGTGTTATTAAAACCAACTTTGTAACGGGGATCTATCAAGTATGTAATGGGTTTTATTGTGGCCTAATTAATTAAAGTATTACTAATTTTCAATCGTAGTATGTATTCATGTTGAAAATCAAAACTTCTCAAATTTTTACGATTCAATTACGGATGGAAATATAAGAATTCCCAGCCGTAAAACAGATCGGAGATTCTCGCTGAATGGCGGCTAGAAGTTCTTAACTTCCCATCTGTTATTTGTGTTTACGGCTGGGAATTCATCAAATCCTAAACGTAATTGTTTAATTACGGCTGGGTCGACACAATTTTCCGGCCGTAACAGAATCAAATTGCAGATTATTCCAGATTTATGACGGATTTGAATTGATGAAATTGATGTTGGAGTTGATTATAAGGTTATCTTGAGTTTTGTGATGAATGGTTTCATCATTTTGCTTCAAAAAAATTTCACCAAAATCACCATTTTTTCTTCTTCAAAACCCCAAAAAATCAAGTTATGATTTGCAAAACATTAAGGTTTTGATTAGTCTAATTGATTCACTAAGACTGAATAGTTAGATTAATCAAGTTAATTAGGCACTAATCAAATTAAGGGTAGATTAGACATTACAAAAAAATGATGGATAAGGAGTGATATAGGTTGTTATTTCATGACCCAATATAGCCCAAAAAACCCATCAGTTTGTAGCCCCAAAAATAGGATTCTTTTAAAATGTAATCGGTTATGGACCTGCAAAAGTGTTATCCAAGGTTCAAAACTGGCCTCTTGGCATGGGTTAAGAGCCAGAAAAATCATCAGAATAGATTTTCTGACCATTATGTTATTATTTACAGTATTTATTGTAATTAGAGTCAATATGACAATAGAAATTAAGGAAATTATGATTTTGATAAAATTGAAAAGTAAGAATAATCTCTCCTCCTTTAAAAGGCTAAGTCATATAAACTCCCACGTCGCACGGTGAGTGTGACACCCTCCTCAAATTAAATTAGAAAAAAGATTTCAACTAGAGCAATTATGGACAGGACAAGTGGCGGGACTCTATTAGTCGAAGCATTAAAATTTGGATTACACTCAGTTTACACCATGAATTTAACTGACCGTTAGTAACACCGTCAGCAAAAACGTGGGTATACAATACCTCAGTCAGTTTTTGTGCCTAAATAATTACTTACACTTTGTTTACATCGAATACTTAACTGGACGTTATTAACGCCGGTTAGGTATACAAAACTTCCGTCAAATTTGGTCTAGAGAAAGGAAATATCCCAAATTATTGCGCTGTAAATGAGATTTCCTCTCATTCTCCCATTCAAAACGAGGAAAGAAAAAAAATTGCTGCGGCTGATTCAGATCGAGAAATAGGCAGAGATTGAGAGATTAAAGAGAGAGATTAAGAGTGAAACAGAAATTCTGATGGTCTCGATGGTGTTCGATTAAAGAGTTAATGGTCTTACGGATGATGTTTCGATTGGTGTTTGGTGATTTAGGGTTTAAGAAGAAATTGCAGATGAAACTGAAGAGGGAATCAGAGCTGAAATTGATATGGGTTTTTCGAGATAAGGGTTATTGAGAACTGAGATTCATGATTAAGTTAAGAGAATTGAAAAACTTCGGAAACTAGGGTTTGGTTTCGGGAAGAGCAGCTGAGACTGATTCTTATATATTTCTTAGCCCTAATTATTGTTTGTCCGGTTTATTTAGAGGTGCGATTTTCCCATTCTCAATCCCACAGGTTAGGATTACTTCTCTTTTGAATTGTTAGATATGGTTTTCTATGATTTGTTGTTCTATATTTGATTTCGTATTTCTCAAGTATAAACAAAAATTTAGCTTTTGATTTTTGATTTTGTAAATTCATGAAACCTGCTTTACAATGGACTGATTGGAGAAGCGGCAAGTCTAATTACAAAATTGGTAAGGACCTTATTTGGTTTATGTTCATACTCATTTGGTTGTAGGGGTATATTTTCATTGGGTTTGTCCTGATTTCTTTAGGGTTTTGAATAATTGGATTTGCAGATGAGTTATTAAATACCCCGATTCTGTGTTTTATTTCAGTAGGTAAGATCAGTTAAAGTTCAAGCTAGTGGCCCAATGAGGTTATAGTTTTCTTTCTCTGTAGTTATTAGACCCTTTTATTGGATTTTTAAGGGTTTTGCTAAATTTCTATTTAGTTAAAGGAGAAACTGAAATAATTTTAGTTTGATGTGTAAAAGGATGTTTCTGAGTGCTTAATTATTAGAGATGTTATGTTTGGGATTTCGAGAAAGGTTACCATTCAATGTTGTATTTGAATCATGCTAATAGATATGGTACGGATAACTAGATTAACTGATTACAATCTTCATGTCAACAATTTGTAAATTTGATTTATTATCTTTAATTGGGATTTGTGGTTTTTGGGTTTATGTTTAATTCTGCTGCTAAAGGAGGAAGAAGAAGTTGAAGAATGGCGAGAGAAAACAGACAGTAGTCTGGATAAAAAAATGTTATCCAGACAATAGTTAGGATCAAAAATTGTCAGATGAATTAAATTTTAGAGGGTAACAAATTCGTATACCTTTGAGTACGGTAGTTCAGTTGAGTCATTTCTAATTTAGAAGTGGAATGTTCTGGCATTTAGTGTAATCTAGCTTAAGAGAACAAATTTATTTGATGCATCAATTGGGGTTTTCATGTGTTTAATTAGATTGAACACTGATCAGGGTCTCTCTCACTATCAACCTTGCTTATTAATCATAAAGGTAAGCTTTCTATGATTTTGTTATCTTTTTCGAATTTGAATTTTGTTCATCATATGCTTCTCTCTACATATAGATGAACTACTGATAGAAAGGCAGAGAAAGAGAAAAATTAAGAATTAGGTGGAGCGGAAGCTAGGGAACAACTGATGAGTATTATTGGAAAGATATATGTAAGTTGAAGCTTTAAGGTGTTTCTGCAGACATGAATTCCTAACATACCTTTATTGGATGCTCCAATTGGACCTTATGTTAGTTTTCAGCATGAATAGCTTAGCTGAACTTTTCGCTAGGTACTTTTGATGAATGATCCCTACGGTTTCTCTGTTCAGATTCTGTTTCTAGAGGAAGGGAAATGTCAAATATTTTATCATCTCTATGAGCCTTGGCAAATTTCTTACTGCATGACTTGAATATTCTTAACTGTTATCGTACTTCATGTGCAGCTCCTCCGGGGCCATTAAAAACTACTGGATAAAGTAGAGCGAGATGTTTATGATGAAGAGTTACCTGGAAGTGTTACAGAGCATGTGGGTTTGTCTACATCACCGGCAGCATGACGGAGTTAAATCATTTAAAGAGTCCAAATTTATTTTTGTGATTGCAAGGACTGAGACCTGTCTGGAGGACATTGGTGGACTGCAGGCAGCCACAGAGTATTTGATGTTATGATCTCTTATGCAACAGTCGAATGATTCAACTCCGTTTAGTTGTAGCTACGGGTGCCCCAACATCCGTTTAGTTGACTCAGGAAAGGTCAGAAATACAGATACCTCAAAAATTTCCACCACCAACAAACCCACTGATCAACTAATTGTCAATGTATTTGCTAAATGTCATATTTTTTGAATATGCAGGTTGTTGTGATCGCAAACAGCTGCTAGGAGGAGGAGATTGGTTATCACTTGACGTCTCCTTCCGAATCAATTTTGTAAATTACACCAGGAATCTACTTTTTAACTGATAACGATCGCTTAAACTGATTATAACAAGTCATTGGTGCAGAACACCAGATCATTTTATGGGATGTTGATTATTAGATTAATGGATCCATTAAGTATTATCTAGTTCTATTGTATTTGTACCAGATGAAGCTGAAAATTAGTACACATAGTGCACTGATGACGTCCGTGCAAAAATAGAGTAAGACCAGCCCTAACTAAAATGAGATAGTATCTATACGTCTAATTTTTATATTGTTGTTGGGAGCATCTTGGTTTGGAACCATAAATACCCAGTTATCTAAATGCCATTATAGTCTTGAATAGCTTTAATTGGCTTACTGACACTGCATAGACCATTTTTATAATAAAAAAGATACGTCAATTCGTCTCTTTGCTGCAAATTGCATATGTATTATTTCCTATAACTCTTATTCTCTATTCCATAAATGTAGGATTTCATAAACTATCTTCAGTGTTGTGGTTGTGTTATGAGTATATACTGTCCTTATAAAAGGAATTTGTGCTGGATCATATCAAGGGTGGAAGTGTTTGTGTTATTATTGCATTTCAGCTTCATCTTCACGTCTTTGTAGTGACCTCTAACACAGTGTGCAAGCCACTTTGATTTTATGTTTTTTGTTATGTCGGCGGGCATAAGGAGCAAAGGTGCTGGTGACATTGGTTTGTGTTGGAGATTTGATTCTTTGATTGTTTTATTGATTGGATTCTCTATATTATTTTGTCCATTGAAATTGATTTTTGTTATGTGTTTTAATTAAAATTGATTTTTGTTATGTGTTTTAATTAAAATTGATTTTGCTCTCAATTTACATTTTGTCTATCTCCATTTAGCAGAAGATTGTCGTTGCTAATTAGCATAGTGGAATTGTTATCAAACTGGGGGACTAGGATTTGTGCGAGATAGAGAATGGATATTGTGGCAAGTATGGTTTCTGATCTTTGTATATATGCACACTGACTACTTATATTATCATTGAAAAAATTTGTTGGTTGAGCTATTGCTCTTTGCGGGAATTGTGTGTGTTACACACGGGGTATTTCGAAGTAGCTACTTCCCCGATTGGTAAGTAATCATGGGCCATCAGTAACACTTTCGAAACAACCAAAAGAGTGATATTACTTCAGTTGACATAGGTTTTGTTATTACACAATAGACAACTGTACATGTATATATAATTTTGGTTTTTTCCATGCAGCGGGATTCAATTGACGAACTAAAGCAACTGTGTCGCATTTTGTAACTCTTGGTTTCTAATCATTATATGTTCTCAAACCAAAGGATTGATTCAAGGGGCTATGGTAGGAATGAATAGCACATACAAACAATTGTTAGTGCAATGTGACTGTTTGGAGTTTTAATACAATCATTTGCAAACATAATTATGTATAGTTAATGTTCAGAATATTAATGTAAAAAAGCATGTTATAAATTTATAATTCATATTCTCTTTAAACAATAATAGATTTCATTTATCAAAAAAGATTGACGAACCGTGTAAAAAACTTCACAAAAACCGGGCACAAACATGAACAGTATATAGGGGACCCCCTGCTATCTCCCTTCCGTGGGCCCCACCATTTTCATGTCTCTCATCGGTTTCTGCTTAGTTTTTTTGTCGGTCCGTATAGCATAGCTGTTCATTTATATAAAGTTCTAAATCCAAAAGCAAGTCCGAAGTTGAACCATCATTTATTAAATCACCTCTTCAATAGTTTGATAGACAACTAAAGGTTCTTATATTTAAAACTCAAAATAAAATGAGCCCTAAACAGAAAATGAACGAAATTTCAAAATACATTACATGGACCTACTTGAGAATTTTAAGTATGCATCGGGGTGAGGCGAAGCCGAGCCAAGAATCATACCAAATCAAAAATCTTAAGTATGCAATAGGATAGGGAGAGGCGAAACCGAGGCACACCGAATCAAAAATCTTAAGTATGCATCGCGTCGGGATGAGGTGAAGTCGAGTCACATCAAATCAAAATTCTAAGCGACGGGGCGGAACGAAACCCCGTGACACCAAATAAAACAGGGCGAGTCGAAGCCACACAAACCAATAATATGGTTAAAAATACAAAAATGATGGTGATGATATTTGGGCCCGCCCGGTAGCACGGGCACAAAATCCAGTAATAATAAAAAGGAGAGTACAAAAAAGAACGTGAGAGGTACATGCGGGACGTGCAATCATTTCCCAAGTTGTTGAACCACGGACCTTTTATCAGTACATCTACCGTACGACCTTATTACATCCTAACCGTTTATCAATGGACCACAGAAATTAACATCAACGGTCTATATAAATAGTACCGCATTTACTAACACTTTAGGAGTACCCTAACGTAAAAAGACTTCGGGGACCACATTGTACGTTAAAGGACTTTTGATCATGTATGTCGGGTTCATCATAATCATAATATAATACCTCCCATATATGACATTTTACTAGTTTACCAATACAGAGTGTAGCACATGCTTGTAGGTCCCATTGACATCGTCCGCCCGAAGATTTTCAAGATATCAACTTTTCCTCGGGACCCCACTGGAATAGCCAGTTGAGCAGTAACAAGATTGATGATCAAGGTTGATTGATATATCCAAAACCGTTGATTTTGGTCTGCAGTTGTTGGTTGATTTTTCGTATCTCAACAAACAACCGTTGAGAAGGAATCAAAATCTAGGAGTTTGGAGAATGAATATGATTCTGAGACAACATACATAGTCAGTTTGCTGCATTATTTCTTCATCAGACAAGTATTAATAGGGTTGTTGTTTGTTGGTTGTTTTTCTTTTCTCACAGTTTATAGGTTTCCTGTTACTTCACTATTTCTCACAGTTTTTTCTCTCCATATACTCTGTACCTTGTTATAAGAAGAAGGCAAGTGATATGGAGGATGAACTGAAAAAAGAAGTAAAAGATAACTAATCCATTTGCTGATCATATTTCATAAATATATAATCGACCATCATCGAACATCAGTAGTACAATAAGTCTCATACAAGAATATTGTGCAAAACGAAAGCACGAAATTAGTAGTAGTAGTAGTCTCTTACAGGGTACCCAAAAAAGCACCACCAGTAAGGAAAATATATGTCTAAAGCTAATTTATATACTAAAAAAGACCATGTAAAAATGGTTATGGCGTTTTAGGGTTTAGTCTTTTTGTAAAACAACCCATAAAACACAAAAAGGAAAAATAAGTAATTAGAGACTAGAGTGAGAAGCAAAGTAAGCAGCTTCATCATATCTTGATCCTCATCTTCAACCCAAAAAAAAAAAAAAAAAACCACATTATCCTCCTTCATTTTTTCAACAGAGCATTGATGTTAAAGAACGAAAGATAACTTCTTCACATGGAATAGTGAGACCCATATTATGATCAAAACCAAATTCTTCCTCAGCTCTTTGAAGTAAGATTTGAAACTCAGGATGAGTCAAGAATGAAATAGGAACAATAAATCTACTTCTTTTCTCACCAACATAAACAGCAAAGTGACCTTTAGGTACATCAACTGGTAAACGTTGTTCTTCATCGTTATTATACCCTTGTTTTTTACCCAAACTTGAACATCTCTTTAGTATCTTTGACAAAACTGCTCTCTGTGGGAATTTCTGGGTTTTTCCTAGAGCCATTGAGCAAAGAAAGATTAAGATGCACAAAGAAAGCTAAAGACGAAGAGGAGATAGTTTGAAAATGTTGATGGAGTGGGGGAATGAAATGGTTGGAATGTGGTCTGTTTATATAGACAAAGGAGTTTAGAGAGTGAGAGTTACAAGAGTGAGTGAGCGAGCGAGCTAGTGAGAGAGTAAGAGACCAAGTCAGTCATGTGGGGTGTGGGAGCAAAGGACAGACCACGGGTTTATTGGGGTCTGTGTGGGTACAAAGGACATGCTGGAACCAAACCCCATCGAGTTCAAATGTATACTTGTTGCTTCTCCTCTTTAGGACAACATGGTCCTATATCTCTCTGTTTTAGGGTTCGGGTTGGATTTAAAGTCTAATTTCTTTTGCCAAGTTGGACATGAATTCCTATTGGCTGTTTAGTTGAGCGATGCTTTCCTTTTTGAGGAACTTGGTCCAACTATATTCTGAATTTTATAAGCATTTTTTTACTTCTCTCTCCCATCATGTTTAAGGAACACAAATACTGTACTGTGAAGTGTACCCTGCTAGCTGCCTGTGACTGTGGGTCTAATTTTTCAATCAATTTTCTGTTGGTCTTGTGATTCTTTACATGACAAGAATAAAATTATTATAACCAGTAAAAGATATATACTGTATGAAACTAGGGTCATTGACCATTCCTAGACCTTCCCATATCCCAACCATTAATTCCTTTCATTGGAGTATCATCAGAGATACTATATGAATCCAATGGATATAGAGTCCGTTCCTTCTTTTATGAAGGGGGTTCTTGATGAAAGTTACCAGGTGTCCATTATGTAGAGAACGGTTCCATATGACTTGAACCACGGCAACATTAGTATATACTTTAGCAGTAATCAATGGTAATATCTTGACTTTTGACTCCTCTCAAAGATTTCATGTTCTCTCTGAATCAAATCTAGTCCAGTCCGGTCTTCAATATCTTTGTCGTTTAATGGAGTCACAAGAAAACCTAAATCGTAAGTATTTAAAAACTTACACGTATTTTTATCTTGATTTCTGGGAGGTTGTTAGGACTTGGGATTTTTATACCTTATATACAGTATATGTACTGCAGTACCTTAGAATCATTTAAAAAAATAAATGAATAATCAAAATGTTGCAGTTTCATAATGGCCAACCCTTGTTTTATGGATCGTGAGATATCATTCAAACTGGTTTATGTACTGCAGTACGAATTCAGGTTACATCTAGACAAAACGGACGTAATGTTTGAGCAAACCACTTAGTGCAAGGGGAGTGGGGTTACCCAATCCATAAACAAAAAGTAAAACAGCAGCGAGTAAGAGTTGGATATCATTTAGATACTGATCTCCACCTATCAAGCAAAGATTTTTTAATTTTTTTAATGGATTTATCAACATTGAGGGTTAATTGAGCTTGACTTTGTATAACTTACTCCTGGCCTTGTACTTTCTCTACGTATATCCTGTTCCTTGATAAAAAGGATGACTTTTTCTCTAAAAACATGAAAGAGGGAGGGAGAGATTCACTCACATCTCTGAAGGTGGTCCTCAATGAATGACAAAACCATCAACACCACTAAAAAGAGGAAGGAGTTGTTGGGGTGGAGATATAACTCATACCCGTTTCTTCTCATTGCATGGTGCAATACTTACTTATATGCCTGGCTATGATGCATAGAAATTTATTAACCCATGTTCCACACACACAAGGCCCACAACAGCACCAAACAAGAACAACAACAACTATCAACTAAACCAACACCAGTATTAACTCTTGTCTACTTCTATACGTCCCTTCTCTTCTCTCTCTCTCTCTCTGCACCAACAACCGTACATGTTACATAACAACTGTATTGTATTTAGAGGGAGTTAAGGAATTTCTGTGGGGCCAACAATGGAGTGCAACGCTGCAGCTGACTCTTCTTGCATTACACAGGACTTGAATCAGGAGTCACAAGACCAAACAAAGACAACAACATACACAATTCGGGAAACTAGCGCTTTTCAATTGAATTGGTTTAACTTGGTAAATACTTTTGGAAGCATGTTTAGAGAGACTGGTTCAGTTCAGGCTTAGTCAGTCGTACTTTTGCCTTATAAGCTGCAGGCCATGTTCTGTGAAGGAGATTGGTTGATGCGTTTCAAGATATAAACAGACTCCAGCAGTAGTTGCACCGACCAGCTATCATTTTACTTGGCTAACCACCTCCCTCTCTTTCTCTCTGTGTCTGTCTCTCTCTAGGATTGGAGGTGACAATAGCCTTTTAGTTACAGCACATGAGGCCATGTTACTCTTGCCTCCCAGGATAACATAGCAAGTACCTGAGAGTGAAGTCATCTCAACTGCTTGAAACGGCTACCACTCACCACTTCCTGTCTTTACCCAATCACCAACCTAATCGCTCTAATTCCTTTTTCCTTTGTAAACTCTTTTTCTTAACAACAGTTTTCCATTACTAAGACTGGTTTATCTCTTTCTCTCTATAAGAAAAAGAAATTTGTGCATTTCTGATTCTATACCTAATTATAGAGATGAGGTTCTAAGAATAAAAAGAACAGAAAATTATTAATTAGGATTAAATTAACGGTAGAGAAACCAAGTGACACCGAAAGATGTTGTAGTTGAATCACTAATACGAATATACGCTGTGGAGCCAAGTTTTCTGATGACTAGAAATGGCGACAACGATACAAGGAAATATCGAGGAAAGTATAGTACTGATGTAAACCCAACCCTAATAAAGTGTAACCAAGAGTATCTAATGAAAGATGAGAATTGCACCAACTGTTACACCACAAAATAGGATCAATGAAATTACCTTAACATGATGTAGACCACCATCAGTTAATGCTAACATGACAACGAAATTACCAGGTACATTTCATGTATCTGCAGCATTAAAACAACAAAAGGAAACATCGAGGAAAGTCCGGCCCACTAGAGGTCTTAGCAGAAAGCTCAAAGGAAGTTTCCTTATATTAGATTGAACAGCAAAAACAACCCTAACAATCCCTGAGGCCTGTGAGGATCGTTGCGACAAGCTTCAAGTTGGCTTAAGATGAAACTGATCTGATAAATGCAGGAAAAATGCGTATAAGCGATGATGTGACAGGTAAAAACACCATCAGGAGGACAATGGACATCCGCATCATCACTAGTTATCTGCAATCCCTAGAATCAAGTTGATATGAAATGGTCCTACCTACATTTTTTGACACTAAAAATGTTGCATAAACATCCTACCTACATTGTCCTGCACAGCTTTATACCCATCTTATGACCAATACCTAAGCAATGTCCACTAAAAAGCAAAACCAAATAAATTGTTTCTCCTTTATCACAGAACCATGAAAAGGTTCTAATAATAATTTCTTAATACGCAGCCTCACAGATCATAGCCTTACAATGTTGCAGTAAGTAAACATAGAGCAAATGATTCAAGTCGAGAAAAGGTCTAAAGGGGACTGGGTTGTTTCAGAACGGCACAACAACAGATAAATTTAACCTGATTGGCTAGATTTGAAAATGTAGACACTAATACATAATATCCTCCACAGACACCTTGAGTTTTGTGCATCAGAATGGCACAACAACTGCCACTGTTCTGCAGACGCAAGTATTCCAGGAATCCCGAGTACGTACTGTACTCACTTTCATGATTTAATTTCCATGATTAAGTAGGCATATATTCTCACACATAATGTCTAATTTCAGGCAAGGTAGTTGTTATATAGACAGATTCAAAATCTATCTTACTTCTTCTTGAGTTCTAAATTAACTGATAAATCCCTTTTTCTATCTGTCTTTTGATACAATTGAAGGACATACAGGGAAACGAAGGTTCCATAATTCCTTGTGTTAGGATCAACATTATCACTAATTCAAACTACTTGGCACTTTAGCATCTCTACAAACATCTGAAAGGGAAACCACCTAAATTCTAGTGAGCTTAAGTACATATTCACTGACCAGGTGAGGGTTTTGAGTGTTGTGGTTGCCCATCCATCAGAGTTAACTGTCTTCTGAGCTTACCAATATGAGCTTGTACCTACGAAAGCAAACATAGAGATTTACAGACATTAACAACAACAAAAAACAATCTCGTTACATAAATATTAGCTGTAGCTACTGTATCTTAAAATAATAATAGCCATTCATCACTATGACGATGAACCCAAATGTGTACATATATTTCTAACCTGTTGACGCGCCGCAGCAAGTTTTAATAATTCATCTGCCTCTGAAAAGTTCAAGAACCACTGACTTAACGGGTGGTCCTTCGTATCACCTCTTTTCCTTTCATGCACATTTTCAATCAGCAGTCCTACATAGATTCAATAGAACGTTTCACCTCTCATACCTATTTAGTAAGTTTTGTTTTCCACCGTTAGGAAACAGCCATAAGGTTAAGGGATTAAACATACCAGAAGGAGGGAAGTTAAAACTAGCGGGTAGTCTAGGCACAGAAACAGCAGGATGATTCTGGACACGAGAAAAGAAAGCCTCTGAAGGTTCACAGAAAACAATCTCATCATAAGACTCTATAACAACAGGTTTTTTGGTTGACTGCGGAGCTGAAGAATCATCCTCAGGGTATAACCTCAAATGGTGAAGTCTGAAACGGAAAGCAACCATCAACACACTAGTCCCTAACATTCAATACAACATAACATAACAAAGAAATGAATCACTCACAAGTCCAATTGCTTATCAGAAACATCGGCATGAAAAAATATAGAAATGGCAATTTCAAATTCACCCCAACCAGATTCTGATAGCTCAAATGGCGGTGAATCCACAATCCTAGTTGGGTTATTGAAACTCGCATGCAATTGAAAAACAACACGCTTTATCACAGCCCCAAGATCCTCATTTGTTGCACTTCTGACATAGACGGTCCATTTGTGCGAATGATACCTAATTGAAGCAACTTCAAATGAGGAAACATTTCGAAAACAAAGTCCACAAACCCAGATAAAAGTTCCAAGTAAGACAATTGCATTAAAAAGAATGAAGAAGTTTCAGTAAGTAACCATCTTATACTCACTCAGTCGCCTTTTTACCAAGCCAGAACGCAATAGTTCCATAAACTATAGGAACACTAATTTCGACATCTTTGAGTTTCTTGTTCAAGCTCTACAACAACAACAAATAACTTGATAATCACCAAACTTGAAGAATTTAGGTGTTTTTTTTTTTGTTTTTTGTTTTTTTAATTTCAGTTCGTGGTTTGAAATTATGAACTAGGGTTGGCACTAATATGTTAATTGAGGCAAACCAAGTTATGGCGGATCGCAAAGAAATGATAAAATGTTTACCTTTTTGTCGTTCTCTTCAGAGGTTTTACCAGATTTTGGGCGATGAGTTTTTGGGGCGGATCCGCTCCCATCAGATTGATCTCCTCCGCTCTGTTTTCTTCCAGCCAAGTTATGTGGCATTTCGGATTGTTGAGTTCCAAAACGAATCAAAATAAAAAATCTAGGTATTCCTCTACAAAATTGACCAAGACGAATCGAATTTAAGGTTCAGGGATTAGGGTTTTGCGACGGTTTATTCAGTTGTTTCTAAGGTTTTACAATTTAAACTCTCATCATGTGAGTTTTTCTTTTTTGTATCCCTGACACACTGACTACTTTTGAAGCGCATCTATGTTTTCAGCAAACCAGGATAAGTATACACGTGTGAAGAGCACTGGAACCAAGTTTTGTGGGTTTTGCACTGCTATAACCGGTCTCGCTAGTGAAGCGACGAGATGGCGCGATACAACATAACCAGCCAAGTCTCCGCCAAGTCAGTGCACAGCCAAGATGGCGCAACACTATATAGATTGTTAACTGTTAAGATAGCGGGACTCTGTAGGACCAGTGAAATGCAAAGATACCGCCACACTGTAAATACATTGGCCAAGTAATGAAGCTTATTGACCAGCATAATAAAGCTTTATTGATGGAAAGGCAAGACAAGACCAAGTTGACATATGCAACATGCGATGTTGGCATTAAGGCATATCCATTGAATTGTGTTGGCCCGAACTCAAGAATGATGCAAGAGTGTAGAATAGGTCGAGAGTTGGCATATGCATTAGTTCAAGGCTGGCCAAAGCTTGGAAAATGCAAACAAGCTAGTAATGCAAGAGTAGGCATCGTTATTGTCGAGCAAATTGGCTAAGTGAAGCCTACGACACAAGAATAACTGGAATGAGCTAAGTAAATGGCCAAGATGATTGTGGTGCGATGTTGGCCGTAAATTGGCTTAATCCAAGAAGAGTACAGGGACATGTTGGATGAGTACTGAGGGAAGGCCAAGTTCAGTAATGCGCAAAGGTTACACATTATGGTTCAAGTGACGATTAGGAGTTGGTTATTGGCTTCACAAGCGTGCCAAAGGTGGGAGACAAGATAGAACGGTTATAAAGGAAGTTTATAAGTGTGGGAGAGTGTTCATAGCTGCTTTAGAACAGGTGTTGGATGTTGGCACGAGTTTAAAAAGAAAATGGCCAAGATGGCACAGTTATTGGCGGTTATGGAACTGCCCTATAGGATAGTGGTTGTCCCATGCGTGTGCAAGTGTTGTGCATGGTTTTTGGCCATTAAATATGCTATATAAATAGTGCAAAGGCATAGGAAATTTAGTTGGATTACATAGGAGATTGTGAGACTCAAACTGAGATATTTTTGCAAGGTTAAGGATTGGTTCAAGAGAAATAAGTCTGTGTAAATCCCTAAGTGGGAAAGTTTCGTATATCTTCCCCTTTGATGAAATAAAATGGATTGATTGTGTCATGTTCTAAGTGTTCTTGGTTGGCCGATTGTGTCAGTGAATGCATGGCAATGTTTGAATGCTTTATGGTAGGCATTTGAGAAGAAAAGAGAAGAAGAAAGAAGGTCAAAGACTTCCACTGTAGAGTTGGCTGTTTGCATTGGTGCAAACTTATAAGTCTGAAGTTCGAGTGGGTGAAGCTTGATTCACTGAACCAGTGTGATGCCGGGTTATACTTACGCATAAAATTTTCAAGGTGCATTTGCGGGTGTGACAATTTCCATGGGCGTTAAGATATAACAGTGTGCTCGTGCATCATGTCACTATAACATTTCCATGGCACTGGAATGGACGGTGATAATAAGGAAAAATGACCTACCGGCAGGGTTTTGAATTTCTTGGAAAAAATGATATTCGGATGCATATGTACCATTTAAATGTAACCCCCAGTCCTTCCTGATTATACAAAATGAGGTCTGTTAGTCCATAAGGGTGTCTTATTTTTGAAACCCAAGCCCAGCCACTCTTGTTTTTGCATGTGTTGGGGGTTATAAGGCCGGTTCGTATGGCCATGGTAAAGCATAAGGTTTGCCACTTTTGCACCCACTATAGGCATGGAAAAGCTTAAGGTTTTCCACTTTTGCACCCACTATGGACATGGCAAAGTGGAAAATTTTCCACTTAGCCAGGCCAGGTTTAGTTTCTACCGAGCGGTCGAGTCTCGACCGTTTGATGTATACTAAACCGGATGGAGTATCCTAGACCACCAGCGGTGTAGACAAGACCGCTCATTGTATTCTCCATCGCATAGCAGAATCTGATCCAACGGCCATAAATTCTTCCATCTATATATGCCTAATTCCACTTTCATTTTAACTCACACCTTCTTTATGATTGACACTTCCCACATTTGTACAATCTAAAACAAATTTCATCATCCAACTCTTCCATTTTCTCTACAATCCACTCATATTATGTAATTCTTTTTAATATGTCTCAATCTGTCAATTGACTAATCAGAAGAAGATTAGGGGTGCAAAATTTACCATAGCCGAAGATGAAAGCATTTGCAAAAACTATGTGTTCTTTATACAAGATAATACGATGGTGCCCAACAACACTGTACCAAGTGGGATAAAATATTTTTTTAAAATCGTGAAGAAACTATGAACATCAACGGATGTGATACAAGTGGATTTTTGAGTCGCTTCGTAAAATCAACACCCAAGTTGCCTTATATGTTGATGTTATAATACAAGTTGCTCGTGCTCAAACGAGTGGTCTTGTCGATGTTGAACGAAAGTGTCAAAATGATTGACTACACGAGCATGTGAAATTTTTTGGTTATGAAAGTTGTTATCATATTTTGAAAGTGTTGCCTACATATAATCCAGATTTGTTAGAAAATTTGCAGAATGTACCAGCAAGTTTACCATATACTTCTTCTCATTCAACACCATCTCAATCATATCAAACCCATTCGGAGAATCCATTTTCTTCACCAGAAACCACAGCAAACAAAAATTCGAAGTTGAATCTCAATGCTGCGATTAAGAGAAAATAATTAGCAAGAAACAAAGCAAAATCAGCGAGAAAAAGCTTCACAAGAAGGAGAAACAAGTTGAAAAGACTAGGGTACCAAAATATACCTCAATCTAAAACTTTTCCACCTATAAGTATTCTTACCGAAAGTGATTGTCTATGGACTGAGTCGAGATAATCCAACGAATCGGTATTCACACTTTGTTTGATCGTCTATGGATACGAGATCGAAACAATAAAACAATCAAAGTGTGATTACTTGATAATAGGTTCGGACTTAACCAAACTCTATAGGATTACTATCAAGTAATATGGAGTTAACATTTTTCAAAGTTACTTTAAATTATAATAACAATAAAATTTCGGAAAACAAAAGTAAATGACACAACAAGATTTTGTTAACAAGGAAACCGCAAATGCAGAAAAACCTCGGGACCTAGTACAGAGTTGAATACTCTCAGAATTAAGCCGCTATACAAAATCACACCAACTTCGTATAGTTGAGACCAAGCAACTAAACCTATAGTTCACCTAGTTTCTTCATTATCCCTTTATCAAAAGCCCTAGAATATCTTGATCGAAGAATATCATTTAATAAAAGATGCAATATGAGTTCTATCTAAAAGAACATTCCATAACCAATAATAAAATTAAGCACTCATGTTAATGGAGTTCATAACAAGAAGAAAGAAAACCCTAGCATGTTGCAAACCCCAGAAAAAAGTAGTAGTATTAGATGATATATTTTTGCCTAGACTTCCCTATATATGGAGTTTTGTAACCTCCTCTTGAAAAAGTTAGGAAACCTAGCAAAAATAGGAAAGTGCACCTCCTTAGAATTGTATCCCGTGCATCAAATCCCGGACAAGGTAGGTTCCAAAAATCCTTGCACAAAACACCAAATTAAGTCACGGCCAAAAACTTGAACTAGCCGTGTAAAACACATTGGCTACAAGCCTGTTGGGCTCGATAAATGACAAAATAGCCTATCGGCTCTCATCAACTATCAAACTCCAGCCCAATATGTAGCATGTGGAATCATGTGTCTCTCTCAAGTTTCCGAGCCCAACCAAACTCGGAGCTCAAGCTTCCATCTCCATCGAACCATCTATCAACCTGACGTTAACACCGACCATGATCACCCATCGAATTATTCTCCATTTCTCGTCATATCACACCGCCAATCATCGAGTTCACTCTTTCATTGTATCCGTTGTACTCGATCTCCATTTAAGCTCGAGCTACACCATTCCACCATGCACCAAGATCATCTCTTCCATCTATCATTCTTCTTCCGTCATCAAACTCTTCTTCCACCAATCAACCTATTCATTGCCTTCCACTCCGTCTCGCCCATCTCCATCATCACTGACCCAACTCCAATGCTCTCTGCCAAAGCACACCAAACCAACTCGAGTATCCATCAGTCACTCGAGCTCCACATCAATCTCCACCAGATGACTGCTCAAAACTCACTTCCATGCCTTCCGCTGAACTTTACCAGTACTCCATCAATAGCTTCCTTTCCATCTTAACCGAAGCTATACCCATTGATCATCTACTTCATTAGCCATCCAAGCACCTGTCCTCCAAAACTTGGCAACTCCATACTCTGTTGCAACCAAAGAGGCTCCATCGTTGCTGACATCAATCTTTCGTTCAGTCTCATTACTTCCATTGGCATCATTGAACAACACCAAATTCCACAAAGAACATCATCTCAACTTCCTCGTTCTCTCTCGCTTGGCCAATCGCCATTATAACCATGCATGTCGACAAAGAAGTTCATCATCACCAACAGCCTTCATTGGTTCTCGTGTTCTAACTCATTCCCTATAGGCACAACTCCTCATTAATCTTACTCGCCATCACAATACCACAAAACGCCAAGCTCGAGTTAACAAGATTTCCTTAACTCGGTCGACATCATCCAACCACTGATGCCTCACACTCCCGGCTTACTCATCTCACAGGCTCGTGTTACTTTCCCTGACTTACTCTTTACTCCCTTGAGCATCCCCTGGCAGCAGACAAAACTTCTTAATCTGCCAAGCCTCCATGCATCCAAATGCATGAGAATCACTAAATTTTTCCAGATACACAAATTCATCCCCGAGCTCTTCCTTCATTTCCATCATTCCCATCTATGCATGTGCATCACTCCATCACGACTTTCACATCCATGCACCGGCCGATCTCCATGCATGAAAGCCAACCAACGCTGCTGCCATCATTTCATACCACCACAATTCGAGCTCCTCACTTCCATGCATTCCACCAACAACATACCACAACATCGCCTCCATCAATTAGTTCTATTCTTCATGTCGAGCTCATGTTATCCATCGCTCCTCACCAACTGCCATTCACGTCCATATCATGCATCACATGCATCCATCTAGAACAATTCCTTTGGTTCATATTCCAAACAGTAAATGAACAACAAATCTGTTCAGTAACAACTCTATTCAATCTCAGTGATATGAGTTAGACAAAGCCTCTTATGTTTAATCCAATAAACTCATTTGTCGGGTTTAGATTAATCTAATTAACAACTACCAAAGTAATTGAGATTAGATTCTGCAATCAATAATAGGATCCACCAAGATATTAAATACTAATGTCTATATACGCAACTAATCAATCAAATCTATCAAAGATAAACCGATTATAGTTGGATCCCAGCCGATCAAGTTTTGTGCACACCAAAGATTATGAAACCTAATAAGAAATCTTCTTCGTCTTCAAATCTTCAATAAACACCTGCACACCACAACTTGAATCTCTTGTGATCAATCACGCACAGAACGGAGTCTGTTAACAATTTATTATCACAAGATGTCTTTAGATCTACAAACAGTTCTAAAGATCCCGTCGACACTTCGATCTAGTTTGAGTGAATCTTATATCAGAAGAGAAGATTCTCAAGAATAAACAAACTAGGTGCAATCAAAGTTCAACAACTGTTAGTCAATCAAATCAAATCGAAAACTTATAGTACCGCAATTATCTAGTTTCCCACCAACGGTACTCGTAGAGCTTCTTGATCCCAAAGAAGTCTTTAAACGAGCGGTCATAAGAGATTTCGCCTAATTAGGTATTTTCCTCTCCGAATAGACGGCTCCACCAGTAACAACACAACAAGGTAGTTTTGCTGGCTCTTATGATAGTTTGCTCGAAAGGAAATTATGGGTATTTATAGACCAAGGAAGTTTGGACACCAAGGAATTTCCAAAACATAAATATTTTTAAGATATGCAATATATTTCCAAATCGATTTTCATAATTCCTAGAAATACTCTGTCCAAAAATAACCGAAATCTTACTAGAAAATCTCCAATTAGTAAATGCACATTACGAATTTTTATTTTCCAGAGATATGCATTTTAATTGTTGATAATCAAATGCATATAAAATTAACAACCTTAATTAAAATATTTTCAACTTATTTCGGTCTGGGATCTCCTTTATTTATTAAGGAATATCTTTGAACAATAAAAGATAAGAGTTACTGAACATATTCAAAGTATGTCGACATCTTATTTCTTTGTAAATAATTTTTCATATTTACAATCTTGGAACCGATTATACCACACTTCCAAACAAGTTTAGAACTGGTTCATCTGATTTCCAAGAACTATGTGATTGATCAAATATCAATACACTAATCATGGGTTTACGGTTCCACCAAACACAAGGATCGGTTCTACCTTAATATGGTTACTGATACCGGTTACATCAGTTACCAGGATCGGTTACGTCAATTACCAGGACCAGTTACATATTCTCATGGTATTATTTGTGATCGGTCACACCAGTTACCAGGATCAGTTACACCAATTACCAGGACCGGTTACACCAATTAAAAGGATCGATTACACAGTCTTTTATGATCGGTCACACCAATTACTAGGATCGGTTATACCAATTACTAGGATCGGTCACACCAATTACAAATATCGATCATACCATCTTAGGTGATTACTTAGGATCGGTTACACTAATAAAAGTCATACCAATACATAAGTCAGGCATTGTGACTAGTTTTACCAAGATACATAACAAGTTATGATCGGTTCTACTAACTCACACATATTGGTAATCCAAAGATATGCAATGAATAACAATACCAATAAGCCTAGCGATTTCCCTTTCGATTCATAAAATAAGTTCATGAATGTACTTCCTTTAAACGAATGTAAACTTTGTAACCTAAGACGAAGTCTTCACCCATACCCATACACACAATCACAATAGCTTTCATATGATTATGTCGATGTCTCATATACGAAGTTCAAAAGATAAGCATTATACTTCGTATTCTAATTCCTTAATATCATGTTTGCTAGAGTATAATCATTCACAGCTTCGCAGTTATGTTTTCAATATAGCACGACTTGAAAGATATGTTGGGAATGAAACAGTTCAAGTCAAAATATTACTAACCTCAAGAGGAAGGATGATGTCGTCGATGTAGCTTGTTACTTCTTCGCATTCTTCAAGTTTTCTAGTAATACTTGTATGTCTCATTATCCTAATCTTTCTATCCTAACCTATACGAAGTTGTCTCTAGTACATAATCAAGCAACTCTTAAATTGAGTTTTGATTCACTAAAATATGACAACCAAACTTGACATACCAACGCTTGGTGGGTTCAACAGAGCTATGCTCTAACTATCTCCCCTTTGTCAATTTTAGTGACAAAAATCTTACAAATCATATGGATAAACACATTACAAAAATTCATTATACATACGCTTGATTCCAAGTTTCAACGACACAATACCCTGCATATATTCAATCCATAAATTCCATTGTTGACATATAAATAACAAAGCTAATACTCCCCCTAAAGGTAAGATAGGTAGATTTTCAATCCGCACATCTTTGTTATTTCTCTTTTGTAGTCCAAATAACTACAATCAACATATGATATGTTTCTCCCCCTTTGTCAAAGCTTTACTCTTTCATTAGATATAACATTTAAGCACAATTGTCCTTTCCTTAGTGTTACAAATCACTTGTTTACTCCATATATTTCTCCCCCTTTTTGTCATAAAATGACAAAGGTACGAGAAAATACCAAAACCGAAAGGATCTTACAATATAAAGAATTGTACAACCTATAAAAGTTAGCACGAAGGTTTCACATACCACTTTATTTAACCAATACCAAAACTACAAGTAATTTGGTTTTAATATGTTATCAAGGAAATAATTGCCCGAAGCAAGTTTTCCTAATAGTTTAACAAATTGACTTGCACAAATACAATCGCTTATTTCGATAAGACCAAAATAAAGATCTGAATTAACTTTATTTTTCTCATCAGGCTCTAATTATTCAGACATTAACTTAGACCTTTCACTTTAGACAAGACAAATACTAGGTTAGTTGACTAATATTTCTTGTCAAGGCATTCGATTAGACTTGAATAATCGAATCCTTTACTTTTGATAACTCTAACTAAGATCAGAATTAACTTAGTTTATCTTATCCGGAATCGAATTGGACTATACAAATGATCCCGTATTTTTTTAATCCATAAGCAATACATATAAACCAAATAAATTGACTTGTACAATTATTTTTCTTAACCGGAAGCAATTGAAATAAACATAGACATTAAAGCACCGCAATTGCACCGAAATTTCGTTAAGTCTAAAACAATTGATCCAAACAATATGAAAATATATCAAACCAGTTTTTCTTAACCGGAAACAATTGAATCACACACACACATACATACATACACACATAATGTAATCAACATCAATTGTACCGAATTTAGTTAAGCAAAAGCAAAATATAGATGCAATAAACTCAAGCTTTTCTTAAACAGGAAAACGATTAACTAACAAATTCGTTACCTCAAATTCCGCATCCTCTTCTCCCCATAAATATATATCATTAAACGCAAGTTCAAGTTAGAACTCTCCCCCATTGTGTTGTCATCCTCTCGCAAGAACAAAAGAACAACAACAAAAGAAACCTTTACCAGAGAAAGGTTGAATCGATTTTAACTAATGCATATCAAAAGTTGAAAACCACAAAACACATATGCTTTTATGCTAAACTAAAACAATTCAATATATTGTGACTTTTTAACATATGAGTTTCAATCGGAACACCTTATGATCCTTTGATAAAGCCTACCAACATGGGCTAGAACTTAATCCCGCTAAATCAAAAAGTCACACAAACCATAAGGGTTCACACATCATATGAGATCGAATATTAAGGCTAATAAAACAGAAATCAAACATCCCATATTACATAGCAATAATATAAAATCATTCAAGCACAAGCTATGTAATCAAAAAAACTATCACAAGAAAAATTATAAGACAATAATTTTATTCATAAATAATAGATAGTTTTATTCAGTAATAGACCTTACACAATAATTGAAAGAATTCAAAAATTGATGTCTATTTTTTCTTGGATTAAGTATTACAACATATAACTTAATATTTAGTGGTGTTCTTATTGTTCACTGAAGATTCTTCAGAGCACTGATTCTTGAGTCTTCTCTTTTCTTTCAGGAGGTTGAGTCTTTGTTTCAAAAGATTCACTTCCACAATCAACTTCAAAAGTTTTGACTCAAGCCATTTCTCATTTTTTTCAGAAGCTTCCAATTGTTCTCGAGCAATCTCAAAATCTCTCATTAAATAGAACATGAGATCAAGAGATATGTGATTCTTCTTATGTTCCCTTAAGTAGTAGCACTTAATATCAGTGGGAGGACATGTTTCAAGCTTCTGTAATTGTGAATTGATATCAATAGTATCTTCACCCATCTTTAACCGTAGACAAAACAAGAAGGGAAGAATCGGTTCTTAAGATGTTTTATATATATCAAATCGAACTTGGTTTCCAAGTTTTGAGAACCTAATCAAGGTATTTTTATTTGATAAAAATCGTGAAAATATATACTTTCGGAAATAACAGAGAAGGTTTTTCGAAACAGTATGATTAAGAGGGTCCGAAAATATTTTACCAAATTTTTGTCATGAACTTTCCTAAGATCGAAAGTATTCTTCTAAAAATAGAAAAAAAGTATTCCAAAACTAGAAAAATACTTTAGATGCTCATGATATAAAGTACAAAAATATACTTTTTTCATATTCCAGTGCTCTTTTAAGATTTTCCCATTTATTTAAATCAAGCACTAGATGGGAAAATCCGATCAACAAACTTAATTGTTGAAGTGAACACTTGATTGCTCGTCTTCGTGTTTGGAACATGATCTATCATGATGTTTTCGAACATCTTTGTTTCTAAAGCTATTCTAAGAATAATCTTTTTCCCTTAATGTTAGAGCATTGCTCAGTCGAACTCGCAAGCATTGCTATCTCAAGCTTGTTTCTCAAATTTAGTTGTCAAAACTATATGTCTTGATTTCTAGTCTACTTATAGCTAAGTCTAGGACTAAGATAGTTAAGTGTAGTTGAGCTCCTGACTCCATGGCGATCATCTTACGAAGACGAAAAACTACTCGAGGAACCAGTGGAACTTCATCCGACTAAAAGGTATGTGGATACTTGAACTTATCTATCACTCAAAAGTTAATCTACTCTATCTCCCACTTTTGAGACAAAAGTCGTATAAGTATGATAGTTTTCATACATCCACATTTGTTATTTCGATCCGAGTTTACTCGCCTATCTATATTTCGAAATATATATATGTTGGTAAGCTTTCGCTTTAACCATTTTTCATCTTTACCCGTGATGAAAGTCATGATGACGTTTAAATCTTGAAAATAGCTTTGATGACGATAGTTGTGAATAACGACTGTTATAACATTATAGAAGAATGTTTCAATGATTGAAATGTAGAGTTGAGATTCCGTAACCATCTATGGATATAAGCATGTATAGTGTGTTTGCACATTAGTGTATAAATCCATGTACCGGAAACCAAGTGTGTGCATATATGTGCATACAATATTGGTTAAGGAGACAGGTTGGGTACTCGTACTGGCGGAACTTTTCCTCCCGAAAAATTCTTTTGAGTTTGGAGTTTACGAACTCATAAACCATTCACCTTCGGTATGCGTACTGGCAGAACTTTTCTACCCGAAAAATTCTGCTGAGTTTGGAAACTCAAATCCGGTAGCTAAGGTACGCATACCCGTACGCATACCCAAGATGGTTATTTCTTAACTTGGTAGTTCATGAACTTAAAATAAATAAATCATAAGGAATGCAATCTTTGCAAAATGTGGCTATATTGTTCATGAATTGATTCAAGTGAATCAAACCGATTTTGTTTCAATTGTGTCTATGTATAAAGACCTAAGCAATTGAACAACTCTTCAACTAGTTTTTGTGAAGTTATTTGAACTAGTTATGAGAAAGATGAATACGGTTAATATGAAAGTGCTCATATCTCATATGTATTGATTTCCAAACTTGATATTATATCTCTGATAGGGCAAGATAAAAAGAAATCACAAACATCTTCGTCTCATCGTTTGTGATTCCGCAATATCTTTTTTCGCTACCATACGATTAAGATTATTGTGAGATGATTGATAATTCTAGGCTATTCTTCGGGAATATAAGTCCGAGTAATCAATTGGTTCATGTTCACCTTGATTTAAATTCGTTTGTGGTTATTTTGGTTGTGTATTCCGATTAAATTAATCATGGGTTCTCTTGTGATTAGTTTAATTGAGAATTTTGGATACAAAATCATTTTTGTGGTTTATGGTGTCCAAAGATATTCTTATTTTCTTGTAAAAGTAAGGTCGCTCTTGTTGTTCTTTCGGGAATGACATCAAATGGGGGAGAGTTCTTTTGAACTTGCGATTAATTTCAATATTTTTGTGGGGAGTGCGGTTGTGGAATATTTTAGGAGTTATCTTGTATCTTTATAAGCTCTTTGATGAATGCATTTAGCTTCGGCTTTATGATTGCATCTAAACAAAGTTGATATGTACTTTTCTTTGGTCTTGAAGCGTCTCCGTGGAAATTTTATTAGGATCTCGTTTTCGTACCTTTGCCAATTTTATTGACAAAAAAGGGGAGAATTAATATGTAGTTCACACTAAAAATACATACGGTTTTTGGATCATTATGTAAGGGAGAGTGGTTTTCATGTTGAGATGAAAGTATTGACTAAGGGGGAGAGATACATATCACCATAGTATTATTGTTGAAGTTTTGATACAATTGAACTTTGATATTCTGTAATAATACTATGACACTATATAACAATGATCGAGAGCTTTTGTTTTCTCATTGTTATGGCTACGGATCTTCAACAACTATGATGCTGAACTGAACATCTACGGAATCATGGGAGTACTTGTAAAAGACGAAGTTTTCGAGTAATGCTGAAGCACCAAGGAGATCAAGCATGCGGACGAGAAGTTACAAAGTTTTAACTATTTTGTATTCCATATATATTGATAGTTTTGTCACTAAAATTGACAAAGGGGGAGATTGTTAGAGTATTGCTCGGTCAAACTCGCAAGCGTTGCTATCTCAAGCTTGTTTGTCAAATATAGTTATCAAAACTATATGTCTTGATTTCTAGTCTACTTATAGCTATGTCTCGGACTAGGATAGTTAAGTGTAGTTGAGCTCCAGAATCCATGGCGATCATCTTACGAAGACGAAGAACTACTCAAGGAACCAGTGGAACTTCATCCGACTAAAAGGTATGTGGAGACTTAAACTTATCTATTACTCAAAAGTCTATTTACTCTATCTCCTACTCTTGACACAAAAGTATTATAAGTATGATAGTTTTCATACATCCACATTTGCTATTTCGAGCCGAGTTTACTCGCCTATCTATTTCTCGAAATATGTGTTGGTAAGCTTTCGCTTTAACCATTTTTCATCTTTACCCGTGATGAAAGTCATGATGACATTTCAATCTTGAAAATACCTTTGATGATGATAGTTTTGAATAACGACTATTATGACATTATAGAAGAATGTTTTAATGATTGAAATGTAGATTTGAGATTACGTAACCATCTACGGATATAAGCATATATAGTGTGTTCGCACATTAGTGAATAAATCCATTACCGGAAACCAAATGTGTTCATATGTGTGCATACGGTATTGGTGAAGGAGACAGGTTGGGTACGCGTACTGGCGGAACTTTTCCACCCGGAAAATTATGCTGAGTTTGGAGTTTACGAACTCATAAACCAGTCACCTTAGGTACGAGTATCCGTACGCATACTTGCGGAACTTTTCTACCTGAAAAATTCTGCTGAGTTTGGAAACTCAAATCCGGGTAGCTAAGGTATGCATACCCGTATGCGTACCCAAGCTGGTTATTTCTCAAATCGGTAGTTCATGAACTTAAAACAATGAATTATAAGGAATGCAATCTTTGGAAACTGTGGCTATATTGTTCATGAATTGATTCAAATAAATCAAACCAATTTTATTTCAATTGTGTCTATGTATAAAAACATAAGCAATTGAACAACTCTTCAACTACTTCTTGTGAAGTCATTTGAACTAGTTATGAGAAAGACGAATACGATTAATATGAAAGTGCTCATATGGCTAACCATTGGTTAAATATTTGTGAACCAACTAAGTGTACAGGTTTAGGTACGATTACTTAAACCTAAATAAAATACATTTCATTTGTGTATGAAAAGCTAAGTTTCAATCTAACGGTTGAAAGATATTAGCTTGGTTGAATCAGGTTTTTCATCTAATGGTGAATATTGAATATTTTGTTATTAAGCTAACATTGATTGCAAACCCGGATTTGAGAACTATATAAATGAGAACTCTAGCAACTGGAAAAACTAATCCCCACACCTTCCGTGTGATACTAGTTGGTTTAGCTAGAGTCAATTCTCCTTTAAACTTATGTTTCTTCTCGAGACCCTATAGGTTAACGACTTAAAAACTTCATTGGGATTGTGAAGCCAGACAAAACTAATTCTCTTGTAGTTGAGAGATCTGATCTTGCCATTTTCTATCGTACGAGTTCAATTGAAAGATTGGCTTGAGATTATATCTCTGATAGGTAAAGATAAAAATAAATCACAAACATCATCGTCTCATCGTTTGTGATTCCGCAATATCTTGTTTTGCTACTATACGATTAAGATTATTGTGAGGTGATTGATAATTCTAGGCTGTTCTTCGGGAATATAAGTCCGGGTTATCGATTGGTTCATGTTCACCTTGATTTCTATCAAAAGACGAAACAAACTCATAGGTTTATTTGTGGGAGACAGATTTATCTATTATCGTAGACTTTTCTGTATAATACATATTTGTTTATTAAAGTCGTTGACTTTGGGTCGTAGAAAATCTTGGTTGTGGGTGAGATCATCTAAGGGAATCAAGTATGTAGCTTCCTGCTGGGATCAGAGATGTTAGGAGTGCAACTGTACCTTGAATCAGTGTGAGATTGATTAGGGTTCAACTATAGTCCAGACCGAAGTTAGTTTGTAGTAGGCTAGTATATGTAGCGGCTTAATACAGTGTGGTGTTCAATCTGGACTAGGTATCGAGGTTTTTCTGCATTTGCGGTTTCCTCGTTAACAAAATTTCTGGTGTTTGTGTTATTTCTATTCCACGTTATATTTTGTTATATAATTGAAATATCACAGGTTGTGCGTTGTATCGATCAACTGTGAAATCCAACCTTTGGTTGTTGATTGGAAATTGATTGATCCTTGGATATTGGTCTTTGGCACCTTTTTATATCTCTTGTATTTGATAAAGACTCACAAATTTCTATTTGTTTGAGTGTATATCAAATCGAGAGATAGAGATGTTAACTTCTTGATATACTTTTTATTTAAGATTGAGTCTGACTATCTAGTTGATTCTATTAAAAGTATATTCGAGTTAGTCCATACAGATTGCTAATCGAAATATTAGGTGTGGTTGTTAGACCCCCGCTTTTTCACTTAAGTCACAACTTGAGTGATCTGATACAACCGAAGGATCATAAGTGTGAAAAAAATTCTTTTGAGACATGAATTGAGTAGAGCTCTTATATCGTCCCATAAAATTCTTGGAATATGACATCATATTTTGATGTGATTGTTTCCTTGATTCCGATTTAGACAGTTGATCAACATCAAAACAACATGATTTGAAATCATTTGTTTGAGTGCATTTCTATTGAACGTTGCCATAGTCAATAAAATAATCCTTGTCAAATGTTATGTTTAACCAGATATCAGCTGTCGGATTATTCCTTGAAACATATCTCTCTTGATTCTTCCAAGTGATTAGACTATTGGAATCAGGATGTCGTTTATTAGCTAAGAGATTCTGGGAATTACACATCCTTTTCTTAACTAATAGATTTTTTATGATTTGATCATTGTCAAATCCTTTAGATTTAGTTTCAAGAGAAAATTGAGCACAATTTTCATCTAGATATAGGCTAGATGTGATAATCATCATATCATGAGGTTCATGAAATTCAAGAATTTCTTGAGAGACATCTTCTTCATGCAACCTGGTTTTTATTAGAGATTCCGTGATGATTCTTTCGACAGATGGATAATAAATATTATCCTTTAGATTATATTTTACAACAAGCTTTATGAAAAATTTAATCTCATCACTATCATCTGAGTATGACTTGTCTGACCCAAGTATTTGTTTTCTTATTAATCCAACATGATTAATATTTCCTGAGTTGTGTCCAATCAAAGAACTAACAGAGTTGAGTTGTTTACCAGGTTTTGAAAACAAATAGTCTTTCTGAAGTATATCATCTTCTTGCTCTACGTTAACTGAATCATCCATTATATTCATTTCTTATAGGTTGGATCGCACCAAACACAAATTGTTTGATATTTTCGTGTTTACCTGCTCTGATACGAATTGAAAAGACGAGGGTACCCAAATATACCTCAATCTAAAACTTTTCCACCTATAAGTCCTCTTACCGAAAGTGATTATCTATGGACTGAGTCGAGATAATATAACGAATCGGTATTCACACTTTGTGTGATCGTCTATGGATACGAGATCGAGACAATACAACAATCAAAGTATGATTACTTGATAATAGGTTCAGACTTAACCAAACTCCATATGATCACTATCAAGTAACACATATTTAACGTTTGAGTTATTTACTTTAAATTATAAAAACAACAATTATAATTGCGGAAAGCAAAAGTAAATGGCACAGCAAGATTTTGTTAACGAGGCAACCGCAAATGCGGAAAAACCCCGGGACCTAGTCCAGAATTGAATACTCTCAAATTAAGCCGCTATACAAAGTCACACCAACTTCGTATTGTTTAGACCAAGCAACTAAACCTATAGTTCACCTAGTTTCTTCAGTATCCCTGCACTTCCAACATTCAATAAGTGCACGCACTGGAATAATTCTTTTGGTTCGTATTCCAAACTAAAAATGAACAACAAATCTGTTCGGTAACAACTCTATTCAATCTCAGTGATATGAGTTAGAGAAAGGCTCTTCTGTTTAATCTAATAAACTCCTTTGTCGGGTTTAGATCAATCTAATTAACAACTACCAAAGTAATTGAGATTATATTTTGCAATCAATAATAGGATCTACCAAGATACTAAATATTGATGCCGATCTACGCAACTAATTAATCAAATCTATCAAATATAAACCAATTATAGTTGGATCCCAGCCGATCAAGTTTTGTGCACACCAAAGATTATGAAACCCAATAAGAAATATTCTTCGTCTTCAAATCTTCTTAAATCTTCAATAAACACCTGCACACCACAACTTGAATCTCTTGTGATCAGTCACGCACATAACGGAGTCTATTAACAATGGATTATCACAAGATGTCTTTAGTTCTACAAACGTTTCTAAAGATCCCGTTGACACTTCGATCTAGTTTGAGTGAATCTTATATCAGAAGAGAAGATTCTCAAGAATAAACAAACTAGGTGCAATAAAAGTTCAACAACCTTTAGTCATTCAAATCAAATCGAAAACTAATAATACTGCAATTATCTAGTTTCCCACCAACGGTACTCGTAGAGCTTCTTGATCCCAAAGAAGTCTTTAAATGAAAGGTCGTAAGAGATTTCGCCTAATTAGGGTACTTTCCTCTCCGAATAGACAACTCCCCCAGTAACAACACAACAAGGTAGTTTTACTGGCTCTTAGGATAGTTTGCTCGAAATGCAAACTTGGGTATTTATAGACCAAGGAATTTATGAAACCGAAATATTCTTATGCAATATATTTCCAAATCGGTTTTCATAATTCCTAGAAATTCTATGTCAAAAAATAACCGAAATCCTATTAGAAAATCTCCAAGTAAATGCACATTACCAATTTTTATTTTCCTGAGATATGCATTTTAATTGCTGGTAATTAAAAGCATATAAAATTAACAACCTTAATTAAAATATTCTCAACTTATTTCGGTCCAGGATCTCCTTTGTTATTAAGGAATATCTTTGAACAATAAAAGATAAGAGTTACTGAAAATGTTCAAAGTATGTCAACATCTTATTTCTTTGTAAATCCTTTTTCATATTTACAATCTTGGAACCGATTATACCACACTTCCAAACAAGTTTAGAACTGGTTCATCTGATTTCCAAGAACTATGTGATTGATCAAATATCAATACATTAATCATGGGTTTACAGTTCTACCAAAGACAAGGATCGGTTCTACCTTAATATGGTTACTGGGACCGGTTACATCAGTTACCAGGATCGCTTACATTAATTACCAGGACTGGTTACCATATTCTCACGATATTACTTGTGATCGGTCACACCAGTTACCAGGATCGGTTACACCAATTACCAGGACCGGTTACACCAATTACAAGGATCGATTACACACTCTTTTGTGATCGGTCACACCAATTACTAGGATCAATTACACCAATTACTAGGATCGGTCACACCAATTACAAATATCGATCATACCATCTTAGGTGATTACTTAGGATCGGTTACACTAATAAAAGTCATACCAATACATAAGTCAGGCATTGTGACTAGTTTTACCGAGATACATAACAAGTTATGATCGGTTTTACTAACTCACACATATTGGTAATCCAAAGATATGCAATGAATAACAATACCAATAAGCCTAGTGATTTCCCTTTCGATTCATAAAACAAGTTCAAAATGTACTTCCTTTAAACGAATGTAAACATTGCTTCCTAGGAAGAAAACTTCACCCATACCCATACACATAATCACAATAGCATTCATACGATTATGTCGATGTCTTATATACGAAGTTCAAAAGATAAGCGTTATACTTCGTATTCTAATTCCTTAGTACTATGTCTACTAGAGTATAATCATTCACAGCTTCGCAGTTATGTTTTCAATATAGCACGACTTGAAAGATACGCTGGGAATGAAAAAATTCAAGTCAAAATATTACTAACCTCAAGAGGAAGGATGATGCCGTCGATGTAGCTTGTTACTTCTTCACATTCTTCAAGTCTTCGAATAATACGTGTATGTCTCATTATCCTAATCTTTCTAGACTAACCTATACAAAGTTGTATCTAGTACATAATCAAGGGACTCTTAAATTGAGTTTTGATTCACTAAAATATGACCACCAAACTTGACATACCAACGTTTGGTGGGTTTAACCGAGCTATGCTCTAACACAAGTGAAGTTTTTTTGGAAACTTTTATTGATCATCAGAAGACCGTCGGAAAAAAAAGAACAGTAGACCGGAAATTCATGACTAGAGAGATGAAAAAACATTGTCAAAATCAAGAGAAATTTGTTTCAGACCATGACAAGAATAAGATTTTAAATGCAAACACCTCAATAATGACCCCCAGACAATTGATGGTATGAGAAATGGAGATGGAGATGGACAGGATAGCAAAGGAGTTAGAAGAAAAACGTAACAAGAAATATTTGGAAAAATAATTTGAAGGTCAACATGAAGATGAGGATAATAAATCAGACCACGATGAAGTAGTGCCACTTAATTAATGTATCAACTCTAATTTCTATGAAAATGTAATAGTCTGGTTAAGATAAATGAGTTTGTAGTAGTTTTTCATTAATTAGAATTTTGAATTATATTAAAACTTGACAACATCCATTGAAATTAAACATTAACTTAAAACTTGACACCATCCATTGAAATTAAACATTACATTAAAACTCCACATCCTTCCCATTGAACAAGAGAAGCATCCCATTAAAACTAACATCCCATACGAGTTATGAGAAACTTCTCAATAATTTGGTAATATGCTTCGTATTCAAATTTTTTTCCTTTCCATCTCCGCCATTCGTCTCGAGTTCGTATTCCCAATTCAGCATTGGTGTCACCTCTAAGAAGATATTGATTGACAATCCGTCTCATAGTTATAAAATCCACAAGATCTTTTTTGATAGTAATGAATCGACAAAACAACGCAGACCGATCTCGGTTATGAGGATTACATTTGTCTATGCAGAAGGTTGCATGAATTTTACCCCAATAACTCATACTGGGTAAACCATTCATCTGTCGTTCTTAACCTTTTTTGGTTAATATATTATATAGTTTCTACAAAGAGATAAATTTTCATCTTCTGTCAAGCTAGGATCATCCATAAATTACCCAGAAAGTAGAGAAATTTTTGAGTGAAGGTGTGATTTTGAAATGGATGAAATGGTATGTATATATAAGGATCGTTGGCAATTGAGTCTGGGCCGCTAGCGATGCATTCTAGGTCGCTCGGTGTATATTAGACCGCTATTTCTAGTGAAAAACTTAAAACTTTCAAAAAATAACCATAAACTTGAAAATTTAGAATGATTCGAACAAGCAATTAAACCTAATCAACTAAACTTACAACAAACAATTTTAAAAATAAAATGATCTAACATTAATCAATTCGCCCTCAATTTCTTCCAAACTCAGCCCACATATTTGCTCTGAGATCTTCCCTTAACCTGTCATACAAAGCTCTGTTCCCAATGTGACTAGTCATCTGCGCATAGTTCCTTGCAGATAATCTTCTTTCTGGTTCAATCTCACGCCTTAAGTCAACATCTGCATAATTAATCCAATCCTTATTTCGATGTTTCCTGAATTACCATGTTATGCATAATGATACAAGTCAGCATAGTCTTATGCATTTCACGAGCACTTAGACCACGATAAGGCCCACAAATGATGGCGAACTTTCGCTTCAGAATTCCACATCCTTCCTCAATTCCATTTGTCTACTATTAAAATACGTGTATGAACGAATGATTTCGCCAAAAGGTTGCTGACGGTAACCCTGAACTAAAGTTGACCATTTTGGATAAATTCCATCTGTAAGATAATAAACATGAGTGTAATGATTCCCGTTGATATTGAAATTTACCTGAGGACTAATTCCATATTTTAAATATTTAAACAAAGGCGACTTATGTAAAACATTTATATTGTTGTGAGATCCCGGAAAACCAAAAAAAGCGTGTCATATCCAACAATCATAAGAAGCAGCAGCCTCAAGGATAACCATTGGTTTTGCGTAGTGACCCTTATATTGGCCGGCCTAATAGGTAGGGCATCCTGTTCATACCTAATGCATGCAGTCAAGACTACCCAGCATTCATGGAAATCCCCTTTTCTGATTTTTCTTTAATATTTCTCTAACATCCACGTCAGTTGGTTTTCGTAAATAAGTTAGACCAAAATGATTAATCATCGCTTCGCAAAACAACAAAAGATGCTTGTATGCAGTTTTTTTTTTTTTTTTTTGGTTTTCGTAAATAACTCGTATGCAGTTGTTTTTCCCATACAAAGGTACTCATCATTAAAATATGGAGGTTTTCCATATCCTAGAATTCTTAAGGTCGGAGTAACCTTTTTCTCAGGGTTATGACCTCTAATATTCAGTGCATCATTCTGATAATTAAATTGAGGTTTTACCTGACAAAGCTCACCAATAATCTTTAACAACAAATGATGGGGCACGCGTAATTGACGTTGGAAATCTTCATCAGAGAACACATGGTCCGGAAGAAAATAACCGTGCATCAGCTTCTCGTGCCATTCATCCCGATGCCGGTACGTATACCTTCTTGTGAAAACTATAGTAGAAAATCTATAAATTAATTAATGTTGTTGGGACTACCAGAATTTATTAATTAAGCGAGATATTAATTAACCAATAAATTAATAATTAATAATTTATATATTAATTAATATCTTATTAACTTATAGATAAATTTAACTTTGATCAGTTAGACAATTCGGATGAACAGTTAGACGATGATATCAGTCAAGACTTGCAAAATTTGATCTAAAAGTTGGGTTATCGTCAATATATCATGAATATCTGGAAGAAAATGAAGTTATGCAATTGTTGACTGACGAAGAAATGATTGAGAGTGTTACGGGAACTGATAAAGATGGGAAAAAAGACGATGAAAGTTCTACAATAGATCCCCCTTCACAAAATGAGGTTGTTAAATCCACAATCACTGGGCTATGAGAAAAAACACTAGAAATTCTTACGATGATACGAAAAATTAGTTCACTGTGATACTGATTTTAACAAAAAAAAAAAAGATAACTGATTTATATTTCTAGAAATCTTCATAAATCATTAGTGTATTGAATATATATATATAATGGATTATTAATTTATATTTCATATGGGGTCTACATAAGTAATCAAAAATATACACGTTGTCTCTGACTCGGGACAGGCTAAAAATATTAATTAATGGAGTTTCTCCTGTACTTTTGGCTATGGATCTCTAGGTATATACCCCAGTGGATGTAGCTGTAGAAAAGTGTTGCTCAGTTCTCTATCTTCATTTGACTCATCATCGATTTATCGCAATGCCTGAATGAACATTCATTGTTATTCTTCAAATCGATCCATATGAACGCGCACCTCTTCTTCAGAAGAATCCATTGATTAAAAACTAAAAATTAAACAGAGGATTAAGGTACAAAATAATAGGATGGCAATGTTAATGAAAAAATGAACGTGATTAAATTGTATATAATATGGTGAATTTATAGGGAGACGTGGGGGGAAAAGTTGTTACATCATTATCTAGTAAGTGATCGAGTCTCCACCGAACTGTCTAGATTACACCGTCAGCGATCGATTTTCGACCTCTAGGATGACAGTATTAATGAAAAAATAAGTGTAATTAAATTGAATTTAATGGGGTGAATTTATAGGGAGATGTAGGGTGAAATTAGGGCTGCCAATGGGTACCCGTTTACCCGGAACCGAACCGGACCCGGATTTTCCGGGTCCTAATATTGGACCCATTAGCAGTTTTGGTACCCGGCGGTTCTCGGGTACCCGAGTTTATGTATAAAAAATCCAAAAATAATTATCCATCTGATTGAGGAGAATCATGATGAAGGAAGGAGATGTAGAGACAAGAAGAAGAACCATTCTATTAGGGAGATAGGTAAATCTATTACATAGGTTATAATACTTAGATATAAAATTGGTAAGTGCAATGGACCGCACATCCATGGGACGTAGGCCCCGTAACACCCCCCCTTGTGCGGTTCAATAACTAAACTTTATACATAGTGCTTGGAATGTATCTCTTCTTGAAGTCCTCTCCTTTATGGCTTGTGCCGAGATCAATTACCTTACTAAAACTTTAACAAGGAAAAATCTAGTGGGATAAAACCTTGGTACAACTCTTCACATGTAGTACTTCACATGTTGTATCTTACTTTACATGTAGTTCATCACATGCAATACGATCTTCAAGGACCGACTAGTCTAAGTTAATTGTCTCGTTAAAACTTCATCAGGAAAACCTTATAGGGACAAAACCCGAACTAAAGAAAAAGAGTACAATATTAAGCAAACTTAGAAAATAGTTGGACTCGAATATGTTGCCTCATTAAAACCTTGACAGGGAAACCCAATGGGACAAAACCTTGACGAAGGGGAAAGAGTACAACGCGACATATGCAAGTAAAGGTGATCCATTGCAGATGATCACTTTGCTTCGTTAAAGATGATTAGTTGCTTCACAACTTCTTAGGAAAAAATCCTTGCGGAAAATACAATAGCCTTAGTTGGGAAATTACTTCTCGGTGTTTGTTGTTGCCTCATTAAAAACCTTGCCGAGTAACAAAACCCTGTGGGAAAAAGTAACCTCAGTGAAGGAAAAGAGTTCAACACACAATTAGATGCTCCCCCTGATGTCAGATAGTTTTCATTAGTCTAATGCAGTCAAAAGGAGTTTATCACACATTACTTTGGTGACTTAAATGTTTATAATACCATGTTGTTGATTCTGGAAGTTATGTTTCTTAACGGACTATCGTATTTCATTTCTTTGATTCAGATATTTTCAATAATATCAACACGATCTTTATGTCTTCAAAGTTCAACATAATTGATGTTTTTAGTATTGTCTCGCTAAAAACCTTGTCGAGTAACAAAACCCTTTGGGAAAAACTATTCTTGATCGAAGGGAAAAAGAGTACAACACAACTTCAATTTCGATGTAAAATATGTCGACATCATATCCTTGGATCCTCCCCCTGATATCGTCAGCTCCCCCTGATTACTTTCATAGTTGTTCTAGACAGTTCCTTTAGTCATATATATTTCGAAACTTAATATCGGTAATGACTTAGAAAATAATCTACCATATCTCCCTCTGATTACTTTCGTTAGAGAAGAGATTATTGTTCCTTCATAATCAACAACTTTTGGATTGCACTTTCATCAACATTCCTTTTAATATCTTTGGAGGGATAAAACAAACTCACGTCAATGGTTACTTTGAAGTAGATGATTATATTCACTGTACCATTCCAATGACATTGCGTTGGAGCTGAGCTATATCTAGCTAACAAGTTCAATGAGGATGTAACATTTGGTCCAATAAGTACAATAATGCGTCTATTGGTTTTAGATAAGGGAAATTCATCTCCCAACACATCTTCTCCATCTTCCTTTATACGAAATGGTCACTAACTTACATTTGAACCTCGACTAATCATGGGAGTGCTATCAGGATGCATGTCTTTGTTAAATTGCCTGAAAACTTTAGACAAATGCAAACTGGTGGGATAATATACCACAAGCTCATTATTCGGTCTAGCTTTTCCCAGATTTTTCATCTCAAATTCGGATTTCAAATAACTTTTAAGGTCTCTTATTACATCAAGAGTACACATCATGTTTGTACCATCAACATAAATAGCTACAATTCCAAATCGAGAAATTTCTTATGAATACGCAAGGAAAAATAACTTACTTGTCTATCCCCTCCAAATCAAATAGCCACTTAGACGGGTATACCACATCCGCCTGATTTCTTGAATCTATAAGTGAGCGTTTTATCTAACTGTAAACGCACTATGTGGTTTAGAGTCATCTGATTTTGGAAACAAAGTCTATCAAGTACTTTTGTAGATATCTTCTTTCTCTTGATTTTTTCAGAGATACATAACAACCACATACATATGCTGCATTTCAAGTCCTTTTTAAATTACCAAGCTAACTAAGTAGCGGAACTCTATAATGTTCATTACAAGAGAACAATTCCAGGGCTTTGTAAGAATCCTCGCGCCACAAGGCGAGTCTTTATACTTTAAGACTGATTTCTTCTCATTATGCTTTGTGACAAATCAATCATGTATGTCCAATAGGATTTACACTTGGTTGGTTAGCACTACCACACCAAATACCTGTATATTTGTCAAAGAACCAAGTTTTACCCGGATTGTGTAGGCCAATATGCTATTTATTTGAAATTAATCAAAATAAAGCATGGTTCGATCTCATTGTGCTCTACTTCTGGAGCAACTAATTATGGATTATATCATCACTGTGCACGCATGATCCTTCCATTGAATCATGTGTATTCTCATAATCCGCCAGGATTTCATTGTTCTCTAGAATCATTTAAAACTTCGGAGCGTCCTCCAGTTTGATTCATGGACATATTCAGAGACAATCTTATGAGATGATTTATGATGATATAAATAAGTTGTGCCTTACCCACCTACTTCCTTTCTAGGTGAGGATTGATCAAACGAAATGGTATCTCCAACCTCCTTTATGGAGCCACGGCCTCAACCACACTTCCACCGAGTGTAGTTGCAACACCTTAGTCTATGGTGTATATCCCATATTGAGGATTTGTAACTTTGCAGGTAGGTTTGCAGATGGTATGTGTGATCTCATCATCACTTTAGCAACATCAGTGTACTTTATGAAAATCGATTATTCTTTGTCACTTCACATTTACATTTGTGGAGTATAATAATCAATATGAGACACTGTGGGAACACACCACGACAATTCCTGTCGTTCCCTTAGAAAATACTTTTTCTTATCTCCCCCTAACGATGGGAAGACTATTTTATTAAAGTGATAACCTGCAAATCTAGCGGTAAGAGATCTCCTTCCAAAAGTTTTAAAATGCGGATAACTATTGGGAACTCATTTCCAACATAACTACTTAACAGTTTTGAAGATCCATCATAGTACGATGTGGAGTCGTAATGGCACATATATAGTGCAACCAAAAATGCATAAAAACATGAATGTCGGGCTTAAATCCAGTTACCAACTGGTACACATAAAAGGTTGACTAATATTGGGTTCTAAAAACAAATTAAGTAAGATGCGTGTAATATTGCATATCCCCAAAGCAATAAAACATAGGTTGGTACGCATAACCTATTCCTTAGACACCATCTATAACCTTTGATGGTAGCCTCTGCGAGACCATTGGGTATAAGATGTTCTATATTTATCTTATTAAACATGCAATATTCATCAATTCCTTTTGATGTAAATTATCTATCATTAACAAGGGTGGTTAGCCTTTGCACTTTGCATTGTGTGGTATGCGCTAGTAGTTTTCAAATGCAAATTTCTTAGGAACTATAACTAGTCCAAAGAGTCAAAACATTCACCATATCCATCAGTCACTTTAATGGTCCGCATTCTGCATGAATATTTTTCTAAATTTCACCTTGTTTTTTTTTGTAATATGGAATTTGTACCATTTGCATCTTAGGATGGTCTCGGTCCTGTTTTACTGAAGACTTTGTAAAAATGAGTGATATGCTCTCTTTACTTAAAAGCATAATGGGAGGGAGGAGGGGGTTGTGCATCTGGTACTTTTGAAAACACTTATTGAGAGATATGTCGTTACTTTGCATTATGTCAATCTTTTCCCCATTGTATCGTCCACTCAAACATAATGATGTACGTATGAGTCCTTTCAAAACGAAACATCATGTCACAACCAAAGTGCCTTTATGGTTATGTCAAAATATGTATGAGTCAATTTCCAACATTTCATCGTTGGAATCAATATGGATTCAATAATCCAAATTAATACTATAGTGATTTACATTTCACTAAATTGACTCATTAGTCTCTATAAAGTATGTTTCCTGCCAAATAATTTAGTGACTATAAAAGATGCAATCAATTACATTATCATCGTAGTCAGGTTCCGCATGATATCCATTTGAATGGGTTTCTTGGGAATTTAACAAGGTGTGATTATCTCTTGGTACATCTAGAGATTTTGCTATGTCTTTGTTCTATCTTGAAGAAAAAAAATGAGCAGTGTCGCGCTCAATAAGATAGTCAATTGGCCAGGAAAGTTCTTGTTGCCATTAAAGTTGATGTGAAAATTGGTTGCTACTATGATACACACATTACATTGTATATATCAACACCTATGACCAGGTGCATTTCCAACTCTTTCTTTTTCCCTAGCTAGAATTACATCTTAGCTTCATCCCATATTCAGTTGATACCGGTACTTTGGTGTCATTACTACTGGGAAAAAATACATTTCCGTCTCATAATATATATGTCCCTTTTCACATGCTTTATATGAGTCATTACGTCTAACCCTTATTACTTCGAGGTTCTTTCCTTTTTTAATTTTGCTACATTTAGCTTAACTTGAGAAGTACACATGTCAACCAATTACTTTAGGTTGAATATATTACTAAAAAAATAATTAATTCTCTTGTTGTCATACTTCAACATATACCGGTTCGTTAGTATTATGGATGAAATAGAGAAATGAAAACTTTCCGACTCAAAAATAATAATTGGGAGTTCTTCCACAAAAAAATTGGAATACATGTGATTTTATTTGAACATATGTTTTAAAACTATTGAAAGATTGATAGTTGATCAAGTAGATACATTGAACAGAACATTCAAAAATTTTGGGAAAATATCAAGTATCCAATAATGGTGCTAAAGTACTTCTAAGCCCCAAATGAATACAAAAATGGTGCTAAAGTACTTCTAAGCCCCAAATAATGTTGACTTATCTTAAGACAAAAATAAACAAAACTAGGCATATTATAAAAAATAAATAAATAAGCCTAGCGAGTAAATAAGCCTAGCATATAAAAACTCGTGTTATAGTTACACTAGATCTTAACCCGTGCCGTAACGACACGGGATGTTTTGTCTCTAATACGATATTGTTCACATTCCTCTTGCTTCATTTTATTCGTGAGTAATTATTTTGATATTCAAATAGGAAACAAAATGGGTTACCTGATCTTTTTATTTTTTACTCAAGCATGTTATTCCAATTTATTATTTGGAAGGAGTAATAATGTTGTGCCAACATAAAAATAAAATAAAAAATACAGTAAATAAAAAATTTCCCCATTTATTGTTCCATCATATTATAATTTCAAACTTCAAAAAGAATATTTCATCTAACAGTACATATACCTAAACTTCCAATCCAACTCCATGATGCTTATGAATACATTTGTTCTGAAATTATTGATAACTAAGGCTCTAAGGAGTGAAGCAAAAACCCATAATATTTTCCCTACTATAGATAAACACTATTTATTTATTGCAAATGTGAGAGTTATAAAAATGAAGAACCCTTGGCTATTGGAAGGCTGAGATATACACATGTGAGTTGAAAAAATAAACTTATAATATTAAATCAAAACATGTGTAAGATTCTTTCTCAATCATATTGATAACATAAAATTGAAGAAATTTGTAGATAAAAAGATTTCACACTAACTATGCTAAGTAGTGCATGAATGATGTTCTCACATCTAGTGTTACTCAATTAATATGAAGTTTTAAAGAGCATAGTCATATTGATATTTGTATCTAACCTTCCGAAGAAAAATTATTAGTTTCAAGGTAGAGCCGACACAAACTTCTGTCGCCTTCAATGTATACAACACACATTGGGTTTAATCGGCCTTGAGATTAAACAAATACCCCAACATTAGTCAAATAATGTCTACAAATACAGTATCGAAATAAAGTGCTAACAGGAAAAATGAGAGACTAACATCAATTCTACAAATAAAATACCCTATATGTATCAAAGTTTGTTAACCAACCATGTATTCAAATTAAAAAGTCATCAACTTAACACAAAAATATTAAAGAACCCAAGTTAAATTAATACTTGCATAAACAAAACTTATAAGAGAATTTTGTAATTATTAAATACCTTTAAAATCACTATTAGAGATTTAATTGCATGCCTCGTTAAAAACTACGGTAGGAAAAAATCACCAGATTAATCTGTAGAAATTTCACTGGATATGTAGAAATTCAGAGAAGTTTACACTGGTGGTGATGCGTTCCATCTAAGTGTTGTTCGATAGATTATTTTTTAGAAGGTTTCGGTTTTCATTGGAGAAACCGAGAGGGAGCGTTTCATTATATTCATTATCATTCAGAACTCCAAGACCAACTCGCCCTCTGCTTACGGGATCTCAATACAACCTTAGATTTATCTATTGGACGGAGAAACCTTGATACTAAATATGTAGTTTTTAGTGTTATTTATTATATAACGTGACATCCAATTTTTTTTTTCTTCTTCTTAATTTTCATGTATTTTAACCGAGTTTGTATTAGCATTAAGACGATCAACCACATTTCTAATTTGTAGTGTTATCCTTTTGTAGCAACACATAATTAACATAGTCAATTACTACTCATCAAAACCGGCCAGTACCACAAACCACCAGATATCACTTCTTTCTCCACCACCACCATTTTCCATCCTTCTTAGAATATTGGGCACACTTATAACTTTTAATCACACATGTCATGTATAAAGTTTAGATTTAACAAACTTAGGTCGTCAATTAATTTATTCAACTATATGTTTTTTGTTAATACTGAAAATCATGCGTACGAACGGTTACCAAAGATAACAGTGGTACCAAAAACAACCATTTTGTCTTATATGATTTGGTATCATCCCAAAAGTATTTGTTATCCGCCTTTTTTGATCGTGTCAAAAACAACCAGCTATACTTTTCACAATACAATGTTACCCGTCATGTAAATTTTTTTATTTATTTTTGGTTCAAAAAGAAAAAACCAATACCACCGCCATTAAAACCATCCAACGCCACTATTTTTTCCACCAAAACTAATATTACCGCCTCCACCACTTAGTAACACCTTCCACCGCTTCCACCACTTACTTCTTCCTCTACTACAACACCACCACTAATATCTATTGAAATAATTTTTGTCAAAATTATTATTTATTGATGGAGATATGTATTAATATTAATTAAGGGATATTTATGATGCAAAATTAATAAATCATTTATCATGAGAAATTAATGAGACATCAATTAATAAAACACTTATACTAATTAATATTTAAGTTGAACAAACCATAACCATAGATTTATCTTTTATCTAGACAAATCACTTATACTAATTAATAAAACACTTATACTAATTAATATATTTAAGTTGAACAAACAACCACTGTTGATTTATCTTTTCTATCAATTCCAACCAAGGTGGAACAATGGTGAGAGGCCACTCTTATGACACAATAGGTCATGAGTTCGAACCTCCCCGTTATAATTTTTGAAATTCCATATCTTGACTTGAGTATTCATTTTTAATTCATAATATTGGAATGAACATCACGTGTGCGACTTGTAGGGCGTGGCACGAAGAACCACAACCTTTGATTTATCTTTTCCAAGGATAAATCCTTACCGCCACTCAGATAGACAAAGTTAGCTAAACTATGCTTTATTCTATTGATACCTCAAAATTTGGTTCCCACCATATACACACAAATCCAAAACGCCCTTGGTCGTCCACAGTCCGAAAAACAGAACTGAACCGGACATCCAGAAATGAACTGGACACAACATGTTGGGCCAAAACGGAACTGGACAGTACAACCTGGGCCGGAACTGGGTAGGATAAGCCAGAGCAAGCTAGGCCGGACTGGTAAGCGGAGTTGGGTCGACTGAGTTGGAACGGCTGAGTTGGGATTGCCGGGTTGGAATTGGATCTTTTCCGCCTCCTCGTTCCCCAGATGATTCCAAGCCAATCAATCAATCAATCATGGCATGAACAAACATGCACATATTATTAATAATCGCACAAACATGATCATACCCATATATATTAATATAAAAATCAAATCAACTGATCATATGCATATATATAATATATATTAATATAAAAATTGAAATCAATTGGTTAATAGAAGTAACTTTAGCAATTAGGGTGAGATTTGGTAGATCCAACAAAAAAAATCGTCACTGGACTGAACGGGTGTTTCACTTGCACAAAACTTCATCTCATGGGAGAAACTCGAACAGATTCCAGGGGTCCCAAATTATAAAATATATATATATATCATTAGGATTAACGATTAAGGATTAGGATTAATCAAAGTAATCTCAAATTTCAACACGATTAATTAAAATAATTTCTAATTCTTGAATAAATCAAATCAAAACAAACCCAATTTAACAAATCTAATTAAATCCAACTTAGCTTGACGTTGATTGCTGCGTCGATTGTTAATCCAACCCTTTTTTTCTCTCCGAGCAACTTGATTATCATCTATGTAGAAAAGAAATTCAGGCGATCCAATTTAGCTCTACGGTAAAACATCGTGGCTGATAACGTGATTGAGGATAATCATGATGAAGGAAGGAGATGTAGAGACAAGAAGAAGAACCATTCTATTAGAGAGATAAGTAAATCTATTACTTTTTTTTACTAGGTCAATATATTAAAAAAACGAAAAAACTGTACAGGGATTAAGCCTTACTAGTGCATAGCCGTGAGGCCATCACTAGTAGAAGACTTATTTGAAACGAAAATAAACTTCACCAGGCCACTCATAAATTTTCGTGGACACTGGCCTACCCTCATAAAACTCAAAGACATCCTCGGGCAACAAACAAGCTTGCTTGGCCGAGGCATCCGCTGAAAAATTAACTTCCCTATAGCTATGAACGTATCTAATATTATCATAAAAAGTTCTAGCCATTCTCCACTTTGGCAATAATTGCCACGGCAGCTGACCTCCCTCAAAAGCTTGAATGCAACTCCTCGAGTCAGAACGAACACAAAGATTTTTAATATTCCATTTCTTAGCCACCATCGCGCCATAAATAATAGCACAAACCTCCGCATAGAAGTTTGTTTGCCATCCAAGACCAACAAGAAGGCTGCCAAGAATTTCCGCACCCGCACCACGAAAAGTAACTCCACAGCCCGCCTGGCCTGGATTGCCAAGAGACGCTCCATCACAGCAGATCATAATCTCACCAATGTCCGGAGGCCACCAACTCACCTCAAAAGGAGTCAAGACCCTGCAAGACCTATGTCGCACCTTGAAGTAGTTCAAAATCCGTAAATCATCTTCATTATTGTGCATATAACCCTTCATGCGAATCGAGTTATCATGAATTAATTGATAAACCCGGACCTTGAATCCAAGCCAATGCACCTTGGCTTCATCAAAATAAATCTTATTACGAAGCTTCCATAACTTCGTAGCAATAGCAAGATGAGTAACAAGCCACATATCTTTAATCATCGTACTTCAACCTTTAGCCACCTTATAAGAGTCCACCAAATCCTCCAAAGGCTGCAACTTAAATATTCCAGCTGCCCAATTTCAAATACGCTTTGCAAACCTGCAGTGCCAAGTAATATGGCGCATGGACTCACAACTTTTCCTACAGATGCGACACATTGTAGCCATTGACCTCTTCGTATGATGGATAATATTATCCTCAGTAGCGCAACACTGATTATCCCAAATTTTCCAATATTGTACACTCAAGGTTGGGTGCACAACATTACGAGTAAACAAAACAGCATGAGGCTCAATTTTCGCCGGCACTCTAATTGCCTCCTTGGATGATTTAACCGAGAAGACTCCCTTTTTATCCAAATCCCAAACTTTATAATCATCCCCACCAGCAATGATAGGCAAGTTATCAACATCAATATTGCAACTAATTATTAAATCTTTAATTACCTGAGGAATGGTCCAAGCACCATCAACAATAATATCACTAACCTTCGCCTTAAAATCATTTGGGCCCTTGGAAGAGATACCAAGCCTCCATGCAATAGAAAAATCTCCACACCAATTATCAAAGAATAAGGAAGTATTAGCACCATTACCAATAATTGATCGAGTATGCTGCTGAACAAAACTGTAAACCCAACGAACTCCTGGAAAAACCGAAGAAATCATCTTGTAGTCAATTAAATTGCCATTCAATTTAAAGTATTTCTCCCTTAGAAACTTTGCCCAAGTCTTGCTAGAGTCACGGACAGAGATCCAAAACTTCATAAGCATAGCCTTATTAATATCAATCAACTTTCTCAAACCTAACCCACCTTCACGTTATGGACAGCATAAATCATCATAACGCACAGTAAAGTACTTACGCTTTTCGGCATCACCAGACCAAAGAAAATTATTAATGGCCCTCTCCACCTCTTTGATCATAGTACACAACCATTTATAAACATCCATGGAATGAATAACGTAGCTCGATATAACCGATTTAATTAAAACATGCCTAGCCTGAAAGGACAAAAGCTTACCCTTCCACCCGGCCAGCTTGGCCATAATATTCTCCACAACCTGACGGACATGGATATGACGCACAATACCCGTCTTTAGCTGGATTCCCAAATACTTATCAGGGAAGAATGCCCTTTCCATGCCCAAAAAATTAGCAATAGCTATTGAACGTGAAACTCTATCGCCACCATAATAAAATTTGCTTTTGGCGTAGCTAACGCTTTGGCCAGAAGCCAATTGGTACCTGCCTAGAATCTCCTTCAAGCTTGACAAACTTTGCAAATTACCATTACAGAAAATAAGAATATCATCTGCGAAGAGCAAATGCGTAGGCGCCACACCTTTCTTGCTAACCATAGCATGCATTTTCTTTGAAGCAAACAACTTTGAAAGATTTCTACTTAAAACATCTTCAATAAGAACAAAAATCAAAGGTGAGAGAGGATCACCTTGGCGCAAACCTCTAGTAATGCTGAAGAAACCTTCCGGACTGCCATTAATCATGACAGAAATTCGAGCTGAATGAAGAATGCTTAAAACCCAACTGCACCAGTCCTCAGAGAACCCATACTTCCGAAACACTTCAACAATAAAATCCCAACTGACCGTGTCAAAAGCCTGAGCAATGTCCAACTTCAGACCCACGTTACCATGCTTCCTTTGAATGCTAAGCTCATTAATCAATTTAGAGGCCAAAGCTATATTTTCATGTATATTTCGGCCCTTCATAAACGCCACTTTCTCTTCAGAAATCAACTTGTTAAGCATCGAACCCAAATGGGTAGCCAAAATCTTTGTAATGATTTTGAAGAAAAAATTACTTAAGCCAATTGGCCTGTAATCCTTAATAGCATCAGATTTGTTATTTTTAGGGATTAGAACAATAAAACTAGAGTTCATGCCATTTGGAATTTTGCGCATAGTCCAACAATTAGTAATGGCTTTAAAGAGATCTCCAGAAATAATATTCCATCAATGTCTATAGAAAGAACCTGGAAAACCGTCAGGGCCAGGAGCTGAATCCGCACCCAGATCAAAAACATCCACCTTAATCTCCTCCAAAGAAGGAACCGCATCCATAAAATCTCTTTCCTCCGAATAAATACTCTCATGCTCGATATCAAACAGCTTCGGATCAATTATAACTTCACCTCCATTAAATTTTTCACGGTAGTGATTGACAATAAAGTCAGTAATCTCATCCTGCAAAAACAAAGTAGAGTTAGAAGAAATCTTGAGCTCCGAGATCGTGTTTTGACTCCTCCTCATGCGAATGCTATTATGGAAAAAACGAGTATTCTGGTCACCATCCTCCAACCAAGAAAATCTCGCCTTTTGCTTTAGCATAATTGCCAAATCCGTTCGCGCTTCCTCAGCAGCCTTCTTAGCTTCCGCCACCTTCATAAACTGAGCTTCATCACGGTGATCAAAATCAAGAAGATCAGTTTCGGCCTCCAGAATTAATTCCGCTTGCTTCAACCGATATTTCACGTCACTAAAAATAGTTCTATTCCAATTCTTCAACGCCTCCTTTAAGCTTTTTAGTTTGGACATGAAAACATAAGGAGACGCACCAGCAATATGAATCTTCCAAACATCTTCTACTAACTGCATAAAAGTAGGGTGATTAAGCCACATCTTTTGAAATTTGAAAGGAGCTATACTCGGCCTTGGACTCACAACAGCAAACCCCAAAAGAGGAGAGTGATCCGAGCAAATTCTAGGAAGCGCCTTGCATCTCCAGTTCGAAAATTGATCACACCAAGCTTCATTAACAATTGCCCTGTCATGCTTTGAAACAATTCTCCGATTCCCACTCTAAAAATTAGACCAAGTAAACTTCTTACCAAGTGAATCCGCCTCTACCATGCCATTATCAGAAATCCAGTTTCGAAAATAATTCATGGGTAAAGCCGCTAACTCCTTACCTCCCTTCTTCTCATCCAAGCGAAGAACACAATTAAAATCCCCCAACACCAACCAAGGAGTAGATATAAAACCCAAACCCAATTGACGCCAAAGTCTTCTCCTTGCCACCAGATGATAAGAAGCATGAACTGCCGTGATAAAAAACCCAGCAAAATCCAAAGTGATAGCTTGCTTGGAATAAGATAGAACAATCGACCTTGTTAAGGAATTCCTCCACAAAATCCAAATGTTACCCTTCTCCCCATTTACCTCATTAGTAATAACATCCTCAGAAAAATCAAATAAATTCAGCCTCCTAACAGAACGAGTATTGCATTTAACCATTGGCTCCGCAATACAAATTATGTCAGGATTGTGCAAGTTATATAACTTAGTCAACTTGGCCCTTGCACCATCCTTAGCCAAGCCCTGAGCATTCCAATAAAAAACACGCATTAATCAACCCCTTTTTAAGGAGGGCTTGCCGAACCCCTACGTGTTCTACTTCTACCTCGTGTGCTAACCTCCGGCTTTGGTGGATTAGGAACTTGTTCTTTTGGCTTTAATTTCCCCTCTGCCAGTCTCCTAGCTGCAGCATCTAACTTCTTCTTAGCAGCTAATTCTTTTTTCGTCCTCTCTTCCTGATCCTTTACTGCGCTCGAATCTAAGAGTTTAGTTTCATCCTCTGATGGTGTTGAAGTAGCCACAGAAGTCTGTGGAACCTCCGAGTAAACCTCTTCATCCTCAACCTCTAAACCATCAGTCCCAATAGCAAACATGTTAGATGTCGAAACCGCATCAACAGGCTTGACTGGTGAAGATCTTCGTGACGTTCTAGTAGCCGGACTAAAGCCATCATCCACTACTTGTACTAAAATAGGGTCTACAATTGGCAGTTCTCCTCCAGCTTGTTCGATTCTCCCAGTTGTAGCAGTCACCTCAATATTGATAGTCGCCTCACTATTAGCAACTGTCCCAATATTAGCAGTCACCTCATTCTCCTTAGTCGTGCGTACCTCAGTGTCTTTGGCTTTTAGCGCCTCCATCTCATTCTCCTTGCGAGCTTGAGATTCCTTCTTGTGTTCTTCCGCCTCTTTGGCCTTCTTATCTAATGCCAAATTCCGCAAATGAACAACCTTCGCCCTAGCAGCATCTAATTCTATTGCAGCCATCTCGGATGACTTATCAAGTTCCGTAGCCCTTTTCTTTAGTTCTTCCAATTCCCGAATCGCCTCAAGCTCTTCATTATCTTCCATATCACTATCAACAGTTTGAGACGTTGATTCAATCTCGGCTTGTTCCACCAACTTCGCGTCAACATTAACTTGAACACCATCAGTTAGATTAGGCGCGCTATTTGAACGAGGTATTGTGGAGGCGCTTGCTGCTGGAGTAGGTATGTAGGTATACACACCAGCGAAAATCTCAGTCAAAGGTACCTTCGGTGTTGTCTTAGGAATAATTGGCACTGTCACATCATCTTCCTTAGGAGGAGTTGGGTCATCTTCTTCATCATCAATTGGTTTTTTATACTTACGTAATCGCCAAAAATTCCGCAATTCATGAATCTGATCCCTAAGCTTCTTCTTAGCTTCCGGATCCTTATCAGTCATTTCTTGTTCCTCCAACACATGACGAAGCTTAATTCTACAGTCCTTATTTTCATGACCAATTGATTTGCAATAGTCACAAAAACTTGGCTGATTAATAATTTCGTAATCAACATAGAAACCCTCAGTAGCATCTTCATCATTAACCACAATATTTCCTAACGTCTTTGAAAAATCACTATCAATCAAAACTGCAGCAAAGTATCCATATTCCAAACTCAAAGTTCTTGGATCAACAACTACAGGTTTTCCAAGCCCCCTTGCCAACCTAAACAAAGTCTCTTCATCCCAGAATTCCAACGGAAGATTGGTAAAACGAACCCATACTGCTGCTCTCGTAACCTTGTCAACATCAGGGTTAAACATAGGTGTCCATGGATGGATTTTCAGCTGTTGCTTCTTCACCTTCCACGGACCATCATAGCTAACTCTCTTACAATCATCCTCGTTGTCTAATTTGATAACAAAATAACCACGAATCCATGGAATAAATTGTACCACACCAGATAACTTCCATTGATTTAATAAATCACGCTTTGCTTCCTCAAAAGTTAAGGTTTTAAAATCCAAATGCCCAACCAAACTATACTTCCACACGTCAATAATTCTTGTATGTGTTGCCTTCGGTATTCTAATAATAACATCACCGTGTTTTGTATGAACTGAGGGATGTGATAGAGAATTAGCATCAATTTTTGACGAAACATGGGTGTGCCTCCTAAGAACTGAAGCATATGAAAGACTTTCTTCAACTTGGTTAGGGTTAGAAATACCCTCAATCGGTTTCTTTAATCCATCTTCAATCGGTTTTCCTAAAACGTTAGAATTAGGGTTTCTATTTTTTGGAACGTATTCCTTCCTTGATCTTGATTTTGAACGAAATCTGTTTTGGGGTTGGAAGAAACGTCCCCGTGAATGATGCTGATGATTTTGATCATTAAGATCAGGTGGTATTGGTTGATTCAGCTCCATGGATTGACGCCAAACCCTAGAAAACTCAAGAACGCACAAAGAAAAAAGAAAAGAGAAAAAACCGGAGCTAGCCGGCCCAAACCCTAGGTTTTTCGTTTTTAAGTAAATCTATTACATAGGTTATAAAATGGGTAAGCGTAATGGACCGCACATCCATGCGCCGTAGGCCCTATAATACCATCTTGATAATCCTTGTTCTACCCTCACTAAGTTTCTACAAATTTATCACTTTCTGTTCAACAACCATACGATTCTCTTTGTTCTTTTTTCCTCCAAGCTCATGACGCAAACAAAAAAAATATTCATAAACCCATTAACCCAATCTTTTGTTCTCACTTGGGTTTACTCAAATTATCTTCTTTTCACATGGGTTCAGATCTGTTTTTCTAGGATTTTTGTTTTCTAATTTTGTTCCTAGAAATGAATTTAAGCATGAAGTCTGCAAGTACTAGCAGATGGAAAAGAAAAGGAAGTAAATAAGATATGAGTAGTGGCTGGAATAGTGGAATACTATATAAAACTTCATTAGACTTGTCTTCACAGTTCCCAATATGTTTAATTATTTTTTTTTGTACACTTCTTGTCCGTGGCTTTTGATGTGTAGGATTTCTTTATGGATCTAAGTAATTGATTGGATTTTTAAGCTAAAATTATTGCAAATCAAGATCTTGATTGTTGCTTTTTTGGTGTATGCTTTTCTTTGTACAGTATGATGAGATAATTAGGTAGATTATTTAGCTATCTTCTTTCTTACCGTGTGAGCTTGAAGATGTATGAAGGGTACTGGTTGATGGCGCGTCACTAGCGATGGGGAAGATAAAGATTAGGTTTTAATGGTTTTGGAACAGCTGTTCACTTACGGTGTGATGGTTGGTCTAGGTGTCCATTTCTTAGACAGAAAAAATTCTTAAAAGTCGGACTATTGGTTATCTTAGAAATGTCAAACGTCTTCCTAAACTATGTAAAATACCGGACCCGATAAATACCCGTTATTTTTTTCGGGTCCGGTTCTGGGTCATCAAATTGAGAACCGGACTAGGAACCGTTAAGACCCGGATCCGGTTAAAATAATAGGGTCCGGTTCCGGATCCTATAATACCCGGACTCGATGGGATCCGTTGGCACCCCTAGATGAAATAGTCGTTACATCATTATCTAGTAAGTGATCAAGTCTCCACCGAATGGTCTGGATTACACCGTCAGCGATCGAATTTCGACCTCAACAAAAAGAAAAGAAGAAAAAAAGAGTGAGAGAATACAAAAGAAAAGCAAGACTGATTAACTGTCTGGTACATCAGATTTGCTTCTTCTCTCAGCATCCTTTTGTGAAAAAACATAATTGTTTAAAACACCATGTCCTTCCTGTCATCCTCAAACATGCAGTATACCTGGTCTTCCGGATGATACTCATAACCAGCTAATGAAACATTACCAAGCAACTTTTATTGCTGGACTACTAGAGTACAGGTTGAAATTTTCATATATTGATTGTATAGCATGTCAAGTCTAACTATTGACATCAACCCAGCTACATCCAACATCTTTCTTCAAACCTTTTTCCTTCATTAACTCTCTCAATTCCTCAATCTCGTTCCACATACCAACTTTAGCATACAAATTTGACAACAAAACATAGATGCCTACGTTCTTTGGATCCAATTCAAGTGCCTTGTTAGCAGCCAGTTTTCCCATTTCAACATTACCATAGTCAACACAAGCACTAAGTAAAGCTCCCCATACTGAAACACTAGCCCTACTGTTACTCACACTCATCAATTTCCATGCCTTCTCCAATTCACCAGCTTTACAAAGCAAATCAACTAAACAACCATAATGTTCATAATCTGGCTGTAGTCCAAAATCATGAACCATAGACTCAAAATACTTTAACCCAAGATTCACATTTCCAGTGTGTCTACAAGCTGATAAGACTGCAACAAAGACAACTGCGTCTGGTGTTACGTCATTTGCTACCATTAATTCATACACTCGAATAACATCTTTGAATTGACCGTTTCTACCATAACAGCTTAACATTGAAGTCCAAACAACAACATCTCTGTTTCTTTCTCTGCCTCTAGCAGTTTCCGTTAAATCAAAAACATTCTTAGATTTCTCTACAAGGCCACATTTCCCATACATCTCAATCAATGAACTTTGTAAAAACACATCATATTTGATATCAACATTTTTACGGATTAAACGGGCATGCACTTGTTTACCCAATTCAATTGCAGATAATCCTGCACATACACGTAGTATCGCCGAAAGTGTGAACAGATCATAATCAAGTCCTAACGCGTATAACTTATGAACCAAATCTAGACCTTGAACCAACATTTTAGCATCAGCTAAACCTGAAAGAAGAGCGTTAACACACACAATATTCTTAAGAGGAATTTCATCAAACGCATTCACCGCATCATTGATGATGGACAATTTCACGTAGAAATCAACCAGAGAACTGCCAACATACACATTTGATATCCAACCCGACTTCACGACATGGGTGTGTAACTGCTTGCCTATATTTAATGTCCTGATTGAAGATGAAGCAGTTAAAGAACTACAGAGAGTGTAATTATCAAAAGGAACATTTTTGGCTTGCATAAACGAAGCTGTCAAAATTGAGAAAAAAGGGAAACCATGCTGAGAGAGATTGGATATAATTGAATTAAAGGGTATAGGATTCGTGGACTTAATGGAATTAAGAAGATTTGTTAGAGTTTGGAGGTTGTTATCTAGGTGTGGAGCATAGGTTAAGATGAGGTTGTTGTAAAGGTTTGGGGAAGTAAATAGCAAGCCTGAGATGAGCAACTGAGAATGGAGAATTTTTGTCGTTCTGAGATTTTTGGTCTGGAAACAGTAGTGCAAAAGCCGTGTGAGCAAATTTGGCGCGTTTGAATTGCAGTACATGGAGAGTACTCGTACGTTTGATTTTTGAGTGGACATCAAAGAAAATTATGAGCTAGAGTACTTTCCAATTTTTCGAGGTAGAGTTCTCACTCGGAATGAGCTGAGAAATACAAGGAGGGGTATTAAACCACGAAAATGATCACTCGCCGGAGAAGGGTGGTGGGCCCACTCCTGCCATTCCCTATTCCAATACTGAGAGCGCATGTTGTGTCCATCCAGTGCAAGTCTTGGATATGTCTAGCACAGTTGGTTAAACCACAAGTTAGAAGTGTGATGGTTACAACATAGGTTGTTAAAGTATGAGCCACGTTGCCGGCTTCCTTTTTGACTAAGTAAAACTCCACAAAACCTGTTCAGATTATCCCCGATTCATAATTATGTTCTGAATACGCTAGCTGGACTTGTAGTGCCTGTACTTGAGTATGTTAATGATGATAAGAGAGTTCCCTTGACAACATATAATTTTCCCAAGCCTTTTAGCCGTGGCCAACTCCACAACAAACAAAGCTCCATAAACTTCTGCCTATACTGCAAAATTGAAGTTTAGTATCTTATTTTGACATCCCTGAAAATTAGCCCATCTATCCCTAGAAATGGCACTACATGTGTATCCATTTGGTCCAGCGATTCCATCAAAATTGATCTTGATGTTATCCGCACTTGGTGGTTCTTAATTATCTTATTGGCCCTTCAATAACTTATTCTTAGTGAGACTGGCTTCATTCTCTCCAACACTGACCTCCATATTGAACCGACACATTGCCTCTTGGATGATAGACTGGACATTAAACTTTATAATGTTAAAAACAATGTTATTCTTGGGTTTTCATACATCCAAATGTTAGAGCACTGTTCAGTCGAACTCGCAAGCGTTGCTATATCAAGCTTGTTTGTCAAGTTTAGTAGCCAAAACTATAAGTTTTGATTTCTAGTCTACTTATAGCTATGTATCGGATTAGGATAGAATGTGTAGTTGAGCTTTAGACTTCACGGCGTTCATCGATTGAAGAAGAAGAACTACTAAGGGGAGATTCTGGGACTTCATCAACAAAAGGTATGTGGAGACTTGAACTCATCTATCACTCAGAAGTCTATTTTTATTCTATCTCTTATTGAGATAAAAGTCGTATAACTATATAGACTTTATATTATACACATTTGATATTTCGAGCTGAGTTTAACTCGCTTACATTTATCTCGAAATATGTGTTGGTAAGCTTTCACGTTGACCAAGTTCATCTTATATTCTTGACGAAACTCAAAATATATGTGAAAATCGTCTGATAACATCTACATGATTTGTGTGAGACAGTCATTTGATATAGACTCGGAATATTTCGTATTGATCTATTGATCACTTGAAAATTGCTTTAAAGCTAATAGTTTGTGTGAGACAACTATTCTTGTCTTCCAAGAATGTTTCAATGATTAAAATGGAGTTTGGAACAATTAACCATTGAATGGATATAACACAGTATGCGTACTTGTATGCTAACAGTTGCAAGTTATTCCAAGTCCGGGAACCATAGTATGCATACACGTATGCGTATCGGTGTAACCGTTCAAGTCCGAGAATTCAACTGAGTTTGGTTGTACGACAGTATGCGTACCCGTTTGCATACTTGAGTAGGTTATGTTCTAAAATCGGTTTGTTCATGAATTAATACATTTATATAATAAGGAATGCAATCTTTTGCAAACAATGGCTATAATATTCATGAATTGATTCGAGTGAATAAAAATCAATTCTGCTTTAATTGTGTCTTGTATACTTCTATGAGAATATAAACAATTGAACAACTCTAGAATTAGTTTCATTTGAGTCATTTGAACTAGTTGTGATTGAGATGAACAAGGTTGATATGAAAGTGTTCATATGGCTAACTTCGGTTAACTATTATTGAGCCAACAAGGTGTACACATTTAGGTATGGTTACCCATATATAAATGAAGTCATTTTTCATTTTTGTGTAACAAGCTAAGTTCGATCTAATGGTTCAAAGATATTAGCTTGAATCTAATTAGGTTTTCATCTAACGGTGAATATTGAATGCTTTGTTACCAAGGTATTATTGATTACAAACGCTGATTTGAAGACTATATAAGGGAGAACTCTAGCAAGCGGGAAACCTGATCCCCACACCTCTTGTGTGATACTAGTAGCGACTAGAGTCGATTCTCCTTTAACCTAGATTTTTCTAAAACCATTATAAGTTAACGACTTAAAGACTTCATTGGGATTTTGAAGCCATACCCAACTATTTTCTCTGTAGTTGTGTGTTCTGATCTTACTTTGTTCTATCGTACTGAGTACTATCTTCTCTAAGATTTTCTCGAGATTCAATCTCCGATAGGTAAGATAAAAAGTAGTCACAAACATCTTCATCTCATAATTTGTGATTCCACAATATCTTGTTTCGCTACCATATTATTGATGGTGGTTTTTAGTTTAGGGCGAAAACTGTAAAAGTGTGTCTAGCTGACCCGGTGTCAGAAATAGTAGACCTTGATATGTCCATATTCCGCAAAGAGCCTAAAGAATATATTAAAATATGATGAGTGCAAATGCCGCTCTTCATATTGTATTAAAACTCAAGCTCCTAAATGAATTGTTCACTAGTATATAGCCTAATGAGTATTTAATCTCCCGCCTGCATTACTCGTTAATATATGGCTTGCTGAGTATTTTTCCTATGCTATGTTCCCCAGTTAAACTCTTAATATTGACATGACATGACGATTAATGTTCGTTCGCATCCGAGTAGCATGAATCTCCCGAAGTGTCAGGATTAAGATCTGCATGAAAGTACTTAATCGAAGGCACGCTGCGGTGCTCTCTGAGAATAAGATTGGTAATTTTGTGTCAGCGCACAAAATTCATCAAATTCGATTAATTTTGTGACAGCTCGCAAAATTCAATTTTTAACCTAATTTTACCAATTTTAAAAAATTAGGTTTTTGCGGCCTGCGCAATATCTTGAACCTTAATGGTCGAGACCATACCTAGGCAAGCTAGGAAATTAATCCACCATGGACTAGTAGGAGCAAAATCCTGCCAAAAGTCAAAAACAAGAAATAAAGAGGAATTATGGCACATAAAGGCAGCAGCAAAAGAGACGCGGCCGCGCCACTTCGCCGTCCGTTTTTCCCAAGCTTGCACCGTCGTACCATCGGCTGGATATTCCCTTATTGCTGCTTGTCGGCCCCTCTTTCCCATCGACCAATCAAATCGGTCTAAATGCGCATCCTATAATTTTAGTTAAAGTTGGAAGTTGGATGATCGACATACCTAATTCCTTAAGGAATCGAATATAGGCTGCTCATGCTAGTCTCAAAACGATCTCAGCCATCCAACTTGGCTGGCTAAATTGACCGGCGGCTTGCCTTCAGGCCTGGATAATCGAATTGCTCACAGCCAGCAATTAACGCCTCCAATCGTTAGCCAAAATTAGGTTAGCCACACGGACTCAAAGCCGCGAGGTCGACCAACGACAGTATATAACTGACGCCAAGTAATCTCGACAGTCCAACTTCGCTAGCCGAATCGACCGTCCAAGATCTAATTTCAAGCAATCGGCAAGGCGGGATCACGAGCTGCTCAACAATAGCTCCGATCAATCGCATTGCTTCAAATACGCCAGTAATTCCAAAAACTGATCATCCAAAGTGCGCCAGTCACGCGGCTTTAAAAACCTTTGAACTGAATCAACGACAGTATGCAACTGCCGCAAATCATCTCAGCCATCCAACTTGGCTAGCCAAGTTGACCGGATTAGATTTAATTTTGGGCGACTAATAAGGCACTGTCGTGCTCATCGGCGCCAGGTTTCCATGAGAGCCGATCGACCTGCCCTCAGCTTTCCCAAGCCACTACTGGCAGCTGCTTGAAGATGGCTGGCCGTGCTCCTATTAAGACATTAGGTTCCGTGACCAGCCAAGACGGCCTATATACAACGATGCTTCATGAGCATCTATTATTTCGAGCTGCTTGCTTAAAAGCGATGCTTTACATGCATCGATTACAAGCGAAATTCAATAAATATCGATTTCATGAATAATCTATTTATTCAACTTAAGAGCATTACATGTTATTTCTTGCGGAAAGTCTCACAACTCGACTTGTCACATATAACTTCCCGCCGCCTAGCTTGTGCGTAATTGGTTGATAGACGCATTTATGTGTCTATTTTCATCTTAATTATGTGTATTGTTAGTGCTCGATTTTGTACTTATTTGATTATTTTATGGTTTTGTAGGTGTTTTTGGAGAAATAAGCTTTTGAGGCGAAATTGGCTCGAAAAGTGTTTTTTGCGCTCGTGGGAAAAAAATACTAAAGACACCCCTCATTTGGATAAGGGGCACCTCAATTACTAAGAGGTATCCAAATTGTTATAGGCACCCAGCAACAGGAGAAGGGGCAACCATCTTCAACATTTAAAAAACCGGATTTTGGCGGGAAAATGTGTTCATAACGTACATAATTTAGGGTTGGATTTCTAAACGATTTTGGAGAGATTCAATCGCTCTATTCTATTGGGATAGGCTTGAACGGACAAAACAGGGCATGTATAGGAGTTCGTTTCAAATAACTTGGACCATATCATTGGTTGAAGAAAGAGAGTCTCGGGTTTGGTGGAGTTTCACCAGCGAGATTTTCAGGCGTGATTTGAAGCGAGTTTATCTCGGATTTCTTCACAGATATGGATTGATATGGGTTGGGTGCGACTAAACAGGCTGGGTAGATGGATTTCGTACGTGAATAAAAGCAAATATTCTCCATCGAAGTAAAACATGGAAAGAAGAGAATAGTTGGATATATATGGAAGATACATAAATATTTGGAGAAGATATTCCCAAGGTATCTCTGTCAAGTCTGAAGGAAGTTTAGGAAATATTTGAACAAGGCAGAGACGCGTAAGAAGAAGAATAAGATCTTTCCCGTGACTTCCGTTGAAAGATAAAAAATCCGATACTTTGGAGAGAAGAAAAGAAGATTAACTCGAGTATTCTTGGCACATGTTGGCTATATATATGACTGAGGAGGTTCAGATAAAGGTATCGGGAGACTTTGGGGGACCAACAAAGGTACATAGGAGAAGAAATCAGAGATGCGGGAATTGCTGCTGCTGCAGTTATCAAGAACACGAAGAACATTGGACTAACGGAGTCAGTCGCAGAGCAGTCTTATATTCTACAGCAGTTTGCTTTTATCGTTTCCTTAACAGTGCGATTGCAACACCTATAAACTGTTGCGAATTTCTGTATTAGCACTTTTCTCTTGTTTTTCACCTATTTGAGATATCAATACCTATTTTGAGCATGTGAATAACATAAGGAGCTAAACCCCATCATTGGGACGATGGAGGAAGCCATTCTTATGCGTGTGGTAAATCTATTTAATTCCTTTATGACTTTTGCACTATTTTAAATTGTTTTATGATTTTTCTTATTTGATTGTGATTTTGTTTGATGATGTATGCTTGGTCTTAGTATTTTTGATGCGTCATGCTTGTGATTTACAATCAATATTTTATAAAATCTACCTTGGCAAAGAATAAAGAGTCGATATTTATTATGTTATGATCTATAATTGTCTGGAATTGATAGTTGAACCACATGAATATGAGAATTGGTGGAATCCTGAGTCTCAGTACCTCTCGATACCGTGAAAACTTTTTGTGTATATATTTTTACTATTAAGTCTGAAATCGAATCTTTACAAGTCTTTGAACGAACTTTATTTACCACTATAAAAATCACATCAATTTTTGGCGACGTTGTCGGGGACTTGTATTTAGATTTGTTTTAGGTTTATTTTTATTATTTTTGTTCTCTTTTACGCCTTTGGTATTTTTTTGATTCTTTTCAGATTTGGAGTGAAGCTACAAGGAAATAAAAAGTGCTATAAAAGGAAAGCATCGCCAAAGAAGGAAAGAAAAAAGGAGTCCAATGAGTGAAGAAGATTTTGTACATATTTATTTTATTTAGACTTTTTTTTTTTAATTTTTAGAAACTGTAAATATGGTTTCACTGTTGTAAATTTTTTTTTTTTTTTGGACACTTTTTGGACTTTATTTTGGATTTGGACATTATTATTTTTAAACCCTAAGGAAGGGTTAAGATTAAATATAAACTGTTTGCAGGGAAGGATGACAGTTACGATACTGTCTCAGCCCCTCGGGTTCGTACACTGACATGGGAGTCAGTGGCCTGAGTCGACTTTAACGGTTCATCGCTCGTTTGGTACGGGAGGTAAGACTCTATCCTCCCACGAATCCCCTGTCAGTGGGTTTTATTTTGTGTGACAACTCACACCCCTGCAATAGAATGTTGAATTGGTATTGCAATAGCCAATACAACAAATATCCGGCTGAGTTTCAAAATGAACGTTATTACTTTGACCATAGTGTGAATAGTGGTTGGGAACATCAGCCTTTTGAAGGTTATGGTCCATACCATGGTGATCCCAATCACTATCCATATGCCCACCGGTTATACGAGCAAAATTCCTCTCTACTAGATTCCGCACATAAGTTAGCTGAATCGACACAAAAGGTACTTGAGTCGACACGTAGTTCAACTGAGATGAATAACTTAGTTATGGACGAAAGCAATGGAACGAGTGAACTTTCTTTCCTAGATTCAATCAGGAAGTCATGTGAGTCGACTCATAATCTTTTGTTAGAGGCCCAAATAAGAACTGCTCAAAATAATCTTAATTTCCAATATAGTGTTTCCAATAGTACCCTTGAAAATGAAGATAATTATTTGCATAATCAAGATGACGAGGTTAGAATTGGTAACACTACTCGTTTAAATGAGGTTCAACCATTTTCATGCTATTATAATGATGATTATGATGAGGATAGTGTTGATGAAGAATTTGAAATAAATAGGCATAGTGATCAGGAATTTGTTACCCCAATTGAGATTTATAACGATAATATTATTTCTAGTTCAAATCCAAATAATTTTAATAATTATTCACCTATTCAAAAGGACGAGGATTTGACTAGAGATACCACCATTTTAGACGATATAGTATTCCCTTATGATTACGAAGCCGATGATAGTTTTGAGGAATGGGTTTATCCCGAGAATATTGTTTTCGAGTCTAGCGATTTAGAAACATTAGTCTTAGACAAAGCAGATGAACTCGTAGAGATGAGTGAGGATGAAGCTGATGTAGAAGAGTCAATTGACCATTTTCAGGAATCTGATGATCTTGAAATTAGGGAAGTTGTGACTAGTCTTTCTAGAGACACCGAAAACTCTAAGTTTGGGGGTGATTAGCATTCTCCTTGTTCCTTACCTTTAGATCTTACAGAGATCCCTCACTTGGTACTTCACATATGTGCCTCAACCATTTTACAAGATTATCTTCATACATGTTTTCCTGAACCTAGTGATGTCCATAAGGAAGTTCAGTTATTAGAAACCCATCCCCTGGTTGATGTGGTTTACCCAGGCTATGATGTCCAGATTGATTTTGTTTTCCCACCAAATATTTTTCAACCAATTGTGGGAACGTATAAGTTTAAGATGTGTCAATTATTTAGTTTTGAGACTAAACCTAAGTACTTTAGGAGATTAGAATTGACACATTTTCCTAAAATTGACCACGATGAAAGTGGTGGTCAATTGTATGATTCAAACCTGATTGACTTTAAGGATTCGTAGTTGTTTAGGTTATTATTATGTGCCTCTAAATTTTTATTTGAGTTTTTCCAGACTCTAATACCTAAACCAGATCTTAGCTATGAGGAAATGCAGCCCAAATTTATTTATACCCTTTCATAGAGCCTGAACCTGAACCACAACTACATGTAGTTGTCTTAAACAGGAAACTAGACAAGGGTGTGCTTTATTTGTTTATTTTCTTGGCAGGTTGCAGATTCCTTTTATTTGTGGTAGCTTTATTTGGTTTTGATGACCCACAAATATTTTGGCAATTACTTTATGATTCTATGAGGTGACTAATCCTTTCTTAGTTTGGATGAAGACTTTAAACTTAGCACTTCTTGGGAGGTAACCCAATATTCATGCGACTTGGTAATGTCTTTCCTTATCTCTTTTGCTTCAAATGGCAACAATTTCTCCTTGTTCATGTTTTTAATTTCATCTTTAAAACATTGAGGAAAATGTTAGATTTAAGTTTGGGGGTATGGGAGAAACTTTTTAGTTGCAATAAATAAACTCCAGAGCCTAGAAATTTATGCTTATTAAGGATGGCACTAACCAATCTAAGTGGATGGAAGCATCTTGGTTATAGGAGTTGAGGAACCGATCTGATTAGATGGCAAAATCTAAAAAGTCTATTCATAAAAGCACAGAGCTCAGGTGCTAGAAATAACATGATAGTTTCACCATATCTCGTTGAGTCATTTTCGCTTCTGTTTTTTTTTTTTTTTTTTTTTTTAAACTATGTTTCTCTAAGTGGTTAGGTGGGTGTTAAGTGCATATTTTGCATATATTTAGTGTCGAATCCATTCTAGTAATTTCTTAGTTTCTTGCAAAATTATTGTATATTATGTTTGTTTTTCTTTATTTGTGTTTTGCTAGGTGAATCATCCAAAAGAAGCGAATTGGCACTTAATTGTGCAATAAAAGAAGCTAGCTATGAGCGGAGAAGGGCCAAAGACCAAACAGAACGCATTCAAATCTAGGATTTCTTGCTATCATCTCAAAGAGGATGAAAAGATGAAGCCAGCAGCGAAAGAATGGAGTAATTCCGACATCATATGAAGAATTTATGAGCAAAATAAGGAATGAGCTTGTCGGTTCCCCAGAACTGATAGTCCAAGAAGAATAATGCAGAAAATTGAACTGTCAGTCTTGCAAGACTGACAGTTAAAAGGAAAATGTTAACGACACCTGTGATTTGGATTAGGGGCATCCACCTTCACCTTCTTCACCGGGAAAAATACGATTACCCCATGTATGCAGTTGCGATGGTGCTGTTTTATTGACGGAGATGAGCATGGAAGTAGTGACGCTGCTATTGGAGACGTAGCTCAGTTCTGGGAGAGAGATTTTGAAGACCAAACAGTGAAGAAGAGAAGCTTGTAATGGTGCTGATATTATACGAGATGATCATCAAAGATGGCAGACGAGCTTGGTTCTGGTATTGAAGCTCGATCTGTTGACTTTTATAATAGTTCAACGAAGAGAACCGAGAGCAGTAGGAATGACGGCATCGGTAATGAGTTAATGCTAGTGATAAAATAACACGAGCTGCTGTTGGATGATGAGATGAGGGAGAAGACAGTGATAATGATTACTCGGTGATATTGACTGTTTTCGTGGATGAATGAGTTCAGATCGAGATAGGACAGGGAGGAATTAATGGCTATAGATGAATGGAGATAGTTACTGCTGGTAACAATGAAAGAATATAGTGTTGTTATATCGAGTGAATGGAGAGCTAGAGTTGGCTGTAGTGAAGCTTACTATCGATGAAGGTTATTAGAAGAAGGTGTTGATAGTTTAATGGCAGTTTGAGCATGGCAGAGATGGTTTTTATGTAATGGCAGATTGGCAGAGAATAACAATGATTTCTTCCATTAACGGCCACTGATAGCTGCAAACAGTGGAGCTGTTATGAACCTGTCATAAAACAGGGAAGAATGGAAGTTGTTGATGGATTCTTCCATAGTTGGAAAGTAGTCATGATGCTCGGTGATGAAGATAGAGGGTTAGCCGTGGACTATTGAATATCAATGATGGAGGGAAGTAACTGTTTATATATTTGGTTCACAGTGATATACGGACTGAAAGCTCGAGTATGGAAAAGAATTAGTAAGAACTTACGGGAGGAGTTGCGGTTGGAAAACCCAACCGTGATTGAAAAGAGAATTTTTGACGAAATATCCAGGAGAATATTCGTCTAGGAGTCCCAGCCGTTATGGAAAATAAGAAAATAAGAAAAGTTACAGGAGAACAATCGGACGTGAAATCCTATCCGTAAGAAGAGATTAACTGTCAGTCCCCTGTATTTGACAGTTAAATAAGATACCCGAACAATCATTGGGATGGACCTTAACTATTTATTTACCATTTTATCATATGAAACTCATGGGTTTTGTTAGTACCATGAGTATCTAAACTTCTTAGTGATTGGGGATGAATTCTAAGTTTTAATATATGATTCAATTTAGCATATAAATCTATTTTAACTCTTCACCTGATTATTGTTTGTTTTTACAATAATTAATTTTATGTTTGATTGATAAATTGTTTAGGTGGCTAACTGAACTAGTTTATTAGTTAACCTAATGCTAGTAGAGAATTAGGATATCCGTAATTGTTGAATAATTCTCTACTCAAGTAGAAATTGCGAAACCTTGCAGAGGGATTCTGTGGAGCAATTGCAAGTAAAAACAACACTAGAAAGTGAACCTTGCGCTAAGAGTTCAACTACTAGGATTGACCTACATTCACAAAATATAAAGTATTCGACCAAATTACACTTAGAGTGCGCTACTTCTAGGTGGTTTATAGAATATAATCTGGCATTCGAGCGCTTCGGTGTCTAGTGACTTAAGGAATTTTGAGGATAGCACTGCGCTAGTTTCTTTCCTAGGGTTGATAATAATCTGTGAATGATAAAGAATAGATAAATATGTTACTTTGATGACTATTTAGTAACGAAGAAGGATTCCCTGATCATATTTATCTCCATTGCTTGCAACTTAATTACTTTTCATTGCTTTGTTATTTATTTCGTTTCAAAATATAAAAAAAATCCCCCTTTGTGACACTTTTGACAACTAAAACTCACTGCTCTTCGTGGGAACGAAACTTATTTACTGCTATATTATTCATTAGTAAAGTAGAAGATATAAGTGAATTAATTTGTGCACCTACGACACACATCAAATTTTGGCGCCGCTGCCGGGGAGGAGTCGGTAGCTTTAGTTGTTTCTTTTAGTTTTATTTTGTTTTTAGTTTTTAACTTTGTTTTCTAGATTTTTGTTTTAGGTACTTAATCTCTGGCATTGAAGGATTGGAATTACCAGAGGTGTGGAATTCAAACTCGCAAGGGAACGGTACTACAAGCACGTCCAAAGTTGAAATAAAAACCTTCTGCATCAACAATGGTATGTGGTACAAATGATCCACTTCCACCTCCACCTCCGGATAGGAAGACGTTGAGAGATCTAACATCACCATGTTTGGAATCTCAACCACTGTGTATTACTCTAACTTACACAGTGGAACTTAAGTCAAATCTTCTTCATTGGGTTCCAAAGTTCAAGGGACTTCCGGGTGAAGATCATAATCGACATCTGCAGCAGTTTCAGAATATAGTAAGAAGTATGAAAAAGAGAGATGATGATGATGATACAAATTTTCTACAAGATTTTCTGTTTTCATTAACGGACCAAGCAGAATCATGGTTATATTATCTCCCTTCCGAAAGTATTACCACATGGACCGGAATGGAAAAGCTATTTTTAGAGAAGTATTTTCCTGCTTCTAAAGCTGCAGCTATTCTAAGGAAATCAGTGGAATAGTGCAGATTACTGGAGAATCTTTGTACGACTATTGGGTGAGGTACAAGAGATTATTGGCGAGTTTCCCACACCATCAGATATCACCACAAGTTGTCACTACACACTTTTATGAGGGGTTACTACCGCATGAGAGACACTTGATTGATGCGGCTAGCAGTGGTGCACTGGATAATAAAACTATCGAGGAGGCTACTAGTTTGATTGAAAGCATGGCTGCAAATACGCAGTAATTTTATAATAGAGATTCATCGGTGGTTAGAAGAGTTAGTGAGATGGGAGATTCTTCACACATGGATCAATGAATGAGTAATGTGTAAAAAATGGTACAACGTATAGCATCTACAGTTGTTCCTTCATATGAAGAGGATGCCGAGGTAAGTGCTATATTTCCTAATCCGAGGCCAAGGTATGATCCCTACTCTAATACTTATAATCCTGGTTGGAAGATCATCCAAATTTTAGTTATGCAAATAAGCAATCTGCAACTCCTAATCCATATGCGAGACAAGGTGGGTTCCAACCACAACAAAAACCTCCAACTGAAGAGTCTAAGATGGATATGCTCATCTCCATGTTTCAACAAAGTCAACAGAAGTCTGATCAAAATCAGTTGAAAACTGATAACGCTATTAAATATTTACAAACTCAGATGGGGCAATTGGCGACAGATATGAATCAAATGAAAGCAAAAGCTTCGACAAAGTTGCTGTCACAACCTTTTGTGAACCCAAGAGAGCACGTCAATGCAGTGACTTTAAGAAGTGGGAGACAAACTGAAGATCCACAACAACAAAAAGAGGTTAGTAACGACATCGAAAAGGAAGTAGAGGAGGAAATCGTCCCAAAGGAACATCCAACCTCAAACGGCCAACCTAAGGATACGGTTCTCACCTTTACCACACCACCTCCTTTCCCTAGTCGTTTTTCCAAATCAAAGAAGCAAGCTCAAGATAAGGATATCATGAACATTTTCAGCAAGATACATCAACATCCCATTTATTGAGGCCATTAGAACCGTACCCAGGTATGCTAATGTTTTGAAGGATTTGTGTACAAGGAAGGATAGGTTGATTGCTAATGAAATTACTCAGGTGGGAGAAAGTGCCACAGCTATGCTATTAAAGAAGATGCATGTAAAGTGTGAAGATCCTGGGGGTTTCACCGTGCCAATCACTATTGGTACCAAGAGGTTTGAGCATGCTTTGCTTGATTTGGGAGCATCCATAAGTGTTATGTCAGCCGATGTTTATGATTCTTTGAATCTTGGACCTTTGAAAGAGGCGAAGATTACTATTCAATTGGCAAACAAGTCCAATATATATCCTAAGGGAATCGTAGAGGATGTGTTAGTTTAAGTGAATCAGTTAATCTTTCCGGTTGATTTTTACATTGTGGATATGCATAATGGATATAATTGTTCATCTACTTTGTTACTTCTTGGGTGTCTATTCATGAAAACAGCAAAGACGAAGATTGATGTGAACAATGGTACATTCACTATGGAATTTGATAAGGAGATCATTCTCTTCAAAATATTTGAGGCCATGCGTTATCCTAGTGATGTGCACTCTGCTTTCTCTATTGATGTTATTGGTTCGTTGGCACAACAGATGTTTGATTTGAACAAAGAAGATGAACTTGAATCTATGCTATAAAATAGCATCGATTTGGACGTCCATGGCATGCTTAACTTGGACGTTGATATTCCCAAGGATCTTGTTGAGACATGTGATTCTTTAACGGCATCACAAGAATTTAAAACAGGTAATATTTCATATATCTCTTTACCTGTAACTGATGAAGTTCCTTTACCTTTTGTTATGCATGCACATAAATTAGAACTGAAACCCCTACCTGATCACTTAAAATACGCTTACTTGGGTGATAGGGAAGAGCTTCCAGTAATTATTTCAAATAATCTCACGGCAATACAGGAAGAACGCCTTCTTCGGGTTCTGAAAGAGTACAAAACGGCTATTGGTTGGACAATTGCTGATATCAAAGGCATTGGCCCATCCATGTGCATGCATAGAATCCTTATGGAAGATGATGTAAAGCTAGTACATGATGCTCAACATAGGCTTAACCCCCCAATGATGGAGGTCGTGAAGAAAGAGATCCTCAAATTACTAGTACATGATGCTCAACGTAGGCTTAACCCCCCAATGATTTATCCAATTTCTGACAGCAAATGGGTTAGTCCAGTGCAAGTGGTGCCTAAGAAATCAGGTGTCAATGTTGTTAGAAATCAATATGATGAACTCGTTCCTACAAGAGTTCAAACAGGATGGCGAGTATGCATAGACTACATGAAGCTCAATTCGGCTACCCGCAAGGATCACTTTCCTTTGCCTTTCATTGATCAGATGTTAGAGAGGTTAGCGGGACATTTTTATTATTGCTTTTTGGATGGTTATTCGGGCTATAATCAAATTGTTATTTCACCAGAGGATCAAGAGAAGACAACTTTTACTTTTCCATTCGGTACATTTGCATATAGAAGAATGCCATTTGGTCTTTGCAATGCGCCTGCCACTTTTCAGAGATGTATGGTTAGTATATTTTCTGATTATGTGGAGAACATCATTGAGATATTTATGGACGACTTTAGTGTTTATGGCGATTCATTTGATATTTGTTTAAATAATCTTGAACTTGTGCTTAAAAGATGCATAAACACTAATTTGGTTTTAAACTGGGAGAAATGTCACTTTATGGTAGACCATGGAATTGTACTTGGCCACATCGTTTCCTCTAAAGGGCTCGAAGTAGACAAGGCAAAGATAAATTTGATTAGTAACTTACAATACCCCACTTCGGTGAGACAAATTCGCTCGTTTCTTAGTCATGCCAGTTTTTATAGGAGGTTTATCAAAGATTTCTCCAAAATCTCAATGCCGATGTGCAAATTGTTGCAAAAGGAGGTTGCCTTTAACTTTGACCAGGAGTGCAAGGATGCCTTTAATAAATTAAAGAAATTATTGACTACTGCACCAATTATTAAGTCACCTGACTGGAATTTTCCGTCGAGTTAATGTGTGATGCAAGTGATTATGCAGTCGGAGCTGTTTTGGGTCAAAAAGTAGACAAGAGGTCACATGTGATTTATTATGCATCAAGGACCCTAAACGATGCTCAAATCAACTATTCTACTACTGAGAAGGAGTTGTTGGCTATAGTATTTGCATTAGAAAAATTTAGAGCTTATTTGGTGGGTGCCAATGTGATTGTATATTCTGATCATGCAGCACTATGGTACCTATTGAAAAAGAAGGAGGCTAAGCCAAGACTCATATGTTTGATTCTTTTGCTACAAGAATTCAATATAGAAATTAGAGATAAGAAAGGTGTTGACAATACAGTTGCTGATCATCTTAGTATACTTGTTATTTCCAAAGAAGAACTCCCATTACAAGATCGTTTTCCAGACGAACAACTTTTATCGATTGAAGAATCAACACCTTGGTATGCTGATATAGTGAACTATTTGGTTACAAGGCAAGTACCTAGTACTATGTCTAATTTTCAAAAGCTAAAGCTTAAGAAAATAGCCAAGCAGTATGTGTGGGATGAGCCCTACTTGTGGAAATATGGTGCTGATCAAATTATCCGCAGGTGCGTACCAAACTCTGAATTTCAGTCAATTCTATCTTTTTTTCATTCTTATGCTTGTGGTGTTCACTTTGGTACTAAACGTACCTCTATCAAAGTCCTTGAGAGTGGCTTTTATTGGCCTACTTTGTTTGAGGATGCGTATAATTTTTGCAAATCTTGTGATAGATGTCAACGAACGGGCAATCTAGGTGCTCGAAATCAAATGCCACTCACACCTATTCTCACTGTTGAGATATTTGATGTGTGGGGAATTGATTTTATCGGTCCTTTTGTCAATTCGAATGGAAAATTTTATATACTTCTTGATGTGGATTATGTTTCAAAATGGGTGGAAGCTAAATCCACCCTTACTAATGATTCTCAAGTTGTTTGTGAGTTTTTGAAGGAATATATTTTTTCTAGACATGGTACACCAAGAGTGGTTATCAGTGATGGAGGTTCGCACTTCAAGAAATCCTTCCATGCTCTTATCAAGAAGTACAACATAAATCACAAGGTCGGTACGCCATATCACCCACAAACTAGTGGGCAAGCTGAAATTTCAAATCGTGAGATCAAGTCCATCTTTGAGAAAACCGTTAACACTACACGGAAAAATTGGAGTTATGGACTCAACGATACACTTTGGGCGTATAAAACGGCATACAAAACACCGATTGGTATGTCTCCATATCGGTTGGTTTATGGGAAAGCTTGTCATCTTCCGGTTGAACTTGAGCACAAGGCTTATTGGGAGATAAAGATGTGCAACATGGATTATGACAATGCAGGGAAACATAGGCAACTACAAATCAATAAGCTAGAGGAGATATGTAATGATGCTTGCGAGAGTGCCCGGATTTACAAAGAAAAAACTAAAATTTTCCATGACAAGATGATTTCTAGAAAGAGTTTTGTTGTGGGCCAAAACGTTCTTCTATTTAATTCTCGTCTTAATTTATTTCCCGGTAAGCTAAGGTCACGTTGGAGTGGACCTTTTGTTGTTACTAATGTTTTTCCTTATGGTGCAGTTGAAGTTACTAGTCTCAAGAAAGGGACGATATTTAAAGTAAACGGCCATAGATTAAATCCATATTACGAAAACTTCCCAACGGAGAATGTGGACGTGATTGAGCTTCGTGATTTACTCCCTCTGGAGGAGTAGTTTGGAGAATGCACAGTTGGGCTGAGGACGTAAAACTAAGCGCTAAATGGGAGGCAACCCATCGGTTTTGTATCTCTATCTTTTGTATTTTATTTTTCTTAGATTTTCATATCATATTTTCATCCCCATGCTTAATTTATTGAGTCTGTAATCTATGTTAGAAGAGAATTATGACGAATACCTTTTCGTCAGAAAAATTCAGACTGCACGTAGTTCAGTCCAGAGACCATAACTGTCAGAAAGTTTATCGAAACATTGTTCCCTTTTAAAACTTTGTAGAAAACACGTAGATGAACAACTTTAGTGAAATGGAGTTTTTCCAAATTCCTTACCAATTTGCACAGTTTTTGCGTTTTATCTGCTGTTACGTCAGAATTCAGAACTTTCGGTTTTACACATTGAGGACAATGTGAAGTTTAAGTGTGGGAGTATTTTGCATATATATTTTTTCAAAATTTTGCATAAAAAAACCTTCAACTTTTAGATATTTTAAAGTCACTAGCATACTTCTAGGTATGTTTACATAGAGATTCTGACCGACATAACTGATCTTGGAAGTGTTAGAGAACTACGTTCGGAATATTCTTACGAATTGGAGTGTTAAATAATGGATTTAGTCATGCCGGTGATGCAAATTAGGAGCAGAGGGAAATGCATTATTAGAGTTGCTGATCAATCATTAGTGGAGACTACCTATTTTCATATCAACCAAGGAACCAGACCAAATTTTCTTTGTAGTTGACTAAAGAGCTTTCTTTTGATTGTGTGTCACCGTACGTTAATTCCGGGTAGAATGGTGAGATACCCAAATTCACACCATTTTCAGCACTATTTTTTATCTCTTGAGTGCTAATTTTGTCAATCATGAGGGTGACGTCTATAGATGAAAACCACCTTCTTGTAGTTTGATTTGCAGTTAGCAACATTTTCTCTCTCGCCAACAACAGGTCCATAGAAACACATCATCATCAACAAAGGAGCGACATAAAAATATACAAGGAAGTTGAAGACATTTGAGGTTTACAAGCAACAATACAAGGAAGAGAAAATTTCAAAAGATGAGAGTTATTGAAGTTTATGATACGAAGGCATTACAAGTTGTGAAGATCAAAGTGGTAACGTACTTCTTTCATGGCCATGTTAATTTTATTTCATATTTATTGTTTTAGTTGCAATCTCTTCGGAAAAAAAAATACAAAATACAAAAATAAAAAAGAAAAATATATACAAAGAGATTTGCATTTAGGTTGTTATTTGTTCAATAAGGCCATGTGGAATAAAAATATATAAAGAAGATTCAAGCAACAAGGAATTGAGGAAAAGAGTACAAATTGTCGAAGTTCTACAAGTTCAAGAGTTTATCATCAACAGTTGAAGACCGAAGACCAAGATGAAGAAGACGAGTTCTATTGGATGTTGTGAGAGTGGTGATTTCATCATTGCAATCAGATGTCAAGGTGGTAAGTACTCTCATCCTTGCTATAGTGGTTGATTTCCTTTCTTAAAGATCATCAGAAAAATATTTCTGTTTTCCACGATTTTGTGGAGTCTCCAGAAATAATTCGGAAGGTTACCTTCCCACCATTCAACGTGTGTAGGATTCTCTTTTCATTCCTACCTACACACATGTGAGACCCATAAAAAAGCCATCTTATTGAGTGCAATAATCATAAAATCCTTTTAAGTGAGGCAGAAGTCGAGGTGAAATGTTTATTGATCGTTCTCAAACACACGTTTCTCTTATTATGGTGTGGTTATTTCTCACTCAAAATTAAAGAATGAATATGTTCTTTGGTATTTCTAACTTCTTATTACTAGCATGCAGAAACTTTATGTCCTCATAGCTCTTTGGATGCTTGGGAAGATGGAACGCTTTGAAGTTGGAGTAGGTTTTGAGGGTATACCTCTCGTAAGCCCTCATGAGACTATAACTCGTCCACTAGGGACACCTAGGGGTTTAAAGGCATGTTATTCATGCTAAGAGTAACTGTATCCTCGGCGACATGGAGTTGTTGTATTTTAGATAGTTTTATCGAGGACTAGCAAAAGCCAAGTGCATATTTTGCATATATTTAGTGTCGAATCCATGCTAGTAATTGCTTAGTTTCTTGCAAAATTATTGTATATTACGTTTGTTTTTCTTTATTTGTGTTTTGCTAGGTGAATCATCCAAAAGAAACGAATTGGCTCTTAATTGTGCAATAAAAGAAGCTAGCTATGAGCGGAGAAGGGCCAAAGGCCAAACGGAACACATTCAAATCTAGGAGTTCTTGCTATCATCTCGAAGATGATGAAAATATGAAGCCAACGGTGAAATAATGGAGTAATTCCGACATCATATGAAGAATTTATGAGCAAAATAAGGAATGAGCTTGTCGGTTCCCCAGAACTGACAGTTCAAGAAGAATGATGCAGAAAATTAAACTTTCAGTCTTGCAATACTGACAGTTAAAAGGCAAATTTTAACGGCACCTGTGATTTGGATTTGGGGCAGCCACTTTCACCTTCTTCACCGAGAAAAACACGATTATCCCATGCATGAAGTTGCGATGGTGTTGTTTTGTTGACGGAGATGATCATGGAAGTAGTGACGCTTCTATTGGAGACATAGCTCAGTTCTGAGAGAGAGAGAGAGAGAGTTTGAAGACCAAACAGTGAAGAAGAGAAGCTTGTAATGGTGCTGCTATTATACGAGATGATCATCGGATATGGCAAACGAGCTTGGTGCTAGTATTGAAGCTCGATCTGTTGAATTTTATAATAGTTCAACGAAGAGAACCGAGAGCAGTAGGAATGATGGCATAGGTAATGAGTTATTGCTAGTGATAAAATAACACGAGCTGTTGTTGGATGATGAGATGAGGGAGAAGACAGTGATAATGGTTACTCGGTGATATTGACTGTTTTCGTGGATGAATGAGTTCAGCTCGAGATAGCACGGGGAGGAATTAATGGATGTAGATGAATGGAGATAGTTACTGCTTGTAACAATGGAAGAATATGGTGCTGTTATATCGAGTGAATGGAGAGATGAAGTTGGTTGTAGTGAAGCTTGTTGTCGATGAAGGTGATTAGAAGAGGGTGTTGATAGTTTAATGGCAGTTCGAGCATGGCAGATATGGTTTTTATGTGATGGCAGATTGGCAGAGAATAACAATGGTTTCTTCCATTAACGGCCACTGATCGCTGCAAACAGTGGAGTTGTTATGAACCTGTCATAAAACATGAAAGAATAGAAGTTGTTGATGGATTCTTCCATAGTTGGAAAGTAGTCATGATGCTCGGTGATGAAGATAGAGGGTTAGTCGTGGACTGTTGAATATTAATGATGGAGGGAAGTAACGGTTTATCTATTTGGTTCACAGCGATATACGGACTGAAAGCTCGAGTATGGAAAAGAATTAGTAAGAACTTACGGGAGGAGTTGCGGTTGGAAAACCCAGCCGTGATTGAAAAGAGAACTTTTGACGAAATATCCAGGAGAATATTCGTCTAGGAAGTCCCAGCCGTTATGGAAAAGAAGAAAATAAGAAAAGTTACAGGAGAACAATCGGCCGGGAAATCCCATCTGTAAGAAGAGATAGACTGTCAGTCCCCTGTATCTGACAGTTAAATAATATACCCGAACAATCATTGGGCTGGACCTTAACAGATTTCTCGTGGGCCCATTAAGCTCTGTTTATGTACTTCTTTGCACGACCAATTTTGGTCATGACCTAGTTAGGCTAGTTTTGCCAACTTTTGGCAACCGTTTTGCATGGGATTTGGAGCACGGGCGCAACTACAACTTGGGTACTATATAAGAGACCCTTCTAATATTTTTGGGAGATTAATCTTATAATCTTTTATCAAGCCATTGGAGAGGAGAACTCAAGGAAGAAAAGCTAGGGTTTGGAGCTATTTCCATCACCGTAACTATTTCTTTACCATTTTATCATATGAAACTCATGGGTTTTGTTAGTACCATGAGTAGCTAAACGTCTTAGTGATTGGGGATGAATTCTAAGTTTTAATATATGATTCAATTTAGCATATAAATCTATTTTAACTCTTCATGTGATTATTGTTTGTTTTTACAATAATTAATTTTATGTTTGATTGATAAATTGTTTAGGTGGCCAACTGAACTAGTTTATTAGTTAACCTAATGCTAGTAGAGAATCAGGATATCCGTAACTGTTGAATAATTCCCTACTCAAGTAGAAATTGCGAAACCTTACAGAGGGATTTTGTGGAGCAATCGCAAGTAAAAACAACACTAGAAAGTTAACCTTGCGCTAAGAGTTTAACTACTAGGATTGACCTAAATTCACAAAATATAAAGCATTTGACCAAATTACACTTAGAGTGCGCTACTTCTATGTGGTTTATAGAATATAATATGGCATTCGAGCACTTCGGTGTCTAGTGACTTAAGGAATTTTGAGGATAGCACTGCGCTAGTTGCTTTCCTACGGTTGATAATAATCTGTGAATGATAAAGAATAGATGAATATGTTACTTTGATGACTATTTAGTAACGAAGAAGGATTCCCTGATCATATTTCTCTCCATTGCTTGCAACTTAATTACTTTTCATTGCTTTGTTATTTATTTCGTTTCAAAATCTAAAACAATCCCTCTTTGTGACACTTTTGACAACTAAAACTCCCTGCTCTTCGTGGGAACGAACCTTATTTACTGTTATATTATTCATTAGTAAAGTAGAAGATAAGTGAATTAATTTGTGCGCCTACGACACACATAAGTGGGGCTCATGAATCAAGTTGTTACCAATGCTAGGTGAAGAGTGATTGAGATACCAAAAAAAAAAAGAAAAAAAAAAATTGAGACCAGACCATTAGACCAACCAGAATAAATTTAATAAAGTCGGCCACTAGTACCCTTATATATGCCAGTTGTGTTGACCTAGAGTTAGGATTATCAACCACTGGTTCCCTTGTATATGCCAGTCGTGTTGATATTAGTCAGACTAGTATCTCAGTACATTAGGATAGGTTCATTTTGGCGGAGGCCTTCAGACCGATATGGGAAACACCGTTAACTTAGTAAACATCAAAACCATCTATGTTTTTCCTCTATATCCATCTTCTTGATCTATCCATGTGATTAGTTTTGACTCCGGACATTAATGTCCATAGTGCGACTATTTGAGTAGAGCTCTGTGACTTATATATGAATTTTAGTATGCTTGAGTGCAAACTCGTGTACAACAATTGGAATTTCGCATCAGGGTACTTCCTCTTGTAGTCAATAAGTATTCCAACCAAGGAGATTCTTTAGTGCCTTCCAAGGTTCTGCGTAGATAGCTAGGGTCTGGAGTGTAAAGGTTTTTTGGGTATATCTCTTGTAAGCCCTCCTGAGACTATAAGCCATTAGGGCCACCTAGGGGTTTAAAGGCTTATTGCATACGCTAAATGCAATCGACGATGCCTCCGACAATGAGTTAGGATTTTATTTTGTAGATTTGATTTTCTCAGGACTAGCAAATAATAAGTTTGGGGGTATCTGATAGACGCATTTATGTGTCTATTTTCATCTTAATTATGTGTATTGTTAGTGCTCGATTTTGTACTTATTTGATTATTTTATGGTTTTGTAGGTGTTTTTGGAGAAATAAGCTTTTGCGGCGAAATTGGCTCGAAAAGTGTTTTTTGCGCTCGTGGTAGAAAATTACTAAAGAAACCCCTCATTTGGGCACCTCAATTACTAAGGGGTATCTAATTTGTTATCGACACCCAGCAACAGGATAAGGGGCAACCATCTTCTACTTTTTAAAAACCGGATTTTGGCGGGAAAATGTGTTCATAACGTACATAATTTAGGGTTGGATTTTCGAACGATTTTGGAGATATTCAATCGTTCTATTCTATTGGGCTAGGCTTGAACGGACAAAACAGGGCATATATAGGAGTTCGTTTCAAATAACTTGGACCATATCATTGGTTGAAGAAAGAGAGTCTCGGGTTTGGTGGAGTTTCACCAGCGAGATTTTCAGGCGTGATTTGAAGCAAGTTTATCTCGGATTTATTCACAGATATTGATTGATATGGGTTGGGTGAGACTAAACAGGCTGGGTAGATGGATTTAGTACGTGAATAGAAGCAAATATTCTCCATCGAAGTAAAACAGGGAAAGAAGAGAATAGTTGGATATATATGGAAGATACGTAAATATTTAGAGAAGATATTCCCAAGGTATCTCTGTCAAGTCTGAAGGAAGTTTAGGAAATATTTGAACAAGGTAGAGACGCGTAAGAAGAAGAATAAGATCTTTCCCGTGACTTCCGTTGAAAGATAAAAAAATCTGATACTTTGGAGAGAAGAAAAGAAGATTAACTCGAGTACTCTTTGTTGGGCTTGGTCACTCCTTATGAGTCCAACAAGTGTGCATCCCCTTAACCATTTAAGGGAGCTAGGTAACAAGTGTCCTTGGCTATATGTTTTGTTTCCAAAACATCCAGGAGACTAACATACGGGAGCTTCTTCTTTGTTTTAGAGAAGAAAGAGAAAGAGAAAGAGAGGAAGAAGAGAAAGAGAGCAAGTGAGGTAGAGAGTTTAAACCACCAATTTTTGGTGAGATTGAAGCATCTTGAAGAGGAAAAGAAAGGGTTCTTGTTGAAGGATCTTTTGGTTGTTTTGGTGGAGAATTGATTAATCAATTTCCACATCTCTTCAAAGGGGGAAAAATCTAGGGTTTGTCAAACCCTAGTAGTAAGTATCTCAAATCACTTCTTATTCTTAAATTGATAGTGAATCTCATATTATATATGAATGAATTGTTGATCCATCCTTAGGGGTGAGTGTAATTAGGCAAATTGATATCCAAGTGCTATAGGCACCTTGAGGTTGTTTTATCCCCAAATTTGGGAGAATTGTGTGTAACCCATTATTGTTATAGTGGAAGATTTGCCCGGTTTTTTACCCTTCACCTTGGAGGGGTTTTTCCACGTAATTGCTTGTGTTGTGTGATTGCTTCTATATCGTCATAGTTCGTGTATTTCCGCATTGTGTTTCATTGCTCGTGTAGGTTTCGTATTAGCATAGCGGCTCGGATTTCGTAAGCCTCCCCCAACAAGTGGTATCGAGCTTTTTGGTTGAGCTAATCTTTGCAATGGCGGAAGCTAGCACTAGTAATAGAATGGTCAATTTGACCTATGAGAACTTTGTCATATGGAAGGCGAAGATGGAAGACTGTTATATTGTAAAGATCTCTATGGTCCAATAGAGCAAGGAGTAAGGCCTGAGGCGACAAGTGCGAGAAGATTGGAAGGTTACTAATCGAAAAGCGGTTGGTTATATTCGTCGATGGATTGATGATAGAATTTTTCATCATGTGGCTAGTGAGACACTAGCATATCCTTTGTGGACCAAGTTAGAGGAGATATATGATCAGCAGTCTCCTTGTGAAAAAGCTCTTCTATTCAAAAAGCTTGGAAAGTCAACAAGGAAGGGAGTTCAATGGCGCAACATTTAAATGAAATGAAGGGGATCATGAATCGCCTTACATCTATGGACCTCAAAATTCTCAAGAGGTTCAAGCTTATTTGTTGCTAAATACTTTACCAGATGGTTGGGAGCCATTGAGGAATTGTCTCAGTTATTCTGCTCAGACAAGAAGTTGAACATGATCATTGCAACTAGCGGTTCTTTGAGTGAAGAAGTTAGAAGAAGGTCATTAGACTCATCTCATTCGAAGCTCTTGTGACAGAGAAAATCGGGGTAGAAGAAAAGACAAAAGACAAGTTGGCGTAGCAAGTCAAGGGTAAATCAAAGTCCGAAAGGAAGTTGAATGTTGAACTTGTCATACGAGAGGTCATTATTCAAATGAATGCGAGAAGCGAAGCAAGAACACAAGAAGGGAAAGGAAATGATAACCAAGACAATGGTGTTGCGGCCCTCTTGTGACAAATGATGATATCATTGTATTCTCGGGTTGTAATGATGTTTGTGTTAGTTTTTAGGTTCTGATTCGAATGGATAGTTGATTCGGTGCATCTTATCATGCTACTCCTCATGAAGATGTATTTACCTCCTACAAGGTTTGGTGACTTTGGGTCGATCAGAATGGGCAACGATGGTGTTGCGAAAATTGTAGAATGGGTGATGTGAAGGTTGAGACCGGTGTTGGGCATCGTTGGTTCTCGAAAATGCGACATGTACCGGATCTTCGTTTGAATCTAATGTCACCAGAGTGTTAGATGATGAAGGGTACAACAATCACTTGGGTGATGGCAAATGGAAGCTAAGCAAGGCTCCATGGTTATTGCAAGAGGCAAGAAGTGTGGCACATTGTACAAGACACAAGTGAAGGTGTTGAAAGGTGAGTTGAATGCTGTTGACAAAGATTCAATCTCCGAGTTTGTGCATAGAAGACTTGGTCATCTTAGTGAGAAGGGAATTCAAATCCTCACCAAAAGACAAGTTTTGCCAAATGCCAAAGGTATGCAATTGGGTAAGTGTACTCATTGTTTAGTTGGTAAACAAACTAGAGTCTCTTTTCATAAAGCTTTACCCAAGCGCACTGCTGGTATTATTGATCTTGTTCATTCGATGTATGTGGACCTTTAAGGGTCAAAACACTTGGTGGTGCTGTTTATTTTGTCACTTTCATAGATGATGCTTCAAGGAAGGTTTGGTCATATGCAATCAAGACCAAAGATGAAGTTGTTCCTGTGTTCAAGATGTTTCATAGCATGGTGGAAAGAGAAACAGGTAGAACCTTGAAGTGCCTTCGTTCGACAACGGGGAGAGTACATTGGGCCACTTGAAGTGTATTGCAAGAGCATGGGTATACGTCATGAACAATCGTACCGAAGACTCCACAACATAATGGTGTTGCGAGAGGGATGAACCGCACTATTCTTGAGAGAATAAGGTGCATGTTATCTCATTCCAAGTTGCATAAGCATTTAGGGTGAAGCAATGAATACTGGCACAATGTATTTGATCAATCGATCTCCTTCAAGACCGCTAGATGGAGAAGTAGCGAGAAAAGGTATGGAGAGACAAAGAGCCTACTTATGATCACTTGAAAGTGTTTGGTTGCGGTCATTTGTTCATATCCCAAAAGATCGAGAGATCAAAGCTTGACGACAAAGCAAAGCGTGTGTGTTCCTAGGCTATGGAACGAGAAAGTTTGGTTACTGATTTTGGGATCCAGTTGAGAAGAAGGTTATCAAGTAGGGATGCAGTATTCCTTGAAGACCGAGACAATTGAAGACTTTGAGAAGATTGAGATGCCAAAGCTTCAAGATGATATGACCTTGGATCCAAATCCATTGTTCTACTCTTGAACAACATGATGATGATGTTGATGGTAATGGCAATGAAGATGAAGCTCATGAAGATGTTCCAGTGGGTGATGTTGAGCAAGAAGTGCAGCAACAACAACAACAGAAGCTGAGTTGAGAAGATCCGAGGGGACCGGATTACCTTCAACAAAGTATCCACCACATGAGTATGTGATGCTCACAGATGCGGGTGAACCAGAGTCTTATGAAGAAGCTCTTAGTGTTCCTGAAAGTCGAAGTGGTTGAAATCCATGAAAGAAGAGGTTGGCTCTTTAGATGAGAATGACACTTTTGATTTGGTTGACAAGCCTGAGAACCGGAAAATTCGAAGAACAAGTGGGTGTACGGGAATCAAGATCGAAGATGGTAACTCACAACCAAGGTACAAAGCACGCTTAGTTGTGAAGGGTTATGAGCGAGAGAAAGGGTGTTGACTTTGACGAGATTTTCTCACGGTGGTGAGATTTTCTTCTATTCGGGTTGTCTTGGCAATAGCCGCTAGTTTGGATCTTGAGATAGAACAACTAGATGTCAAGACAAGATTTCTTCACGGTGAGTTGGAGGAAGATGTGTATATGGCACAACCCGAGGGTTTTGAAGTCAAAGGCAAAGAGCACATGGTGTGCAAGCTAAAGAAGAGTCTTTATGGTTTGAAGCAAGCTCCAAGAAGATGGTACAAGAAGTTTGAATCGTTCATGAAGGAACACGGGTACAAGAGGACGACTTCGATCATTGTGTATTCATTCAAAAATTTGTGATGGTGATTTTCTTACTCTTTTGCTATATGTTGATGACATGATTATTGTTGGCAAAGATAAGAAAAAGATTGACAGGTTGAAGTCGGATCTCAGCAAGTCTTTTGCTATGAAAGACTTAGAGGGGCAAAAAGCGTATTCTTGGCATGGAGATCACTCGTGATAGGAAGGCGAGGAAGTTGTGGCTATCACAAGAAAGCTACATTGAGAAGGTGTTGCAAAGATTTAATATGGACAAGGCTGAGCCGGTAAGTTGTCCACTTGCAAACCATTTTAAGTTATCTCGTGATCAATGTCCTATGAATGATGTTGAGAAACGGAAGATGGAGAAAATTCCTTATGCGTCCGCAGTTGGTAGTTTGATGTATGCAATGGTGTGTACAAGGCCGGATATAGCTCATGCGGTTGAGTGGTAGCGAGATTTCTATCAAATCTGCTATGGAGCATTGGGAAGCGATGAAATGGATACTACGGTATTTAAGGGGTACTTCTAATATGTGTTTGTGCTATGGAGGTGACAAGCCGATTAGTTGGTTACACGTTCAGATTTGGCGGGTGCTCAAGACAGTCTCAAGTCTACATCGGGTTACTTATTTACCTATGCGGGGAGCCGTGTCTTGGCAATCCAAGTTACAAAAATGTGTGGCATTGTCTACTACGAGGCATGTACATTGCGGCTACAAGAGAGTTGCAAGGAGATGATATGGATGAAGAGGTTTGTTAGAGAACTCGGTGTGAAGCAACAGAGGTTCATCGTTTCTTGTGACAGATGACAGTGCCATACATCTCTGCAAGAATTCGAGTTTTCACTCGAGGTCAAAGCACATCAATATTAGGTATCAGTGGATACAAGAAGTTCTCGAGGAGAAGGTCTTGTATATTGAGAAGATCCATACAGATGACAACGGTTCTGATATGATGACAAAGTCGCTACCAAAATACAAGCATGTGTATTTCGCGTTAGGTGGGGGGTTGGTGGTGACGGGTACCTTACCATAAGTCGTGAGGGGGAGATTGTTGGGCTTGGTCACTCCTTATGAGTCCAACAAGTGTGCATCCCCTTAACCATTTAAGGGAGCTAGGTAACAAGTGTCCTTGGCTATATGTTTTGTTTCCAAAACATCCAGGAGACTAACATACGGGAGCTTCTTCTTTGTTTTAGAGAAGAAAGAGAAAGAGAAAGAGAGGAAGAAGAGAAAGAGAGCAAGTGAGGTAGAGAGTTTAAACCACCAATTTTTGGTGAGATTGAAGCATCTTGAAGAGGAAAAGAAAGGGTTCTTGTTGAAGGATCTTTTGGTTGTTTTGGTGGAGAATTGATTAATCAATTTCCACATCTCTTCAAAGGGGGAAAATCTAGGGTTTGTCAAACCCTAGTAGTAAGTATCTCAAATCACTTCTTATTCTTAAATTGATAGTGAATCTCATATTATATATGAATGAATTGTTGATCCATCCTTAGGGGTGAGTGTAATTAGGCAAATTGATATCCAAGTGCTATAGGCACCTTGAGGTTGTTGTTATCCCCAAATTTGGGAGAATTGTGTGTAACCCATTATTGTTATAGTGGAAGATTTGCCCGTGGTTTTTTACCCTTCACCTTGGAGGGGTTTTTCCACGTAATTGCCGGTGTTGTGTGATTGCTTCTATATCGTCATAGTTCGTGTATTTCCGCATTGTGTTTCATTGCTCGTGTAGGTTTCGTATTGCGCATAGCGGCTCGGATTTCGTAAGCCTCCCCCAACACTCTTGGCACATGTTGGCTATATATATGATTGAGGAGGTTCAGATAAAGGTATCGGGAGACTTTGGGGGACCAACAAAGGTACAGAGGAGAAGAAATCAAAGCTGCAGGAATTGCTGCTGCTGCTGCAGTTACCAAAAATATGAAGAACATTGGACTAACGGAGTCAGTCGCAGAGCAGTCTTATATTCTACAGCAGTTTGCTTTTATCGTTTCCTTAACAGTGCGATTGCTACACCTATAAACTGTTGCAAATTTCTATATTAGCACTTTTCTCTTGTTTTTCACCTATTTGAGCGATCAATACCTATTTTGAGCACGTGAATAACATGAGGAGCTAAACCCCATCACTGGGACGATGGAGGAATCCATTCTATATGCGTGTGGTAAATCTATTTAATTTATTTATGACTTTTGCACTATTTTAAATCGTTTTATGATTCTTCTTAAATGATTGTGATTTTGTTTGATGACGTATGCTTGGTCTTAGTATTTTTGATACGTCATGCTTGTGATTTACAGTCAATATTTTATAAAATCTACCTTGGCAAAGAATAAAGAGTCAATATTTATTATGTTATGAGCTATAATTGTCTGGAATTGATAGTTGAACCACATGAATATGAGAATTGGTGGAATCCAGAGTCTTAGTACCTCTCGATACCGTGAAAACTTTTTGTGTATATATTTTTACTATTAAGTCTGAAATTGAATCTTTACAAGTCTTTGAACGAACTTTATTTACCACTTGTTGATGGTGGATGTTCATTAAAGGCTAAGATTGTAAAAGCCTAAAAATTATGCGCTAACATCTTTTAAAAGATAAGGCCATTAATAAGTGGTGAATACTCCTTCACTTTATTAATTCACCTAGAATGGAGCATGTGGCAACAATCCCATTATGTGAATAAATACACGAAATTCATCCAGGTTGGAGCATGTAGCAACAATCCCATATACCCTGTGAATTTACAACATTATTAATTAATGCGCAACCAGCCTTGTATTTCCTGTACTCATTATCAGTGCGGCATGACGACTGAGTGTTTCTCTCAGCAGGGTAACACGAATCTCCAAGCATTATAATGAAACATGTACGAAATACCCGTACAGGATGCAACTCTCGGTGTGCTATACTAGCCCGATTGAACCACTCTCGGTGTGTTATACTAGCCCGATTGAGCGTCCGGACTGACAGTATCAGTCTGGATATGATCACGACCATCCAACTCCACCAGCATGATTAGATGGCCCAAATCGATTTCATAACCCCCAAGCAGGTATGGAATATCCGTTTCCGAACCAATGTGGGCCCCGCATGGTCGACCTCCCAAAAAATTGGCCTAGCTTGCCAAAACGTCCAAACCATAGTAGTATGGACGGAAAACCCTAAATTAGGGTTTGCGGCACATTACATGTGTCGCAAAACAGTCTCAACCATCCATCTTCGCAGGTATAGATGGAGGGTGTAGATGTAGATTCAGAGGGCACAGAGCATGTCAAAACAACCACCGTGGGCCTACCTGCATACCTGACTGATCAGTCAGGACCAAATATAGTTGGTCACCTCGATTCGAACGCCCAAAACTGGGTGTGATACACGGTCGGAAATACCCTAACTAGGGTTTGTCTTGCGATCACGAACGTCCATCTTCTCCGGTAAGTATCAACATGATCACTGCGGGCCCACCTATCTCCACACCTAATCGGACAAGACCGAACTTGGCTATATGTCTAGATTCGCGTGCCCAAAATAAGTGTGGTCGTACCTCCCAAGATGCAAACTAATCTTGACCACTCGATTTCACCGGAAAAATTGAGTGGCTTAGATCATGTTTCAATGGGATGTCAGAGTATGGAAGTGAACTCCATCCTACCACCTACACGCTGGGTCAATCGGCCAGGACCGACCAAGCCTGGTCAAATTGGAATGCGTGCATGAAGATGGCATGAGGAGCGGCTTTTGCGACACCAGTTTTCTGTCGCAAATTGATCTCAACCACACAACTTCGCAGGACGAATTGAGTGGCCCAGATCACACTTTCGTGAGACAATGAGGTATGGGAGCCTACACCGTCATGTTGTCTACACGCTTGCACGACCGACCTAGCCAAAATTGTGTCCCAAGCTTGGATTATACCAAGCTGAAAAGTGATGCTTGCACACCTTTTCATAAACCCTAATTCCATCAACGGTCGCAGATGTGTGTCTCAAAGATCATATCGTCCGTCCAACTTCACCGGATTGGTTGTACATCCCTGGTCAGGAGTTAATTGGTCAGTGCAGAGTCATGGTGATCACCATCTGTCACTCTACCATACCATGTGGTCGGTCAAGGGAGGGTTTGCATGCGCAACTTCCAAACCATCGCATGAAGTAGGCTGGATATGAGGTTTTGAGACGCTCAAACAACGGTGCTTCATACATGCTGAATATACTCGATGCGGTACCTGCATAGTATACACACGATACTTCACAAGTATCGACTTCCTGAATAACGCAGTTATTCAATCTAGCACTACATGCTATTTTCTGTGGGTCCCACGATCCACACATTCAAGACATCAATCATGTCACAACCCGGGGGATACATACTGGGGTATTGGTCTGGCAGTTTACAGCGTGCAACGCACAACGCGCCATCACAAGAACGTGTCAGGAAGTCATGGACGGTTAGTGATGATGGGAGAAGTAGGCAAGCCTGGTCGTGTGACACCAACACACTACTCTACTACTCCATCACTCCATTTTCTCCACTTCCCACGAGATACGAAGGTTAGGCTAAAAGACTTGTATAAATAGGTTATCCGCCCTATTTTTCAAAAAGAATAGAACAAGACGAGATAACAGAGGCAAGTGTTGATACAATCGTATTCAAACACCGGAACTGATAGCTTACATCCTGCAAGCCACTTCAGCTTTATGATATAAGTCACACATAGACAACACCTTCGCAAGCTCAACACCTTCTTAGCTTCCCTCCCTAAGATCAACCCCATCTCCTTCACTTTGTGACCGAAACAAGTCTAGAACGACCATTTCTTGGTTTAGGCCGGACTTGCACATATTGATCTCTTGAATCTACAAGCACTTACCGCGCAGTGCATTTGTTTAAGGTTTAGATTCATTCCTCATCCAAACACCCCAAATTACCAAAATCGGCAAGAATAGTTTTCACCCATAAACACCACTATAAAAATCACATCATTGGTCATAATAATTAGGTCTCACAGGCAAGACCCACTCCGCAGCGTGTTGCATATTTTTATACAAAATACTCGAGATATCAAACATGTCACAAACTGGGGGATGTTCATCATGGTATTTGTCTGGAGGTTTATAGCGTGCGGTGTACAACACGCCCATTATGAGAAAGTGTCAGGAAAGGCGAACCGTTAGTGGAAGCAGAGAAGTAGTGGGTGTAACCGACCGTTCTTACCCTCATAGTAGGGACGTGGTTTTCAACATTTTACACGGTCCCCACTTATCCACCACTCAACTACTTCCACTTCCTATGAGATCAGGGTGCGTTCAACTATGACTTTTATAAAAAGGTTTTCAACCTATTTCAACCAACAAGGGGTTATCAACACAAGTATCTAGAAAACACCAAGAAATTATATCTTACATTCCGCAAGCAAGTTCCACATTCTAATACAAGTCATAAATAGCCACACCTTCAAAGTTAACCATTTTGATCTCAACACCTTCTTCGCTTCCCTCCCTAAGATCAACCCTTCTCCTTATTTTAATAGACAAGAAGTTATTTCCAAGGCTCTGGGATGATGGCTACGACTCATAAGAAGGAACTCACTTTTCTCAAGACACTAACGGAAAGATTACCACCAGAGCTGCGCCAACCCAAAATGGAGCAAACAAGGAACACTTTCATGACCCCTGGAGAAAGTACTTCAACAGGGTGTGTCTTTATGGATGAAGCAGCTCCTGTAGCTCCTGAATGATCATCAGAAAGGAATCAACAATCCAATTTCGTCACGCGTGAAGATCTGGAGCGATTCCTCCAAAATTGAGGAAAAGAAGGTTCAACACCAACCTCCTTATCCTCTTGATATGCAAAGAGTTCCTCTTCCAAAGGGATATTCCTCTCCCCAGTTCTCCCTTTATGACGGTACGATAATGTTCTTGAACGCATCTCTCGTTATTTGGAATCACAAGGGGAGCATGAATACAACCACGTCCTCCGCCTGAAGAATTCTCAAAATCACTCACTGAAAGGGCGTACACTCGGTACAACAATAATTCAAAGCTCTCTCTTATTATGACAGGAGCAAAAGAAAGACATTCAAAAGATGATCTTATGAAGCGAATCTTTACAGTGAATATGCAAGTCAAAACAGCACTCGTTGATGATGTTATTCACTCGGGAAGACATAAGAATTTACTTTCACATTCTTTGGTGCATAAGTTAGGATTGAAGACTATCAAATATACAAAACCATATCCTTTAGGATGGCTTTAAAAAGAATGGGGATTACAAGTTTCACAGCAGTGCACGTTCAAATTTTCTTTTGATGAGTCATACATTGATGAGGTTACATGCGACATGGTTCCATTTGATGTTTGTCAAGTTGTACTTGGTAGTCCTTATTTGTGGGATCGAGATGCGACTTTACACAGGAGGGAGCAAAAGTATACCTTTACCAAGAATGAAGAGAGTTGTGTGATTTAAGCTAAAAACTCTCCTCTTGAAGGAGCAAGCTTGATCACAACAACTCATGCTAAGTTGTTGGTGAATGCTAGCACAAAGTCCATTCTCCTTGTGATCCGTTCTCTTGACGAGAAGCCGAGTAGATATTGTTTGGAAACCCTAACCAAACAACAAGAAGATGACTTAAGAAGGTTGAAGATGTTTGAACCACCATTACTACATAATGATGGAGATGACAAGATGATCTTACTGAGCATGGAAGACTTGTAGTTTGACCAAAAAGGAACACTCAAGGAAGATTTCATTGTGGAGCAAACGGGAACTAAGACACGACAAGGACAAAAGAAGGCTTTCCTAAATAAATGTCAAGGTCAAGTTCCCAGCAAGAAGAGATGGTTCAGCAGTGTGAAAGGAAATCTCGGGTTCCCTAACCTCCAAATCTAACTTTCACAGGAGTTCAAGTTCGTAAGGGGGCGCGCATGATACATGTGTATCTTTATCTCTCCTAGAATTAGTGATTCTCAAGACAAATTGAGGATATAATCCTATATTAGGAAGGATTCCTTGTTTAGGATACATTCCTAGTTTAGGAAGGAGTATTGTTTTGAGCAGTATTCTTAGTTTAGGAAATAGATTCCTAAGAGGTTTGGGAAACAACCAAAGTAAGGAAGTATACCTCGATAAGGAAATACTTCTTAGACAACGTAATATTCGTAGAAACGGAAATATACCTGGAAAAGGAAATAGTTCCAAGAAGGTTTGAGAAAACCAAATCGAAATTTATAAATAAAGATGTTTATCTCATAGATAAGACAATCTAGTTAGGATACTAGACATAGAAAACCTAGAGAAAGCTTGGAATAAAACTTGTACAAGCTTAGCAAATAGTTTAAGGTTAATCCACTGTTTAGAGAAGATTGTGAGCATAACAATGAGAGAATTGTAATAGTTTTCTTGTTCATAATCGAGAGAAGATATTTTCTTCCAATTATTACTTGTGTTCTATTTTTCTAAGTTTCTCGTCTATTATTATTCTGAATTCCGCCTTTATAGTAATAGCTACCAAGGTATAGAGATCAATACGTATTATTATGAGCATAACTTTCCATAATATGGTCGCGTTCATCCATCATTTGAATGTGCTGGTCCAAATTTTGATTTTCCCGATCCATATTATCCATAAATCGGTACATTAGATCTGTAAGACTAGAAGAATCTTGATTAGAAGCATAACTATCCCCCCATCCTTGTGGTTGCTCACTCATATACCCGTCATAAGGTTGTTGATATGCATGAGAATAACCATAAGGTTCCATAGGATATTGATCATATCCAAAAGATTGGTTTTGATTATACCCATCGAATGGTTGGTAGCTGTCATAATATTGAGATTGGAAACCATATTGATTACCACTATCATATGTGTAATTTTGTGCTCTGCACATGTTATTTCCATAAGGAAACATGACGACTCACAAGAAATAGAAAATCAAAACAAAAATATAAAAACAAGCAAAACAAATAACAAATCAATTAACAACCCCTCCCCGGCAGCGACGCCAAAATTTGATGTGTGTCGTAAGTGCAACAAATTAATCAAGATATTTCCCACTAATTAACTAGTATTATAGCAGTAGTAAGAGCTATTCCCACAGATAGATGTGTAATTGATATGTTATTTAGTTCAAAAGAATAAGATAAAAGACAAAGGGGGGTTGTTTCAAAATGAAATAAAAAGAAAAAGATGATCAAGGAATCCTTCGCCTTTACCAAGGGATAACTGGATTAGTATACTTATCTATCTTAGTTAAAACCATTCATCACTAACCATAGAATAACATCTAGCTCAATGCTATCCCCAAAACTTCTTTTACCACGGATATGGAAGCTCTCCAATATCATATTTTATCTAACCGAACCACCAAGTAGTAGCTCACTCAATGTGTGATCCAATCGAATGCTTCAGGATTTGTGAATTAGGTTGATCCCAGTAGTTAAACTTTTAGATTAAGGTCCACTTGATGGTGTTTTATTCACTCGCAATTGCTCCACATAATCCCTCTGCAAGGTCTAGTGATTTCTACTTGTGTAAAGAGTCAATCGATGATTACTTATCTCATAACTTCTACTAGCAATAGAAAAATCAATAGACTAATCTAGTATGCACCCAAATCAATCTATGAACCACTCATATACATTAAATATAGTAAAAACAAATGATAAGATGATTAAAACTCTGAACAAACTTGTATAATAATAAAGCTTCACGCTAGAACATTGAATTCACCCTTAACCAACAAAGGTTTAGCTACACATGATTGCAAAAGAGAATGGGTTCCCCCTAAAGGGGTAAACTGTAGGTTTTGATGTAGAAGATGTAATATGGGAGATAGAATTGTGTCTCCCAAGGTGTGGTATATCCTCTTAATGTATTGAGGGTCTTCTTATATAGTGCTCACAATATCTAGGGTTTATCCTTCCGGGACCAAGTTTTACACATTTTAGAAGTCCAAAATTCGCATAACTCGAACAGTCTACGGTTTGGGTTTTCTGAGTTCCTAACCGAAAGTTCCCCTGACTTTACCTACGGTTGGGAAAGTTTCCCTGAGTTTGTCTACGGTGGGGTTTCCCAACCATAGGTTCTTCTGAATCTCCTCTTTTGTCTTCCTTCACCATTTTGGCCATAAATCCTTCATGTGATGTCCAATTAAGCTCATTCTTTTTTTGTTTCCTTCGTTTCATTGTCCTCTACAAGATGGCATCTTCAAATCCTTCATGTCTTCTCATTTTTGCCTACAGTTTGGAAACCAAACCGTAGGCTTTCCTGGATTTGCATACGACTTGCTTTTCCAGCTGTAACTCTGACAGACTTTGAGAATTCTTTGACCTGGTTCATCGATGGTTGAATTTCCCAACCATAGCCCTGACATAAAATATTTTGACCTGGTGCATCTACGATGTGGTTTCCTAACCGTAAGTACTTCTGGATCTTCATTCCAAAAGTATCTGTTAAGCTCCAACTCTTCTTTCTCGTGCGGAATAGATCCTTTTCTCTTCTTAGCTCTTTCAACCCCTGATTCCATTGATCTTGGTTGATTTACCTGAAAAAATAAATAAAATAGAAAATAAGAGTAATACAAGGATAATATGCAAGAAATCCAACTAAAGAAGTATGGAATTGACACTCAAATCATGTGAATAAAACACTTATCATTTACCAAAGATCAAAGTGTTGTGATGAAAATCCCAAAAATTAGTATCATAGCAAGGTTTAGGGGGAAAACAAGATGACGACATAAGTTTCTGCGAGTTATATGCGGTTTGAGGTAGAGAAGTTCGATGGTTCTATTAACTTCAGTTTATGGAAAATTCAAGTTAAAGATGTTTTGATATAATCTGGATTAGTCAAGGCACTGAAAGGACAAGTGGAAAGCGGTATCAATCCTGAAGATCAGGAAGATGTTGATTGAAGAGCTGTGAGTCAAATAAGACTATTATTAGCAAAGAATGTTTTGGCTAATGTCTCAAAGATTACTATAACAAAGGAACTGTGGAGTAAACTCGAAGAGTTGTATATGAAAAACACTCGTTCGAATAGATTGTACTTGAAAGAGCAATTTCATACATTGAAGATAGCAGAAGGTACGTCTATTGCTAATCATCTCAGCATTTTAAATTCAATTGTTTCTGAACTGAAAGTGTTAGAAGTAACTGTTAATGATGAGGATAAAGAACTTCGCCTCATCTTGTCACTTCCACCATCCTATAAACACATGGTGACATGCTTAAAGCATGGAAAAGATTCTTTGAGTCTTGCTGAAGTTACTAGTACTCTTTTGTCTGAAGAAAAGGAAATGAGGAGTAGTAAGGGTAATTCGTTGGAAGATGATGTTTTATATGTAGGCAAGAAGAAGAAACACAGTAAGAGTGTCTGCTGGAAGTGAAAATGCGGGGGTATAACAACCACAATCAATATTTTGTTCGGAAATATGTATGGACTAAACTCCAATATAATTTCGAGAACACCAACTTAAAAGTAATACTCAATCAAGAAAGATATCAAAGAGATTTATCTCTTTCTCAATACAATCAGTAAATCAACTAGATAGAAATCCGTGAGACTGATTGATATGAGAATAACTCGGATGGTACCAAAGACCAATGTCCGAGAGTCATTCAAGTTATATCCTACAAGCAAGGTCGAATTTATCAATTGTGATTAAACTGTGCACAACCCGTGATATTCCAATTATATAAACAAAAATAATGCGGAAAAGAAATAACACTACACCAGAAATTTTGTTAACGAGGAAACCGCAAATGAAGAAAAACCCAGGGACCTAGTCCAGATTTGAATACCATATTGTATTAATCCTCTACAGATTATAGCCTACTACAAGTTAACTTCGGACTGTAATGTAGTTGATCCCTAACCAAGTATCGCACCAATTAAGGTACAGTTGCGTTCCTTAAGCCTCGTGAATACCAGCAGGACTCTGCGCATGTGATTTTATTAGCTAATCTCACCCACAACTAAGAGTTTCTACAACCCAAAGTCGATGACTTATAAACAAATCTTTCTCCCACAGATATGTCAATTCTGGTTTTATTTCCGTCTTTAGATAAATCAAGGTGAATGGGAAACTAAATCAATAATCCGGTCTTATACTCCCGAAAAGCATCCTAGAAATATTAGTCACCTCACAATAACCTAACTGATTAACTGAAGAAGTTATTGCAAAATCACAAGAGTCCGAGACGAAGAACTGTTGTGATTAATTTTTATATCTTACATATCGGAGATAAATCTCGAATAAATCTTAGATAAGATAAAACTCAATACGATAGAAAAAGTAAGATCAGAATATGCAACTACAGAGAAAATAGTTGGATCTGGCTTCACGAATCCCAAATGAAATCTTCAAGTCGTTAACCTAATAAAGGTTTTGGAAAACCTAGGTTAAAGGAGAATTGACTCTAGTTTGTAACTAGGACACACGAGAGTGTCGGGATTAGATTTCCTAGATGCTAGAGTTCTCCCTTATATAGTTTTTCAAATCAGGGTTGGTTACAATCAAAGCTAAGATAGCTTAGTAACAAAGCAATTGATATTCACCATTAGATGAACTCCTGATTTAATATTCAAGCTAAGTCTGCTTAGAAACTAAGCAATCAATCTCTACTGTTAGATGGTATTAGCTCGATACACATAAATGAAATATACGTATATTTAGATATGGATGAACCGTACCTAAACGTGTATAACCGTTGGATCAATAATAGTTAACCGAAGTTAGCCATATTAACACTTGTAGTCTAGCCACATTCATAATGATAGATCAATCATGATTGATAGATAGTGATAGATAATCAAATGAATCTTAATGTGTTTCAAGAGAGTTGTTCAAACGTTTACTATGTCATAGAAATATCCATGAAGAATTTGAAACATGTTCGATTTGGTTTGTAGTTGTACAAATTACTATACAAGAACCAATTCATGAACATAATGCCATGGTTTGAAAAACAAGGTCGCATACCTTATTTCATTAAAGTTCCAGGGACTTTAGTTCGCAAACGAACCTGGGTTCATGAGTATGAAAAACATACTTACCGATTTTAGAACCTTACTAGTGTGTTTGTGAACAGAGTATGTGAACCACAATTACAGACTTTGGCCTTGTCATGCCATTCACAAACAGAGTACGTGAATTATAGTTCCGGACTTAGCCTTGTCTAGCCGTTCGCAAATAGAGTACGCGAACCACAGTTCCAGACCTTTTCATATGTAAACCCGTTTGCAAACAATAGTTCCGGACTTGAACTACACAGTTAGCATACAAAGTATACAACCTATGTTATATCTAGACATTGGTAGTAGTTTCAAACTCTCATTTGACCATTGAAACATCCTTAGAATACAACAATGGTAATCTTACACGTACCACTAGCTTCAAGTAATTTTCAAGTGATTAATCGATCAATACTAAACTTCCCAAGTTAATATCAAATGATTGTCTCATACAAATCATGTAAGATGTTCAACGTAATTTTCACATGATAATCTTGACTTAATATTTAGTTTCCAACAAATAAATTATTTCCAACTAAACTCATCAAGTAGATGATGAAGTTAGCTAAAGCTAAAAACTTCCAGCACGTATTTCGAGAAATATATAAACGAGATAAACTTGGCTCGAAATTTCAATTGTGTATAATGTAAAAGTCTGTATATATATACGACTCAGTCTTTTTAAAAGTATATATATATAAATTTTAGTCTCCATATACCTTTTGTTGATGAAGTTCCTCCCCTCTCTTCAGTAGATCTTTTTCTTCAATTGGTGAGCGTCGTAAAGTCTAATGCTCAACTACACACTTCTAACCCATTCCGAGACATAGATATAAGTAGACTAGAATTCAAGTATATATTTTTGATCAACTAAACTTAAAAAAAAAGCTTGAGATAGTAACGTTTGCGAGTTCGACCGAGCAATGCTCTAACAATCTCCCTCTTTGTTAATTTTAGTGACAAAACTATCAATACATATGGATTACAAAGTAAATGAACTTTGTAGCTTCTGATCCATCATGCTTTATTTCCTTGGATCTTTAAATTCCTTGAATTCTTCGTTACTTCAAGTTCTCCATCCATTCTGAATGTGTTCAACTCAACATCATTGTTGTTGAAGATCTGTAGCAATAACAATATGAAAACGAAAGTTCTCAATCATTGTTATTCAGTGTCATAGTATTATTATATATAATCAAAGTCCAATTGCATAACAACTTTGAAATAATACTACGGTGATATGTATCACTTCCCCTTAGTCAATACTTTCCATCTTATAATGAAAACCACTCCCCCTTACATAATAATCCGTAAACCATATGTATGTAGTGTGAACTACCAAATAATTCTCCCCCTTTTTGTCAATTTAAATTGGAAAAGGTACGAAAACTATGGGATCATAATGAATTATCAAAAGATAATTCATGACTTAAAAGGAACATATCAACTTTGTTTCGATTTCACATAGTCGAAACTTAGTATATTCATCAAGGAGTTCATTAAGAAACAAGTTAAGCCATTTAAATTCCACAACTTCTCTCCCCACAAAATATGGAAATTAAGCACAAGTTCGTTTAATAACTGTTCCCCATTTGATGTCATTCCCAAGAGAACAACATGAGCAACCTTACTTTAATGAGAAAAGGAGGATTTATTTGGACGTTAACAAATTGCATGGATTTGTATCCAGTAAACTCGAGTAAATTAACCACAAGAATATCTTATTGATTAATTTAGTCGGGAATCACTCAACATAAGAAAACTTACGGAGTAAATACAGTACTTCCACATAATAGTGGATCGGGGAAAGATCAATACTGCGGAATTTTCTCAAAAAAGTTCATTCTATCTTTTATCAATATTTTCATAAAGACATAATAAACTTAACTTGTGAGCATATATGAGATAAAAACAATTCACGAACATAAACATGTATATATCTCTTAAGACATTTGCAATATATAAAAATAATAAGATTAAATACTGCAAGATCATCTTCCAAATAACTTAGAATTTAAATAAATAAATCTAAAAACATTGCAAGATGAAAATCGTTGGAAATATCTATGTGTAATCACAATATTTGCTATACCAAACCCTAGTTATCCTTCTTAAACATAAGAATAAATTCTCATAAGAAGTTTCCTAGATAAAATGATTCTGACTTCTTTGATTACTTCATACATCTCCATGATTCCATCATAAAAGGTATCCTTGATGTTCTTGATTCTCTTGACAAGTGGAGACTCCATGTTCATGAGTTAGAACATTCACCTTTCGATCAACAGTACGAGTAAGTTGTCTGGCCTTGATGCATTCATAGATAAGCTTCTTCTGGTTCCGTATCAAAACCTTTTGTTTTTCAAGGATTTTGGTATGACCATGAATCAGATGATTTATTTGCAGTTGTAGATTTGAAAATTTGACCTTTAAGTCATTCTGATGATGGATTAAATCCTTGACAGATTCAACAATCCAAGAGTTGTACTTTTTCCTTGCAATTATCTTTTCAAAACAAGTTCTTGAACCGAGTTGCATCCTTTGATGTCTTCTTCGATATCAAGATCGACCACTTCATGATATCTTGAAGAGTTCTCCATATTATTATTTTTGAGATAGGGATGGAGACGAACAAATATAAATATAAATATAAATATAAATATAAATATAAATATATATATATATATATTCGTGAACAAGAGAAATAGAGAAAATCCCTTGTTATAGAAACCATATATGAATTCTTAGGAATAAGAGTACACGGACGTTCGCGGACCAATTAATAGACCAACTAGAATCCAAAAAGGAAATAAGGTATCTAATTTCCGGTTTTCTCATAGATTTTCATAGCCTGATAATTAGAAGTTTCAAAAATAGGGCCTTAAATTAGAGCACATGAGAAACCAACAAGATACATCAATTACTATGAGTCAAGATATGACTCAACATTCATATGATGAATGTTTTATTTATTTTACTGAACAGATAAAACACACTATCAGAAGTAATCACATGAGCAACTTGAGTATCCCACAAATGTGACCCCTGCAACTCTCAGGTTAGTTCTGAGGATGACATTACCTAGATTAGGTAAGGGAGTAGTGAGACAAGATCTCACTGCATACATTGAGGGAAGGGTTGTAAATATCTCTTGAGAGTTTGTCCCTTGTATTCCTTACCTTCCTTCGGTTACACATTATCTTAGGAGATTCAGACATTGAATTTTTTGAATGTACATCAGAAGGATTTTTCTGCAGATCAAGTCTTGGACCTCTTGAGACTCGTTTTAGAAAAAAAAAATCATGAGAATCCCATTTTCCAGACTTGGAGCTGCCAGACATATTCTCAACGGGAACGTGGGCATCGTGATGTAATTTTTTTGATAGTAGTAAGAAAAGGTTCGTTAAAGACTTGTAGAAATTTGATTTTAGAATTATATTTTAAAATAGAAAATCATGATGAAGTTGTTATCAAGATTATAAAAGCACTGAGACTCAGGATTCCACCATTAACCAATTATCAGTGATTCAATCTAATTAATATCATGAAATTCTTTTCGGTTTGAAGTGATTCTATTATTGCAAAAGTAGATTTTCAAAGTAACAATTGTAAATCCGAAGCATAGAACATTAAGAACTCTAGGTTAAGCATGCACTATCAAAAGACATCATAACTATTCAATTATAATCCTTAAAACTATTTTATTGAAGGCACAAAATCATATAAGAAATTGCAAAAATAATTAAAATAGAAATTACCACATAATAATTGGAAAAACGGCTTCCTCCATCGCCTCAGCTAGGAGTTTATCTCCTCATGTTATTCACGTGCTCAAAGTAGGTGTTCATAGCTCAAAAGGGTGAAAAACAAGAGAAAACTACTACAACAGCGAGTTTGTAACAAATATAATTGTTACATAAGTCACTCTTATAGAGAAACCTTTAGCAGAACTGTTGCGAACTCGATTAATTGTTGGGAAATTTGTTACAAAAGGCTTTGAATTTGAAAGAATAGGCCACGGGTTAAGCGACTGTCTCCTTCTGTTGTTCTCTGGTTTTCTTCTTCCTCTCGCCTGTAAGTTGTGAAATTGACTCTGCAAGCTTTTGTTTTTCTCAGCAACTACCCCAATGTGTCCCCCAAACTCCCGATAACCTCCTCTGACTCCTCCTCAGCCTTTATATACACATCAGATTCATTAAATCTCCACGAAATCTCCACAAATACCTCCCTTATCTTTCTTGCCAAGCCACGGGATTTTTTTCCTCTTTTATCACTTTTACGCGTCTGTTGGTTGTATTATTTCTCAAAAATCTATCCAATTTTGATAGCATCAAATCAACAGGGCCTATATCTTCCCCTGAATAACACGTAACTTCCCGTAATACAAAAATTCCGAGATTGTTGTACCTTCTCTGTTTTAGCGAGATTACGTGCAATCTTCCTTTTTTTACGTTTACAAATCTCTTACCACCCCTGTGTTGTCCTAACAAGCCTAGAGAAACCCAAATCCATGAAGAAATCGATCAAAAACATGTCCAAATTGCCTCCTTAAAGTTACAGAGATGGCTGCACTTTTCTTTCCCTGTTGTGATGAGACGAATACATAAACTTGATTGTTTTCCGATTAAAATCCATATAGATCCCATGTTTAGTCGTAATAAACAACTAAGAAATCAAACCCGCGTGAAAATCCGAGTAAATCTCATCCAAAACCCAAACCAGGAATATGCAGTAAAGCTTGAACTTTCCCGCCAATTCTGTCTCTCCAAAAGCAGAGGGATTTAGTCCCCGTAATCCAGCTGTGGTGTCCCTTTAGCAAGTGGGTGAAAATAGTAGTTTTGGGGTACAAATAATGGTGGGTTACCCCTTAACAAGTATGTACCCCTTATCCATTTGAGAGTCCGAATAATATGTGTTCTCCGGGTGCAACTTTTCGAGCCGATTTCTCCAAAAACGTTTATTTCCCAAAAATACCTACAGACACATAAAACACCATAATAAGAACAAAAACGGGTACTAAAAATATAGAAAATCGAGATGAAAATAGACACATAAATGCGTAATAACCTCAAACTTACTATTTGCTAGTCCCGAGCAAATCAAATTTACAAAATAAAAATCCTAACTCACTATCGCAGGCATCGTCGTTTGCATTTAACGTATACAACAAGCCTTTAAACCCCTAGGTGGCCCTGGTGACCGAGTTATAGTCTCGGGAGGGATTACAAGAGATATACCCACAAAAACTTTACACTAAACCCTAGCTATCCAGGAAGAACCTTGGAAGGCACTAAAGAATCTCCTTGGTTGGCATACTCTCATTGACTACAGGAGGAAGTACCCTGATGCGAAATTCCAATTACTGTACACGAGTTTGCACTCAAGCATACTAAAATTCATATAGTGACAGAGCTCTACTCAGATAGTCTCACTATGGACATCAATATAACGGAGTCAAAACTAATCACATGGATAGATCAAGAACATGGATATAGAGAAAAACATAGATGGTTTTGATGTTTACTAAGTGAACGGTGTTTCCCATATCTATGTGAAGGCCTCCGCCAAAATGAACCTATCCTAATGGACTGAGATACTAGTATGACTAATATCAACACACTGGTATATACAAGGTAACCAGTGGTCCATAATCCTAACTCTAGGTCAACACAACTGGCATATATAAGGGTACCAGTGGCCGACTTTATTGAATTTATTTTGGTTGGTCTAATGGTCTGGTCTCAAATTTTTTTTGGTATCTCAATCAATCTAATTCACCCTAGCATTGGTAACAACTTGTTGCGTGAGCCCCACCTAATACTTAGAGAAACATAGTTTAAAAACAAAATAAAATAAAAACAGAAGTGAAAAGGACTCAACGAGATATGGTGAAACTATCATTTTATTTCTAACACCTGAGCTCTGTGCTTTTATGAATAAACTCTTTAGATGTTGCCATTTAATCAAATTAGTTCCTCAACTCCTACAACCAAGATGCTTCCATCCACTTAGATTGGTTAGTGCTATCCTTAATAAGCATAAATTTCTAGGCTCTGGATTTTAATAATGCAACTAAAAAGTTTTTCACATACCCCCAAACCTAAATCTAACATTGTCCTCAATGTTCTAAAGATGAAATTAAAAGCATGAACAAGGAGAAACTGTAACCATTTGAAGCAAAAGAGTTAAGGAAAGATATTACCGTGTTGTATGAGTATTGGGTTACCTCCCAAGAAGTGATAAGTTTAAAGTCTTCATCCACACATTACGTACCTATAAAATGGCTAATTGCCCTTTCAAATCGTATATCAATAGTCGAAACAACTGTGGATCATCAAAACCAAATAAAATTGCCATAATTATGAGACAACTTCACCGGATTAGAAAAATGAACAGATTGAGCACAACCTGATCTAAAGTTTCTTGTAAGACAATTGGGTTTATCTATGGCGACCACTTGGGCTTCATATGAGTGTCTTGACAAATAGGTTCATTCAAACAATGAGTCTCTAATAGTTGGATTTTCTCCTGGACAGTATCAGGAGGATCAGGTTGTGGAGTCGGAAGAGAATTAAGTAAAACCTCAGATGTACTAGGGTCGAGTCCCAAGTTAGGAAATTCTAATGGGGATACTTGACGATCATAAGAACCATCATTACCCCCAAACTTAGGGTAATCACTACTCTCCGTAAGACCTTTAACTATTGTTTGGATTTATGGATCTTAAGAGTCTTTAAAATACTCAAGAGCTTCTTTTAGTTCTCTACCCCCAAACTTAGGGTCATCATTAGTCTCAAAAAGACCTAACAATATTGCCTGAATTTCTGGGTCTGTAGAATATTTAAAATGTTTGAGAGCTTCTTCTAGTTCTAAAATCTGGTCATCTATCTGACCTAAGAGAATTGTCTCGTCAAATTCATCTAAAGAATTACCAAACAAATTATCGTCCCAATTATCCTGAACTAAAGTTCTAATCATATTCACTTCCTCTAAATCATCGAGAGGTTGTCTAGTAACATTAAATACATTTAGTTCAGTGGTCATATTACCAAAGGATATGTTCATAAGTCTGGTCCTACAGTTGATAACAACATTAGATGTGGCTGAAAATGGGCGACCTAAAATCACCGGTATTTGATTCTCTGGGTCAGGGACATGTTGTGTATCTAGGGATACGAAATCCACAAGATAAATAAACTTGTCGACTTCAATAAGAACATCCTCTATCACACCACCAGGAATTTTAACAGACCTATCAGCTAACTGTAGTGTTATCTTGGTAGGTTTCAATTCACCAATTCCTAGCAATAAGTACACATGGTACGAAAGTAAGTTCACACTAGCTCCTAAGTCAAGTAAAGCTTTTTCTACCCTGTGTTTTCCTATTGTGCAAGCAATGGTAGGGGCACCTGGGTCTTTATACTTAGGAGTTGTGGTGTTCTGAATGATCGAACTTACATGACTAGCTAAAAAGGCTTTCTTAGGGACACTAAGCTTGCACTTTCGAGTACACATATCTTTAAAGAACTTGGCATTAGCCGGTAGTTGCCTAATTGCTTCTAGTAACGGAAGGTTTATGGTAACTTTATTAAAAACCTCCATTATGTCATTAAAGTTGGATTCACTCTTTGTTGGTACTAGTAGCTGTGGAAATGGGGCTCTAGGCATAGAATCAGACCTCTTAGGAGCCGAATTGGCATCATCAGAAATTTTATCAGTATCCTCAGCTATGGATGGTCCTGAGGGTTGAGATCCTAAGGGGTGAACTACAGTATGTTCACTATCGGGCATGGTTACCTGATTGTCTACTGTTTTACCACTCCTAAGGGTTTTAATTGAACTCAACTGATGTGATGGTTTTGTACCTACTTCATGAACTCCTCTAGGATTGGGATTAGTCTAACTAGGGAACCTTCCATTATCTCTCTCACTTAAGGTCTTAGCTATTTGGCCGACTTGAAGTTCTAACTTATCAAGGGTCTGAGCATTAGTTTGAAAGTTTTGATTGGTTTCCCGTTGAAAACTAACATGGCTATGTGTTAACATTTCCTGAGTTTTTGCTAACATCTTAATAGATTCCTCTAAGCTAGTTGTTTTATTTTCTGGGCCTAAAGAAGTATTAGTGTAACCAAAACCCCGGTGAGCATTAGAATTACTAAACTGACTCTTAGACCACGAAAGGTTCGGATGGTTTCTCCAACCAGGGTTATAAGTTTCTGAATATGGGTCGAACTTCTGAGAGTTATCGAATCTAGTGTTATTGTAAAGAGCATTGGCTTGCTCTTCCATAGTATGGCCTTCCCAAAAAGGATTCACTCGGCTACTAGTGTGACCCAATTCTAAAGCTTCTAATCTTTTAGCTATTGATGTAATTTTGGCATATGATTCATAGCCTCCTCCTACCCTATTAATGTTTCCTCTGCCTATAAGAATTATTTTCTGGGGTTCTTTACTACTTTTCCATTGTTGGGTCTTTTCGAAGATTTCATTCCAAAATGTCATCGCCGCATCAACTGTTTGGTTTTCAAACCCACCTGTACACATAGCTTTTACCGTGGTTGTAGTGGGATAATCTAAACCCTCATAAAGGATCTGAACTAACCTAACCTTTTCTAAACCATGATGAGGACATTGGGCTAATAGATCATTGAACATTTCCAAATATCTATATGTTTCAATTGACCCGGAAGCCAAACTATATAGCCACGATTTGGCTTTATCTTTCAGGGGAAAAGGGAATAATCTAAGTTTTAGAGCATCATCAGTAAGGTCTCTAGTTTTTAGGGTACTACAAATTTCCTCAAAGTCCCTAACATGGAAATAGGGGTTTTCATTTTCTTTCCCTAAAAATATTGGGAGCATTTGTATGGTCCCAGGTTTAAGTTTATAATTTGCTTATGTTTCAGCTAGCCTGATACACGAGGGACGAGTAGTCCTAGTAGCATTCAACAAAGATTTCGAAGATACCATTTCTGGATCTATCGGAGTCTTAAGGGTTCTCTCCTTAGTAAAATATGGATGTTCAAAACTGGATTCTCCTAAAATCGGACTTTCTAAATTAAGGTAATCAAGATTCTTAGAACTACTAGATTTCTCTTTAATAAATCGACCTAGAGCGTCTCTTTTACATTCATGCATTCAAAATAAATTTCCTAATTGGAAGGGTAAGCAATCACAAATCAAGGCTAACACAGCCAAATCAAACCTATTGATTTATAGCAAACAAAAATCATGATAGCTCCACTTAGATTGTTTCTAGACCAGAGGAAATTAGGTACAATTTTAGCAAACCTCGTAAGATGATCCGAATAAAGTAAGTCGAAGAGAAGTAGGAGAAGCTCTGAGGAGCTTTGATACCCCCCGCCTCTTTGGCAACGCTTCCCTGGGTTACAAGGAGGCTCTAATCGACCTACAGTAATCTTCTTGAACTTTGAGTTAGGCTAATAAGATACCCAATACAGGCCTTTTGAACGACTTTCCTATAATCTCGTTAACTTATCGGTCTTGTTCTAGTCAAAATTTTAAGTCTTAGGTTCACGTAGTTTACGTGTTCCTAAGGCGGGCAAGAAGAGAACAGTGATGAAATCCTAACCCTTATCTTGTATGGCCAGGCCTTATCTTGTATGGCCAGGCCTTACCCTTTACTATAAAAATAAATGTTTGTATTCAATACTCAACATATATGCATACGAAGGAAGACAGTAACTCGCTGACAGGGGATTCGCGAGACGGGGGATGAATCGGTTGTAGTCGACTCGGGCCACCAACTCCTATGTTAGTGTACGAAACTGAGGGGCCGAGACAGTATCGTAACTGTCGTCCTTCCCTGCAAATAGTTTATATTTAATACTGTCATTCTGTAGGGTTTAAAAATAATGTCCCAAAGTCCAAAAGTCCAAAGTGTCCAAAAAGAAAAGAAAAATTACAAAATAATAAACCCAAATACAGTTTTCGAAAAACCCTAATAAATAAATCAAAATAAAAACAAAAATAAAATTCTTTGTCTTTTCCTCGTTTCTTTTTGCTTTGTCTTTGACTCCAAGTCTTTAATTAATCGCCAAAATCTTTGGCTCAGCTTTCTTTTCGATCCGGGATCCAAAACCTGTAACCTGTAACCAAAAGACAAATACCCAAGAAAATGTAAAATAGAACAAAAGAATAAAAACCTAAAAAATAAATAAAATAAATCTAAAACCTAACCTAAAAACAAGTCTGCGTCGGCGACGCCAAAAATTTATGTAATTTATTTTGATAGTAGTAAGAAAAGGTTCGTTAAAGACTTGTAGAGATTTGATTTTAGAATTATATTTTAAAATAAAAAATCACGATGAAGTTGTTACCAAGATTATAAAAGCACTGAGACTCAGGATTCCACCATTAACCAATTATCTGTGATTAAATCTAATTAATATCATGCAATTCTTTTCTGTTTGAAGTGATTCTAATTAATCTAATTAATATCATCCAATTCTTTTCCGTTGGAGAATCATCTTTTCTTTGTGAAGCTAAGGAGAATGAAGGAGGAAGATACCTACGCATATCAAGAGTACGGAGAGGTGACGAGAACAGATCGTATGATTTATGTGTGCCTTGTGGTGAGAGTTGTTACTACTGGGCGGTTTTGGAAAAAGAACTACACAAACTGCTAAAAGAGAATAAATTGATTAAGAAGAAATCCCAAGTTATTCCTACTGAGAAAGATTTTACCGATATTCTTCAATCGAGGGGTATCAATAAAACTTTCATGGGTTTAGTCCGTGTGGAAGGTTTTATCAGATGTCAAAGAGTTGCCAGAGAAATTAGAGCACAAATGCATTCGGATTCTTTTATTGATATGGAGATAATTGATGAACAAACAACTAAAATTGAAGTGACACATGATTATTGGTTGGATTTATGGATACCAAGAAAGATATTAGTGGACAACGATGTAGTTCATCTTACTCAATTTTGAGAGGAACTTTTGATCCATAATAATAAGGAAAATACTGTTAAGGAGTCTAACAACATTATTCCAATACAGGCATTGTCAAAGTATGGCAAATGGATTAAATTCAGGGAGATTCCTCGTCGAAATTGGAGCTACAACCTATTCAAATCTGTCGGAGCATCATTGGGAGGGTTAGTAGATATTGCATCCAGCACTTTGAAATCTACAAACCAGAAATATTTTAGAATCTCCGTCAAAGAAGATTTCTCTATGATTCCGGCGGCTTTTTTGGTTGAAGAAGGAGACTCAAGGTGGGCCGTTACAATTGAATGGGATTTCAATTTTGAACCTAAGAATAAGGCTACATTAGAGGAGTTTCAAAGACTGATTACTGAGTTTGAAAATAAACAGAAAAACTCATATTCAATTCTTTCTCCTCCAGCTAATTCAGGTTTTAAAGCGGTTAGAATTGGTTCTGAGTCGGCTGGGTCAAGTGAAAAATGGGAGTTCCAACCTAAGACACAGCTGTTACTCAAACCAACTACCTTTGACGGCAATCCTTCTTGTAGTGTTGGTCAGGAGGTTAGTCACACTACGTCTGATCTTCGTGGATTGTGTGGTAGGAATGGAGGTGATATCACTATAGCCAATGAGATTGAGATTGTTAATTCGATGGAGCTTCAAGGAAATGAATCTGTAGTTCCAAGCTCTCAGCATCGAGTTACAATCAACACTACCAATAGATTCCTTCCTTTAGATGACGAGGTTTCATCAAGGCCGGAATTAATTTACAGTGTGTTGGAGGCTGAAGTATCTGGTTTACAGGTTGTGGTTGGAGAAGGAGGGTCCAAACAATCTGTTAAACCACCAACTTTAGCTTGACCCGGGGCTCTCCATTCTGAGGTAAGTAGAAGCGAAGGTGAAGTACCTACTTCTTTAAGAATAGAGAATACCCTAAACGTTAGTCAGGAAGCAAGTAGATTTAACTCTTCAGGTTCTCCTGATGATCTACATCTAGTTCTGCATGGAAGTAAAGGTTATAATCCAGTTGCGGTTTTGACACCTAATGATTTTCTGGAGAGTGTAACACCTACTATGGAACCTGGTAATCTTTTTTCGGTGGTTGAAGATAACATTATCATCAAGTTTGGGGACATTCAGATCAAAAACGTAGACTCTAACGAAGTGATATTCTCAACTTCCAAATTGGTTTTTGAGCCATGCACCAGGTTAGGTGGCATCGCAACTAAGGATAAGCATCAAGCAAATGAGATAATCACAGAAATCTTTTTCAAGTACCGGGACAGATATAAAGCAATTGAAGCTGGTAAGAGGTAAAAGATAGTTGTGACTCAAACGACTCAAATGACGATATTGAGGTGGATGAAGTTACTTCCAGGGAGAAAGTGGTAGACGATGACAAATAAATTTCTGAATTGGAATATTAGGGGGTTAAATGCTTATGATAAGCAGATCGCAGTGAAGGACTTGATTTCTATCCATAAATGCCTAGTATGTACTTTACAAGAAACAAAAATGGGTAATTTCTCTCCTTGGTTTGTCAGACAGCTTTGGTTTGATGCAGATTTTGGTTTTGAATTCATCCCTTCACAAGGTACGGCTGGAAATAGTGGAGGTTTGATTACTATCTGGGACAATGCTTCCTTGGAAATATTGGATAAGAGGATGGGTTTTAATAACATCTCCGTTTTACTAAGATTCAAATGCAATGGATTCAAATTTATCATGACAAATGCTTATTCTCCTTGCGATTATACTTTGAGAGAATATTTTTGGAGGGACTTAGATGAGGTAAGGGGTTGGTGTTTTGAAGCGTGGTGCCTAATGGGTGATTTAAATGCAGTAAGAAGCGATAATGAGAGGAATAAATCTGGTGGCGACATAAGAAATATGACTTTCTTAAATAACTTCATTGCTGCTCAAGAACTGGTGGATTTTCCTTTGAATGGCGGTTCCTATACGTGGAGTAATAAGCAAGAAGATTCACTTCTTTGCAGGCTGGATAGAACTATGGTTTGTACTACTTTTGATATTAAGTTCTGTAATGCGACACAAACAGCGCTGGTTCGAACCATCTCTGATCACAACCCATTGTTATTGGAACTGACGACTGGAATTCACAATATATCGAGCTTCAAAATAGAGAATCATTGGCTTCAACATCCAGACTTTGTTAGATTGGTTGAAGTTTGGTGGGCTACTATGAAGTTTTCTGGGATGCCTGGTTATATTCTCTTTAGGAAGCTTCAGAACTTAAAGTTTATTTATAAAGCCTTGGAATAAAATTACTTTCGGTCAGGTAAAAACCCAAGAGGAGGAACTGAACAGTAAAATCAATTTACTAAATTTGGCGGAGGAGAGTGCGATGTTGTCAAGACTGCAGAATGAAGAACGAGCTGAGCTGCTTCTCAAGCTCAATAAAGTTAAGTTAACTAGAGCTAGGATGGCATTTCAAAGGGCGTAGGTAAGAGGTTTTCAAGAAGGAGATAAAAACACGCAATTTTTTCATAGAACAAAAAATGCGAAAAGAAGGAGAAACCATATTACTAAGTTGGAAATTAATGGAGTTGATGTTTTTAACCAGGATGCTATTAAGAATGAAATCCAGCAGTACTATACTAATCTATTTACTGCTAACAGTTCAGTTTCACCTTCTTTTGATGGTTTGCATATCATATGTTTGGACAGCACTCAATCAGATTGGTTAGAGAGAACTTTTGAAGAATAGGAAGTGCTCAATGCGATTAAAAGTTGTGGTTCTAACAAGGCACCAGGACCGGATGGTTTTAACATAGAGTTTTTGAAAGCTTGCTGGGGTTTTATGAAACAAGATGTTATGGCTGCAGTTAACGAATTTCATACAAAAGGTAAGTTATATTGGAGATTAAACATGGCTTTTCTTAAACTTATCCCGAAGAAAGAAGATTCTGCTACGACTAAGGACTTCAGATCTATGAGTCTTATAAGTAGTTTCTACAAGATAGTTTCCAAAATGCTTGCAGAGAGAATGAAGCTGGTGATGCCAAGTATTATCTCAAATGCACAAGGGGATTTTATACAAAAGAAACAGATTCTAGATGGCATTCTGATAGCTAATGAGTGTGTTGATAGCAGGTTGAAGAAGAAGAAGCCGGGTATTCTTTGCAAGATAGATATGGAGAAAGCGTTTGATAATGTTAACTGGAATTCTTTGTTTGCAATTTTGAGAAAAAAATGGTTTTGGTGAAAAGTGGATCAAGTGGATTCATTGGTGTGTCACTGGTGCTCAGTTTTATATTCTTGTTAATGGGGTTGCTACATCTAGGATATAGCCTTCTAAAGGAATACGACAAGGGGATCCTTTGTCTCATTTTTTGTTCTTATTAGTGGTGGAAGTTCTCTCAATCCTAATGAATGAAGCTGTGGAGTCAAATAGATTGAGTGGTTTTCAAGTGGTTGAAGGAGGTACTAAAATCTTTCATTTACAGTTTGTTGATGATACACTAATCTTTCTCAATGCTTCTAAGGTGGAGGTAAGAAGATTATTCATAATTCTTATGATTTTTGAGCTGTTGACAGGATTAAAATTGAACTTGGAGAAAAGTTCAATGACTAGCATTGGTGCTGATGATCTAGTGCAAGACTTGGTGGTGGAACTAGGCTGCAAAACTGATAACCTACCTATCATTTATCTAAGTATGCCTATAGGTGCAAATAGAAGAAGTGCAGTTATTTGGGAGACGGTCATTCAAAAGATACAGAAGAAATTAGCATTATGGAAGAGAAAGTACCTGAACAAGGATGGCAGAATAACTTTGATCATAAGCTCTTTAGAAAGTGTTGAAACTTATTTTCTTTCTTTATATTATTTGCCAGTTTCAGTGGAGAAAATACTCAACAACATCATGAGGAGATTTTTATGGGGAGAAGATGAACATAGAAGGAAGATGAGTTGGGTTTCATGGAAGAAAGTGTGTAAACCAAAGAGTAGGGAAGATTGGGAATAAGGAATATTATATTAGTTAATAGATCTCTGCTTGCTAAATGGCATGGTATATTCAGTAACGAGAAGTTAGCTTGGTGGAGAAAGATTATATGTGAGAAAACAAAAGCGGAAGAGGCCTGCTTGGTTCTAGTTCAAGTCAATGAGAAAATTGGTAGAAGTATGTGGTATGAAATTCTTAAGGCTAACAAAGATTTTTATGATTCTGTTACTATACAGGTTAACAATGGGAGATCGATAAGATTTTGACACGACTGGTGGCTGCATAAGTCGGCACTTAAGGACAAATATCCTAGGCTTTACAGAGTTAGCAGGCAGAAGCATGACGCGATAGCAAATTTTCTGTCTGGTGACACATGCTGGAATTTTCAATTTTCTAGAACCCTAGACCCAGCAGAAAGAATCGATTTACTGGAGCTAAAACATGACATCAGGAATGTGACACTACAATAAACTACGGAAGATTTTTTGGAGGGGAATGGATCATCTAAGGCCATATACAAGAGGATTAATGAGGTGGAGGAGGAATGGGAATTACATAAACTAGCAGAAATCAAACTAGCCCCTCTAAAGGTATTGTTTATTATTTGGGCTGCTTTACATGATTCGGTACCTACAAGAAACATGCTTCAAAGGCGATGGGTTGAGGTTACTTCAAATCTGTGTCTTTTCTGCAATTCTTCTGTAGAAACTTTGGATCACTTGTTCCATAGTTGCAGATGGGCTTTATCTTTATGGAACTTCTTTATGGCTTCACTTCATGTTCATTGGGTAATGAGTAGAGATTACATCTCTTTGCTGAAAGAATGGAGAATGAATACTAATTCAGAGAGAAAGAAAACAATATGGCACCTTCTGCCATTTGCGATTACTTGGGAGTTGTGGTTAGAAAGGAATAACACGGTTCATGGGGGTAGACACAAAATGAAAGGGGATTTAATCTATTCTGTGATTTTGGATATATGTTTATGGAGCACATCCACGGAGATCTTCAAAGATTTCACTGTGAACCAAATTTTATACCAATGGGAGGATATAGTTAACCTGTAAATAGCTTTTTTTCCTTTTCTAGGGGATCTTTTGATCCTTCCCACTGTAAATATCTTTTTTTCCTTTAATATATATCCTTTCTTACTCAAAAAAATATATATTGCAAAAGTAGATTTTCAAAGTAACAATTGTAAATCCGAAGCATAGAACATCAAGAACTCTAGGTTAAGCATGCTCTATCAAAAGACATCACAACTATTCAATTATAATCCTTAAAATTATTTTATTCAAGGCACAAAATCATATAATAAATTGCAAATATATTTAAAATAGATATTACCACATAATAATTGGAAAAACGGCTTACTCCATCGCCTTAGCTAGGGGTTTATCTCCTCATGTTATTCACGTGCTCAAAGTAGGTGTTCATAGCTCAAAAGGGTGAAAAACAAGAGAAAACTACTACAACAGCGAGTTTGTAACAGATATAATTGTTACATAAGTTACTCTTATAGAGAAACCTTTAGCAGAAGTGTTGCGAACTCGATTAATTGTTGGGAAATTTGTTACAAAAGGCTTTGAATTTGAAAGAATAGGCCACGGGTTAAGCGACTGTCTCCTTCTGTTGTTCTCTGGTTTTCTTCTTCCTCTCGCCTGTAAGTTTTGAAATTGACTCTGCAAGATTTTGTTTTTCTCAGAAACTACCCCAATGTGTCCCCCAAACTCCCGATAACCTCCTCTGACTCCTCCTCAGCCTTTATATACACATCAGATTCATTAAATCTCCATGAAATCTCCACAAATACCTCCCTTATCTTTCTTGCCAAGCCACGGGATTTCTTTCTTCTTTTATCACTTTTACGCGTCTCTCGGTTGTATTATTTCTCAAAAATATATCCAATTTTGATAGCAGCAAATCAACAGGGCCTATATCTTCCCCTGAATAACACGTAACTTCCCGTAATACAAAAATTCCGAGATTGTTGTACCTTCTCTGTTTTAGTGAGATTACGTGCAATCTTCCTTTTTTTACATTTACAAATCTCTTACCATCCCTGTGTTTTCCTAACAGGCCTAGAGAAACCCAAATCCATGAAGAAATCGATCAAAAACACGTCCAAATTGTCTCCTTAAAGTTACAGAGATGGCTGCACTTTTCTTTCCATGTTGTGATGAGACGAATACAGAAACTTGATTGTTTTCCGATTAAAATCCATATAGAGCCCATGTTTAGTCGTAATAAACAACTAAGAAATCAAACCCGTGTGAAAATCCGAGTAAATCTCATCCAAAACCCAATCCAGGAATATGCAGTAAAGCTTGAACTTTCCCGCTAATTCTATCTCTTCAAAAGCAAAGGTATGGAGTCCCCTTAATCCATCTGCGGTGTCCATTTAGCAGGTGGGTGCAAATAGTATATATGGGGTGCAAATAACGGTGGGTTACCCCTTATCAAATGTGTACCCCTTATCCATTTGAGAGTCCGAATAGTATGTGATCTCCGGGTGCAACTTTTCAAGCCGATTTCTCCAAAAATATTTATTGCCTAAAAATACCTACAGACACATAAAACACCATAATAAGAACAAAAACGGGTACTAACAATATAGAAAATCGATATGAAAATAGACACATAAATGTTGTCTATCACATCGGCAGTGCAAGAAGTTACACCATTGTGAGAGTCACTATTCCTGTAGAGTTTTTGATAGGAGTGACCCTGGAACCCTTTTTTATGAGACTTCTGGTTTTCTGCAGGAATGAAATTCATTGTAGCTGTCGTCCGACTATTTACTTCGTTGAATGCAACATGAAGCAAATCTTGAAGATCAGAAATCTATTTTTTTCTAGCAAAATAATGTCGAACACTATGGTTCTTTTTCCCGCAGAATGAACAGACTCGTGGACAAGAAACCGGTGGAGAATCCCATTTTTGATTCACACCCCTTTCGGATATCAGTAAGTCACGAAAACCAGATGAGTAATTTTCTCCAAGCTAGGTAATACCACATGATTATTAAAACCAGACTAGAACTGATTTTCCTTTTCAAGAAGAAGAAAGAGATGCAACTAGTTTCTCTTTTTCAACATGACAACTATTAAATTCTGATGAATGAGCCTTGATTGAACGTTATTCTCTTATTAAGTTGGGACAATTAGACTTTGAATTACCACCTGAGTTTGTTCCCAAAATTTTAATTAGGGCTAGTGAAAGAGATGCAACTAGTTTCTCTTTTTCAACATGACAACTATTAAATTCTGATGAATGAGCCTTGATTGAACGTTATTCTCTTATTAAGTTTTCTTTAACAATATCTTCAAGAGAAATAATCTTTCACATTGTAGAGTAGTTTCTTGAACAAGATTTTTGATATTGTTAGAAAAGGACTTAATGATGCAATAGAGTTCCCATTCTCTATCAAGAATCGAGCATATTTTTTTTTCCAAGAGATCTAATTTTAGAAGCTTGAAAATCAATAATCTCATCAGATTTTTCCCTAAGTTTTCTTTAACAATATCTTCAAGGTTCTTTCAACTCAAATTTTTGATGACATGATGAGCCATCAACCACTTTACATGGAATTTTAAGCTTCTAGTGGGTTCCAACTCAAATTATGACATAGAGCCATCAACCACTTTACATGGAATGTTATCAGAACCTGAAAGCATACGATTTTTACCTCGGGATTCAGAAGAATCTGCAAAGGAGTTATCCTTTGAGGTAAGCCCCCAATATTTGGCATAATCAAAAACTTTGGAAGCCATGACAATGTACGTATGTTTGAGATAAACTTATGTCCACAGAAATCAGATTGATATAAATACAGACTTATGAGGTCTTAGCGTGTTTCCTTCTCTTATACCAATTAAAAACGCGGAGGTATAACAACCACACCCAATGTTTCGTTCGACAATCTATATGGACTAAACTCCAATATAATTCCGAGAGAACCAACTTAAAAGTGGGACTCAATCAAGAAAGATATCAAAGAACTGTATCTCTTTCTTAGTACAATCAGTAAATTGACTAGATAAAATTCCGTGAGACGGATTGATATGAGAATAAATCGGATGGTACCAAAGATCAATGTCCGAGAGTCAATCAAGTTCTATCCAACGAGCAAGCTCGGATTTATCAACTGTGATTGAACTACGCACAACCTGTAATATTTTAATTATATAAACAAATATAACATGGAAAAGAAATACAAAAAATTGGTCAATTGACCCAATAACGACAATTTATAGGTGAAAAAAGATATGTAAAATTTGATACTATTCAAATGGGCGAAAATGTAAAAATAGTCAGGATGTAAACAGTTTCATCATACCCATTTTCAAATACTTTTTCTTATTTTTAATTTACAACAGGATGCATTCAGTTTCATCCTCGCTCTTTTTTAAGTTTAAGCCAGGATGAATCCCATACTAATTTTTACTCATCCATTAGAACCACGTTTTAAAAATATTTGGACAAATGACCCATTTTTCGAAAAAAATAACACAGACACCAGAAATTTTGTTAAAGAGGAAACCGTAAATGCAGAAAAACCCCAGGACCTAGTCTAGATTTGAACACCACATTATATTAAGCCGCCACAGTCTCTAGAATACTAAAAGTTAATTTCCAACTGGAATGTGGTTGATCCCTAACCAAGTCTCACACCGATTAAGGTACAATCGCGTTCTTTACGCCTCTTTAATATCAGCAGGACTCTGCGCACGTGATTCTCTTAGATAATATCACCCACATATAAGAGTTGCTACGAACCAAAGTCGAAGACTTATAAAAAAATCTGTCTCCCACAGATATGTTTATTCTGGGTTTTTTTTCGTCTTTTGATAAATCAAGGTGAACATGAAACTCAACTAATAATCCAGTATTATACTCTCGAATAGCAGCCTAGAAATATTAGTCACCTCACAATAACCTAACTGATTAACAAAAGAAGTTATTGCGGAATCACAAGAGTCTGAGACAAAGAACTGTTGTGATTACTTTTCATATCTTACCTATTAGAGACAAATATCGAGTAAATCTTAGAGAGGATAAAACTCAATACAATAGAAAAAGTAAGATCAGAATAGGCAACTACAGAGAAAATAGTTGATCTAGCTTCACGAATCCCAAATAAAGTCTTCAATTCGGTAACCTAATAATGGTTTTGGAAAACCTAGGTTAAAGGAGAATCGACTCTAGTTTGCAACTAGGACACACGAAAGTGTCGGGATTAGATTTTCCAGATGCTAGAGTTCTCCCTTTTATAATCTTTCAAATTAGGGTTGCTTACAATCAAAGCTAAAATAGCTTAGTAAAAAATCAATTGATATTCACCGTTAGATGAACTCCTGATTAAAGATTCAAGTTAAGTCTGCTTAGAAACTAAGCAATCAATCTCCACCGTTAGATGGTATTAGCTCGATACACACAAATGAAATATACCTATATTTAGATATGGATGAATCGTACCTAAACATGTATAACCGTTGGCTCAATAATAGTTAACTGAAGTTAGCCATATAAACACTTATAGTCTATCCACATTCATCTAACACTTCTATATCAAATATGATGATCAATCAATCATGATGGATAATCAAATGAATCTAAATTTGTTTCAAGAGAGTTGTTAAAATGTTCACTATCTCATAGAAATATATCCATGAACAATTTGGAACATATTCGGTTTGGTTTGTAGTTGGGAAAAGTACTATACAAGAACCAATTCATGAACATAATGCCACGGTTTACAAAACAAGTTCGCATACCTTATTTCATCAAAGTTCCCGGGACTTTAATTTTCAAACTGAGTTCGCAAACGATCCTGAGTTCATGAGTATGAAAAACATACTTACCGATTTTATAACCTTACCACTGTGTTCGCAAATAGAGTATACGAACCACAGTCCCAGACTTTGAACTTGTCATGTCATTCGAAAATAGAGTACATAAACCACAGTTCCAGACTTAGCCTGGTCTAGCCATTCACAAACAGAGTACGCGAACTATAGTTCTGGACCTTTTCACAGGTAAACCCGTTCACAAACAATAGTTCTGGACCTGAATTAGAGCTACACAGTTAGCATACAAAGTATGCAACCTATGTTATATCCAGACATTGGTAGTAGTTCTAAACTTTCATTTAATCATTGAAACATCCTTACAAAATAACAATGGTAATCTTACACATACCACTAGCTTCAATTAATTTTAAAGTGATTAATCGATCAATACGAAACTTCCCAAGTTAATATCAAATGATTGCCTCACATAAATTATGTAATATGTTCAAGGTAATTTTCACATGATCATCTTAACTTAATATTTAGTTTCCGACTAAACTCGTCAAGTAGATAATGACGTTAGCTAAAGCTAAAAGCTTCTAACACGTATTTTGAAAAATATATAAACGAGATAAACTCGGCTCGAAATTTTAATTGTGCATAATGTAAAAGATATATAGCTATACGACTTAGTCTCTTTAGAAGTTATAATAGAATAAACTTCTGAGTGATAGATAAGTTTTAGTCTCCACATACCTTTTGTTGATGAAGTTCCTACAAGCTCTTCAGTAGACCTTCTTCTTCAATTGGTGAACGCCGTGAAGTCTAAATCTCAACTACACACTTCAATCCTAGTCCGAGATATAGCTATAAGTAGACTAGAAATCAAGTATATTGTTTTGATCAACTAAACATGACAAACAAGCTTGAGATAGCAACGCTTACGCGTTCAACCGAGCAGTGCTCTAACATGAAGTGTAGTAAACCAGGCCATATTAGGAATGATTGAAAGTGAAAAGGCAACATGGCTGGTCCGGAAAAAGTTCATGAAGGTCAATCTAACCATGTCGACGATGCTAGTTATGAAAGCGATTTCTTTTTTTTTTGGTTGCTGCTGATTTTAATCAAGAGGAGGGTTGGATTTTGGATAGCGGTACTACGACACATATTTGTGCACACCGGTCATATTTTGATAGGTATGTGGGGTGTAGTGGAAAAGTGTTTACTGATGATGGATCGGAACTATCGGTTAAGGGAGTTGGTGATATTCGCATTAGGATGTGTGATGGTAAATTTCGAATAATCCGGGGAGTAAAACACGTGCTGGAGTTAAGGTTAAATCTAATAAGTCTTTCCTAATTAGATTATGTGGGTTTTGGTTATTTATGTTATGGTGGAGTAATTAAGATTTATCAAGGTTCCACGATGATCATGAAAGGAATTCATAGCAGCGGCTTGTATATTCTGAAACAGTCATGGGTAGTTGTAGCTAAGGATGTACCTGAGTAAACTTTTGGGAATGTAAAGTCTCATGGAAATTTGGCATTAGGTGGAGTTCCAAAGGGTCGTATGGTCAAGAAGTGGGTTCCAAAGATTGGCAAGTCCAATGAAAACTTGGACTTTGTTAATCATCAACAATGATGATTAACGGCCCGTAAGGGCAGGTAGACAAGAACACGGTGGACGTCAGTTGTTTGAAGAAGCAAGAAAAAATTTCATTAAAGTTACAAATCTCGTCAAGGTGGAGATTGTTGGACTTTGTCTCCATTTTAAATACACTGGTATAATGTGTAGGTTCCTTATTTGGATAAGATACTTTGAGAGAAAGTTAACTTTGAGAAAAAGTTAATTGACTTGGAAACCAAGTTTACTTGGAAATTAGGTTTACATAGAGGGTAAGTTTACTAAGATATTAAGATTGTGTCTACTATAAATAGGGGTCCTTGGTAGCGTTTAAAAATTATCTAAGAGAGTTCGTCTAAAGAGTGGGAAAGCTAGGGTTTTCGGTCTCTTTCTGAGATTCTTGTTATCGGGGAAAGGGTGAGAGTTGTGTGAGAAGGTTAGAGTTCTCTTTGTAATCACCTTTACGGTTAATTGAATAAATCATGTTCGTGTCCGTGGTTTTTACCCAAGTTGGGGTTTTCCATGTAAATCCTTGTCTTGTGTGATTGTTTATCGTTATTCTCTTGGTACTTTGTTTTCTTCTTTGTTTATCCCAAAGATCAAAGTGTTGTGGTGAAAATACTAACAAGGTGATGCAAATAGGACAACTTGAATTGCTTAACAACAGATAAATAAGTGCACAACATTTTCAACTTATTTGTAGCATAGGATGCAATCATCATTCACCTCATGTATGTGTTTATTTATACTACTAGCTATAACTAGGCCATTCTTGAGCAACCTCCACATAAAAAGTGTATCTTGGAAGAAATATTTCTCACTCTCTAAAATTTCTTGAGCAACTTTTAATATCCCATCCTTGGTTGGGTTATTTCCAAGATAACCGTCATACTATGTTTGTTTTCTTGTTATTCTAAGTTAGGATAGGAATAACATAACTTTCCTTCATTTTCATTTCGTAAGTTCTCCCAAATATCCAGCACGCCGAATTTTCAATATAGAAGAGTCGGATATTTTGAAGCTTTGGTTTTGGGCGTACTTTTGATATGTATTCCCCGACAAAAAAAAGCTCACCCCAGATGAGAACGATCCATGGCCAAGCATTCAGATGTATGATGATAGTCAAAATGAGAAAGAAAGAGGTAAACAACTATACAAAGTTAAGAATTCACTTGTTATTCTTACGGAGAAGGCCGTGCTTGTTAACACTACCATTGATGAAACACCATGGATGTCGTGGAAGGAAAGTAATCATATATTTAAGGCGATGGCCGTAATTGGTACACATACTACAGAAAATCGTAAAGTGGTGTATGATATGGGTGGAGAACACAGCGTGATGTACTTGAGTAAATGCTGCCGTAGGCTATTTACTAGTCAAAAAGTTGTTAGATCATTTCTCAGTTTAACCCACTGGCATCGGTATGTTAAGTTAGTTGTCAAATTTAGATGACAAAAAGAATTATTGATTTAGTCTCTGAAAGTCAGTTTCAGACTAGATTAGGTTTAATAAGTAGAGTATATAATCAAAGTTATCCTTGAAGACTAAAGATTGAAGACTCATGATGAAATATATGGATAACTTCATTAAATTTAAGTAACAAAGACTTGATTCTCTTGTTTATTCTATCTCTATATATATCTATCAATACAAATACTCTATGAAACAATTTATGTGACAAAAAATATACATTTATGTATATACTCGAGGGAATTGGATACCAAGACTTTCGCGAGAATGAAATGTATCCTTGGAAAGGTCCTCAAGTTGAAGTGAATGAAAATACGAATCCAACGATCTAAGAATCGCTCGATTTCGAGTTATAACGAAGAATTTATAAGTGATTTATTAAAGGGACACTTATATGTGTAGCTAAGTTTGAATTCGTAAATAGGAAATTTGTAAATGAACTTTTAGTAATAATTCGCGAAATGAAACCCTAAATATGTGAATAAAGGCCTATTTTAGTCAAATACTTGGTATTCCATAACCTATACAAGGTAGATTTTGTTAGAGCATTGCTCAGTCGAACTCGTATGCGTTGCTATCTCAAGCATGTTTGTCAATATTAATGATCAAAACTATACAACTTAATTTCTAGTTTACTTATGACTAAGTCTCGGTCTGGGATAGTTAAGTATAGTTGAGCTCCAGACTCCATGGCGATTAACTTACGAAGACGAAGAACTACTCAATGAACCAGTGGAACTTCATCCAACCAAAAATGTATGTGGAGACTTGAACTTATCTAGCACACAAAATTCTATCTATCTCATACTCTTGAGACAACAATCGTATAAGTATGATAGTTTTCATACATACATATTTGCTATTTCGATCCGAGTTTACTCATCTATCCTTTTATCTAAATATGTGTTGGTAAGCTTTCGCTTTGACCACCTTTCATCTTTACCCGTGATGAAAGTCATGATGACGTTTCAATCTTGAAAATAGATTTAATGACGATAGTCGATTCTTTATGTCTGACGACTATTATAACATTATAGAAGAATATTTCAATGATTGAAATGTAGAGTTGAGATTACGTAACCACCTATGGATATAAGCATATATAGTGTGTTCGCACATTAGTGTAAAAATCCATGTACCGGAAACCAAGTGCATGTGTATGTGTGCATGAGGTATTGGTAAAGGAGACAGGTTGGGTACGCGTACTGGCGGAAGTTCACATCCATGAATTTCTGCTGAGTTTGGAGTTTACGAAATTGCAAACCAGTCACCATAGGTATGCATACCCACAAAAGTTTTCAACTGAAATTTTCTGATGGGTTTTCAAACCTAATTCAAGTAGCTAAGGTACACATACCCGTACGCGTACCCAAGCTGGTTATATTTCTCAAATCGGTTATCTCATGAACTTAAACAATAAATCGAATCAAACCGATTTTGTTTCAATTGTGTATATGTATAAATATCTAAGAAATTGAACAACTCTTGAACTAGTTCTTATGAGTCATTTGAACTAGTTATGAAGAAGATGAATATGGTTGATATGAAAGTGCTCATATGGCTAACCATTGGTTAACTATTCGTGAACTAACCAAATGTACACGTTTAGGTACGGTTACTCAAACCTAAATGAAATACATTTTATTTGTCAGTGTGACAAGCTAAGTTTCGATCTAACAGTTGAAAGATATTAGCTTGGAAAAATCAGATTTTTCATCTAACAGTGAATATTGAATGCTTTGTTTTTAATTTGTGGAAGTTACATGGAGGATTGGCTGAATTTGGAGGGAGACGAATTAAGAATGTAGAATTGGAGGTGTTAATGATTACTAGTATCTAACCCGTGCTACGCACCGGGGCTAGTGGGATCGGCCAATTTAGTGTGGCGGGGATTCGCCCCGCATCCATAAACAAATACATTTATTATTATTATTTTTGAATAATAATTTTAAGAAAAACTGTTATTTGTAGAAGAGTAGAAGATATACATCATCGACTGTTAATTTCCTTGAACTGAATAAAGCGAACATGAATGTAGAAAAAGCTAAACATACTTTATGTCAATTGAATCCATTTAGTTTAAATTTTCACGATTGATTTTTGGTTTAAAGAAATTTAAATAATATACTATAGTAGAATGACAATCATGTTATCCATCCATAATTCCTATTAATAAGTTAACACTTCATTGCCATCTTCATCTATCTCGACCAATGCTGACATGTTAGGATCTGTCTTCATGATATCGGCCACTTCACTATCATGTTCATCCACCCTTATCAATGTTGACATGTCACTGTACTTCCTATTTTTTTTTTTCTGATCCTTCTTAGGAGATGTTTAGAGTTGTTCTTTGCAAGGAATAAATACATTGCCAGTTGTTTGTTTTCCGTAGAGATCTTTCTCCAGTGATCTGTATGTATTTTCAGGTCCTTCTTGGGAAGTGTTTAGAGTTGTTCTTCTCCAGGAATAAATACATCGCAAGTTGTTTGTTTTCCGTAGAGATCTTTCTCCAGTGATCTGTATAGACATAATGATTGGTCTCCAATTGTATTTATAGCCTACAAAATATATAATGCTAACATGTAGATGTAGTTACCTTTTTTTTTCTATTAAATAGATATGCTTTCTCTAAAGCATCATCATAATTAAATATGTCATGTGCCGTGAGATGTGATAGAAGAAGCTACTTTCCTCAATAATGAGTCTAAAGATCATTGTTTTCCCTATTGCATCTAATATGTCTTCAACACAGTATTCCATGTATTTTCGCAAAATAAATCATTATTCTTGAGTTACCTTGACCGTAAATTTTTCTTATTAAAGAAATTTTAGTTACCTTTACATCGACCGTTGGCAATGACTTCATTTTTATTACTGTAATATTGTCTACAACCATTTCAGCCATTCGTCCCCTTACTGCGATTACACCACTACTGTTGCCGTCATATATTATTAGTTGGAGAATATAACTATCACAAAGCTTGAGTTAGTTTTTTATTTTTTATTTTATTTAAACGCAATAAGATATATATGAACTTTTATTACCATGGCATTGGTGCATTTACTATGAATACACATGTATTGCACCATGGATTCTTTACCATATATATATATATATATATATATATGTTTTTCTCCACACTCTGGACATGCTGTATAATACCACGGAGATCCTGCTTGAATTCTAATTATCGTTGCTTTTATGCTAAAAGTTGCGCCCTGCATTGTATTTGATTCATTCATAATATATTTTTGGTAGAGAAATATAATTTGAATTGAATTACTTTTTAGGTCTCACCATAAAATTTTCCTCGTCATGTAACATTTTTAGTGCTTCGTTGAGTGGTATACGATTTTCAAACTTTAATTTTTCCTTTGCATGGTTTAAATACTTAGTTCTTCCACCGATGCATATTTCTTATTGCAAATGTGCCAGTGTTAAAATCATAAACAATTTATTACACATTAAGTTGATTAATTTAAACATGCATGTCTCACAACTTACATTTCTTTACAAATTTCCAAATCTGGTACATCGATATTTATGTAAATTCTCGTATCTTTACTGGACTGCAAATCGATCTCTGCAGTGATAAATCACATTTGTTATCTCAATGTTTAGCTCAATTCAAAAATTCAGTTCATGTCCATCCAATAATGTTGTCCTATCTTGCACTGCTTTCAATCTAGGCTAAAATATGATCCTCAGCTCGAACATATAATCACTTAGTTGGGTGGTAAAATTATCCCATATAGTTGCCTTTAAGATTATCCGTACCTCATATGCCACTTTTTTTTTCCGATGTCTTTTATCTGGATGGAAATCATGTTGTATTTTTGTAATTTGTGATCCCTGTGATGAACTTATTTGTTCTTCTTTCTTAATTTATCTCCATCTTCTTTGTGCAACGATCATAGCATGTTGCATATTTTCTTAAAACATTACCTCCAACATAGTGAAACAAAGACATGACCGTTAACATAGTAAGTTTCTTCGTCTATAACACTTACCTCAGATGCCAATTTTTTGTTTTTTGTATTTTATCTTGTTGAATTTGAGACTGAGTTTCATGTGTTATTTCTTGTGCAGCTGTTTGGTATGCATGTTCCACTTTCTGTTGCTGAATCAGATTATCTGGAAAATCGTGTTGCATAGTTTGCAATCTTTATACTGAACCTATTTGTTTTTCTTTCTCTCTTTATCTTCGTCTTCCTTGTGCAGCAATCATAGAATGTTGTATAAAACATTATCGTCAATGTAAAACATCATTGTCAACACAGTTATTTTGTTTATACTTCTTACCTCTGATGTCACCCTTTTTGGTAGTTCTTTTTTGTATGTCTGAATCTGTGACTTTTTAGGTTGAACGTTTCCGTGGGATGAATTTGTATATGTCCTTAATATATATAAACATAAAAAGAAAAGAAAATAATTCAACATAAATCATATCTGCAAACTTCTGTAAGCAAAACACAGTACTGGTAAGACATATTTTAATTCATACTCCATATTGATCTGATTTGAAGATGATATTATGTATCCTATTTAGCTGCTAAAACCCAAGATTTGTTACCGTAAAGAAATATACAATGGAGAAATCGAAAGAGTTTTTAAAAAAATCAGAAAGGTATCGAAGGAAAGGTACTTATGTTCCAGTGAATGTTTTAATGTGAAGTGCGGATTTTTTTCTCACATGTTGCATTGTTTTTAGGAGAAAGAAGTTGTGTGAGAAAAGTTCTCTATTTATAGATGTATCTTCCAATGTTAACCTCATTAGCATTTGTAAATTCTGACCATTCATATATCGATAGCAGTAAGACCCGTGTTTTTTCGGCCAAGTTCTCTATTAAAACCTGCAATGTTAGTTTATTTGTGGCAATATAATATCTAATGTTAGTTTTAATTGTGGCAATATAATATCTATATATGATTAGTATTTAGGAGTTTTAGATTTGTTTCTTAATTTAGATGCAGATGGTTATAAAATTTAAGTTGAGGACGTCATAAACACTCCATGGCAACAACTTGAATATATTTGTAATGTATTTTAATTCTGGTAGTAAATCGTGTAAACGGTGTTACAAATCAAGGAAATTAGGTACTTATGTTAAGTTATTTATGCTAACTTAACATAAATATTATATCTATGTTAGTTTAGGAATTTAGGTATTTATGCTCAGTTACATATTTAATTCCAGGGGTCAATCAGGATCAGAATCCCCAGGCTCTGGGACACACGAAGAGATAATTTGAATAACTTGGTCAAGAATCCAGGAAAAGTTAACCACTAACCTGGAAGTTATTATTAGAACGATACAATTAGCATGCATATTAAGGGTTTTGATGTATGGCATGGGCTCAATTAGTGAACTTCTTTATTGTGTAAATAATAAACGTGGTGAAAAATAAAAATGCAGCAGGTTTCCTTTGGAACCTGTACTCTCAAATTTTATTTTTTTTACCCCGATTCTTAAATTTTCCGGACAAATCTGTATCATTTTCCCTTATTTTACGTAGCCATTGTTTGCAGGATTTTGTTTTAAAAAATGCAAAAAAATTGATTTAAGAAAATTCAATGTAAAAATATAACTCAGAAACGAATACATGATCTATTTTATTTTATGAGAAAAATAACGAAAATTCTAAATACTAAGTTCTAATTGGTTGAGTCATATCTCGGATGTTTCCAATCTGATATCTCAATCTTATATGTTTAACATATTAAGGTATGGTATTTTCTGAAATGGTATTTCTCTAAGAGAACGTCCATTTGTTTTCATAAGTATTTTGATATCTTGGAGGGCAAAATTCTTAATTTGTTCAGGTTCTAGCCTAAGATGCTGGGACCATAGTGGTTTTGTCTGATTATGCTCTATAAAAGATCCAAAACCTCAATAAGCTCTTTGGAATAAAGGTCTGAAACAGATGACACTTCACCCGTCGAAGGAAATATCCCACCACAAACCTGATATACCTAATATCAAAACAGAAAAATAAACACTCAAATTAAGTAAAATACACATGCCTACACAATCCCAAATTTAAGATACAAATTTGAAAGTAAATCGCTATCAATTTCGTTGCAAAAGCATTAACCGGCAAAACTAAAACATCTAATTCAATAAATACAAAAAATTGTTAGTTGAGGACGTCATGAACACTCCATGGAAAAAACTTCGCATTTGCTATACATATCATTTCCAATCTAAAATGTCTTTCAGTTCACACTGCACTCATTCACTCTCTTGTGAGTTAAAATATGAAATCCAAAATAGTAATCATTATCACTGCCGGTCTGCCACCATGCTCACAATGATTTTATTTTCAATTAGGAAGCCAATCGTATATGAAAAAACAACAATACTTATATGTTTGTCTCAAATGTACCCCTTCCGCGTTAGCACTTTTTTTATGTTTCTCGGAAGATCTTCTGACAAAATCGTAAACCATACAAATCACCAATACCCCATCCAGTACATATATCTAACCTACACCAGTAACAAACCCATGAACTACTTCCACTATACTTCCTTTCTTATTCCATGGATGTAAGAAATTAGATTTTATATGTCCACGTAAACCTTTTAGGAAATCAAGTTGATAAGCTCATTACACAATATTATTTTTCCAATGGATAAAATCTTATAAAATTATTAGAAGATAGGTTTTCTCAGCAATAGTTGATGAATATATAATACGAATGTTGTAAATCAATAAACCCTATATATTTTTGAAGTAAAGCAAGCACATACAAAAATTTCAACCATTAAGTAGGTAGGTTCCGTAGTCCTTATTTCTATCGCGGAGGAAAGACCCATGTAAAGCTAACTCCGAACTTCCATTATAACTCAGTATTAACCTTCTTAAAATGTCGAGCATTTAGACTGCCTATAAGCCTATAACCTTCTTGGCACATGAAATAATATCAGTTAAAACAGTGTGCTCATGGAAATGAAACAAACTTAAGAAAATATTGGATATTTGGCACATGAATGAATAAGGATATCAGTTAAAATTCTCTTCTCATGGAAATGAAACTAACTTAAGAAAAGATTGGATACATAGCAGCAAGACAGTCTAAAGCAAGACAAACTCATAAAAATTTACAGCTATATATTTGGTCTAATTGCATTAAATCTAAGGTAAGCGAAAACAAAAAATTACACCTTCATTCAACAAATTACATATGAAGACAATTATGAAGTAATTAAACCACCATTTTGATACAAGGAAAGAGACCATATGAACCAAAGTAAATACAAAGAAACAGAGATTGCATGGGATACAAACCAAATATTAATTTTTTGTCAACGCTTAAGTGTGGAATAAAATTCTTCTTCGCCTTGAACTGAATTTGTTGCCAACACTTAAAATGAAGTGTCCAAATAAACAGAGATTGCATGGGCTACAAAACAAATATTAATATTTTGTCAACGCTTAAGTGTGGAATGAAATTCTTCTTCGCCTTGAACTGAATTTGTTTCCAACACTTAAAATGAAGTGTCCAAAGAAACAGAGCATGTGATACAATCAAATATCATTTTTTGTCAACACTTAAGTTTGGAATGAAATTCTTATTCGCTTTGAACTAAATTTGTTGCCAACACTTAAAATGAAGTGTCCCAAGTATTCATATTCCAGTCCAATAACTACAAATTGACTGCAAATTCAGTATAAATTCAATCTTTGAAACCTATTAAGCCTGTATTTGAGTTCTCTTCTTCTGTAGTAGTTAAATCTAAATATTAGGACAAACTTTAAGACAGATGATGCATTACCATAAAAGCTTATACAACAAATTAGGCTATCCCCGGTATATTTGAGGAACTTTTAGAGAGCTGATGCATTACCATAAAAGCTTATGAAACAAAAATTAGGTTATCCCCGATATATTTGAGGTTAGACAACATCAAAGAAAATACTCACATGTTGGTCAATAAGATGAATCTCAAGATTCCATACTTTCCCACTCCTTTCATTTTCGAACTTCCAGACCTTATAAACTAAGGCCTTGACAATCTTCCGATCTTTCCATACTTTGTCACTCTGTTTATTTTCGAACTTCAAGACCTTCAAAACTAAGGCCTTGACAATCTTATGAGGTGCACTCTCCGGACTGAATTTAGCGGATGGTGTGTAAACTGTACTCGCAGATGTCTTAACCACTGGTGGTAAAAAAATAACCAACAAAACGATCAATCAACAATAAAACTAACAATCAAACTTAGCTGCATATTCATAGATATGCACATACTATCAAGAATTCTCTATAAAAGTAATACCAAACATTAAAATAAATACAGATACATAGGGTTTTCTTGTTTTAGATTCTTAATGAATTAGATACCTAGGATCTGCCTTGATGAGTTCCTCCAAGACGGTATGTGTGCTATTACTTGTGGTCATCTCTTTTGTAAATTATGTTGGACACACACAATATGTTAGAATAAAAATTAGTGACGGACCTGGGTGTTTAAGGTTGCGATGTCCTGAACCATCTTGTGGGGTCGCTGTTGGCTAAGACATGATTCATGAATTGGTTTCTGACGAAGATAAGGAGATGTATTCTCATTATATTTGAACATATTAAAATAGGAAAAACACCAAATGGTGCCCTGGTCCAGACAGTGAGAATGTTGTTGCCTTTATTGCTGGTAGTTCAAGTTACAATGTTGTTTGCAGTTGCTTACATAATTTTTGCAGGAATTATCTTGATAATGCACGTCGTCCAGTGGACTGCGATAAGAATATCCCACAATGCATGTTCTCTCATTCCATCATCGTCAATATAAAATGGGAGAGGACTGGGATACACATTTTATTGAAGAAAAATAGGCAAACATGGGACAGACAACGGTATACATACCTTACAAATTTTAGTATGGTGGAAGTGACAAACTTCAGCTTGAGATGCTTCAGAAACAGGACGTTCGTGCTCGGATTTTCTCTCTATTTAGTTTGGACATGGGCTTAAGAATATCGAAAATCATATGCTTATGAGTAATTACAGAGGGATCCGACCTTGGTTTGAACTATGAGCAACAAAATGAATTTTATTCCCGGTTTCCATGTTTCAACGTTCTTTGCCATGGATTTTAATATTGCATGCAGTCACGACCATGTCGGCTGGCACCTAAAACATAACATCGTATTTAACTAATCTAGGGAACTATTTAAATGTACTATGTTTGTTACTTCCTATATTGGTTACCATGATACTGGGCAATTATACTATATAAAATGATAGAAATTTGCACCACCAAGATAAAGCAAGATTTTTCTAAACAAAGTAGTATGCAAGAATATATTATATGTCATTAATATCTTAAACTCTCCACAATCATTTAGCTTCTTACATTTTCTTACAATCCAGTCGGAGTTAGGAATGAAATACGGTTAGGAGGAGTGAAGTGCGATGAGATTCTCTAATAGAAAACAAACTCCACTAACCTTTTAGACAGCTGATGCATTACCATAAAAGCTTATGAGATAAATTAGGTTATCCTCGGTATGCGGCCTTATACTCATGCATCTTTAAGGAAGCACAATTGGAGGTTGGATAACATGAAGAAAAAAAATACTCACATGTTGGTCAATAAGATGAATCTCAAGATTCCATAAACTAATTCTGAGCTTTCCATACTTTCCCACTCCGTTTATTTTCGAACTTCCATTCCTTCAAAACTAAGGCCTTTACAATATTTTAAGCTACACTTTCCGCACTGAGTTTGGCGAATGGTGTGTAAACTGTACTCGCAGATGTCTTAACCACTGGTAGTAACAAAAAACCAACAAAATGATCAATCAACGATAAAACCAACAATCAAACACATCTGTATAAAATAAGCTGTAATACCAAACAATAAAATAAGCTGTAATACCAAACAATAAAATAAGCTATAGACAGTTGCAAATCGATAAGCACCAAAATTTGCTACCTGCTAAGAATACAGCTATATGTATTCAAAAAAAATGAATTAGATGCAAATTAGTTAAGTTTTTGGCCGTGGTGTTTTAATAAACACAGTTCCAAACTGTTGATTAAAAATTAAAGTTTTTCTCAGAGTTTGTTTTCATAAGAAATAAGAAGCACTTCATACCGCGGAATAAAATCCCTAAAAAGGAAAATCGTTGATCAAAAAGTCCATACTACGGCAACACCACAATCATGAAACAAACTCCAAAGAATGGTTTTAAAAAAAAAAGAAAAAACATTACATTGGTAATTTGGCTAGGTTACAAACCTTTCTCGGGAATGTCCATTGTTTTCTGATGTCCCTCAACCATTGAAACCACGATCTTGATAGCTTGGTATCCTATAGGAGGCTATAGTCACGTATCTCTTGGCGGATGCAACTGCAACTGAAAGTGCAAACCAAGTACCTCTGGACAGTTTATATATAGCCAAGCATAAATTGTCGACTTATCAATCGCTATATCCGGAGTAATCTAAATATAGAGACGAACAAAAATAAATTAAGGCAGTTTCTAGATCTGTTAAAAAATTACAACATTATTCCCAAACCACGCCTTAAAATATAAAACATGGAATTAAAATACCATATCTGTTAACATGTATACAACATAGAATGAGAATCTTATATATAGCCATTAAAATACTTTACCCATCAGCTTATTTATGGTAGTAAATCTTACCTACCAAGAAAGTACCAGATCCTATTGATTATATGTCTGCATTTAGATTGACATATATGTCTGTTTTTAGGAGTATAATAGGAATGGGATTATGAGAACTCCACAAAAATTACATGTACGAAAGCACAATATTAGGAAATTTTGATTATATTTGGCTAAAAATCTATGTAAATCTGGGAAATAATTAGTTTTTCACAAAGGATTTCCGTAATTAATTTCTGATCATATACCATAATTTCTGATAAGATACCAAAAACATAAAATGATAATTAAAAACAATGGATAGATGAGAATACCTTTTGGCTGCAGAAATACAGTGAGTGTCTAAAGTTGTGGCAAAGGCAGATACGAAATGTTAAAGTAATTAAACCTATGCAAGATTAGACCAAGCCACTGTAATGTAAATTTAACACTGAATAATGAATGGAACACAAATAATATTAAGTCAGATTTTATGGTCCAGAGACTGGTTCTATAAATGACAATCCAGGGCTGACGACGATTGACAACTGGTTTCTTGGTGCAGATATAAAAAAACCACTGTCTTTCACGCTAAGACTATTGAACTCAGACTGGCCAAAAACTTCAGCCATACAGAGAAGTCTTTGGGTATGTAAGGAAACTCAAGGTTCATTAGATCAACCACTTCACCGTGGAATTTCAAATTTTTGTGCTTAAATGTCCCGAGGATTTTCGATGGAATTTCTTGGACTCTATATATAATTGTAGGCATCTTTGCTTTGTCATTCATGAGGTGTTCACAGATCATTATCCTATAACAAAGGAAGTATGAGAAGGCATGGGAATATGTCAAGTGGCTCCCATTTTCTATAGGTTGGAAAGAAGGAAATGCTACCTCTTTTATTCCAGTCATCTGTAATTTGAAAAAAACATACGCATCAAAAAGCAGTCTTGGAAGAAATTTACATGACAATTAAGAGAGGTGACTAAATGAAGCAGAAAAATAGAAAAAAACTTACGACAATGCTTACATTCTGACTATATCCCTTAGGTACATCATTCTTTGTTTTCTAATCAAAAAATTTCAACTTGTCTTTCACGACGCAGCTTCACATTTAAGATTGCGATTACAATATAATGAAGGCAGCGAGAAGTAGAACAAAAGGTTAAATAAAATTGTAGGTAACATTAGGATGAGAGCATCCAAATATTTCTCTACTCTTCGAGCGCAAACATAGAAAGTTCTCTGGTATAAGCTTTTCATCCATGCTAAAGGCCGGTATACCCTTAAATTTTGCAATAACAAACCAAAAAGTGAAAAAAAAATGTTTTGTATGAGAAATGGAATTTCTATAATGGCTCAGATTAGTAGTCCAAGTAATATTTATATAGTCTTATATAGGGGTGGGACTTGGGTTGGTTGGTCGGGTTGGAAGGCTTGGCCGAGGCAGACCCGAGGTAGAATTCCTTTGCCCAGATTGCCCAAGAAATCCGTGGAACCCGTGAAGGTACTGCCCAAGTCCCGCCCAAGTTCTATTCCTACCCTAAGGCCTTAAATCCCCAAAAGTTTACTACATTACTAACATTTCTTGCACAACATAGGAAACAAAAGCTTTGATTCCTTAGGGTAGGGGAGATATTACATGAAATACATACTAATTCATAAAGAGAAAGATGACTATTGAAAAGAAAGATGGAAAGTAGGATGATACAATCTAATTATGAGTATTCTAAGAACATTCACTATCATAAAAAATAATCAGGATATACCAAATCTTCAAAATCCATTTTTTTGCCCCCTGAAAGACACCCAAGGATGTTTCCGTACAAAAAGATTTATAAGCCATGGAATAAATGACTTGCTCCTCTCCCTGGTATAATAGCACAGTAAGATTGAAATTGCTTTATTCACCAAAAGAGAACACTAAGATATATACACATTTATTATTGCCGAAAACCAAATCAGTACCAGGGAGATTATTCTTTTTACATGATCTGACACAACATGGTCACAAAACTACAAAAATGTGTATACATAACTGCATATGATTAAACACTACATGTGCACATTTTATGATTCAGAATATGAAAGTAAGATGCTAATGACTTACTTGGATCAACCAATAAAATAACCAATACATAAAGAGTAATCTAGTGGCAAACTGGCAGTTGTGGATCTATTGTTGTTCTAGATTTAAGATGGAATACACCTATCTTACCTTTCCGATTGTAAATATTGGAATGAAGTCATGTTGGTACACCTATCTATCGTAACCAAAGCAATCAAAGCATGAAATGAGCATAATTATTTTGCTGCACTATACTTCCGCAACAACAAAAATGCATTCGGTCTGTGTATTGCACAAAGTACACCACATAGGCAGGATTACAATATCCAATGTAAATTAACAACACAGAAACTCTCACTCGAACTTGTCTAGACACCTTATTTTGATATTCTAAAACCTTTATTATATATAACTTGTGAGTATACAACTACAACTTCAATCGTAACAAAAACAAAAAAAATCATATAAAAAACGAATTAAACAAAGAAATAATAACACTTAAGAGTTCATACAGTTCTTTCTTGGGAATGACCCCTACAAAAGTATTCAAAGAACCTCCATAAGAAACATATGGTCTAGTAATATAGCTTATTCAACAAACCTGAAGAGCAAGAGATATACACAACCAGTGATTAGAATACGAATCAAAGAACGCCAATATCGGATGGTCAATTTTTCATTTTCCATCTTAGGGGCATATTGAGAATACCACGTTTTCTTTCAGCAAAGTACATTAGACTTATTCAATATAACACATCTAAAATCAGAACTCAAAAATACTCTTGCAGCAATGGTAGAATAAACCTAACCAAAGAGCAGAGAAGAAAATGTTTATATATAAATATAATATGATGAAAACATGAATTCTAGCAACAAAACCCAGTAAACTAAACTTCAAAAAAAAAAAACACACACACAACCGTTCAATCAAGCTACTACATTGAAAAAAGATTAGGGTTCTGCTCATATTAGGAGACAACCGTTCAAGCCAACAACAGAACAAAATAAAACAAAATAAATTATCTTAAAATGGAAAAACTATATTTGTGTCGCCTAAATTAGTAGTCTTAGATTTGTTTCTCAAAATAGATTTAATAGGAATGGTAAAAAACTAAGTTAATTTAGGCGTTTTAGATTTGTTACTCAAAATATATATGCTTTATTTAATTTGGTTTGTCTAAATTCGTTTTTCTTTTTTCTAAAAAAAAAAGTTTAAATGCGGTATGAAAATATTTCCTTATCAAACCTTTTTTTTATCTCTTAATCTGGAGCATTAGATTTAATCAATTAGATGTAAAATTAACGGTCACAAAATGTAAGGGGGCTAACTTGTTTTTCAGCCAACCAGAAGCGAGAGTTCCATTGACCGGACAATGGGAGAGAAGGTTAGCACAACTCTCGACGTGGAGTGAGAGATGTGCATGGTTGGGTGTTTAGGTTATTGATTAATTGATATGGATCCCAAAATACATATACCAAATACAACCTCACCTGAGCGAAAACACAACACAACATACGTACCCAAACAAAATATCATAAATCTAACTAAAGCCAGTCGCTAAAAAGAAAGCATGATATTCATACGATAGTTGCACCCTTCTAAGCATTCAAACTATTAGAAATCCGAAACTACTACCATTTCACTTGTTTCACTCCTACAGCCCTACAATTACCTTGAAATGACGTCCCAAATCCTTCCTAGCAGATGGTGCTTTGGAAGATGTAAACAACCTATCAAAAAGGTCAATTATCTGCAAAAGAAGACATATATCAATACGATAAGCCTCCCACCACGAAAAAACATGATTAAACATGTTCAAGAATACTATTTAAACCGTTGAGGACGGATTCTTAATGTTAATAAACCAAGAAGTTGTGAAAATTAACGATCTATATCACAAAACAAAACCCTACCAGTTTTTGGCACGAACAAACTTTAAAGCAAGATAATTGCGAAAGAGAGTAGCAGCACAAATAGATTACACCGTCGAGGAAAAATGCATAACCAACGACGATAATGGATTGGATAAATACGATAATGTATTAGATAAATATGAGCATCAATTGTACAAACAAAATCCGAACAAAAAAATAAAAAATCAAGAAACCATCAAAAAAAAAAAAGAACGGATGATATTGAAACATATTTCCACATTGAGATAAAGATGTACAGAGCATCCTTTTCATTAAAAAAGGAATATTAGAAAAAATTTAATAAATTGCAGTAGAATCCCTAGCTCGAAATAATAATAATCAAAAATATATATACAAAATTTTTGTTTTACTTACTTGGGTATAGTCTCATATAGTCTTTCATAAATATTGTAGCGAGGATTATTGTTTACATACTCGATTTTCTTGTTACACTCTCTATGGGACATATAATTTCAATCTCAGTTTTCAATCTTTACACTTTAAAGATGTATAGATTTTTTTTTATTGATGACCCAGAAATCTAATAAGAACCAACGGAATGCAAAACAAAGCAAGCATAATGCTATAAAAAAATGAGAGTAAGCATACTCGAATCGATCAACCAATCAAATAACGATACTATATATAGTTGAAATTCGCATGCACCACACAAAAATATGCATGCACCTTTCAGCTAAAATACACACCACATATCACTTAGCTTCAAGTACCACACTTCCATAAGCCAACTTAAAATCTAAATATGAAGAAAGTCAACACTTTAATTTTGAGGCATCAGATTTCAGCAGTAGTGTATAAATACGACAAAAACAATATATTTGGTCTTCAGTAAACACAATAGAAACAACTTGCTGGAAGAACTTAACGTGTACTTAAAAATGGAAAAGAAGAAAAAAAAGGTTATAGTTTTTTCCCATGAGTTTGGCACCTATCAATAGTCTGATCATACTTGAACAAATTTTAGGGACTAATTGAAGCACATGGAACTAATTATTATACCATCTTGAAATGATGAGATGCTTCACAGATATAGTTGCCGACAATATAGTTTTTTTCTTTGAAGCAGTCGACAATATAGTTGGATGATATGTTCTCTTATTTCCCACGTGAAAATGAGGTGGAAATCGAGCTCGTAATTTTGTATGCATTTGGTTTCGACATGGGATTAAAAATATCTAAAAACACGTGCCTATGAGTAACTACATATGGATCCATCCTTGGAAAACTTAAACGTGTGTTAAATGGTGTCGATGTGCTTAATATTGGGGGTATTTACCTGCCAGTTGAGGAATCTAAGTAGGAATTCTTTTGCTCAAATGAAATATGAGCAACATACTGGTTTCCCTGCATCACCGTTCTTTTCCATGTCTGCTAATATTGCACGGCCATGTCGGATGGCACCTACAACATCACATCATATCTAAGAGTAATCTAGCGAGAAAATTAAACGTACTGTATGTTTGTTACTTCCTTAATCTCGAAAATTATTAGACTATACAAAATGATAGAAATTTACACCACCAAGATAAGCATGAGTTGGCTAAACAATGGTGTATGATAACTTAATCTTGACAATTATTAGACTATAAAATGATAGAAATTTGCACCACCAAGATAAGCAAGATTACACCACCAAGATAAGCAAGGGTTTGCTAAACAATGATAAATGATAAATTACAGTAGAGAAAGAAAGAAACATGGACCTGTGTGCTATCCATCCCCAACATATAAAAATCTAGCGATATTTCGCATGAAAAATTATTTCCCAAGTATATATGTTTTGAGAAATTCACAGAACTGGAATAAGGCTTTCTATAAAAAAAAAAAGGTTGTGTAGTCGAATTATTTCATCCAGCTCAAATGTATTACCACTATCTTAATTATTCTATTAATTCTTAACCTAGATGGACACTGGATAGCCTAGCCTATCATAGATCGATGAATATTATAGCGCATATCACCGCTGCACAAATATATGCAACCTTCGTAAATAATTGCTTGTGCACAAATATTATAGCGCATATCCTAATTTACAATCCCGCGCATTCTGTTGAACATGCAGATAGCTATATTAATTGCTTGTGTAGGACTCTGGAAAGAACCTGACCTGAATAAAAGTCAAACAATGATCATCTCTTATTTCCCGAAATACAAGCACCAGAACGAAGCTGTACACACCCTTTTAACTGTTGATACACGACTCTTCTTCTTTGTCTTGGAGATAAATAAACTGTAATTTTGTATCCAACAAAGAAAACTTAAATATCAGATCATGGAAATAATCAAAACGAAATTTAAATAGAAACATGCAACCCTAGAAAGGGATACTACATAAAAAAATCAAGAGAAAAGAGAAGAAAGGGATGAAAGATTTATGTATTAGGTTGAGTCTGGTTGACCAAGATTAGAGTTCTTAAACTGTAAGCACTTTTGGTTTTAGCCCGTATAAATAAAGTAAGGAAATGGACAATTCAAAGGCAATATTCCGCTTAATTATCTCCATGAGTAAAATTCCTTTTTTACTAATTTTATTTACATAAATCTGAAGAGTGTATATTTTCATAATATTTTCCACGCTAAATATGGAATCAATGTCGTGTAAAAAATATTAAATATGGAATCAATGCCGTGTAAAAAAATATTACTTTGTTTTCTTATATATTTTGATTTTGGCATGAAAACTAAAATAAGGAAATTAATAAGATTGTCTCTTAGATTTTCCTATTATTTTTTATTTTTTTTTGGAAATCAACCAATAAGACCACGTATTTCCCCTTAATTTTTTTAATTTTTTTTAGATTTAGAAGATTTTGGCATAAAAAAGAAAATAAGGAAATAATAAGATTGTTTCAAAGATTTTCCGCATAAATTTTTTTTTTTATGGAAACTTTTCAGATTAATCGGAAGATTTTTTTTTTTTATATATTTTAGGTTCTGTTATATATATGGCATTTTATTTGTATTTAATCCGAAGGCCTGGATTTAATTAAAATCATGTAAACATGGTGTAAAAATTTTATTAAGATATCGTTCGGTTTGAAGCGTCAGATCAAGTCAATTTTATTAAAAATTAACGGCCACGAAATGTAAGGGGGCTAACTTTGATTTCGGCCAATAAGGAGCGAGGGTTTCGTTGACCGGCCAATGGGAAAGAAGGTTACCGCAACTCTCAACGTGGTGTGAGAGATGTGGTTGGGTGTTTAGGTTATTGATTTTTTAATGGGTTTAAGTTTTCACATGGGGTTACGAACTTACGAGTTACGACTTACGAGGTCAAGCAACACTGCAACACAGACAAAGAAACATAGTGGGCTTTAATTATTTATTTTTGTAGCGTATGGGCTAATAAGAGGGATGGTGCCCTCTGATTTGCTCCACCTCTACTTAGCAGCATTGGAAGGACTGCATGACAAAGAAACGTTTTAGAAAAGATGAGAAACTCAACTGGATATGACAATGGAAGTTCTCTTACATTACTTGTATTAACTATGACTGGTAACACCTGCACAAATCCAATTAGCCTACTTGGGTTTTGCCACTAACAACATTCACCGAGGCTAGTTGCCGAGCAGCCTCGAAATCAGTCGGAACCATACAACTAACCAATTAGTCTTGTTGCTGATTGGTTGCGTAGTGGAGAGAGCATGAATATATAACGTTGTTGTTTTTTTTTTTTTTTTTTTTTTGATTGGTAAAGAATGTTATGTTAATGTTAGTTTGTTAGTGTTTGAGCGGAGACTCGAACCGCTGACCTCTTGTTTGAGAGTCAGGCTCCTGGCCAACTGGGCTAACACCAGATGGTTGCATGAATATATAACGTTACAAGATCCTTAACGTATAATGTACATTGAATGTGTGTACGTGTATACGAGGAGGGGTTCTGCAACAGACATTCCCATGGATAATTATAATTAAAATCTTACACCATGTTTGTTTACTCCTGACTCATCTGAGTCGTCTGGATCTGAGTCATCTGGATCTGAGTGAAATCACCTGACTTATCTGGATCTGACTCGATATGTTTGTTTTGAGTCATATCTGACTCATCTGACTCAAAATAATGTGAGTCAGTGGTTTGGTTCCATGAGTCAGGGGTATTTTGTTACCTGACTCAAATGGGTCCGAGTCAGGGGTCGAGTCAGATCTGACTCAAAATACAAAACAAACGGTCTGACTGCTGACTCGGCCCGAGTCAGGAGTTGACTCAGATCCAGATGCCGAGTCAGCTGCAAACAAACAAGGTGTTAGTTTATAATAATCTAATGAACACTAAAAAAGTATATCTTCTTCTCGAGCTTCCGAGACATTCCTAACTTCTTTCATAAACAAAATCAAATCGCACCTTTTATCTTTTAAGAAGAGAAGCTGAAGAAGAACAGTTGGAAGCACGTCTTTTTTTGTCTATAAACAATCCGAACCGGTGCGCCGCCAAACACAACGTAAACATCACACGTGGGGCCCTTTTATAACACATTCTGCTCAAAATGCAAACAATCAAACAACTAAAAACTCAATAACATCCCTCACTCCAGAATAAAAGTAGCACCGGTGGAGCTTACCCTCTCTCTTATTGGTTGGTGAGCGTAACCTCGTGCTCTCATTGGCTAATTGAGAAACCATTCGTATTCGTCGGATGAAATTTCGTTAGATATGGTGCGTTGATATGAGAATGTGCAGTGTAAATTGTGTGGATTGTTGGGATACACGCGACGGACGGCCTTTATTATTTAGAAAAATTGCTATATTAATTTTGTGTATTTATTGTGAAAATCCAGAAAATAAAGAAAACTACTGTAGATGCATTTTACTACAAACTACATCCAAAGGATGGAAATCTTCTACTCATGCAAGTGAAAGTAAGAACTTAACAATAGACACAAGGATATATGTGGTTCGGTATGATTACCTACGTCCACGGGGGTGAAAGGGTGAATCCTATTACTTCAAGATGTTACAATGGTGTCACTCTCTTACAACATGAACTAGTTCCCAACTCCCTTCCTATTTAGTGCGATTACAAGTCTCTCTCCCAAAATTACAACCTACCTCTCTTGGATACAAGTTCTTCTATTTATAGAGGAGGCTACATACAACCAAACTATGGTGTTGGTCCCAATATATCTATCTTGAAGTCCTGTTGTCGGGCCCGTTCCATTCGTCTCTTCTTCTGTGAATATAGCCGATGTAGTTTGGTTCCTTAGTAGCCTCTCGTCCGAGCCGATCCTTTTGGGTGTTCTCTTGGTGCGATGTCTCCCTTCCAATCATGTCGCCCCTTTTGGCTGGACGATATGACTCGTATCTTCTCATCCCTTTGACTAACTCTCCTCGTTTGACCAAATATGTCTCGTCTGTCAGCTTTGTCAGAGGTCTGGGTCAAGTCTTGTCCGATAGATGTAGAGTGATCATGTCCGACCCACGTGATTCCTGAATCCTCGCGCCTGCCAGCCTTTATCCCATGCTTCTCGCTTCTTCCTCCTTGGGTACATCATAGCTTAAGATTTTTCCACCTTGCCCTGTGGATAATCTACACCTACATTTAGCTTCTGCACATCCTTTACTATCGCGGGAGATGGCATTTCTAAGACATCCCTAACCTTCTCGGGATTTGCTTCTATCCCTCTGGGGGTGATGATATATCCTAGGAATTTCCCAGATGTAACACAAAAGTCGCACTTGGTGGGATTAATCTTCATCTTATGTTTCCTCATCGTCCGAAAAATCTCGCTAAGGCCTCAGACGTGATCCATAGCTCGGCGGCTCTTGACCAACATGTCATCCACGTAATCTTCTATGGTGTCGTGGATATTGTCTTCGAACATGTATCCTACCAATCTCTGATATGTAGCACTAGCGTTCCTAAGTCCAAATGGCATCTTGGTATAACAATACAGCCCCCTTGGTGTGAAGAAGGAAGTATGCTCCTGATCATCGGGTGCCAACGGTATTTGGTTGTAGCCCATGTATCCATCCATCAATGTCATCGCCTCATATCCAACTATTGATTCTACTAGTTGGTTTATGCTTGGGAGAGGGAAGTTGTCCTTCGGGCAGGCCTTGTTCAAGTCACTAAAATAGATACATATTCTAACTCCTCCTTTTTCTTGGGTACCACGACCATATTAGATATCCACTGCGGGTAATGGGATTTCCTGATTATCCCGGACTCATGTAGATTTTTTAGCTCGGCCTCAACCGCTGCATGTAACTCTGGTGCGATTCGCCTCATTTTCTGTCTAACGGGTTTGATCCTCGGATCAATCTTCAAGTGGTGGCAACAGACCTTCGGGTCAATGCCCTTTAAATCATGTATTTCCCAAGCGAATGCATCTAAGTTTTCCTTTAGTACTTTCATGAGTTAACTTGCTTGTTCATCCGAGAGTAATGTCCCGATCCTTACTATCTTTGGCTTCTCAACCGTCCCCAAATTCACTTCCCGAGTCGGCTCAACTATCGAGAAATTAAACTTAGGTTCCCTGAATGGAGCCGTTTCCTTTAATTGCTATAAAGGCTCTTTCTCTTGGATATCGTACGCCATGATCGCTTGTGAAATATCCTCTCCAATTCTTCTGCAGCCTTAACTTCTTTGGCTTTATTCTTCTCTCGCCTTTGTCGGGCTCGCCGATCTTCATTAATTTCGGTATCAACCTGCATGCATTATCGTGCCACTTGGGAGTCACCTACAACTTCAGTTATTCCCTTATAGGTCAGGAACCTTAATCTCTGATGATACGCCGATGCCACCCCTTTAATCCCAGCGATCCATGGACGTCTGATAATTGCTTCATAAGGCGAGGCGACGTCGACCACACAAAAAGTGGTTAGTGTGTCAAGGTAGCCCCCACCGTCCGAAATCCTCAAAGTTACCTCGCCCTTAGGGATGGTTACTTCCCCATTAAAGCCGTAGATGCGATATGTTGAGGGGATGAGGATGTCGTCCGACAGATTCATTCTCTTGAACGTGTCGTAGAATAGCACCTAGACTGAACTTCTGCTATCCACGAGAATCCTTCTTACTCCCCACTCCTCAATCAGTAGTGTGATGACCAAGGGATAACTGTGTGCTTGCCCATTTTGTGGGACATCCTTGGCCGAGAACGAAATAGAATGCGTCATCCACGGTTCCATCGGTAAGGTCTTGGCTACGCTAAATATTTCTTTGCCATCGCGATCCCTCTTGTGGATCCTTGAAGTGATTACTTGGCAAAGAATGTAGTCTTGAATAGCTGAGTGTGAAATGGTATTCACAAATTGACTTGACCTATCAATGCGGACTTGATGAACCGGCACATCGGGCGTTACTGTCGGCTAAAATGTATGTCGGATGAACTGTCTCAGGTATCCATCTCGGATGAGGTATTGAACGATATCCTTCACTTCTCGACAATTATTAGTGGAGTGGCCCCTATACTGATGGTAGTGACAGTACTTGGGTTGATTCTTGGTTTCGTGGAACTAGACTCCCCTTGACTTTGGGTAATTGATATCGTTCCTCTTCTCGACTTCCTTGAAAACTTCCTTCAAAGGAGCGTTCAAAGGGGTATATGATCGGGCTTCATGCCTCGGCCTCTTCCCTTTGGCCACCCATTATTTCTTCTCACTTCTCCTTGGTGGAGGGTCTGATCTCTTCTCGGGACGCCTAACAGGATCGTCCGTAACTATTTTAGCCTCAGCACCAGCTTCAGAACTAGATTCTTGTACCCCCATCTCTCGATTCGTCTTGAATTTCTTCTAAGGCGATAAAATGTTCTTGCATTCTTCGCATCTCCTTTAAGGTTTTTGGATTTTCAGAGAACATAGCTATCCAGATGGGGTCCGATATTCCCAATGCGTTTTCGAATCCGAAGATAGCTTGATCTACCGGTACTTTTCCAATTTCAGTACATAATTTCCTCCACCTATCGGTCAAGGTTCTCAAGGGCTCCCTGAACCTCCGGGAGAGGGTGAATAGTTTGTTCATTCTAGGCCAAGGTCGGCTGTTATGCATATAGGTTTCAAGAAAGGCATCGATTAGTGCATCGTAACCGTCGATCGATCCAGGTGGAAGTGAATAAAACCAATCTCTCACCTCACCCTCCAAGCTGGCCGAAAAGAATTTACACATGACTACCGCATTGTTTTTCCATTGGATCAATGACATGGTATACATTATTAGATGCTCGATCGCATCTCCTGTTCCGTCGAATCTGGAAGGAAATGTAGGTAAGGTACACTTTGGTGGAAATGGCATTTTTTCAAGTTCTTGGGAGAAAGGTATCTTCTCGGCCTCGCTCATAATCTCTGCCAGTTTGTTCGCTGCTTCCCGATAGCTCCTTAATCTTTGCCTCCAACTCTTTGAGTTTAGCTTCTGTCGCTCCGTCCTGTCGCCCGCCCCTTCCTAGTCTTTCTTCATCAGTAGAAGAGTCCTCGGGTGGTCCATATCCTTGTGGGGAGGGTATGGTAGGTCGTCTCGGCCCAGTTATAGGTGTTTGACCTGATCAGTCATGATTACTCGACGTCCCTCGGCTGGACGATCCTCTTGATCTGGTTCGCTGATTCCTCAACTGATAATTCTCAAACTCCAAGACGAGATTCTGTTGCTGGAGTTCTCTTAATGTCGCTTCTTGTCTCCTTTAACTTTCTAAGATGGCCAATAATGTCGGGTCTGTGCTTTCATAACTAGAATGTCCATTAGGGTGGTGCGGCCAAAACTGTAATGGTATTGACGTTGGTGGTGGGGGTTATATCGGACCAGTTGCATGACCAGTTGCACGGACAGGTGAAGGGACGACGTTGCTAGATGCTCCTCGCCCCAACTGAATCTGCCTAAGATGCTCTTGATCTCTCCCCAAGGCTTCCTGGTACTCAGCTTGTTGCCTTGCTCTTTGTCTCTGGGCTTGTGCTGCAAGCGCTTACTCATCGTCCTCCGTATCTGAAAATGTAAGTCCATCAACTTGGTCAATTCTCCTTTGGGTCAAGATAACCTGGTCTAAGGGTAGGGTGTCATCATCTCGCCCAAGATATACTTCCTCATTAACAATTCGCATGCCTCGTGTAGTTTCACGAGATTTCTCGGGCGGTGTTTGTCGATTGTATTCTTGCCTCGGTCCAGTTACCCCTGCCTGCATGCTGCTGCTAGTAACTGTCCGATTCCTTAGCGTCCTTCCCGTCCCTAAAGTACTAGCCATCGGGTGAGGCGCGTGTTGAGCCGAGTATCGTCCCTACCTACGTCAGCAAATACAAAGAACACCTTAATTTGACCTGATATTGTAAATAAACATTCAACAGGGTGAAAAATATTCGACTGACACAAAAATTGTCACTACGCCAGGGCTTGCAGATACAAAGCCTACTCCTGTTATCAAATGGGTTCTGCCTATCTACCCTTTTTTGACTCTATGCTGACTTTGTGGCAGATTTTACGCTACGTCACTATCATTCCATATGACGTCGCCTTCAGTACTTGACCTCCGCATTTAAGCTAGTTTGTCCTTCATTCTATATTCTCCAAATCATTAAACTCATGCACGTGATGATTGAATGGTACGGCGTGTAGGTCCACTGTTGTTATTTCCTCAAGATCTCATCATAGCCGTCTTCCACGGATCCTCTCAAAGAACTTTCCGATGACTAGACGACATCATCGGGCAAGACACCTTAAAATTGGCAGCGTATCATGCAAAAAGACACCTTAAACTTAGCCTTTTGTAATTCTAAGCACACAAACTTTATACCTCAACAAGAAAACAACTTATGTACCGCTAAAACTCACTCAACCATCGAAAATGAACAATCATCCTATCAGCAAATCCTCAACCAAGCTCCTAACCTGTGTTGTTGATCGCCGGTGAGCTTAAGGAGATTTTCTTCTGATCAAACCATTTGTAGGCGAAGAAATGATAGTTCTACTACACCTTGTAAAGACGATGTTACTGCTTTAACTTTGCATGCACACTAAATGACTCGAAACAACAACGATTTCGGCCAAAATAGTTTATCCTAGCTTCAACCACAACACTTAAACGTGTATTCAGGAGCTTTTGATCGTCTCTGAAGGCCTTCTAGGCAAGGTATCCGGAGATCTTAGTCGATCCCCTTAGTCGGCGCCAGAATGTAGATGCATTTTACTACAAACTACATCCAAAGGATGGAAATCTTCTACTCATGCAAGTGAAAGTAAGAACTTAACAATAGACACAAGGATATACGTGGTTCGGTATGATTACCTACGTCCACGGGGGTGAAAGGGTGAATCTTATTCCTTCAAGATGTTACAATGGTGTCACTCTCTTACAACATGAACTAGTTCCTAACTCCCTTCCTATTTAGTGAGATTACAAGTATCTCTCCCAAAATTACAACCTACCTCTCTTGGATACAAGTTCTTCTATTTATAGGGGAGGCTACATACAACCAAACTATGGTGTTGGTCACAATATATCTATCTTGAAGTCCTGTTGTCGGGCCCGTTCCCTTCGTCTCTTCTTCTGTGAATATAGCCGATGTAGTTTGGTTCCTTAGTAGCCTCTCGTCCGAGCCTATCCTTTTGGGTGTTCTCTTGGTGCGATGTCGCCCTTCCAATCCTTTCGCCCCTTTTGGCTGGCCGATATGAATCGTATCTTCTCATCCCTTTGACTAACTCTCCTCGTTTGACCAAATACGTCTCGTCTATCAGCTTTGTCAGAGATCTACGTCAAGTCTTGTCCGAAAACTGTAGAGTGATCATGTCCGACCCACGTGATTCCTGAATCCTCGCGCCTGCCAGCCTTTATCCCATGCTTCTCGCTTCTTCCTCCTTGGGTACATCATAGCTTAAGATGTTTCCACCTAGCCTTGTGGATAATCTACACCTACAACTACTATATTAATTTTGGACATTTATGATTAAAATAAAAAAAAATCAATTCAACATATTTATGGAATAAAATAATCTTTTATAATTTCATGTAATTATTGTAAAAGATTCTGAAAATATAAAAATAATAATATCAATTCCATACATTTATGACTAAAATAATTAAAATCATGTATTTATTATAAAAAATCTAGAATTTAGAGAAAACTACTATATTAATTTCTGCCATTTATGACTGAAATAAAAAAAAATCAATTATAAAAAAGAATTAACGTATTTATGGAATAATTTTTTTTTTATATTTTTTGAATTTTTACTATATTAATTTTTAGTATTGATGATAAATATTTAAAAAAGGAAAAATTAACAATATATAAAAATTACTATATTAATTGATATTAAAAGGTGTTGGAGCCCAAATTGTTGTTAGGCTGCCAACCAAAAGCTTTGTTTAAAATAATTAAATATTTAAATTTAATGAAAATTAAAATTTTATTGATATTTAAAATTAAAATTTATATTTATATTAACAAGTTCCATAATATCTAAAAAAAAATCTAAAACTAAAAATCTAATATTATTTTCGACAATTTATGACTGAAATAAGAAAATAAATTATAAAAAAAAAATCAACGTATTTTTATGGAATAAAAAAAAGTATATTTTTTGAATCTTTTAAAAGAAAAAAAAATATAGAAATGGCTACATTAATTTTTAGTATTGATGATAAATATCTAAAAAAGGAAAAACTAACAATATATAAAAATTACTATATTAATTGATATTTTAAATTAGTATTTATATTTATGTTAACAAGTTCCATTGATATCTAAAAAAAATCTAATTATTTACCTAAACACAATCTAACAAGTTCCATTAATATGGTTAATTTACTAATATAAATAAAATCAATGATTAATAAAGGATGCAAATCATTCTTCATCCCTATAAAAGAGGATATTTAGATAACCTTGAATTTTTGAAATAATTATAAAAGAGGAGATCCACGTACCATGGGTTTCTTAGCGATTAAACTCAGTTGAAATTCCTTTAATATGAACGCGCAACCGGGGGATACCCAATCTAATTGGGGGATATAGCTACAGGACAAAAACGGTGTCCCAATAGAAATTCTTGGTGTCCCCCTATGTAATTATTTTTTTAATTCCTAATCTAGCCCTCACTAATCCTAATTAGTGATTAATTTTAATTAGTAATAATGTTAAGTATTAGTTATAAGATTAAGTTAGTGTTTTTATTTGTTTTTGGGTGAGTGTAGAAGGAGGGGAAAAAAATTGGGAGGGAATTTTTTTGATGAAAATGGATGATGATTGTGAAGAGAGAATTGCTGCTGCTGAATCTCTAGCTCAACTACAACAATGATCATATCCTCAATCTTCTGCTAATGACAACAACTCACAATTGCAAGTTTTTGTGGAACCAGCACCCTTGAATTATTATTTTTACAAGCATGAAGAGTTTTTTGAAGAACCTACACAAGAAAGTAAACTTGCCCAGCATACAAGCATCCCCAAAACACAGGTAAAGCTGCTGATAGGTTGAAAATTTGATTTTTTTTTCTTTGAACCCACCATTTTTTCAGCTGAAAAAGCTCTGTACCGGCATAGATGTTGTATGAATACAATGCCGGAACATTCAAAACCGGCATAGTATTCATAGTTCGACAATGCCGGTACCACAATATACCCCATTTTGAAACCAAAACCGGCATAGAATTCAAACCAAAACTATGCCGGTACTGCATGAAAAACATACAGGAAGCAGTGCCGGCATGCTCGATAGAAATCTATCAATGCCGGTACTCAAGTGATTTTTTTTTCAAGTTTCTGGATACTTTACATTATGTGCCGGCAGAAAAAGCTATGTGCCGGTATAGTAGTTGTATGAATACAATGCCGGAAGCCTCTATACTATGCCGGTATCCCGATATCCCCCATTTTGAAACCAAAGCCGGCATAGTATTCGACCAAAAATCTATGCCGGTATTGCATGAAAAACATACAGGAAGTAGTTCCGGCATGCTCGATAACTTTCTATCAATGCCGGTAGTCAAGTGAAAAAAAAAATCAACTTTCTGGATACTTTTCATCCTGTGCCGGCATACAAATTTAAGCAACATCATATGCCGGAATCAGTGCCGGCATGCTCGAAAATTAGATTATTGTACCGAAAGTTGACTGATTAGAACTAAAAAAATAGGTTTTGAATATCAATACCAGAAAATTTTGTCGGATAGTGGCAAACAATTTATGAAAATTTCCAGCAAATGCCAGCATGGTTTTTTGGTTGAATACCATGCCGGCACCAAGCTTTTTCAGCTGCAACAATGGTGGATTCAAAGAAAAGAAAAACAAATTTTCAACCTCTTAGCAAAAATTCTCTCTTCACAATCATCCTCCATTTTCTCCTCTTCATCTTCTTCGACAATCCGATTGATTCTTTGTTGTTGTTTTTGTTGAACTATCGATTTTGAATTCGATTAGACTTTTGATTTCTTTCGAGGAGGCATGATTATAGATAGATTGGGGTAATCGACGAAGAAATTTGTGAACCAACGATGAAGAAGAAGATGGAGGAAAAAATAAATCAATTTTTTTTGGTTATTTGATGGTGTAAATGGGGGATATATGTTTTGGTTTTTGATTTTAATGTTTTAGGTGAAAGGGTAAAACATTCTTTTCATAAAGAATTTTAATTAACCAAAGGGTATTTTTGTACTTTCATATCAATTGGTCACCCCTTAGCCGAAATCATGGGGTGGGGGAAGTAATCAATATCCCCCAATTGCGCGTTCTTTAATATCGTTAAGAACAAAAATATTGCAACAATTAAACACGGAGGGATTATAAAGATATTATTGATTATTGAAAATAATATTGTTTCCTAAACACGGTCTTTGTTTATGGAATTTGTGGGTTTGGTGTATGTATATAAAGCATCGGCATTTGCAGGTTTCTTCACGCGTTTAGAGCTCTGCTAAGTTTTTTTTCTTCTGTATACCTTGCGATTTACGTTTTCGTTGTCTCATTTAACTAATTTTTGATGTCTGTTTTGCAAGTACATTCAAATGTTTTTTCTTATGTATACCTTGCGATTTACGTTTTCGTTGTCTCATTTAATTAATTTTTGATGTCTGTTTTGCAAGTACATTCAAATGTTTTTTCTTCTGTATACCATATGATTTACGTTTTCATTGTCCCATTTAATTAATTTTTGATGTTTGTTTTGCAAGTACATTCAAATGTGTAATCAATTCGGCGCTAATAGTTACGGGATTGCGGTAGTAGGAGATCATGAGTACTGAATCTGAGGAGAAGATTCCATCTTTTGAAAATAATATGCTCACACAAGGTTAAACCAGATACACCTCATATATTACTTTCGTCTATTTCAAGAGTATAAAGCACAGTTTGGCTAACTTAGCCTGTGTAAGTGGTGGTCCAGATTTGTCTAGAGAGAAGATAAATCTATGGTCATGGTTTGTTCCAAGGTAACTTAGATTGCAAACCCTGATTTTAAAACTATATAAAGGAGACATCTAGCAACTGTAAAAAACTAATCCCCACACCTCCTGTGTGATACTAGTTGGTTTTGCTAGAGTTGATTCTCATTTAACCGTAGGTTTCTTCTCGAGACCCTGTCGGTTAACGACTTAAAGACTTCATTGGGATTGTGAACCCAGACGAAACTACTTATCTTGTTGTTGAGCGATCTAATCTTGCCATTTTCTATCGTACTAGTTCAATTGAATAATTGGCTTGAGATTATATCTCCGATAGGGAAAGATAAAAAGATATCACAAACATCTTCGTCTCATTGTTTGTGATTCTACAATATCTAGTTTGTGATTCCGCAATATCTAGTTTCGCTACCATACGATTTAGATTATTGTGAGGTGATCAATAATTCTAGGATGTTCTTCGGGAATATAAGTCCGGGTTATTTATTAGTTCATGTTCACCTTGATTTTATCAAAAGACGAAAAAAAAACTCGTAGGTTTACCTGTGGGAGTTAGATTTATCTATTATCATAGACTTTTTTGTGTGATACAGATTTGTTTATTCAAGTCTTCGACTTTGGGTCGTAGCAACTCTTGGTTGTGGGTGAGATCATCTAAGGGAATCAAGTGCGTAGCATCCTACTGGGATCAGAGATGTAAGGAGCGCAACTGTAACTTTAATCAGTGTGATATTGGTTAGGTTTCAACTACAGTCCAGACCGAAGTTAGTTTGTAGTAGGATAGTGTCTGTAGCGGATTAATACAGTGTGGTGTTTAATCTGGACTAGGTCCCGTAATTTTTCTGCACTTGCGGTTTCCTCGTTAACAAAATTTCTGGTGTCTGTGTTATTTCTATTCCGCATTATATTTTGTTATATAATTGAAATATCATAGGTTGTGCGTTGTATCGATCAATTGTGAAATCCAACCTTTGGTTGTTGATTGGAAATTGATTGATCCTTGGATTTTGGTCTTTGGTACCATCCAAGTTTATATCTCTTGTATTTGATAAAGACTCACAGATTTCTATTTGCTTGAGTATAGAACTAATCGATAAATAGAGATATTAACTCCTTGATATACTTTTATTAATATTGACTCTGGCTGTCTAGTTGGTTCTCTTAAAAGTATATTAGAGTTAGTCCATACAGATTGCTAATCGAAATATTGTGTGAGGTTGTTAGACCCCGCTTTTTTAATTGATATCAGAGCAGGAAAACACGTTTGAAGACCTTATCAGTATGTGTTTGTAGCGATCTGACTCTATGAACAGAGGTGTTATCTCTATTAACGTACCACCAGTCTTCGATGACTCTAATTACTTATGATGGAAAATTGATATGAGAGATTTTCTTCAAGAGCGTGATTTTCAATCATGGGTATATGTTGTTAATGGCGATGATGCTCCCGTCGTTGCAGTAGGTAATGTTAATGTTCCAAAAAATATTGGCGAATACGATGCTGCTGAGATACTTACTGCAAAGAAAAACTCCGACGATTTGAATGCCATCATACATGCCATTACCCCAAATCTTCAGCACCATGTGTCAAATTGCACTAGGTCTAAAGTTGCGTGGGATATCTTAGAAATCGTATTCGAAGGTAATACCAGTGAAAAGGAAGTCAGGCTTCAAAACCTAAATTCCGATTGGGAAAACCTTCGTATGGCAGATAAAGATTCATTTGATGAGTTTAATCACAAAGTGTCTGAAATTGTTAATACATCTTTTGCATTGGGTAAGACTATTCCTGAAAAGGGCATTATGATGAAAATTGTCAAATCGCTGCCATCTAGATACGTTTCTAAAAAGCATTCCATCGTATAAGGAAATAACCTTGATAATCTCTTCAGAAATACGCTGGTTGGGAAGCTTAAGATATTTGATCACGAACATTCATCTAAATCTAAGGATGTTGCGTTCAAAGCACTGAAAGACATAAAATTACTTGATAAATGTAAAAATGTGTATATCTCTGAAGCTGATCACTTTGAGACTGATTCATCAGCTGAATATCTTGACAAATCGGTCTCGATGATCACAAGACAGTTTAGGGACCTTCTATTGAAGAGAAGTAAATGATTCACCAGAGATAATCCAAAAGCATCTGTAAAACTTCATAATCGTATTCCTCCTAAAAACAGGGACACAGATGAAACTGATAACGAGGATATGCCTCATTGCTTTAAGTGTAAAGGGTTTGGTTATTTTGCAAATGAGTGCCCAAATCGTAGAAAACACACTGGGAACAAAGATCTTGCTGCGACACTTGATGAGATGTATGGCGATTATGATTCTGATGAAGACAAAAAATCAAGTGTTGCTCTTTTATGTGAAAATATTGATTATGATAATTGTAGAAATACGTACATCAATCTTGATAATCTTTCAGAAGAGAACCCAATCAATATGGAAGAATCAATTGACCCTTCCTTTGGAAACTCTATGATAAACGTTTCAGGATCTACGTTGTTCCTAGAAGCTTGCATCTCACAAGAACCTGAATCATCTTATGCGTTGACATGCTCCTATTGTTCTCTTAAGGGTCATGAACTTTCAAAGTGTTTTAAGTAAAAATACAAGATGAGATATGTCAACAAGCTTTAACGGAGAGAAGATAGTCTATCTACCAAGCTCAGACTCACAGAGAAAATAGCTGAGGTATGTAAGATCTTATCCTCCTCGAAGAGAGTGGTTTCCAAAGATAAACTTAGACCATTAGAGAGGAAAACATGGTCTAAACATAAGGAAAGGCAAGGTTCCATGAATTCCAACCAAAAGGATCATGGTGGACAGATTACTGTTCATCACAACACAACTTGATTGTGTTCTCTTTGTGCATCTTGTCTCATGTGCCTGTTTAAAATAGACAAGATCTTGCACACCTCAGGCTTTAAAATATTTTTTTTTTTGTTTTTTTGGCTTTGTGTAGTTTGGTTTTTGGAATTCCTTTATATCACTGTTGATATTGGAAATGACATGTTTTCCAAAAGAAGAGGGTTATTTACGACAACTCCACTCTTTATAGGGTTGTGAGCTGTGCGTACACAAACCTTTTATAGGTGTAGAAACCCTACATTCATTTTTTCTTCTCTGATACTCTTTATATATTTAGAATGCTTGTTGAAGTTTATTTGTGAATTCCTCTCAAAAAACCGTATCACATGGAAACTCCAAGCACCATGTCTACTGAAGGAAAAGATATCAATATGAAAAGAAAAAGAAGGAATGTGAGGAAGCTAAGAGATGTTCCTTCAAACTCTCATAAGTTTTTTGATGTTCTTGAAGAGTTGAAGATCGCAAGAAAAGAGATTAAAGGCTTGTGTTTTAAGATCATTGGAAATTCATAAGGCCCTAGTTTGACATCATCAACCTAGAAGGCTTATTGGTATTGACTCCTTCCTCCATGAACCATATGTTCCAATGGCTGTTGACGACAAGGAGTTCGGGGACGACAAGGAATTTTTCAAAGATCTCAATGTCTAAGAAGTCTTCTTATGAGAATTTTATTCTAGTGGTTTAGGAAGAATAACTAGAGTTTGGAATAGCCATTATTGTGATTACACATAGCTATGTCCAACGTTTTCATCTTTGTTTTTTAGATTTATTTATTTAAACTGTAAAATTGTTTGGAGGATAATTTTTGCAGTATTAATCTTTATGGTTTTATATATTGCAATATGTTATGGGATATATGTGTTTGCGTCCGTGAACTATTATTTTCCCATACGATGTCAAAAGTTATCTCTTTTATATGTCGATATGCAAGTATTGATACAAGATCGATGAACTTTTGACAAACAGAAATTGAACATATTATGTCGTTATGCAAATAATTGATGGAAGATAGGATGAATTTTTGTTTACAAGGATTATTTTTATTGTGTGTCATTGTGCAAATAGTGATGGAAAATAGAATGAATCCATGTCTATGCCGCAGTATTGATCTTTCCCTGATCCATATTTTATGTGTACCGCAATGCTCCATAACTTTTTCCTGTGTTGAGCATAAAACGATTGATTTAATCATTATTTTATGGGTAACATAGTCGTAGCTCCATAAGTTCTCTTATGTCGAGCATGTTCAATTAAAATGATCACTTTTGTGTTTAATTTGATTGTGTATTCCGATTAAATTAATCATGGGTTTTCTTGTGGTTAGTTTAATTGAGAATTTTTTGATACAAAATCATTTTTGTGGTTTTTGATGTCCACAAAAATCATTTTTTTCTTGTAAAAGTAAGGTCCCCTTGTTGTTCTCTCGGGAATGACATCAAATGGGGGAAAGTTCTTATGAACTTGCGCTTAATTTACATATCTTTGTGGGGAGTGCGGATGTGGAATTTTTAGGGGTTATCTTGTATCTTTATAAACTCCTTGATGAATGCATTTAGCTTAGGCTTTATGATTGCATATAAACAAAGTTGATATGTCATTTTCTTTGGTCTTGAAGCGTCTCCGTGAAAATTTCATTAGGATCCCGTTTTCGTACCTTTGCCAATTTTATTGACAAAAAGGGGAGAATTAATATGTAGTTCAGACTACAAATACATATGGTTTTCGGATCATTATGTAAGGGGGAGTGGTTTTCGTGTTGAGACGAAAGTATTGACTAAGGGGGTGATACATATCACCATAGTATTGTTGTCGAAGTTGTGATATAAGAACTTTGATGTTGTGTAATAATACTATGACACTGTATAACAATGATCGAGAGCTTTTGTTTTATCATTGTTATGGCTACGGAACTTCAACAACTATGATGCTAAACTGAACATCTATGGAATCATGGGAGTACTTGGAAAAGACGAAGTTTTCGAGTAATGTTGAAGCACCAAGGAGATCAAGCATGTGGATGAGAAGCTACAAAGTTTTATCTATTTTGTAATCCATATGTATTGATAGTTTTGTCACCAAAATTGACAAAGGGGGAGATTGTTAGATCATTGCTCGGTCGAACTTGCATGTGTTTCTATCTCAAGCAGGTTTGTCAATATTAGTGATCAAAACTATACGTTTTGATTTCTAGTTTACTTTTGACTAAGTCTCGGTCTAGGATAGTTTAGTATAGTTGAGCTCCAGACTCCATGGCGATTATCTTACGAAGACGAAGAACTACTCAAGGAACCAGAGGACCAAAAAGGTATGTGGAGACTTGAACTTATCTAGCACTCAAAAGTCTATATATCTCCTACTCTTGAGACAACAGTCGTATAAGTATGATAGTTTTCATACATACACATTTTCTATTTCGAGCCGAGTTTACTCGCCTATCATTTTATCGAAATATGTGTTGGTAAGCTTTCTCTTTGCCCACCTTTCATCTTTACCCATGACGAAAGTCATGATGACGTGTCAATCTTAAAAAATAGCTTCGATTACGATAGTCAATTCTTTATGTCCAATGAATATTATAGTATTATAGAAGAATGTTTCAATGATTGAAATATAGAGTTGAGATGACGTAACCACCTATGGATATAAGCATATATAGTGTGTTCGCACATTAGTGTATAAATCCATGTACCGGAAACCAAGTGCGTGCATATGTGTGCATGCGGTATTGGTAAAGGATACAGGCTGGGTACGCGCGCGTACTGGAGGAAGTTCACGTCCGTGAATTTCTGCTGAGTTTAGAGTTTACAAACTTGCAAACTAGTCACCTTAGGTACGCGTACCCACGAAAGTTTTCAACCGAAAATTTCTGCTGGGTTTTCAAACCCAATTCAAGTAGCTAAGGTACGCATACCCAAGATGGTTATATTTCCCAAATCGGTAGCTCATGAACTTAAACAATAAATAAATAAGGAATGCAATCTTTGCAAACCGTGGCTATATTTTTCATGAATTGATTCGAGTGAATCAAACAGATTTTGTTTCAATCGTGCATATGTATAAATATCTAAGCAATTAAACAACTCTTGAACTAGTTATTATGAGTCATTTGAACTAGTTTTGAAGAAGATGAATATGGTTGATATGAAAGTGCTCATATGGCTAACCATTGGTTAACTATTCGTGAACCAACCAAATATACTCGTTTAGGAACGGTTACTCAAACCTAAATGAAATACATTTCATTTGTGTGTGTGACAAGCTAAGTTTCGATCTTATGGTTGAAAGATATTAGCTTGGATAAATCAGGTTTTTCATCTAACGGTGAATATTGAATGCCTTGTTACCAGTGTAACTTAGATTGCAAACCCTGATTTGAAAAATATATAAAGGAGACGTTTAGCAAATGGAAAAAATTAATCCCTACACCTTCTGTGTGATACTAGTTGGTTTTGCTAGAGTCAATTCAACTTTAACCGTAGGTTTCTTCTCGAGACCCTGTCGGTTAGCGACTTAAAGACTTCATTGGGATTGTGAAGCCAGACAAAACCACTTTTTTTGTAGTTGAGAGATCTGATCTTGCCATTTTCTATTGTACAAGTTCAATTGAATAATTAGCTTGAGATTAAATGTCCGATAGGGCAAGATAAAAAGAAATCACAAACATCTTCGTCTCATCTTTTTTGATTCCGCAATATCTAGTTTCGCTACCATACAATTTAGATTATTGTGAGGTGATCAATAATTCTAGGCTATTCATTGGGAATATAAGTCCGAGTTATTGATTGGTTCCTGTTCACCTTGATTTTATCAAAAGACGGAACAAAACTCGTAGGTTTATCTATGGGAGATAGATTTATCTATTATCTTCAAGTCTTAGACTTTGGGTCCTTGATTTTATCTAGAAAAACAAAATTTCTGGTGTCTGTGTTATTTATATTCCGCATTATATTTTGTTATATAATTGAAATATCACAATCCAATTTCATACAGCCAACCTTTGGTTGTTGATTGGAAATTGATTGATTAAGGGTTTTAAAAAACAAGAACAAAACTCGTAGGTTTATCTATGGGAGACAGATTTATCTATTATCTTAGACTTTTCTGTGTGATACATATTTGTTTATTCAAGTCTTAGACTTTGGGTCGTAGCAACTCTTGGTTGTGGGTGAGATCAGCTAAGGGAATCAAGTGCGTAGCATCCTGCTGGGATCAGAGACGTAAGGAGCGCAACTGTACCTTGAATCAGTGTGATATTGATTAAGGTTCAATTAAGTCCAGACCGAATATAGTTTGTAGTAGGCTAGTGTCTGTAGCGGCTTAATACAGTATGGTGTTCAATATGGACTAGATCCCTAGGTGTTTCTGCATTTTCGGTTTCCTCGTTAACAAAATTTCTGGTGTCTGTGTTATTTATATTCTGCATTATATTTTGTTATATAATTGAAATATCACAGGTTATGCGTTGTATCGATTAATTATGAAATCCAACCTTTGGTTGTTGATTGGAAATTGATTGATCCTTGGATTTTGGTCTTTGGTACCATCAAAGTTTATATCTCTTGTATTTGATTAAGACTCGCATATTTCTATTTGCTTGAGTATAGATCAAATTGAGAGATAAAGATAATAACTCCTTGATATACTTTTTATTAAGATTGAGTCTGACTGTCTAGTTGATTCTCTTAAAAGTATATTATTGTTAGTCTATACAGATTGCTAATCGAAATATTGGGTGAGGTTGTTAGACCCCCGCTTTTTCAGATTTATTTCCAAGCGACCCATCCTTGATCATTCACCATAAATAAAGGTTTCATGTAATAACACAGATTTACCAGTTCTGGTTATCGGATTTCTGAACCAAAAGTGGGGATCATAATATTTCAGTGAATCATAAGGGTAGAGTGTGTTGGATGCAATAGTTTGGCGCTGGGCATATGAGCTACGAGTTACGCATTTGGGTATGTTTCTGATCGCTGTCGTATACGTCAAAAATAAATTACACTTTCTTACTACTCAAAATATAAATATAGCAAGGGCAAGAAAGGATCGATCCCACAGAGAGGACTAGGTTGTCTCGTTGTTTCAGTTTCCTATAAGTAACACTGGGGGTTTTCTGATTTTTATGCAAATAATAAAAGCAAAACAATAAAAAGTAAACACGCAGATCAAGGATGTGAGAATATTGGTTGCAGATTTCATCTTGAATTGTAAGCAAGTGTTGAATATATGAATAGAATTCGTATTTAATCTCACTATCATCAAAAGCCCTAGACTACCTTATTGCAAGAATACTCCGTAAATTTCCTAAGTCATCATCACACACATTAGAGCTGCGTATGTGAATTCTACCTAAAGAATAACTCAACGCCTTTCTCTAATCAAGTTCAATTCTTAGGAGCATTAAGTTTCAGAAATAGGCTAATCAATGCAACTATCATACATTGCGCATGACAATTCGAACAAAGGTCAACTTCTACATATGATTACAAGGATGTATCACTACAAACTATAATCATATCATGCTACTCGTATTCAAGGTTATCGCTCGATGAAAACCCTAAAATATCTATAGATATGGATGTGTGTTCAATCGATTCTAGACTCAACCAAACAAACATTCAATCATATTGCAATACATCAATCATGCAATTATTATAATCAGTAGAAAGTGAACGATGGTTTTGAGAGAAAACTAATTCATAAAGATCAAAACTTGTTTTCCAAAATCCAACTACATCTTTAACCAATAATAAAAACTTAGTTACTCATGGCATAGGAGTTCATAACAAGAAGGAAGAGAAAACCTATCATGTTTCTAAACCCTAGAACCCTAAAGTAGCAGCAGCTCCCTAATGGAGATATCTCAAGGTTTTGAGAAAGATTTTCTATTTATATGCTTCTCCCAAAAGGATACTTTCCCAAAATTAGGTTAAGTCCTCATAATCTTCAAGTCCACGTCCATCTACTAGTCCACCAAGCCCATGTGTAAGAAATAAGTCTCTGGAAAATTTGGGTCCAAAACCGGGTCGCTGGATTGCTGACGTCATCACCGGAATCCGGTCGCCGAAAAATTATCTCTGGCCGCCTTTGTCATCATAAACTTTCACCAGCAAGTATGTACTTCCAGCAACTCATCTTTCCTTCTCTGCATTTCAAACATTCACAAAAATCATCCAAACCAATTCTTTTTCTCTTGCGAAAATGCGCCCAAAAGCGTGACCCGTAGCTCATATGTACGGCCATCAATTCTTGCATCCGACTCATACCCCCCTCGCGATTCACTGAAATATTGCAATTCACACTTTAATTCCCGAAATCCGGCAACCCGAGCTAGTACCACCGGCTCGCCATTTTGGCTCACTTTTCGCACTGTCTCTGCAACATTTCAAAACTTGTTCAGGCCAACTCACAGCCAAAACCCCAACTTCAGCTTCATAACTGCCATTTCACTCTCATCTCCGTTTCCTCGAGTTCACCTCAACCATAATCTTCCCAGCTCGAGCTCTTCCATCCATCACTGCCACCAGTTAAACTCATTGTAAATCCTCACCAAGCTGCAGCTGCAATCAGGCCAACCAACACCTGCAATGTCACTGGTTCATTCCATGCCCTTCAATCATTCATTCATGCAAAAGTTAATCAATCCATTCAAACAGGCTCAATCCATTGTAGAAATATTATTGTCTTCTTCCACTTACCTGCGAACAACAGCACCAACACTGCTCAACTTCATACCCTGAGCCAACAACAGTACACAGCTCCTGTCTCATTCCAACTCAAGCTACAGAAAACCACAGCCTCGAGGTGTATCCGGAAAATCACCATTTCCTGCAAATTCAGACTCAAACAAACCCTTTAATTCTTCATTGTTCACTGACCATCACTGCGCAACATTACTTGTAACTGCACTCATTCCTGCAGTTCCAGTTTGCTCATTTCATAGTCCCTGAATTATAGCTGCTTCACCTGTAAGTCAACCATCTTGTCCAACTCCATAACTGCAGCTCTTCATCTTGGCTTCTTGCCTGCAATGCAATTGCACTTCTTCCTCTAACCCGCAACTCAACTCACTCTCTCTTCTGTATGCTTTATCACCTTGCTGCAACATCAAGTCACAGCATCAGTTCACAGCTCCCTCTTGTATCTTTACCAACACAAATCTTCATGTAGCCATTCTCCTTGCACAGCTGTAACACCCATTCCATCTCCATTGTTCTTCTACATCATCTAGTTCACCTGCGTTTTCCCAACTGAACCAGCAGCAATCATCACCATACTGCTCACAGCATCAGCTAATACTACCAGTTACCAACAGTCTCAGATTGTAGCTACAACAACAGTACAGCTTCACCACCGCTACCACTTCAACAGCTGCACACCAGTATCACCACCTGAACCTCAATACCACCAGTTCCCATCTGAGCAGCTAGCGGAAGTACATCATCTTCACTGAATTCGACTTGAAATTCATCTTCACGGATCAATTGCAAATACAACTCTAACATTGCACCCTTGAAATTTATCTCAGTCACCACAGAAACTCTAGTTCTTCTCAATAGATTCTCAATTTCACAGAACCCATATCTGATTTCCTCGACCCTCAGTAAACCTTAACCTTCCATGGCCTAATTCCTTCCTCGATCTCAAACTATGCTTCTCAGTTTTGGATTCAACAATACAAAAGAAATAAACCCTATTTCCAACGATTCCACCATCATCACAGTGAAGACCCATCTTGTAATTCAACCCATCTTAGACGAAGCTACTACTCAATCTTCCATTAACACCTTCGGAATCCCTTGAATCTGTTGATTTTGTTCTCAACAACACTCATTAATCTTCTTTCTTTTCTTCTGTATTTCGGCTGCAGATAATTGAGAAAGAAGCAATTCTTCTCGACCTAATTAGGCTGTTTGCACCCCAAATAAGATCCACCCAGATGCGGCTCCCGTTAACCTCGGCTGGTCAGTCTTTAATGCTTCTCCAAATAGAGTCGCCCCTTAACCTTGGCTGGGTTCCAAATAGTATTTGCCTAGGAAATGACGATTTTGCCAATTTTGCACATATTTCTCCCTCTTTTGCTCCAATGACTCCAGAGTACCTAATAACTCAAAAGTGACCATAAGATACATAATTCACACGAAAAATAGCAAAGAAAGTATAAATACTAAATATAAAATACGGCGTATTCTACACCTATCAAATTCCCCCACACTTAGACTTTGCTAGTCCTCGAGCAAATCAAACAAAATAATTATAAAACAACTCCGTGACGTAGAGGCTACGGTCACTTTTAGCTTAAATAACAAGCCTTTAAACCCCTAGGTCTCCCTAGTGGACGAGTTTTAGTCTCGTGAAGGTTTACAAGAGGTCTTCCTACAAAACCTATATTTCCAACTCTGTCTATTTGTGACAAATCAATGAATGAATCCAAAATGACTACAGGAGGAGTTACCTTGCACAAATTCAATTCATATATTAGTAAATAAAGCTCTAATTAGATAATCGAACAAGCCACAATACTCGGAAACTAACAAACCACAATCACAATGAAAAGATTAAGAAGATGAATATAGATGTAGATGTTGGCGAATGTTGACAAGTGATCGATGTTTCCCATATCTGTCTGAAGGTCACCGCCAAGATGAACCTATGCATCCTATTGGATTGAGCTACTGGTTTGAATTCTACATCAACTCACTGGCATATACAAGGGAACCAGAAGTGACTTTATTCAACCAATATAATATACTTTCTTTCTTTTCTTTTCTTTTTCACTTTTTTTTTTTTTTTTTTTTTTTGGACAGCATGATTAGATCTTTTGGATCCAAGCGCATGCTTCTTGTCAGCAAGAATGTGATAGTTGCCTTGGATCCTGCATTCCACGCTTGTTTAGGCGACGGAGACAGGGACTACGTTTCACACATACTGCTATCCAAGTGTATTTTTTATTCCGTTTGGTCTAATTGGTCAGTCTTTTTTTTTTTAGCAACTCAATCACTCTATTTCATCCTAGCAGTAATAACAATTCGATGTTTAGTGACCCACCAAAGCACTTAGAGAACAATAGATAAATATGGAAAAATAAAAATAGAATGTGATATGGTGATATTCCGAGATATGGTAACAACTATCATAAAATTTCTAACACTTGAATAATTATGTCCCCTTTAGTTAATGGGTTCCTCAAATCCTCCAGCCAAGATGGTTCCATCCATTTAGATTGATAGTGTCATCCTAAAGGCACATATTTCTAGGTTTCGGAGTTCATAAACCAAATTTTTTTTCTTCTATTTTTTTTTTTTTTTTTTTTAATAAAAAACAAGGGAAACTAACAAGGCTAAAAGCTCTATATGAGAACACTCCCCCACACTTAAACTTTACATTGTCCTCAATGTAAAATTTAGTCATTCAAAGTAAAGTTCAAGATGGGAAATTCATAACATGATATATATACACAATACGAAAATAAAATGCATGATAAAAACTCATTACTCCAACTCATAGTTATTTCTGAACAATAGAGGATAAACACTAAACAAGCTATTTAGTTGGTATCTAATCCCAACTCATCCAATATATACACCTCACCACCAAGAAAAAATTCCATCTACTTAGAAAGGCTAGTGCTTATTCTAAATTGTTCAAATATCTCTAAAAGTTGGAGTTTTGATACGCAAATATCCAAAATAAGAAAATAAAGAAAAAAAACTTAAAAAGTTGGAGTTTTTATTATTAGGTTAATTTTAATTTTTAAAATAAAAATAAAAAGATAGAGATAGATACACAAAACCATTGGGTTGCCTCCCATTAGCGCTTGGTTTAAAGTCGTCAGCCCGACTTGCAAGACGAATTCCCCATACACCAATAATCGGAAAAGTTGGGGATCCACCCATAGCACCTGTTTTTCAAACACTAGCTTCACAAAAATATTAGTACAAGAAAACATAATTGAAGCTATTAACCGATAAGAGTTTCCCCCATACTTATTCTTGTCCACACTTGAAAGTGCATAAAGAATATAGGAGGCGGGTATTTATACGGTTTCTTGTCCACAAACCTTCATAGTATGAGAATCAAATGTTTCTAACGCCGGATATCGACAAATAAAGTCATCTAACAATGTTTTCGAATCACATACATTCAAACCAATACGAGGTAAAGGAGAAGAATAAATATGCAAAGGGTTATACAAACCTCGCACAATCTCTTGTATTACGGAATCCTCTTCATCCTTGAAAAATTCAAGTGAACTATTCACCTCTTGTATATCATGGTCCTCTATCAAACCTTGCAACCATTCTTCGTCTGTTTCTTCCTTAACCGAAGTCTCGACATAAACATCATCATTAAAATCATATGCAAGCTCAGTTGGGTCTTCCACAATATTGGTCATAACGGTTTTATTCTCAACATACTCCTCTTTGTTGTAAGGCACATACTCCACTGCGGATTCAAGTCTGTCCATAAGGAATTTCTTTAGAATACTCAAAAATGCTTCATCCTCAAGCTCCACCCTTTGAATAGGCTCTTGATCATTATTAAGATCAATGCTTGAGCAAGATGCACTAGTGTCATCATATTCCTCTCCGTCTTCATCTTGATCCCAAAAAGATTCCATTGTACACTCCTCTTTGTTGTCACCATGAGTCGTTTCAAGCAATGTATCATAATCACCGTCACTTTCATAGTTAACATAAGGTTTGTCGTCGCTGAATTTAGTGTTGCTAAACTCTAACTCATCCTTTTGAATAGGCGAATGATCATTATTAAGATCAAGAGTTGAGTTAGCTACACAATTATCAACGAAAGTGCACAAGGATTGGCCTTTTTCAACATTAGCATCAATCAAATATTCATCAGAAACCATATGCACAATAGAATTATTCATACCTTCCTTACATTGATCAATGCCTCTTCGCAAGTTAGCAATACCTTCACGAAGTTCTTGGAGTTGCTCGTCTCTAGTCTCTTTAGCTTTTTGAAACTCTTGTCGTACAAACTTGGAAAAGTTGTCTAACAAGTTAGAGACTTGTTGTTCACGAGCATAAGAATCCTCCCATCCTTGTGGTTGTTCACATACATACCCGCCATAAGGTTGTTGAGTAAAACCATAAGGTTCCATGGAATATTGGTCATAACCAATGAATTGGTTTTGATTCTACCCCTGGAATTGGTAGTTGTCATATTGTTGAGGTTGTTGAAAACTGTATCCGTTGTTCCAATATGCTCCATCCATGAGAAATAAGTACCTGAAATAAGATTCTAAAACCAAGGTTAAAATCCAGAAAATAAAACAAAAACAAAAATAAAAACTAAAAACAAAACAAACAAAAATAAGAAACCAAAAACAAGTGACAACCGTTGCCTCCCCGGCAACGGCGCCAAAATTTGATCGCTGTCGTATGCGTCAAAAATAAATTACACTTTCTTACTACTCAAAATATAAATATAGCAAGGGCAAGAAAGGATCGATCCCACAGAGAGGACTAGGTTGTCTCGTTGTTTCGGTTTCCTATAAGTAACACTGGGGGTTTTCTGATTTTTATGCAAATAATAAAAGCAAAACAATAAAAAGTAAACAAGCAGATCAAGGATGTGAGAATATTGGTTGCAGATTTCATCTTCAATTGTAAGCAAGTGTTGAATATATGAATAGAATTCGTATTTAATCTCACTATCATCAAAAGCCCTAGAATACCTTATTGCAAGAATACTCCGTAAATTTCCTAAGTCATCATCACACACATTAGAGCTGCGTATGTGAATTCTACCTAAAGAATAACTCAACGCCTTTCGCTAATCAAGTTCAATTCCTAGGAGCATTAAGTTTCAAAAATATGATAATCAATGCAACTATCATACATTGCGCATGACAATTTGAACAAAGGTCAACTTCTACATATGATTACAAGGATGTATCACTACAAACTATAATCATATCATGATAATCGTATTCAAGGTTATCGCTCGATGAAAACCCTAAAATAGCTATAGATATGGATGTGTGTTCAATCAATTCTAGACTCAACCAAACAAACATTCAATCGTATTGCAATACATCAATCATGCAATTATTATAATCAGTAGAAAGTGAACGATGGTTTTGAGAGAAAACTAATTCATAAAGATCAAAACTTGTTTTCCAAAATCCAACTACATCTTTAACCAATAATAAAAACTTAGTTACTTATGGCATAGGAGTTCATAACAATAAGGAAGAGAAAACCTATCATGTTTCTAAACCCTAGAACCATAAAGTAGCAGCATCCCCCTAATGGAGATATCTCAAGGTTTTGAGAAAGATATTCTATTTATATGCTTCTCCCAAAAGGATACTTTCCCAAAATTAGGTTAAGTCCTCATAATCTTCAAGTCCACGTCCATATACTAGTCCACCAAGCCCATGTGTGAAAAATAAGTCTCTGGAAAATTTGGGTCTAAAACCGGGTCCCCGGATTGCTGATGTCATCACCGGAAAATTATCTCTGGCCGCCTTTGTCATCAGAAACTGTCACCAGCAAGTATGTACTTTCAGCAACTCATCTTTCCTTATCTGCATTTCAAATATTCACAAAAATCATCCAAACCAATTCTTTTTCTCTTGCGAAAACGCGCCCAAAAGCGTGACACGTAGCTCATATGTCCGGCCATCAATTCTTGCATCCGACTTATACCCCCCTCGCGATTCACTGAAATATTGCAATTCACACTTTAACTCCCGAAATCTGGCAACTCGAGCTAGTACCACCGGCTCGCCATTTTGGCTCACTTTTCGCACTGTCTCTGCAACATTTCAAAACTTGTTCATGCCAACTCACAGCCAAAACCCCAACTTCAGCTTCATAACTTCCATTTCACTCTCATCTCCGTTTCCTTGAGTTCACCTTAACCATAATCTTCCCAGCTCGAGCTCTTCCATCCATCACTGCCACCGGTTAAACTCATTGTAAATACTCACCAAGCTGCAGCTGCAATCAGGCCAACCAACACCTGCAATATCACTGGTTCATTCCATGCCCTTCAATCATTCATTCATGCACAAGTTAATCAATCCATTCAAACAAGATCAATCCATTGCAGAAAAATTGTTGTCTTCTTCCACTTTCCTGCGAACAACAGCACCAACACTGCTCAACTTCATACCCTGAGCCAACAGTACATAGCTCATGTCTTATTACAACTCGATCTACTGACAACCACAGCCTCGAGGTGTATCCGGCAAATCACCATTTCCTGCAAATTCAGACTCAAACAAACCCTTTAATTCTTCATTGTTCACTGACCATCACTGCGCAGCATTACTTATAACTGCACTCATTCTTGCAGTTCCAGTTTGCTCATTTCATAGTCCCTGAATTACAGTTGCTTCACCTGTAAGTCAACCATATTCTCCAACTCCATAACTGCAGATCTTCATCTTAGCTTCTTGCCTGCAATGGAATTGCACTTCTTGCTCTAACCCGCAACTCAACTCACTCTCTATTATGTATGCTATATCACCTTGATGCAAAATCAAGTCACATCATCAGTTCACAGCTCCCTCTTGTATCTTTACCAACACAAATCTTCATGTAGACATTCTCCTTGCACAGCTGTAACACCCATTTCATCTCCATTGTTCTTCTACATCATCTAGTTCACCTGCGTTTTCCAACTGAACCAACAACAATCATCACCATACTGCTCACAACATCAGCTAATACTACCAGTTACCAACAGTCTCAGATTGTAGCTGCAACAACAGCACAGCTTCACCACCGCTACCACTTCAACAGTTGCACACCAGTATCACCACCTGAACCTCAATACCACCATTTCCCATCTGAGAATCCAACGGAAGTACATCATCTTCACTGAATTCGACTTTAAATTCATCTTCACGGATCGATTGCAAATACAACTCTAACATTACACCCTTGAAATTTATCTCAGTCACCACAGAAACCCTAGTTCTTCTCAATAGATTCTCAATTTCACATAACCCATATCTGATTTCCTCGACCCTCAGTAAACCTTAACCTTCCATGGCCTAATTCCTTCCTCGATCTCAAACTATGCTTCTCAGTTTCGGATTCAACAATACAAAAGAAATAAACCCTATTTCCAACGATTCCACCATCATCACAGTGAAGACCCATCTCGTAATTTAACCCATCTTAGACGAAGCTACTACTCAATCTTCCATTAACACCTTCGGAATCCCTTTAATATGTCGATTTTGTTCTCAACAGCACTTATTAATCTTTTTTCTTTTCTTCTGTATTTCGGCTGCAGATAATTGAGAAAGAAGCAATTCTTCTCGACCTAATTAGGCTATTTGCACCCCAAATAAGAGCCACCTAGATGCGCCTCCCCTTAACCTCGGCTGGTCAGTCTTTAATGCTTCTCTAAATAGAGTCGCCCCTTAACCTTGGCTGGGCTCCAAATAGTATTTGCCTAGGAAATGACGATTTTGCCAATTATGCACATATTTCTCCCTCTTTTGCTCCAATGACTCCAGAGTGCCTAATAACTCAAAAGCGAACATAAGATACATAATTCACACGAAAAATAGCAAAGAAAGCATAAATACTAAATATAAAATATGGTGTATTCTACACCTATCAGTTTCCGCAAGAAATAAGGAATTGAGTTAGATGATTCTAGTGAATGTTTGAACTGCATAGATGTAGAGTTGAGCTGCTGGGAGTGTGTACTTGCTGGTGACAGTTTCCGATGACAAAGGAGGCCATAGACAGTTTCCCTGTGCCGAATTCCGATGACAGATGACGCCAGCAATCCAACGACCCAGTTTTGGACCCAGAATTTCCAGAAGAGATGTTTTCACTCATGGGATTGGTGGAAGAATTGGAGACGGGTTTTGAGAAGACTTGACCTACTTTTGGAAAGAGTATCCTTTTGGAATAGGAGAAGCATATAAATAGAAAAGTCTTTCTCTAAACCTGGATATCTTCATTAGGGAGACTCCTACTTGTTTGCTAGGGTTTCACATGATAATTTTCTTCTTTGCTTTCTATGATGATTTCCAAAAACACAAGTAACTAAGTTTTTATTATTGGTTCAAGATGTAGTTGGATTTTTCAACCAAGTTATTGATTTTATGAATTAGTTTTCTCTCAATATTATCGTTTGATTTCTACTGCGTACAATAATTGCATGATTGATGTATTGCAATATGATTGAATGTTTGTTTAGTTAAGTCTAGAATTGATTGAACTTACATCCATATCTATAACTAATTTAGGGTTCATCATCGAGCGATAACCTTGAATACAAGTAGCATGATATGATTACGGTTTATAGTGATACAATCTAGTAATCATATGTAGAAATTGACCTTTGTTCGAATTGTTTGCGCAATGTATTTCAATTGCATTGATTAGCCTATTGCACAAATCTTAATGCTCTTTAGGAATTCAACTTGATTAGCGCAAGGCGTTGAGTTATTCTCTAGGTAGTATTCATACTTGCATAATTTTACATGGAAGTGTGATGACTTAGGAAATTTATGGAGTATTCTTGAAATAAGGTATTCTAGGGCTTTTGATGATAGCGAGATTAAATATGAATTCTAATCATACATTCAATACTTGTTTACAATTGAAGATGAAATCTTTGACCAATATTCTCACAACCATGATTTGCGTGTTTGTTTATTTCTTTGTTTGCTTTTATTTTAGTTTAATTACTTAAAAATCATAATAACCCCTTGTTACCTTTAGGAAACCAAAACATATTGACAACATAAGACCTCTCTGTGGGAACGATCCTTTCTTGCCCTTGCTTCATTATATATTTTGAGTAGTAAGAAAGTGTAATTATTTTTGATGCCTACGACAACTATCAAATTTGGGCGCCACTGGCGGGGAGGTAGCAGTTGTCACTTGTTTTTGGTTTCTTATTTTTGTTTTTAGTTTTTTTATTTTTTATTTTTTGGTTTTTAACATAGTTTTGAGAACTATTGTTTCAGGTACCAATTTCTATGGACGGAGCATATTGGAGCAATCAATACGGCTTTCAACCTCAACAACATGACAACTATCACCCTTACGGGAAGTACAATCAAAACCAATCTTTTGGTTATGATCAATACACCACATATCCTTTTAGTTATTCTCATACATTCCAACCATCTTAAGGTGGTTATGTAAGTGAGCAACCACAAAGAGGGGATGATACTTGTGCTCCTATTAATATTTCTTCTAGTTTGGTAGATGAAATGCAACAATTTATGGTCAGCTTGGAGTCAGTTTGTAGACAACCAAGCATGGAACCAGTTTCATCGACCGGATATGCTCATAGTATATTTGGCCCAATTTATGATCGCAGTTATGATCATTCACCCATTCAAAGGGAAGATAATTGGCCTAGCAATACTGAAGTAAGTGATTCTACTTTTTCCTTGTCGAACGAGTTTTACAAACAAATGGAACATTATATTCAAAATTTGGATGGATCACTCCAAGAGATTCAAAGAGGTGTTTCCGACGTAAGAAAGGGCATTGATGAATACAAAGAGGAAATGGACAATTGTGTTGAAAAGGACCAACCTTTGGAGATATTTGATGACATTAGTATAGGTGAATCAACTCTTGATCTTTATAATGATCAGACACCTATTCAGATTTTTCTACTATATTCATATTTTTCTGTATTCTTGTTCAGTTCTTTCACTTTCTTCGTGATTGAATTGTTTTTCTTAATAACTTTTCCTATTTTAAGTAAAAAATAAAAAGAATAAAAAACTGACGTTCGAAAGTATTTGCATGCACAATATATATATAGGTTAATCACATGGCTTTGTTTCCTCGGTAATCAGATCAATTCTTTGTTGCCAATTTGACCTCTTTTATTTGATAAGAGTATATTTTAATTTTGTAAATCCGCATCTCTTTGAGCTGGACACTGGCTGGACGCAAATTTCAGGTGTTGGACACATATAATTTCAACCTTAAACTCGTTATCTGACCCCCCAAACCATCGCACCAACATTGTTTATTATTTATTATTTTATGTTAATTGTACATATTTTACATTTATTCATATTAACCATTTTGCATTCATTAGTTATTAAAGTTAATTAAATCCTAATTTAGGTTTGCATAATATTTATTTTTTTGTAAATGAAATTTATACTAGTATATATTTATATATACGTTTCCGCATCCTAGGATTTTCAATATTTGGTCGTGTCCGCGTCACTGTGTCCGAGCCCGTGCAACCCAGTTCGTGTATTACAAAATATACAATGAACAAAATAAAAGAATTCCAATATCATCAAAGTGTTCATTTTTATTTATTTATTTATAAAAGAGGTAAAACTTCATAACAATACAAGGAGTGCATCTATGTGCACCCACAATAAACCATGGTTGCATATTCCTCCCATTATTACAGGCAAATATCTAACTCTAGTTATTTATTTTTATTTGTAATTTTATATTTAAAAAAGTTGCATGGGGTATTGGATAAGTAAAAGCGTTATCAAATTAATATCGTTAATATCTCTCGGTTCATGGTTTAATACTTCCCTTATTTCACTTCTCTTCTGATTTAGACCTTCATCATATTAAGATCGTTTTTTCTCTAGAAATTATAATTTGTTTCTCCATGGTTGACTGATCCTTGATTAGGTTGTAGTTTTTGACTGTCAATTAAGTTGGAACACCCATTTTCTTGGTGTCTCCACTTAAATTTCCAAATAAATAACCGTAAAATCCATACATATTTCTCACTGCGGATGCAACCATGAAAGATTGAACCTCGTCTTTTCGATCTTCATTAAAAATATAGAGATAAAAGCAGTAATAAAAGCACTAGTAGAGAAGGAACAATAACTACATTAGTACTAATAGTTGTTGTCAACCAAAAACCAAAGTAATTACCGTTGTTAAACAAGACGATCCAATTCTCATCGCATTTGTTAATAGCCCATTGTCATCTCCAGTATCGCTTCCTTTCCCTTTCCTAATCTCATCATCCAAGTCCTCGAATTAATGTTAATAATCTTCAGTAACTTATCTTGTCCCATCACCACCAACCAACCATAACCGAGGTTTTATCATTCGACTTCAAAAAAAACTAATCTATAATCAAGGATCAATCAAGAATGGCACAGTTACATGGATAAACTAGCAGGTTATGCATATATGCATTATGGATATCCAAAGATAAACCAACGGGTTATGATATAATTCTGCGTAATGACATAGGTACCTTTGAGCAAGGACAAGCAGGGCCCTTCACATCGACATCTCCAGAAGAGGCAGAGGCAGTAGTATTTCTTCAAGCAGCTAAATGGGCAAGAGAGCAAGGCATCTCAAATTTCTGCATTGAAGGGGATTGTAAAAATCTCTTTGGTTACTTGAATGGGTCCCCTTCCTCTATTTAGTGGCAAAATCAAACTATCATGGATGCAGTGAAGTATGAAATTAGTTTATGTTATACTTTTCTAGGTTTCTTTTTCGTTCCAAGAACAACCAACAATCCAGCTGACCTTCTCGCTAAGGAAGCTAGGACTTTCCAAGAAATTTGTAATTGGGGTAGTACTCCACCTTTTTGTATTATGGAAGCTTTGGAAGTAGATAAATTAAATGTCAAACACTCACCAGTAGTTTTGACATTCGATGGCTCTACTCCACCAGATTTAAGGGTTGCTAACCCCCTAGGTTAGCTCTTTTGAATGAATTTTAAATTGCAAAAAGAAAAGGATCAATCAAGAAACGATTTTTTTTCCTAATTGCTGATTATCAAAAATAAGGTGTAATTCTTGATGTTTTTCTTGGATTAACTATTTTTTTTCTCTCTTGATATATCTAAATAGACCTGTATATGGCTTAAAAAAATTATGTTTTGGCTGTTCAGATATGATACGATTCTGAAAATGAAGATGAGGTGTAATATATATACCACTCACTGCTGTAATTTCTGATTTTCTGTTTATAGTAGATATAAAGAATTTAAGGAAGTCGGATTATTAATGCATGAATACATAATTACTGTATATTTTTAATATTTGTTTCTCCCATTTTCCATGTACCATTTTAGAATATAAAATTATAAATAAAGTAATAACCAGAGTTAGATATTAGCTGGTAACAATGGGAGGAATGTGCACTCATGGTTTAGTAGGGTGCACATATATGCACTCCAATACAAGTGTTCCTTCTCACTGTACCAATTAATTGAAGTAAATATTCACACAAGATCTAATTAATGACTAGCCCTAAAGTTTCAAAATTGGAGAGACTACTCAATTTAATTTGTTAAAAACCGATTAGTCGAGAAGTGAGATCAATGATTGTGTCTTTATCGCAAGGAATTGTAAGACCACCCATTGGATGATCAAACCTATACTCTTCCTATGCTCTGCTTATAAGTTGTTGGAATAAAGTACTCCCTTCGTGCCAAATTAGATGAGCTAGTTATAGTTTGCACAATTCTTAAGAGAAGGAGGAAAGTGGAGTATGTTTAAGTATTTTTTACAATTATACCCTTATGGATAATAACTAGTAAAACTTAGAAATGATTTATCTCTTATACTATAACATGGTTTTTCTTGAACTTTATATCATTGAAGATGTTAAGTTTTTCTGTTTACCGGATGTCAATGATATATATTGGTGGGCTACCGTTGAAAGAAAGAATAGCACCCTTACCATCTCTGTTGGCAGAAGGAGAACAAAGTTTATATTAGGAATTCACATGGTATGGCTTCTATTTCAATTGGTGTTGGACCGATCGATATACCAATAATTAAGTCTTCAGCTTTAAAAGCATTTTAAAACACATACGTAACGAATATAAACATGACTATGAAATTATACATATTTATTATAATAACAATAATCAATTAAAATGGTAGTTTTATAAATATCCCCTTGATTAGAGAGATAGTTCATATATTTATGAGACAAATTTTAAACCAACTAGCTCATCTAATTTTGGACGGAGGGAGTATTATTCAAGTAAGATATCGGAACTACGAATCTCTTTTTGGATTGAGTCTCACCGACATAAACCACCAAATGTCCTTTGAGAATGACGGTCATCGATCATCATTTCTTTCTTTTGAAGATGAACGTCGGAGAATCTTTGCAGCTAAACTGAATCCCATCTTAAGAATATTAGGAGCAAGAAAACTAATAAAAAGTTTTCTTAATTAGAATTATTAGATGAGCAACCAAAAAGAAGAAAGAAGGAAAAAAAAGTTTTAGATATGAAAAACTCTGTAACTCTGGATGTTTTGAGTTATTGAAAGAAACCTATTATAGGGGCGTTACATTCCAATAGAGGTGATTCACTAATAAGACAAAAACATGTCACCCTTATCTAAAGTATTTTCATAATGGCTAAACAGTCCTCATTTTACTAGATTAGATTAATAATTTTGATTTATAGTTAGAGATAGAAAAATAGAGTTAGTGTTATGGATTTTTTGAGGGAAGAGAAGCTAGAGAAAATAAGAGAAGAATTGTTTTTTTGAAAAACCCTAGATTTTGATTCACTCAACTAACATGTGTGAATTGAGTGAGAAGATTCAGGTTTCCTAGGTGAATCCTTATATGATTAAGAGAAACCAAATTGGTTAAAGCACATAAAAGATCGATTTTTTTTTGTTTTGTTTTTCATACCAGTTACAGTTGAATTTTTTACTTCGTAATTAATCCTAAAACAAACTTACGGTTAGGCAGCGATGAACTCCTACCCATAACAGAGGAAAATTAGGAAAAAACCAAATTTGAATAAAAACCAATTACAGTCGGGTTAATAAAGGAAACCAACTGTAAGTTTTCTTACGGCCAGGTGTGGTTGTTAAATTACAACCGTAAAATATTGAATGGGTCATTTTCCAACATTAACATTAAAACACGTGACAAAATATTTAATGTGGTTAACGTTTTTACTTAAAACGTGTTTTAGTAATTAAGATTTTGTTTAGTAACTAAAGATTTTTGTTAGTTTATTTAGGAAAAACCAAAGATTTATTTTTAGTCCCACATGAACTGAAAACGAGTAAATCTCGTGATTTATTGTATCTAAAAAATCTCAATAAACCAATTACTTCCCCTGTATATTGACTCAAGACTAAAAAATCTATACAAATTTTTATTCTCCCAAACAATAAAAATACTCGGCCGTAACAAATTTAAACCCAGCCGTAATTAATTCTTGAAAACTTGAAATTGTTGTTAGTCAGTTATATTTATGGTTAGCTTTTCCGAGATGCTATCCCAACCGTAAAAATTTTTCGGTTAGCAACCTAGCCGTAACTACACATGGATTTATTTATTTTTGATTTTATGGTTAGGAGTTCTTAGTTAGCTAAACTTAAACCTAAATTTTCTACTTATTTCAATAAATTAAATCATTTCAAACACAAAACAGGAGAAAATAGATAAGTTTTTGTCGAATTAAATGTCACAAAACTATTGGGTGCGGTCGAGGAACTTGAAACTGTGCACCAGTTTCATCTTGATTTTCTTGAATTGATTATCAATTTTTCGTTGGGTTGTTGATTATCACCACTACTATTGATTATGAAGAGATGGAAAAAAATCTGATTTTGATTTTAGTTTTTTTCTTTTATTGATTAGGTTTAAATAGATGAAAGGGTAATTTAGACTTTTTAAAATGTCTTAGGACACCCCTTAACCAACTAAATAGACATTAAGATCATGACTAAACCCCTTCTATTGGAATGTGACGCCCCTATAATAGGTTTCTATTGAAATTCTTCAGAATATATATAGGAGACTAGTTTGAGTGGAGTTAATGCGGAAATGAAAGGAGCGACAACGAAAGAGTTATCTTTAACATATATGTCAACGGATTTCACATGAAATTGTTACCTTGATCAATATCAACAACTTTTGGTCATAATTATTTAATCACAGTTTGTAGGCAACCTTTTCAATCCACAAGATATAGTAAGAAAAAGGAGGACCTACGGACTTGCTAATCATTAACGGATAAACATCAAATTTAAAACTTGTCCTATAATTCCAAAGGAATCTTATGCTAATTGATATGCCTTTTAAATCTAATTTGTGATCCTAAACTGAGTTTGAGTTCTATTGTTAGGTTGTTAAAACATGCCTATATATTGTGAGATATAAAAGAAGCTTAACCAAAAGTGGAGAAACCCGCAGCAAACAACAAACTCTAAACACATTGACGATAATGTGGATTTATTTTGTTACTTTATACGTTTCAATTGTATTTCTCTAAGGAAAATGTGTCTTCCAAAACTTATTTCAATTGCAAAGTCCTATGTCCCATCCTCTGGAGATGGTGGCTCGTATCTATCTTTTCTTAATTGTAATATGCCAAGGCAAAATATTGTTACTCAGACCCCAAATTCAAGCAACTAATCTTCTTTTAAATCTTATTTCCAAGAAGAAAAATATTTGCAGTCACATGGGTTTGCCTCCTAATTACTAATTATGTGTTTTCAAGAGTGAGTATCACAATTATATGTTTGATGTTTTATGCCCTACGTTTTGAGAGAGTTCTTACAACTGTGTGTATGTCGTATATTATTAGACAATATAGTTGTATATTCTTGTGTGTTGAGTCTGTGTCACAGGATTGTGCACATGTGGGAGGAGTGTGTGTCTCAGGGCATTAGTCAATCATTGACTTGACTTTTTTATTACAGTTTATCTGTCTGAATAGCCTTTTAAGGCTTTGTAATAACTCTTGTAACATCTAACACATTATTTAATAGATTTTACAGTTCTCTCATGGTATCACTCGGAAGATCCTGAGCCGAATTTTTCATCACTGCAAACAAATTTTCTTCAACAATCTTTTTAATGCAGAGAGTTACGAATCACATATCTTTTTTAGATTCATACCTGATTTTTCAATACTTTTCAATCAGATCCAATACCTAATTTTTCAATAATCTTTTCATATTTGATTTTCATCAAGACCTGTTTCTTGTGATATTTGTTCTCTGTTAAAGTCATCTTCAATAATTGTTTATCAATGACGAAAAAACATGGGTACCAACAATTCCTCTGCTCAAATGGATGATTCTCTTGACTTTACCTTTCCCTTTACAAACATCTCGAATTTTGTTTCTGCAAAATTAGGTCCAAACAATTTCTTGCTATGGCGTGATCAGATGGAATCTATTTTAGTATCGATTGATTTGTATGGTTATGTTAGTGGTGAAATACAAGAACCAGTTAGACAACTTGAAGTTAATGGTGTTTTGTCCATGAACCCACAATGGTTAAGGTGGAGGAAGATAAATTGTTTTGTTACAAGTTATATGAAGGCAACATTTACTGATTTAGTTTTTGCTGATGTTTTGGGTCTCTCTACTGCTAAGGAGATTTGGGGTTTTCTTGAAGTTAGTTTTCAAAGTAAATTCATAGCAAGAAAGACTATGCTCAGAAATCAACTTCACAATATCAAGAAAGGTAATATGTCTATTCTGGTTTATCTACAAAATATTAAGAATATAGTTGATTCTCTGGCTGCTATAGGGGAAAGGGTTCCTTCTTCTGATCTCATCATGTATACGTTGAATGTATTAGGAAGAGAGTATGATATTTTGTGGTTGCTGCACATAATAGGTAAATACCATTTACTTTTGTTGAGATAAAACCTAGACTATTAAATCACGAGCAATGGATCATTGATCAACAACAACACTCTAGTGTTATGTTTGATTCACGGAATCCGTCTGCTTTTTTATTCTAGAAATGTTAGTTCTGGTAACAATTTCAATGGTAATGGAAGAGGCAAGTCAAAGGGTAATTCCAAGAATGGACAATAAAATAATTTTGGGTATAAGAATGGTTAAGGAAATACTTATGTTCAGACAAATAGTTTTTCTGGTGGTTCTTATGCACATGCTAATGTTGGTAGAAGGGATTTTTCACAGATTGAGTGTCAAATATGTAGGAAGAAGGGTCATTATGCTAGCAGGTGACATTTCAGATATTATCCTCCTACTTTTTCTTCTGGTGCTTCAACAAGCAATACATGAAATGTGGGTCAACAACATTATTTCCCTATGATGACTGAATATCAAGTTTTTGGTGATCCAATATCCCCTGAACCTCAATAGTCGCTAGCTGACTCAGGAGCAACAACTCACATGACTTGAGATATGAATCTTCTTCAAAATACTTCTAGCTTCATAGGAAATGAGAAAGTGCAAGGGGGTAATGGTAAGTCCTTACATATTACTTCCACTGGTACTTCTTTTATACAAACACCTAAAACTAGTTTTAGGCTTGACATAGTTATCTCAGTTCTTGATATGAAACATAATCTAGTTTCAGTTGCTAAGTTCACAAAGGAAAATTCTTGCTGTTTTAAGCTTGATACATATGGATATGAGATTAGAGATTTATACTCAGGTGCTTTGCTTGCTCATGGACCAGTGGTTAACAACTTATATCCTATTCAATATGCTCCTTCTCATACTACTATTCCATGTGCTTTTGTTTCAACTTTGGGTGCATCTTCTAAAGTTTGGCATGACAGACTTGGTCATCCATCTAGTTTTATTTTACAAAAATTAAATTCTTCTAAACATTTTTTTTTTGTTCATCTAAATCCTTTTCTTTATGCCATCCTTGTCAGCTTGCTAAAAATAAGAAATTTCCTTTTCAACTTTCATCTACCCATGCTGCTAAACCTATGTCTTTAATTCACTGTGATGTTTGGGGTCCAACTGTTCCATCTTTAAATGGTTACATGTATTATAATGTTTTTGTAGATGATTTCAGTAGATTTCATTGGATTTATCCAATGGAGTTAAAATCTGATGCTATTAAATGTTTTTCTTATTTTAAAACTTCTACTCGAATTCAATTTTCTTCAAAAATTCTTGCTTTTCAAGTTGATGGTGCTGCAGAACTTGTTAAATGGCCTTTTAAAATTTTACTGGACACTAGTGGTATTCTTGTTAGAATTTCTTGTCCTAAAACCCCAGAGCAGAATGGCCTAGCTGAAAGAAAGCATAGGCACATTACTGAAATGTGGAATTCTCTGTTGTTTAATGCACATTGTCCAAAAGAAATATGGTATGGTGCTTATCTTACTGCCACATATTTGATCAATAGAACTCCATCAAAAAAATTGGATTTTAAATCTCCTTTTGAAATTTTGTTTGGTGTTGTCCCTGATTACTCTTTATTAAAAAAAAATTGGTTCAATATGTTATCCTCATCTTGCTCTTTCAAGAGCTGATAAGCTCTCTCCAAAATCCATAAATGTGTTTTTCTTGGTTATAGTCCCTTACATAAGGGTTACAAATGTTATAATACAATTTCCAAGAAATCTTATATTTCAAGGCATGTTATTTTTGATGAAACACAGTTTTATTTCCAGCCTTCTTTATCTGATTCTTGTTCAGATACTTCTTTGACTATAAAAATTTCTTCATCTGATTCTTATGTTTCTACTAGTACTATTATGATAAGATCTCAAAAAGGTGTTTCAAACCAAAACAATTTCCTAATTTTGTTTCTAATATTTCTGTTAATCATTCCATTTATCCTTCATATAAGTTTTTGTTAACTACTGTGGTTGATCCAAAGACCTTTAAGACTGCTATTAAGGATCCAAGATGGCAAGTCTCTATGAAAGAAGAGTATACTACTTTCAAGGATAATGATACATGGGACTATGTTCCACCTGAGCCTCATATGAATATTTTGGGTTCCAAATGGGTTTATAAAGTTAAACAAAAGGCAGATGGTACTATAGATAAACTGAAATCTAGATTGGTTGCCAAAGGATATAATCAATAGGATGAGATAGACTATAATGAGACTTTTAGCCCTGTAGTTAAGTGTACTACTGTTAGAGTTGTCTTGTGTATGGCACTTACATATAATTATCAAGTTAGACAATTGGATGTAAGTAATGCATATCTACATGGATTTTTGGATGAAGATGTGTATATGGCACAACCACGGGGCTTTATTAATCCAGATTATCCTTCCAATTACATTTGTCATTTAAAGAAAAGTTTATATGGTTTGAAACAAGCTCCTAGAGCTTGTGTGGACTCAAAAAGTCTATCTCAGATCATTCAATGTTTGTTTATTCTTCTCAAAGGGTATGGTGGTTCTTTTGTTATATGTGGATGATATTTTATTAACTGGCAGTTTCTCAACAATGTTAGATAATTTGGTTCTGTGTCTGAAGAAGGAGTTTGCTATGAAGGAATCAGGTGAACTAGGATATTTTCTTGGTTTGGAGGCAGTTACAAATGAAGAATTTATTACTTTAACTCAGAAGATGTATACTTTAAAAATGTTAGATAAGGCAGGATTGCTGGATTCTAAGCCATGTGATACTCCAGTTGTCAAAGGTGCTAGACTATCTGTACATGATGGAGTGAAACTAGATAATCTAACGAATATAGAACTCTAGTAGGGGCATTGCAATATTTAACAGTTACTAGGCCAGATATATGTTTTGGTGTTAACTATGTGTCACAATTTATGCACATGCCAACATATATGCACTTACAGCTTGTCAAACGGATTTTAAAGTACTTGAAAGGGACTATTGGTATGGGTATTACTATGAAAAAGGGAAGTTTGTGTCATTTAAGAGCTTTCACTGACTCAGATTGGGCTGGTTGTCCAGATACTAGGAGATCCACATCTGGATATGCAGTGTATCTTGGTCCTAATCTTATTTCTTGGTATTCAAAGAAACAGCCAACTGTTTCTAAATCATCTGCACAGGCTGAGTATAAATGTTTGTTAGTTGCATCTGCTGAGTTACAATGACTTTCTTTTTTCTTGGCTGATTTGAATTTTAAGTTGGATGGTCCTTATTTTATTTTGTGTGATAATACCATTGCTCTGTCTCTGGCCACTAACCCAGTTTTTCATGCCAGAACAAATCACATAAAAATACAATATCATATTTTCAGGGAGTTGGTGGAGGAAGGTTTCTTACAGCTACAACACATTGCATATGAGGATCAGGTGGCAGATATCTTTATTAAAGTCTTATGTTCACCAACTTTTACAAGATTGTTACATCTTTTACTGGGAACTTCTTCTGTTATTTCTACATGATGTAGGACATCTACCCGTTTTCAATGGATCAACTGTCCATGTTGATCCAACTGTTCCGTATCAACAATGACAATTGATCCTATTATGTTGTATCAACTATCCTTGTTGATCCATTGCGCAATATCAACTATCACGGTTGATTCTTTGGTTTACTTGTGTCACAAGTCTAGAACTTCTTCTTTTAGAGTTTCCTTATTTTTATTCTTTTAGAGTTTTACTATTTTTAGGTTCTAATCATGCCTATATAAACAGGCTTATTAAATTCTTGTAAAGAAATTTTATTATTATCAAGTTATATTTAAAACAACTCTTTCAGAGCTATTAATCTTTCTCTTCTTAACCTTAATTATTCTTCTAATTTCTCAAACTTTTCTTCCCTTCTCAACACCAGCAATCTATGTATTGCTTTCTTTCTATCAGTTCTACACCAATTGGTATCATTCGACAGTAGATTGGATTTTCATCTTTTCTACGATCCTGTTATTCGCTTACGCACACCCTTTTATCACATTTATTAAAAAAAAAAGTGGTCTACATATGAACTGGAATTGCTTGCTCTTGTACATGCTCTTAAACAGTGGCATACTTATTTGGTTCATCAAGAATTTGTGATTAATACTGATAATCATGCTTTGGAATATCTCCAGACTTCATCTAAGGTTAATCATATGCTTGATAGGTGGTTATCCACAATTAATAAGTACACTTTTTCTGTCAAACATAAAAGTGGAAAGCTTAATCAAGTTGTAGATGCTCTGAGTAGACGGCGACATCTTTTAGAAACTATTCGAAATGAGAGTTTTGCTTTTGATTATATCAAAGTGGTTTATGATGAAGATGATGACTTTAAGTCACTTTTGGAACAATGCAGTTCTTTAGCTCATGGAGTTGATGATTTTCTTATTCAAGATGGCTTTTTATTTAAAGGTAATCATCTTTGCATTCCTAATGGTTCTTTACGTCTTCATTTAATACGTTAACTGCATGGAAGTGGACTTGGTTGCCATTTTGGCAGAGATAAAGCTATTGCACTTGTAGAGGAACGATATTATTGGCCTTCACTTAAGCGTGATGTACAAAAATTTGTTATGAAATGCATGGTTTGCCAACAAGCTAAGGGTACTGTTCAAAACACGGGACTTTACACTCCTTTACCAATTCCAGAAGCTCCATGGGTGGACATTAGCATGGACTTCATTCATGGTTTACCTAGAACAGCTAGAGGTAATGATTCAGTGATGGTTGTTGTGGATAGATACTCCAATATGGCTCACTTTATAGCCTGTAAAAAATATACATATGCTTTAAATGTTGCATCTTTATTTTTCAGAGAGATAGTTCGATTGCATGGCATTCCTAAGTCTATTACTTCTGATAGAGATACAAAATTTCTAAGCTATTTTTGGAAGACATTATGGATGCGTTTGGGAACTCGTTTGCAATTCAGCACTACTTCACATCCACAAACATATGGACAGACTGAAGTTGTCAATAATTCGTTGGGCAATTTGATTCGAGCTAAAAGCATTGACAACAGCAAACAGTGGGATATTTTGTTGCCTCACATGGAGTTTGCATTCAACACTTCAATAAACAGATCTACAGGTAAAACTCCTTTTGAAATTGTTTATTCAAAGTTTCCTAATCATGTATTAGACTTGGTTGTACTTCCTAAGGTACATAAATCCAATGTCAAAGCTGATAATCTGTCGGAACAAGCTTCTCAACTACATCATGAAGTCAAAACAAAACTTGAGGAGTCTAATGCTAAATACAAAGACACTGCAGATAAGCATAGAAGATTCAAAAGAATTCAAGAGGGATAGCTAGTCATGATTCATCTACACAAAAAAATATTTCTAGTTGGTACTTATAACAATTCAAGATGAAGAAGCATGGCCCTTTCAAAATCATGAAGAAAATCAGTGAAAATGCATATGTCATTCATCTACCCAAGGAATGGAACATTTCTAATGTATTCAATGTTCAAGAGATTTTCACCTTTCATGGTGATAATGATCTATTATTTGTTTCAAGCAACTCAAAGATGATTTTTTCTCAAGAAGGGGGGACTGATGTAGGACATCTACCTGTTTTCAATGGATCAACTGTCCCTGTTGATCCAATTGTTCCGTATCAACAATGACATTTGATCCCATTATGTTGTATCAACTGTCCATGCTGATTCATTGCACAATATCAACTATCACGGTTGATTCTTTGGTTTACTTATGTCACAAGTCTAGAACTTCTTCTTTTAGAGTTTCTTTATTTTTATTCTTTTATAGTTTTACTATTTTTAGGTTCTAATCATGCCTATATAAACATGCTTATTAAATTCTTGTAAGGACAATTTATTATTATCAAGTTATATTTAAAACAACTCTTTTAGAGCTATTAATCTTTCTCTTCTCAACCCTAATTATTCTTCTATTTTCTCAACCTTTTCTTCCCTTCTCAACACCAGCAATCTCCGTATTGCTTTCTTTCTATCAGTTTTACACCACTACATCATCAGCTTCAACACCTTCTACTGCTCAGATTACTGAAGTTGATTAGTTTTTTGCATTACTGAAGCTGCTTACTTCTTTGTTTTTTCTTTACATTGTCTATTTTCTGTCAATCTGATACTTGCTCTATGTTTGGCAGCATCATCTTGAAGAGGGTGTATTAGACAATATAGTTGTATATACTTGTGTGCCGAGTCTGTGTCACATGATTATGCACATGTGTGAGGAGTGTGTGTCTATGGTCAATAGTCAATCATTGACTTGACTTTGTTATTGTAGTTTATCTGTCTGAATAACCTTTAAAGGCTTTGTAATAACTCTTGTAACATTTAGAATTTACAGTTCTCTCATATATCTTGCATATAGAAATTTATTGATTGTGCAGACATCATTATCGGTCAGTTCGAATATCAGTTTGGTTCATTTACAAAGACAAACATCCATGGTCCGTCGTAACCAAATATAAGGGGATTTATATAAATTAATTGTTGCCGTTTGAATAGTATGTTAGCAATTCGGGATTCGGCGAACGTACGGAACGGCATACATACGTGTATTATTCGAATTTCTAAATTAAAAATTTGATCAAAAAACCGGTCAACGGTTCGAGATTCGGCAATAATTCATAACGCCATATGAACGTGTATAATTCGTTTTAAGGATATGAGTTCGGTAAACAAAATTCGGTGCATATATATAGTATGCGTATGACAATTATACTGAGTATAATTACATAAATATATATATGTGACAAATTTTTATAGTGTAGAGCCTGTCGTTCAACTGCTAGATATGTATTTTCATCCTCGGTCGTTAGATTTAGGGTACTTTAAAAAAGATCGTATAAGTTGTATAGATGAAATATCCTCCCAAATTCTTCTTCGGCTTGACTTAGAAGGTATTGGAATGAAGGCTGGTTCAAGTACCATAGTGGAACCACAAATTTCTTCTTGGGTTGAGTATCTCCAACATAAACTGTGAAATGAACTTTAGGAATTATCTCAGCGTCGTTCCTTCCATTCGAAAATGATCGCCTTAAAATATGGGTTTTCTTAAATATAGCCCACACATTTATTAACCATAGCCCAAAAAATTTAAGTTAAAATGAAAAGTCAAAAATTAAAATGAAAAACCAAACAAGTTCTAATTTTCTACTAACAATTGAACTTAAACATAATCCATACTTTTTTGTTAATCATACTTGAAATTAATTATTATATATTTTTTTTTAGTAATCTCACAAATTGAACAATTATTATAAACCCTAATTCTTACTTTTTTCCCAAAACAAAATAAACTCTAATTCTTAATTTTTTTAAAATAAAAGGCTTTTCTTAATCATGATTACATTACCATTCTCCTAGAGCTCCATAAACATAATCCATAAAACCAAAAAAATAAATCTCTAAGATGATGTTTTTTCTTTCTTCTCAATCATGATTACATTAAGATTGATTGATGGTATTGATTATTCTTCAAAAACATTAATTATGTCAAATATCTTACATAAATTTAATTAGATAATTAGCTTCTTTTTGTTGTTGTTGTTGTTGTTGTTGTTGATTTAAGAATTTGGTGATTGTCTTAGTTTTTGGGATATATATAATAATTATATATAATCTTGTGGGCTATTTTAAATGATTATTAAAGTATGTTTGGTTAGCTTAAGCACTTATTTTAAATGGGCTATGGTTAATAAATGTGTGGGCTATATTTAAGAGAAGCCTAAAATATTTGCAGGTAATTTAAAACCCATGTTGCTTATGAATTTTAGAACAAGAACCGAGGTCTAGATTTTTTTCAAAAGGCTGATAGAACAAACAAGAATGGTAGAGTTGTAGATATGAAATCTTGATAGTGTTGGATGATTGAAGTACTACAGTGATAAACTACTACAGAACAGTTTGGGATCACTATTAGCATTCATATTATGGAAGCCAATACTATGGCTAATAGTGATAAACCACGGTTTACTAATTTTTCTCTTGTGGCTCTTTCCTTTGCAAGACAATGCATGGGAGCAAGGAACTTCAAAGACCCTCAATTAGCATTGTCTTGGGGCAAGGAGATGAAAAATACCAACATCAACTTTGAAGCAGAAGATGAGGCCACTCTACAAGCCATCCATAAGAAATACAAACTTGCAGTCCAACAGCGCTTTCAAAGAAGCCCTAGGAATGAAGATAGGAATTTTGAAGTCATCGACTTTGTCTTAGGGAGACTTACCAAACTTGATTCTCCTCATCACAACAATGTGGCTAAGTTAGCCAGACTTACTAATAACTCTACTATATTTCAGAACCTAAACTGGAAGGGTCCAAATTTACATTCTACATGGCAAGCTATGCAGCTTAGTCCAACCTTAAATATCCCAAATCATTGTAATAATTTTACTTCTTTACCTAAGGATCAGCTTGGTGCTAGACTATGTCCAGCTGGTCCAAATGTTGTTATTTTGGAGTAGGTAGCCCCTCTTGGAGCTACCTTTTGCTCTTTTATCTATAAAGAAAAAGGATGATTGAAGTACTACTGATGTTGGTGACCATATATATAGAGGACTGGTGAGGAAATATTTGGTTGTCTATTACATGAGCGCCACACATCACATGAGTTCGCCTTCTTGCTATTAGTCTAAACCTTGTGTGGTCAAGCGAGTAATCACATTATATGTTGATGTTAACATACTATGCCCTACGTTTTTAGAGAGCTCTTACAACTGTATTGATGTTGTATATCATGCATAAAGAAATTTTTAAGTGTCCCTACATGTTTGTTTGTCAGTGCTTAAAATAAATTTGGTGTTTTAGATTAATGAAAGCCGTCTATCACGTCAAAATTTAAGGGTGCTTTACTTCATATTTTTTGAAAGTGTTGGCTACTTTCTATATATCGTGTGTCAAAACGATTGAGAGATCAAGAAATCATACACATGGGTTTGTAATCACAGTTGTTCTCAAATGTCATAAACATACCATGTACTACCTTTCGAGTGTTCTTATAGTCATATTAATGGATGTTCACAAAGGGTTCAAAAGAGGCAAAATCGTCACCTAAAGTCCATATTAATGAGGGTTCCCAGTTCCTATTTTCACATAATTTTGGATTTGTGATATATTCACTGGTTAGTATACAACGATGAATATCAGTGTTGTGTATAAAGGAAATTCTCGCATTTTATGGACCAACGATGAATATTCATAACTTGAGCACTCATAACTTGAGAAGTAGTATGTTACATTATTATTATTATTATTTTCTTTGTCTTCTTTGTAACTTTTAAGGGTGGTACAAATCTTTCCTAACTTCTCCTTTTTTGATCTATATATTTATCTTTACCGATCCAAAAAAAAAATTTGTTATAGGGAAAGCTAAAATGGATGGAGAAAGCTGACTTTTGGTCATATTAGATTAACTTGGAGTCAATAAAGGGGGAAATAGATAAACTATCCCTAGCTTTTAGTTATCTTCTATTAATCCACATTCACCTTTAAGAACACCATCATGTAGGCATGGTTAAATATAATTGTTTGATTAACTTATCATCGCAACAGATCTGATCATCATTCTTCCTTTTATATCACATAAAGTTGTATTCCAAAACATTAAGATGTATGTGTGAATTATTTTGTTGATAATTTATAATTAGGGTTTTACACCTTTTGATCATGAAAATAAATTTCCTATATATCCTAATTAATCACTGATTTTTGGGAGTCCGTGTTTACATCAAGTTTTACTTGGAAGTGGATTAATGTAGTTTGCAAATATAGTTCAACTTAAGAAAGAAAATCAACACGGCACCCATCAAGTACTTGTATATATCCATCCATTCACGGTTGGTATTGGTATGATATAATTATCAGCAACATTAACATCAAAATATTGTGCGATCGGGTTAATTTTGTCTCCATAATTATTTGATCATTGCTATTCTTAAAACTATATAATGAAATTAGGAGAAGACTTAGTTTACGGTAATAGAGAATATACGAAAAAGAAAGATTATAACGTATGTTTCTTTTGTTTTTTGTTGATGAAAATTAAGATGTAGGTTAGTTCGAAGATTATTTTGTATTCAGTCATGAAGAAAGAAAAATACTCGGAGTAAAAAACGGGGAATGCTACACTCACCGAATTTTTCATCCCAAAAAATTCCGATACACACACATCTCCTAGGGGGCCCACTGAGGAATTATAAGGGGTGGGTTGTTGGTCCCACCTCTTTGTGTGTTGCAGGATAAATTTTCGGGTCCCAAATCATTTCCGGTAAAAAATTAAACTATGATTGAGAATTGATAGAGTGGAGAGAGGTTTTTATTCCCACCCATTTTGATATTTGTCTAACTTCTTTTGACCAAAAGTCAGCTTTCCCCGGTCCATTTTAGCTTTCCCAATATAAAAAAAATGCTACTATGAATGATTTTAACATCTGGAAAACGGGGGTATAACAACCACACCTAATAATTAGTTTAGCAATCTGCATGGAAAAACTCCAATATACTTTCAAGAGATTCAACTAGATGGTCAAACTTAATCTTAAGAAAAGTATATCCAAGAGTTATATCTCAATTTCTCAATTCAATCCGCAATCAAACAAATATGAATTTTCGAGCCCAATTGAATATTGAGAAATAACTTGAACGGTACCAAAGACCAATGTTCAAGTGTCAATCAGTTTATATAAACTGAAGCTTTTGGAGAACTTCATCAACAAAAGGTAAGTGAAGACTGAACCAACTATTTCTCAAGTTATATTCACCTTCATATCCTTGAGACTATTGTCGCATAACCAATTAGACTTAGCTTGCAAAGACAAGAATTTTGAGTCGAGAACTATTTATTTTGTTTACGGATTTCTCGAAATATAATGACTAAGCTTAATGAACATTTGTTCATACTTGATCAAATTTCTGTGGAGAAAAATTTATTGTTCGGAACCAAATCATGATTCAAGTTTATCATTTAAAAGTAGCGTGGAACAGTGATATGTGTCATTGATGTTATTCGGGAATGTTTCGAATTGATTTAGAGAAATATAGAACTATTATATTCGGAATACAAGATAGTGTATCATTCTTACAAACTGAGAAAACTGTTATATGTCTGAAGCCATATTACATTCGTACACGTAGCGGAGTATCTATATACCGAGTTTAAGATTTTTGTGATTACATATTCGTATGTACATCATGAGAAAATCTATTTATTTCGTGATCCGAATCGGTATGCATATTCGTATGCAAACCATTTTGGAACTGTGGTAAAGGAACCGGGTTAAAATAATAAAACCGGCAGGTGAGCCAAAACAAATTATGTTTTAGAACCAGTTTAGTACCCAAACCGGTACATGAACTAAAAAAGTTTTGTGGACTCCGTAACCGGTTAAAAGTCTTAAGTTTTCAAACTAGTACGTGAAATGAAAAGTTCTATCAACTCCGGAACTTTGAGTTGCACCTAAGTTTTCAAACCGGTATGTGAGATGCAAAAGTTCTGTCAACTCTGGAACTCGGTCATTGCATATAAGTTTGCAAACAGGTTCGCGTACTGTGACTCAACCGATTCATAAATGATTCAAGTAATTGTACTTTGTACATTTACAAACTATGTCGATTATGATTCAAGTGTAATCGAATTAAATCTATGAAGTGATTTTCATTTGATCAATTCTCTAGTTAACACTAGACTCATTTGATCACATTATTGTGACTGTGGAAACAATTTCCCAAAGCAATTTTCCATAATAGTTTAGCAAATCAAAAATTGACTAAGCACCTTAGTTCTTTTGCTAAACTGATTGTACAAATACAATCGCTTGTTCAATAAGATCAGAATTAACTCTATTTTTCTCATCAATTTCTAATTATTCGAACAATAACTTAGACCTTTCATTTTAAACAAGACAAGTACTAGGTTAGTTAACTAGCATTTATTGTTAAGGCATTCGATTAGACTTGAATAATTGAAACCCCCACTTTGATAAGTCTAACTAAGATCAGATTTAACTTAGTTTCTCTTATCCGAATTCGAATTGGAAACAATTGACCCCGAATACCTTTTTGTTAAGCCATAAACAATTCATATAAACCAAATAAATCAACTTGCATAATTATTTACCTCAACCGGACGCAATTGAGACAAACATAGACATTATAGTACTGCAATTGCACCGAAATTTCGTAAGCCTAAACAATTGATACCAACCACAAATAAAGATAACAATAGTTTTTCTTAACCGGAAACAATTGAATCTCACACACATCCAAACACAAATAATGGAATAAACATCAATTGTACTGAAATTTTGTTAAGCAAAAGCTATAAATATATGCAGTAAAATCAGGCTTTTCTTAAACAAGAAAACGAATAACTAAAAAATTCGTTACCTCAAGTTCCGCATCTTCTTCACCCTAGAAAGATATATCATTAAGCGCAAGTTCACATAAAACTCTCCCCCGTTGTGTTGTTATCCTCTCGCAAGACAAAAGAACAACAACAAAGAGCAACCTTTACCAGAGAAAGGTTGAAAACCTGTTTTAACTAATGCGATGCAAAAGTTGAAACCCTGAAACACATATGCTTTTATGCTAAACCAAAAACGATTCAACATATTGTGATTTTTCACATATTAGTTTCAATAAAAACCCCTTATGTGTTGATATTATTAGTCCTACATTGTCTGGGCATCTAAGATCCTGCGATTTATTATCCCTTAGGGCCTCTCCACTCATTGACAATTGATTTTGAGTTGGATGCCCGTATTCTAACGTGGTATCAGAGCAGGCTATTTGCGATGAGGCATTTGACCGCGCCTTTACTCCGCGTCACCCGATTTATTGTCCACGTGTTAGACCCAACGAGGCTACACGTGAGGAGGCGTGTTGATATTATTAGTCCCACATTGTCTGGGCATCTAAGATCCTGCAGTTTATTATACCTTAGGGCCTCTCCACTCATTTCCAATTGGTTTTGAGTTGGATGCCCATATTCTAACATTATGATCCTTTGATAAAGCCTACCAACATGGGCTAGAAATCAATCCCTCTAAATCAAAAACACACCCAAACCATAAGGGTTCACACAAATGAGATCGAATATTAAGGTTATGAAAACCGAAATCAAACATCCCATAAACATACATAGCAATAATATAAAGCATTCAAGCACATGCTATGTAATCGAAAAACTATCACAAGAAAAGTTATAAAATAATAATCAAATATACTTTATTATTGTAATAATAATAAAGTTATAGATAGTTTTATTCAAAATATACTTTATTGTAATAATCAAAACAAATGTCTATTTTCTTAACAATTTTTTCAAAGATCATCTTCAATTTCCTCAAATTTTTCAGGATCTTCATCAACAACATCTCGATGGATATCTCAGATTCTGCACACAGTACCTTGATTATGTTCATAGGCTAAAGAATTAACCTTTCGATTAATATTCTGAGCATACTCCCTATTACCAATTTCAAGTTTCATCAACTTTTCTTTGGTTACGAATAACAGTTCTTAGTAGTGATGCATGTCTATGATGTGTTTCGATAGTACTGAGGAGGACTTTTCAAAGATTGATAATATTAATCTTGTTTCTTTGGCTTTTCCTTTCTCTAACCCGTCCTGAGTTTTCTCTGACACTTTATCAGTGAGAGTTTTGAGATAAGTGCATAACTCCTTCTATGTGGAAGCCATATCAGTTTAATTTTTATGAGAACCTCCTAAACCTTCATGAGATCAGCTATGTTAGGAGGATTCTCTCTGATTTCTTCGGGTGCCCGGCCGAAGATCGAATTGTTGATGGTGCCAGTACCATCGCTTGCAGGAGTGATCACTGGAGCACCGAAATTCTGAGGAGTAGTATTGGCAGGTGACGTGAAATTGCTGGCTAGAGGAGTGGTATTAATGGTACCACTAGAGCTTGCAAGGTTAAGGTTGGGTGTTGAACCCGAGTTGGTAACTAAACCAAACCTAAGATCGACCATATTTCTAACAATTGAGATTGCAACCGAGAGAATGATCTCCCACTGTGGTCGCCAATCTATTGATGGAGAAAAATGATTTACTGGGTTTTTTAGGAAATGAAGAGACGGCCATGCGAACAAAGACTCATCAACCGAGCAAATTGCTTTAACCTTTTTGTAAACAGATGCACTGCATGGTAGTGCTTTGAGTTCAAGAGATCAATATGTAGGACTCCGGCCTAAACCAATACAATGGTCGTTCCAGAGTCAATTCGGTCACAAAAGATGATGGGTGGGTCTGTGAGAGGGAAGCTGAGAAGTATGTGTGAGATCAATGATGATCAAAGGAATCATAAATGTGTTATGGGTTTCTACAAATTGATGAACTGCTGGGTTCAAATAAGTTTGAATTTTGCTCAATTGAGAGTGATTGTTCAGATGTGATAATTCCCATGTTTTTCTTACTTGTTCAATTATGAATTCAGAGAACTTATATTTATATTGCTAGAACGTGGACATATTGATCTCCAGTAAGTGTGATGGTTGTTTGAGTGGAATAGTGGGAAAATGGGAGATCGTGGTTTAACCAGTTCCATGTCGTGCGGAAACTGGGTTGATCGTCCATCCACTACTTTTCCAACTTCCTCAACCGCTTGCACGACATACTCACATATCTCATCGTATATGAACACACGCGCCGTAGGCCGCCAAACCAAAACCCTAGTTAATATCCCCCCATATGAAGATTGATGTCTCATGAATGTGAAGTCTGTAAAGAAGACGTATATTTATTCAGTTTTTGACTTGACTAGACGATGAGTGTTAGTATTGTTGAATCGAGCATGATGGACGAATGCTCTATGGTTCATGAATTGATCATGTCTGCTGGGACATATGTATAATTCTCGAATTAACGTGATGAATATTGAGTATGAGTAAATATTGCTCGTATGATGAATTACTGAATATTGATACTTGAATCAATATTGATAATCAGAGTAAATATTGCCCACCTGAGCAAATATTTCTCGTATGATGAATTACTGAATATTAATAGTTGAATCAATATTCCTCGTCTGAGCAAATATTACTCATTTGATAAATTATGGAATATTGATGACAAATATTGCTCATCTGAGCAAACATTGTTCATTTGATAAATTACGAAATATTGATAGTTGATTTAATATTCCTTGTCTGAGAAAATATTGCTCATTTGATAAATTAATGAATATTGATAGTTGAATCAATATTACTCGTCAGAGCAAATATTTCTCATTTGATGAATTATTGGTTGCACGACCAAAATAAAATATTTATTTAAAATACCGGTAACTGGACCGATCATAATTAATTAGAATGTTGATTGCCGAATCAACATAAAATTATTAGTGTTTGAATCTGTTCAGAATTATGCTTTGAAGAGCATCCAATTTGAAACCTAATTTTTGATCGATTGCTGATCAATTCATGATTTATTGAAAATCAATTAACGAGTGAGAGAGGGATCGGTTACATGGGATGATGGATGACCATATAGCTCTCATATGTTCGAATGAACAAGCACCAAAGTCCTTTGCAGACCATTTAGTGAAATAATGATCAAATGCTGGTTTAATCATTTATTAAAATAGTGCTCATCTGAGCATTAGGTAATAAAACCTAATTATGGAAAATTTAGGAATCTGTTCAGAATTATGCTTTGAAGAGCATCCAATTTGAAACCTAATTTTTGATCGATTGCTGATCAATTCATGATTTATTGAAAATCAATTAACGAGTGAGAGAGGGATCGGTTACATGGGATGATGGATGACCATATAGCTCTCATATGTTCGAATGAACAAGCACCAAAGTCCTTTGCATACCATTTAGTGAAATAATGATCAAATGCTGGTTTAATCATTTATTAAAATAGTGCTCATCTGAGCATTAGGTAATAAAACATAATTATGGAAAATTTAGGGACCGACCAAGAGGGCATCGAACCGGACCTTGGTGGTGGGGGACCAGCTGACGGTCGTTTGATGAAATTCCAAATTGTTTGGAAAGAGTTTGAACCCAATATGAACAAATTAGGTGAAATTATGAAGAAGCGTGGGATCGAATTCTTGCAATCCAATGGGCCGACCTTGGTTGGTCAAGGTGGAATGCCCGTGTCACCATGTTTCTCGTGGCTCAATCCTGAGAATTTTTATATTTTATGACGATCGTTCGAGCAATATTTTGGATTTTCAGAAGAGTTTGATCTTTACCGAAACTCTCAATTTTGTTTGAATGAGAAAGTAGGACATTGCTCGTGCAATCAATATTTTGAGAATATTAAAATAATAAAATTTTAACATTTGTCGTGAGTAGTCTAGCCGGTCATGTGACCATTTTACTTTTTGGCTTTTTCACCGTTTGAGAAATATTTTGAGAAAATATTGAAAAAACAAGGATTTTGCTCAAATTGAGGAGTTTAATGAGATGAAGGAAATAATAATAATAATAAAATAAGGGATTATAGGGTGTGGGATAGGCCACGGCTAGGGCATGGCCGGACGGCTAGTAGGCCCGGTCCCGTGATACCTTTTCCTATTTTATATTATTTTTTCATTGTGTGAAGGAAATATGGAGAAACTAAGAGTTTTTCTCAAACGAAGGAGTTTGCTCAAAAAAGGAAAATAATAAAATAGGTTACAGTAAAAATAAAGTAACGGAAGAGGAGGACCGGCCGTCCGGTGGATGAAATTCCAAATTATTTTAATATTATTTTCCTCCATATTTTGCATAAGTTCCTCGTTCATCCATATTTTTGAATGCTCGTTCGTGCATCATTGTTGAGTATACTTGCACCATTTTATCGGAGATTACTCGGTGGTGGATCACATGCCCGTGCGTTGAATATTTATTATTAACCCATGGAACTCTACTGCAAAAATCCATGAATTGAAGTAACGAAACATTATAAGGAACATATAATGTTTTCTAGGAATTCAATTGATGAATATTACGACTAGAAATAATTAATTGATGGCTCTATACTAGCACATGAACGTTTTCTAGGAGCATTATGATTATTCGAAAATCGAGGTATGAGCTAGTAGAAGCGCCATACTCATTTTAAATGTTTATTCTGTATAATCAGGGAACATCAAGATATCCTGAAGACGTTATTTCTATATACTAGCGATTAATACATCTAGAAGCCGTCCGACCATTTTGATTTTATATCTCAATTGAGAGACTGCATATTATGCATTCTCTCAGAGGAAATACACTCAGTCAGAAATTATTACGGATGATCTAAGAGGCAATACACTCAGTCAGAGATCATCGTGGCATTAGCTTTCATGCTTAAACAAGAGACATGAGTCTCAATATTCGTCTGATTACTAGATCAGGGATATGCAAGATTATGATTTTAGCCTTTGTCAAAAATCCACCATCAACAAACGTAAAGGAAAAATATTTCGTAAGAATTTTGCAATAATTAAACCAATAATGATTACATAATGCAAGTTTATCTTCCAACAACTCTAGAATTTAAATAAATAAATCTAAAACCATGCAAGATGAAAAATGTCAGAAATAGCTATATCTAATCACAATCTTTGTTATACCAAACCCTAGTTATTCTTCTGAAGAATAAAAAAATCCTCAAAAGAAGCTTCATAGTATTTAAAGTCTCTGAAGAATTCCTTATCATCTCCAAAATCCTTATGAATGACTGGCAAAGGAATATACGGTTCATGAATGAAAGAGTTAGTTCCTGGAAACCTGGCAGGCTGCTGATTTACAATAGTATCTTTTGGTTTGAGAGATTTCTGTAAAATCTTCTTAAGTCCCTGCACCTCCTTCTTTGTTTTTTGAAGTTCTCATAGAAGATTTTCGAACCTTTTCTGATTGGAGTATTCCGATCTAGGTTTCTTCTGATTCTTCCTTTTCCTTTTAAGGGAAGTGACCAAAAGAAGAGACATTTCTTTCTCCTTGTTAGTTGGAACAGTATCAACAACCATTGGAGCATAGGTTTCATGAGAAGATGTCGTGATTGGAGCCTCCATGATTCGTAAGAACAAAAAATGGATTTGTGAAACACAAATGAATAGCTCAACAGGCAAAGCTTCTTGTGAAAGAGATATGAGTCTTGAAGAAGAAGACATTTATCATGCAGGATTTCGGAACTTATAAAGTTCACGCACTGGAGCATAGAAAACCCTAAAATGAAATGAAAATGTCATTTTTATCACTTCTTTAAGTTTAGTAGATCAAAATTTTCAATACCATTACTTGAGACATAGAAAAAGATGAACTTATAAGGTGGATATCCAAGTAATAATATTCAGCTTTGATCTCAAGCCCTGATGTGCAAAGTTCTTATCTCTTCCAAGGGAACATGAGATAAGATGCACATTTCAACACAATTAGATTGTGTTGAGGTGAGCACTAGGTTGCTCACCACCAAAATTTTGCATGGATTTTACAATATCCTTCAAAATGGGACGTTTAGTCTGGACTTTTATCTTTGTTTGAGATTTATCTTTATCCTTTGAATCAATCAATCTCTTAGAAGATGAATAGTTAACTTTTTGTACCTCAGGATTGGACTTTTGAACAAGTTTAAGCGCATTTTCCAACCGACTAGCCCTCTGTTGCATTTTGTTGACATACCTTAGCTTATGTTTGTATTTGAAACATTGTACGAGTCCGTGACTTTTACTGGTACAATAAGGACATGTCAGACTGGAGATTGTTTCAGGAACAACTTTAGTAGTTAAACACATGATACCTGGAATAACATCAGAATTCTCATTTTCCAATGATTTTGATGAAGAATCATCAAATAAATTATCAAGATTGATATGAGTATTGCTACAATTATCAAAATTGACAATTTCACCCTAGAGTGCTACACTTGAAGTTTCTTCCTCTTCAGAATCATAATGATATGAGTCTCATCAAGTGTTGCAGCCAGACTATTGTTTCCAGTGTACTTTCTTTGATTTGGACACTCATTGGAAAAGTGACCGAATCCTTTACACTTGAAGCATCGTGGCATATCCTCATCATCAATATCGTTGGAATCTCTATTTTTAGCAGAAATATGATTATGTGGATTAGATGATGTTGGAGGTTTGTCTCTGGAGAATCATTTATTTATCTTCATAAGAAGTTCTCTAAATTATCTTGTGATTAGAGAAACTGAGTTATCAAGATCCTCATCTGAAAAATCAGGATCGACAAGATCATCTTCAGAGTTGTCAACACTTTCACTTTTTAGGGCTCTAGTGTTTTTAAGTGCCTTGAACGCAAAGTTCTTTGAACGTACTTCTTCTTCGCGATCTTTAAAAAAGGGATTATTTTAGGTGATAATCACAATCATAACCTTTAAATATTTTTCTCAATTTTTTGTTTTCTTGAAAGAGAGGAGTCAAAAATCGAGTCAGACAAGATGTCGGTCTTCTTAAGAAATAGTCTAACAACTTAATGTATTGTGAGACTTCCTTATCAACATCTTCATCAGTATCAGAATCACTTTCTTGAGAAAGTTCATCCAACTGTTCTTCTAGGCGTATTTCCTAGTTATCCACAATTTTAGATGATGTAATAGATGTGACAATTTTCTCATGTAAACCTACCTCTTGAATCATGTCTGAACGATTCAGAACTGGTGTTACATGTTTAGAGATTTCGTCTCTGTCCATATAATCAGACTTCTTCAAATACATACTTATTAGGTATTTAAGTGCTTGCTTACTATGATACCAATTTAAAATACTAGGGGTACCAAAACACACCACCAACGTTTTCGTAGGAAATCTGTATGTACAAACTCAACACAGTTCCGAGAGTAGAAAATCAATCAAGGAAAGTGTCTAGAGTTATATCTTTGTCTCTCTTGTTGTTTGAACGTTTACAGAAATAAATCCGTGAACCTGACTACAAAGAGAGTTCTTGGACGGTACCAAATACAATATCCAAGGATCAATCAAGTCTTATCCAACAAACAAGGTTGGACCTAGCTAATGTGATTGATTAATGACACCAGAAATTTTGCTAACGAGGAAACCGCAAATCCAACCCCGAGACATAGTCCATATTGAACACCTAACTTTATTAAGCCGCTACATACACTAGCCTACTACCAATTAACTTCGGTCTGGAATGTAGTTGAGACCGAACTCAGTCTCCCACTGATTCAGGTACAGTCGCGCTTCTTACGCCTCTTGAATCCCGGCAAGACTCCGCACAATTGATTCTCTTAGACGATCTCACACAAACTAAGAGTTGCTTCAACTCAACGAAGAATTTTAACCAAATCTGCCTTCCACATATTAAGCCTATGATTGATTTCCTAATTTACGGTCTAAATGGATGATCAGATCAAATGAAAAATCCAAGTGATGGAAATCGATAGCAACTTGACAAAAGTTTGTCTATCCTTAAAATCCGAACTTATGCTACCTGAAGTACATAATAGATTATTATTCACCTCACAAGTATAAAACTTGCGAAATCAACAAAGTATGAGATGAAGACACTTTGTTGATTACTATCTATCTTAATCGTTGGAGCAAGGATCTACAAACAATCAAGATCGGCATACTCGAGTTATCAATATAAAAGATAACTGGACCTGGCTTCACGAATCCCAATGAAGTCTTTTTAGTTGTTAAACACTAAAAGGGTTTCTAGAGGGGACGACTCTAAATGCAACTAGGACACACCAAAAAGTAGTGTCAGGATTCAAAGATCCCAGTTGCCAAGAAATCCTAGGTTGCTTTAGGTTTAATCTAAGATATCTTTGGAACCAAGCAGTCAATATTCACCGTTAGATGAAAGATTTAAATCTTAATCACATATACAAGATATACACTATGGTTAGGTAAACCGTAACCGAACCGTGCATAATGACTATTCTAACATGGTTAGCCGAAACTAGCTGATTTGAACTTTAAAAGCTTAACACTCATTTTCATGTTCACTATGACATTAATATTCAATCACAATAATGTGATCAAATGAGTCTAGTGTTAATTAGAGAATTGATCAAATGAAAATCACTTCATAGATTTAATTCGATTACACTTGAATCATAATCGACATAGTTTGTAAATGTACAAAGTACAATTACTTGAATCGTTCATGAATCGGTTGAGTCACAGTATGCGAACCTGTTTGCAAACATATATGCAATGACCGAGTTCCAGAGTTGATAGAACTTTTGCAGCTCACGTACCGGTTTGAAAACTTAGGTGCAACTCAAAGTTCCGGAGTTGATAGAACTTTTCAGTTCACGTACTGGTTTGAAAACTTAAGACTTTTCACCGGTTACAGAGTCCACGAAACTTTTTTAGTTCATGTACTGGTTTGGGTACTAAAATGGTTCTAAAACATAATTTTTTTTGGCTCACCTGCCGGTTTTATTATTTTAACCCAGTTCCTTTACCACAGTTCCAAAATGGTTTGCATACGAATATGCATACCGATATGGATCACGAAATAAACAGATTTTCTCATGATGTACATACGAATATGTAAACACAAAAATCTTAAAGTCGATATATGGCTACTCCGCTACATGTACGAATGTAATATGGCTTCAGACATATAACAGTTTTCTCAGTTTGTAAGAATGATACACTGTCTTGTATTCCAAATATAGTAGTTCTATATTTCTCTAAATCAATTCGAAACATTCCCGAATAACATCAGTGACACATATCACTGTTCCACACTACTTTTAAACGATAAACTTGAATCATTATTTGGTTCCGAACAATAAATTATTCTCCACATAATTTTGATCAAGCATGAACAAATGTTCATTGAGCTTAGTCATTATATTTCGAGAAATCCGTAAACAAAATAAATAGCTCTCGACTCTAAATTCTTGTCTTTGCAAGATAAGTCTAATTGGTTATATGACAATCGTCTCAAGGATATGAAGTTGAATATAACTTGAGAAATAGTTGGTTCAGTCTTCACTTATCTTTTGTTGATGAAGTTCTCCAAAAGCTTCAGTTTATATAAACTGATTGACACTTGAACATTGGTCTTTGGTACCATTCAAGTTATTTCTCAATATTCAATCGGGATCGCAAATTCATATTTGTTTGATTACGGATTGAATTGTGAAATTGAGATATAACTCTTGGATATACTTTTCTTAAGATTGAGTTTGACCGTCTAGTTGAATCTCTTGAAAGTATATTGGAGTTTTTCCATGCATATTGCTAAACTAATTATTGGGTGTAGTTGTTATACCCCCGTTTTCCAGATGTTAAAATCATTCATAGTAGCATTTATTTTTTATAGGGAAAGCTAAAATGGACTGGGGAAAGCTGACTTTTGGTCAAAAGCAGTTAGACAAATATCAAAATGGGTGGGAATAAAAACCTCTCTCCACTCTATCAATTCTCAATCACAGTTTAGTTTTTTACCGGAAATGATCTGGGACCCGAAAATTTATCCTGCAACACACAAAGAGGTGGGACCAAAAACCCACCCCCTATAATTCCTCAGTGGGCCCCTAGGAGATATGTGTGTATCAGAATTTTTCGGGATAAAAAATTCGGTGAGTGTAGCATTCCCCGTTATTTACTCCGAGTATTTTTTTTTCTTCATGACTGAATACAAAATAATCTTCGAACTAACCTACATCTTAATTTTTATCAGCAAAAAACAAAAGAAACATACGTTATAATCTTTCTTTTTCGTATATTCTCTAATACCGTAAATTAAGTCTTTTCCTAATTTTCATTATATAGTTTTAAGAATAGCAATGATCAAATAATTATGGAGACAAAATTAACCCGATCGTACAATATTTTGATGTTAATGTTGCTGATAATTATATCATACCAACACCATCCGTGAATGGATGGATATATACAAGTACTTGATGGGTGCCGTGTTGATTTTCTTTCTTAAGTTGAACTATATTTGCAAACTACATTAATCCACTTCCAAGTAAAACTTGATGTAATCACGGACTCCCAAAAATCAGTGATTAATTAGGATATATAGGAAATTTATTTTCATGATCAAAAGGTGTAAAAACCTAATTATAAATTATCAACAAAATAATTCACACCATACATCTTAATGTTTTGGAATACAACTTTATGTGATATAAAAGGAAGAATGATGATCAGATCTGTTGCGATGATAAGTTAATCAAACAATTATATTAAACCGTGCCTACATGATGGTGTTCTTAAAGGTGAATGTGGATTAATATAAGATAACTAAAATCTAGGCATAGTTTATCTATTTCCCCCTTTATTGACTCCAGGTCAATCTAATATGACCAAAAGTCACCTTTCTCCATCCATTTTAGCTTTCCCTATAACAAATTTTTATTTTTATTTGGATCGGTAAAGATAAATATATAGATCAAAAAAGGAGAAGTTAGGAAAGGTTTGTACCACCCTCAAAAGTTACAAAGAAGACAAAAAAATAATAATAATGTAACATACTACTTCTCAAGTTATGAGTGCTCAAAATAGAGTTTTGGCTAATTTGCCATTACGCCAGCATTTTGTGGTCCATAAAATGCGAGAGTTTCCTTTATACACAACACTGATATTCATCGTTGTATACTAACCAGTGAATATATCACAAATCCAAAATTATCTAGTTAAAAGCGTATATGTGAAAATAGGAACTGGGAACCCTCATTAATATGGACTTTAGGTGACAATTTTGCCTCTTGTGAACCCTTTGTGAACATCCATTAATATGACTATAATAACACTCGAAAGGTAGTACATGATATGTTTATGACATTTGAGAACAACTGTGATTACAAACTAGACCACAAAAGTTCGGATTTTAGAAGTAATCAGGAGGCAAACCCATGTGTATGATTTCTCGATCTCTCAATCGTTAGACAACTTTCATTAATCTAAAACACCAAATTGATTTTAAGCACTGACAAACAAACATGTAGGGACACTTAAAAATTTCTTTATGCATGATATACAACATCAATACAGTTGTAAGATCTCTCTAAAAACGTAGGGCATAGTATGTTAACATCAGCATATAATGTGATTACTCGCTTGACCACACAAGGTTTAGACGAATATCAAGAAGGCGAACTCATGTGATGCGTGGTGCTCATGTAATATACAACCAAATATTTCCTCACCAGTCCTCTATATATATGGTCACCAACATCAGTAGTACTTCAATCATCCTTTTTCTTTATAGATAAAAGAGCAAAAGGTAGCTCCAAGAGGGGCTACCTACTCCAAAATAACAACATTTGGACTAGCTGGACATAGTCTAGCACCAAGCTGATCCTTAGATAAAGCAGTAAAATTATTACAATGATTTGGGATATTTAAGGTTGGACTAAGCTGCATAGCTTTCCATGTAGAATGTAAATTTGGACCCTTCCAGTTTAGGTTCTAAAATATAGTAGAGTTATTAGTAAGTCTGGATAACTTAGCCGCATTGTTGTGATGAGGAGAATCAAGTTTAGTAAGTCTCCCTAAGACAAAGTTGATGACTTCAAAATTCATATCTTCATTCCTAGGGCTTCTTTGAAAGCGCTCTTGGACTGCAAGTTTGTATTTCTTATGGATGGCTTGTAGAGTGGCCTCATCTTCTGCTAATTTAGGGTCTTTGAAGTTCCTTGCTCCCATGCATTATCTTGCAAAGGAAAGAGCCACAAGAGCAAAATTAGTAAACTGTGGTTTATCACTATTAGCCATAGTATTGGCTTCCATAATATGAATGCTAATAGTGATCCCAAACTGTTCTGTAGTAGTTTATCACTGTAGTACTTCAATCATCCAACACTATCAAGATTTCATATCTACAACTCTATCATTCTCGTTTGTTCTATCAGCCTTTTGAAAAAATCTAGACCTCGGTTCTTGTTCTAAAATTCGTAAGCAACATGGGTTTTAAATTACCTGCAAATATTTTAGGCTTCTCTTAAATATAGCCCACACATTTATTAACCATAGGCCATTTAAAATAAGTGCTTAAGCTAACCAAACACACTTTAATAATCATTTAAAATAGCCCACAAGATTATATATCATTATTATATATATCCCAAAAACTAAGACAATCACCAAATTCTTAAATCAACATCAACAACAACAACAACAAAAAAGAAGCTAATTATCTAATTAAATTTATGTAAGATATTTGACATAATTAATGTTTTTGAAGAATAATCAATACCCTCAATCAATCTTAATGTAATCATGATTGAGAAGAAAGAAAAAACATCATCTTAGAGAATTTTTTTTTTGGTTTTATGGATTATGTTTATGGATCTCTAGGAGAATGGTAATGTAATCATGATTAAGAAAAGCCTTTTATTTTAAAAAAAATTAAGAATTAGAGTTTATTTTGTTTTGGGAAAAAAGTAAGAATTAGGGTTTATAATAATTGTTCAATTTGTGAGATTACTAAAAAAAACATAATAATTAATTTCAAGTATGATTAACAAAAAAATATGGATTATGTTTAAGTTCAATTGTTAGTAGAAAATTAGAACTTGTTTGGTTTTTCATTTTAATTTTTGACTTTTCATTTTAACTTAAAATTTTTGGGCTATGGTTAATAAATGTGTGGGCTATATTTAAGAAAAGCCAAATTTTAAGGCGATCATTTTTGAATGGAAGGAACGATGCTGAGATAATTCCTAAAGGACATTTCACAGTTTATGTTGGAGATACTCAACCCAAGAAGAAATTTGTGGTTCCACTATGGTACTTGAACCAGCCTTCATTCCAATACCTTCTAAGTCAAGCCGAAGAAGAATTTGGGTTTGATCATCCAATAGGAGGGCTCACAATTCCTTGCAACGAAGAAACTTTTACAGATCTTGTTTCTCGGTTAAAAAACTTGTAATCAAACCCATATAGGGAGATAACAAAGATCTCTCCAAGTTTGTATACTAGTATCATGCTAACATAATTTTAATGCGTACTGTGAAGTATAAAAGAATTTGTACAAAAAAACGTCTTTAGATCTTTAGAGAAGAATTTTAAAGATCCCCGTCGAAACTTCGATCTAGTTTGAGTGAATCTTATATCAAAAGAGAAGATTCTCAAGCATAAACAAACTCGGTGCAATCAAAGTTCAACAACCGTTAGTCAATCAAATCAATTGAAAACTAATAATAAACTGCAATTATCTAGTTTCCCACCAACGGTACTAATAGAGCTTCTCAATCCCAAAGAAGTCTTTAAACTGAGCGGTCGTAAGTGATTTCTCCTAATTAGGTTACTTTCCTCTCTGAATATGTGGTTCCACCAGTAACAACACAACTAAGTAGTTTTGATGGCTCTGAGGATTAGTTTGCTCGAAATGCAAACTTCAGTATTTATAGACAAAGAAGTTTGGACACCAAGGAATTTCCAAAACCGAAAATATTCTCAAGATATGCAATATATTTCCAATTTCGGTTTCTATAATTCCTGGAAATGCTTTGTCCAAATATTGATCGAAATCTCACTAGAAAATCTCCAATTAGTAAATGCACATTACTAATTTTTATTTTCCAAATATAAAATTAAAAACCTTAATTAAAAGATTCTCAAATTATTTTCGATCCGGGATTCTCTTTTAGCTATTAAGGAATATCTTTGAACAATAAAAGATAAGCGTTACTGCACATGTTTAACGTATGTCGATATCTTTACTTTGTAAGTCCTTTTTCATACTTACAATCTTGGAACCGATTTGCAACACTTCAAAAAAAAATTTGAATTGGTTCATCTGACTTCCAAGAACTATGTGATTGATTATCCTATCAAATCACCAAACATGGGTTTAACGGTTCTACCAAAACAAGTTTCGGTTCTACCTCCATGTGGGTACTAGAATTAGTCACGCTAGTTACCAAAACTTTGTTGACTAGGTACTAGGATCGGTTCCCACATATATATGGTATCTAACTTGTATTTGGTGCACATGTCCATAGGATCGGTTCCCAAAAACTAAAACCGTGTTGCACATGTTCATAGGATCAGTTCCCAATAACTAGAAACTTTCTGCACCTCTTATATGAATCGATTACTTTTTTGTGATTGGTTACACCTCTTACAAGGATCGGTTCCCCAATGACTAGAGTTGGTCATACCAATTACAACAAATCGATCATACCATCTCAGGTGATTACTTAAGATCGGTTTCACTAGTAAAAGTCATACCAATACAATAGTTAGGCCTTGTGAATAGTTTTACCAAGAACATATGCACGTCATAAGCGGTTATACTAAACACACACATTGATAGTTCAAAATATTTGCAATGAATAAAAATACCAATAAGCCTAGCGATTTCCCTTTCGATTCATAAAACAAGTTTATAAATTGTGCTTCCTTTAAACAAATATAAAACATTGTTTCCTAGGATGAAATCTTCACCTCATACCCATACATAATCACAATAACACTTAAACGATTATGTAGATGTCTTATATATGAAGTTCAAAAGATAAGTGTTATACTTCGTATTGTATTCCTTAATACTATGTCTAACTAGAGTATATTCATTCATCGCTTCGCGGTTATGTTTTCAATATGCACAACTTGAAAGATATGTTAGGGAATGAAATAGTTCAAGTCAAATATTACTAACCTCAAGTGGAAGGATGATGTCGTCGTTGTAGATCCTAACTTCTTCACATTCTTCAAGTCTTCACATAATACTTGTAATGTCTCATATCCTAATTCTTTTAAGCTAACCTATACGAATTTGACTCTAGCATATATAATCAAGTGACTCTTTAAATGAGTTTTGATTCACTAAAATATGACAACCAAACTTCACATACCAATGTTTGGTGGGTTCAGCCGAGCTATGCTCATATGTATATTTGGGTACCCTCGTCTTTTCATGTTCCATGACAAATTGAAAAAAACACGTGATTTATAAGCATCTGGTATGGACCTTTTCTCAGGAAATCCAAACCGAATAGATTTCCATAATAGTTTTTGTTTTGAATTTCGGGGACGAAATTATTTAAAGGGGTGAATGATGTAACACCCCGAATTTTTGGCATGGCGCATACTTATAGATGCACTATGGCACGATATGAAGCTTCATCTCAAATTTATATGGCGTTAAGAGGAATATTGGCCTAAATCCAATCTTGCATCATCATGATGGATTAGGCCAATTGGGTAGATGTCCTTGAGCATTGCATCGCAATCATTGCGCATTATGCAGACGAATGTCCTAGAACCAATATTGCATAATCATTATGCGTCAGGCCAGAGAGGGCCGACCGAGCAAATGTTGGGAAATCATTGTACGTAATCATTATACACAATCATTATATTGGACTAGGTGAAAACATTTTGCTCCCCTTTCCAAAGTTGTAGAAATTGCAAGTTAACATATATAGGAAGGGGTAGTGGGTTGAAGGTGCATATGCGGACCATGCACCAAGTAAGCTTCATAGCTTAACCGAAAGAGTATAAATTATGCGTAAGCCTCATTTATAGATGCGTAGTCTTGCGAAGAGGGCATTTGATACTTAGGCATCACTATGCCATGTCGCGAACCCGATAATGCATAAACATTGTGCATTATGAGGGAATAGCATATACAGACTAAGCTATTACCATTTTTGATAGGCCATGACCTTGCAAATGAGTCGGTTTAAGTTTCTTTCCCTTCGAGGATGAACTACGGCCTGTGCTTGATCCCTTTAGAGTAAGGAAGGGTACGTAGGAAGCCGCAATGAGTTGCATCATTGCCGGTCCAGGACATTGTCCCCTCATATCAAGAGATGATTGTGGCCAAGCTAACATAGGGATGCTCATACATTATATCAAGATACACAGAGTTGGTAAGCGTAGTAGGAAATGGAAATAGGATTGGAGCGGCCCATGCCTAAGTCCAAGGCTTATGCCTTATGCCTGGATAAGACTCGGCAGTATGACAGTTGCTTAACTAGATAGGAAATTCAGTGATAAATTCCCTACATTGAGGCAATGCATGTAAGGTACATCGTCCAGAACCTTCAAGGCTTTAAACCCTTTGCAGAAAAAGGGTAAGTTGGAACGTTGTGAAAGCTAAGTTAGTTGCATCATGCTTATGGAGCATGCCTGCAAGGGCAAATGGAAGTGCATTTGCCTAGATTTAAGGAACGAAATGTAGCTTCATCATGGCACATCAGGGAAGTTATGGCCTGCGCGCCCATGCATAATGTTCCAGTCCGTGTTGTTTCCGAATGGAAAAAAAATAAAGCCGAGACACAACATAAGAAAGCTTCCTGAACATCCCAGGCTCCTCCAAAAACATTAAGGAAGGATAATCAAACTCGAAATACACAAGCCATAACCCAACGTCAGCAGACAGGAAATGACCAGACATGCTTAAAATTTCCTCCGCGCATCGAAGAAGTGATCAAGTTGTTAGAAGTCTGGATCCAATATGTTATAATCAAACTTCCATATGTCAGGAGCGAGACAACCGAGGAAGAGACAAAAAAATCCCAGGTACTTTCGCTTTCATAGATTTGTCAATCATCCGACAAGTGACTATAATGTTTTGAAGCGCATCTTGAAATAAAAGGTCGAGTCAGGAGAGATCAATCTGGATACTGAAGGAGTACTCAAGGATCCTCTACCAATCAAAACTTTCACTCTTTCTGAACCACCTGTCAAGGAAGCAGTTCAATACTTAGTCGACCGTATATGTGAATTTCTTTATCTGTCAAAGGTTCAAAGGAAAGACACGTTCACGACACCGAATCACATCGTGTCAGTGATAAGTGCATAATTCATATGATTTTAGTGTCCATTCCACACTTGTTTAAGCTATTATTCTTGCATATTTTCGTATTGTTACTCTTGTTTTCTCTTATTTGCCTCTAATAGGTGAATCATCCAAAAAGGAGATACAAAGAGATGAAAAGATCTATGAAGAGAAATATTTCAAGTATCCAACTGGATTTTTTTATTGGTTTAATCTATTGCTAGTATGAAGTTAGGAGATAAGTAATCGTCGAAACTTGTACACAAGCAGAGAACACAAAACCTTGCAGAGGGATTCTGTGGAGAGATTGTGTGTATAAACAACACTAAAAAGTGGACCTTGATATAAGAATCTAACTATTAGGATCAACCTATAAATTCACAAAAGATAAAGCACTCGATTGGATTACACCTTGAGTGATCTACTACTTGGTGGTTCGTTGAATAGAATCTGGTAGGCGAGAACTTCCGTATCCAGTAATATAAGGAATTTAGGGGATATCACTGATCTAGCTATTATTCTACGGTTGGTGATAATCTATGATTAACGACAAGTAGGCAAACATAATAATTCATTGAAGGTTTATATACGAAGAAGGATTCCTCGATCATATCTCTCTCTATTGATTACAATACAATTTTATTTGCTTTGTTTATTTACTTTATTGAAATCTAAAACAAAACCCCCCTTTGTGACACTTTGACAACTAAAACTCACCGCTCTTCGTGGGAACGATCCTTACTTCCCTTATATTACTAGTTAATTGTGAGAAAATAAGATTATTAATTTGATTGCACTCACGAAACACAATAAATTTTGGCGCCGCTTCCGGGGAGCAGTCGGCAGCTTTAGTTGTTATTTATTTTAGTTTTATTATTGTTTTTAGAATTTCTTTTTAGTTATTAATTTAGTTTTCTAGATTTTTGTTTTCAGGTACTTAATCTCTGGCACCAAAATACTGGGAATACGAGAGGTGCGGAATCCAAACTCGTAGGGAAACTGTGTTACAAGCACATCCACATTTGCAAGAAGAACCTTGATAGACGCATTTATGTGTCTAATTTGTCCTCAATGTTTCGTATTGTTAGTACTCGGTTTTGTCCTTATTATGGTGTTTTGTGTGTTTGTAGGTATTTTTCGGAAATAAAGATTGTTGGAAAATTCGGCTCGAAAAGTTGCTCGGAACACCCCCGGAGGACATTCGCTATTCAAACTCCCACTTTGGATAATGGGTAACCCAATTGCTAAGGGGCACCCACTGGTTATTCGGAGCCCAGGACGTTGAATAAGGGCTAACCATCTTCTTCATTTCAAAAATTGTGTTTTGGCGGGAAAAAAATTACACCGGAAGAACATGATTAGGGTTTGGATTTTGGACCAGTTTTAGAGAGATTCAATGGCTGAGTTTCTTCGGTATATCTTGATTAAGTGTAACAGGATTGGTATGATTGCTTGTTTCCATTGAATTTGGATAGATAATCCAATGAATGAAATTAGGGAAGCACGTTCAGGGAAGGAGTTATTCACAGGTTTACACGAGTTTTTTGTTGTGGAAATTTTCGTGGCTACATAGTTTTTGAGTTGTCTGATTTGAGGGAGAAATGCGTTGGAGCATGTTGACTACCAGCAGACGCGTGAACAAGATCATTCTCAAAACAGGAATTATTTCTATTCTCGGGATTTTTGGTTAGTAAACACGAGTTGGACTCACTCTGCTACGAGCATTCATCGTGATGGGGTGATAAATGACTGCTTAAGACACGTATAATAATTAAACAGGGAATAAAATCCTGGTAATTACAGATGAAGACATGGAAAATATTTCCGAGGATATTATCATTACAACGAGAAGATTTTGGAGTTAATATCGTGATATCTTGGCACTGATGGTATATAAGGCTGTTGGGATGTTTTAGAGGGGGGATGGGGAGTTTGGGGTCCAAAGGAAGTGCCGCAGAGAGCTGAGAAAGAAAGTTGCAGTCATCACTGCACCTTCAGACGAAGAAGACGAAGAAGAATAGATCACTCTTTACAAGAGAGCTGTCATCTTATCTAGGGGTGTGTTGGATTTCTTCCTGGTCTGTTATAGTCTCCTCTTCTTGTGGGTAACACCTTTGCTTTCCCACCAAATATTTTTCAACCAAATGTGGGAACTTATGAGTTTCAGATGTGTCAATTATTAAGTTTTAAGACTAAACCTAATTACTTTAGGAGATTAGGGTCGACACATTTTCTTAAGAATGACCACTACTGTGGTCAACTGTGTGAGTCAAGTCTGATTGACTTAGAGGATCCCCAGTTATTCAGGTTATTGTTATGTGCTTCTAAGTTCTTAGTTGAGTATTTCAAGACTCTAGAACCTGATCTTCAGGATCCTTCCTTTGAGGAAATCTATCCGTTGAAAACTTTTTATCTAGACCCTTTTATAGAGCCTGAACCCGAACCACAACTAGATATAGTTGTCTTAAACGAAAAAATATATAGGGGTGTGTTGGATTTTTTCCTGGTCTGTTATAGTCTCCTCTTCTTGTGGGTAACATTTTTTGATCCAGATGACCCACAGTTATTCCGGCTACTACTATATGATTCTTCAAGGTGACTAATCTCTTCCATTGGCTGGCTGAAGACTTTAAACTTAGAACTTCTTGGGAGGTAACCCAATATTCCTGCAACATGGTAATATCTTTCCTAACTCTTTTCTTCAAGTGGTAACAGTTTCTCCTTGTTCATGCTTTTAATTTCATCTTTAGAACATTGGGGACAATGTTAGATTTAAGTTTGGGGGAGAGGAAGAACTTTTTAGTTGCACTTTTGAAACTTCTAGTGTCACATGGTATCCGGTTAGCTAAGTTTACATACTGTTTCTCACCGAAAAGATAGAAATTGGAATGCTAGGGATAACAACCTATTGAGACATTAGAGAAAAAGACATTGAGATCCTTGAAATTCAGGAGAGAACTTGTTCCTTTTAGATGGTAACCGTGATGGACCTAACCATCCATGATAGAAAGGAAAGTAGGTCAGGAAATGCCAGAAAGACAAAGCAACCTCACAATGTAGTCTTAGTTACTGGATTACGACTCTCTCTCAGTAGAAACTTATCATCATCAACATACAGAGCGACATCAAAATCTATGAAGAAAGTTGAAGACGTTTAAGGTTAAGAAGAAACAATAGAAAAGAATAATTCAAAACTGTTACAAGAAGTTATAAGAGCAAATTATATAAGTTGTTGGAATTCATGATATCAAGACATCACGAGTTGCGAAGATCCAAGTTTTTAAAGTCCTTATCTCATGGCCATGTAAATTTTTGTCTTGTAATTTTTGTGTCTACAAAAAAATAAAATAATAATCATCGTTACGTTCTTTTTGTTCTATAATTAGTTTTTTGTTCAATAAGGTCATAGGGAAGTAGAAATTTTTATGTCAAGAAAGAAATCGAAGAAAAGAGTTAATTGTCAAGGTTCTATGAGGTTCGATAGTTTATCATCCACAGTTGAAGACCGAAGAAGACATTGTTTCTACTGAGCACTATGAGAGAGTCGAAGAAATATGCATTTGGTTGCTTTGTTAGTCCGCTTTCAATCTGGCACAAGATCTTTCTAGCACTGGTTCAACTCATCACACGTAATTAGTCCAGCTATGTAGCAGATGTCCCTCTCATTTTTATCTCTCTCCTAATATTATCCAGCTGTAAATCAGCGGACGCATCTTACAATGTTTATCTAGCTTTGTAGCGGATATCTCTTTATCTAGCAGTGTTGCGGATGTGTCTCCCCTTTTCTTTAGTCATCTTTAGAGCTGGCACCTTTTCTTTGGCATTCTAGTTACTTGGAGATAGGTTGAGAATATGTATGTCCTCATAGCTCTTTGGATACTTGTGACCAATTTGAAGTCATGGTTTTGTGGGTACACCTCTGGTAAACCCTCCCGAGATTAACTCGGTTTTATTTTTATTAGATTTTCTCGGGACTAGCAAATAATAAGTTTGGGGGTATTTGATAGACGCATTTATGTGTCTAATTTGTCCTCAATGTTTCGTATTGTTAGTACTCGGTTTTGTCCTTATTATGGTGTTTTGTGTGTTTGTAGGTATTTTTCGGAAATAAAGATTGTTGGAAAATTCGGCTCGAAAAGTTGCTCGGAACACCCCCGGAGGACATTCGCTATTCGGACTCCCACTTTGGATAAGGGGTAACCCAATTGCTAAGGGGAACCCAATGGTTTTTCGGCGCCCAGGACGTTGGATAAGGGCTAACTATCTTCTTCATTTCAAAAATTGTGTTTTTCCGGGAAAAAAATTACACCGGAATAACATGATTAGGGTTTGGATTTTGGACCTGTTTTAGAGAGATTCAACGGCTGAGTTTCTTCGGTATAGCTTGATTAAGTGTAACAGGCTTGGTATGATTGCTTGTTTCCATTGAATTTGTCTAGATAATCCAACGAATGAAATTAGGGCAGCACATTCAGGGAAGGAGTTATTCACAGGTTTACACGAGTTTTTTGTTGTGGAAATTTTCGTGGCTACATAGTTTTTGAGTTGTCTGATTTGAGGGAGAAATGCGTTGGAGCATGTTGACTACCAGCAGACGCATGAACAAGATCATTCTCAAAACAGGAAGTATTTCTATTCTCGGGATTTTTGGTTAGTAAACACGAGTTGGACTCACTCTGCTACGAGCATTCAGCGTGTTGGGGTGATAAACGACTGCTTAAGACACGTATAAGAATTAAACAGGGAATAAAATCCCGGTAATTACAGATGAAGACATGGAAAATATTTTCGAGGATATTATCATTACAACGAGAAGATTTTGGAGTTAATATCGTGATATCTTGGCACTGATGGTATATAAGGCTGCTGGGATGTTTTAGAGGGGGGATGGGGAGTTTGGGGTCCAAAGGAAGTGCCGCAGAGAGCTGAGAAAAAATTTTGCAGTCATCACTGCACCTTCAGGCGAAGAAGACGAAGAAGAATAGATCACTCTTTACAAGAGAGTTGTCATCTTATCTAAGTAATAAATTTTGTAACAGTTATTTTGTATTCGCAATAGTTCTGAGTGTTTCTCTGTAATAGTTGTCTCTGTAACAACTATATTTGTTACAAACCCCATTTCATCATTTGTGAGCACTTTGAGCAATGAAAATGAATTTTTGAGTGTGTTTCCAATATGATGAGATAGACCCCATCACTGGGACGACGGAGGAAGACGAATTTCATACATGGGTAAAATTATTTAATTCTTTTTATGACTTTTGCACTAATTTAAATTGATTTATGATTCGATAAAATTAGTTGTGATTCAATTAGATAGGTTATGCTTTGTTTAGATAATCTATGCTTAGGGGATACAATTAATGTTTTGAGGATCTACTTTGGCAAAATAAGAGTCCATGTTTTTGTTGAACGATAATTGTTAAAAGAATTAATATTTGAACCTTTTGTTGTGAGTTTGGCCGAATCCCGAGTCCCAGCACATCTCTTCATCTTGTGACAATTTTTGTATATATATTTTTCTATTAATTTAGTTTATTATTTTGTCTAAAAATCTTCTTTCACAAGTCTCACGAACCTTTTTACTACAAGATAATTGAAAATACCATCAATTTTTGGCGCCGTCGACACGGAGCTTGTCTTTAGGCTAGATTTTTTAGATTTTTATTCTTTTTTTTAGGTTTTTATTTGTTTTTATTTCATTTGATCTTCTTTACGTTTTTGGGTTTTTGTCTTTGCATTACAGATTTTGGAACTTGGAGCAAAAAGAAAATTTGCCAAAGCTTTTGGTGAATACTTAAAAGAATTGGAGTAAAAGGCAAAACGAAAAGAGCGAAAGAAGAAGATTTTGTTTTTATAAAAAAAAGAGAGAAAAAAAGAAAGAAGAGAGTTTATTTTTATTTTTTTAGATTGTATTAGGGTTTCTCTATTTTTGTAATTTTTTTTTATTTTTACACTTTACTTTTTGGACTTTGAACTTGGACATTTGGCATTCTTTAATTTTTAAAACCCTACGGAAGGGTAGTTTTAAATATAAACCGCACAGGGAAGGACGGTGATTACGATATCACCTCGGCCCCTCGGGTTCGTACATGACATAGGAGTCGTGGCCCGAGTCGACTTCAATGGTTCATCCCCTGTCTGGAACGGGAGATAAGAATTCTAAACACCCGTGAATCCCCTGTCAGTGGGTTTACTGGATGATTTTGTATGCATATATGTTGAGGTTTTGTAAACGGTCGCTTTAGTTTCTAGTAAAGGGAAAGGACTGGCCATACAAGATAAGGGTTCGGATTTCATCACCATTCTCTTCTTGCCCGCCTTAGGAAAACGATACCAAACGCGAACCTAAGCTTAAAATTTTGACTAGAACGAGACCGATAGGGTAACGAGCTTAATAGGAAAGTCATTCGAAAAATATTGGTTACTCTTTTAAGCATACTTCAAAGTTCATGATGGTTTCTGTGAGTTGGATGCGTTAATGCGCCGCCTTGTAATGCGATGAGGCCTTGGGTATCAAAGCTCTACGTAGCTTCCCTCGCCTCTATTCAAATTACTTTGACTCGGATTGATTCCAGAGGGGTTTTCTTAAATTGTAACGAATTTCCTTCCGAAGGATTAGAAGCTGGTCTAGAAACAATCTAAGTGGAGCCATCATGCTTTTTGTTTGCTAGAAATCCATAGGTTTGTTGTGGTCGAGTCAACCTTGTTTGTGCTTGTTTAGAATTCCCTTGCACTTAGGATTTCAAACTGGTATTATAATAGCCATTACAATAATTATGATTATCCAACTGAACAATATGGACATCACTCTTTTTATGACCAGAGTGTGAATAGTGGTTGGGAACGCCAACCTTCTGAAGGTTATGGGTCATACCATGGTGAGCCCAATTACTATCCACACGTACATCAGTCTTACGAGCAAGAAGATTTTGATACTAGTTCTTCGTATCTAGAGGATACAATGAAACTATTGAAAAGTAGTCATTTTTATGATCCTTCTGTTCCTACCCCTTCTTTAGAAGAGTCCCCCAGGAAGTTAGAGGAGTCGACACATAAGTTAGATGAAATGAATAACTTAGTTTATGACGAAAGAAAACTTTCTATATAGGAATCCCTCAAGATGATAGCTGAGACGAACGAAAGAATTGCTCAAAATAATCTTAATTTCCAATATAGTGTTTCCAATAATACCCTAGAAAATGAGGATAATTTTTATCAAGATTACGAGGATAGAATTGGTAACACTACTTGTGTAGATGAGGTTCAACCATTTTCATGTTATTATAATGATGATGATTATGATGAGGATAGTGTTAAAGAAGAATTTGAAATAAGTAGGCATAGTGATCAGGAATTTGTTACTCCAATTGAGCTTAATAATGATAATGTTTCTAGTTCAAATCCAAATAATTTTAATAATTATTTACCTATTCAAAAGGATGAGGATTTGATTAGAGATACCCCCATTTTAGACGATGTAGTATTTCCTTTTGATTGCGAAGCCAATGATGGTTTAAAGGAACGAGTATATTTTGAGTCTAGTGATTTAGAAACAATAGACTTAGATAAAGAAAATAAACTCGTAGAGATGAGTGAGGATGTACCTTACTTAGAAGAATCAATTGACCATTTTCAGGAATCAGATAACCTTGAAATTAGGGAAGTTGTGACTAGTCTTTCTAGAGATACTGAAGACTCTAAATTTGGGGGTGACTATCGTTCTCCATGTGACTTAACTCTTAGAAAGGTCCCTAACTTGGGACTTGACATATGTGCCTCAACCATTTTAAAATATTATCTTCATACACTTTTTCCTGAACCTAGTTATGTCCATAAAGAAGTTCAGTTGTTAAGAACTCATCCTATGGTTGATGTGGTTAACCTAGACTATGATACCAAGATTGACTTTGTTTTCCCACCAAATATTTTTCAACCAAATGTGGGAACTTATGAGTTTCAGATGTGTCAATTATTAAGTTTTAAGACTAAACCTAATTACTTTAGGAGATTAGGGTCGACACATTTTCTTAAGAATGACCACTACTGTGGTCAACTGTGTGAGTCAAGTCTGATTGACTTAGAGGATCCCCAGTTATTCAGGTTATTGTTATGTGCTTCTAAGTTCTTAGTTGAGTATTTCAAGACTCTAGAACCTGATCTTCAGGGTTGGATTTCTTCCTGGTCTTTTATAGTCTCCTCTTCTTGTGGGTAACACTTTTTGATCCAGATGGCCCACAGTTATTCCGGCTACTACTATATGATTCTTCAAGGTGACTAATCTCTTCCATTGGATGGTTGAAGACTTTAAACTTATCACTTCTTGGGAGGTAACCCAATATTCTTGCAACATGGTAATATCTTTCCTAACTCTTTTCTTCAAGTGGTAACAATTTCTCCTTGTTCATGCTTTTAATTTCATCTTTAGAACATTGGGGACAATGTTAGATTTAAGTTTGGGGGAGAGGAAGAACTTTTTAGTTGCACTTTTGAAACTTCTAGCGTCACATGGTATCCGGTTAGCTAAGTTTACATACTGTTTCTCACCGAAAAGATAGAAATTGGAATGCTAGGGATAACAACCTATTGAGACATTAGAGAAAAAGACATTGAGATCCTTGAAATTCAGGAGAGAACTTGTTCCTTTTAGAGGGTAACCGTGATGCACCTAACCATCCATGATAGAAAGGAAAGTAGGTCAGGAAATGCCAGAAAGACAAAGCAACCTCACAATGTAGTCTTAGTTACTGGATTACGACTCTCTCTCAGTAGAAACTTATCGTCATCAACATACAGAGAGACATCAAAATCTATGAAGAAAGTTGAAGACGTTTAAGGTTTAGAAGAAACAATATAAAAGAATAATTCAAAACTGTTACAAGAAGTTATAAGATCAAATTATACAAGTTGTTGGAATTCATGATATCAAGACATCACGAGTTGCGAAGATCCAAGTTTTTAAAGTCCTTATCTCATGGCCATGTAAATTTTTGTCTTGTAATTTTTGTGTCTACAAAAAAAAAAATCATCGTTACGTTCTTTTTGTTCTATAATTAGTTTTTTGTTCTATAATTAGTTTTTTGTTCAATAAGGCCATAGGGAAGTAGAAATTTTTATGTCAAGAAAGAAATCGAAGAAAAGAGTTAATTGTCAAGGTTCTATGAGGTTCGATAGTTTATCATCCACAGTTGAAGACCGAAGAAGACATTGTTTCTACTGAGCACTATGAGAGAGTCGAAGAAAGATGCATTTGGTTGCTTTGTTAGTCCGCTTTCAATCTGGCACAAGATCTTTCTAGCACTGGTTCAACTCATCACACGTAATTAGTACAGCTATGTAGCAGATGTCCCTCTCATTTTTATCTCTCTCCTAATATTATCCAGTTGTAAATCAGCGGACGCATCTTACAATGTTTATCTAGCTGTGTAGCGTATATCTCTTTATCTAGCAGTGTTGCGGATGTGTCTCCCCTTTTCTTTAGTCAGCTTTAGATCTGGCACCTTTTCTTTGGAATTCTAGTTACTTGGAGATAGGTTGAGAATATGTATGTCCTCATAGCTCTTTGGATACTTGTGACCAATTAGAAGTCATGGTTTTGTGGGTACACCTCTGGTAAACCCTCCCGAGATTAACTCGGTTTTATTTTTATTAGATTTGCTTGGGACTAGCAAATAATAAGTTTGGGGGTATTTGATAGACGCATTTATGTGTCTAATTTGTCCTCAATGTTTCGTATTGTTAGTACTTGGTTTTGTCCTTATTATGGTGTTTTGTGTGTTTGTAGGTATTTTTCGGAAATAAAGATTGTTGGAAAATTCGGCTCGAAAAGTTGCTCGGAACACCCCCGGAGGACATTCGCTATTCGGACTCCCACTTTGGATAAGGGGTAACCCAATTGCTAAGGGGAACCCACTGGTTATTCGGCGCCCAGGACGTTGGATAAGGGCTAACTATCTTCTTCATTTCAAAAATTGTGTTTTGCCGGGAAAAAAATTACACCGGAAGAACATGATTTGGGTTTGGATTTTGGACATGTTTTAGAGAGATTCAACGGCTGAGTTTCTTCGGTATAGCTTGATTAAGTGTAACAGGCTTGGTATGATTGTTTGTTTCCATTGAATTTGGCTAGATAATCCAACGAATGAAATTAGGGCAGCACGTTCAGGGAAGGAGTTATTCACAGGTTTACACGAGTTTTTTGTTGTGGAAATTTTCGTGGCTACATAGTTTTTGAGTTGTCTGATTTGAGGGAGAAATGCGTTGGAGCATGTTGACTACCAGCAGACGCGTGAACAAGATCATTCTCAAAACAGGAAGTATTTCTATTCTCGGGATTTTTGGTTAGTAAACACGAGTTGGACTCACTCTGCTACGATCATTCAGCGTGTTGGGGTGATAAACGACTGCTTAAGACACGTATAAGAATTAAACAGGGAATAAAATCCCGGTAATTACAGATGAAGACATGGAAAATATTTTCGAGGATATTATCATTACAGCGAGAAGATTTTGGAGTTAATATCGTGATATCTTGGCACTGATGGTATATAAGGCTGCTGGGATGTTTTAGAGGGGGGATGGGGAGTTTGGGGTCCAAAGGAAGTGCCGCAGAGAGCTGAGAAATAAAGTTGCAGTCATCACTACACCTTCAGGCGAAGAAGAAGAAGAAGAAGAATAGATCACTCCTTACAAGAGAGCTGTCATCTTATCTAAGTAACAAATTTTGTAACAGTTATTTTGTATTCGCAACAGTTCTGAGTGTTTCTCTATAATAGTTGTCTCTGTAACAACTATATTTGTTACAAACCTCATTTCATCATTTGTGAGCACTTTGAGCAATGAAAATGAATTTTTGAGTGTGTTTCCAATATGATGAGCTAGACCCCATCACTGGGACGACGGAGGAAGACGAATTTCATACATGGGTAAAATTACTTAATTCTTTTTATGACTTTTGCACTAATTTAAATTGATTTATGATTCGATAAAATTAGTTGTGATTCAATTAGATAGGTTATGCTTTGTTTATATAATCTATGCTTAGGGGATACAATTAATGTTTTGAGGATCTACTTTGGCAAAATAAGAGTCCATGTTTTTGTTGAGCGATAATTGTTAAAAGAATTAATTTTTGAACCTTTTGTTGTGAGTTTGGCCGAATCCTGAGTCCCAGCACATCTCTTCATCTTGTGACAGTTTTTGTATATATATTTTTCTATTAATTTATTTTATTATTTTGTCTAAAAATCTGCTTTCACAAGTCTCACGAACCTTTTTACTACAACATAATTGAAAATACCATCAAACCTTTTTACTACAACATAATTGAAAATACATCAACAATGGTAGGCGGGACAAATAATCCACCACCTCCTCCTCCGGAGAGGAAGTTAGGAGAGTTGACATCTCCATGCTTAGATTCACAACCACTAATCCAGTGGAGCTTAAGTTGAGTCTACTTCACCATATACCAAAGTTCAAAGGACTTCCAGGTGAAGATCTGAATCGTCATCTTCGAAAATTTCAACAAAAGATGATGAGTCTTAGGCAAAGTACTGAAGACAGTGATACAACATTGTTGCAATATTTTCAATTCTCTTTAATAGATTTGGCGGAAGAATGGTTGTATTACCTTCCTCCAGGGAGTATTACAACATGGAATGAGGTGAAAAGGCTATTTTTAGAGAAGTATTTTCCTTCTTCTAAGGCAGCATCCGTTCGTAAAGAGATTAGTGGTGTTCTTCAGTTTACTGGGGAGTCTCTTTATGAATATTGGGATAGTTACAAAAAGTTGGTGGTGAGTTTCCCTCATCACAACATATCACCAACACTCATCATTCAATATTTCTACGAAGGATTACTTCCAGAGAAACGAAATTTGATTTATGCGGCTGCTGGTGGTTCACTTACTGAGAAGACAATCTCACAGGAAACCAGTTTGATTGAGAGCATGGCTTCGAATGCTCAATAATTTTATACCAGAAATGACTCAAATGTCAGAAGAGTTGGCAATATGGAGGAAACTTCACAGTCAGAGCAGCGGATAAACAATATAGAGAAGGTAGTGCAAAGTATGACAACAGTTATTATTCCATTATACGAAGAGGAAGCCGAGGTAAATGCTTTATTCCCTAATAAGAGGCCAAGGTATGATCCATACTTAAATACTTATAATCCTGGTTGGAAAGATCATCTTAATTTCAGTTACGCTAACAAGCAAGCTGCAGCTCCTAATCCATATGCGAAACAAGGAGGTTTCCAACAACAAGTCCAACCACAACAAAGACCTCCAACTGAAAAATCTAAGATTGACATGCTCATCTCCATGTTTCAACAAAGTCAGCAAAAATCCGATCAAAATCAGTTGAAAACTGATCAGTTCATACAAAAAGCCGATCAAAATCAGTTGAAAACTGATAGCGCTATTAGAGATTTACATACTCAGATCGGACAATTGGCTACGGATGTGAATCAACTGAAGGCAAAAGCATCTAAAACACTCCCATCTCAACCGTTTGTGAACCCAAGAGAGCACGTCAATGCAGTAACACTAAGAAGTGGGAGACAAACTGAAGATACACATCAAAAAAGAGAGGTTAATAACGATATTGAAAAGGAAGTATAGGAGGAAACCGTCCCAAAGGAAAAGCCAACCTCAAACGTCCAACCTAAGGACTCGGTTCCCACTTTTACCATACCACCTCCTTTTCCTAGTCATTTTGCCAAGTCGAAGAAGCAAGCTCAAGAAAAGGAGATCATGGATATTTTCAGCAAGATACACATCAACATTCCATTTATTGAGGCCATCAGAACCGTACCCAGGTATGCCAAGGTTTTGAAGGATTTGTGTACAAGAAAGGATAGGTTGATTGTTAATGAGATCACTCAAGTGGGTGAAAGTGCTACAACTATGTTGCTAAAAAAGATGCCTACAAAATGTGAAGATCCTGGTGTCTTCACAGTTCCCGTTACCATTGGTAATTGACGATTCGAGCGTGCTTTGCTTGATTTGGGAGCTTCCATAAGTGTTATGTTAGCCGATGTTTATGATTCTTTGAATCTCAGACCTTTAAAAGAGGCAAAGATTACTATTCAATTGGATAACAAGTCCAATATATATCCAAAGGGAGTCGTGGAGGACGTGTTAGTTCAAGTGATTCAGTTAATCTTTCCGGCTGATTTTTACATTGTGGATATGCATAATGGAGATAATTGTTCATCTACTTCGTTACTTCTTGGGAGACCGTTCACGAAGACTACAAAGATGAAGATTGATGTTGATAGTGGTGCACTCACTATGGAATTTGATAAGGAGATCATACGGTTCAATATTTTTGAAACCATGCGCTATCCTAGTGATGTTCACTCCGCTTTCTCTATTGATGTTATTGATTCGTTAGCACAACAAATGTTTGATTTGCACAGTGAAGATGAACTTGGAGTTGTGCTACGGAATATCATTGATTTGGACGTTCATGGACATCCGAACATGGACGTTGAGATAGCCAAAGAACTGGTGGAGATGTGTGGTGCCTTAACAACACTACAAGAAGCAAAAACGGGTAATGTTTCTTTATATTCACTACACCAAAACCAGGATTTTCTCACAGTGTATAACCTGTCACAGATTATTTTTCAGCCACTGATACACCTGTGATAAGTCCTGCAACAATTATAACTGTTGCTAAATTTTGTAATCGTGATAATGAATCTGAATATTTAACTTTTTTACTAGTCACAATTATATTTGTTGACAATTATCCAGACAATCACAATTATAATCTAAAATGATGTTTCCACCCAAAAATTCCACCACATGTAAAACCACCCCGAATTAATCACTCTTAGAATTTTTATTGTCACTACTTTCGCAACAGTTATACAAAATAAAAATTTTATTTAATTTCTAAATATCAAATTTTTTTTTTTTTTTTTTCTTAATATTAGAAAAAAGGATCAAGACCAAGTCAACAAGTCATGACTTTGTATGACATTTGACTTGGACAAATACCAACCTTTTCTCTCGATTTTCTCGACAAAACCACAAAAAAAAATTATGCTTCTTCCGAACGCTGTGAAAATGACCATACTACCCTTATCGGAATAAGTGCAATGAAAATTCAGAAGACCGTGAAAATGTCCCTATTACCCTTACTGGAAATAAATGCAATAAATATTATACAGACTGTGAAAATGACCAGAATACCCTTATTGAAAAAAAATAAAGTAAATATTACGGATTGTGAAAATGACCATATTACCCTTATTGGAAATAACTGGAATAATTTTTATGGAGACTGTGAAAATGACCAGACTACCGTTATCGAAAATAAGTAAAGTAAATATTACACACCTTGAAAAAGACCATATTACCCTTACTGGAAATAAATGCAAAAAATATTATGGAGACTATGAAAATGACCAGACTACCCAATTAAGTGTAATAAGTAAAATAAATAATACATACTGGGAAAATGACCATATTACCCTTATTAGATATAATGCAATAAATATTATGGAGACTGTGAAAATGACCAAACTACCCTTATCGAAAATAAGTAAAGTTAATATTACAGACTGTGAAAATGACCATATTACCCTTGTTGGAATTAAGTGGAATAAATATTATGGAGACTGTGAAAATGACCAGACTGCCCTTGTTGAAAATAAATAAAGTAATATTACACACTTTGAAAATGACCATATTACACTTATTGGAAATAAGTGCAATAAATATTATGGATATTGTGAAAATGACCAAACTACCCTTATTGAAAATAAATAAAGTAAATACTACATACTGTGAAAATGACCATATTACCCTTATTGGAAATAAGTGCCATAAAAATTATAGATACTGTGAAAATGACCAGATTACCCTTATCGAAAATAAGTAAAATAAATATTACATATTGTGAAAATGACCATATTACCCTTGTTGGAAATAAGTGCAATAAGTATTATGGAGACTGTGAAAATGACTAAACTACCCTTATTGAAAATAAATAAAATAAATATTACATACTATGAAAATGACCATATTACCCTTATTGGAAATAAGTGCCATGAATATTATGGAGACTGTGAAAATGACCAGACTACCCTTATCGGAAATAAGTAAAGTAATTCGTGCAGATTGTGAAAATGACCATATTACCCTTATTGGAAAAAGTACAATAAATATTACGGAGATTGTGAAAATGACCAGACTACCCTTATCGAAAATAAATAAAGTAAATATTACATACTGGGAAAATGACCATATTACCCTAATTGGAAATATTTGCAATAAATATTACGGAGTTTGGGAAAATGACCAAACTACCCTTATTGAAAATAAATAAAATAAAATATTATAGAATGTGAAAATGAGCATATTACCCTTATTGGAAATAAGTGCAATAAATAATATGGAGATTGTGAAAATGACCAAACTACCCTTATTAAAAATCAATATAATAAATATTACAAAATGTGAAAATGACCATATTACCCTTATTAGAAATAAGTGCAATAAATATTATGGAGACTGTGAAATAACCAAACTACCCTTATCGAAAATAAATAAAGTAATTCTTATAGACTGTGAAAATGACCGTACTACCCTTATTGGAAAAAAGTGCAATAAATATTATGGAGACAGTGAAAATGACCAGATTACCCTTATCGAAAATAAGTAAAGTAAATATTACATACTGTAAAAATGACCATATTACCCTTATTGAAATAAGTGCAATAAATATTATGCAGATTGTGAAAATGACCAAACTACCCTTATTGAAAATAAATAAAGTAAATATTATATACTATGAAAATGACTATATTACCCTTGTTGGAAATAAGTGCAATAAGTATTATGGAGACTGTGAAAATGACTAAACTACCCTTATTGAAAATAAATAAAGTAAATATTACAAACAGTGAAAATGACCATATTACCCTTATTGGAAAAATTATCATAAATATTATGGATACTGCGAAAAATGACCATATTACCCTTGTCAAAAATAAGTAAAGTAAATATTAGTAACTGTAAAAATGACCAAATTACCCTTACTGGAAAAAAGTGCAATAAATATTATTTCACAATAGGTTATATTTACTTTAATTACTACCGATAAGGGTAGTATGGTCAATTTCACAGTCTCCATAATATTTATGGCCCTAATTTCCAGTAAGTGTAATATATTCATTTTTACAGTCAGTAATATTTATTTTATTATTTTCGATAAGGGTAGTCTAATCATTTTCATAGTTTCCGTAATATTTATTCCATTTTTTTTCCAGTAAGGGTAATATGGTCATTTTTACAATCTATAAGAGAAACTCAGGTCTTATTCTAGTAATCTTTGAACCCGTGATGTTCAATTCTGAGATATTTCGTGTTCAGTTCATTCGAAAGAGAAACTCAGGTCTAACTCTAGTAATATTAGAACCTATGATGTTCAATTCTGATATATTTCGTATTATGTTCATCCGAAAGAGAAACTCGGGTCTAACTCTAGTAATATTTAAACCCGTGATGTTCAATACTGATATATTTCGTGTTCAGTTCATCCGAAAGAGAAACCCGGGTCTAACTCTAGTAATATTTGAACCCCTGATGTTCAATACTGATATATTTCGTGTTCAGTTCATCCGAAAGAGAAACTCGGGTCATACTCTAGTAATCTTTGAACCCGTGATGTTCAATTCTGATATATTTCGTGTTCAGTTCATCCGAAAGAGAAAATCGGGTCTAACTCTAGTAATCTTTGAACCTGTGATGTTCAATTCTGATATATTTCGTGTCCAGTTCATCCGAAAGAGAAACTCGGGTCTTACTCTAGTAATATTTGAACCCGTGATGTTAAATACAGATATATTTCGTGTTCGGTTCATCTGAAGGAGAAATTCGGGTCTAACTCTAATAATCTTTGCACCCGTGATGTTCAATTCTGATATATTTCGTGTTCAGTTCATCCGAAATAGAAACTCGGGTCAAACTCTAGTAATATTTGAACCCGTGATGTTCAATACTGATATATTTCGTGTTCAGTTCATCCAAAAGAGAAACTCGCGTCTAACTCTAGTAATGTTTGAACCCGTGTTGTTCAATTAAGATATATTTCGACTTCTGTTCAACCGAACCAGAAACTCAAGTCTAACTCTAGTAATGTTTGACGCCTGATGTTCAGTTCTGATATATTTCGTGTTCTGTTCATCCGAAAGAGAAACTCGGGTCTAACTCTAGTAATATTTGAACCCGTGATGTTAAATTCTGATATATTTCGTGTTCAGTTCATCCGAAAGAGAAACTCGGGTCTTACTCTAGTAATCTTTGAACCCGTGATGTTCAATTCTGATATATTTCAAAGTTCATCCGGGTCTTACTCTAGTAATCTTTGAACCCGTGATGTTCAATTCTGATATATTTTGTGTTTAGTTCATCCGAAAGAGAAACTCGGGTCTTACTCAAGTAATATTTGAACCCGTGATGTTCAATACTGATATATTTTGTGTTCAGTTCATCCGAAAGAGAAACTCGGGTCTTACTCTAGTAATCTTTGAACCCGTGATGCTCAATTCTGATATATTTCGTGTTCAGTTCATCCGAAAGAGAGACTCGGGTCTTACTCTAGTAATCTTTGAACCGTGATGTTCAATTCTGATATATTTCGTGTTCAGTTCATCCGAAAGAGAAACTCGGGTCTTACTCTAGTAATCTTTGAACACGTGATGTTTAATTCTGATATATTTCGTGTTCTGTTCATCCGAAAGAGAAACTCGGGTCTTACTCTAGTAATATTTGAACCTGTGATGTTCAATTCTGATATATTTCGTGTCCAGTTCATCCGAAAGAGAAACTCGGGTCTAACTCTAGTAATACTTGAACCCGTGATGTTCAATACTGATATATTTGGTGTTCATTTCATCTGAAAGAGAAACCCGGGTGTAACTCTATTAATCTTTGCACTCGTGATGTTCAATTCTGATATATTTCGTGTTCAGTTCATCCGAAAGATAAACTCGGGTCAAACTCTAGTATTATTTGAATCTGTGATGTTCAATACTGATATATTTCGTGTTTAGTTCATCCGAACGAGAAACTCGCGTCTAACTCTAATAATGTTTGAACCCGTGTTGTTTAATTCTGATATATTTCAACTTCTGTTCAACCGAAACAGAAACTCAAGTCTAACTCTAGTAATGTTTGAACCCCTGATGTTCAATTCTGATATATTTCGTGTTTTTTTCAACCGAAAGAGAAACTCGGGTCTAACACTAGTAATCTTTGAACCCGTGATGTTCAATTCTGATATATTTTTGTTCAGTTCATCCGAAAGAGAAACTCGGGTCTATCTCTAGTAATCTTTGAACCTGTGATGTTCAATTCTAATATATTTCATGTCCAGTTCATCCGAAAGAGAAACTCGGGTCTTACTCTAGTAATATTTGAACCCGTGATGTTCAATACAGATATATTTCGTGTTTGGTTCATCTGAAGGAGAAACTCGGGTCTAACTCTAATAATATTTGATCCCGTGATGTTCAATTCTGATATATTTCGTGTTCAGTTCATCCGAAAGAGAAACTCGGGTCTTACTCAAGTAATCTTTGAACCCGTGATGTTCAATTCTGATATATTTTGTGTTCAGTTCATCCGAAAGAGAAACTCGGGTCTTACTCTAGTAATATTTGAACCCGTGATGTTCAATACTGATATATTTCGTGTTTAGTTCATCCGAAAGAGAAACTCAGGTCTTACTCTAGTAATCTTTGAACCCGTGATGCTCATTTCTGATATATTTCGTGTTCAGTTCATCCGAAAGAGAAACTCGGGTCTTACTCTAGTAATCTTTGAACCCGTGATGCTCATTTCTGATATATTTCGTGTTCATTTCATCCGAAAGAGAAACTCGGGTCTTACTCTAGTTATCTTTGAACCCGTGATGTTCAATTCTGATATATTTCGTGTTCAGTTCATCCGAAAGAGAAACTCGGGTCTTACTCTAGTAATATTCGAACACGTGATGTTCAATTCTGATATATTTCGTGTTCAGTTCATCCGAAAGAGAAACTCGGGTCTTACTCTAGTAATATTTGAACCTGTGATGTTCAATTCTGATATATTTCGTGTCCAGTTCATCTGAAAGAGAAACTCGGGTCTAACTCTAGTAATACTTGAACCCGTGATGTTCAATACTGATATATTTCGTGTTCAGTTCATCTGAAAGAGAAACCCGGGTCTAACTCTATTAATCTTTGCACCCGTGATGTTCAATTCTGATATATTTCGTGTTCAGTTCATCCGAAAGAGAAACTCAGGTCAAACTCTAGTAATATTTGAACCTGTGATGTTCAATACTGATATATTTCGTGTTTAGTTCATCCGAAAGAAAAACTCGCGTCTAACTCTAGTAATGTTTGAACCCGTGTTGTTTAATTCTGATATATTTCGTCTTCTGTTCAACCGAAAGAGAAACTCAAGTCTAACTCTAGTAATGTTTGAACCCCTGATGTTCAATTCTGATATATTTCGTGTTTTGTTCATCCGAAAAAGAAACTCGGGTCTAACTCTAGTAATATTTGAACCCGTGATGTTCAATTATGATATATTTCGTGTTCAGTTCATCCGAAAGAGAAACTTGGGTCTTACTCTAGTAATCTTTGAACCCGTGATGTTCATTTCTGATATATTTCGTGTTCAGTTCATCCGAAAGAAAAACTCGAGTCTTACTCTAGTAATCTTTGAACCCGTGATGTTCAATTCTGATATATTTCGTTTTCAGTTCATCCGAAAGAGAAACTCGGGTCTTACTCTAGTAATCTTTGAACCCGTGATGTTTAATTCTGATATATTTCGTGTTCAGTTCATCCGAAAGAGAAACTCGGGTCTTACTCTAGTAATCTTTGAACCCGTGTTGTTCAATTCTAATATATTTCGTCTTCTTTCTATCCGAAAGAGAAACTAGCGTCTAACTCTAGTAATCTTTGAACCCCTGATGTTCAATTCTGATATATTTCGTGTTCTGTTCATCTAAAAGAGAAACTCGGGTCTAACTCTAGTAATATTTGAACCCGTGATGTTCAATTCTGATATATTTCGTGTTCAGCTCATCCGAAAGAGAAACTCGGGTCTTACTCTAGTAATCTTTGAACCCGTGTTGTTCAATTCTAATATATTTCGTTTTCAGTTCATCCGAAAGAGAAACTCGGGTCTTACTCTAGTAATCTTTGAACCCGTGATGTTCAATACTGATATATTTCGTGTTCAGTTCATCCGAAAGAGAAACTCGGGTCTTACTCTAGTAATCTTTGAACCTGTGATGTTCAATTCTGATATATTTCGTGTTCAGTTCATCCGAAAGAGAAACTCGGGTCTTACTCTAGTAATCTTTGAACCCGTGTTGGTCAATTCTGATATATTTTGTCTACTTTCCATCCGAAAGAGAAACTCGCATCTAACTCTAGTAATCTTTGAACCTATGATGTTCAATTTTGATATATTTTGTGTTTTGTTCATACGAAAGAGAAACTCGGGTCTAACTCTAGTAATACTTGAACCCGTCATGTTCAATTATGATATATATTGTGTTCAGTTCATCCGAAAGTGAAACTCGGGTCTTACTTTTGTAATCTTTGAACCCGTGATGTTCAATTCTGATATATTTCGTTTTCAGTTCATCCGAAAGAAAAAACTCGGGTCTTACTCTAGTAATCTTTGAACCCGTGATGTTTAATACTGATATATTTTGTGTTCAGTTCATCCGAAAGAGAAACTCGGGACTTACTCTAGTAATCTTTGAACCCATGATGTTCAATTCTGATATATTTCGTGTTCAGTTCATCTGAAGGAGAAACTCGGGTCTTACTCTAGTAATCTTTGAACCCGTGTTGTTAAATTCTGATATATTTCGTCTTCAATTCATCCGAAAGAGAAACTCGGGTCTTACTCTAGTAATATTTGAACCCGTGATGTTTTATACTGATATATTTCGTTTTCAGTTCATCCGAAAGAGAAACTCGGGTCTTACTCTAGTAATATTTGCACCCATGATGTTCAATTCTGATATATTTCGTGTTCAGTTCATCCGAAAGAGAAACTCGGGTCTTACTCCAGTAATATTTGAACCCGCGTTGTTAAATTCTGATATATTTAGTGTTCAGTTCATCCGAAAGAGAAACTCGGGTCTAACTCTAGTAATATTTGAACCCGTGATGTTCAATACTGATATATTTCGTGTTCGTTTCATTTGAAAGAGAAACTCTGGTCTAACTCTAATAATCTTTGCACCTGTGATGTTCAATTCTGATATATTTCGAGTTCAGTTCATCCCAAAGAGAAACTAGGGTCTAACTTTAGTAATATTTGAACCTGTGATGTTTAATTCTGATATATTTCGTGTTATGTTCATCAGAAAGAGAAATCGGGTTTAACTCTAGTAATCTTTAAACCTTTGTGGTTCAATTCTGATATATTTCTTCTCCAGTTCATCCGGAATAGAAACTAAGGTCTAATTTTAGTAATCTTTGAACCTGTGATGTTCATTTCTGATATTTTTCATGTTCAGTTTACCCGAACGAGAAACTCAGGTCTAACTCTAGTAATATTTGAACCTGTGATGTTCAATAATTTTGATATATTTCATGTTCAATTTACCCGAACGTGAAACTCAGGTCTAACTCTAGTAATCTTTGAACATGTGATATTCAATTCTGATATATATTTCTTCTCCAGTTCACCCGGAGGAGAAACTCAGGTCCAACTATGGTAATCTTTGAACCTGAGATGTTCAAATATGATACATTTCGTCTTCAATTCACTCGGAGGAGAAACTCAGGTCCAACTCTGGTAATCTTTGAATCTGGGATGTTCAAATCTGATAAATTTCATCTTCAGTTTACCTGGAGGAGAAACTTAGGTCCAACTCTGGTAATCTTTAAACTTGGGATGTTTTATATCTAGTAATCTGTGAACCTAAGATATTATGATATATTACTGAGTTCATCAAAATCTATCCCTTACCCAAAAACGAATCAAATTATGATTTCAGTTCATCAAAATTTATCTAGAGTTAATAAAAAATTAACTCATCATATACACTTATCAAAAAAAAATACTTCAATAAAATCTAAAAATGTACCAAAGATTTACAAAACCTATGAACCATTAGATTGTCTTTGATTAATACGTGGCTTACCATCTGATACTTGTCCTCCAATGACCAATCAAATATGGGCTGGAGACAATGTTCGTTCAACCCCGCTACATTGCGATTAAATTGAAGAGCGTGTGAGAAACACATGTTTGAAATCAGTGCCCTATATCCTTATAGATATCATTGAGATGGAAAAAACCCAGATGTGCTATATAAACAAAAATAAAGCAGAAAACCTAAACCTAATTACATTTGCGCAGTTCTCTCACCCTTGCCTCTCCTTCTCCAAAGATTTACAAAATCTAGTGAACACCCTAAATCTATCTCCCTACCTCCTTTCTCTATCCCATCACCATTTCCTCTTCTCCTGCATATTTTGCTAAACTAGATCCCATTTCTCACACTAACAACTCACCCACATACATCTCTCTCTCTCTTTCAACAAAACCAGTAACACGAAATCACTCTTTTTTAACTCTCTTCAAACTTCAGTATCATCAAGAAAGTATGATTCGTTGTTATTTCGATGTTTACTGAGATCTATCTTTATTTGCTGTTAAATAGTTAAACTTGTAACTGATTTTAACTCCAATGATGATCTGAGGAGTTTATAATTTTGAAGATTGTTTTTTTCCCTCTATTTTCATCTAAGGATATGTTTCTCAGTTAAGGATTTGTTTTAAAATTGTTGATGGGTAATTCATTTTTCGAGATTAGGTTGAAATTTTAGGGTTTTTTTTTTTAATTGGTTTTGGTTTTTGATTGAGTTGGAATTAGGGATTTCTCGTATCTGATTTGGTTGTGAACTGTGGAAATTACAGTGAGAATGGTGATATGCTAGTGTTGTTGGTTTGATAATCAGATTTCTTTCCAAAACCGATTTCTTTAAAACCTCTTTTTTCTGGTCTCAATCTTCATCAGGTAAACCTGTGGGTTCACAATACAATTTTTGTTTTTTAATTTATTGAATGTTAGGGATTTGATTAAATTTTTATATTGTTTTTGTATGTAGAATACCTTCAAGTTGATTTATCTTTAGGTATAACATCTCCGTCACTTTGATTGAATTTTATTGGTGTTACTTTGAAATTAAGGATTTTGTTGGTTTTACTGAAGTTCTCAGATTTTATTTTTATTATGTAAAAGGGTTTCTATTCATATGCTAACTGTTAACAAAAACTTTATTTGTTTGATTTGTGTTTTAGCGCTTTCAATCTTGTGATCTAGTTTTTATACTTTGCTTTGATTTTTGTTTGGTGTGTAATCGAATTGCTTTTATATTTGAGATAGAATATTTTCTATGTTCTTTCTGTTGAATTTGGCTTTTAAGATTATAATGAAACTTCATTTTCTACTTTGACGTACGTAATTGTGTTCAAGGAATTGTGTTTGTATTATCAGTTTATGGTGTTTGTGTTCAAGTTTAAGATGAATCTAGACTGTTAATAATGTCTACATGTTTTTTCGGACCAAGTACTTTATGTTCATGTATGGGTATGTATTTAGTTTTAGATTAAAATGTTTGCTGAATAAACTGCAATTCAGAGACTTTTGATAAACACCATGATGTAGATATATGATTCTTTTGATATGGCATATGAATTCAGATTTTGTTTTGGTTTTTATGAATGATAGTGAATCTGTGATAGCTTAGGATGAATATATCAAGGGATTCTATCTATTGCATTTGATTTTCTTCTTGATCCCAGCATGAAGGAACCTAATTTATATTGTTGTGCCTTTTTATTCTAGCATGATTTATTATGATCGGGTTGCTTTATGTGAATTGATTGTTTAGAGTGTAGGTTTTTACTTAATATGGCTTTTGTAAGATGCTTAGAACCATTGTTGTATTGTTTAGATGTATATTGTTAGTGTTATAGAAATCTCTTTTATATAGGTTTTATATTATGATACTGAAAAGCAATGCTGCATTTTTCTATTGTTACTTATAATGGGTTTTTGATTAGATAACTATGGATAGGGGCCCTGGAAGTGGAAGCGGATCTCGTTGGACTACAACTCTTTACCACGTATAGGTGCAAGTATTTGGACTTTTTGACTCCTTTGGTTGATACACGAAGGTCTCCACCAAATAATGGTTTAGACAGTCATGGCAGTTCATTTTCAAGCGGTGGGCATAAGTCTTATCCGCGTCGGAAGGTAGACATTCTCCTAGTGAAGGTTCAAATCAGTGGAATGAGGCTCTACTGCAGACAAATATTGGTACTGAAGTTGTTTTCTTTTACTTCCCTTAGTATATTAGCTATTTCATGTTTCATAGAAGATTTAATGATTTTGTATTGTTTTTGTAGGTGATAATTGTATGCCAATTGAATTCAATGACATTCATATGCCACCAAACATGAAAAGATGAGCATAAATCTTTTCTCACCATCTTATTTCGTCCTCCATGCTTACAGTAAGCTTTTATTTAATCTCAATCGATCGAATGTTCAATTTTCAATTATCCACCTTGCTTGAAGTAAATGACTTGTGATTTTTACGTAATCTGGTTATGAACTGGTCAACAATTTTTTAGGAATCTACTGTTAGAACTTTGTTGTTGAACTTCTAATGCCCAAACTTATTTTTGCTGCGGGTATACCATTATGATCAGTTGGGAAACTAAGATCATCTTTTTGATGGTTTCTAGCTTGATCGTTGATTGCATGCCTTCTTCAATTTTTAAAATCAATGAATTTTCGCAACACACCTTTAAAATAGAGCAAGAACAAGACATGGTTGTCAATTTTTTTTTACAAGTTCTCATATTTTATTCACATGGTTGAATCGTTTGTGTACAAGTACTGAGTTGTTATTATTTTGAATTCATTTTGTTTGAATTTTTTGCAGATGGAATGAAAGTTTGTACACACAGAGTAATGGATGCATTTATGAACCTCCATATACTGAGTGTCAACTGCCAAATCTGCTGGGTAAGGATGTGGACTTACTCTTAATTAAGACTTCTACCAATTCACTGTGTATATTTAGGTACATAATCTCAATTTCTTCATGAGTTATGGATGGGAATTTTACATAGAAAAGTGTATTCAGTTTACTTACTATGCTGGTGTTTTATGTATTTATTTTTTCTAATTTTGTCAAAACCTGGATGCAGGATACCCTATAAGCAGCAAATTTCAATGAGTATAGATGGAAGACTGAGGAATCTCAGTCTTGTTGGAATCCTGATTCGTTAGAACATGTTTTGTGCCATATAAGTAAGAAAGAAAAGCCTAGTGATGTTTAGGTTTTTATGACTGGGTGGGATAACATTAATGCTCTGAAGGATCAGCTCCAAGCACGCCCTCTTTTAGGAGATCCTAGAAGAATTTTGTTGCTTGCGTTGCATGGATCAATGACTACCCCGGAATAGGTATGTGAGAGCACATACTTGTAAATTCCAGGATAGTCCATGCTATTATGCTATTATTATCATTCTGCCATGCTACTAGCAATGGTGTGAGCAGATTCCTTGTCTCATTTCCTCTTCTTCTTCTTTTTACGTTAATGGATTTAGTCTTGGTCTGTTTTTGTTTACAGCTTTTAGGGCCTCAGCAATGGACCTGATTTGAACGAGGTTTCCAGAAAATGAAGGCATAGATGGTGACGTCTTGCCTTCTTCTAGTGTTGAAACTTTATGTTTTTTTAAGCTTGTAATAGGATGTTGGTCAAGGTTTTCCAACTAAGTCTCCAACTTTTCCAGACTTGGAACTTGCAATATATTTAGAAAGTTAAATTGTAAACTGGATACACTTTTTAATACAAATCGAGTTTGAAAGTCATTATCAATTTACTTTTTTTAGATCAAAATATTCTAATATCCTCACTTTACAGGTTTGGGACTAACTACATTGTTTGTGTTCCTTTGCAGCACTGGAGATCTTAGAGGCTTACAGATTCAAATTAACAGAGAAGATGAAAGATGGAATAATCTAAAAATAAAGGTATAAATGGCTTCAAATTACAACTTCACTATTTTTCCCATAGTAAATTGTGATCAGTCTGGCCATATTGGTTTGTTTAGTTACATCTGCCACTTTCTAATATAAACCGTCCATTCAGTATAACACTTACTTTAGAGATAGAATCACATCACTCTGTTCTTATGAAAGTCTGCTATTATAGGGGTGTGCAAAAAGAAGAGGGTATATAATTGCAAGTTCCCAGTCTTGCATCTGAATTTTTTGCTGTACTGCGAAAAATTGCAACTTTCTAAAAAAATTGCATTGTTTGGTTTTGCAGACAAGAAGATCTGAATGTCAAAGTAAAGTATTAACTAGATCCTTCAAAAAGATTGCAAATACTGAGGGTGTATCGGGTTTCCACAGTCCATAAACTTCGAAAGTTTGTTTTCTTACTTGCAATCATATTTTTTTGTTTCTTTGTTCATAAAGAATAAAATGGTTTTTTTGTAAATGTGTATGAATGAATTGTAAATTGCGGAGAGTTTACAGGCCTGTGTTTCAGGTTCAGGTGGTGTATTGCCGGCCTGTGTTTCAGGTTCAGTTGTATTGCCGGCCTGTGTTTCAGGTGTAATTGTGCAGGCCTATAAACTGGAAGGCCAGGTCCATGAGAATGACCTGGGCCATCCATTTTTTTAATTGTAATTGAAAGAGTTGTCACAGATTTAACTGTGACATAAACTGTGAAGAAAAACAACACGTGTCATCATCTTAATGCTGTTACAAATGAGAGTAACAGTTTAAATGTTACAATAATAGTGACAAAAAGATGACAGGTGTCCATAGGGAATTTGTTGCAAAAAATATGCAACACTTATATGTGTTATTGTAATCGTAAGAAAAAGTGACACGTGGTGTCATCACCAAATTGTTGCAAAGTGAGAACAACAACTATATCTGTTACAATTACTGTGACAAATGAGCCACGTGTCACTTTTCTAAAATTAGGCTAACTGTTATTAATTAATGTAACAGTTCATAAATGTGACTGTAACCATATTTTGTCACAGTGAAAACTGTTACAAAAAAAAGATAACGATTAATATCACAGCGTTTCTCTAACGGTGTATATGTGTGACAATTTGTTTTAGTAACAGACATTCCCTGTAACAAAAAACGGGATTTGGTGTAGTGATTTCTTTACCCGTAACTAATGAGGTTCCATTACCTTCTATTGTGCAGGCACCGAAACTATAATTGAAGCCGCTTCTAGACCACCTAAAGTAAGCGTACTTGGGTAATAAAGAAGAACGTCTCCTTAGGGTTCTGAAAGAGCACAAAATGGCTATTGGTTGGACAATTGCTGATATCAAAGGAATTAGTCCATCCATGTGCATGCATAGAATACTAATGGAGGATAATTTCAAGCCAGTACGTGATGCTCAGCGTAGGATTAACCCCCCAATGATGGAGGTCGTGAAGAAATAAATCCTCAAATTACTAAGTGTGGGGGTGATTTACCCAATTTCTGATAGCAAATGGGTTATCCCATTTCAAGTGGTACCTAAGAAAGCAGGTGTCACTGTTGTTAGAAATCAAGATGATGAACTTGTTCCTACAAGAGTTCAAGCTGGATGGAGAGTGTGCATAGACTACATAAAGCTTAATGCCACAACTCGAAAGGATCACTTTCCTTTGCCTTTTATTGATCAGATGTTAGAGAGGTTAGCGGGACATTCATATTATTGCTTTTTGGATGGTTATTCGAGGTACAATCAAATTGTTATTGCACCAGAAGATCAAGAGAAGACTACTTTTACTTGTCCTTTTGCTACATTTTCCTATAGACGAATGTCGTTTGGTCTTTGCAATGCACCTGCCACTTTTCAGAGGTGTATGGTCAGTATATTTTCTGACTATGTGGAACATATTGTTGAGGTATTTATGGATGATTTTAGTGTTTATGGTGATTCATTTGATATTTGTTTACAAAATCTTGAACTTGTGCTTAAAATATGCATGGACACTAATCTTGTTCTTAATTGGGAGAAATATCACTTTATGGTAAACCATGGAATAGTGCTCGGTCATATTGTGTGCTCTCGGGGCTTGAAGTTGACAAAGCAAAGATATACCTGATAAGAAACTTACAATATCCCACTTTGGTGAGGAAATTCGTTCTTTTCTTGGTCATGTAGGTTTTTATAGGCGGTTTATCAAGGATTTCTCCAGAATCTCAATGCCGATGTGTAGATTATTGCAAAAGGAAGTTATTTTTGACTTCAACAAGGAGTGCAAGGATGCCTTTGATAGATTAAAAGAATTGTTGACAACTGTACCAATTATCAAGTCATTGGATTGGAGTTTACCATTTGAATTAATGTGTGATGCAAGTGACTATACAGTTGGACCCTTTTTGGGTCAAAGAGTAGACAAGTTGTCTCATGTGATTTATTATCAACTATTCCACTCAACTATTCCACTACCGAGAAAGAATTTTTGGCTATAGTGTTTGCAATAGAAAATTTTAGATCATATTTAGTGGGTTCAAAAGTGGTTGTGTATTCTGATCATGCAGCACTTAGGTACCTATTAAAGAAGAAATAAGCTAAGCCAAGACTTATACGGTGGATTCTACTATTGCAAGAATTTGATTATGAAATCAAGGATAAAAGAGGTGTTGAAAATACTGTTGTTGATCATCTCAGTAGACTTGTTGTTTCCGAAGAAGAACTTCCTTTACAAGATCATTTTCCAGACGAACAACTTTTCTCAATTGAAGATTCAACACCTTGGTACGCGGATATAGTGAACTACTTGGTTACAAGACAAGTACCTAGTACAAGGTCTAATTTTCAAAAGCTTAAGCTTAAGAAAATCGCCAAGCAGTATGTGTGGGATGAGCCCTACTTATGGAAACACAGTTCTGATCAAATCATCCGCAGGTGCATACCTAATTCTGAATTTCAATTTATTCTTACTTTTTGTCACACATATGCATGTGGTGGTCACTTTGGTTCTAAACGTACTGCTTTCAAAGTACTTTAAAGTGGATTTTATTGGCCTGCCCTATTTGAGGATGCATATATTTTTAACAAATCTTGTGATAGATGTCAAAGAACTGGCAATCTTGGTGCTCGAAATCAAATACCACTCACACCAATTCTTTCTGTTGAAGTATTTGATGTGTGGGGAATTGATTTTTTGGGTCCTTTTGTCAATTCTTATGGAAAATTTTATATACTTATTGTTGTGGATTATGTTTCAAAATGGACCACCCCTACTAATGATTCTCAAGTTGTTTGTGAGTTTGTGAAGGAATATATTTTTTCTAGACATGGTACACCAAGAATGGTTATCAGTGACGGAGGCTCACATTTCAAAAATCCTTTCATGCTCTTCTCAAGAAGTACAATATAACACACAAGGTTGGTACGCCATATCACCCACAAACTAGTGGGCAAGCCGAAATCTCAAATCATGAGATTAAATCCATTCTTCAGAAAACCGTGAATACTACACGGAAAGATTGGAGTTATATGCTTAATGATGTATTATGGGCATATAGAACGACATACAAAACAATATATTAATATTGGCTTATTTGAGAAGCCTAGTTGGCTTATTATTGAAGCCCTTTTTGTTTATTGTGGAAACATAATTGGCTTATTTGAGAAGCCCAGTTGGCTTATTAATGAAGCCCATTTTGTTTATTGTGGAAACATAACTGGCTTATTTGAGAAGCTCAGTTGGCTTATTATTGAAGCCCATTTTGTTTATTGTGGAAACATAATTGGCTTATTTGAGAAGCCCAGTTGGCTTATTATTGAATCACATTTTGTTTATTGTGGAAACCATTTTTAATCCTGAAAGAAGAGGATAATTATTTTTAATTATTATATAAGATAATGGTTAAGATAAGTCAAAAACCTAGCAGAGAAGGAGGAAATTAGTTTTATGATTATTTTAGATAAGTATAAAATGGTTAATTATTATTTAAGATAATAATTAAGATAAATAAGGATGGTGATAAAGGTTATCATGAATCTGGCTACTTTTTTGGGTTAAGTACAAGTAAAGGAGGTTATTAAGTTAACTATGAAACCCTAAACCTAGATTGACTATTCTGCCTATAAATAGAGGCAAAATCCTAGATAAAAGGTACAGATTTTCTAATCCTTTCCATACAATACACCTGTGAAGAAACTATGTCTGACTTTAGCATCGGAGTATTTTTTGCAGGTACCCCCACCATTTCATACCAATCATTCCAGCAATTTCTTGAGAATCTGAATCAGAATTTGGAGATCAATCAGTCACAAACTCATCAACATTTGGTGAAATCAAGTCTATGGTGTGGATTTAATCCATCTACACGTATCTCGAAGAGTGTTGGGGTGAATATTTTTGCACCAACATCTTTTGGCGCCGACTAAGGGGAGTGACAAGCAAAAAGATCGTGTTGTTCCCCTGCAAAAGAAGTTTTTTATCTTTCAAATTATTTTGGAAGAGATGTTTCAGTAACATATATTGAAGTGTTGCAAAAGCCTCAGCAACAACTGAACAAGGTGTTGCAGATCCGTACAGAAATTGTTCTCGTGTTGCAGATCTGTTCAGAAAAAACAACTGTTAAAAGGGTGTTGCAGATCTGAACAAAAACTGTTCTCGTGTTGCAGATCTGTTCAGAAACAGCAACTGTTACACAGGTGTTGCAGATCTGAACAAAAACTGTTCTCGTGTTGCAGATCTATTCAGTAACAGCAACTGTTATATTGGTGTTGCAGATCCGTTCAGAAACATTCCTCAGTGCTACAGATTTGTTCAGAAACCGCAACATTTAACGTGGTGTTACAGATTTATCAAGAGAACAGCAACAGCAACAGATAAAGCGTTACAGAGAACATTGGGACAGAAACTCTTTTCTGTTACAAAGTCAGTGTTACAAAGTACAAAAAAAAAAGAGAGGCTTACATGGAGTCTTCAAGAGCAAATCAACATGGAAGGAATTGAGGGGAACCTATCGCAAATCCTCCAACTCAAAGCGTCGTCAATCGAATAATACGGAGCGCCGTCGTATAGCCTTTGCAAGATGGAAGGGAAGCATCAGTTTCATCAACAACATCAAGAGCACCCTCTGTAAGAACTTGCCCGAGTTTCAGAGGAAACAACATTTGGGTACGTAGAACATTGCCTCGGACTAATAGTGAAAACGCCAACCTGCATCCAGGCACTCAGGGTATTCATCTTGAAACAATTTCTAATAGAGGCGTACGACACCCACCACGTACCGAGCAAGTTAACAATCTGCAAGTGACAACCATTGATTTGACGCTACATGAGCGTTACCAGGAGTTAGAAAGGGAAAACAAGCGGCTCTTCATCGCATTGGAGAAAAGGAAGGAGTTAGAAGGAGTGCACGCCTCATGTTCCTAGAGCAACATGACAAACCGTCGTGCACGCCAAGAACATGACACCGCACGCGGAAGGAATGAGGCTCTTGATGGATGATGAACCAACCGAGACGATGAAATAAGAATGGAGGGTACCAGAAATGACCGAGAACACAGTCGTGGTCCACATAAAAATGGTTACTATGATCGCTACATACCGGATGAGGTACGTTCCCAAGAGCAAGACAGACGATCCGGGCCAAGCCATAGACGACCAAAAAGGCGCAGGCATAGAGACGATTATGTCTACAAGGATCATTCAAAAAGATCCAGGCGCGAGAGAGACCGTCCATAGAAAAGGACAGATCCGCTCAGGAATGAGCGAATCCGTAGAGAAACTGAAGGTGACTCGCAACGGAATGAGGAGCTTAGCAGAAGGAAACTCAATGAAATGATTGAAGAAGTATTAGCTCAAAAGCAATCCAAAGACGAGAGACAACAAATATTGTCGATGAAAAAGTCAATGGCTTCACCATTTATTGACAAGATAAAACGTTTCCGCCCGCCTCTAAACTTCGTCCAGCCTCAGTTCAAAGAGTTTTTTGATGGAAAGAATGGCGATCCAGTTGAGCATGTCCAACATTTCCAAGATTCTATGAGTTTGTGGGGGTATAGTGATGATCTACTCTGCAGAACCTTACCGATAACCTTGACTGGTAAAGATTTAACCTGGTTTTCACAATTGGAATCAAATTCAATAACAAACTTTGGAATGTTGTCGGACGCATTTTTTGAACAATATAAAATCAATCTCGGGAACAGGAAGGGGAGCAGCCACTTGTTTATTTTACAACAAGAGACAAATGAAAATCTCTTAGACTTCACACGAAGATTTCGTCAAGAGGTTAGTGAAGTTGGAAAGGTTGACCCTGGCCTCGTGATTGAAGCATACAAGAATGCTTTGCCTTATGACGAGTTTGGGATATACAACTCTTTAACTTCCAACCAGTTGGAGCACTCAAGGAGTTGTATAACAGGGCATATAGATATGGAAGAGCTGAAAAGGAGAAAAAAGCCAAGATGTCACAAGCATCAAAAGGGCCCAGAGCCGAAGGGCATGCCAAACCAAAGCAGCAATTTGAGGGTGATTCTAAAAGGAAAAACCATGATGAATCCAGAAGCAGGCCTGGAAATGGAGAGGACGCCTGAAGAAATCAAGGAAAAGAGAAGGTGAATTTTCCCAGTCTAAACATCGGACTCGGAGAGATTTTCAAGAAGATTATGGGCTCACTTCCAGATCCAAAGCCGTTGCCGATAGAAACAAAGGATAAGAGATACAAGAACAAATATTGTGATCATCATCGAGATCATGGACACAATGCAGACTCTTGTCGTACGCTTGCGGCTGAAATCCAAAAATTATTGAAGACTGGAAGCTGCAGTAGTATGTGAAGAAGGATATAGCACGGGTCAACACACTAGATATACGAGAGATCAGAGTAAGCCATGCAAAAGTGAATTCAGCGTCAAGAAAGGCACATGAAAATGCGACCCGTCTAAAGTTGCGTCACATCCATGACTGGCGAGTATCAAATAAAGTTGATTACGCCAATCTGATTGGAACTGAAACTCTAGAGGAAGGGAAAAGTGAGATATCCTTTTCGAATGAAGATCTTGCTGGAGTTTATCAGCCTCATAATGATGCAATTTTTATCTTGGCTCTCATTGGAATGTACAAGGTACGCCGAGTTCTAGTCAACACTGGAAGCTCTATCAGTGTCATATTCTCCGGAGTGTATTCCTCAATGAACTTGAATGAGGGCCAAGTTGAAGCTGACGATAATCCGATCATCGGATTCAGCGGTGAGACAATGACATCAATTGGAATAGTAAGTTTGCCTATGATTGTGGGAGGAAGAACAGTTATGCAGTACTTCTCATTGCTATATTGTCGTGCACCTTATAATTCCATATTAGGACGTGATTGGATTCATGCAATGGAGGCAATAACTTCTACTATTCATCAATGTTTGAAATTCATTACTCCAGCAGGGGTGATGAAGGTTAGAAGCGATCAAGTGGCGTCTCATAAATGCCATGAAAGCGCAATGGAGGAGTATAGAAAGTCTGAACTAAAAGGTTCAGAGATACTCCATGTTGGGAAGAAAGTATAGCAATCACAGTGCTTCCCAACCTCTTATCAAGGAAGAGGAAAGGAATGCCCGCCAACTATTCAGGAGTTGGTATAAGTACAGATTGGGAATCAAAAGGAGCATACAATGTTTATCGGAGCAGAGCTACCTTTAGGCGAAAGTGAGAGCTTGATTAACCTATTGAAGGGTAATAGAGATGTGTTCTCTTGGAGCCTTGGAGATATGCCAGGCATCGACCCTGACGTCGCATGCCATAAGTTGAATATCAGTAAAGGATCTAAACCAATAAGGCATAAGCCACGAAAAATGGCACCGGAACGGAAGGCAAAGGTTGATGAGGAGATAGACAAGATGTTAGAGGTGAGAATAATAAGACCAGTCAAGTATCCAAAGTGGTTGGAAAATATTTTAGCATTTCCGAAGAAAAATGGGAAAATTCGGGTATGTATCGATTTTACAAATTCAAATAAAGTATACTCAAGTGATCCTTACCCAATACCCAGGATTGTGGAATTAGTGGATGCTACTGCCGGTTTCGATAGATTGTCATTTATGGATGGTTTCTGCGGCTATAATCAAATTCCGCTATATGAAGAAGATCAAGAACATACGGCATTCATAACAGATAAAGGGATATATTGTTATCTGGTCATGCCATTTGGTTTGAAAAATGCAGGAGCAACTTATCAGCGTCTTGTAGATGAAATGTTCAAGGATATGATCGGGGATACCATGGAGGTCTATATTGATGATATGGTGGTCAAGTCCAAAAAGAAGGAGTCTCACCTTATGGACTTGAAAAGAACCTTTGATCAGTTACGACGATATGGAATGAAGTTAAATCCAGCAAAGTGCTCCTTCGGGCTTACGTCTGGGAAGTTTCTTGGATATATGATGACTCAGAGAGGGATCGAAGCCAATCCAGAGCAAATTAGAGCAATATTGGAAATGCCATCGCCAAGAAATAAAAGGGAAGTGCAAAGGCTTACTGGGAAATTGGCTGCATTAAACAGATTCATCTCTCGAGCTTCGGACAAATGTAAACCTTTTTTCCTGATTCTGAAGAAGGCCAAAATTTTTGGTTGGAATGAGGAATGTGAGCATCCATTCGAAGAAATTAAGCTGTATTTAACTTCACCTCCAGTCCTAACAAGTCCAAAGACTGGCCAAACGGTCTACATCTATTTGGCTGCAAGTGATTATGCTGTCAGTGCAGTATTGTTTGTTCAAGAACCGGAGGAGAGACCCGTCTATTTCGTTAGAAAATCCCTGACAGACTCTGAGACCAGATACTCAAAAATAGAAAAAATGGCGTTAGCTCTTATGCATGCAGCAAGGCGTTTAAAGCCATATTTCGAAGGACGGCGACTTGTAGTCTATACTGAGTACCCGTTAAAGAAGGTATTAGGGAGAACTGATGACTCCAGCAGGCTGGCCACATGGTATACTTACCTTGGCGCATACACCATTGATTATGAGCCAAGAATGGCCGAGAAGGGGCATGCAATAGCGTCTTTGATGGCGGACTTCCCAGTATATGATATTCCAGTTGCAGAATCCATGCTCGATGAGGAGGTCTTGCATGATAATGATGGTATACGACCCATCCCGCTGCCATGGGAAATCATAAACTTTAGTAAGAAATCTTAAAAATCAGAAAATGAGGAAATAAGTAACAAGGACTCAGTAATGACGCCTGAAGGTGATAGAGGAATATGGCAGGTCTACATAGACGGATTCGCGAACACCTACGGGGAAGGTATTGGGTGTGTGTTGATTTCCCCCGAAGGATTACAAATCGAAAAGGAAGTCCGGTCAGGATTTACAGCCTCAAACAATTAAGCCGAATACGAGGCTGTAATTTCAGGCTTGAAGACGGCTCTTCACTTGGGGGCGCGGAAGGTTAAGCTGACAACGGATTCAAAACTGGTTTCCAACCATTAAAGTGGCGCATATAAAGCCAGGAATGAAAGGTTATCATCTTACTTGGAGTACATACATGAGCTAGCAAAGGAATTCGAGGTGTTCGATATCGAGCAAAAGCCAAGGATAGAAAATAGGCATGCAGACGCTCTTGCTTACGTGTCAACAGACGTTATGTCAGATACAACACGGTATATTGTAGTTGATTTACAAGAGCTTCCTAGAATTCACGATACCGTCAATGTTGCACACAAAGTTTACGCCGATAAGAGCAATTCCTCATCATCCGAAACCCAGAATGATCCTATGGATATTGATGAAGCGCTCAATGATTGACCCGAGGATTGGAGACAGCCGTACATTCGCTACCTACAAACACAAGAGATTCCAGATGATAAATACAAAGCCGGAAAAATAACGAAAACTGCTTGGAGATATACTATGATAGAAGGTGAATTATATAATAAACCTATCTCAATGGAACCATACCTTCAATGTGTAACCCAAGATACTGGGAAGAAGTTGTTAGCAAAGGCACATAAATGATGTTGTGAGAACCATTCTGGAGGTAGAAGCTTGGCACACAGATTGATGTCTCAAGGATACTTTTGGCCCTATATGCAAAATGATGTGAAGGAATACACGAATAAATGTATGGCATGTCAGTTACATGTCCCTCTAATAAAGAGACCGGCAAATGAGTTACATCCAGTAAATAGCCCGTGGCCATTTAGCAGATGGGGTTTAGATATTATAGGTCTATTCCCCACGACACCTGGGGGCGTCAAGTACTTGTTAGTGGCGACCGAATATTTTACTAAATGGGTGGAAGCAGTAGCATTGGTAAGAACGGAGGAAGTACACGTCCGTAGATTCATCTGGGAGAACATAGTATGCAGGTTCGGTGTCCCAGCGGTGATCGTTTCTGACAACGAAAAGCAGTTTGACTCAGAAACAATCAAGTCATTGTGCGAAGGACTACATATTAAACACAACTTTTTTACTCCTTACTACGCACAGAGTAATGGACAAGCGGAGGCAACAAATAAGGTTATCCTAGATAATTTGAAGAAAACCCTAGATAAAGCCAAGGGAAGGTGGACGGAATTCTTACCTGGAGTTATGTGGGCGTATAGGACGACACCAAGGCGATCAACAGGATTCTCACCCTTTACATTAGCATACTGAACAAAAGCCGTACTTCCTATAGAATTGTAGTTGCAGGAATTCCTACACTACACCCTACTCAAGAATTTATCAATATTTACGACACAATTTGAAGATTAAGGACCTTTTTTATTAATATGATCTTAATAGAATTACAGTAATCAAGAATTTAATTCACTTAACAAGATTTTCTCTCTCCTAAAATTTTTCTTAGCACTCAAAAATTCATCTCTCTCTCTGGAACTATTCATTTCCTTTATATAGGCATTTACATAATGGATTACAACTCATGACAGCTCATTTACAGCTAAGATCCCCTTTAATTTCGGATCTGGGTTCTTGCGATAAATCGCAGTTAGCATCGCCTTAATCATTCACAGATTTTATTGATTCGTCGTATAAATGTCACAGTTTTCTCAAGTTTCTGTCGTTTTCATCTGATATGTCATTCCTTACGTCACTTTGAGATGTATCGCAGAATATCATTGATGTATCGTAGAACTGTTGTTTATTTCGCAGGAATATTGTTGTGACAATATTCTGATCCTACATCCTTCCTCTTCTCATATCTTTTCTGCGAAGAAGATAAAGATCATGAGAATTTAAGTTTCTTGATTTGCCACAACTCCTTGTCTTTTCACATTTCCTTCACTCTGACATGTCTCTGCATCCATCGCTAGATATTCTATGCGTGTTTCTTCTCTCATCTATTCCTTGACACATCTTTTTTCAACCGTTGAATTCTGACCATTCACGTCTTTTCTTCATTGAATGCATTGATGTTCTCAAGAATCTTCTTCTCTTATAAATATCTTCTTCGCTAATCTCTCCTCTTCTTTTTACTTTCTTTTTTCACTTTTTCTCTGCAACTCTACTGTTCTTCATCTTCTTCCGCAAATTACGGATCTATTACTATTTCAATTTTGTTTCTTTATTCTTCTTCATCTTAATCATCATTCCCATACTAAAAAATGGCTCCTGCTAAAAAATTAGGTCAACCTACTTTCCAAAAACACCAACAAAAGCTCCAAACTTTAGGTTTCACACTTTCCGAGATCCCCGGTCAATCTTCGACTCGATCTCTCCATTGATCTAGTTTCAGGATTTCCTTCTTCCAATGGGAAAATCCTTATTTCGCTAGGTCAACTAGAAGATGGCCTTCCTATCCCTCTTTATAACCCAGATCTCCCTCTTTTTTATGAAATTATTTCTCACGCTAAATTCTCACGAGCAATCTACCAATTAAGTGGGGATTGTATTCATCTCATTCTTGAATATGCCTTTCCTGGAGCTGGTAAAGGATCTCGCTATCCTGAATCTGCGAAACATCCTGATTTTAAAGATATCCTAATTATTCCAGCGAAATATACCGTGGAGAATTTCTTTGAGAATTATCAAGTGATTCCCATGAAGAAAGAGAGCTCGTGTTGGGCTGTTCTTTTGAATAAGAATAAGAAGGTTGTGAAGGATAAACTTCTTATGCAAGATATAGACTATCATTCAAGTAAAAACCAAGGTCCACGCTTCTTAAAAGATGATAAGTGGTGCGGATTTCCTCTCCTCCTTGAAGGTCCATATATTTCTGGCACTCTTGATCTTTCTGCGAATCCTGCGAATCTTGCGGCATATCGTCCTTGGGTTTTTAACTGGCCTGAAAGGAATTCTGAGGTATATCTCGCAAAATTTATCATTATTTGCGGATTTGGATAAATGTATTATTCTTACTGATTATTGAAATATCTTTTATCAGATTGAAAAAAATGAAACTTAGCTATGCCAATACTAGGAATCCCAACCTCCTACAAATTTTGAAAACCTTCACAGATGAAGTAAGAAACAATATTCTATAACCTTTAACAATATATTGTTGCCCCTGTTTCTTATCTTTATGTGTGATTGTTTTCAAGGAAATACCATTTGTCGCGGCGGTTATAGACAAAGATAAAGGCAAAAGATTAATAACTCCAAATGAAGGTTCCGGTGCTTCTCCTCGCCGCAATAAAAATCAAACTGTTGATGGTCCTCCAAAGAAAATCCAAAAAACTCAACCACTTCCATCTTTAAATTCTCCACTCATAAAGACTTCTCTTACCGCTGATAAAGATAATGAGATTGAAAAGAATGGTGGAGTTAATAATGATGCTTCTGTGGGCACTTCAACACATATTTCCTCCGCAAGAATTAGGTCTGCGATGGGTCTTTCTCAACCTGAGACTCCAATGGATCAATTGTCGAACATTTTTAGAAACCCCATACAAGGTGTTGGAGAAGATGATATTACTCGTACTTGAGACTATCTCTCAAAGATCTACGACGCTTCAATCTTGACTAATAATAAAGATCTTAAAGGAGTCTCAAGATTTATTAACCCAGGTTTTCTTCATGCGCTAGCTTCGTTGGTATGCCCCTTTCCTTCATTTTTCTTGTAGTAAAACTTTACATTTTTCATGAGTATCAAAGATCTTTTACTTATCTTACTCATTTTCTCTTTTCTGTCACAGACTGCTAGAGCTTCTTTTTCTGTTGCTTCAGAATTAGAAAGTAGATTATCATCATCATAGAAAAGTATTACTGATTCACAATCTGAATCTGCGAAACTTTGTGAGAAGAATAAGCAATATGAAGCTGAAATCTCTATTCTTCGCGAAAAATGTAAACAGTTGGAAGTTACTAGGAATACTGAGCTTCTTAATAAAAACAAATCGCTTGAAGTAAAAATTCAAGTTCTTCAACAGAAATTAGTTGACAAGGAGAAATTCTGCAAACAAGTTATTGGTATAAGTCTTTTCCCCCCCTTTTTTTTTCTCGCTATTTTAGCTTATTTGGGCAACCATTTTAAAGATGCCTATAATCTTACTGATGAAGCCCTCATTCTTAATTCTTTTGATGAACCCATAGATGAAACCACTCTTCTTCAGCGTCTTAATGACGCTTTAAATAACTATTCAGACGAAAAAATTAATACTCTTGAGTACATCCAATAGTTTAAAGACTTGCAGAGATGAGTTTAGAGAAAAAATCAAAGTCTTAAAAGGCAAGAAAAATGAACTTGAGAAGGATAAAGAATGCATTACTCTTCAAGGCGCTGAAGCTCTATCAAAATTCCGCAATACCCTTATTGATACTGAATTTGAGAGAGATAGACTTAAGAATGAAAACATTAAACTTCTTAAAAGAGAAGAACAAATCCGTTCCAATCTTCTCATTCAAAGTGATGATGAATTCGCATGGGCTGCGACAATTCTCGATAATGCTAGGAAAAATTTAGCGATAGATGTCAGTCTTCATACCGAGCAAGCAACCTTGATACAAGAAATGATCCATGAAAGAGAAGGTTATTTATTGCTCCTCTAATATCTTTGTATTTCTTGTAGATTTCTAAAAATTTGTTGTTGTATCATCGCAGAATCTGAAGAAAAATATTCCAAAAGGATAACAGAACTTGAAGAAGAAAAAAGTGGTCTTGCGAAAAATCTTATTTCCCGTAATGAAAAAATCTTAAGACTGCGAGAGAAAATAAAGATATCCAACTCAAACTTGCGTAATAATCTTCTCACCGTTCGCAATAATGCTATTGAGAAAGTTTGCAAAAATAACGATCTTCCTCTTAGTTTATATCCTTGTATTAGGAATAATATCCCAGCTAGTTCTCAAGTACCAATTATTTCTGATAGTGAGGCTGATATAGATGAAAGTGAAAACGAAGATGAGGAAGGAACTAATGATGAAAATGGTGAAGACGAAGATGAAGATAATGATAGAGATAAATCTCAATAGTTTTGTTTTTTCTTTTTGATTTTCTCCTGTATTTCTCTCTTTCTTTCTTGCGATAATTATCTGCGACAAATTGTAATATTCTGCGAATTATCTGCATCTCCTGATGTCTTTCAATATATAAATTCTTTTTTGCTTCTATCTGTTTGTCATTAAAAATTCAAGAGACAATTCTTTTTGCAAGATGGTTAATATAATCATTAATCTCCAATTATTTGTATGAATTTATCATATAATGATGAATAACAATATTTACCCTTCTATGCATCATTCCCATACTTGCCTCTTGTTATTAATCTGCAATATGATAAATGAATTATCGCAAATAATGCTGCAAAAGATCTGTTATATGCTTCGCAGATATAACCTCTCTTGTGGTCTTATTTCGCCTTCCTAGTTAAAGGTCTTATTATGCCACTTTTAGGCGACAAGATCGCAGGACATTCTTACTTTCACATGTAATAATCCATTGATCTTGCCTTATCATTTATTTTGATCTCTGCGACAATATGATAAGTCTAAGCCATCTTGTGAGATTAATCTCTTTTTGATTTTTAAGACTTATGACATTGCCGTCTTTACGATTTATATCCTCTTATCATTGATTTCATTTACCTCATCTTTTGATCTTTATCGCAAAAACCCATTGATCTCATCTTAACATTTATTTTTAGGCTTTTTGGCCTGTCATGCAGCAATATGACGGGCCTAAATATTCTTGCGAATATAAAGTCCCATGACATTGCTGTCTGTGTCACGCAACTATATGACGGGCCTAAATATTCTTTCAAATATAAAGTCCCATGACATTGCCGTCTTTGTTGATACACATCTCCCTAATGGAGGGTATCGCCCTTATCTTCCCCCCGGTTGCCCCTTCAAGGATTATACATCGGCCATACAAGACTAGCACTTTCCCATCCGGTTCTGCCAACAACCAGTTGTTTTCGCAGCCTTGTCCTTTATGCCTATATGGCTTATAGTTACAAGACTGCACCCTAGTGGGGTTTTCTTCGGGCCGAACACATCGTAGCCAAGACTTTCCATGGATGTCCAGGGTAGGTTCATCCATCCCGGGCACCCACAACTCAACCGTGTACCTCAGCGCCTTGATCATACTTTGCATTCCTTAGGAGAAACTCTCGGGCGCCCAACCAGGGTATAACCTTATATAGTTGGGAATCCAAGTTATCTCTCCCGGATGGATTTTCTATAATCCCAAATCTCCATGACTAGGTTCCAGCAGCAGTATAGCCTTTCCCATAGCCATGCAAAGAGATACCCCCCTTATGACGTACTTTAAGGACATTGCCTCTTACGGAATATAATCCATGAACTAGGGTGTACGCCACAAAGGTTCGTCCCATTCTTATATGTTTTTAGGCGATTTGCGCCCATCTCATGCATTTGCGTTAAAAATTCTTATATGATTTGAAATCATCATCTTTTTCTTTTAATAGAAAAATTCTTATTTTTGAACAAAGTTTTTCTTTTAATATTCTGTCTGCATATTTCTTACGGTTCTTGTTTTTCAATTGTTCGCAACATGATATTGTTGCACTTTTTTTCTTCTGTAACTAATGATTATTCGCAATATTTTGTTGCTTTTTATTTTCTTGCGCAAAATGAAGATTTTAAGTTTATCCCAGCACCTTGCATTTGTTTATTTTCCTGCGAAGAATGAAGATTTCTACTTTTTCCCATCTTTACGCGATTAATCACCATTAATTCTTTTGGCACAAACTATTCTTGTAATATATCCTTTCCCCGCAACTCTATACTGTCCACCATCAATTTCTATGCTCTCTGAGTTTGCTTCCTGTTATGTTGCCAATTACGATTTCTGGCGTTTCTTCTTCGCAAGTATTAATGTCAACTTCATAACACTTTTTTCCTTCAAACCAATCACCTTTAATTATCCCAATACCATGGGGATGTGGAAACTTTATTCATTGATGATATGTGGATGCTATGCCCAAGATCCCATGGAGCCATGGTCTTCCAATAAAATCATTATAAGGAGATTCTATATCTACTACACAGAACTTAATTTTTGAAGATATCTTGTTCAATGGAATTTCCATAGTAATTTCTCCTTTTGGCTTATTTGCAGTGCCATTGAAACCATAGATTTTGTAAGTTGAGGGAATTAACTCATCATCTCTTCCACCCATTGTACGATAAGTATGATAAAATAAGATGTCTACCGAGCTGCCAATGTCAATTAAAACCCTGTCTATTGCCCAAGAATTATTTGCTGCATCATCATCATCTTCTTCTTCTCTGTACTTTGGATTTATCTCTAACTTCACCACTAACGGGTTGTCATGCATCTTCCCTGGCTCTGGTATCTCTTGTGCAGTAAAAGAAATAATTTGTTTATGCCATTCTTCTAACGGAGAAATCTTCGCAATATTCATCACCTCTCTTCCCTCTATATCCCTCGCAAATACTCTACTTAGCACATTATCATGGAAATCTTCTATTGTTTTTTGCGAATGTACAATTGAATTGCAAAATAGATTTTTTTCTGTAGCTCCTACTTCAATGACAAATGTTTCTGCTTCTTTCGCAACATTGACTCTGCGAATTTCTGGTGCTGGCGGAAATTGCCGAGGTTGTGGATATCTCGCTAGAAAATGATTTAACTTCCCCTGTTCAATCATTCACAGAATAATTATTTTTACATTCCTACAATTACTCACAGAATGGCCATGAAAATGATGATAAGGGCAGAATTCTTGATTTTGGTTGTTGGGATGTGGTTCTCTCCCCCATGTTCCATGGTGAAGGTATATTCTCCATCAAAATAATCGCTTCCCAAATCTTGTCTATACTGGTATTTAGAGGTGGCAATTTGATGTCTTCCCATATAATCCTCTGACCTCTTTGCTCTCTTGAATAATTCTTCCTCTGTCCACCATGAGTCTCTTGCGGTTGATCAAACCTTGGGACTTTATTATTGTTATTACGATTATAAAAATTCCTCTCCTTTTCCAATTCCTCCTGATCTATACTCCCCATTGCTACTACCTTACGTTGATTATCAATCTCCATTTTATCTCGCTGATTTTGGGAGGTACTTTCCACTGTAATAATCATCTTTGGTAATAAACTTCCATTTGCTGCGGCTTAACTTGTGCCTGCGAGAATTGGATATGACTCTTTCTCATTTTGTTTTTCCTCCAAAGCTATATATTCTTCTTGCAATTCTCGTAATTCTGTCATAGTGATTGTGTTTTTAACTCTGAATACCTGGATGTATAATAGATTTGTCGCAAACATAGCATTTATGAAGGACAAAATGAGATATCTTTCATCTACTCTTCCTGCCATTTCACTGCACATTGTCCTCCATCTTATCGTTAAGTGCTTTAAACTCTCGCCAACTCTCTGCTTCAATACAAACACATCTTCAATTCCAGGTCGTGTAGAGTTATTGCTTATGTATGCTCCTAAGAAAGTAGTTTGCAAGTGCATGAACGAAGTTATTGTATTCTTAGGGAGACTTTCAAACCACTTCAGTGCTTCACCGGTTAAACTTGACGTAAAATATTTGCACAAGACGACATCATGGTTCTCCCATTGTAGCATGCATCGAATATAGGCTTTGATATGTTGGACGGAACATGTAGTCCCATCAAAAATACTGGTCAACACTGGCAAATTGCATTTTGGAGGTATCCCTCCTAATTGTACCTCTTGAGTAAATGGAGTTTTCGCAGCTTCTTCGATTGCCTCATCAAGTTGTCTTCTTCCTCCTTCTCTTCTGTTATTTATCATTCCTCTTATTTCTGCTAACACTCGCAAGATTTGCTCATTCCTATCAAAATTTTACTTCATTGGCCTTTTCAATACAGCTTCTCTTCGTCTGCGTTCATGCCTTTCTTGTCTTGCGATATTTCGTGCTTCTTCTTCAACATCTTGATTTTGCCCTCTTCTGCGATTTTCTTCATCTTGAATTTGAAAGTTAATTTGTCTTTCATTTTCTTCTCTGCGAATTTCCTCATCCCTTATCGTTTCTCTTCGTTGCCTTTCCATGTCTCTGCGAATTCTCTCATATTCCTCATTTAGATTATCATTATTACGATTTTGTACACGTCGTCTTTCTCGATTATCATGATTATTCTGACGCAATGCTGCTTGAATTTCCTATTCTTCTACTTCGGCTCGCAATCTCTCTCTTTCTCCCGCTAAATGTACTTGCTCAATATAATTCCTCTCAATATCATCTTCAATCATTCTGCGATTTCTTCGAATCTCTTCATCACGTAACATTCTCCTTCTCTCTTCTTGATTTTCTCCTTCATCTTGATTATGTCTAACGTCCAAAGTTTCACCACGTGGAATATAACGATCATTTATCAAATTCTCGCCAATATTTTGTATAGGATGATTTTGTCTTGTTTCTTATCTATATGATCTTGAACTTGATCTCATGCTGCTTCTTGATCTTTTGTTTTGCAACCTCATATTTTCCATTCTTAATTCATGATTTTGCCTTGTAAGATTTGCACGTTCTTCTGCCTCTAATCTTCTTTCTTCCTGTATCCTTTGTCTAAAATCATCTACTACCTCATGTCCTTCATGAATTACTCCTCCATCCACTTCCTGATTTCTTTCCTCTTCTTGATTTTCTGCCTCTTCTATCGAATCCGACCTCCAAGTATTCACACTTGCTCTATCATAATCCACATTTATATCTTGTGCTTGTGTTTGTTGATTCGGTGGTTGAATTGAATTTTCTGCTCCATTTCTCATTCTACTTCTTCCTGATCTGATCCTTAAATATCCTTCCAATTCACCTGTTCCTTCACCTGCAATTCTTTTACTTCTTCTCACTGTTATTGGTGGTTCTGATGTATTTCTTCTCCTTCTATCCATTTCTTCAATTCTAACAATTTCTTCAAATCTTCAAGTTGCAATTTGGAATTTCACAAATTGATTCTCCCTGTTTCTGGGCGCCAAAATATAGTTGCAGGAATTCCTACACTACACCCTACTCAAGAATTTATCAATATTTACGACACAATTTGAAGATTAAGGACCTTTTTTTATTAATATGATCTTAATAGAATTACAGTAATCAAGAATTTAATTCACTTAACAAGATTTTCTCTCTCCTAAAAACTTTCTTAGCACTCAAAAATTCATCTCTCTCTCTGGAACTATTCATTTCCTTTATATAGGCATTTACATAATGGATTACAGCTCATGACAGCTCATTTACAGCTAAGATCCCCTTTAATTTCGGATCTGGGTTCTTGCGATAAATCACAATTAGCACCGCCTTAATCATTCGCAGATTTTATTGATTCGTCGTAGAAATGTCACACTTTTCTCATGTTTCTGTCGTTTTCATCTGATATGTCATTCCTTACGTCACTTTGAGATGTATCGCAGAATATCATTGATGTATCGCAGAACTGCTATTTATTTCGCAGGAATATTGTTGTGACAATATTCTGATCCTACAAGAATTATTGGTTCCAACTACAAAAACTCTAGCGGGGCGTTCAGGTCAGAACTCTGAAATTCTTTCCAAAGATAGGGAATTCCTAGATGAGGTTAGAGATGAAGCTTCAAGAAGGTTGGAAATTTACCAACAGTCCATGAAGTGGAAATATAATAAGAAAGTACGAGAGAGATCATTCCTGCCAGGAGAACAAGTTTTGAGGAGAACAAGGCCGAAAGCGTTATATTCAAACAGTGGGAAGCTGGGAGAAAATTGGCAGGGACCTTACATAGTCGATAGACCCGCCAGCGGTGGCGCTTATTGGTTAAGAAGCTTTGATGGGAAGCTAGAGCCCAAGCCATAGAATTCCTTTAACCTAAAAAAATATTTCCATTAATGTAATTTTTCATTCAAAATCAATAAAGATTACTTTTGCTCGACAAGATGTATCTACGATTAAGGAGTACTTACCCAAATGATGGAGAGAAAGGTAACAAAAGTGCTTGAGCAGAACCAAAGTAACTAGGAAATTAAAGTGCCTAGTTAGATATCAGATATGCCTGCATCCAAATAAGGTAAGTCAGCTTTAAGAATTTCTATTAAGGAGGAAAGCTGTTACAATGTTTTGTTTTAAAACATGGAAAGAAAAATTTTCATATTAAAGAGAAAAACACTAATAAGAATTTAGCCTTAAGGGTATGGCTATGGCAAGGTTGGTAGTTCTGAATCCATAAAGAATGAACAAATTAATAAACTTTGTTTCAAAGGAAATGAGAAAAAGCATCTATAAAGGGCTTCGAAGATGCTGATAAGTTATTAGAGCCGAGACAATACATAATCATGCATACATTTGCAAAAAAGTATACTTTAAGAATTTCTATTAAGGAGGAAAAAGCTGTTACTAAAACAAAAGAAAAATTTCTATTAAAGAGAAATAATAAGAATAACAAAGAAAATACTGGTAGTTCTTGAATCCATAAAGAAATGAACAAATTAATAAACTGCAAAGGAAATGAGAAAAAGCATCTATAAAGGGAAGCTTAGGCGTCTTCAGGGGCTGGACTCCTTAGGGTCATGATCTTCATCAACAAAATCTTCGGCGTCATCTTCTTCCCCGTAATCAGCACCATCCAAGAAGCCGTTCTCAAAATCAATTTGGATTTGTTCATTAAGGTCGTCTATCTCCTCCTGAAGAGAATTATCATTTCTCTCCCTGGATTCCAAGTCTCCAATCCTTTCGTGGAGCTTTGAAGTCTCCATCTGTTCCTTCACCAACTCAGCTTCGAGAGAAGAAATTTTTCCGCGAAGCCGCGCAATTTCGTTCTGGTAATTTCCCGAGGTGAGACTTATGATCCTGTCCCTGTTGATGGCAAAAGAGGTTTGCATCTCCCTATCACGTCGACACAACAATAATCCCTAAAGCATAAGAAGGGTTATCCGACCTTAAATGTTGATATTAAACCGGAGTGGTACTATGTTAACATACTTACCTCGACTAGGCATTGCATAGTCCTGTCAATGGCATAGGAAAAATTATCGACTGAGTTGACAGCCCTCTGACCAAATGGCAGCATACAATAATTTGCGATCGCTCTGGCGATGGACTTGTCCTTGAGTGCTGAATCATTATAAGTCACCGGTTCCCCATTGGGTTTCAAGATAGTTGGTGAAAATACATCATCACCTTTGTGTAGGCGTGGAGGTGTTGCAGGGGTGTATGAAGGTGAAGGTGGTCGTGGAGCGGAAAAGCGGTGCAGAGGTGGTGTCGGCTCGACAAAATTCATGGACAGGCCTGGAGGGAAGTCTCTTACCGCCAGTTGACGCTTTCCCGAAGGTGTTCTTCCCCCAAAAGTAATCCTTGGAGTGGTTCTTTTTCGTTCTCCATTTGTCACAGAGTTGTTTCCAGTGGGATTTGTCTTGCTGGAAGAGGCCATTCTGCGTATTCATATAAATTAGTATGTATATTTCACGAAAGGGATTTGCAGTAGTTTATATGGGAGATGTTACTGCTGTTAGAATCGAATGGATACCAAGGGTCCATACGATTAAATAAAACAAGAGACAGGATCAACATCAAGCATCACATCAAATATGTTTAAAAGGAATCAAGTTTGACATCCAACGAATAATGATTGACGGAGGTTTGCATCAAATAAAGGGTTATGCACTTATACATCAGTAAAGGAGAAAATGATATTTATGCAGATAATATAAAACAAGCTATGGAATTCAACACAACGAGGAGTCAGAAGGAGGGGAGTATCGATGGGGACAAGTCAATAGAATTTTACAAGCATCATGGATCATGATCGTACATAAACAACGAAAGAAAACACATAAGTTAGTTCATTTTAATAACTGAAAGGAAAAGCAACATGTATGTGACAGGTTAGTCATCAGTTTTCTTAAATTGAACGAGTTACAGTAAAAAAACAATTGCTGCAGGAAGGTCGAGTTAAGATCATCTTACTCGGTATGGGATGGGTCAAGCAGAGGAGATATCACAAGCTGCTAACAAAGATGAAAGAGAAAATAAGCAAGTTAAAAACAATGGTTAAATATGATGTTGATTGAAATGATCTAAAGAAGAAAAAACATACATGCTTAAAGGAGTAATCAAAGCAGGAGTCTCTGACGTGAAGTTATGGAAGTGATGCATTGATATTTATATAAGCCAAAATGAGGTGATATGGGATAAACATCAGCGACTCGATAAGGGAAATCTGTTTTTGCAGAATATTGTGTCAGTTACGCTGAGACATGAACAAAGATTTTAAGGAGACCCGATTCAAGCAATCAACAATTAATTTCCGAAGAACGAATATTTGAGGAGAAGATTCATCCATATCAATATCAGGGAAGTGGATAGACTTTACGTACTACTGTGTCACATTAGCAAATCCCAAATGTGGGAATTGAAGAGGTGGACCCATTATGGTTAATGTACAATCATTATGAAAGTCATATGGCATCTAAAGTATCCCGACGTATATCTTAATTCGGACTCACTCTAGACAGTCTGAAGAAGAAGTATGTGGACCCATTTTCATAGTTGAATTAAATATGCAAGATGTATATACTAGGAAAAGTATCCAAGATGGAGCCTTATCGAACCGAGATAAGGTAATGCCGAAACGACATGGGTGGAGAACGGTATGATTACATAGACTTATTATGGGGCCGTTTGTGGTACGGCGGATGACGTGGATACTGTTATTCTTAGTCCTTCGACCAATGGTAGAGGACTAAGAGGGGGAGATGTTTGCACCATATTAAAACAGTATATTAATATTGGCTTATTTGAGAAGCCAAGTTGGCTTATTATTGAAGCCCATTTTGTTTATTGTGGAAACATAATTGGCTTATTTGAGAAGCCCAATTGGCTTATTAATGAAGCCCATTTTGTTTATTATGGAAACATAACTGGCTTATTTGAGAAGCCCAGTTGGCTTATTAATGAAGCCCATTTTGTTTATTGTGGAAACATAACTGGCTTATTTGAGAAGCTCAGTTGGCTTATTATTGAAGCCCATTTTGTTTATTGTGGAAACATAACTGGCTTATTTGAGAAGCTCAGTTGGCTTATTATTGAAGCCCATTTTGTTTATTGTGGAAACCATTTTTAATCCAGAAAGAAGAGGATAATTATCTTTAACTATTATATAAGATAATGGTTAAGATAAGTCAAAACCCTAGCAGAGAAGGAGGAAATTAGTTTTATGATTATTTTAGATAAGTATAAAATGGTTAATTATTATTTAAGATAATAATTAAGATAAATAAGGATGGTGATAAAGGTTATCATGAATCTGGCTACTTTTTTGGGTTAAGTACAAGTAAAGGAGGTTATTAAGTTAACTATGAAACCCTAAACCTAGATTGACTATTCTGCCTATAAATAGAGGCAAAATCCTAGATAAAAGATACAGATTTTCTAATCCTTTCCATACAATACACCTGTGAAGAAACTATGTCTGACTTTAGCATCGGAGTATTTTTTGCAGGTACCCCCACCATTTCATACCAATCATTCCAAAGAATTTCTTGAGAATCAATCGTAATTGGAGATCAATCAGTCACAAACTCATCAACATTTGGTGAAATCAAGTCTATGGTGTGGATTTAATCCATCTACACGTATCTCGAAGAGTGTTGGGGTGAATATTTTTGCACCAACAGGTATGTCTCCATATCGGTTGGTTTATGGCAAAGCTTGTCATCTTCCAGTTGAACTTGAACACAAGGCATATTGGGCGATAAAGATGTGCAACATGGATTATGACAACGCATGGAAACAAAGGAAGTTACAACTTAATGAGCTAGAGGAGATACGTAATGATGCTTACGAGAGTTCTCGTATTTATAAGGAAAAGATGAAACTTTTCCATGACAAGATGATTTCCCGAAAGAATTTTGTTATGGGGCAAAAAGTTCTTTTATTTTACTCTCATCTTAAATTATTTCCTGGTAAGCTACGGTCCAGATGGATTGGACCATATGTTGTTTGTTACTAATGTTTATTCTCATGGTGCAGTTGAAATTTCTAGTCTTAGAGATGGAAAAAACTTGAAGGTGAACGGCCATAGACTAAAACCATATTATGAAAGCATTGCTTATGTGGATATGGATATGCAACAATTTCATGATTATCTCCCTCTGGAGGAGTAATTGAAGGAATGCCGAGTCAGGCTGAGGACATTAAACTAAACGCTAAATAGGAGGCAACCTATCGGTTTTGTATCTCTATCCTTTTGTTTTCAATTTTCTTAGTTTTGCGTATCATATCTTGCATTCCCATCTTAGATTTTACAAGTCCTATATCTATAATGAAAGTTTTGACGAATTCTCGTCAAAAAATTCTGACTGCATACTTGTCACGAAAACAGCTCTCTAGACTTCATACGGAGTCCGATTTGAGTGGTTGACCCCAAATTTTAAAGAGGAAAGACATACTTTTCTTTAAAAAAAATAAAATCTGAATTTGGAGTATGTTAAGTTGTAATGATAGGCCTGGACATTTGAGTTTCGGTATTTTTCCAGAACTTTTTCAGATCGTATGACAGTCAGTCCGGAGGCCATCAAACTCAGACCTTTTATCGAAACACTATGCCCTTTTGACACGTTATAGAAATAGAAAATACTTAGGCAAACAACTTTTGTTTAGGATGTTTTTCCTAGTTCCCTACCCATTTGTACAGTTTTCGAGTTTTTCAGGGCTGTTATGTCAAAAATAAGAATTTTCGGTTTTGAACATTGAGGACAATGTTGAGTTTAAGTGTGGGGGAGTAGTTAAGCATGTTTGGATTGAATATTTATATAAAAAATATATATATATATAAAATAATCATACTCTTTGATTTCTTGCATTCTTGAGACTTCATCTTTTGGAGTTAATTATGAGCTATTTAGGATGACACTCTAAACCTCTTTCAGGTTGAAACAAGTTCTTACGACTATAGATTGAGCTCCATTTTTTCATTCTACAATCCTTAATTATATATGTTCATAATTGAATGCGAAACCATGCTATGGTAGTCATTTGAAATATTCATCCTCGCAAATAATCATTATTGAATCACTTTCTTTTTATTCTTGCAGTTATATGTTTCTCTAAAGTGATTTGGTGGGATCCTGATACTACCGTGGATGTTGTAGCAAGGTAATCATTGGTTGAGTATATAAAAGCTTTATAAGACAATTGTCTTACACTCATAAAGAGTGAGCCGATTTTTTTTTTATAAGGCTCCTCTTCATTTATCGATACTAATAAATGATAGGTTCAGAATCGCGGATAATCATGGTCGATAAAATAAAAACCATATCATCATTATATACCAAGTCAAAAAGACTATTGATGGAGTTCTTGGCACTTGGATAGCAGTATGTGTGAAACGTCGTCCATGTCTCCGTCGCCTAAACAAGCGTGGAACGTAGGATCTAATGCAACTATCATGTACTTGCTGAAAAGGAACATGCGCTTAGAGTATCTAATCATGTGGTCGAGTTAAATGGGTGCTTCTCTCAACTATTGCGCTATAAATATATATCCTTTGACGAAGTTCACACAAGTATTGTAGGTAACATCTTTCACTTAAGTCAACATTTGCACACTTCACTTTTTTATTTCCATTTTCTTATTTGTCCATGTGATTTCAGTGTGCGAGTGTTGTGACAAATGTTGCAACAAGTACGATGAATATTTTAGTAAAATTTTGCAATCATGTTGAATGTCATACGTAAGTAATTTTTCTATGTGTGCGGATTGGGATGTATGTGGGATGTTTGCAGCTAAAGAACTTATGCAATCTATTTATTTAGCTATTACTCTGTGTCTATCCTTAGTGGTTCTCCCAAGGCAAGAGATTGGAGTAGGTTTTGTGGGTATACCTCTTGTAAGCCCTCACGAGACTATAACTCGTCCACTAGGGACACCTAGGGGTTTAAAGGAATGTTTTTCATGCTAAGAGTAACCGTTTTCTCAACGACATGGAGTTGTTGTATTTAGGATTAGTTTTATTTAGTTTGCTTGAGGACTAGCAAAAGCTAAGTGTGGGGGAATTTGATAAGTGCACAATTCATATGATTTTAGTGTCCATTCCATACTTGTTTAAACTATTATTCTTGCATATTTTCGTATTATTACTCTTGTTTTCTCTTATTTGCCTCTAATAGGTGAATCATCCAAAAAGGAGCTACAATGTGCTAAAAAGAGATATGAAGAGAAGTATTTCAAGTATCCAAGCGCACAAGTCCAAGAGAAGTGGAAGAAGAGCGAAGAAAAGAAGTAAAATGCTCAAAATCAAGAGAAGGGCCAAAGACCTATCTTAACTCATTCAAATTAAGGATTTCTCATCACCATATTGAATAGAATTAAAAGATAAAAAGAATGATATCATTCCGAGTTCGGATGAAGAAGTTGTGTCCAAAACAGTTTTATTGAAAACCGAAGATAATGCAATCCGCAAAATGGGTTTGCGGACGGGGTTCACAGACTTAATTCCGAAAATTTCTGCTGGATTTTGAAGTTTGTGGACCGGGTTCGCGCACTTATCAAAGTGGAAACGTGTATAAACTCCTTGGAAGGCTTAAGGGCACGTTTGGGAACGTTATTTCGTTATTTTAGGTTGTGTTTTTGATCCAAACTAAATACGTGAAGACCAAGTAATGTAAACCTATAAAAAGTTATTAGGTTATGTAAAACATATCACATCATAAAGTCACGAAATTGTTAGGGTTTGGAGAGAAGAAACATCACATGGAGCGATTATCAATCATAACGTTATCTCTTACTTTTCTCATATGTATATCATGGATGTTTCCACATCCATGAGTAGCTAAACACCTATTGATTGAGGATGAATTCTAAGTTGTAAACAAGATTTGAGTTATTATATTAATCTACTTTGAAGTTCTTCATATGAGTATTGTTTGTTTATACCATTTGAATATTTATGATTGATTGATAGATTGTCTAGGTGGCTAACTGGATTGATTTATTGGTTTAATCTATTACTAGTATTAAGTTAGGAGATAAGTAATCGTCGAATAACTTGTACACAAGTAGATAACACAAAACCTTGCAGAGGGATTCTGTGGAGAGATTGTGTGTATAAACAACACTAAAAAGTATACCTTGATCTAAGAGTCTAACTATTAGGATCAACCTATAAATTTACAAAAGATAAAGCATTCGATTGGATTACACCTTGAGTGATCTACTAATTGGTGGTTCGTTGAATATAATATGGTAGATGAGAACTTCCGTATCCGGTGATATAAGGAATTTAGGGGATAACACTTATCTAGATGTTATTCTACGGTTTGTGATAATCTATGATTAACGACAAGTATGCAACTATAATAACTCATTGACGGTTTATATACGAAGAAGGATTCCTCGATCATATCTCTATCTATTGATTACGATACAATTTTATTTGCTTTGTTTATTAACTTTATTGAAATCTAAAACAAAACCCCCTTTGTGATACTTTGACAACTAAAACTTACTGCTCTTCGTGGGAACGATCCTTACTTCCATTATATTACCAGTTAATTGTGTGAAAATAAGATTATTAATTTGATTGCACTCATGACGAACGATCCTTACTTCCATTATATTACCAGTTAATTGTATGGAAATATGCAGGTTCAACCTGGACAAAAACCAAGTTTCAGATAATCAGGGAGGATCTAGGATATGACATGATCCTCGGACGAACTTGGATCCATGCTGAAAAAGGGACTACTGGCAAAGCACCTTTGGATGCACATCTCTCTGACGAAGAAAGTTCTGATCCAGAAGATTTTATGGATATCCCATTATCAAGGCACTTGGAGAAATTTCGAACTCTGATAAAATTGAATAAAGCACCTGGAGACGATGCACTGACATTACTCAAGAGATTCCTCACTTAGGAAATTCTCATTCCACCAATGTCTACGTTATTTATTCTCCCACATGCTCTACTCGCATAGGGACTCAATTATGCTAGTAACTCTGCTATTGCAAGACTCTATGAATGGGTAGCTTCACCACAACAATACTTTAACAAGTGGTTGAACCTAACACCTCATGTCCAAGCACGACAAAGAATACTGCGGATATTCCCCCGTAACTTTGCATGAGCTTCCATATGTGTCACAAAATCAGAAAGCTTTGATGTATGCACAAGTATGGAATCCCACTGCAAGAGGAATGTCGAACTAGCAGAAGATATTTAGGGTAAGAACTATCAAGTCTAAGAAGTTTCATGAAGGATATTTAGTTCTCAAAGCAACTAAGCACAATCTTCATTCTGCAAGGAACTCCAATTAGGAAGTACTATTCATAATTACTAAGTCCTGCTATCAGGGGATGCTACAAATTAACTGATATAGATGGTCGCACAAGTGTGGCAGTAATACAAGAGAAATGGCTCAAAGCTTTCGACCGTTTGAGGCCTTTGGAATTTGCGGTATTCAATGTTTCAAGCACAACATTCAACCGTTTGAGGTTTGAAGCAGTTAAGATTTTATTAATTTATTCATATTTTTAATTCTTCTAAAACGTATGCAATACTTGCATCCAGTAATTAAATCTATCAAACCAAGAGAAAAACCTTAAAACCTTACAACTTTCAACCACCTACTTCTCCATGGCCAACCGAAATTCAAAAACCTCTCATCTCTCAGTGTTATATTCTTCAGAAGCCTTCAATTGTACTCCCGATCAAAGAGTACACCTTCGGTAATGTTGTCCCTAGCTTCAACACGAATATCTTGATAGAGATGCACTGAACCACAATCGATAAGTCTTCACTATCCCCATGATAATACTTCTGACGCAGATGCAACGGCATTCATCAAAGGATGTTGCAAACTCCTTTAACTCTGCTAAGTGAATGAACACCTCTGGGATATACTGGGGACTTGATCTTATTGGAAAGATCGATTCAAATCTATTTCAATAAATGTTATCCACATAACAAGTTATTGCAACCTGATGTGATTCCATGAAACATCATCAACGGGACCTCTCTACATCACAAACCTATGAAAAATTGAGGAACTTCCTCTCTTCACCGGTCACATCCAGAATGGAGACCGCTGCTGCTATCTGCCGTAACAATGTCGATTCACTGATGAAGCCAGTTCACAGTAAAGTCATATTATTCAGGAGAATTCGGGTTAGACTCCCAGTACACCTTCATCTTAGGAATTCTCAACCCACCAACTAGTTCGTGAATGTAAAGGCTCACTTGATGGCGAAGCAAAGACTATGTCGATAATCATGGTTTTAGCCTTTTCATTCTCTGGAGAAACTCTCACCATGGTATCGACATCTACAAGGATCTTTAGAGGAACTCCATCCATGGTCTCAACATCAACAAGGATCTCTGGAGAAAATTCAGTAGTGATCTCAGCATCAACAACGGTCTTAGGGGAAATATCCTCATGACCGTATTCATCAACTATCCATTCAGTGAAGTGTTACTCGATGGATCAGACTTCTCCAAGCACTAACGATTTGTAAAAAATAAGGAAGAGCACCACGGGATCGGGCCCACCACACGGACGGCCATGCCACGGCCGTGGCTGGTCCCATGCCTCTCCAATTACTTATTTTATTATTATTACTTCTCTCATTTCATGAAACTCCCTCGTTTGAGCAAATTTCTCCAATATTGCTCAAATCTCCAAAAAACAAAAAGCTAAAAAAAGTCAAATTGTCCCACAACTGTCCGGGATTCTCACGACAAATATAAAAATATTATTATTTTAATATTATTAAAATATTGGTCACATGAGCAAAGTCCTACTTGATCATTCGTGCAAAATTGATAGTTTCAGTCAAGATCAAACTCTTCTGAAAATCCAGAATATTGCTCAAACGAGCAACAAAAATACCTAATATTCTCAAAAATGCACGTGTGAGGGTCATGGTGGCCCTTGCACCACCATGACCGGACATGTCCGGTCCCTTGGACGTCATGGTCGGATGGTCCCACGTCTCTTCATTATTATTTAATAATAATTCATATTCTCATGATTCTAAAATAATGAATCCTCGTTCAGGGATATTTCTCCGCATGCTCGGACGTCCATCACCAAGGGTCGGTTCCATACCCCTTGGACATCGGTTCCCCTTCTCTCTTCATAATTAGGTTTACTACCTAATGCTCAGATGAGCACTAATTTAATAATAATTAAACAAGCATTTAATCATGCTTTCACCAACTGGTCTACAAAGGATTTGGTGCATGCTCATTCGATCACTCGGGCGCTACATGGTCGGCCCACCATCTCATGCAGTCTTCCTCTCTCTTACTCACTGGTTGATTTTCAGGAAATCTTCCATTGATTAACCAGCAATTAAAAATTATGGTTTCAAACCTAATGTTCTGTAAAACATAATTCAGAACAGGTTCAAACACCAATAATTTTATATTGATCCAGCAATCAACATTTTAATTAATTATAAAATATTCGGTCCAGCTACCAGTATTTTAATTAACATATTATTTGGTCCCGCTACTAATAATTCATTAATCAAGCAATTATTTGGTCCCGCTACTAAGTTTTGGTATGTCAAGTTTGGTTGTCATATTTTTGTATCAAAACTCATCTAAATTCGCTTGATTAATTGCTAGAGTCAACTTCGCTTAGGTTAGACTAGAAAGTCTAGGAATGTTGAGACATACAAGTATTACTCTGAAGACCTGAAAAATGTGAAGAATTAACGATTACAACGAGGACATCATCCTTCCACTTGAGTTTAGTAATACTGATTTGACTTGTTTCCATTCCTAACGTATCTTTCAAGTCACTTTATATTGAAAGCATAACATGTGAAATTATATTTATGACACTCTAGTGATTAGAATTGGTCATAGCATTATGATGAATAATTAATAGTTGGATGACCACTGCAAGATCACAAGGTAGAACAATCTTAACTTATGTTGAGAATCAAGGTAGAAGCGGTCATAGCCTATATTGTGTGATATGGTATCACCTGTCATAACCTATATCTAGTGACTTGGTATAACCGATCCTAACTAGTATTGGGAATCAAGGTATAACCGGTCATAACCTATATTGAGAGTCATGGTATAACTGGTCCAAACTTAATTAGGGAGTCATGGTATAACCGGTCCCAAGAGAAAAAATGAGTTTTACATATTTCTTTATGTTGTGAGTGATTTTGGAATTAAGGTTTGCTAAGATAGGAAACTTCTATATGTCGACATTAGTTCAAAGATATTCCTTGATGCTCAAGGTGATCCCAAACTGAAATAGTGAAAAGTATTTAATTATGATTTTCGATTATATATGTTTTAATTATCAACAATTAGATCATATCCTCTAGAAAAGGATTATTATTTAATGTGTTAACCTAATAATAGAAATTTTCCAAGAGAAATTTCAGAAATATTGTTTGACATCAATTGGAAATAGTAAAATCGAAATTAGGTGCTTTAATGTATATCTTGAGAATATTTTCGGTTTTGGAATTTCCTTGTTGTCCAAACAACCTTGGTCTATAAATATTGAGTTTACATTTCTTGCAAACTATCCTAAGAGACAAGAATCTTCATTCGTATTATTTATGGTGGAGCTGTCTATCCGGAGCGGAAAGTAACCTAATTAGGCGAAATCTCTTACGATTTCTCATTTAAAGACTTCTGTGGGATCAAAAAGCTCTACGAGTACCGTTGGTGGGAAACTATATAATTTCATTATTATTTTAGTTTTCGATTATTGATTTGATTGACTAACGGTTGTTGAAATTTTGATTGCACCTAGTTTGATTATTCTTGAAAGCCTTCTTTTCTGGCATAAGGGTCACTCAAACTAGATCAAAGTATCGACGAGGTATTTAGAACCATTTGAGGATCTAAATACATCTTGTGATAATCCACTGTTAACATACTCTGTTCTATACATGATTAATCATAAGAGGATTCAAGTTTTTGTGTGCAGGTACTTTAAAGATTAATCGAATATTTGAAAATGAAGAAAATTTATCTAATTAGTTTTCATATCTTGTGAATTTTGTGAACGCATCTTGATCGGCTGGGATCCAACTAGATCTTATTTATCTTTGATAAACTTTTGATTATCTATTTAATAAGATCGGTATCACTTTATAGTTTCTCTTTGAGTTCTATATTGAATGATTGCAAATCCAGAAATTGATTATTTTGGTAATTAAGTTTCAGATTGATATAACCAGACAAAGGAGTTTATTAGATAAAACATAAGAGCCTTTTTCAGTGACTCAAACATATCTTTTACCAAAGATTGAATAGAGTGGTTACCAAGCAGTTTCATTCCTTTGTTGTTTGGAATACGATCAAAAGGAGTAAAGCAACTTGAGATAGTGATTTTTGTCTTAAGATTCACGTGTGTGACCAAAAGTCCGAAGATGCGGTGATACTGAGGGAGCTAAGTAACTAGGGGTAGTTTACTTGGTCTCAATTATACAAAGTTGGCTTTTGTTCTTTGTATAATGGATTAATTCTGAGAGTATTCAAAACTGGACTAGGTCCTGGTGTTTTTATGCATTTGCGGTTTCCTCATTAACAAAATCTTGTTCATGTCATTTACTTTAATTTTGCGTTATAATTATTTATTATAATAAAGTAAATACACTAGTACATTAATCCAAGACACTTGATAAGTGATCCAATAATCAATCGGTTTTATACCGTCACTATTTATCAAGTGTATACCTTGTTGTTGTATTATCTCGAATGTTTTGCATGGAAAATCATACTTGGTATCGGCCTTATAGGTTGAAATTAAAAGATTGTGGTATATTTGAGTACCCTCGTCTTTTCAATTTGTATCAGAGCATGCAAACACGAAAAGATATAACAATCTGTGTTTGGTGCGATCCAACCTATAAGATATGATTCTAAAGAAAGGTAAAGTAAGACCTAAAATGGACTCAGTTAACGTCTCACAAGAGTTTGGAAAATCACTCTACAGATTTAATTTTAACAAATGTTTAAAAGGGGCTTCTTCCTCAAGTTATACTTGCTCTTCTAAAAATATGTCTGAATATTCTCAAGAAGAGTTAAGTTAAGCCCTGTATTCACAATCAATGATTCAGACTCTAAATAATCTCTTCATTTGATGATAGAGAAAACATTGATTACATGAATATAAAAACATCACAGCTAAAAGAACTAAGTAAACAATTTCTCTCATGTGCAAATGAACTTAGCCTTGCACTAGAAAGGGAAGGAAAGTTTCTAGAAAATATAAGTTGTATGCAAGATGAAAATGAACAACTTGTTCTTGATCTTACCTCCTTGAATGCAAAACTAGTCTCTCTCAATAACACATCTTCCTTGAAGATTCAATCCTTAGAAGGGAAACATAGTAAAAGCATTGATCAAGAAAAGGGAACTGATTTATTAAGAATATCAGCTTCAGATAAATACAATGCCTTCAAAATCTCATATGACTGAGATCAAGACATTTTTAGAACTTGTCAAAAGGCTAGAAGATGAAAATCAATCTTTAATGTCAAAAATAAACCGGTAATATCCTATCCGAATAAATCCAAGATGTCTGATTTAACTTATTTCTCAAAAAGGAAAAAGATTGGCATTGAAGTCTCTCGGAAGAAATTTTCATATTCTAAAGAAGCTTATGTATCCTATGATGATTCAAAGATAAACTACTCTCATCAGAGTATTCCACGACATCAGAAACATCATTACAAATGATGTTTTCATTATGAAATTAAGGGTCATCTTTTAAGAGACTGTCAACCATTAATTTGTTCAAGCTTTACAAGAAAAACTTCTAATCAAAGTTGTAACAAGAGTCCTTTTACGAGAAAACTCACGCATTACTCTGATTCTCCCAGATCAAAGAGTTCTGATAAATATCATTAGAAGGGATTCCAAAGAGTAGTTCAAGACTAGCAAATCATGGAGATGGGCACCAAAGAAGGCGGTAGAACCAAACAGGAAGGAATGTGACAAATCCTCTAGTCCATCTGTACATAAGGTAATACCTACATATATAGATGATAGTATTTTCTATGTGTTGATAGGAGTAAACGATTTACTGGTTTTTGAGAAAAAGTGATGAGACGAGGGTCGATTCCTCAAACGAGAAAATTGCTTTAACCTTTTGCAAACAGATGCACCGTATGGGAGTGCTTTGAGTTCGAGAGATAAATTTGTAAGGCTCCGGCCTAAACCAAGAAAATGGTCGTTCCAGAGTCAATTCGGTCACAAGAGAGGATGGGTCGTTCCGCATGAGGGAAGCTGAGAAGTGTGTGAGATCAATGATGATCAAAGGATTGTGAATATGTTGTAAGTTTATTCAAATTGATGAACTATTGAGTTCCAATAAGTTTGAATTTTGCTCTGTTGAGAGTGATTTTTTAGATGAAAATTCCTGTGATAATTCCCGTATATCTATGATTGTCCTCAATCATGAATTCAGGGACTTATTTCTATTACAAGAATGTTGACACATTGATCTCTAGTAAGTGTAATAGTTGCTCGAGTGAAAGAGTGGGAAAGTGGGAAATCATGGTTAAACCAGTTCCATGTCGTGCAGAGACTTAGTTGAATGTCCACCCACTACTTTGCTAACTTCCTCAACCTCTTACATGACTTACTCATATTTCTTATCGTGGATGAATGCACATGCCGTAGGCCGTCATACCAAAACCCTAATTAATATCCCCACCCCACCCCACCCATGTGACATGATTGATGTCTGGTGATTGTGGAGTCTTTAAGTTAGACATGTATTTAATTAGTCAGTTGTTGACTTGATTAGGAGATGAGTCTTTGTATTGCTGATTCGAGCATGATTGACGAATGCTCTAGGATTCATGGATTGAGCATATCAGTTGAGACAAATGTATAGTTCTCGAAAAAATGTTGATAGTTGAATCAATATGACGAATATTGATAGTCGGAGCAAATATTGCTCGTTTGATGAATTATTGAATATTGATAATTGAAGGGGATTTTTAAAAAATACCATATTTTCGTTTTCCGGTTTAAGAAAGTGCCACTGTTTTTTTTTTCAATTTCTATAAAATGCCACGCACGTTATTAAATCTGTTAAAGCCCACATAACTGGTCATTTATCATTGATTTGGTCAACTTTTAATTATGCAATTACTTAATTGTCCTTACACTCTCTAATAGTTTATCACATTTCTGTTCCTCAAATTGAATCGAAGCTGCAAAAAAGAGAAGAACTACGCTATTCTTCTTATTCTCTTCTTCTTTAACCATCAAGCCAACTTCGTTGTAATTGAGATGGCATCTTCTCTGTCGTCTCTCGGCAGTCAAGATACTCTCGAAAAATCGGAAGCTGAAGGTGGTGGTTGTATTTTGGATCTTAGCCGTGATTGAAGATGAAATTTTGGGGAATCTCTGTATGTGATTGAATTGGGTTTATGGGGTTTAGAATGGATTGATTTTGGGGTCTTGAGAGAAGCAATTAGCAGCAACATCAGTGATTTTGGGGTCTTGATCGAGAAGCAATTCAGATGTTTATTTGAATTTGTGGAGCTACTGTCGTTAAATTTGTGAGATGAATGACTCAGATTGGTGATATTATAGAGTTTGTGTATGTTTACATTCTTGGATCTGTATACTGTTCGTATTTGCAGGGAAGATATGGTAAATATGAGTCTTAAAACATGAACAGGGATCTATCTTTTGCTCACCATAAACATGCGCATCTCATGTTCGATAGAACTCCTTTGAGTTCACATACATATACCGTACACAACATATTTGTATTAAGTTCACAACTAATTATGTTATTAGTATCAACCTTGATAGCTCTACAATCTAAGTCTAACAGTAAGTATTGAGTTTAGTTGGGGAAGAAGATGAACACTATTAGAGTTATGGTTTAGATCGGTAATGACTCATAATACTAAGACGATTTGAATCAGTTCTAGTTAGATGATTTGGGGCTTAAATGTCTTTTATTAGGACTGATTTACTGCCACATAGGCCCTAACGGAAGTTAACGGTTTTCTCAAAAGAACTGGATGGAAAAGGTCAAACGTGTGTCATTTAATAAATTCTGAAAAAAAACAGTGGCACTTTCTTAAACATGAAATTGGAAGTGTGGCACTTTATTAAAATCCCCATAATTGAATCAATATTTCTACTCTGAGCAAATATCGCTCGTCTGAGCAAATATTACACATTTGATGAATTATCAAATATTGATAGTTGAATCAATATTTCTAGTCTTAGCAAATATTGCTCGTCTAATGATTATTGATAGCACGACCAAATAAATTATTAATTTTAAATATTGGCAGGTGGACTGAATATAATTAATTAGAATGTTGATTGCTGGATCAACATAAAAATATTGGTGTTTCAACCTGTTAAGAATTATGCTTTGCAGAGCATTTGGTTCGAAAACCTATTATGATCGATTATTGATTTACTGAAAATCAATCAATGAGTGAGGGGGACCGGCTACATGGGATGATGGCAGACCATGTAGCACCCAGATACTGGAATGAGAAAAACCAAAGTCCTTTGCAGACCAGTTGGTGAAAAGATGATTAAATGATGGTTTAATCATTTATTAAAATAGTGCTCGTCTGAGCATTGGGTAATAAAACCTAATTATGGAGAGATGAGAGACCGACCAAGGGGTATGAAACTGGCCCTTGCTGGTCGTGGGACCAACTGATGGTCGTTCGATCAAATTCCAAGTTGTTTGGAAGGAGTTTGAACCTAACATGAATTATAGAAGATTAATTAGGTAAAAATTATGAAGATGTGTGGGACCGGATCCATGCAAGCCAAAGGGCCGAACTTGGTTAGTCAAGGTATCATGCCCATGTCACCATATTGCTCGTGTCTCAATTCTGAGAGTTTTGATAATTTTTGACGCGCGTTCGAGCAATATTTTGGATTTTCAGAAGAGTTTGATCATGACTGAAACTCTCAATTTGCTTGAATGAGCTAGTAGTACTTTGCTCGTGCAATCAATATTTTGAGAATATTAAAATAATAATTGTTTATGGGTAAAAACTACTTCTACTTGTTTTGGTGATTTGGGGTGTGTGGATAAGAAGTGAATCTAAATCCTAAACAAATGCACTGCACGGGAGTGCTTTTGATTCGAGAGATCAATCTATACAATTCTGGCCAAAACCAAGAAATGGCCGTTCCAGACTTGTTTCGGTTACAAAGTGAAGGAGATGGGGTTGATCTTAGGGAGGGAAGCGAAGAAGGTGTTGAGATTGTGAAGGTGTAGGATGTTTATGACTTCTAACAGAAAGGTGAGTAGGCTTATGAATAATGTAAGCAGATCTGGGTGTTTGAATACGTGTTGTATTAACACTTGGTTTCTGTGTTGTGTTCTCTTGTTTGGAAATAGGGAGGAGAACCTATTTATACAAGTCATTTGATCCTTACTCACGTCTCTCGTAGGAATTGGAGAAAGTGGAGTGGTGTGTTAGTGTCACACATTCAATCTTGCCCACTTCTCCCATCATCACTAACCGTCCATGTCTTCCTGACATGTTCTTGTGATGGCGCGTTGCACGCTGCACGCTGTAAACCTCCAGACCAATACCCCAGTGTGTATCCCCCAGTTTGTGACATGATTTATGTCTCGAGTGTGTGGATTGTGGGACCCACAGAAGGTAGCATGTAATGCTAGTTAAATAACTAAGTTATTTAGGAAGTCGATACTTGTAAAGTATTGTGTGTATTCTATGCATGTTATTCATCAAATGTATTCGGAATATATGAAGCATCGCAGTTGAGCACCATGCCCTGCATACTTCACATGAGGGTTTGGAGGTTGTGCTAGCAAATCCTCCCTTGGATGACCACATGGTGTGGCACAGTGGCAGATGGTGATCACGGTGATACTTCAGTGGTCGCCTAACTCTTATCCTAGGCCGTCCTTCCGATCTAGCAAAGTTGGACGGACGAGATGACTTGCGACCCACATCTGCGACCCTCGAATTAGGGTTTAGGAGGTGCGTGAGTGTACTCCTTCAGCTTGGTCGAATCCAAGCATGGGAGGCGTTTCATGGAGGACCGATCAGGCATACGTGTAGATGGCATGCTGATGTCCATGTCCATGCTTCGCTGTCCCACGAAGGTTTGATCTAGGCCACTCAAATTTACCGGTGAGGTTGAGTGGCTGAGATAGTTTTGCGAAAAAAATCATATGCCGCAAAGGATTCCTAAAGGGCGCGGCATGCCACTTTCAAGGCGCGTTTAGAAACGACCAAGCTTGGTCGGTCTCAGCCGTTTGGTCCAGCGTGTAGGTGGTAGGCTGATATTCACGCTTATACCTGACTGTCCCATGGAAGCGTGATCTAAGCCAATCAATTCGTCCGGCGAAGTTGAGTGGTCGAGATCAGTTTGTGATTTGGGAAGCGGGACCACACTAGTTTGGGCGTGTGTTTTGGATAAACCAGGCATGGTATGCCTTGGTCGGTCGGGTGAGGAGATAGATGGTTCCACGGTGATCATGTTGATGCTCACTAGACCTGCTCAATTGTCTCCTAAGCCCTTTATTCGATCAGGAGAAAACGGACGCTCGTGATCGATACAAACCCTAATTATGGTTTTGGCCGGCCATGCTTCATGCATTGTTTTGCATGCACTAATTGGGACAGCCAAAAATGGTTGGTCCTGACCGATTATTCATGTGTGTCGGCGGGCCCACGGTGATTGTGTTGACATGCTCTGGGCCCTTTGAATCTACATCTACACCCTCCATCTATGCCTGCGAAGATGGATAGTTGAGATGGTTTTGCGACACATGTAATGTGCCGCAAACCCTATATTTAGGGTTTCTTGTTCAATCTGCTTGGTTTGGACGGTTTGGCAAGCTTTGCCACCCCTTTTGGGGAGGCCGATCACGCGGGGCCCACGTTGGGTCGGCAGTGAATGTTCTAATACCTGCTTGGGGGTATTGGATTCGATCTGGGCCATCCAATCATGCTGGTGAAGTTGGACGACCTTGATCATTTCTAGACTGCTATGGACAATCGGGCTAGTATAACACACCGAGAGTTACATGCTCAATTGGGCTAATATAACACACCGAGAGTTATATGCTCAATCGGGCTAGTATAACACACCGAGAGTTATAGCCTGTACGGGCATTTCGTGCATGCCTCACTGTTGGTACTTGGATATTCATGCTACTCTGCTGCGAGTCACAATCAGTCATCATGCCGCACCAACAATAAGAGTCCTGTTAGGAACAACACAGGAAATACAAGTCGTTTTATGCATTAATCAATAATGCTAAAATTCACAGAATATTCGGGGGATTGTTGATACATGCTCCATTCTAGGTGAATTAGTAAAGTGAAGAAGTATTCATCACTTATAAAATAATCTCATCCTCTGCAGGATGGTTAAATGAAAAATTGGTTTTACAACTTTAGCCCTGAATTAAAATCCACCATCAACATTAAGTCCCCTACCTAGCACATAATGGTTACACTATTGTGGGGTAGGCATTAGATGGTGACAAATAAAGATAAAACTTTTGAGACAAAGTTTAGATGTTACCAGGAGAGACGGGTCATCCTGTCCTTGGAGCATGTCACGTTTAAGAGACGTCCGGGCGAGCGTTCCCCTAGCATGATGTCGATCTTGCCTAATCGATGGATTATTGTGCCTGCTTCATTCGTGGGGCTATTGCGTCTGCTTGATTAAACATGGGCTTGTTGTGCCTGCTTCGGTTAAACATGGGTCCACTGCATGCCTCGTGCCTGCTTGGCTTGGGTATGGTTGTGCCTGCTTCGACCAATATGGGGTTGGTTGTGCCTGATCAAGTTGGACCCTTCACGTTCCTGCTTTGCTTGGGACCGTCTGTGCCTGCTTTGACCAATATAAAAACCTGTTGCTTTACCCAACACCAGACTTTCCCCTCGACCAACACCGGCTTTGCTGATTTGACGAACCCCGACCTTGCTGACAGACATCGCTGCCTCGACGCCTTGCTATCTTGTTTCGTTCGAACATCGGCCTTTCCTTCTTCGATCGACCTTGATATGCCTTCTTCGGTCGAGCGTGGTACCTGACGTGATCATTCTTGCTTCGAACATGGACAGCTGTGCATGCTTCGATCAAACACGGGTCCACCGTGTACATGTTTCAAACGTCGGCCCTGTCATGTGCCTGCTTTTCCCATACGGTTGATGTGCTTGCTCGAGCGTCATCCTTAAAACACCGACCCTGCTATCTTGACCAAACATCGGCCTTGCTTCCTTGACCTTGCCGCCTTCTTCGCTCAAACATGGGACCCACTGCGTGCTTGCTTTGCTTAAAAATCAACCTTGTGTGCTCAAATGTGGATGTGGGTCCTGCAGAGAGCGTTGAAGTAACTTCTGGAGAGAGAAGGTCCCGGAGAGTGTTGAAGCAGCTTTTGGAGCAAACAGGTCCCAGAGAATATTGAAGCAGCTTCTGCTGGAGGGAGCGTTGAAGTGTTGAAGCGACTTCTTCTTCTGGAGAGAGGGCTGAAACTTCTTCTTCTGGAGAGAACATTGAAGCGTCTTGGAGGGAGCGTTTGAAGCGGCTTTTGCTGGAGGGAGCGTTGAAGCGGCCTCATCTTCGGTTTGGTTTCCCCTTACAAATTACATGCTTCTTGATTGACCATCTCTCTTATGTTGAAGAAGTCCTTAATTGACGGCGAAGGAATTTCATGCTGAGCATCAGTCCCCAAGCGTGATTTATATGGTTCTATCTTGTATGGTCGGTGAGTTAACCATAATAAAGATATCGCCATCTCTTCTCCGTGACTCTATTATTTCTCCACAGGAAAAGAAAATATGCAGAAGTTAAGATTACCTCTGTCCGTAGTGGTTATTTCTATCGTGAAGATCGGGCACTGGTATCAACAAATGAACAATGGTTCTTAGTTGCAGCTGTGATCAGAAGAGACTGGCAGGAAGAGGCGTGATAGCAACTTGCACGAACTTGGAACTCTTCATACAACGGTAGAGATCGTCTCATTATTAGAGGGATACGCTGGAACCAATAGCTTTCTTGATGTTTCTTCATGGAATAGAGAAGAGGGAGACCGTCCCCAGCCCGTGAGTATCTAGGGCTCTTGACTTGATAGATGTTGCCACGCTAGGTTCACGAGGTGGTCTTTATATATGCTCTCTAGAGTATATCCTCATCTTTGGACATCTTGGAATCATAATGATAGCGTGCTTGCATCTCTCTAAATTCACCATATTTGAGATGGGGAATGGTAAGCAGTCCCCAGTCATACTCCTTTGGTAACGCAACTACTTCTTCTACGGGAGACATATTCTGAAAGCGTCTCTCATTGACGTAGCTACCGTCAATCCAGATATGGAATATCTTGGACGTTGTTTCACCTTTGTGGCAGTCGTGAATATGATACTGGAGTTCGGAGTTGGTGATTTTGGACGCGCAGGATGTTGTATCTCGGTGGTCTTCCTCTTGCCGCTTCAACAAAACTTCTTACAGAAGGCTGAAGCTTGTACTGCCTGTTGGTGAGATGTATGTTTCCACGAACATCATGAGGCTCTTTATGACGGCCATGCTTGTTCTTTCTATCAGGGCATGTGCTGTTTCAACCTGAGCGTTTAACAGCTTCACGGAATTCAGAGGGCATCTGAAAGCACATGCTCTTTTAAAAAGCACGATTGACAGGTACCATCCTATTGATGCACAATTACTCCACTTGTTGTTCAGTCACATTTGGATTGTGACCCTTCAGTGCCTGAATTCGGGTCCTCTTGACATAATCATTTGGATGTTCACTGTTTCGCTGAAGCATTCCTCTTAAGTATGACAGAGTGATTCGCCCAAGCTGCGGATTCTTTCTTGACATGGCGATGCCTATCTTCTTGAGGCTGCTCCCTTGAGGTATCGGCTCCAGTGGAAGATTTCCGTCGTAACACGTTGATACGTTGCACCGCCATTTTTTAAACCAAATGGCATTACAATATAATAAAATTTTCAAGAGGAGTTCGGAAAGATGTCTTACTTGCGTCATGCTCATACATCCATATCTGATTGTATCCGCTATATCCATCCATGAAGGAGAACATTCCGTGTCCGCTGGTGGCATCTACTAACATGTCGATGTTAGGTAGAGGAAAATCGTCTTTGGGGTAGCATTCATTCAAGTCTCTGGAATCCGCGCAATACCTGATCTCGTGCCTGAATTTCCTCAAAGATTGTTTGACTGGCTTGGATCGGAGATTGTACGAATTCCTACACAAGGTCGAGCTGATGGAGATAGGCCTAGGATATTCCTCATCGTCGAGCTCTTCAATCGTGGAGTTGGTGTCGTCTTGCAGATGTCGTGGAGCATCCAGCACCTCTTTTTGTGGCTCGTCGTTCTTATAGCATTCAACTGGGCGGGGAGACTGGGCATCAGTATCCCTCTTAGTATGAACGTGGGTCGTTGCTTTACCGAATGAAGAAGAACGCCTTGTCAGCAAAGATGCATCGTGAGGATATGCAACTCGGTCCTCCGCCTTGATTGATGCCCACGTGGGGAGTGGGATACAATGAACTTTGTCTGGTTCTTCCCGCGGAGCTTCTCTTGGTTCAAATAACTCCACTCCACATATCGGTGCGTAAGGAGACAGCGATGCAGGAATATAAACGACTTCTTTATTCAGCATAGTCTTAGGGCACTGATGATACATCGAAGAGACAATCCTATACGTGTTGGTTTCATTTCCTTCAAAGTCTGTCATCGTGGTAGGCTGTCGTACGATCTTGTTCGGGAGAACCTTGGCTGTCCTAAGTGTCTTGAGGGTAATCAAATTCGAAGAAGCTCCCGTTTCGATAAGGTCCCCTTTGGACTCTGAATCCTTGATGCGTGCAATAACATGTAGCGCCCGATTATGACCTTCTTCTGGCTGATTGCAGCAAAATGTCTCTGCCTGCTGATTCTTCGAGAGGTGTAAAAGTTCGCATAAAATTTCCACTAGAGAAAACGCTTCCTGATCCACCGGCCTCTGGATCATAGCGAGACTATTGACTTGAGGAAGATCGTTGTAAGGATCAGTCCCCAGTGTAGGAATCTCCATGACATGACCGCTCATTTCTGATGTCGCTTCTTTGATTAGGTCCATGTAGGTTTGCGCCACTGAAGTACCTTATTCGGGTGCATTTAATGCGTTCCTTGTTGGCTCCAGGGGATGTCGCGGCTCTTGTGGAAATATATCAGTTAATGTCTTAAGAAAAGTGAGTACCTCTTTTTGAGTTGCAACCATATCCGTTTGAGTCTTAGCAAGGACTTCCTGCCTCTCCATCAAATTTGCGATGGTAATGGGATATGGCCCTCCTCTTGCTACTCCAACTACTCGTCCTGATGAAGGAGTGGAAATTATTGCTCTGGAAACCGCCTGAGGCGTTACACTCAAATAAATGCCAAGGTTTGTAGCTGCTATGGCTCTGGTGACAGGAGGCGTCGCTCCTAATGGGATATCTCCTCCTGCCCCGCTGGTGGTATAAGTGACGCTCCACGAGATGTATTGACCACGGTAGCTCCACTGACAGGTACATCAACACTGGGAGTGTTATCCATACTAGCTCCATCAGAATTGATTGGTGACCTGAGTTCTACCATTTTGAAATGAATTGATGATTGAATTGATCCTAAGATCTACCCTCTTGAAATTGCGAAAATCGAACCGGGTATTGAAAAGATGAAATTTGAGAATTGGAAATTGATATTGTAACCAAGAGATTAATCTCCCACTGTGGTCACCAATTGTTTATGGGTAAAAACTACTTCTGCTGGTTTTGGTGATTTAGGGTGTGTGGATGAGAAGTCAATCTAAATCCTAAACAAATGCACTGCATGGGAGTGCTTTTGATTCGAGAGATCAATCTATATAATTCTGGCCTAAACCAAGAAATGGTCGTTCCAGACTTGTTTCGTTCACAAAGTGAAGGAGATGGGGTTGATCTTAGGGAGGGAAGCGAAGAAGGTGTTGAGATTGTGAAGGTGTAGGTTGTTTATGACTTGTAACAGAAAGGTGAGCAGGCTTATGAATAATGTAAGCTTGCTCTGGGTGTTTGAATACGTGTTGTATTAACACTTGGTTTTTGTGTTGTGTTTTCTTATTTGGAAATAGGGAGGAGAACCTATTTATACAAGTCATTTGAGCCTTACTCACGTCTCTCGTAGGAAGTGGATAAAGTAGAGTGATGGAGTAGTGGAGTGGTGTGTTTTAGTGTCACATGATTAATCTTGCCCTCTTCTTCCATCATCACTAACCTTCCATGTCTTCTTGACAAGTTCTTATGATGGCGCGTTGCATGCTGCACGCTGTAAACCGCCAGACCAATACCCTAGTGTGTATCCCCCAGTTTGTGACATGATTGATGTCTCGAGTCTGTGGATCGTGGGACCCACAGAAGGTAGCATGTAATGCTAGTTAAATAACTAAGTTATTTAGGAAGTCGATACTTGTAAAGTATCGTGTGTATTCTATGCATGTTATGCATCGAATATATTCGGAATATATGAAGCATCGATGTTGAGCACCATGCCCTGCCTACATCACGTGAGGGTTTGGCGGCTGCGTTAGCAAATCCTCCCTTAGCCGACCATATGGTGTGGTAGAGTGGCAGACGATGATCACAATGATACTTCACTGGTCGCCTAACTCTTATCATAGGCCGGCCGTCCGAGCTGGTGAAGTTAGACGGACGAGATGACTTGCGACCCACATCTGCGACCCTCGAATTAGGGTTTAGGAGGTGCACGAGTGTACTCCTTCAGCTTGGTCGAATCCAAGCATGGGAGGCATTTCATGGAGGACCGATCAGGCATGCGTGTATACGGCATGTTGATTTCCATGCCCATGCTTCACTGTCCCACAAAGGTTTGATCTAGGCCACTAAAATATACCAGTGAAGTTGAGTGGCTGAGTTCGTTTTGCGACAGAAATCCTATGACGCAAAGGATTCCTAAAGGGTGCGGCATGCCACTTTTAAGGAGCGCGTTTCGAGAAGACCAAGCTTGGTCGGTCTCAGCCGTTTGGTATAACGTGTAGGTGGTAGGCTGATATTCACGCTTATACCTGACTTTCCCATGGAAACGTGATCTAAGCCGCTCAATTCGTTCGGCGAAGTTGAGTGGTCGAGATCAGTTTGTGATTTGGGAAGCGTGACCACACTAGTTTGGGCGTGCGTTTTGAAGAAACCAGGCATGGTATGCATTGGTCGGTCGGGTGAGGAGATAGATGGTTCCACGGTGATCATGTTGATGCTCACTGGACCTGCTCAATTGTCTCCTAAGCCCTTCATTCGATCAGGAGAAAACGGACGCTCGTGATCGATACAAACCCTAATTAGGGTTTTGGCCGGCCGTGCTTCATGCATTGTTTTACACGCACGAATTAGGATAACCAAACATGGTTGGTCTTGACCGATTATTCATGTGTGTAGGCGGGCCCACGGTGATTGTGTTGACATGCTCTGGGACATTTGAATCTACATCTACACCCTCCATCTATGCCTATGAAGATGGATAGTTGAGATCGTTTTGCGACACATGTAATGTGCCGCAAACCCTAATTTAGGGTTTCTTGTCCATTCCGCTTGGTTTGGACGGTTTGGCAATCTTTGCCACCCCTTTTGGGGAGGCCGATCATGTGGGGCCCGCGTTGGGTCGGCAGTGAATGTTCCAATACCTTCTTGGGGGTATTGGATTCGATCTAGGCCATCTAATCATGCTGGTGAAGTTGGACGATCGTGATCGTTTCTAGACTGCAATGGACAATCTAGATGCTCAATCGGGCTAGTATAACACACCGAGAGTTACTTGCTCAACCAGGCTAGTATAACACACCGAGAGTTACTTGCTCAACCAGGCTAGTATAACACACCGAGAGTTATATGCTCAATCGGGCTAGTATAACACACCGAGAGTTATAGCCTGTACGGGCATTTCGTGTATGCCTCACTGTTGGTACTTGGATATTCATGCTACTCTGCTGCGAGTAACAATCAGTCATCATGCCACACCAACAATAAGAGTCATCATGCCGCACTAACAATAAGAATCCTACACCCTTATTCTTCGTGAGATGACACTTAGAATCATATGGAGTACAAACAGGTTTACAGTCAAATTATCAGCATTGTACAAGTCATCTCCTGGAACTAGTTCATGATGGATCAGATAAAACAACATCTTGGACTGCCATCTCTTGAAATCCTTTCCGTTAAACTTTTGTGGTCTTTCTTCGTCGTTGTTTCCCATTGTTAAAAGGAATATTAATGTGTTAAGATTGTTGTGATCTTGTAACAATGAACAACATATTAGATGTATCAATAATAATATGTAAGGAACTAATGTGAAACAATTCTACCGAAACACCTTGATGAGGGCAGAATCATAGGTTCAACAAGTTTCCCTTAACACATTAGTTTGCGGGTTGAGTAATTTTAAACCCCTCATAGCGAAGATGTGTCCAGGATAAGACTGCCCGATATAACTTGAGTTAGCACAACGCAAGTTACCCTCTCTTCGAACTCAGCAACGGGGATGGAAGTAAAAACGTATGGAGAAAACCCTAGAACAAAAGAAGAAATTTCGGTGTATAGAAAACAGAATTTCGAGTTGTATTTAAAGGAGAAGATACTTGCAAATCAAGTTAGGTTTTGGTTTTCTTCAAAATCTATTAAAACACCTAAAAGGAATTTACCCATAAATAAAACTCTAAAAATATATTAGGAATTAATTTCCTAAAGAAAAACTCGCCCATAAAATAAATCCGAGTAGAAGAGGAACTTGGTGCATGGCATACGCGCATATCGCATGGGTAAAAATATGTATTTTTTCCCACTCGCTCCACCCACAATGTTGTTTTACAACATATCCATAAGCATATGGTTATATAGTGAAGCTCCTTATCTATTATACCCAATGTGGGACTAAAGAGAGATTCATTCACTCATAAAATGAGAAAGTATCCTTGGACCCATAGGTCACTAGATCAAACCACACCAAGACCAAAATATTTTTTTATTAAAACTCATTTTTCTCCAAAAATCCCCCAAATGAATGATATCTCGGAAAAACGAAAAAATCAGAGTAATGAAAATACCATTTAGGCAAAGGTGTCCATGAGGTCTTGAACCCTTACTTAGTGAGAAGTTACCGGAACTACTTGCAAAACAGTGAACCTAGTCTTGAACTGATAGCATTAGGTGAAATTCGCGACAACCATCAAGCATAATATCCTCCTAGCGTTGCTAAGTTCGTGCCGTTTTGTCCAATTTGGCTCTGGACATATCCTGTTTCTCAGAATTCTCTAGAGAATTGGCTCAATTCTCATAGGAAGTGGCCCCACTTCCACATTCAGATAGGTGAGTTCCATCAAGAGTGTTTACTGCTACACCCCACTTAAATCTTAAATTGAAACTATGGAACTCATTAAGACTAATTTAAAAGTCATCCTTCACATGCAGTCACACTATCATATCAACACCATAGGGAAGGGACAGAGAATGAAATTCTCTGATAGTGTTTACCTTTACCCACCATAAATTAGTTGTCTTATTCGAAACCTTGATCTTGGGATCTCCAATCAACAAGGTTGACTATCCTTTATGGCAAGTTTAATTATTGAGCCTAAGCCCTATCCCCCTCGATGCTTTAATAAATATCTCTTTAGATAAACCTTTCGTCAAAGCGTCCACGATATTCTCCTTGGACCTTGTCCAATCTATTTAAATAACGCCTGTTGAGATTAGTAGTTTCAAAGAATCATGTCTTCTACGCATATGTATAGACTTTCCATTGTAGAAGCTATTCTTAGCTCTACCTATTGCAGATTTGCTGTCACAATGTATAGATATAGCTGGCACAGGTAATGCTGTCAATGGGTACCCGTTACCCGCTACCCGAAACCGGACCCGCTAAATCGGGTCCGGTTCTGGGTCCTAAAGTTGGACCCATTAGCAACTTAGGACCCGACGGGTAATACCCGTCGGGTACCCGTTTATTTAACCTTTTGATCATTTTTTTAGCAAAATTATAGGTATGTTTGCTAGTTTTGGCTTTGAATTTTTTTGATTTTTGATTTTTTTCTTACATTTAATATTTATTTAGTACATTAATAAAAAAATAATAATAATTTTTTATAAAAATAATTTATATTCAAGTTAAAAAGAAAAATAAATTAAGATTTTAATAGTTTTTTTAATGCCCAACGGGTACCCGGACCCGACGGGTATCCGGCACTTTAAACGGGTCCGGTTCTGGGCCAACACATTATGGAACCGGACACGGAACCGATGCTGATATGTCGGGTCCGGTTCTGGGCCATGTACTACCCGGGAGGACCCGGACCCGTTGACATCCCTAGGCACATGCCTATGCCAGAGAGGAATATCTTCTAAAAAGTTTCTTAGCCATTCGGCCTCCTCTCCTGCTTTATCTAACGCAATAAACTCTGATTCCATAGTGGAACGAGCTATACATGTCTATTTGGAACTCTTCCAAGATATAGACACACCTGCTAGAGTAAATACTTATCCACTCTTAGACTTAGACTCCTCTGAGTCTGCAATCCAGTTTGCATCGCAAAATCCCTCAAGGACGGCAGGATACCCTTCGTAATGCAAACAAAAGGTCAATATGAACTTTAAGTACCTGAACACTCTAATAAGTGCATCCCAATGCATCTGCCCTGGATTACAAGTATACCTGCTTAACCTACTCATAGTATAAGCAATGTATGGTCTCGTACAATTCATCAAATACATCAGACTTCCTATGACTCTCGAGTATTCAAGTTGGTCAACTCCTACACCCTTATTCTTCGTGAAATGACACTTAGAATCATATGGAGTACAAATAGGTTTACAGTCAAATTATCAGTATTGTACAATTCATCATCTGGAACCAGTACATAGTCCAGTTCATGATGGCTCAAATAAAACAACATCTTGGATTGCCATCTCTTGAAATCCTTTCCGTTAAACTTTTGTGGTCTTTCTACGTCGTTGTTTCCCATTGTTACAAATATTAATGTGTTAAGATTTTTGTGATCTTGTAACAATGAAAAGCACGTTAGATGTATCAATAATAATATGTAAAGAACTAATTCGAAAAAAATTCTACCGAAACACCTTGATGAGGGAAGAATCACAGGTTCAAAAAGTTGCCCTTAACACATTAGTTTGCAGGTATACTCGAGTTGAGTAATGCTAAACCCCTCACAGCGAAGATGTGTCCAGGATAAGACTTCCCGATATAACTTGAGTTAGCACAACGCAAGTTACCCTCTCTTCAAACTCAGCAACGGGGATAGAAGTAAAAACGTATGGAGAAAACCCTAGAACAAAAGAAGAAATTTAGGTGTATAGAAAACAAAATTTCGAGTTGTATTTAAAGGATAAGATACTTGCAAATCAAGTTAGGTTTTGGTTTTCTTCAAAAACTAGTAAAACACCTAAAAGGAATTTACCCATAAATAAAACTCTAAAAATATTTTAGGAATTAATTTCCTAAAGAAAAACTCGCCCAAAAAATAAATCCGAGTAGAAGAGGAACTTGGTGCATGGCATACGCGCATATTGCATGGGTCAAAATATGTATTTTTTCCCACCTGCTCCACCCACAATGTTGTTTTACAACATATCCATAAGCATATGGTTATATAGTGGAGCTCCTTCTCTATTATACCCAATGTGAGACTCAAGAGAGATTCATTCATTCATAAAATGAGCAAGTATCCTTGGACCCATAGGTCACTAGATCAAACCATACCAAGACCAAAATTTATTTTATTAACAGTCATTTTTCTCCAACAATCCCCCACATGAATGATATCTCGAAAAAACTAAAAAATCAGAGTAAGGAAAATACCATTTAGGCAAAGTTGTCCATGAGGTCTTGAACCCTTACTTAGTGAGAATTTACCGGAACTACTTGATAAACAGTGAACCTAGTCTTGAACTGATAGCATTTGGTGCAATTCGCGACAACCATCATGCATGATATCCTCCTGGCGTTGCTAAGTTCGTGTCGTTCTGTCCAATTTGGCCTTGGGCATATCCTGTTTCTCAGAATGCTCTAGAGAATTTCCTCAATTCTCATAGGAAGTGGTCCCACTTCCACATTCAGATAAGTGAGTTCCATCGAGAGTGTTTACTGCTACACCCCACTTCAATCTTAAATTGAAACTATGGAAATTATTAAGACTAATTTAAAAGTCATCCTTCACATGAAGTCACACTATCACATCAACACCGTAGGGAAGGCACAGAGAATGAAATTCTCTGATAGTGTTTACCTTTACCCACCATAAATTAGTTGTCTCATTCGAAACCTTGATCTTGGGATCTCCAATCAACAAGGTTGAGTATCCTTTATCGAAAGTTTAATTATTGAGCCTAAGCCCCATCCCCCTCGATGATTTACTAACTATCTCTTTAGACAAACCTTTTTTATCAAAAGGTCCGCGATATTCTCCTTGGACCTTGTCCAATCTATTGAAATAACGCCTGTTGAGATTAGTAGTTTCAAAGAATCATGTCTTCTACGCATATGTATATACTTTCCATTATAGAAGCTATTCTTAGCTCTACCTATTGCAGATTTGCTGTCACAATGTATAGATATAGCTGGCACAGGCCTATGCCAGAGAGGAATATCTTCTAAAAAGTTTCTTAGCCATTCGGCCTCCTCTCCTTCTTTATCTAATGCAATAAACTCTGATTCCATAGTGGAACGAGCTATACATGTCTATTTGGAACTCTTCCAAGATACAGACGCACCTGCTAGAGTGAATACTTATCCACTCTTATACTTAGACTCCTCTGAGTTTGCAATCTATTTTGCATCGCAAAATCCCTCAAGGACGGCAGGATACCCTTCGTAATGCAAACAAAAGGTCAATATGAACTTTAAGTACCTCAGCACTCTAATAAGTGCATTCCAATCATCTGCCCTAGATTACAAGTATACCTGCTTAACCTACTCATAGCATAAGCAATATCTAGTCTCGTACAATTCATCAAATACATCAGACTTCCTATGACTCTCGAGTATTCAAGTTGGTTAACTCCTACACCCTTATTCTTCGTGAGATGACACTTAGAATCATATGGAGTACAAACAGGTTTACAGTCAAATTATCAGCATTGTACAAGTTATCACCTGGAACCAGTACATAGTCCCAGTTCATGATGGCTCAGATAAAACATCATCTTGGATTTCCATCTCTTAAAATCCTATCCGTTAAACTTTTGTGTTCTTTCTACGTCGTGTTTCCCATTTTTACAAGGAATATTAATGTGTTAAGATTGTTGTGATCTTGTAACAATGAACAACACGTTAGATGTATCAATAATAATATGTAAAGAACTAATGCGAAACAATTCTACCGAAACACCTTGATGAGGGCAGAATCACAGGTTCAACAAGTTTCCCTTAACATATTAGTTCGCGGGTATACTCGAGTTGAGTAATGCTAAATCCCTCACCGTGAAGATGTGTCCAGGATAAGACTTCCCAATATAACTTGAGTTAGCACAACGCAAGTTACCTTCTCTTCGAACTCAGCAACGGGGATGGAAGTAAAAACGTATGGAGAAAACACTAGAACAAAAGAAGAAATTTCGGTGTATAGAAAATAGAATTTCGAGTTGTATTTAAAGGAGAAGATACTTGCAAATCAAGTTAGGTTTTGGTTTTATTCCAAAACTAGTAAAACACCTAAAGGAATTTACCCATAAATAAAACTCTAAAAATATTTTAGGAATTAATTTCCTAAAGAAAAACTCGCCCAAAAAATAAATACGAGTAGAAGAGGAACTTGGTGCATGGCATACGCGCATATCACATGGGTCAAAATATGTATTTTTGCCCACCTGCTCCACCCACAATGTTGTTTTATAACATATCCATAAGCATATGGTTATATAGTGGAGATCCTTCTCTATTATACCCAATGTGGGACTAAAGAGAGATTCATTTACTCATAAAATGAGCAAGTATCCTTGGACCCATAGGTCACTAGATCACACCACACCAAGACCAAAATATTTTTTTATTAACAGTCATTTTTCTCCAACAATCCCCCACATGAATGATATCGCGGAAAACGAAAAAATCAGAGTAAGGAAAATACCATTTATGCAAAGATGTCCATGAGGTCTTGAACCCTTACTTAGTGAGAAGTTACCGGAACTACTTGCTAAACAGTGAGCATAGTCTTAAACTGATAGCATTTGGTACAATTCGCGACAACCATCACGCATGATATCCTCCTAGAGTTTCTAAGTTCGTGTCATTTTGTCCAATTTGGCCATGGACATATCCCGTTTCTCAGAATGATCTAGAGAATTGGCTCAATTCTCATAGGAAGCGGCCCCACTTCCACATTCAGATAGGTGAGTTCCATCGAGAGTGTTTACTGCTGCACCCCACTTCAATCTTAAATTGAAACTATGGAACTCATTAAGACTAATTTAAAAGTCATCCTTCACATGCAGTCATACTATCACATCAACACCATAGGGAAGGGACAGATAATGAAATTCTCTGATAGTATTTACCTTTACCCACCTTAAATTAGTTATCTCATTCGAAACCTTGATCTTGGGATCTCCAATCAACAAGGTTGAGTATCCTTTATGGCAAGTTTAATTATTGAGCCTTAGCCCCATCCCCCTTGATGCTTTACTAACTATCTCTTTAGATAAACCTTTCGTTAAAGGGTCCGTGATATTCTCTTTGGACCTTGTCCAATCTATGGAAATAACGCCTGTTGAGATTAGTAGTTTCAAAGAATCATGTCTTCTACGCATATTTATAGACTTTCCATTGTAAAAGTTATTCTTAGATCTACCTATTGCAGATTTGCTGTCACAATGTATAGATATAGCTGGCACAAGCCTATGCCAGAGAGGAATATCTTCTAAAAAGTTTCTTAGCCATTCGGCCTCCTCTCCTGCTTTATCTAACGCAATAAACTTTGATTCCATAGTGGAACGAGCTATACATGTCTGTTTGGAACTCTTCCAAGATACAAACGCACCTTCTAGAGTGAATACATATCCACTCGTAGACTTAGACTCCTCTGAGTCTGCAATCCAGTTTGCATCGCAAAATCCCTCAAGAAAGGTAGGATACCCTTCGTGATTCAAATAAAAGGTCAATGTGAACTTTAAGTACCTCAGCACTCTAATAAGTGCATCCTAATGTATCTGCCCTGGATTACAAGTATTCCTGCTTAAGCTACTCACAACATAAGCAATGTCTGGTCTCGTTCAATTCATCAAATACATCAGACTTCCTTTGACTCTCGAGTATTCAAGTTGGTTAACTCCTACACCCTTATTCTTCGTGAGATGACACTTAGAATCATATGGAGTACAAACAGGTTTACAGTCAAATTATCATCATTGTACAAGTCATCACCTGGAACCCGTATATAGTCCAGTTCATGATGGCTCAGATAAAACAGAATCTTGGATTGCTGTCTCTTAAAATCCTTTCCGTTAAACTTTTGTTGTCTTTCTACATCGTTGTTTCCTATTGTTACAAGGAATATTAATGTGTTAAGATTGTTGTGATCTTGTAACAATGAAAATCACGTTAGATGTATCAATAATAATATGTAAAGAACTAATGCGAAATAATTCTACCGAAACACCTTGATGAGGGCAGAATCATAGGTTCAACAAGTTTCCCTTAACACATTAGTTCGCGGGTATATTCGAGTTGAGTAATGCTAAACCCCTCACAGCGAAGATGTGTCTAGGATAAGACTGACCGATATAACTTGAGTTAGCACAACGCAAGTTACCCTCTCTTCAAACTCAGCAACAGGGATGGAAGTAAAAACGTATATACGTATGGAGAAAACCCTAGAAAAAAAGAAGAAATTTCGGTGTATAGAAAACAAAATTTCGAGTTGTCTTTAAAGGAGAAGATACTTGCAAATCAAGTTAGATTTAGTTTTTCTTCAAAAACTAATAAAAAACCTAAAAGGAATTTACCCATAAATAAAACTCTAAAAATATTTTAGGAATTAATTTCTAAAGAAAAACTCGCCCAAAAAATAAATCCGAGTAGAAGAGGAACTTGGTGCATTGCATACGCGCATATCGCATGGGTCATGTAGGATCAGAATATCGCCATGACATTATTTCTATGAAATTAACAACACTTCTGCTAGTACTTCTGCAACACTTTGCGAGCATCACAAGATAACTTAAAGAGTGACGTAATAGATGACGATGGGAAAAACACGAGAAGAGCATGATGATCCTGCGAGGATTACAACACCTGCGAGGACTGACATTATAACTCCTGCGATAATACCGCGAGTCAGATCCGAAATTAAAGGACAGCTTAGCTGTCATCCATTATGTAACTACCCTATATAAAGAGACCCATTAGATTCAGAAGGAGGAGGATGAATTTTTGAGCGTTAAGAAAGTTTTGAGGAGAGAGAAAATCCAAGAGAGAGGTTGTATTCTTGATTTCTTCCATTTTTTGTAAACATTTCTGAGAATCAAATAATAAAGTGTTGTTTTTAATCTTCAAATATGTGTTGATTATTGTGAATTCTTGTGAAGGGTGTAGTGTAGGTTTTCCTGCAACTATATTTTGGCGCCCAAAACAGGGATTGAATTAACGAAAATCATAGAAAAAGCGAGGTTGAATATTAGAATTATTCAAGATTAAGAAGATAATTGAACAAATCGGTGAAATAGTTAAAGGAAAAATGATTAGAGCCAAAGAGAATTATAGGAAATTGGAGTGTGGTATGATAACAAGAACAATGGTCGACAAATTCCATGAAAACATTAAAGGGAGGATACATAAACGAGATTTTGAAGGAAATAAAATTATGACGGTGGAGAAAATATCACCGTTGAGGGATTGGGAAAAGCAGAAAATCACATTTACTGCGGCAGAAATACCAACAGAAAATTTGAATCATACATCTCCTTTGGTAATTACGGTATCCTTTATACAAATGAAAAAGGGAAAATCAACAAGATCTGCGGAAGAATGGGTTGTAAATAGAACTTTGGTGGATGCAGGAAGTTATGTAGATATAATATTTTATCATGCATTTAAGAAAATGGGATACAAGGATGAAAAAATGTCTTGTTCAACATATCATATTCATGGATTTGGAAAATCTTTAACAAAACCTAAAGGCGAAATAGTGGTACGAATTCCGCTAAGAAAGATTGAAACACAAGTAACATTATGTGTGGTAGACGTGGAATCGTCGTATAACATGAGATTGGGAAGACCATGGATACATGCAATCAAGGCTGTAGCATCAACAATGCATCAATGCATCAAATTTCCTATGCCCAGTGGAATTGGAGAAATTAGAGGAGATACTGATCTTGCGAAGCTGTGTTATCAAATTGAAGTGAGAAATTATGAAGGGCATCCAAAGCTGCGAAAAGCTCGCAGAAAAATGGCGAAAGAGACAAAGAAAGAAGAAGAATTTAAAGTTTACATGATAAGAGCAAAAGAAGAAAAAGGAATACCCAGCGAACTCTCGCAATAAGAAGATTAACCCGCGAGATTTGTGAAAACCTCAACACCAATGGGAGAGCCTGATGCCAGCTACACCGCAGCAGAGCCAACAAAAGAAGCAAATATTGGAAGTGAAGAAGAACCTAAGATACTGAAAATTGGAACTAAAATGGATGCAGATGAAGAAGAACAAACTGTAAACCTCTTGCGGGAGTATAAAGATATTTTCACGTTGGGTATGGATGAGATTCCTGGAATAGATCCATCAGTTGCATGTCATAAGTTAGAAATTAACAAAGATGTGAGACCATTCAAACAAAGGATAACCAAAATTGCAACAACTTATCACTCCAAAATATAAGAAGAGTTGCAGAAGATGCTTGATGCGGGTATTATAAGGCAAGCAAAATACCCGGAGTGGATTGCAAATATGATGGTGGTTCCAAATAAAAATAAGGAAATAAGAATTTGTATATACTTCACTGACTTAAACAAAGCTTGTCCTAAAGATAGTTTTCCATTACCAGATATTCCTCAAATGGTTGAATCAGCAGCGAGAAATGATAGAATATCGTCATTAGATGGGTATAAAGGGTATAATCAAATTCCTCTCGCAGAAGAAGATCAATAGCACACCGCATTCTTTGCTCCAAGAGGGTTATATTGCTACACAAAGATGCCTTTTGGCTTGCGAAATGCTGGTGCCACATATCAAAGAATGGTGGAGAAGGTGTTTGCGAGTTGGATCCACAAGACATTAGAGTTGTATGTAGATGACATTTTGATCAAGAGTAAAGAAGCTAAAAACCATGTGCAAGACTTGAAGGAGATTTTCATTCAAATGTGACATTTTAACATCAAGGTGAATCCCAAAAAGTGTATTTTTAGAGTGGCTTCCGGAAATTTTTTAGGATATATTGTGTCAAAAGAAGGAATACAAGTGGATCCAGAGAAAGTACAAGTAATTCGCGACATGCCAACGCCAGCAACAATAAAAGATGTGCAGAAGTTGAACGGGCTCTTAGCCTCGCTAGGAAGATTTATCTCACGATCTTCAGATAAATGCAATCATTTGTTCAATATACTCAGGAAGGGTACAAAGTTCAAGTGGACAGATGAATGTGAGAAGGCTTTTCAAGGAGTTAAAGAATATCTAATGAACATATCTATTTTACAGAAAGCAGAACCGGGAGAAGAATTATTGATTTACCTTGCGACAACTTCGCATGCATTAAGTGCAGTGTTACTGCGAGTAGATGCAGGGGTAGAAAAGCCAATTTATTACATCAGCAAAACATTTAATTATGCATAGAGAAATTATTCAAAAATTGAGAAGCTAATTCTGGCATTGGTACATGCAACCTTTAAACTTCACATATATTTTCAAGCACATAAAGTAAAAGTATTAACAAAGGTACCAATTGAGTCAGTAATGAAGAATTCAAAAAGATCAGGCAGGGTTGAGAGATGGAATGCACAAGTAGGGCACTTTGAAATCAAATACGAAATCATATCCTCGCCAAAATCACAAGTTGTAGCAGATTTTTTAGCAGAGTTTCCTCTAGAAGATGACGAAGCTGTAGAAGAAATGATGGACATAGAAGAAAAACATGGAGACCCAAAAGATCTATTAAAGTAACCCAACATATGGGAAATATTGGTGGATGGATCATCAAATGGGGAAGGTAATGGAATTGGAGTTGTCTTTATCTCTTCAGAAGGATAAAAAATGGCTTTTTCATTTCGTTTGGAATTCACGTCCACTAATAATGAGACGGAGTATGAAGCTGTGGTGCATGCCCTAAAATTCGCCGTAGAGATGAAGTTGGAGAATGTGAGAATTATTAGTGATTCGCAGTTAGTTATTCGCCATATAAAAGGAGAATACACCACGAATGAACCATCTTTGAAGAAATACAAGAAACTTGTTAAGGAACTGCCTGCGAAAATTCCAAAAATAAAATGGCGGCATATATCAAGGAAAGATAACAGGCTCACAGATGCTTTTGCCTTTATATCCAGCATGATGACAAACCCAACTGCGAGATGCATAAAAATTCAAACACTTATGTCACCTTCAGTCAATAAAGAAGAAGTAGAAGAAGCATATGTAATGATAGTAGAAAGTGGCGAAGAAGAACCAAGAGAAAATATCGCAGATTGGCGAGCAGAACTTCATGTATATTTGGCGAGAGGCGAAACACCAAGAAATAGATTAGAGGCACACAAATTAAAAAGTTGTGCAACAAATTATGAATTAAGAGATGGAGTATTGTATCGAAAATATTTTATTGGGCCATCACTTAGATGTTTGACATGAGAAGAAGGAGAAAAAATGTTAAAAATGTTGCATAGTGGAGATGTTGGTAATCACAGCGGGGAAGACAGAACAAAAATGCAAGGCTATTATTGGCCGTATATGCATGAAGATGCAAAACAACTATCAAGACATTGTGAGGATTGTCAGCGACACGGAAAGAAGATAAATGCACCAGGGGAACCATTGTCATCTTCAAGAAGTGTATGGCCTTTTGGAAAATGGGGTTTAGATATTGTGGGACCATTTTTACCAGGATCAGGGCAGAAGAGATACTTAATTTTCGCGACAGATTACTTCACAAAGTGGGCAGAAGTAAAAGCAGTACAGCATATTCGCGATAAAGACATATTTACATTCATCTTTGAAAATATCATCTGCAGATTTGGAATTCCAGCACAGTTGGTTTCTGATAATGGGAAACAATTTGAAGGGAAGAACATAGAGATACTACTCAATGCGTTTAAAATAAAATGCGGGAAATCTACTCCTTTGTATCCACAAGCTAACAGGCAAGCTAAAGAAACAAATAAGACAATCGCAGACATATTAAAGAAGAAGTTAGAAGGATATAATAGAGCATGGTGTGAACATGTACATAATGCAGTCTGGGCTTACAACAAAACCAGGAGAGAGGCAACTGGGATGTCACCTTTTTGTTTAACATATGGTGTTGAAGCAGTACTACCAACAGAAGTTGCTATTCCTACAACAAAAAGATAGGCTTAGGAGAAGAATCTTAGTGCTGGCATGATTCTAAGTGAACTTGATGAATTAGAAGAGAAGATAGAAAAAACTTTACAACATATGGAAAATTATCAGCGAAGATTGGCTCGCGAGTATAACAAACGAGTCAAACAACGTGAGTTTCAACCAGGTGATCTAGTGCTGCGAGAAACACCAAATTATCAGCGAGAAAATGGTGGAAAGTTGGAGAGAAAATGGGATGGACCATATATCATTAAAGAGATAATTGGAACAGGGGAATACAAGTTAATGGATCCAGAAGGTAGAGATGTTGGTCAAAGACTTGGTAGACCATGGAATAGATTATATCTGAAAAGATATTATCAATTGCAAATTCTGCGAGATTTGAGATGCTGGTATATTATATGATGAAATGGATAATTAAAAAAATTTATCACAGCTGCGATATTTTTAAAGTTACAGAGAAAATAAGAAACGCGAAAATATCGCAAGAAACGCGAACAAAATTTCGTAGAGATTAATAAAATGGGACGAACCTTTATGGCATACACCCTAGTTCGCGAATAAAATTTCGCAAGAGGCAAATGTAAGACCTAAAGTATGTCATATAAGGGGGTATCTGTTTGCATGGCTCAGGGATAAGGTTATACCGCTGCTGAAATCTGAGTCATGGAGAGATGGGGTCCATCTCCATGAGAGATACCTATATAGGAGAGATACCTTGGATTTCCAACTATATATATATAAGGTTATACCCTGGTTGGACGAACGAGGGTCTCTCCTAAGGAGTACAGAGTATGACCAAGGCGCCGAGGTACACGGTTGAGCCAAGGGTGCCAGGGGCGTACGAAACTACCCTGGCCATTCTTGGCAAGTCTTAGATATGATGCCTCGGCCCGAAGAAAACCCCACTTAGGTTGCAGTCTCGTAACTATAAGCCATATAGGCAAAAATGATAAGAGTCTGCGAAAACAACTGGTTGTTGTTAAGACCGGATGGGAGGAGCTAGTCTTATATGGCCGATGTGCCCTCCTTGAAGGGGAAACCAGGGGGAAGATAAGGGCAGCACCCTCCATTAGGGAGGTTATAAGTGTCTAAAGACGGCAATATCATGGGGCTTTATGTTCGCAAGAACATATAGGCCTGTCATATTGTCGTGTGACAAGTATTACACAGAGGCAACAAGCCATGAGAAAAAGTTAAGATGAGATCAATGGGTTTTTACATGAAAGTGTAAAGACGTCCTGCGATTTCATCGCAAGACGGCAATGTCATGAGGTTTTGTTCTCGCAAGGGAGCTTAGACTTGTCATATTGTCGCAATACATTGAAAGAATAAAGATAAGGAAAGATCAATGGGTCAATACATGCAAATGTAAGGACGTCCTGCGATTTTGCTGTAGAAACAAAAAATTGGCAAAATAAGACCTTTAACTAGGAAGGAAAAATAAGACCAACAGAATGATCCCAAACATTAACTATTTTCTTTTAAGAATGTTGGAAATATTTGTTCATCGCAAGAAAAATAGTGAGAAACAAGTACTATTCAGAATTTCTCAGAAGTATTATTCAAATTCTCTCAGAAGGATTATTTACAATTTCGCAACACTATCCATAATTTCGCATCACTACCCATAATTTCGAAGTCCTATTCGCAACACTGTTCGCGACAATATACTAAAATGCAGGAAACACTTGTCCATTACAAGAAAGATAATGAGGGGCAAGTATGGGAATTGATAAATAAAATATCATTATCTTTCTTGAAAATATTCAAAATAACAGAAATGTAATTGAATTCCAAAGTTGCATAAAAGTACATTACTCGCAAGAAAGAGGAAGTAAAGGAAAAAAAAAACTCAAGCTTTAGTATTGGTCTCGCCAGCTTCATTATTTTTGCCAATGTTATCAACTTTACCAATATTCTTCTCGTTACGGTTGATTCGAGCTTCTTCTTCTTCTAACTCTTCACCAGCAATTGCTTCACCACCAGTAGCTACTTTTCTAGGAGGACTTTTTTCTTCTTCTGTTGGGTCTTCTTGATAAATATCTTCTTCACCGCTTGCATAATCTAGATCATTATCTATAGGAAAAGGAATTTCATCATCATCTACTTCTAGAGGCTCGATGGATACAGGGGGTAGAGACTTGGATATCATAATATCATTCACAAGAACTTCAGCACTAAGATGAACTTTGCGAAGGAAACTTCTATCGTGATTTCTAATCTCCATATTCTTGAAGTATTCAATATAGTCATATCTTCTCTCTGCTCGATCGCAAGATTGAACACCATGAGAAGTGAGAACTCCACTTTCTTTGCGAACTTTAGCCAATTTGTCAGTAAGATCAGAAATGGTAGAATGAAGGTTTTTTTCAAATTCTGCGAGAAAAACAAATTAACAGAAAAGATATTCAGGTAAAGATCTCGCAAGAAGTATAGCCGAGAAATTTAACAGAGAGATTAACAATTGAGGAAGTCAAAATGACTACCTTCCTTTTGCGAAGTTAAATTTTGAATTAGTGTTAAGCAATAATTCTCCCATTGGTTCATGGCATCATCAAATTTATCCCCAACTATACCCTTCAGGCGAGATTTTATATTTTCTTCTTTGGAGAGGAGATACGAATTTTCTTTTGATAATAAAGAGTAAGATTCTTCTAATTGGGAATATTAATCTTGGAGTTTACTGTCCTTTAAACTTAGAGTTATCCTACCCTTGATAAGTTTATCTTTCTCAGCGGCAGATGATTCGGTTACTTCCTTGAGTTCATCTTTTAGTGAACGAAGAGATTTCTCTTGATTATCACACACTCTTTGAAGAATACTCAATTGTTGCAAGGAAATCGCCATCATGTTCGAAAAACTACGTTTCTCCTGAGACAAAGTTTTATTTTCATCTGATAAAGATTCCATCGCCAAGTTAGCCTGGGTTAACAAATATGAGAGGCGAGTAACTTCGCTACTTAATAAATTTTTACTTTGCAATAATTGGCCATTCTCATTAGTAAGATTATCTATTTGATCGATCGAGTGTGTGTGAAGATTGTCTAGTCTATTATATTGGTCCATCCAAGAATCTTTCTCAGCACGGGCTTCTTCGGCAATATACTCAAATTGAAATCTATCCATGAATCATTTCTGATTTAAAACTAAATATGTGAAGCAATGATTTAGAAAGGGAACTGAGTACAGAAAAGATGAAAATTTGCTAGAACAGAAAAACAAGAGACAGAGGCAGGGAAATTATACCTTTTAGTTCATTGTTTTTACCGCGAAGATTTTCGCAATCAAGTGAAGAATTTCGAAGCTTTTGGCAAAGAGTGTCACATTCTGAAGTCTTGGCTTGGTGACTTCTTTTTAAAGTTTCAACTTCATTCTCTAAAGATGCCTGTGAAGCCATTTGGTTAGAACCAAAATACCTACCTAAAACCTCGCAGACACCCTGCTTTACAGGATCAGTAGAAGACTTTCAAGCATCATCTAAAATATCATACAATATTTTAAAAGCAACATCTACTCCTACTGAAGTTTCCTTAGAAGAAGGGAGAGATGCAGATGGTGAAGTAGTGATAGTAGAAAGCTGGAGATTTGAATCATTCGCAATAATTGCATCACCAGAAGGTGGAGTGTCTGGAAAAGTAACAGTTGGAAGTGACATAGGAGTGGAAGAAGTTTTGTTCACAACAGCTTTAGGAGTCTCATTTGTCAGAAGATCAGTTGAGACATGGATATTGGTAACGATATTCTCGCAGATAGAGGATGGAGGTTCCATTTGCGAGGTTGTAGGAAGAGAACTCGCAGATGTTAATTTGGGAATGATAATGTCAATCTCAACAGTTTAGCTTGGAGAGATCGCTTGCGAGGTTTAGCAATACCTTCGTCATCCTGCGAATAATAATTTAGATAAGAAAACAAATGTTTCTTACTACCTTATGACTCGCAGGCTTCCTTTTCTTTTCAGCTAGTTTTTTCCGCGAATCTTTAAGAAGATTAGGGTTTTGGATTACAGACCGGGTGTTAGGAGTAGTTCCACTGAAAAGAAAACACAGTATGGGAATTACGAAGAATCAAGTAGAAAAGATTGAATAACATTGGATGAACATAGTTCAGACAAGCAAAATCGAGTCTAATAACATCATAAAAACACATACCTTGGTGATTCCATTAAAGCAGTAGCAGGTGAATTTGTAGAAGAAGAAAGTTGCAGGTGGAAAAAGTTTGCAGAGAACTAAGAGATGAAGAAGACGAAGAAGTAAAAGAAGAAAAATATTTCTTTGACAGATTCTCTCTTTTATAGACAGAAGAATGGTAACCGGATAATAAAGGATTAACCGGTAAAAGAAAAGAATATTCGACACGTGTAGGCGGTTACACTTAATTTACGAAATTTTGTCGGAAAAAGAAGATGAAAAAAATGGGTAGCTGCGGCATTAAGAAGAGATAAATTTCTCATGATCTTCTCCTCTTCGCATAGAAGACATGAGGAGAGGCAAGATGTAAGATCAGAATATCTCCATGACATTATTTCTATGAAATTAACAACACTTCTGCGAGTACTTCTGCAACACTTTTCGAGCATCACAAGACAACTTAAAGAGTGACGTAATAGATGACGATGGGAATAACACGAGAAGAGCATGATGATCCTGCGAGGATTACAACACCTGCGAGGACTGGCATTATAACTGCTGCGATAATACCGCGAGTCAGATCCGAAATTAAAGGACAACTTAGCTGTCATCCATTATGTAACTACCCTATATAAAGAGGCCCAGTAGATTCAGAAGGAGGAGGATGAATTTTTGAGCGTTAAGAAAGTTTTGAGGAGAGAGAAAATCCAAGAGAGCGGTTGTATTTTTGCCATTTTTTGTAAACATTTCTGAGAATCAAATAATAAAGTGTTGTTTTTAATCTTCAAATATGTGTTGATTATTATGAATTCTTGTGAAGGGTGTAGTGTAGGTTTTCCTGCAACTACAGGTCAAAATATGTATTACAACAATGTCCATAACCATATGGTTATATAGTGGAGCTCCTTCTCTATTATACCCAATGTGGGACTAAAGAGAGATTCATTCACTCATAAAATGAGCAAGTATCCTTGGACCCATAAATCACTAAATCAAACCATACCAAGACCAAAATATATTTTTATTAAAACTCATTTTTCTCCAACAAAGAATAGAACCGACAGTTAGACAGTGTCCAGTTCAGTTCTCAGTTTTCACGAATCAAGTTGACATTTTTCGTCAAACCATAAACTTAGGCTTAATGGAGCAGCCACATGAAGTTGGCATTCAATGGTAGTTGAATATGAGTTTCTATTTATGATGATCTCCTGATTCTCCTCCTCACCGCGTAGGTACTTAATTAGGTTTTCCTTTTCGGGCCCACTTTTTTCTATACTATACTATCATCACGGATCATGAGAAATTTACAGCGCGACATGGCTTGATTATCCTATTCCCCCAACTCCAAGTACAATTTCAGAATCATGCATCCATATGGGGAACGCAACAGACGAATTAATAGTTTTCAGACACCCACTAATGGTCGCTAATCCCTATGTCTAGGTTGTCTTTAAGGAAAAAAATGGTTACATTGGATTGGATGCTCCCGTCAATCTCATTTACAGTCTCTTCCTGGCTAACCACAAGTTTTCCTTTAATCGTACCTTGCAACATAGTAGAGACTATCTGCACATTGTCATACGTGCACTCTTGATGTTTGATATCCAAAGGCCGGTAGCTAAAAGGATGAGTTGGGGGTTAGATTAAGCACCTTCATGTCCAATATTCAAAGCTCGTGCGCAATTGGCTGGTGGCTCAGTATCTTGGTCGAACGATACAAGAAAGGCTAAATTAACGATTTTTGTTCATTCATATCATATCTTCAAAACTGCTTGCAGCCAAATGGAACTTTGTTCCTGGCACCACCTTTTTCATAATTTCGTGATCAACTACTTTGATTGTAACAGATACATTTGGTGACTCGGAAGCAAAGTTATAATCATTATGATGGTTTGAATAAGTTTGCAATCAATCAGACTTGAACTTGAAGCTTAAGTGAGAAAATTTCTTAGGAAAATCATTGTGCTCGACAAAAGCCTAATTTAAAGGAAGCTGTTGGTCAAATTTTTATTTTCTCGCCGGACCATCATCACCAATCTAAAGTTTCAAACGCGTATGGCACCCAATTATGAGCGAGTGATGTGGTGCATCCATGATGATTACTGTTGATAACTATTGGACAACTTAGTAACGGTTGACTCAGATGGAAACCGTGTTTGATACATGGTGTGAAAATTCTTTTTGCCAATCGGCAATCACGCTGACTTTATAATAAACATCCAGCAAATAACCAAAATTCACGGGAGATTTTCTTAATGACGCGTTTCTTTTTTTATTACGTTGGCTGTCTCAAATGTTTATGTTTCGATGCATCAATGTCATATACTATTATCTTAGTTGTGAATATCTGCACCATTAAATGCTTTATCATTATACGTGGAGTCATTTCAAACGTACTGCATCGAAAAGTCTGATATTTATTATTGTATTAAAGTGGATTTTGGGTGTTTAAAAAAAATACTGTGATCACTGATTCAGCAACTGTAACGAAGTTTCTTACAATCTTTTTCCCCGCGAGTTATCCTGTATTTAAGGGGGAGCTACTAAGACTGTTAAGTGTCAAAACTAACTTTATTGTCTCTCTCTGTAACCCACAGAAAGAGATCTTTCCTAGTAGGAAAACAAATAGAGGGTTTTAGACATTTTCAGCTCAACCTTAATCTGGTTTTCTATCGATCAGTTTTTCACTTCTTTTCTTAATTTTTTGATTCGCAAACAGGAAAAAGAAAAAAAAAATTGGAGTTTTGAGAATTTTATAAATAAGATGAGAGGATTCCAATTGCTACAATTGATTTTGGGGTCTTTGGCTTGTTTGAGTATATTTGTGAAAGCAGAGGATCCTTACAAACTCTTTACATGGACTGTTACTTATGGAAACCGTGCTCCCCTTGGTGTTTCTCAACAGGTTTGTTTATGTTCTATCGAACTTCCAGTTCTCATTTCAAGATCATATTTTGGTCTTGAGAACACTTTGTGATTATTTCTATTTTTGTGGTTATTGTCAGGTTATTCTTATCAATGGAGAATTTCCTGGTCCAAGACTGGATGTTGTCACCAATGATAACATGATCATCAATGTCATCAACAAGCTAGATGAACCCTTTCTCATAACCTGGTCAGTAATTTATTTCTCTACTTAGATTCTTACAAATGTATATTCGCTTAATCAAGATCTGTAACTGTAATCGGTTACCAATATATCTTGTTTGGTTGATTAGAATTTGTGACCAAAACTAATAATACTACTAATGATTAACATTGCGAATGCAGGAATGGTATTAAGCAAAGGAAGAACTCATGGCAAGATGGAGTTTTGGGTACTAATTGCCCAATTCCTCCAAACTCAAACTACACATACAAAATGCAACCCAAAGATCAAATCGGGACTTACTCATATTTCCCATCTACTGCATTTCATAAAGCTGCCGGTGGTTTCGGAGGCATTAACATTTATGCCAGACCAAGAATTCCTGTTCCATATGCCCTGCCTACTGCGGATTTCACTTTACTTATCGGTGACTGGTACCGCACCAATCATAAGGTGATTCTCATTTAACCTTGTAACAGATCTGACACTTCTCGCTTTCAAAATGTAATTTGTTTTTCCGTATTGCGTTATGTCATTGTGTTTTCACAGAAGGGTCGGTTGTTTGATGGATCTAACTGAAATTATTTTTGATTGATAATCTCATTGCAGGTGCTCCGAAACTGGCTGGACTCCGGTAAAGCACTTCCTTCGCCACATGGTCTTCTCTTAAATGGTCAGACCCGTTCACTCTTCACCGGTGATCAAGGTACAGTAAGCTCATCGAATATTATGCCATTGTAATAGTACTACACAGCGAATAAGACTGAAAGAGTTGATGATATCTGTCTGTTTCAGGAAAAACTTACATGTTTAGGATCTCAAATGTTGGACTATCAACCTCGATCAATTTCCGAATTCAGGATCATAAAATGAAGCTGGTTGAATGTGAAGGAGCTCACACCGTGCAGAGTTATTATGATTCCCTTGACATACATGTGGGTCAATCTTTTTCAGTTCTAGTAACCTTCGACCAACCAGCCAAAGACTACTACATTGTGGCTTCCACACGATTCACGCGAGTCAATTTGACCACAACCTCAGTGTTGCGTTATACTAATTCTCGAACAGATGCTTCTGGGCCATTGCCAGTGGCTCCTACCTTACTAACACACTGGTCCATGAAACAAGCCAGAACCTTCAGGTAATTGTGACCTATGCAAAAGCACATCTATCCGACAGATAACATGCTGTTAGACTCGCCGGGAATTGTATCTTACGGTTTTCTTTTTGTCTTTCCTTTCATGACAGACGGAACTTAACAGCAAATGCAGCGAGACCAAATCCTCAAGGGTCGTATCACTACGGACAGATAACAACATCAAGAAGAATCATCTTAAGTAATTCAGCTCCCGTGATAAATAGGAAGCAGCGCTATGCTGTTAACGGGGTTTCCTATGTTAATTCGGAAACCCCTTTGAAGCTTGCTGATTATTTCAATATGACTGGGGTTTTCACAACAGATGCCATCGAAAGGGAAAACAATAGTCCTACCTTAGCTACTTCTGTCTTGAAGGGTTCCCTCCATGAGTTTGTTGAAATCGTTTTCCAAAACAGCGAAAATGAAATTCAATCTTGGCATATCGATGGACAAGATTTCTGGGTTGTCGGGTATGTTAGATTTATCAGGAAGTAAAAACTTTATATCAATTTACCAAATTCAACTTGTAGCTTTAATCGATAACTAATTGTAGTGTACTAATGAAAATGCAGTTTCGGTACTATGCCATGGCATGGGGGCAAACCAAAAACCTATAATATAGTCGATGCTGTCACTAGACACACTGTTCAGGTAGGCGATAACATAAGACAAATTTGGTATTCCTCTATTAAATGATTCTGCATCCGAGATATGAAAATGACAGCAAAAACAAGCTACACTGTCAAGAATTTTTCTTATAATTATGTTCTTCTTGTAGGTATACCCAAATTCATGGACTGCTATATTGATGTCAGTGGAGAACCAAGGTATGTGGAACATAAGGTCTGCAAACTGGGCAAGGCAGTATTTAGGTCAGCAGTTCTATTTCCGAGTCTGGACAGAGATTCAAAGCTTCAAAAACGAATATGACATTCCTCCAAATGCTCTGCTCTGTGGTAAGGCCGCTGGACGACGAGTTAGACGCCGTCAAGCATAATTAGGTCAGATAATTATTTCATGTATTCTTTTGTATTTCCAGTCACGAGGGTGTGACCGAAGGAAAAATGTAGTTTAAGATAGAGGGAAAGGTATTACTTGGGAGTATTCTCAATTTGAGAAAATGTATTTTTTCCGTAAATTCAAAAAATGTAGAATTGAAAATCTTCAGTTCCCATAATTGTTGAACTTGGCCAGTGTGGAGCCCTTTGTGCTCCTTTGTGGCCAATGAACTCACTCTAATATCCATCGAAACACGTTTTCGTTTTTGCATCTTTTCATTAGCTTGTTTCAGCTACTACACAAAACTCTTTGAATGATCAGATACAGTAACATGCTTTTATACCCGTGTGTAGAAGCGAAAATGCTTGGTGCCCTTCAAATCTTGCCTCCACAAGGTGTCGCTCCTAGACCCATCGTGGGTTTTTAAGGGTTCATCACACCCAGATAGAGAGGTTTAGATTGGTGACATATCATGGAGACAAAGGATTGGGGAGAAAATAGGGGGTGTCAAGCATTATCCGTTTAGAAATGTAAATTGAACTTGACATTTGAAACCCAAATCACCATGATTGCTAAATGAGGATACCATTTGAGTGATCCGACGATCAAGATCGGTTTCTATCTTTTTGTCTTACATAGAATTAGGGCTTAACCCGTGCCGTAACAGCACGGGCCTTGATCCTTGTTGAGTTGCTACGGTTAACGAATTATATAGGCGGTTTAGTTTAATTATCTATATAAGGATCTTCCCAAGTTCCATTTACGTGGTAAACATGTTGCACCTTCAACTCCGTGACAAATTAATATTATGACATATAAGATTAATATTTATTTTTGATTTCCGACCGAAAAAACCTTCATGTTTTTCATTGGTTAGGATTAAGTCTAAAATTGTGTTTGCCTTTTCAGTATATTATATGGAATGGAGATACCATAGTGCTACACAACCACACTATATTACCTTGAGTGTGGTAACATTTTCTGCTATCTGCCAATTTGACCTGAACACCCAAAATTTAAGAAAAATATCATTATATATTTCCCAAATATTAACAAAAATATGAAAAAAGATTTCTCAACTCACTGACGTTGTTTTATTTAGGTTCATTGCTTAGAATAAGTTAATGCTCTACATGAATAGCGAAATTAAAATCCAAACATGTGATGAGGTTGAAGTTCATGTAACTTGTATAACACTCATTAGATCACAATGTTTTAAATATGTATCCATTAATTTAACGAAGTGTTAGTATGCAAACCTTTGAAATCAAGTCTTCAACGAAGTATGCTGCTCATGAGTTACTTTTGATGAATGCTTGAGTAACTTCAAAATCCTAGGCCTTCCTATACATAATACGTCGGTACCTAGAAGATAATCTGACGATGCAAGACCATGTAAAGAACATCAAACACATGTTGAATTCCCTGGTGGGTAGAATCAGCTTAACCTAAAGATGATTGGAAGTGCAACGAAACTTCTATAGAGACGACTTCCTGGACGGCTGTAACTATGAAAGAGCAAACAGAAGTGATGTTAATACATTTTGTACTGCAATTAGAATCAGAAGTGATTTTAATATGTTGCATCTAACCAAACTGCACAACTTAATCCAAGTTTTCAAGTAAACTTGCAATATTGGAGGAAATAGGGATAGTGTTATATGTTACACCAAGTCACCACTAGCCATCATTAATACAGTTATAATCTTGTCTCTTCTTGTTGCTACTCCATGAATATCTCATGCAAACAGGGAATTAAAATATCGTGAATTCAAAATAAATACTACATTGGATGCAAATATTTTTAAGGCTATAATCGGCAAAAAGTTGTGCAAGTTCCTAAGGTATTAAGAGTCGCCGCAAGTACAACAATAAAATTATCGAGCCAATAACTCAATCTGGTCGAGCTTCCATAATATGAAGACACAGGTTCTTAAGAAATGGAGGAAACCATTGCATGAACAACATAATACAATCTGATTTGATGTTTGGATCTCATACAACTGTATTGAGATGTTCTTCATTGATATGTATTTATACAATTACAATTGAAACAAGATAATAATAGAATAAGGAAAGTAAAGGAAACTACAGCCTATACAATGGTGGAGTGGTCGACATCTACAGTCTGTACACTGTCTGGAGTTGTCAACATTTACAGTGTATGTAATGATGGAACAAGTTAGCTGACATGTGAAGTATGTACAACTACAGTCTGTACATGTGAAGTTTAATACCCCCCCTCAAGTTGGAGCGGTAGAACCTGAACGAACGCCCAACTTGCCAACTAGTCGACCAAATTGAGGATTTCCCAGAGGCTTTGTGAAAATGTCAGCTAATTGATCAGAAGAAGGTAAATGTTTTGGAAGGATTAAGCCACGTAATAACTTTTCGCGGACAAAGTAACAATCAATCTCAATGTGTTTTGTTCTTTCGTGAAATACTGGATTTTGCGCAATGTGAATTGCTGCCTGACTATCACATGAGACAGTGATAGGGAGAGGACAAGAAAAATGCAAGTCCTTGAAGAGATAAATGATCCATTGAAGTTCAGCTGTTAGATTCGCCAAAGCGCGATATTCAGCCTCAGCTGAAGAACGAGCCACGGTTGGCTGTTTCTTGGATTTCCACGAAATAGGACTGTTACCTAAGGTAACAAGGTATCCAGTGGTAGACCGACGAGTGAATGGACAACCTGCCCAATCAGAGTCTGTATAACCATGGAGAGATGAAGAACTTGAGGAAGACATGAATATGCCATGACCTATAGTGCCTTTAAGATAGCGTAAGATACGCTGAGCAGCATCCATGTGAACAGATTTTGGATATTGAAGAAATTGACCGAGATAATTGACTGAATATGTTATATCAGGACGAGTGACAGTAAGATATAACAGTAGGCCAATTAAACGTCTAAATGAACTAGGATCAGTTAAGTCTACCCCATCGGTAGGAAGTAACTTGAGATGAGTATACATTGGAAAAGTGGATACAAGAGCCCCTGTAAGGCCAGAATCTTTGAGAATGTCAAGGATGTATTTTCGTTGACATAGAAAAATACCTTTGGAAGACCTAGACACTTCAATACCTAAGAAGTATTGTAGACGACCCAGGTCTTTAATCGAAAAATGAGATGCTAGACGCAACTTAAGAGAATCAATGAAGTCATTATTGGTGCCAGTAATAATGATATCATCAACATAAACAAGGACAAAAATGGAATTTGTTCCTTGATGATATGTGAAAAGAGAATTATCACATAAGGAATTGGTAAACCCTTCAGACAATAAAACCGAAGAAAGTTTGGCGAACCATTGACGAGAGGCCTGTTTAAGGCCATAGATAGATTTATTTAGTTTAAAAACTTTAGACGTATCATTGAGTGTCATACCTGGAGGTAAACGCATATAAATTTCTTCATCCAGATCCCCTTGTAGAAATGCGTTGTTCACATCTAATTGATGGAGAGTCCATCCTTTGATAGCCGCAATAGATAACAAAACACGAACAGTAACCAATTTAGCTACAGGAGCAAAAGTATCATAGTAATCAATACCTTCCTGTTGTGTATAACCCTTGGCTACAAGACGAGCCTTATAACGCTCAATAGTACCATCATCATTAAATTTGATTTTGAAAACCCACTTACAACCGATGGCAGTTTTAGCAGGTGGTAAATCAACAAGTATCCAAGTGTTATTAGCTTCCATGGCCATAATTTCTTTGGCCATTGCCGCCCTCCATTTTGGACACTTATTGGCTTGAGAGAAAGTTTTTGGTTCCTCAGTTAAAATAACCGAAGCTAAAAAAACTTTGTGTGGTAGAGAGAATTTATCAAAAGACAAATACTTTGTCATTGGATAAATTGATTTAGAATTGTTGACCTCAGCCGAACAGTGATAATCTTTTAAATAAGGAGGAGGATTAAGAACTCTAGTGGGTCTAGTTTGTTCACGTGCTGGAGAAGCTGGTGGTATATGCTGTTGCCGGATAGGCGATGTATTTCTTGGATCATCCAAATTATCAGTTGGCTGTGCAGCGGAAATAGTAGTAGGAATTCCAGGATTTGATTGTTCAGGATGATGCATTGAACAAGGAACATGTGAAGAAATATTAGGGAGTGGTACACCATGTGTTGGTGTCCGAGAATCAATCATAGAGTCATGATAAATATGGTCAGTCGAGTTATCTGACGATGGATGCATTAGTGACGAAGAAGTTTGAGAATCTTGGAATGGAAAAATATTCTCATGAAAAACTACATCACGAGAAACGTATGTTGTTTTGGATGTTAAATCATAAATTGTGTAACCCTTTTGGCCAAAAGGATAACCAATGAATATTCCCGGTTTTGCTCTTTCATCAAATTTATGAGTAATTCGTGTGTTTCTAGCAAAACAGAGACAACCAAACACACGAAGAGTAGAATAATCCGGAGGTTTATGTAGTAAGACTTCATGTGGAGATTTATGAGACAAAACTGGTGTCGGGAGTTTGTTGATAAGATAAGTAGCAGCTAATACACATTCACCCAAAAATTGGATCGGTAAGTGTGCTTAAAACCGTAAAGACCGTGCTACATTAAGCAAATGGCAATGCTTTCTTTCGACAACACCATTTTGCTGTGGCGTGTAGACACAACTCGTTTGATGAACAATCCCGTTCAGATGAAACCAGGATTGTAGTTCCTTAGATTTGAACTCTAAGCCATTATCAGACCGAAAAGTCTGTAGTGACGGAATGGTCAAGGAGTCAATACCAGATTGAATGTTGGTGATTTTGCAGCCATATTTATTGACAACAAAAGAGAAAAAATATTTGAGAAACTTTAAAGTTTCAGATTTGACTTTCATCAAAAATACCCAAGTACACCTAGAATAGTCATCGACTATGGTAAGGAAATACTTTGCACCAGTTAGAGATGCAGTAGAAAATGGTCCCCAGATATCCGCATGAATTAATTGAAAAGGATGCGTAGATAAAGACACACTTTTATTAAACTTAAGACGAGTTTGCTTTGCTCGTGGGCACACATCACACAATTTCTTAAACAAAGGACGAATGTAAATAAATTTGCGAGCTAAAAAATCAAAACATTCCTTATGCAGATGGCCTAAACGACAGTGCCATTTGTCGAATGACTTATTAGCAACTAAGGATGAAACAGATGGTTTAAACGAAAAATGATATAGGCCAGAAATTTGCCTACTCCATCCAATCTCCATTTTCGTGCGATGGTCCTGGAAGATACAAGATTGATGTGAGAACTTAACGCAAGAATTAGATGTGCTGGTAAGTTGACTAACTGAGATCAAGTTAAATTTAAAACTTGGAATGTGGAACACATTGATCAACTTAATAGTTGGAGATAAATTAACTATCCCAGTATGTGTTACCGAGATATTAGAGCCATCAGGCAATTGAACCGTGATTGGGTTCTTGACGGGTGTGTAAGAAGAAAAACATGAAATACTTGAACATATGTGGTTCGTAGCACCACTGTCTATAATCCAAATAAGGGTAGAGCAAGATAAAGAAGTACCTGCGAAGTTCGCTATAAATTTATTGGTATTGTTTGCAGCATCAGGTTCAAGCAGCGTCATGAGCCTAGCATACTGAGCAGGCGATATAGATGTAGCAACAGTGACTGAATCGACAGCAGGAATTGTCAGGGGAGCAACAACAGCTGCATATGGGAACGATGTTGGATTTCTCGGCTTCGGTGGATTGGCTGGATAACCATTCAGCTTCCAGCAAGTCTGACGAGTATGACCGTGTTTCACACAGTGATCACAGAATGGACGTTGACGCTTATTGCTGGTATGTCCATTATTTGTGCTTGAGAAATTCCGGTGTTGCCTATTTGCATTGCTGCGAGAAACGTTCAAGGTTGCAGAATCAACCTGAATAGCAGAGTAAGAATTCAAACCTTGTTATTCTTCCTCTTGGCGCACCAGGCTGTATAGCTTTGCCGCAGAAGGCATCGGCTCCATTAAGAGACACTGACTGCGAAGAGCCGAGAATCTATCGTGGAGCCCCTGAAGAAACTCCATGGATCTGTCCTGATTGTGATGATCAACAAAATCTTTCCCAGCACCACACATACATGGTGCCATAGGCCTGAAATAATCTAGTTGATCCCAGAGGGTCTTCAATTTAGTAAAATAAATTGCGACGCTGTTATGTTCTTGTTTCAGAGACGAAATAGCTTGTTTTAGGGCAAACAATTTTGGAGCATTCTTATGAGAGAAACGATATTTGATTTCCAACCATTGAGCCCTTGTAGAAGGGAAAGCCATGACACTGGATCTGATTACTGGGTTCACAGAGTTTGCAACCCAGCTCCCAACCAGGTCGTCTGCACGAGTCCAATGGAGGAGATCAACTGGATCTTTAGGTATTTTGATTGAGCCATCTATGTAACCGAGTTTAGCCTTAGCACTTAGTGCTTTTCTCACCCCCCGTTCCCAGATGCAATAGTTTTCACTATTGAGAAGGGGTGTGAAGATGACAGTTGTTGGATTGTCAGCTGGGTGTACATAGTAGGGTGATGATGAAGATAAAACCAAATCCTTTTTGGAAGTGTTTGAATCCTTTTCTGGTGATGAAGGAGGTGTTTGAACAGGGGATGGGATATCATCCTCAAGTGCCATGATTGATCTGTGAGAGAAAAAAAAATAAAAAAATAAAAAATTGAAACTTGAATCGATTGATTGTTCGCAAATTAAATAATAATTAAAAGGGAATTAATTAGTTAATTAATAATTAAAAGGGAACCTGATAATTTTTTATTTTATTTTATTTTTATTTTTTTAGGATATATGTTATATTTCTTGATCGGTGAAAATGATGGTGCGATCACGACAAAAAAAAAGGCAGTGGTCAAAAGAAATTGGTCGACAACCTATTCGCATGAAATGACAGTTACTAATATATAATTGACTCGCATGCAGTGACAACCTATTCGCATATAATTGCTAATATATAATTGACTCGCATGCACTGACAAAATTGCTTTGAAGAACGAAATTGCTTTGAAGACCGAAATTGTTTTTTTTCTTTTTTTCTTTTTTTTTACTAAAATATTCATGCACTGCGTTACTTGCTTTGAAGAACGAAATTGCTATCAGAATCCACTAGGATTCTTGAGTTCCTGAGAATATATTGATAATATGAAAGATGGCATTCAAAATGGCAGACATATAAAATGGTGAGAATATGTTGTGCACGGTGAGAATATATTGAGAATATAAAATGGCAGACATATAAAATGGTGAGAATATATTGAGAATATAAAATGGTGAGAATATAAATTGATCAGTTGGCAGACGTATGAAATCAACATTCAAAAAATAATAATTACGTTACCGAGGTGATCGTGATAACGATAAATACTCCCTGCAAGAACAAGTCAGGATGATAACAGCGATGAACGAGAAACTCGAGCAGGTTCAGGAGGCTGCTAATGGAGCTGTGAGAGTTAACAGCTCTTGATCGCTGCAGAGATGGAGAACACGAGCAAGGTTGTTGTTGTGCTCGACAGTGAAGTAAATGGAGCTGTGAGAGTTAACAGCTCTTGATCATGGAGTGAGTGGTGAGAAAAAAAAAACAATCTAGCTCTGATACCATAATACAATCTGATTTGATGTTTGGATCTCATACAACTGTATTGAGATGTTCTTCATTGATATGTATTTATACAATTACAATTGAAACAAGATAATAATAGAATAAGGAAAGTAAAGGAAACTACAGCCTATACAATGGTGGAGTGGTCGACATCTACAGTCTGTACACTGGCTGGAGTTGTCAACATTTACAGTGTATGTAATGATGGAACAAGTAAGCTGACATGTGAAGTATGTACAACTACAGTCTGAAGTATGTACAACTACAGTCTGTACATGTGAAGTTTAATACACAAAAGCAAGGGGCCTTTGATTACTGCACAGTTAAGGTCAATGTGACCTTTTGTATTCATGTTCCCAATCAAATCCAGGCGGGCAACTAAAGATGGAATCCCCTTGGACTTACATTTTTTTTCTTCGTGTTATCATTACTTAACTCTGTTATATTCTCGACCAAAAATAGCTTTGTCTGACATTCATGTAATTATTTACTGAAAAGGGATATATGATAAATGGCATTTTGAAGCACTAACTAAAATGGTATAATTTTATAAGGAAATCGACATGAGCAAAGATTTGTACCTTTTTTGATATAGTCCACCAAATGCCCTTTTCCTCTATAACTTCAAGACTTTTTTTTTGCGATTTTCGGTCATCGTCATTGAAAGATAACTTGCGAGAGCTTATCCCATGTTGAGTGGTCCACTACTTCATTTTAAGGAAGACACTTTGCTACAATATATGTGCCCGGATAAAAACATATGCACTTCCACCAAGTATCTTCCTCTTGCCCAGCATAACTTCCTTGTCTACTATCACTCACTAACCTCATATTCTCTAAATGTTGGTTTGGACCTACACATGGATTAAAAAAGAAAGGTTATCACCTATATAATGTGATTGTCCATAAAGGAAAGCTTAACGGATCTAAGAAAACTAAAATATATTTACAAATTTGCTTAATTATCTCATTACCAAAATTCATTTACGTAAAGTACAGTTATGCTTTCAGATAGATATGAAACTATTTAACAGATTTGAGACTCTTCACCGCTACTATTTTATCATTCGGTAACACATTTTTGTGTACATAACTAAACTCACCTTAACCTGGCGTTCGATCGGCTAATGCTAAGTCAATTTTTGTTGATAAATTGTAAGTTGTATACTGCTTCAGTAAGTCCGTGGATTACGATCTAGAGGTTTCTGGTAAGCTCAGAAGTTGACTCACCCCAATTTGGTCATCAAAATTTATGTACCTAGATATTGCTTGACATAGACGCCAGCAACAACAACCACAACGGGTTCTCGATTAATTCCATGCGCTTCAAGGTTTCTGGTAAGCTCATAAGCTGACTCACCCCATAGTATGACCTAAGCTTCATACCACTGTTTTCAAATGAAACATGTAACTGGGTGAGGTAGGAGTCACCATCAAGGACTAAAATAAATTCATATCACAGGTGTTAACTGAATTTTCCTTGACCCTACCTTATGTTTTCCAGTGTTAGTTCGCACATGAAACATGCGTTTCCAGAATTTCGCTTAAGCTACTGCAAGTTTGTGTGGCTGGTTAACACACCTACAAAATTTGCAAACAATAATAAGGAAATATTAGTTGATTTAAGCACGGTTTTGGAAGCAATAGATATTCGATATAGTCACAGTAAGGTAAGTATTGGCGGTAGCAGCTGCAAGGTCCTCCACCTCAGTGAAATTGACGCACTGGTTTCAAGACGAGTAATATCAATATTCCAGTTAAAGTACGCCCGGTAGTCATTTTGGGTGGGGCGGAACATTTTTTTTCTGGGGCAAATGTCAAATTGTTAAGGCATAGCAGCATCTCCTCTTCTAGCAGTGGTTCAAATTTCCAGATGAATTCCTTCTAAACAATTGCATGTAGTAGGTCACCCTGAGATATGATAAGATAATAATATTATAATTAGTTATTAAAATTCCCACCAAAAAAAGGGCTTGATTGTTGAGGTTGCAGAAACTTGCAATCCTGTTTAATCTACACATTATAATTTAATAATTTACTAAACAAACTAACACAACAACTTGATTTCCATATCTAACAAATTGGGTACAAATTGCATTAGCTTAGGCTATCGAAAACTCACATTGTCCAGAATCTCATATCTACATCATTATATACAGTCTAAAGGCAACACAAATTGCTTAAAGTTAGCACAACCTTATAAGATATTTAAACTATGTAATTGAAGAAGTTGCAGAATAAAACAAAGACTCAAAATAAAAGGGAATTGGGGTTTGGAAATACGGGTTTGGATCAAGTTTCATATATATGTCATGCTTGAATATAAAGCAATACTCAATGTAAACAAAATAAGTTGACGTCCAACCCTGTAATAAAATAGCTTCATACATAATTGAAAGCAATTTTAGGAAAAAAATATTTAAAATGGCAAGACTTAGTTATGCTGTTATAACAGTGCATGCATTTTTAATTACTTTGCTATATCAGAAAATTCTTAGTTATGTTGTTCATGTTATAATATCCTATGTAGTGCTCATATCTAAAAACCTGATCTGGAATCATATTCACTTTGTTACTTACGACGTCATCCAGTAGGAGCAAATCAAGGCTGGTAATATCGTTAGTTCTCATGAAGTCTGATTCGTGCCACACCAGGACAATGCGAACTCGGGTCATCCATGGTCCGATTTCATTTTTTTGCTGGAAGTCTTTCAGTGTTAGGATTGCGGGAGTCTGTACGGCCGAGACGGTTTACAGCACTGTAAAAGCCATTTTGCCAACCTACATGATTTTCAAAAGGTACAAATAAGGTTAGTGACTGAATAAAACATGATGGAATGATAAGAATAACTCATATGGAAAATGACGATGTGAAATCTACACACCTGGAATCACTGCAGCGGAAAATTTCAATAGAGGGAAGATGGATGCAGATGCCCGAAAAATATGGTGGTTGAGTGTGATTTACATTTGAAAATCAGGTGACCTTTATATAGGCTGCGCATTTTCATTCTTTCAATTCCAGGACAATTAATGGGTGGAAAATAAAACGGTTTTTATATTAATCAAACAAAACATGAATGGGTATTGAAAGCAAAAAAACTTATAACACAAAGGAAGATGGAAGGCCAAAAGAACCGAGCAATTCCTTTGGTTAAAATTAGGAAGATTGTAACTGCATAAAAATTAATTAAATCTAAATAACCTGAAATGTCCCATGATGAAATATTGATGTGTGAGCTAAACAATCAGGTTTAAATATCTATGGCCCCTAGCAATTAGGTCAAAATTAGGATCACCATGGAATAAACTAAAACACCAATTCTTAGCTCCAAAATGGACTTTCTTAGCTCTAAAACGACTTCTTTTAAAATTTGTACATAAAAAAGTATTCAAAAAGTCACACACATAATGAATCAAAATTATCATCTTGAGGGAATCAGAGAAGCAAGTACAAATAATAATTATTAAAACTTTGATACAAATAACGAATTAAATTTGAACTAAAATTTAATTCTCCAGGGACTCACAAAAATCATACCTGTAATTTGATTTGTTTTTCCCAAAAATTAGTGATTCATCTTCCCTAGGAACGAAATCAAATTTCAAAATCATGGAGAAAATCCCCAAGATTAACATGATGAACAAAATAAGCCTCAAAAAAGAAACATGTGTTTTCCATGTCTAAAATGAAAGGCAAGAAAACTAAGTGTCTGACATCGGGTTTTTAGCAGCTGCGGTAGATTTTGGATCTGAGATAGTGAGAGAGAACGATGGGGGTGTATGGTGGTTTTAGAATCCACGCCACACATGCGAATAGTAAGGTGGGGTCTGTAAAACTACATCCATGGATTTATCTTTTTGAGGACAAATGTGGACCACCACTTACACATGCAAACTTAGAAAAACTATGTTTTGTACTCTTGATGGTATCCCCCTGAAAGAATTGGTATCAGCCTTAAGCAATCATGCAAACCACGAGAGAAGTGACGTACAAAGTTGTTCTCAATAATATATCACTATTTAATTTAAGGTTTTATTATCAAGAAAAAGTTATCAAAAAAAGATCTGCATATACTTTATTGGAGGTGTAAGTACCTTGAAAAGATTGGAGGTGTATGTACCTGTTGATGGTGGTTTTTAGCTTAGGGTTAAAATCGTAAAAACCTAGTCGGATAATGACGTCACAGAATTTGAGTAATAATGTCTACACTGAGTGCATTTATTGAACCCTTTAATATGTCTGCGAGAAAATTACCAGGGTACCTTTTTTTTTAATACTAATTAGGGTTTCGACAGGCCAAACCCTAATTCCCACACCACATGTGCCAATGGCATGCCGTGCCAGCCACATCACCGCGCCAAGGCATGCCAACCATGATAGCCGCACCACCGTGCCAATGGAAAACCATGCCATCCACATCTACTGCGCCAAGGCATGCCAACCATACTAGCCGCGCCACCGTGCTAATGGAAAACCATGCCAGCCACATCCACCGTGCCAAGACATGCCAACCATGCTAGCTGCACCACCGTGCCAATGGAAAACCATGCCAGCCACATCTACCGGGCCAAGGCATTCCAATCATGCTAACCGCACCACCATGCCAGCCACATCTACCGCGCCATGGCATTCCAACCATGCTAGCCGTACCATGTGCCCATGGCATGCCAAGCCCTTGGACCCACCATGCCAAGCCCTTAGCCCCACCATGCCAAGCTAAACGCACCTTGCCTTGGCCCTAGCCATGCTAACCGCACCATGTGCCAACGGCATGCCACCCCACCATGCCAATCCAAACGCACCAAGCCCTTGGCCCCACCGTGCCATTCCAAACACATCTTTCCATGGCCCTATGAAAACCTAGCCGCGCCACCATGCTGTCCTTCCCTATGCGTCTACCAAAACGAAGGCGTGCGACAATCAAACATCACCATTCAATCCCAAGAGCAAATACTAGCAGTCCAAGGTTACCAGGCAACGCATGGTAACTTTCGGCCCAAAACCCTAGTTTCGCCACGCCAAACCGCGCCAATGGCATGCCAACCAAGCTGCGCCACCATGCTGGCCTTCCTTATGCGGCTACCAAAACGAAGGCGTAAGATAATCAACGGTCACCCTTCAATCCCATGAGAAAATCCTAGTTGTCCAAGGTTACAAGGCAACGCATGGTAACCTTTGGCCCAAAACCTTAGTTTGGCCACGCCAAACCGCGCCAAGGCATGCCAACCTAGCCGCGCCACCATGATGGCCTTCCCTATGCGACTACCAAAACGAAGGCGTGCGACAATAAACGGTCTCCCTTCAAACCCAGGAGCAAATCCTAGCCGTCCAAGGTTACCAGGCAACGCATGGTAACCTTTGGCCCAAAACTCTAGTTTGGCCACGCCAAACTGCGCCAAGGCATGACATGCCAATGGCATGAAAACCTAGTTGCTCCACCATGCTGTCCTTCCCTATGCGGTTACCAAAATGAATGCGTGCGATAATCAACGGTCTCCCTTCAATCTCAGGAGCAAATCCTAGCCGTCCAAGGTTACCAAGCAACGCATGGTAACCTTTGGCCCAAAACCCTAGTTTGGCCACTCCAAACCGCGCTAAGGCATATAATGACAATGGCATGACAACCTTTCTTCGCCACCATGTTGTCCTTCCCTAAGCGACCAACAAAAACGAAAGCGTGCGATGATCAACGACTACCTTTCCTCTTAAGATGCAAAATCTCGACCATCGAAGGTCACCAAGCTAGCAAGTCTCCCAAGATCGACCTTCCAGGAAAAAACAATATGCTACATATTTTCCATAAAAACATTCGAGACATCAACACATATCACAAACTAGGGGATCCTCTTTGGGTATTGGTTTGGCGGTTTACAGCGTGCGACTTACACTACTCCCGTCATAAGGATGAGGAGGTTAGTAAATAATGGTGGAACGCTCTTTTCCATGGAATATCAATTCCATGAGTTAACGGTTACCACCTTCTCCCATTTACTCACCCATTTTTTCATTCCATAGTGAGACCCGAGTACGTTTCACTTCGACTTGTATAAATAGGTCTTACCTATTTCCACCGAACAACAAGTTCAGGTCAGGAGCATACAACACTCATAAAACATTTGCTAGATTTCCATCTATTACCTTCCCACTTTATGATACAAGTCGTAAAACAACTACTCTTCCAGAATCAACTATTCTGTTCTCAACACTTTCTTCGCTTCCCTTCCCAAAACCAACTCTTCTCCTTCACTTTGTGATTGAAGCAAGTCTGGAACGGCCTTTTCTTGGTTTAGGCCGGATTTGTATAGATTGATCTCTCGAATCTAAAGTACATACATTGTTTAGGGTTTAAATTCTTTTCTCACCCACACACCCGAAATTACCAAAATCATGAGAAACCATTTTCACCCTCAAACAATTGGCGACCACAGTGGGAGATTGATCTTTCGGTTACAATGTCAATTTTCGACCATCGATCTCATGCTTCGACCCAGACAATAAAATGGTAGAAGTAGGCGATCCGTTCAGGGATCGACGACTCAGTTACCAGACGACCCGATTATCAGTATTGACACGGAAAGGGATGGCTGGGGACTTTCCACAATAATGGCGGTGCTTCCTATAAAACTCGGTCTTACACCCGGAAGGTTCCCTTTTCATCAGAAGACCTGAAAAACCTAGTAAGTCTTACCTAGACAAGATACATGGTTTGTTATTTCAAGTTTTCACGGGAATAATAAAACCAATAGCCATGTTATGTTTCACCCCATGTCATCTACAAACACATGGTTCCATGGTTTTCCTGGGATGTCTGCGTCACTTTCAACCGTAACCAAGACAACATCATTTCCAAAACAATTCATTCCAAAAAACATAAAATAATCCCAAACCCTAGAGATAACATTTGTCTATCAACCCAAGAAATCCAGGAAATCAAAACCACAAACTAGGCGTTTATTCTGCCTTTCAAAAACAAAAAACCTAAGAAAAGAAGTTCAGAAAACGAAAGTATTCAAGGAAAATTGCCTAACAACGGCTTATTCGTTTTGGAGAAAATGTCTTTTATGCTTTGACGAGAAGCCTGCTTCAGCTTCAATTCCTGGGACGACTTCTCGACTTATACCTCATGTTGATTAATTAAATCCGCGGAAGGGCCATCAACCGTTTCAGCCTGCAGCCTTTGGATCTCGGAAAATCCTTCACAGAACCAGGAAGCATTAAACTCAAAGTTTACACACATATCCCGGTGGAACTCCCAGTTTGATATTATATCTCCAGAAATGGTGTGGCCAGTTGCCTTGCGCATATCACAAATTGAATATAATATTTCTTCCACTCTCTTAACCAACGCGAACCGGCTAGTGATATTCTTGGCTGTTGTGATGTATCCATGTCTCTTCCATATTCTGATATACAACTCCTCATGCTTAGCTGGTACACTGAAACCTCCAATCAACACATGATCTTCATGTGGAATCAAGAATGAAGGGTTGAATGTGGCGCCTGCAATCGATTCCGCGACCAACAAAGATGTTTTGGGAACAATCATGCCCACCACCACGACGTTGTTCTCCGCCATTGGAGACACAACAACATCCTCGATGATCAAGCTCTATCTCCAGATTATTAGCCTGCACGGTTTCCATGATTGGAGACACGGTTGCGTCTTCATCGCCATGAATTCCCATCTCGGGGTCATCTTCAAAAGCAGACTCTTCTTGTAAAATATCACCAATTAAAAATTTATTCCACATAAATAAATAGCCTTGGGGAAAACGTGTGGAAACTCACCGACTCATTCATGGTCCCACTAAAAGAAGACTCGCCACTACGCTCTAAAGTAATTTTCCCATCACTGTCGGATCCTGAACTTTACTCTTCTTCGCCTTCCTTTTCACTAACAAGAGGCTCAGTATCGCCAGATTTTTCTTCAGAAGGTGTCATTTCCTGGCCATGTACAAGTCTGGAAAAGGCGTTTGTCTTGCTAATACCCTGAGTCAAATAAAAATGGAAAAGATCTTTAGTGGCGACAATTCTGGATATTTATGCAATACGGCCAAATCGGGAAGAAAAATCATACATACTTGCATATTGGAAGCACTGAAAGTCACAAGAATCGTTGGAACTGAATCCGATCAGAAGCCACCTGCATGATTTTTTTACTTTCGCTCCTTTTCCTGAGGACTCTCTGCATCCGAGCTAGAGGATTTTCGTTTTCCCGAGGGAAGTTGTTTCAACAACTTATGCTTTGCTTGAACCGCAGAAGAGGGTTTTTCGCGTGGATTTGTCACAACGTTCTGCACGAACTGATGAATGGAAAGAAACTCGTCATGCCATAAGAGGTTATATTTGGGAGTCGTCACAGGTGTTCGTTTCGGGAGAAAGAAATGAAGGGATTTACCAGGCGCAAGAACACTAGCGTCAAGAGTATCTGGTAACAATTCTTCTACGGTCGGCTGACGCATAAATGGAACCCCTTGGTAAAAACCCATATGTCGGGCTGCCCTGTCAATATTATAAGGGACCGCCTTGAAGGACCCCTGGAAGAAGGATGGCATGTGTTCAGAGCTACAGATTCGCATGAATACGATCTCTCCAACACTCATATTCTCTCTAGCAAAAAGCAAAGTCAATCTCGGAGCAGCGGCAAAAGTACTTGGCTGAACTATGGAGGCATGATTCGGGCCCAAAGGAAGAAAATTATTTGCATACAAATTTTCAAGGAAATCAATGAGCTTTATGCCAGCTCTTGGACGCATCTCCAACCAACAGAGTATCCTAGAACCTCCATATGCATCAGGAAACGAAACTCTCGGGTTAGGAGCGTAATTTTTGAAATGCTCCCACAACCACGCTTGAAGAAAAGCGATGCGAACATACGAGTCCACTTTCATATAACCATTTAAAGCATACATGTCCGCGACCAGATGATCCAAATGGGTGTACAAAGAACCAAGAAACAAGACGCCAATGGGAAGAACAACGTCTTTCGCCAATTTGATGGCAAATTTGAGAAGCTCCTGTATTATCTCCTTTTTACCAGAGCCATCGTCGAAAATGTCTCTGGACAACCACAGAGCTAAAAATGTTGCAACATGGAGCGTATCATCTAGCACTACCCCCAACTCCGGCTCATCAAGGAACCACTCAGAAACCCACCAGTTATAGATGCACTTTTCCTCATAATTCTTTCGAACGTATCCAACTGCCTTTGTAACCAAAGTAGCACGTATTTTTTTCTTCTTCCTCAGACAAGACGACATCAATATTTCTGATTACCGGGAGGCTCAACAGAATGGCCACGCTTTCCAAAGAAATAGTCATCTCACCCCATCTACATATAGTTGTATGAGTTTCCGGGCACCACCTGGAGACGAAAGTAATACACCCTGCAACATCTTTTCTAATTTGAAGTATCGCAGGCGCCATGACAGCATGCATGATTTGCGCCTCGTTTAAGTTGGATTTCACGTTATCGTGGCTCATCATGAACTTCATCCATTTGTCATAAGAGCGCAATGGACTAAGGCGGATTTTGAAGTCTATGGGAGAAGCCAGATATTCTTTCTTCTGAAGGAAAAACTCATTATACGCCTTGGGAAGACTGATTGGACTTCTCCATCATTCTCTGAATCAGTCAGAAGGGTTGCCACGAATTTAGGATGGGTCCTTGTAATTGTAGCAGACTTCTTAAAGAACTCATCATCTATGTTCGGTTTGAAGTTGTTAACGCTCCTCAACATGGCGGCGGAACTACTTTCAGGTGACATCCTAACAAAATTCCTTATGCATTTGAAATAACTACAACGAAGAAAAGGAAAAGAATTACTACTCTGAAGAAAAACATACATGGAAATTTTATCAAAAATTGGTTACCACAATTAAGGGTCAACAACACTTTTCTTTTGGTCACGTGTCATGATATTCATGACTAAAGGAATATGGACTGCTCAACGAGATGCACGTCACGTCGTGGAAAGCACACCCTTGGACGAAACTAGGCAATTCCACAGGGAACATGCGAAGCCGCGGAAAGTAGGACCTCGGCTAAGTTACATTTGGTCATGGGAAATATGCCCGCGACCAAAAGGAGGATGTTTCCACCACGGAAACTGTGCACACGACCACAAGAGGAAAAGGAAACCCTAAAGCTAGGTTTTCACGGGAGGGGTACTAACGGAAACAACCCATTCACGCACGCCTATTTTGCATAATAATTGGCCTCCTTACTATTGTGACAGCTAATATTGCTGCGATACTACTAGCAGTGGAGAATCATTCATACAAAAGTACTTATATGGGTTTATGGAGAATATTTCTGTGGCTGGGGTTTACACCAACAAAAAAAAAAATGCTGTAACACATACCTGGAGTACACTCGCCTACTTCTCTGCCTTGCTGCTAACGCGAAGAGGTGAAAACAAAGCCAATATTACAAAAATAAAATAAAATTAGCGACCCTTTTATACACATATTACTTTGGAGTTTGGATGGAATAAGGTTTCCTTTTATAAGCACAACCTTTTGGAACTATAATGGAGGAAGGTTTCTTGTTCAAGTTATGCACGAAAAAGGGAAACGAGGCCCGCGAAGGCAATGTCCCAAGGGGCCACCAATCCGTGGGCAAGATAATTCCAAACCATTCACTCCCAAGACAACGCCCCGTGGCTCCACCTTCAACGCTCCATGGCCCTTCCAAGCAAGTCCACACTCCATTTTCCTTTCTAAGCCAAGCGGATCCATTCCAAGCTGACCAATGCCAACGGATTGCCAAGCCAAGCCAGAAACACCAACGACTCACCAAACCAGCGTCATGCTGTTCTCTAGCCTATCCAGGATGATGCATATACGGACTAAACCGACAATTCTCATCTCACCACTTCACGGTCTCATAACTTCGCGGTCTACACCACAAATAAAAACTGTGCTAGGCCGCCAAACATGGGATCATAAACTCTCCTTACATCTCGAAAAAGGTTAGTCGGACTCTCCTAACCATGTTGCACGATTCACGTTTCGATTCTGTCCTTGTCTGTCACCATCTTATGCTTACCTCGCAACAATACCAATGTTCCGAGATAAGCAGGGGACTTAATGTTGATGGTGGTTTTTAGCTTTGGGTTTAAATCGTAAAAACCTAGTCGGATAGTGATGTCACAGAATTTGAGTAATAATGTCTCCACTGAGTACATTTATTGAACCCTTTAATATGTCTGCGAGAAAATTACCATGGTACCTTTTTTTTAATACTAATTAGGGTTTCGACATGCCAAACCCTAATTCCCACACTACATGTGCCAATGGAATGCCGTGCCCGCCACATCACCGCGCCAAGGCATGCCAACCATGCTAGCCGCACCACCGTGCCAATGGAAAACCATGCCAGCCACATCTACCGTGCCAAGGCATGCCAACCATGCTAGTCGCTCCACCGTGCCAATGGAAAACCATGCCAGCCACATCCACCGCGCCAAGACATGCCAACCATGCTAGCTGCACCACCGTTCCAATGGAAAACTGTAGCGCCCCCTAAGCTAGCAGCTGACTAATCCAATAAATTAACTAAATAAAGAAGCACTAAAATCTAAAACATGCAATTAAGCATTCAATTAAGAAATGTGATATAGAACTTAACCCAAATCTAACCCCGCTCAGAAATATATATACAAGATCTTCTCTCAAATGATACATATATAATAGTCATTTGGTTTTTAAATAAAATATACAACATAATAAATATAACAGAAGTTAATTATCTAGCGAAGTCAACTTCTCGGAGCTTTCGCTGCGCAACCCTGATCTGTCACAGAAACTGAAGTGGGAATTATTAACATTTAACTTCTAAGTAATCATAAGCAAGAGTTGGAAAACAATACATGTTTTTCTTAAATAATAAACAGTGACTAAGTCACTGAAATAATCATACATGTATATGGAACAAACTCCTTCGTCAAACAATGTACTAATATGGTTGTAAATTCCTAACCGGCAATTCACACCTATTTATCTATGGATGCCACCAAGACCATGGTGACCAACTCTAAACAAAAAAAACTGAATTAAAGTAGATATAAATGTGAAGGAGCGTATCCTATATACCACAAGTGGAAATTTTCATTTCCCATAACAATTCATATTGACAACAAAACAATACAGGTCCTTTCCACATCGTGGAAAGATTCACAGAAATAACAGGATTATCATAATGCATTTTAAACAAAGCATGAAATCCACGGACAGACAATGCATGAGTTTGTTAAGCATAAACTTTTGTAAAAGCAACAATAATGAATACAAAAGAGTCAAATGCATTCCCACACCTTTTGATGACAAGCCACGCCTACCTCGAGATCCACCATCCACTGGTTCATTCTTTGAGTCGATCGTTGTTAATAACTAACTGTTAATCACACAAGAAGTCTAAGAATCTAGCCAAAATTGCTCATACAATAATCATATAGTTCCATCTCACAATTGTAGGCCCATTTATGATTCTACACCTTTTTATTATCTATTATTAGCAAATCTAAGGTTTACTAATTCAATTAGGTTGGTTCTATAATCTATTAGCTAAGTCTTATGAATGTCTACAACTTTATAGAAGAAGCCAAAGGTCAATTCGGACCATAAGTGGTCCAAAACATCAACATAAGATAACTAGTCTAAAGCCCAAGGCCACTTAAACAAACCCATTAATAAGGGCATGGACCAACTAACGGTCACTAACGGTTGAACTAACAGTCAAGAGTCAACTAACAGTCAACGTCCAAGTCAAGTCAAGGTCCTGGTCAAAGGGTCAATGAGTCGACTCGGTCAAACCGGATCAACACAGTCAATTAGACTGAGTCAGGTGAGTCGATTCAGTCAGATATCTTAGTCAGGGCATACTATGTCAGTCAGACTCTGACTAGGCTGAATGGCACAAGGCCGAATCACTTGCACAGGCGAGAGTCATTGCTCATGCCAAGGAGTAGCTAAAGCGCAATCATTGTGCAACACCAAACTCTTAATTCTGCAACTCTAACTCAGGTTCAATTCAAACTAACAACACATCAATTGAAAATACAAACATTCATTCTCAACAATTCAAATACAAAGCAACTATAGCCTACCTACAGTTCCAAGCTTTCACAGCAACCACTATAACCCCAATTCCTTTTACATTCCACTTGCACATTCACATTCCATCACTGCAACCAAACAATGTTCTGGTCCATTTCAATTCAGTACCAAAACATCTCATCACAAACACAACCTCACATATAATACCGCCATGTAAGTCATCAATTGCAACTCAACACAGCACCACCAGACTTCACCAATATGCAACTGCGACTCTAAAACTTTCAAATACAATCACAGCAACAATTCAGCTCTATTGCTACACCTGCAACACCAGGAATCCGACCATTCCCTTACTAACACAAAGTTCAGATTATTAATTTATTTGCACAGCAATCCATCACTCATTCAAATGCATCTCAGACCTCTTCCATGTACTGTGATCACTAAATCAATCACAAATAGAACTTCAATTCATTTAAGACTCCACATTAACAATCACATTCCTCCTCCCACCATTATGATTCAGAAATCCACTGCATTAACCACCACCTGCAATCCATATTTAATTCACCATCACACAATTCCAACACTTCACCCACACTGCCATCTTAGCTTCCATTGTAACATCTGATTCGACTTAAGTAATACAACTACTAAACTGAATCACCACCACTTAACCTGAACTTCAAAACCAAATCTGATACCACTGGCTTTATCCAACAACATCTCAACTCCAGCAAAAAACAACATACATATCAACCATATCATACTCATCATTGAAAGCGATTAACTAATTAAGTTTACAGGGAAGGACAATTACCTCGAAATAGTTCCATTCAGCAATTGAATCAAACCTATCTTTACTTGTCTAACTACGGATCAACAACCACCTAGCAATAATCATCACCATCAATTTCTTCATCTGAAACTTGACATCACTTGTAATTCTACTATAATCCATTCAATCACTGAAAACCCACCTCAAATCCTTCTCACAGAACATCACTTCGATCTTCTAATTCTTCCCTGAGCTATCCCGTGAAACCCTAATTCTTCATTTCCTCAAGAACAACTCTATAACATCTAATTAATCCCATCTCGATCCTCAATCAATTTAACTCTGTAATGACCCGTCCCTCCACCGATACTTTCCCCACTTAGCCACTGCGGTTATCCGGCAATGTGGGGTTTTCAACGGGCATCACTGCGGTTATCCGGCAGCAACTTCCCGGGAGGTCACCCATCCTTGGATTACTCCCGCCCGAGCACGCTTAACTGCAGAGTTTTTTGCCAACTCTGGAGCCAATTGTGCTGAAAAGGCCTCGGTGTTAGGGAAGGACAAATCATTACTTATATTCCATTCGACCAACCACTGCCGAATATCGGGGTATTACAATACCACCACCTTAAATTGGAGTCGTCCTCGGTCCAGAATATATTTTCAAGCCCAGATCTCCGACGTTCCTTGCCCCTCATGAGAGCAGTACCTGACGTATCCCGTCCAGCGTATTCTCTCACCCTCGGAAGGTGAACCGTCGTCGGCTCTGATACCATTCTGTAACGCCCCGGTTTTCAAAACTCGGATCCTGCCCGGATCCCATGCCCGAAAACCCGAAGTGCCACTTGGAAACCATAGCCGAGGCCCGGCTACTAAGCCCAAGCTCATTAAATAATTTATTCAGGCTTATTTAGTTTATGTTCATGTTACTATTTCCGTCGCAGCGGAAAACTTAGAAATTCATTTTGGAAGATCTAACTGTTGATTTAACCTAAATTTTTTTTTGACTCTACGTGCTGGACCGCTAAGCGGCTGCCTACGTACCCAAAAGGATCAAGCACGACCGTAGTTCATCAGACAATGCACCAAATACACAATCAACAATTTTAAGATGATCGAATCATTAAGGTTAAACTTACCCAAGACACTTGTTCGACCCATTTAAAAATATTGCTACTCCTTTGGGAGCCCATATCAAATAAAGAAAAGAGAACCAAATTAATCAACACATGGAAACACCACATCCATAAACCATAATTAAATTCAATCAATCCGCTCGCCCAAGGGAGCCCCATATGGAAACACCACATCCATTAACAATAATTAAATTCAATCAATCCGCTCGCCCAAGGGAACCCCATATGGAAACACCACATCCATAAACAATAATTAAATTCAATCAATCCGCTCGCCCAAGGGAGCCTACATATGGAAGCAGCGATTAGATCCTTCGAGAACTAGTTGTTGCACAAACAGTTAATAAATGTAAACTGTGTTCGATAAAATTAATTCTGTTTTTCATTATCCGAGATCTGCAGGAGAAATGTATGGAGTTACTTGGAGGTAACTTTCGTTAGTCTCTTTCTTTGTTTTGAATTTAGGAACGAAATTCTTTTTAAGTGGGTAATGATGTAATACCCACGTTCTTTTTATAAAATATTAGGGTGCGAACCCAATCCTTTTCTATTGGAAGATCAGAACTAACGTAATGTGGAGCATTAAATCTAGTGGTTGTGTTTTGGTTGAGAAACACTTGGATTTTTGCGTGAGAAATTTTAATTCTCTTTGCGTGAGCCTGCCCGTAGCATGTACGAATGCTAATAGAGGTATTTATTCTCGAATTTATGACAAAATGACACATGCAAAGGGGTATGTGTCTTGCTTATGTTGAAAGAAGGGTATTTTGGTCTTTTACTTACTTTGATAAGTTTTAATTACTGAATTTTGGTTGAACTAAGAAGGGGGGAATTTTATTTTCACTTCTGATTTCTCTTTCTCCTACATAAAACAAAAAAAAAATATTCTATCACAAAACTTGGAATTTCAAGCTTGTTTTATATCAATTGCTCATTTGATTCAAGTAGGAAGCTTTGGATTTGTTTGCTACACAAAAGATAAGGGTAAAACTCTTCTTTAAAACTCTTCTTTAAAACTGATTTGAATTTAATTTCATTAATTTGAATAATCCATGGGTACTCTCAATTTATTGGAGTTGATCTTTACTTTCTCTTGAAATTCAATTTAGAAGCAATTTCTGGGATTTCTGGAAACATTTTTCTGTCCTGTTTTAGGACATATTTCTCACCCAGTTCGTTTGACTGTTATTTTTGGTTGTAATTTTTGTATGAAAGAGTATCTTTTAATCTTTAAAACTAGCTAAGAATCAACTGATTCCGATAAGTAATGAAGTCTGGGTGAATTTTTGATTAACATGCTTCCAAAAATGTAATTTATGAAGAACTTGGTCACTGTCTTGTTTATTTGAGACTTTTCAGATCAGATTAATACCTGATTTCTTCTGGTTATTATTTTTATTTAAAAGTAAAATCTTTCATAGTTTCAACAAGACCAAGTTTGCTAAATTCCATTATGTAATGATTTTTGCACGAATTTTTGATTAACAGACTACCAAAACTTATTTTTCTGAAGAACTGCACATCTGTCCTGTTTGGTTGAGACGTTTAAACATATCTATAAACTTATTTAACTTTTTTTATCATTTTTATGTCAAAGTGAGGTTTATTAGATTTCTAATGGTACCGAAATCTCTGAATTCCGTTGTGAAATGAATTTTACCCGAATTATTGATTTCAGACTATAAAAACTGGATTTTCTGTAGGACAGCATCTCTGTCCTGTTTTGTAGAGAGATTTAAACATGCTTATGTACCTCATTAACCTTGTTTATCATTTTTATGTTAAAGTTGGGTTTCTTAGATTTCTAAAGGTACCAAAACTTCTGAATTTATTTGTCTAATGATTTTTATACGAATTTTGTTTATGTACACTGTCGAAACTGCAATTTCTGAAAACGTAAGTTATGTGCACATTTCTGAGGTACTTTCAAACAGATTTAAAACTCATTGATTTTTACCTAACATTTTTACATGAAATCTTATCTTTTAATATTTAAAATGAGATAAGAACCAATGTATTTGGTTGAGCAATGAATTTTGTGTGAATTTTTAAGTTTGGACTCTCAAAACTGTAGGTTTTCTGAAGCTATATGCACTGACAGGTTTTACTGAGGTGAATTAGACCAGTTAAGGAATTTATTGTTTTTGGCCATATTTTTTATATAATACCTTATTCTCTCTTCTTTAAAATGAGATAAGAATCACTCATTTTGGTTGTATAATGAAGTCTACACAATTTCTTTTAACACAAACTATACAATATGAATTTCAGAAATGTTCTGTTGTTGTTATATGCCTACATCTCTTGTTATCTAAACTATTTGATTTTCTTCGCTTTGTTAATGATTTTTGTGTGAAAGGAGGTATTCTCCGGTTTCTAAAATGGTAAGATTTATCGCATTTTGTTTTGAAACGAAGCCATGGTAATATCTTTGAGTAAGTGGTTTAAAACGGTATTTTCGTGCAAACTCTTGGTTTGAATGAACATATTGATTTTGAGCTTATGACAGCTCTAAAATTTAATACTTTAATTTTTACTTATATTGTTAGGGAATTATATAAAGTTAAAAATTACATACTAGGCAAGCGAGCGACAAGCTGTGCCGCTAGCCCTTTTTGAATAGCAAAACCTATCCTATTAAAAATAAAATCTCGTGAGCCAGGGGTCATTACATTGCTGCGCATGACTTTCTGGACCCTCTTGAGTAGTCCAACTGCTTCTGGAGCCAAATAGCCAAAAGTATCAAAAGCAAAGGGGACGAAAGCATGCCCATTGTCAACACATGCTTTCTCATGCTTCGATATCTTACTTGAGGCAGCCTTTAGCGCTGCTCGCCCGACTGTAAAGGTGCCATGTCCAATGCCTACCAAAGGAGATACCCCGGTGAGGTCAACACATGTGTGTTTCCCATTAGCCCATCCAAAAATAAGAACATCAGCTGGTCTTAGTGTCGATCTCCCTTCAAGTGGGTCTGTCAGGAAATACACAGGTGCTTCTTTCTTTGCCGAAATGCCAGACCTCCACAGTACATCATACAAAATATCCCTCACATGATCATGTCTATATTTATAACCAGGGTCTACTTTACAATGAACTGCATGTTCACCATATGAATCCAAGCAACCCGTGATGCAAGCAGGGCAGCGAGAGTCAGAGGGATAAAGCGGGATCATTAACCTGTATTTGAGGATAGACCAGTACTCCAAAGGAGACATCTTCTGCCCCAGCCCCTCAATCGGAATAGCCAGAAGAAAATCTTGGGCATGTGCTTCTTGCAAACAACCAAAAACCGCTTTCTGTCTCTCCGTTAGCATGTAAACTCTATCAATGTCCTTGACCACTTTACCAAAAAGAGCACTCGCCAGGATGCTTTGTGCTTTAGGGGGGGCGTTGTCTTTATTGGTGAAGTTGTTAAGATCAAAATCAGGAAGAGTCACTTGTAACGTTTCCAAAGCCTTATTAAAATTATCATCCATACCGTCCACACACACTACTCCTCAATATGTGATCCTGTAATCCCCAAGATTGCACACGTGAAGCCACAAAAACATACTCAGACGCCTCCCTAGCAGTGTAAAGTCCAAGACCTCCATATCTGATAGGTAGAGTAGATAGTCTCCACTGTAGCTCTCCAAAGAACGGTCCCCCGCACACCACGATGCCTTCCACCACTTCTCGCAAGCCTCTATCAAATATATCTACCGCCTCCATAATATAGTCTGGGTGACAAATACGAAGGCCAAAAAGCAGCTTGGAGATACTTTAATGTATTTATTATTTTGTTTTACTTTGGAAAAGTTAAAGTTAAAGTTAAAGAAAAAGAAAAAATTAAAGGAAAAGAAAAAGAAAAGAAAAAGTTTTTATGTAATGATTATGTTTTATGTAATGATTATGTTTTATTTTAATGATTATGTTTTGTGTAATGATAACTTATTAGTGGTGTTATTGAGGTTAGATACAGATATGCAGAGACAATTAGTACACAGTAAAATAGATGAAAGAAACCTTATAAGGAACATAAAACGTCAATATTAGTCAGCTTTGGATTTTGGTTCCAGCAAAAAGGGAATTGCTAGTTCGTTTGGTATTGTTCTTCCATATGATTACTTGCTTGCGATTGAGGTAGTCGCAACACAATCTAAAACTCTTCTTTTATTTAAGTTTCTTTTAATTAAATTTATGTTTGCAAGTTTTCATTAATATATGAATGATAATCGATGTTGTGAGCATAATTATGAAGGTTGGGCTGCGGTCCATAGAATGTGATTCTTAAAGATTATTTATGAAGGGATACGAGATATCCTTGGAAACGGTTTTTGTTTCCTAAACCCACGTGGGGCTCCCTTGGGCGAGCGGATTGATTGAATTTATTGTTGGGATACGAGATATCCTTGGGGACGGTTTTGTTTCCTAAACCCACGTGGGGCTCCCTTGGGCGAGCGGATTGATTGAATTTAATTATTGTTTATGGATGTGGTGTTTCCATATGTAGGCTCCCTTAGGCGAGCGGATTGATTGAATTTAATTATTGTTTATGGATGTGGTGTTTCCATATGTAGGCTCCCTTGGGCGAGCGGATTGATTGAATTTAATTATTGTTTATGGATGTGGTGTTTCCATATGGGGTTCCCTTGGGCGAGCGGATTGATTGAATTTAATTATTGTTTATGGATGTGGTGTTTCCATATGGGGCTCCCTTGGGCGAGCGGATTGATTGAATTTAATTATGGTTTATGGATGTGGTGTTTCCATGTGTTGATTAATTTGGTTCTCTTTTCTTCATTTGATATGGGCTCCCAAAGGAGTAGCAATATTTTTAAATGGGTCGAACAAGTGTCTTGGGTAAGTTTAACCTTAATGATTCGATCATCTTAAAATTGTTGATTGTGTATTTGGTGCATTGTCTGATGAACTACGGTCGTGCTTGATCCTTTTGGGTACGTAGGCAGCCGCTTAGCGGTCCAGCACGTAGAGTCAAAAAAAAATTTAGGTTAAATCAACAGTTAGATCTTCCAAAATGAATTTCTAAGTTTTCCGTTGCGACAGAAATAGTAACATGAACATAAACTAAATAAGCCTGAATAAATTATTTAATGAGCTTGGGCTTAGTAGCCGGGCCTCGGCTATGGTTTCCAAGTGGCACTTCGGGTTTTCGGGCATGGGATCCGGGTAGGATCCGAGTTTTGAAAAACGGGGCGTTACATAACTCACTCATTAATTCATCTTATTCATCATTAATAAAGCTTCCAGTTCATCTAAAGAAACCCTAATTCATCGATTCACCTTCAAATTAGCTTCACTTCATCAATTCGATAAGAACCCCTCGATTATTACTTATTTCCATCCTCAACTTCTTCTAAATCTTCAACCAATTCCAAAACGCAGAAACCCTAACTTCTGATTCTCATCAATCCATCGTTTCTTCTTCATTCAAAGCTAAACCAACTTCATACTATCTTCTACATCATCTATTAGCATCGACAGATGATTTCATAAACCAATTCATACTCAAATACACAGAGAAACTCGAGATGAAGAAGAACAGAAGAAACAGAGAGAAGAAGATAAAAGAAGAAGAAGAAGAAGAAAGAAGATAAGAGAATGAATTCTCTTCGACACGTTGGGTGGTGATAAGGCTAACGAAAATTATTACGGCGCCCACGCTTTGGATAAGGGCATCCAGGTCGGTCTAAGGATAATATCTTCTTCGTCTGGTATCCGAATGTCACGTTCGAGTATCCCAATTTGCCTAACTTTTCAAGACCTATTCAAAGATACTAGTTTCGTGCCTAGATCGTTGTTAGATTAATTTCTATTAATTAACGTTCGAGTTAAACTAATCGAATTATTATCGGTTAACACGTCTCTTGACTGGTCTAATAACGTTGGCGAGCTTGAGGATCGTTACATTCTCCCCACCTTATATTATTTTTGTCCTCGAAAATCGAACCATCCTTCTGGTCTTCACATACTCCCCACCTTATTGAATAATCTCGTCTCTTATCTAAGCGCAAACAACATAAAACAAAGCACAACTCTATATGGTTTTCTACTACTAAAATTTGTGGCTCAAAGTTCAAATATGCTGATTTAATTTCTATCAAATAGGGAAGTCTAAGTTTCATCTGCAAATTTCTATCTTGTAACATATCTGTCTCTAACTTCAAGGAAAAAACCTACAAATCTTTCTGAGGTTGAAACTATAGGTTCTCTAAAAAGAACTAATTCATCCTTCTATGATCGGTCATCTCTGAATGCAGTTGCCCTGTCAAGGTTGGCCAATCCCAACAATGCCTTCCTACGAACAGAGATAACACAACCTTCATTATTCCCCAATGATGGATTAACTATTTATTAATTTATTAAGATTAATTAGTCTCTAAACTTTTATCGTAATTTGTGTAACTCAAAATTTTACTTTGTAAAATATATAAATAGTTCATATTAAGGAATTTAATCATCAAAATTTATTTTATTTTATTTTATTCATTTTATCAATATAAGTAATCCAAACTCGATTTAATATCTGATATTTTTAACTTTGCTGTATTACCATAATTATAATTTTAGATTCATGTTCTATTACAGAATAACTTCATGTTATAACCATTATCCAAATGTTACTGCTATTATACATATTATTTTTGATGTATCTATTTGTTTATTTCATTAGGTGACTTCATATAAATAATTAACCACTAACAATATTTCATAGTCGTTTGGTATTAATATTTTATTATTATTATTATTACCTCTATGTCTTATTTCTTAAATCGATAAAAGTTAATCGTGATTAATCGTAATGCCAAGTTTAAATTTTATTGTTAATACCAGATTTGATTTGGTCAAACTTTATTTCCTTAAATTTATATTATTTTTAAATAATCCTTAAGTTGTATTATTAATAAAAGTTACATTTTGCTATTATTACCCAATAAGTATTATCCAAATGATGTTTACAATGACTCTAAATTTTTACAGCATTATAAATTGCTTATCTAATCGAAAATTATTGTCTTAATTATACTATCATTTTCATTATTGTTTTATCAAATTTCTTATTTGATTACTAGCGTAACTAACATACAATCAAAATAATTATTTAGTAATGACACTTATTTTAATTTTATCACGCTTTAATCTTGCAAATATAATTTTACATTCTCGCAAGGGTTGATATAACAATTTTTATTTATTCAGATTAAATTGGTAATATAATATATCATGTTATATATTGGCATTGGTAATTTAATATGATTTAAATTTTGAGTATGCATAACTTTTTTTTTTCTTAAATAATTATTGTCTTAACTAACATAAATTTTTTGAGTCTACGTAACATTTTTTTTTTAATAGTCTTTAGATTTTGGGTATTAATAATAAGTATCTATTTCACATGCAATTTTATTCTCCTTTAAATTTAATTTTGTTCTAAGTATTCAAGTATTAATAATATCACTTCATGTGTATAATTTAGTAATTTAGGGAATTATTTATTGGACTAAAGATAATCTAGGTGTAAGATTATTAACAAATTTAGTCTTTATTATAAGTCTTAAATGAACTCACGTTCTTTTACTCCTACTTAATTAGTCTTATTTATCTATCTGGTTTAAACGCAAAACACATAATTCAAATTTGTTATTAGTTAATTTCGCAAACTTAATTGTAGATAAGCACTAATGATTTTCCATTGCTATTTAATCATAATCATTATTTTATCAATATATATTTGTAAATGGAATTTTAATTTAAATGATACTCAATACAGTACTAATTTAAACTCTAACAATTTAAGTTTGCCATACTAATTTTCCATTTTAAAAGATGATTAAATTTATTTACGAAGAAAGATCTTATAAATATACAAATTTATTTTCTTTTAATTTTAATATTACACTAAGCATCGGGATATTAATATTACTACTTCATGTATGTTTGTTTCATTTTAAAGATTTATTGAATCATTTGTTAAACTAAAGATAATTTCCGTACAAAATTTCTAACAAATTGAGTCTTTTCATTTTATACATTATTAAATCCTCGTTTTCTTAAGTCTAACGCCTAATAAGCATTACATTAGTTATCTAGTTTAGAAGTAAACTTAAATCTCTAATTTATAATTAGTTTAATTTACAAGACTTAACCGTAAACAAGTGTTATTAAATTTTCCATAACTATTTAATTAATCATAATTATTATGTTTATCGTTATATATATCTTTAATGAATTTTAGTTATGTTAAGTGCAACATGACATTAATTGATAATTGCTAACAAAATTTTATTAAAATTTTCTTTACTTTTATTATCATTTATAGTTACTATTATAATAATTTTTATTGTTAACATTGACGATTGAAATATTATTCTGACTACTCTTATAAATATTATTAAGTTCCAAAAATATTATTAACATTTGTGTAATTATAATTTGTTTACTCTTTATATAACATAAGTCAATGTGTTCAGTAATTTTCTGTGTGATTTACAAGATCTATCAATGATACTAATCTCACTATTATTATAACATTAATTATTTACATGTTCATACTTTTTGGATTAATTATTCTCAAATCCTTATCAGCTAAAGTTATTGGTGTACCCTACAATTTTTACTTTACCATACATAACAATTAAACAAACAAATCAATCAATCAAATAAATATTTTAATTATTGATAGCTTTTAGTGATTAAGATTTATCTCACAAGCCCAACCCAGTTCTAAACCAATCTAGTTCACTAACTGGCACTGGCTATTCCTATTGTCTACCATATAAGATCTAATAGTGAGCTCTGATACCAACTTTGTAGCGCCCCCTAAGCTAGCAGCTGACTAATCCAATAAATTAACTAAATAAAGAGGCACTAAAATCTAAAACATGCACTTAAGCATTCAATTAAGAAATGCGATACAGAACTTAACCCAAAGCTAACCCCGCTCAGAAATATATATACAAGATTCTCTCTCAAATGATACATATATAATAGTCATTTGGTTTTTAAATAAAATATACAACATAATAAATATAACAAAAGTTAATTATCTAGCGAAGTCAACTTCTGAGCTTTATTTTAACCCTGATCTGTCACAGAAACTGAAGTGGGAATAATTAACATTTAACTTTTAAGTAATCATGGGCAAGAGTTGGAAAACAATACATGTTTTTCTGAAATAATAAACAGTGACTAAGTCACTGAAATAATCATACATGTATATGGAACAAACTCCTTCGTCAAACAATGTACTAATATGGTTGTAAATTCCTAACCGGCAATTCACACCTATTTAGCTATGGATGCCACCAAGACCATGGTGACCAACTCTAAACAAAAAAAAACTGGATTAAAGTAGATATAAATGTGAAGGAGCGTATCCTATATACCACAAGTGGAAATTTTCATTTCCCATAACAATTCATATTGACAACAAAACAATACAGGTCCTTTCCACATCGTGGAAAGATTCACAGAAATAACAGGATTATCATAATGCATTTTAAACAAAGCATGAAATCCACGGACAGACAATGCATGAGTTTGTTAAGCATAAACTTTTGTAAAAGCAACAATAATGAATACAAAAGAGTCAAATGCATTCCCACACCTTTTGATGACAAGCCACGCCTACCTCAAGATCCACCATCCACTGGTTCATTCTTTGAGTCGATCGTTGTTAATAACTAACTGTTAATCACACAAGAAGTCTAAGAATCTAGCCAAAATGGCTCATACAAGAATCATATAGTTCCATCTCACAATTGTAGGCCCATTTATGATTCTACACCTTTTTATTATCTATTATTAGCAAATCTAAGGTTTACTAATTAATTAAATTGGTTCTATAATCTATTAGCTAAGTCTTATGAATGTCTACAACTTTATAGAAGAAGCCAAAGGTCAATTCGGACCATAAGTGGTCCAAAACATCAATATAAGATAACTAGTCTAAAGCCCAAGCCCACTTAAACAAACCCATTAATAAGGGCCTGAACCAACTAACGGTTGAACTAACGGTTGAACTAACATTCAACGTCCAAGTCAAGTCAAGGTCCTGTTCAAAGGGTCAATGAGTCGACTCGGTCAAACCGGATCAACTCAGTCAATTAGACTGAGTCAGGTGAGTCGACTTAGTCGGATATCTTAGTCAGGGCAAACTATGTCAGTCAGACTCTGACTAGGCTGAATGGCACAAGGCCAAATCACTTGCACATGCCATAGTCATTGCTCAGGCCAAGGAGTAGCTAAAGCACAATCATTGTGCAACACCAAACTCTTAATTCTGCAACTCTAACTCAGGTTCAATTCAAACTAACAACACATCAATTGAAAATACAAACTTTCATTCTAAACAATTCAAATACAAAGCAGCTATAGCCTACCTGCAGTTCCAAGCTTTCACAGCAACCACTATAACCCTAATTCTTTTTACATTCCACTTGCACATTCACATTTCATCACTGCAACCAAACAATGGTCTGGTCCATTTCAATTCAGTACCAAAACATCTCATAACAAACACAACCTCACATATAACACCACCATTTAAGTCATCAATTGCAACTCAACACAGCACCACCAGACTTCACCAATATGCAACTGCGACTCTAAAACTTTCAAATACAATAACAGCAACAATTCAGATCTATTGCAACACCTGCAACACCAGGAATCCCACCATTCCCTTACTAACACAAAGTTCAGATTATTAATTCATTTTCACAACAATCCATCACTCATTCAAATGCATCTTAGACCTCTTCCATGTACTGTGATCACTAACTCAATCACAAATAGAACTTCAATTCATTTAAGACTCCACATTAACAATCCCATTCCTCCTCCCACCATTATGATTCAGAAATCCACTTCATTAACCACCACCTGCAATCCATATTTAGTTCACCATCACACAATTCCAATACTTCACCCACACTGCCATCTTAGCTTCCACTGCAACATCTGATTCGGCTTAAGTAATACAACTACTAAACTGAATCACCACCACTTAACCTGAACTTCCAAACCAAATTTGATACCACTGGCTTTATCCAACAACATCTCAACTCCAGCAAAACACAACATACATATCAACCATATCATACTCATCATTTTAAGTGATTAACTAATTAAGTTTACAGGAAAGGCCAATTACCTCGAAATAGTTCCATTCAGCAATTGAATCAAACCTCTCTTTACTTGTCTAACTACGGATCAACAACCACCTAGCAATAATCATTACCATCAATTTCTTCATCTGAAACTTGACATCACTTGTAATTCTACTATAATCCATTCAATCACTGAAAACCCACCTCAAATCCTTCTCACAAAACATCACTTCCATCTTCTAATTATTCCATGAGATTTCCCGTGAAATCCTAATTCTTTATTTCCTCAAGAACAACTCTACAACATCTAATTAATCCCATCTCGATCCTCAATCAATTTAACTCACTCATTAATTCGTCTTATTCATCATTAATAAAGCTTCCAGTTCATCTTAAGAAACCCTAATTCATCGATTCACCTTAAAATTAGCTTCACTTCATCAATTCGATAAGAACCCCTCGATTATTACTTATTTCCATCCTCAACTTCTTCTAAATCTTCAACCAATTCCAAAACGCAGAAACCCTAACTTCTGATTCTCATCAATCTATCGTTTCTTCTTCATTCAAAGCTAAACCAACTTCATACTATCTTCTACATCATCTATTAGCATCGACGGATGATTTCATAAACCAATTCTTACTCAAATACACAGAGAAACTCGAGATGAAGAAGAACATAAGAAAGTGAGAGAAGAAGAGGAAAGAAGAAGAAAGAGAAAGAAGATAAGAGAATGAATTCTCTTCGACACGTTGGGTGGTGATAAGGCTAACGAAAATTATTAAGGCGCCCACACTTTGGATAAGGGCATCCAGGTCAGTCTAAGGATAATATCTTATTCGTCTGGTATCCGAATGACACGTTCGAGTATCCCAATTTTCCTAACTTTTCGAGACCTATTCAAAGATACTAGTTTCGTGCCTAGATCGTTGTTAGATTAATTTCTATTAATTAACGTTCGAGTTAAACTAATCGAATTATTATCGGTTAACACGTCTCTTGACTGGTCTAATAACGTTGACGATCTTGAGGATCGTTACACAAACCATGCCAGCCACATCTACCGCGCCAAGGCATGCCAACCATGCTAGCCGCACCACGATGCCAATGGCAAACCATGTCAGCCACATCTACCGCGCCAAGGCATGCCAACCATGCTAGCCGCACCATGTGCCAATGGTATGCCAAACCCTTGGCCCCACCATGCCAAGCCAAACGCACCTTGCCTTGGCCCTAGCCATGCTAGGCGCACCATGTGTCAACGGCATGCCAAACCCTTGGCCCCACCATGCCAAGCCAAACGCACCAAGACCATGGCCCCACCGTGTCATGCCAAACGCACCTTGCCATGGCCCCATGACAACCTATCCACGCCACCTTGCTGGCCTTCCCTATGCGGCTACCAAAACTAAGGCGTGCGACAATCAACGATCACTCTTCAATCCCAGTAGGAAAACCTAGCATTCCAAGGTTACCAGGCAACGCATGGTAACCTTAGGACCAAAACCCTAGTTTGGCCATGCCAAACCGTGCCAAGGCATGCCAACCTAGCCGCGCCACCATACTGGCCTTCCCTATGCGGCTACCAAAATGAAGGCGTACGACAATCAACGGTCACCCTTCAATCCCCGGAGCAAATCCTAGCCGTCCAAGGTTACCAGGCAACGCATGGTAACCTTTGGCCCAAAACCTTAGTTTGGCCACGCCAAACCGCGCCAAGGAATGCAAACCTAGCCGCGCCACCATGCTGTCCTTCCCTATGCGACTACCAAAACAAAGGCGTGCGACAATAAACAGTTTCCCTTCAATCCTAGGAGCAAATCCTAGCCGTGCAAGGTTACCAGGCAACGCATGGTAACCTTTGGCCCAAAACCCTAGTTTGGCCATGCCAAGGCATGCCAACCTAGCTGCGCCACCATCCTGGCCTTTCCTATGCGGTTACCAAAACGAATGATCGCCCTTCAATCCCAGGAGCAAATCCTAGCCGTCCAAGGTTACTAGGCAACGCATGGTAAGCTTTGGCCCAAAACCCTAGTTTGGCCACGCTAAACCGCGCCAATGCATGGCATGCCAACCTAGCTGCGCTCTCATGCTGACCTTCCCTATGCGACCACCAAAAACGAAAGCGTGCGACGATCAACTGCTACCTTTCCGCTTAAGATGCAAAATCTCGACCGTCGAAGGTCACTAAGCTAGAAAGTCTCCCAAGCTCGACTTTCCAGGAAACAACAATATGCTACATGTTTTTCACAAAAACATTCGAGACATCAACACATATCACAAACTGGGGTTCCTCTTTGGGTATTGGTTTGGCGGTTTACAGCGTGAGGCGTACACTACTCCCGTCATAAAGAAGTGTCAGAAGGATGAGACGGTTAGTAAATACAGGGAGTTAATGGTGAAACACTCTTTTTTTAAGGAACATCAATTTCATGCGTTAACGGTTACCACCTCCTCCCATTTACTCACCCATTTTTCCATTCCTTAGTGAGAACCGAGTACGTTTCACTTCGACTTATATAAATAGGTCTTACCTATTTCCACCGAACAACAAGTTCAGGTTAGGAGCATACAACACTCAGAAAACATTTGTTAGCTTTCCATCTATTAGCTTCCCACTTTCTGATACAAGTCGTAAAACAATTACTCTTCCATAATCAACTATTCTGGTCTCAACACTTTCTTCGCTTCCCTCCCCAAAACCAACCCTTCTCCTTCACTTTGTGACTGAAACAAGTCTGGAACATCCATTTTTTGGTTTAGGCCGGATTTGTATAAATTGATCTCTCGAACCTAAAGTACTCCCTTGCATTATATTGTTTAGGGTTTAAATTCGTTTCTCACCCACACACCCGAAATTACCAAAATTATCAGAAACCGTTTTCACCCTCAAACAATTGGCGACCACAGTGGGTGATTGATCTTTCGATTACAATGTCAATTTTCGACCATCGATCTCATGCTTCGACCCAGATATCAAAATGGTAGAGCAGGCGATCCGTTCAGGGATCGATGACTTAGTTACCAGACGAACCGATTATCAGTCTTGACATGGCAAGGGATGGCTGGGGACTTTCCACAATCATGGCGGTGCTTCCTATAAAACTCGGTCTTACACCCGGAAGGTTCCCTTTTCATCAGGAGACCTGAAAAACCGAGTAAGTTTTACCTAAACAAGATACATGGTTTGTTATTTCAAGTTTTCACGGCAATAATAAAACCAATAGCCATGTTATGTTTCACCCCATGTCATCTACCAACACATGGTTCCATGGTTTTCCTGGGATGTTTGCGTCACTTTCAACCGTAACCAAGACAACATCATTTCCAAAACAATTCATTCCAAAAAAAATAATTAATCCCAAACCCTCGAGATAACATTTGTCTATCAACCCAAGAAATCCAGGAAATCAAAACCACAAACTAGGCGTTTCTTCTGCCTTTCAAAAAAAAAAAAACCTAAGAAAAGAAGTTCATAAAACAAAAGTATTCAACGAAAATTGCCTAACAACGACTCATTCTTTTAGGAGAAAATGTCTTTCATGCTTTTAAGAGCAGCCTGCTTCAGCTTCGATTCCTGGGACAACTTCTCGACTTTTACCTCATGTTGATTAATTATATCCCCGGATGGGCCATCAACCGTTTCAGCCCGCAGCCTTTGTCTCAAAAAATCCTTCATAGAACTAGGAAGTGTTAAACTCAAAGTTTACACACATATCCCGGTGGAACTCCCATTTTGAGATTACATCTCAAGAAATGGTGTGGCCAGTTGCCTTGTGCATATAACAAATTGAAGATAATATTTCTTCCACTCTCTTAATCAACACGATCAGGCTAGTGATATTCTTGGCTGTTGTGATGTGTCATGTCTCTTCCATATTATGATATACAACTCCTCATGCTTAGCCGGTACACTAAACACTCCAATCAACACATGATCTTCATGAGGAATCAAGAATTGAGGGTTGAAAGTTCCGCCTGCAATTGATTCCGCGACCAGCAAAGATTTTTTGGGAACAATCATTCCCATCACCACGACGTTGTTCTCCTCCATTGGAGACACAACAACATCCTCACGATGATCAACCTCTATCTCTAGATTATTAGCCTGCACGGTTTCCATGATTGGAGACACGGTTGCGTATTCATCGCCATGAATTCCCATCTCAGGGTTATCTTCAGAAGCAGACTCTTATTGTAACATATCACCAATTAAATATTTATTCCACATAAATAAATAGCCCAGGGGAAAACGTGTGGAAACTCACCGACTCATTCATGGGCCCATTAAAAGAAGACTCGCCTCTACGCTCTGAAGTACTTTTCCCATCACTGTCGGATCCTGAACTTTCCTCTTCTTCGCCTTCCTTTTCACTAACAAGAGGCTCAGTATCGCCGGATGTTTCTTCAGAAGGTGCCATTTCTTGGCCACGTGCAAGTCTGGCAAATGAGTTTGTCTTGCTAATACCATGAGTCAAAAAAAAAAGGGAAAAGGTCTTTAGTGGCGAAAATTCAGGATATTTATGCAATACGGCCAAATCGGGAAGAAAAATCATACGTACTTGCATGTTAGAAGTACTAAAAGTCACAAGAGCCGTTGAAACTGAATCCGATCGGAAGCCACCTACACGATTTTTTGACCTTCGCTCCTTTTCCTGGGGACTCTCTGCATCCGATCTAGAGGATTTTCGCTTGCCCGAGGGAAGCTGTTTTAACAACTTATGCTTTGCTAGAACCGCAGAAGATGGTTTTCCGCGTGGATTTGTCACAACGTTCTGCACGAACTAATGAATGGAGAGAAACTCGTCATGCCATAAGAGGTTATATTTGGGAGTCGTCACAGGTTTTTATTCTGGGAGAAATAAAGGAAGGGATTTACCCGGCGCAAAAACACTGGCGTCAAGAGCATCTGGTAACAATTCTTCTGCGGTCGGCCGATGCATAAATGGAACCCCTTGGTCAAAACCCATATGTCGGGCTGCCCTGTCTATTTTATAAGGGACCGCCTTGAAGGACCCCTGGAAGAAGGAGGGCACGTGTCCGGAGCTACATCTTCGCACGAATAAAATCTCTCCAACACTCATATTCTCTCTAGTAGAAAACAAAGTCAAGCTCGGAGCAGCAGAAAAAACACTTGGCTGAACTATGGAGGCATGGGTCGGGCCCCAAGGACGAAAATTAATTTCATACGAATTGCCAAGGAAATCAATGAGCTTTACGCCAGCTCTTAGATGCCTCTCCAACCAATGGATTATCCTAGAACCTCCATATGCATCAGGAAACGAAACTCTCAGGTTAGGAGCGTAATTTTTGAAATGCTCCCACAACCACGCTTGATGAAAAGCGACGCGAACGTACGAGTCCACTTTCATATAACCATTTGAAGCATACATGTCCGCAACCAGATGATCCAAATGGGTGTACAAAGAACCAAGAAACAAGCCGCCAATGGGAAGAACAACACCTTTCGCAAATTTGATATAAAATTTGAGAATCTCCCGTCTTATCTCCTTTTTACCAGAGCCATCGTCGAAAATGTCTCTGGACAACCACAGAGCTAAAAATGTAGCAACATGGAGCGTATCATCTAGCACTAGACCCAACTCCGGCTCATCAAGGAACCACTCAGAAACCCACAAGTTATAGAAGCACTTTTCCTCATAATTCTTTCGAACGTATCCAACTGCATTTGTGACCAAAGTATCACATATTTTTTCTTCTTCCTCAGACAAGACGACATCAAGATTTCCGATTACCGGGAGGCTCAACAGAATGGCCACGCTTTCCAAAGAAATAGTCATCTCACCCCATCTACATATAGTTGTATGAGTTTCCGGGCACCACCTGTAGACGAAAGTAATCAACCCTGCAACATCTTTTCTAATTTGAAGTATCGCAGGCGCCATGACAGCATGCATGATTTTCGCCTCGTTTAAGTTGGCTTTCACGTGATCGCGGCTCCTCATGAACTTCATCCATTTGTCATAAGAGCGCAATGGACTAAGGCGGATTTTGAAGTCTATGGGAGAAGCCAGATATTCTTTCTTCTGAAGGAAAAACCTCATTATACGCCTTGGGCAGACTGATTGGACTTCTCCATCATTCTCCGAATCAGTCAGAAGGGTTGCCACGAATTTAGGATGGGTCCTTGTAATTGTAGTAGACTTCGTAAAGAACTCATCATCTATGTTCGGTTTGGAGTTGTTAACGCTCCTAAACACGGCGGCGGAACTACTTTCAGGTGACATCCTAAAAAAATTCCTTATGCCTTTGAAGTAACTACAACGAAGCAAAGGAAAAGAGTTACTACTCTGAAGAAAAACATACATGGAAATTTTATTAAAAATTGGTTACCACAATTAAGGGGTCAACAACACTTTTCTTTTGGTCGCGTGTCATGATATTCATGACTAAAGGAATGTGGACTGCTCAACGAGATGCACGTCCCGTCGTGGAAAGCACGCCCTTGGCCGAAGCTAGGCAATTCCACAGGGAACATGTGAAGCCGTGGAAAGTAGGACCTCAACCAAGTTACATTTGGTCATGGGAAATATGCTCGCGACCAAAAGGAGGATGTTTCCATCACGGAAACTGTGCACACGACCACAAGAGGAAAAGGAAACCTTAAAGCTAGGTTTTCACGGGAGAGGGACTAACGGAAACAACCCATTCACGCTCACCTATTTTGCATAATAAATGGCCTCCTTACTATTGTGACGGCTAATATTGCTGCGATACTGCTAGAAGTGGAGAATCATTCATACAAAAGTACTCTTATGGTTTTATGGAGAATATTTCTGTGACTGGGGTTTACACCAACAAAAAAAAAAAAAAAAACTCTGTAACACCACCATGCCAGCCACATCTACCGCGCCAAGGAATGCCAACCATGCTAGCCGCACCATTTGCCAATGGCATGCCAAACCCTTGTCCCCACCATGCTAAGCCAAACCGTCAATGCCAAGCCAAACACACCTTTCCTTGGCCCTAGCCATGCTAGATGCACCATGTGCCAATGGCATGCCAAACCCTAGAACCCCACCATGCCAAGCCAAGCGCACTAATCCCTTCTCCCCACCGTTCCATACCAAACGCATCTTTCCATGGCCCCATGCCAACCTAGCCGCGCCACCATGCTGGCCTTCCCTATACAGCTACCAAAATGAAGGCGTTTGATAATCAATGGTCACCCTTCAATCCCAGGAGAAAATCCTAGCCGTCCAAGGTTACAAGGAAACACATGGTAACCTTTGGCCCAAAACCTTAGTTTGTCCACGCCAAACCGCGCCAATTCATGCTAACCTGGCCGCGCCACCATGATGGCCTTCCCTATGCGGCTACCAAAACGAAGGCGTGCGATAATCAACGGTCTCCCTTCAATCCCAGGAGCAAATCCTAGTCGTCCAATGTTACCAGGCAAGGCATTGTAACCTTTGGCCCAAAACCCTAGTTTGGCCACGCCAAACCGCGCCAATGGCATGCTAACCTAGATGCGCCACCATGCTGGCCTTCCTTATGCGGTTACCAAAACGAAGGCGTGCGACAATCAACGGTCGCCCTTCAATCCCTGGAGCAAATCCTAGCCGTCTAAGGTTACCATGAGTTGGTACCCTTTGGCCCAAAACCCTAGTTTGGCCACGCCAAACTGCACCAAGGCATGCCAACCTAGTTGCGCCACCATGCTGAACTTCACTATGCGGTTACCAAAACAAATGGGTGCGACAATAAACGGTCGCCCTTCAATCCCAGGAGCAAATCCTAGCCGTCCAAGGTTACCAGGCAACGCATGGTAACCTTTTTTCCCAAAACCCTAGTTTGGCCACGCCAAACCGCGCTAAGGAATGTCATGTCAATGTCATGCCAACCTAGTTGTGCCACCATGCTAGCCTTCCCAATGCGACCACCAAAAACGAAAGCGTGCGACGATCAACGTCTACCTTTCCTCTTAAGATGAAAAATCTCGACCGTCGAAGGTCACCAAGCTAGAAAGTCTCCCAAACTCGAATTTCCAGGCAAAAACAATATGCAACATGTTTTCCACAAAAACATTCGAGACGTCAACACATATCACAAACTGGGGGATCCTCTTTGGGTATTGGTTTGGCGGTTTACAGCGTGCGGTGTACACTACGCCCATCATAAGGAAGTGTCATAAGGGTGAGGCGGTTAGTAAATACAGGGAGTTAATGGTGAAATTCTTTTTTTTATGGAACATCAATTCCATTCGTTAACGGTTACCACCTCCTCCCATTTACTCACCCATTTTTCCATTCCTTAATGAGACCAGAGTACGTTTCACTCCGACTTGTATAAATAGGTCTTACCTATTTCCACCGAACTACAAGTTCAGGTCAGGAGCATACAACACTCAGGAAATATTTGCTAGCTTTCCATCTGTTAGATTCCAACTTTCTGAGACAAGTCGTAAAACAACTGCTCTTCCAGAATCAACTATTCTGGTCTCAATACTTTCTTCGCTTCCCTCCCCAAAACCAACCCTTCTCCTTCACTTTGTGACCGAAACAAGTATGGAATGGCCATTTCTTAATTTAGGCCAGATTTGTATAGATTGATCTCTCGAATCTAAAGTACTCCCTTGCAGTACATTGTTTAGGGTTTAAATTCGTTTCTCACCCACACACCCGAAATTACCAAAATCAGCGGAAACCGTTTTCACCCTCAAACAGTACCCTTGAAATATGAAGGAGGAAAGATAAGCCCGGCTAGGGGATCCGACTCATAAGGAGATGGGGTTATCCAGGGACGGTACTGAGGTTGGCTTAGGGGTGCTTCAGCAACCCCCAAATTTCTAAAAATCATCAAAAAATCATTTTTTTCATGTATATTTTTGAGAAAAAAATAAATAAATAACCCCCTAGAAATTTTATGTTTAGACCATAGTGTTGTATTATCCCACCTAGACTTTGGATCCTGCTTCCGTCGCTGGGGATATCGATGATAACAAAGGAGGCTCCGGCTAGTGAGGAGACGGGACCGCTGGTGATGGTGAATTGGTTAGTAAGGAATGTCCCGTAGCAAAAAAATGGCCGTCACATAGTAATACCTACTTTAAAGTACACCTGCATGGTTAATATCAGTCAAGAATACAAAACAAATCTAGGCTAAGTTTACCTTTGTTAGTGGTGGTCAGGATTTGTCCATGGGAAAGATAAATCAAAGGCTGTGGTTCTCCCTGCCATACCCTACAAGTTGCACACGTGGTGTTAATTCCAATATTATGAATGAAAAATGAATACTCAAGCCAAGATATGGAATTTCAAAAATTATAACGGGGAGGTTCGAACTCATGACCTATTGTGTCATAAGAGTGGCCTCTAACCATTGTTCCACCTTAGTTGGAATTGATAGAAAAGATAAATCAACAGTGGTGGTTTGTTTAACTTAAATACCATAATTGGTCTATTAATTAGTGTTTCACTAATTGCACATAATAAATAATCTATTCATTATAAAGTGTTTTATTAATTAGTGTTTCACTAATTGCTTATAATAAATGACTAATCATTTTTTAATCATAAATGTTTTCTTAATTAATTATAATATTTAATTATAATTAATTAAATAAGACAGTTTGGCTAACTTAGCCTGGTGGCCAAGATTTGTCTAGGAAAAAGATAAATCTACGGTCGTGGTTTGTTCAGCTAAACCATTATGAATGTTTTATTAATTAAGTGTCCCATTATTTGCTCATAATGAATGATTTATTAATTTTTCATTATAAATGTCCTTTTAATTGATCTAATAAATACATATATTTATTAGCAAATAATAATTTTACTAAAAATTATATTAATAAATATTAAAGGTGGTAGTGGATGAAGTAGTGGGTGGTCGAAATGGCGGCGGGTGTTTGTGAGTGGAGGCGGTAAACATTTTACTGGTGGTGGAAGAAATAGCGGCGATTGCGGGTTTTTTTTTTATGGTGGTGGGTGTTGGTGAATAGTAGTGGACAATAATAGTTTTGTGTCTTTACAAACGCACAACATTATATTGTGAAAGATGTGGTTGGCTATTTTTCGCTTGATTGGTAAGAACAAAAACCAAATATTTTGTGGATGATGCCAGATCATATAAGACAATATGATCATACCGCTGGATCACCCAAAAAATATCTCTACTATTTATAGTACCCCATCGAATACATCACGGTTTTAGTGTTAAAATAAAATTGATTACAATATAAAAGAGAATATAACAAAAATAAAACAATGGAATAAATTAATTGAGACTTAAGTTTGTTCAATATAAACTTCACTCATGACGTTTGTGATTAAAAATTAAAAGCACGTCCAGTGGTTGGGGGTGGCAATGATGGTGGTGGGGGAAAGAAGTGGTATCAAGTGATTTTTTGGTGGTGGTGGGTGTTGGTGAGTAGTAATATATTCTATTAATAATGTGTCGCCACAAATCGGTTAACATTATAAAGCAGATAAAATATGGTTGATCGCCTTAATGATAACATAAACTCGGTTAAAATACATGACAATTAAAGTATTAGCTGCAAAGTTTAATTGTTAGGACACGGGTTATATCATATCTAGGTGATCTTTTTTCCCTGTCAAGAATATAAAGCATAGTTTGGACAAGTTAGGCAAGATAAAGAGAGGTCCAAATTTGTCCAGGGAGGAGATAAATCAATGGTTGTAGTTTGTTCAACTTAAAAACATTATGAATGTTTTATTAATTAGTGTCTCATTAATTGACCATAATAAATAATTCATTAAATTTTCATTATAAGTGTCCTATTAATTAATCAAATAAATATGTATTGAAATTAATAAATAAAAATTATTTTAAGAAAAATTATATTAATAGAAATTAGCGGCGTTAGTGTAAGAATTAATGGATGATAGAAGCTGTGGCGGGTGTTAGTGAGTGACGGTGGTGGAAGAAATAGTGGCGATGGGTGGTTTATGGTGGTGTGTGTTGGTGAATAGTCGTGGACAATATTAGTTCTGTATATTTAAAACACAGGTAACATTGTATTGTAAAAGATGAAGTTGGTTGTTTTTAACAAGATTGATATAAACAGATGCCATATTTTGAGGATGATACCATGCTATTTAGGGAAGAAAAAAAACATAACTGCTGGATCACCTAAACGGAACCCATGCTACCTTTAGTACCCAATTGTATAAACCATGGTTCTAAATGTTAAAACAAAATCGATCGCAATATAAAAGAGAATATAAAAAAAAATGTAATGAATTAAATTAATTAACGGCCTAGGTTTGTTCAATCAAAACTTTATACATTCAAAATTAGAAGTACGGAAACGTCTAACGGGAGGTGGGCAGCGGTTATGGTGGAGAAAGAAATAGCATCATATGGTTTTATGGTGGCGGCGGCGGTGGTGGCAGTTGGTGAGTAGTAATAGACTATGTTAATTTTGTGTCGCCACAAAATGGCTAACTTTATAAACTAAAAGATGTGGTTGATCGTCCTTAATAATAAAATAGTCTCGGTTAAAGTACATGAAAAAAAAAGACTGTCACGTCATATAATTACTAAAGGCAAATGGCCAAGTCAAAATGCATACACAAAAAATTACTTATTGTCGATATTTGTCGCTACGGTGAGGGTTGTACCCTAACTAGATATACTTTTATGTCTATTTGTTTGTACTGTATTATAAAACAAAGCTTCACTAAGTTAGGAAGGATAAAGACCGGTCCTAGTTTTATTTGATAAATTCATGACCACGGTTGATCCTGCATATTCTCTTCATCCCATCTCAAAAGTCAAAATCAAAACAGAGAAATTTGATCAACTGAAAAGAACAAACATATCTTCCTATAAGAATAACAATTCATTCTCTCACTCACATTAGTTAGGATGAGTAGATTTTGAAAACTTTAATTCCTCACTTTGGAGCAAACGAAATTAGGAAGTGGAGATAGATTGAAGAAAGAAAAAAAAAGACTTAAATCCAAAAATATACTTTTGGTGAATCTTCTTTCCATGTTCTCTCAATCTTCTTCCACCAAAACATACATCTCTGACCAATCAAATTACTCCGAGGTAAATATATTTGAGAAAACCATTTCTTTTGACATCGCTTCATGTGTGAGTTTTTGGGTTTATATCATTTTCTTGAATTTCATTTATTCTATATTTAATTGAAGTATACATTTTCAACGATAGCCTACTTATTAACCAGATTATGTCATGGTTGAATTTGGGTGTCTGTATTTTGTTATTAGCCAGATTATTGGCTATCATAGGTCGCCGAGGTTTTAATCTGATCACAAATTTTTGGTCCAGAAATGCAAGATTTTCGGAAGTACCAATTTTTTATTTCTTGCTTTAGAATTTAGTGGAAGTAGAATTTTGTATTCATCTTGATAGATACATTTAGCAAGAAACTACTAAAATTACTCAGATTACACATTATAATTTTACTATCGACTGGCATTTACAATATATGTATATGGAATGCCCCTTTTTTCGGGCTTATATTCAATCTTGATAGATACACTTAGCAAGAAACTACAAAATTACTCAAATTACACATTATAATTTGACTATCGACTCACATTTACAATATATGTATATATTCGTTTTTCGGGTTTCTGTTCAAAAGTCCAGAAGAATTTGATTAGAAACAATTTTCAATAGATAATCTAATATAATTATACGTAATTTATATAACACCCATGCCATACTAAACGATCTATTAATTACTATTTCACTAATTGCTCATAATAAATGGTCTATTAATTTTTTTCATTATAAAGTATTTTGTTAATTAGATTTTCACTAATTGCTCATACTAAATGATCTATTAATTACTTTTTTCACTATAAATGTTCCCTTGATTAATTTAATTAATATGTATTTCATTAATAAATAATTTTGGTAAAAATAAAAATGATATCAATTGACACTGGTGGGGGTAATAGGTAGTGGAAGCAGTGGCTTTCTTAATAAGTGTTGGAAGCGGAAACATTAGTGGTGGTTAGGGGCGTAGCCAAGCCCAATTTTAATTGTTTTTTATCTTCTTTTTTTTAATCATAAAATAGGATATTAAGTGTATTTTGCACCTGTATCCAATTTCAAGATTTTTGTGTCCCTCTTCCTCAAAATCCTGGCTCTGCCCCTGGTGGTGGTGTTGGAAGAAGTAGTGGCGGTGGACAATATTAGTACTGTGTCATTACAACACAGATAATCGGATAACATTGTATTGTGAAATACGTGGTTGGTTGTTTTAGCAAGATTGAAAAAGGCATGTACCATATATTTCAGGGATGATATCAAATCGTATATGAAAAATTGTTCATGACAGCTGGAATAACCAAATGGCACCCATGTTATCTTTAATACTATATTGTATAAATCATGGTTTTCAATGTTAAATTAAAATCGATTGCAATACAAAAAAGGACAGAAAAAAAATATGGGAAAAATTAATTAACGACTTAATTTTGTTTTATCTAAACCTCATATATGGTGTTTGTGATTGAAAATTTAAATTACTCCCTACAACCTACAAGGGGTAGGCGGCAGTGTTGGTAGCAGCGGCGGAGTCAAATTTGACACTCAGAGGGTTTTTTTTTTTTTGAAATAAACATGTAAACTATGGTGGACTAAACCTTAAATATAGATGTAATAAGTACTATTTATAAAATGAAATTAAAGATTTACTGGGTAGTTTTGTGGTGAAAGAAATGGTATCATGTGGTTTTGTGGTGGTGGCGCGTATTGGTGAGTAATAGTAGACTATGTTAATTCTGTGACGCCACAAGACGTGTAACATTATAAAGTGTAAAACATGGTTGACCGTTTTAATGTTAACGTAAACTCGGATAAAACACATGACAATTGAAAAAAAAAAAAAAACTTGAATCAGTTGTCACGTTATTTAATAACTGCAGACAAACGACATGAATCAAAATCAGAACATACGAAATTACTAATTATCGAGTCGTGGACTGTAGAGTAGAAATATCTATTGGTTTTTCCTTTACTATTGTAATGATAAGGAGGGTAAACTCGATAATTAATAAATATTAAATTTAATATGAGGGAGGATCCCCTCACACTTTTATTTTTACAGTATCTCACACTTTGGCCACTATCTTTTCTACAAAAACTAAACAGTAGCGTATTTGAAGCTAATATTTGGGGCTATGTTCGTCTTACCAAGCTATACATACCCACGAAAAATGAGCAAATTCTGAAATGTATAACTCCGTAATCTACTACTTTGAAAATTAACCGTCGAAAACAAACGGTTAAAATTAAGATCGGTAGATGGTGGAGTTTAGTATTTCAGAATATACTCATTTTTTGTGGATATGTTGAGTTTTGCGAGAGGGCATATTTCCAGAATATTAACTTCAAATACTCTCCCATTTAGGTTTTATTAAGAAAAGTATCTTCCAAAGTGTGAGACAGTGTGAATCTAAGAGTGTGAAGGGAGCCTCCCTCATTTAATATCCAAATAAGAATTATCCACATGTCGTTTCGACATGGGTTAAGCATTATATCATATTAAAAGACAAAAACCGGTTCAACATGAGTTGGTAAGTTTCCGGGACACAATTAATACGATATTAAAAATTAACCAACATCAAGGACCGTGTCATTACGGCACGGGTCAAGGCCTAGTAGTCTTATAAAAGAGGTCACCGAAGTTCACATGCAAGTCATCTAGTTGTCAGCTTTTCCTATAAACTGTCACATCCCGTTGTCATCTTTGTCTATAAATTTTCAACATGGTCAACCATGGTCCTGAACCCAAACTTTAATCTAACACTTTCTGTGACCCAAATGCAACTCTGGTCACAAAATTAGGACCCAAAGTTAAAATATCCCAACAAATAAAGAATATAAATTCCTAAGGTCTCTATTAATACCAATTCCATTAGACTAATTGCACCATCTTTTGAAGAGAAGTAAATTAGATCAATATGATGCCCTTGCTGCAGCAGTAGATAGATCGAGCAAAAAAAAAAAAAGGTTCATACATATTTGAGATGGGCGAAAGAAATACACAAAGATAATGTGGATTTTGAAGCTAAATATTTAACCATTTTGACTTATTATCAAAGGGTGTGCAATGTCGTCAGTCTTGGTCGAAGGGGCGTTACAGACTTGGTATCGGATTCAAGGACGACTCTCTTGGGGTATAGTGAAATAGTCTCGTATCGCTCCGGAAGTATATAGAACCTGATCTAATAATGTGGGTTTCGGGTCTCCATATTAACGAGCCTTTTTGGGCACCAAAGAGTGCCCAAAGAGCGAGAAATATCTCCATTCATGGCCGAGGTGGTGTTGCAAACTTGGTAACAGAGCCGAGGATGGATCACATGGGGTGTGGGTGAAATAGTCTCATATCGCTCAGGAAGCGTCCAGAGCCTGGGCTAACAAGGTAGACTCCGAATTCTCCATGTCTAGGCATTTTTGGGGTGATGATAAATTTATGATGGGCATGGGGGAATAAATGGCATATTGCTACTTCTTTGATGCCCCCATCAGGATTTGTCCCACATAAAAATTTATCCTTCTTGAGGGCTAACCTCCCAGAAACAGATTCACCTACGTGGATATCCAAAGGATGGGAAATATCATCAACCTTGGTCGAGGGGGTGTTACACTTGTTATCCAAACTTAAGTTTCATGTTGTCGGATAAGGTAGTTGCATATCTTTCAATCGTTTAGTCTTTGGTGGTAAGGACTGCATAGATGTTATGATAAATCCTTGAAGATAATATCACTTTCCCAGAGATTATTCCGAAATAAGACGGGGTACCAAGGTTTAGTTTAAATCGTTCTTGAAATTTTTTGAGATGTCAACATATTCATTTCCAAACCCCATATTCCTTATGAGTTATATGATTCTTAGTTTCTCTGTTGTGCTGCGACGAACCATATTTGTAGACTATTAAGGTTTTCCACAAAGATGTGTGATTGTCATTGAAACTCCACCATCATTTATACACAAGTGTCTTATTCATGTCCTTTATCGATTTAGTTCCTAACCTTCCTAATTTAATAGTGCAACATGTTTTTCAAGATACGTGATGAATATCCTCTTTTTTTTCCACAATGAGCCTATAAGAAGTTTCTACCGACAAGATTCGTCTACAAAAATGGTGGACTCACTCTGTGTACCCCATAATAAATGTTTGGCTGCCTATCCTGGAAATCTGATACCTGAACAAAGGAAAAACTTCATCAAAACTAAGTTCGGAAACCTGTTTCTTCAGCAACATTAACCAAACTACATTTGCATATAAGTTCCGCTACCGCATGTGATTGTTCTTCAGATCTTTTGAGTGTTAATGCTATTTTCAAATGCAATGGGAATGTAAGAATATAAGTAGTAGTAAAATAGTAAGTGGACACTAGTGTGCCACATGTCCTCCTACCTTTATGGTTATATATTGACCAAGTAAAGAGAGAAGTGAATTACTGAAAGAGAAAATGATTGAGAAAAATTAATAAACTAGAAGAGAAATATCGGAACTACTTTTCCTTTCTCCATTTTAAATCAATTAAAAAAAAACAACGATTGGTATCACAATATAAATCAATATAATCTTATCTTGGTGAGTGAAAAAAATCAATCAAAGTACTTCCTTGGTATTGAAGTTCATCAAAGTGAAGATAGAGTGTTCATTTCTCAAAGCAAGTATGACGAAAAGGTGTTGAAGAAATTTGGTATGCTTGATTATAACCCCACATCAACACCACTTATAGTGAATGAGAAACTCAAGAAAGATGATGGAGAAAGAAAAATTGATGAGACTTATTGTAACACCCCGAGTTCCGGACCTGGATCAAACCCGTATGGAGATCCGAACTCGAAGCGTAACGGGTTGGAAAGAGACTTATGCATTTATTTATTTTTGTTGCTAATTTACTTTTACACAAAACATAGTTGAAACTTTATATAACATGAATTGAAGAATATAAATCCACTAATTATCTTTAACAACATTTTCAACCAAACATATTATTTCAAACTACATTTCAAGCAATACAATAAAACAATTTAATCACTAAGCTACTCATTCCTAGCTTTCGATGCGCCACTCTGATAAATCTGCAAGGATGTCAATTGGGGTGAGATGACAGATCAATAGAATGCACTCCTATTCTCTAAAGATGTGGAAACAAAATCATTCTATCAAGGAATAACATACGATAAGAAATACAGTGCAACTTCAACGAATATATTTAACCAACAACATTACCTCACAAATATTATTTTCACTAAATTATCTAATTAATTTATTCAACCGTGAATTCAAAATACCACTATTGTTTCTAACAAATCATTTAATTAAGATTTCAAATAAGACTTCACAATAATACATCAACAAATCATCCAATTTATTTGTTCAATCAAGAGTTCACAATACCAATATTATTGCCAACAAATCATCCATTTAGGATTCAACACACCAATTAACATCATCAATAATTTTTCCAACAACCCATCCTTTTAAGTTTCAAAACATGAGTTACATATCAATATTGTCACCAACAAACCATCAGTTTACAATACCAAAATAATTGTCAACAAGTCATTCATCAATGATTCAACACATCTATTCACGTATTGATATCATCTCAAAGAAACCATGAGTCCAAAATACCATTATTATTGTCAACTAATCATCCATTTGGGATTTAACACATCAATTCACAATTCATCCATATAAGTTCACACTTGAGTTCAACAATTCATTGAATTAGATTTTGCACATGAATTCATAACACTAATTATGTTTTCCAATAAACCATATAATCTAGATTTAAACACATAATTCACAAATTAATATTTTCATCACAACAAGTAACCCTGAGTTTATGGTACGAAAACCTTGGTTCGTACACCCTTCTATCATTTATCGGCACAGACAGCCTCCATCGATGGTCAGGAACAAAAGTTCTTATGGGGATCATACCCATATGCTCTCGGGGATCATTAACCTTTTTTCTCATGGTACGAAAACCTTGGTTTGTACATCCTCCCATAGTTTACCGGCACGGACAGCCGCTATCAATGGTTGGGAAATACAAGTTCCCATGGGGATCATTACCCATATAACTCTCGGGGATCATTACTCATCGTTAGCATGAAACCATATTTCATCTAACGGTAAAACATGAACTCATTTCAATTTTTGAAATCATTTTTACAAATAATACAAGCAACCATGGCTTAACAACATACTACAAACATTATGCATTTATCTCAAGCATTTAATCAAACACACTAACTGCATACATTTTACATCATGTGTTTCATGTGATAACTTTGTCCGATCTACCTCAAAAATTTAGTGAACATTCCTGACACCATCATGTATAACATATCCAAATTTCACATTAAACTAACTGCTCAATCAAAATATATTGATTTTACAAATGCATCACAAAATCTAGGAAGATAACATCATTTTACCAAATTATTCACCATAAATTCATATTAGTCTCAAATTAAGCAAATCGAAAGCACAATGAAAGATAAGATATATATCTACAACTTTTGTTAAGACCTCTAATCATTTTAACATCATTAAGAACATCAAAACCACAGAAAAACAAAACTGTCTAGAATTTCAGAAACTATTATCCAAATTACAAGATGGGTTATTTGGTTTTTGGTACTTAAGTTTTGACCAAAACCTGGGTTTGGTCTAACATTTGTCCGGCCTTTGTGTTTGGTCTAAAGACCAACGTTGACCCTCGTTGACTCGGTTAGATGGTGACGTGTCTAACTGTTGACTTGATTTATATTTTGTGCATCCCTTGAATTATTATGCATTCATTAACAGGGGCCCCAAAAATTATAAATCCTTTTTTGCAGCCCGTATCTTATTTCCTTCATCTTTCTTCTTCTTCACCTTATTTTCTTTTCATATGAGATTATTCTCCTTCTTTTCTTTTCCTGTTTGATTTCGAGTGATGAACTTTCGAGTTAATATGAGTGAATCAAATAATGAAGCTGCACAGATGAAAGTGGAGTTATTCTCTGTGAATTACGAAGGAGATGTTGCTGCTGCGAATCATGAAAAATTAGAAAAATGGCAAGTTAAATTAGGGTTTACAATTGGCTAATGTTTAGATACGAAATTGATGTTAAATTGATCAATTCGTGATGGGTTTGTTTCTTAATTGAATTATGGATGGTTATACAAGTTTAATTTTAGATTCTTAAGAAAATCAATTAGAAATTAGGGTTCATACGTTTGATGTGGTGTTAGGTCTGTGGTGGAATAATTGGGCTCAGGCGAAGAAAGTTTATCTGATTCCACTTTTGGGTTTTCTGTGAGAGTCTCAGAGAAGGATTGGGAGAAGAAATAAAAGTTTTTTCTGTTAAATCGAAATCGAAGATGAGTTTTTCTTGGATTGAATATTGAGAATATAATTGGTGATGTTCTTTATTTGCAGTGAAGAACTGCTGATATTGTGAATTGATATGGGTTTAGTGATGATGATATTAAGAAGAAAAGAAACTGACGTTGAAATTAGCAATGGCATTGGGTATGGCTGGTTCAAATTATGAACCTTGGTCTCGATTGAGAAAGGTTTGAATATGCTGTTGGATTCGTGGTCTTAGTTTTAATGGTGAGATCAGAAGAAAGTGGAACAAGAGGTGACTGCCAGCGACAACTGAATGTGGAGATGGGTATGTTGGCTAGATTAGTAGGAAATAGTGGCATCGATTGCTGGTCTTATGTGTTCTAAATGGGATAGACCGCATGGTTGTGAAAAAGAGATATTGCCGAGTCTAAGTGCTCTTCTTTGATTCGAGAGGGTTGGGAAAGACGACTGTTATGAGAGGTGATGATTTGTTTCAAGTGATTGGTCGAGTTGTTGCAGTATTATCAGCAAAGCAATATAGAGACAAAGGATTAGTACCATATGGATCATCAGGACTGAACATATCTGTGAATGGATTTGAGAGAACTGAAGCAGAAGATGAAGAACATATGTATGATATCACTCTTCTGGTTGATTCCAATTCTCTTCTAGAGAAGTTTTAGATGGATCACTGATTTTGAAAGCAAAGGTATTCCCATTGAGTTCGAATATTCAGCAGATCGTTGATTGTCGGATACGAAATTGATTTGTATGTTATTTGCTGGTGGAATTATTAGTTTTTTCGATTTTTATGGGTTCTTGAAAATCAATGATTTTTTCCTCATTTCTGGGGTTCTTATGTCGGTAGAGAGAAAATATATGTTGATTTGATAATGAATTAGGGGTGTTTGTTAAAATACATAATAATTTAAGGGGTGCACAAAGAAAAATAAAGTCAAATAGTTAGACACGTCACCATATAACCGAGTCAACGCGGGTCAACGTTGTGACGCCCCAGTTTTCAAAACCCGGAGTGCCACTTGGATACCATAGCCGAGGCCCGACTACTAAGCCCAGGCTCTTTAATTAAATCATTTGGGATTAATTAATTATGTCCGTTTTAAAAAAATTGTCGCAGCGGAATACTCAGAAATTCTTTTAGGAAAATCTATAATTTTCACAAAATGTCCCTTAAAATGTTTTACATTTGTTACAAAAAGAATAATATCAATACCTATCGGGAATTTAAAATGATAAACAATCAACTCAATACCAAACAATATTTTACAGCTTTAAATATAAACCTAATTACATCTTTGAACTAGAATTTTACGCTAAAACAACAATATTAAGGATCTAAAATTATTCGCTAGGCTCCATGTTGATCAACTCCTTGTCATGCATCAAATCTGGAAATTTTGTCATAATACGACGTGAGTTGTGACACTCAGTAGGCAAAGAAGCAACAAAACATTTTATGCAATATTTTTCAATCCCTTTCAAAAACATCTAGCATGGTTAACTACACATGGAAACACCTCATCCATAAACAATAATAATTTCAATCAATCCGCTCGCCCCAGGGAGCCCCACATGGGTTTAGGAAACAAAAACCGTTTCCAAGGATATCTCGTATCCCGTCATACATAAGGGTGCACAAGAACCGAGCCGGAACCGGAACCGGTGGAACCGTACCTGGTTTTGGACCGAACCGAGGTACAAGGTACAGGTACCGGTCCAAAAAATAGGAACCGAGGCTGAGGAGGTACAGGTACACGGTCCTGCCCAAGTCTCGTGCCGTACCGGACCGATTGTACCGAGTAATAGTAGCCGTTAGATCTAGGGGATAATAAATCAGTAGTAACCGTTAGATTAGAGATGGTATATAATCGAACATCTTAAGGCTAGGGTTTCTGTTTTCATTTTTCTTTTTTTTTCCGTCTCCACTTTCTCTGAGAAGGAGAAGAAGTGAAGAACTCCATTACAGGGACGAGATTTCTTAATCTTCTCTTCTCCATTAATTACCACCTCTAGATCTAGAAGAAGAAGGATAAATTGTTAACCAAGGGTAAGTGTTGAATCAGTTGATTCAGTTCTCCTATTTTGATTTTTGGAACCTAGGGTTTTGAAGTAGTGTTGATTTGTATTCTAATAATCATATTTGTAATTGATATTGCCTGTAGACATAATTTACTAACCAATTCATTTTTTTTCCTTCTTCAGTTCTTCTTCTTCGCCGCTCTCCTCCTCCATCACTGTGTTCATAAGAACACACCACCATTATTGTTTGTTTGACTCATTCAACAACAAGTCCACAACAGGTAACTAATTTCTTTGATTATTATGATTATAATTGTGATGTTTTTACATTATTATTTTTTTATTTTGATTTTGATAATTTTCTTCCTTTTGTGTTTTCAGTTAAATTTATACTAAGGAGTGATCGATCTATCTGTTGGGTACCCAAAATCTTCAGAGATCTATATGTTCATGAAAACCGTTAAAGTTGACACCAATAGTCAGAGATCGGACACCAATTCCAGCTTTATCAACAACTATCGTTGAAATTGAACCTGTAATAAGTAATTCCTGATAATCTGTAGTTTCTTTCTATAACTTATAACTGTGTTATTAGAATCTAATTTACTCGAACCTTGATAAAAATGACTTTCCCTAATTTCTGTGATTGTTTCTTTTACTTTATAAAAATCACATCTAATTTCTTGGGATTTCAAAACTGTGTAGGAAAATGCCTCAACTGAAAAGGTGGAAAACAGTGAGAAGAATATATTAGCTTGTCTTGTATTCAATTGAAACGAAGAGATGGTTCTGTATCAACGGTGTAAGGTCTTCTTATCACGACTACACCAGAATTATGCTATTTTGTTTATCTGTCTTTTCTACTTCCTTTATCAATCACTCTCACCACATCATTGAACTTCTGGAACTTACATTATAGAGTGATCTAGAAAACAGTAAAGAATTGCATTGGCTTTGGCACCCATCCTGTAATTTGATCTGAATTTGGGTGGAGTACTGGGATGTCTTTCTTGATAAGTTAATAGTACACACATTAATTTTAATGGCTCACTTGTCAAATTGTTTTATAATGGTTCACTTATCAAATTGTTTTATACTGGGTGGAGTATCTCAATTACTCTCTTCATGTATTTTTTGTGAGATTTTTTGTTTTCTCGTCAGCGTCTCTTGTCCTGTTCATTAAACTCAGCTTTAGTTTGTGTGTATGCTAACTCTCTGTTGATGGTACTGTAGGTTAACAAATGCAATAATGTTGCTACATCCAACAACGGTAATGGTTCTCCTTCATGTTTAGCATCATCGCAAGTACCACAGCAAAATGTTCATAATCAAAATGTTTTAGCAGATGACTGCACAATTTCATTAGCTGGGAAGGAACGTCCCTGGAAAATGATCTCATTAGTCTGTTTTTCTTCTTTAAATGTATGTGTTTTTATCAAGTTAGGGTCCAAAATGTGTATGTGAAGAAAAAAACTCAAATCTTACTATGGTTTGTTGCTCCAAAAGATTTATGCAGAGACTATATACGATCCCATACTACAATTGTAGCTTAGTAAAACAGGTCCTTATTAACATGATTTTTTTTTGTCTGGAACCGAGTATAGTACCGGAACCGTACCTGGTCCCGAACAGGTCCTGAACAATACCGGAACCGAGGTACATGGTACAGGTACCGGTCCAAAATTTTGGAACCGAGCCTAGGGAGGTACATGTACTTGGTCTTGCCAATAACCAAGCCGAACCGTACCGTGTGCACCCTTAGTCATACAACAATAAATTTAATCAATCCGCTCGTCCCAGGGAGCCCCACGTGGGTTTAGGAAACAAAAACCGTTTCCAATTATATCTTTTATCCCGTCATAAATAATCTTTAAGAATCACAATCTATGGACCGCAGCCCATCATTCATAATCATGCTCACAACATCGATTATCATCCATAAAAACTTGTAAATATGAATTTAATTAACAAAACCATAAATAAAAAGAGTTTTAGATTGTGTTGCGCCTACCTCGAATCACAATCCAAAAACTATCAACAATACAAGGAAGAGCTTATCACCGAAGAAATCGTCTTTTGGAGGACTCTTTCACTTTCACTCTAAACTTAGCTCTCCCTCTTTACTAACTCTAATTCTAACTCTTATTTAGTTTACTCACTTTGAGTTTGGCTTTTGTTGATTTGGATTCGTTTAACTTACCACTAATAAGTTATAATTACACAAAACATAATCATTAGTTATTATTACACAAAACATAATCATTACATAAAAACTTTTTCTTTTTCTTTTAGTAGGCATCGGGCAAGGCTCTTTCACAGTTGGACAAGCATCTTTGAAAGCTGCCTCGGGTAAGATAACGAAGCATGAAAAGGCTTGTATTGATAATGGACATGCTTTTATTCCCTTTTCCTTTGACACTTTTGGGTATTTAGCTCCGGAGGCGGTTGGACTCCTAGCGAGAGTTCAAAGAGTCATGCACGATTCATGACTCCCGATTCTAGAGAGTTTGTGTTTAAGAGGATAGGGTTTGCCATTCAAAAAGGGCTTGCGGCGCAGCTTGTTGCTCGCTTGCCTTCTATGTAATAACTCGTGAATCTGTTTCAATATTAAATTTGATTTCCATTTAAAAGATAATCAGATAAACTTTTTCTTTTCAAAAATTTGTGTAGACTTCATTACACAATGAAAATGAGTGATTCTTATCTCATTTTAAAGAAGAATAAATAAGGTATCATATAAAATTATTAGCAAAAACAAACAGTTGAAGAACAGGTCCAAACCACGCTTGAAAATTCTGACAGTATATTGTCCACAGAAAACCATCAGTTTTGGTAGTCTTTGCTAGGAAATTCACTCAAGCTTCATTATTTATCGGAATCTATTGATTCTTGGATTTTTTTAAAGAAAAAAAGATAACCTTTAATATAAAAATTATAGGTAAAAACAATAAATTCAGAAACCAAGTTGAAATCTCATTGGGATGTCCGACAGTAAAAACGTTACAGAGAAGCTACAATTTTGGGAGTTCCAACTTAAAAATTCACACAAGATTCATTACTCAACCAAATGCATTGGTTCTTGGCTCATTTTAAATAACCAAACATAAGATTTCATATAAAAAATATGTATAAAATCAATGAGTTTTATATCTATCTCAAAGTGTTTCACAAAAACAGAACAAAGATCACGTTTCTCAGAAATTGCAGTTTCGACAGTGTACATTCAAAAATTCGTATAAAAATCATTACAAAATGAAATTTAGAAGTTTTGGTACCATTAGAAAGCTAAGAAACCAAACTTTAACATAAAAATGATAAACATAGGTGATAATATACATAACTATGCTTAAATATCTCAACCAAAACGGACAGAAGTGCTGTCCTTCAGAAATTTCACTTTTGATGGTCTGTAATCAAAAATTCGTGCAAAAATCATTACACAATGGAATTTAGAAAACTTGGTCTTGTTGAAAATATGAAAGACTCTAATTTGAAATAAAAATAATAACCAGAAGAAATCAAGTATCAATCTGATCTGAAAAGTCTCAAATAAACAAGACAGTGACCAAGTTCTTCAGAAATTACAGTTTTGGAAGTCTATAATAAAAAATTCGTGTAGAAATCATTACACAACGGAATTTAGAAAACTTAGTCTTGTTGGAAATATGAAAGACTATAATTTGACATAAAAATTATAACCAAAAGATATCAGGTATAAATAGGATCTGAAAATTCTCAAATAAACAGGACAGTGACAAAGTTCTTCAGAGATTATAATTTTGGAAGTCTATACTCAAAAATTCACCCAGACTTCATTACTCAACGGAATCAATTGGTTCTTGGCTAGTTTTAAAGAAGAGAAGTTAATATTGTATTTTAAAAATATAAACAAATATAAGATTCAAATTAACTGGGTGATAATCTAACCATAAAACAGGACATAAAACTGTTTCATAACTCCTTGAATTGCTTCTAAATTGAATTTCAAGAGAAAGTAAAGATCAATTCCAATAAATTGAGAGTACCCATGGATTATTCAAAGTAATGAAATTAAATTCAAATCAGTTTTAAATAAGAGTTTTACCCTTATCGTTTGTGTAGTTGAACCTTCCAAAGCAACTAAATCCATATTAACTCACCAAACGATTGTTAAATCGATCTAGCTTCAAAATCAAGTTTTATGATAAAAAAATTCTCTTTTCTTCTTTGTTGTATGAAAAATGAAAGAATGAAATAAAGAGGTGATTTTGAGATAAAATCAGGGGAAAATGTTTATAAAAGAAGGTATAAGGTCAAAAATACCCTTCTTGCAATTTTTACTCGACACATAGTCGAGGCAGGTGTCATTTTATCGCAAACTTGAGTTTAAAAACTTCATTAACGTCCGTGCACACTACGGGCAGGCTCACGCAAAGAGAAATATAATTTCTCAGGTAAACATAACTAGGTTTCACGCTCCACATTACGCTAATCCTAGTCTTCCAATCCAAATGGATTGAGATCGCACCATAAAATTTTATAAAAAATAACACGGGTATTACATCATTACCCACTTAAGAAGAATTTCGTCCCGGAATTCAAAACAAAGAAAGAGACTAACGAACGTTACCTCCTAGTAACTCCAAATATTTTTTCTTGTATGAAGAAAATCAGTAACTCCAAATGAAATTCAAGAGAAAACATTTATTAAAGAAGACAAAATGTCTAAAATACCCCTATTAGTAAAATGACATAAATGCCCTTGAAATTGGGACAGGTATTACAAACGTTGGTCTTTAGACCAAACGCAAAGGCTGGACAATTGTTAGACCAAACGCAGGTTTTGATCAAAACTTGAGTACCAAAAACCAAATAACCCTTACAAGATATATTCAACAGTGAATTTATGGTGGATTATTGTCAAATTTTAACCAGTAAAACCCAATCATGTTATCTATCACAAGAACCAACCTGATCATCAATCCAGTATACATAGTTATGCGAATAAATTTCTGAAAAACTAACAATACAAAATCATACGAGAAAACACATGAAGAAAAACACCAAAAGATAAAAGGGTCTAGAATTCTACCTCTCAATTGCAACAAAATCCTCTTGATCTTTCTTAATCCTTCTCCTCTAAAAATGCTCCATCTATTTCTTCTTCTCCCTAGCCTTTTGTTTTCTAACTTGTAAAATTTCTTTTATAAACTATTTTATTTATATCTTTTCATTTTCCCTTAATTTTATTTATTTATTAAAATAAATTAGGTGACTCAATTTCCACCCTGGTTTGTTGCTTTTCTAGTCCAAACGACCCAGATAGACTAAGGCAAAGGAACCAACCTAAATAACAAACTAAGGCGGGTATAACTCGGCCTGAAAAGGTAAATAAAAATGCCGGTATTACACTTATTATAGAGGTTGTTAAGGTATATTCAAGGAACAATGAATTTTGGAATCATGTATTCTAGAAATTTGGATGTCAAATTAGTTGGCTATTATGATAACGACTTGGGAGGATGTATTGATGACATGAAGAGTACATCGGGGTACGGTTTGTCTATTGGTTTATGTATATTTTCTTGGACATCGAAGAAGCAACCAACCGTATCTCTATCCACGACAGAAGCGGAGTGCATTTCGACATCAATAACTACATTTCATGGTGTATTCAGGCTAAGAAGAATCATAGAAGATGAAAAAGCGGGGGTCTAACAACCACACCCAATATTTTGCTTAGAAATCTGTATGGACAAACTCCAATATACTTTCTAAAGAATCAACTAGACAGTTAGACTCAATCAATAGAAAAGTATATCAAAGAGTTTATATCTCTATCTCTCGATTTAAATCTTACTCACGCAAACTGCGAGTATCGATTAAATGCAAGAGAGATAACTTGGATGGTACCAAATACCAATATCCAAGTGTCAATCAATTTAAATCAACAACCAAAAGGTCGAATATTCTAATTGATTGAATAACACACAACCTGTATTATTTCAATTATATAACAAATATAATACGGAAAAGAAATAACATAGACACCATAATTTTGTTAACGAGGAAACCGCAAATGCAGAAAAACCCCAAGACCAAGTCCATATTGAACATACAATGTATTAAGCCGCTACAGACACTAGCCTACTCCAAACTAACTTTGGTCTGGACTGTAGTTGAACCCCAACCAATCTCACATTGATTCAAGGTACATTTATGCTCCTACGTCTCTGATCCCAGCATGATACTACGTACTTGATTCCCTTAGCTGATCTCACCCACAACTAAGAGTTGCTACGACCCAAAGTCGAAGACTTTAATAAACAAATCTGTATCACACAGAAAAGTCTATGGTAATAGATAAATCCGTCTCCCATGAATATACCTACGAGTTTTGTTCCGTCTTTTGATAAATCAAGGTGAACAGGAACCAATTGATAAACCAAACTTATATTCCCGAAGAACAGCCTAGTATTATCAATCACCTCACAATAGTCTTAATCGACGCAGGGAAACAAAATATTATGGAATCACAAACAATGAGACGAAGATGTTTGTGACTACTTTTTATCTTTCCTATCGAAGATAGAAATCTCAAGCCAATTATTACAATTGTACTCGTATGATAGAAACAACAAGATCATATCACACAACTACAAGAAAAGTAATATCGGTCTGGCTTCACAATCCCAATGAAGTTTTAAGTCGTTAACCTGGTTTAGAAGAAGAAACCAAAGGTTAAAGGAGAATCGACTCTAGCTTAGCACAACTAGTATCACACAAAATGTGTGGGGATTAGGTTTCCCAGTTGCTAGAGTTCTCTCTTATATAGTCTTTCAAGTCAGGGTTTGCAATCAATGTTAGCTTGGTAACAAAGTATTCAATATTCACCGTTAGATGAAAACCTGATTAAATTCAAGCTAATATTTATCAATCGTTAGATAGAAAACATAGCTTGTTATACACAAATGAAATTCACGTTTGTAGGCTTGTGTAACCGTACCCAAACTTGTACATTAGTTGGTTCAACAATAGTTAACTAAATGGTTAGTCATATGATAACATTCATATCAACCATATTCTTCTTCACCATAACTAGTTCAAATGACTCAAATGAACTAGTTAGAGAGTTGTTCAATTACAAGGAAATCTCATGTACTACACAAGACACAATTGAAGCAAAATGATTTGATTCACTCGAATCGGTTCATGAACTATATAGCCACGGTTTGCAATTGCATTCCTTAGTTTATAAAGATAAGTTCACAAACATCTTTTTTAGACATAACCTACTCAAGTTCGCGGACTTAAGTTCCCGGATGGATTTCACAAAATCCAGCAGAAATTCTCGGGTTTGAGAACTTCGCCAGTTCGCGGACTTAGCTCACGCACTTCTCCGGTTTCACTTGACCAACAAAGTTCACAAACTTTGGTTCAAGCAATAAGTACTTATACATATATGTGTTCCGCAACAATGCTTATATCCTCCAATGATTATATAGTCTAAACTCTCATTTCAATCATTGAAACATTCTCAGAGGACGTTATATAGTTGTTATTCACAAACCATTTTTCGTCAGAGCAATTTTCAAAGTGATTGAAACTTAACATGACTTTCGTCACTAGGTAAATATGAACATGGCTAAAGCGAAATATTTACCAACACATATTTCGAGAAATAGATAGGCAAGGTATACTCGGCTCAAAATACAAAATGTAAATAATCTAAGTCTATATAACAAAACGACTTTGTCTCAAGATAGGAGATAAATAGACTTTTGAGTGATAGATAAGTTCAAGTCTCCACATACCTTTTAGTCGATAAAGATCCACCAGTTCCTTGAGTAGTCCTTCGTCTATGATGATTGACATGGAGTTCTTGAGCTCAACTACACTTTTTATCCTAGTTCAAGACCTTAGCTATAGTAGACTAGAAATCAATACTTATAGTTTTGATCACTAACATTGACAAACATGATTGAGATAGAAACGCATGCGAGTTCTACCGAGTAATGCTCTAACAGAAGACATCCAAGAAAAACAAGAAGGGTGCACCGAAATTTTTTGTGATGTTAAATCGTCAATTGCTATGTCCAAAAATTCGGTTGAGCATCTTAGAGCAAGGCACATCAAACTCTAGTATCACTTCATTCGAGAAGCGGTTGAAGATGGTGAGATAGAACTCAAGTATTTCAAAACGAAAGACCAATTGGCGGACATATTCACCAAGGCATTTTCTAATGGAAATTTTCAAAATTTTCGTGAATTAATCGGAGTTGCGGAACATCACATTAAGAAGAAGATTGTTGAGTATTAATGTAATGTTCAAATATAATGTTCAAATGTAATAGGATTGTAAGAATATAAGTATTAGTAAAATAGTAAGTGGACACTAGTGTCCCACATGTCCTCTTATCTTTATGGACTTATATTGACCAAGTAAAGAGAAAAGTGAATTATTGAGAGAGAAAATGATTGAAAATGAATAGAAGAGAAAGAGAGGAACTACTTTCCCCTTCTTCATTTCAATCAAAATCAACAAAATCAATCAAAGCTAAAAGTGAAGTCTGGAATTTGGTTCCTGCAGCTGTTATGTGGTGTATTTGGAAGGAAAGGAATGCAAGAATTTTTTTCTGACAAGGTTGTAATGCAACAACTGTTGTGAATAAAGCTATCTACTGCATGTTCACATGGGCGTTGGCCATTCAAGATTTTGAAAACATTGTTTCTGCAGATGTGATGAAAAACTGGTGTAATATAAATTTTGACTCTTGATAAGTTCTGATAGCTTGTTACCAACTTATTTATTTTCTTTCTTTTTTCTCTTGTATCCTTTGTCAGGGTGGTATAATCCTGTTATACCCTCTCTATTTTGATCAATAAATTCCTTCTTTGCCGATCAAAAAAAATAAATAATCAAATATATTCAATTAGAAAACCAATAAAATCTTGTAGCCGAATTTGTTTGACCTAGTGCAAATCAAGCTGCAAATTTTCTTTATTTTCAGGAAATGTTGGTCAATTCCAGCAAAAAAAAGCTAAATTTGAAATATGAACGAGTAGTTTGAAAGTTCGAATAAAAAAGAAACAAAATTTTATTCTCCTTCATCTTCTTCTATCTCTGCAATTTAATTAAAATAAAACCAATATAGTGATTTAATCTTATAAAAACATCTCCGGAAAAAACATTAATCTTATAAAGACATCTTACAACCGTTGTACTAGCAATCTTTTGCTAGAAACTTCCTCCAAAAAATGTTTCCTTCCTCCCTGTTGCATGTCTCCATACTGACACTGGAGTTTCCTGCACAAACCGTGAAGGGGGGTGTAATCTATAACTGTAACAACCAGTCGATCTAATATATTTGTGATTTTTCAATGAGATATGCCCTCTCTCCTCTCTCCTTCTCCATCTCATCCACCCGAGTTCTCTCCAACGGCTTTTTTTTCTCCCGCTTCTCGTTCGTCGCTTCCCCCAACGGTCGTTTCTGGCCTGAAAGTGGCCGGATGTTTTGAACGGAATATCAAATGAAGAACAAATCACAACCTATAATCTGTCAATGCAACTGCATCGCTCAAAATCATAACAATAGCAAATACTTTCAACAAGGCAAACACAAGAATTGGAACTTCCAAATCTCATATTTCTCATAAATCGCTCAACATCAAGAACTACAATCACATATATCTCAACTCACCTATCTATCCTACCCAAATCACTCAAATTAATGACTTTATCAGAAGAATTGGCAACTCTAAATCGCGAATAACCTCAACAATCCACACTTCAACCAACAACCCAATCACTACAACTATTCAACTCACTGGAAAAATCTCACTTTCTGAATACCCAAGCTCTGAAAGATTTATTCTTAGCTTCTGTATTTACCAAACCCCATTCCTATTATACCTTGATCATTCAGCTATATTTGGACATTCAATGTCAGTGGAGGGCTACTTGGAAAACTTATTGGCTAGCTCTGTAAAGAAATTTGATTCAAGGAACCTATCAGCTACCAATTTCTTTATGCTTCTGCCTCTCTTTGGCTATGGTAAGATCTCTATTTGTGTTCCTTTTCATCCAGTTATTTTTGTGTTGCTCTATTACCATTCTATCATATGGAAAACCTCCTCTTTATACCCTGATAAGATCTTACATCACTTGAATCCCACATTCCTTTACATAGCCTACCTCAACAAAAACAACCCAAAGATCTTCCTTAAATGGCTTTACCAGAGCAGAGCCAATTTTAAACTAACAAACGTCACAACCATTCACAACAAAATACAACAACACGCCATCAATCACACAAACAAAAATTTAAATGCCTTCAACTATCATGATAATATCAATTCCTTGACCAGGAAGCACAATACCATTGAACTGATATCTTGTTTAAACAAACACCAAAATGTTACTTATACCAAGTTCACAAAAAATATTCAGTACCAGAACCCAAATTACAATATTCACAAATGTATCTTTTTCGACTGGGTGTGTAAGGTTTCCATCCCCTACCATATATGGTGCAGCTCTCTGCCTAATTATAGAGTAATTTCCTTTTGGAGTAGGTACTGGCAGAATCACATCAGCTGGCACATCGCCGGAAGCATTCACCTCACCATGGATGAAAAGGGAAAGATCATATACGGCTTCATCCAATTGTCGCATCTCGGGAGCCAACATGAAGCAATTGGGGAGGACAAAAACATCACTGGGATAACCAAGATGCTCGTTCTCCCGAATCTTAATCTTCACAGCAGTAGGAACTGGAGCCGAATAGAATCCTTGCATGACGCATCCACTCACGATCTCGTCCTCCCCCACCAGAACAACACCTTCATTGATGATGAAGTGTCCCTTGTCAGGATGAACAACATACACCACCCACCCCTCCTCCGTTGCTTGGAGTTGAGGCATCTGAGGATTGAATACCTTAGTTGTGGAATGATCATGCATGGATGGTATTTGTTGCTTTCCCTCCATAACCCTCCCGGAATTGGATTGCAAGCCAGGCATTGCTTCATCATCACTAGATATCTCTATCGCCTGTCAATACCCATAATTAGAACAAACCAAATCAATACCATCTTTGTTTCTAACAACTTACCCAATCCTAGACATAAACCACATCATCAATACTTGGACACAAATTACTACTTCAAGATAAGCAAAAATCAATACATGTCTCCCATGAATCGTTTGTTTGGACCTCTTGCTGCATGGTTCATCTTCCTGGTTAGTGTACATGGCTGGTTGTTCAACTTGATTCAAATAATCCACATACTCATCCACTCGCACCGACATAGTAGCATCCATTGGAAAGTGAATTGGGAGATGCAGAAATGGAATGAGGAAGTTACATAATGGCTGAATCGAAAAACAGAACTGCACATATCTCTTAAAACTTTCTCGATGAGAAGGCCAACCGTTGGTGCATCATATACATTGGTAACGAATCTTAGAGATCAGTATTTGAGGATCTCCGGAAAGTTAATACCTACGTAAAGCATGCAAAGACCTACGGAAAGCAACCCCTTCCAATTGGACATGCAACGACGACAACAACCATTTGGCAGGAAGATGGAAAATAGTTTTCTAAATCGGGTTACCCGTCTCACGGATTCGAAACCAATATCTGATCCACGGGTTCTAATTACCAACAACTCAAAGAATGGGCCTTCAAATATAACCAAAAGCCCAAACCACCATGTTAGCTCTAAAGGCACCATCAAAGGCTCTAAAGGCACCTACAAAGGATGGATTCTTCACAAGGTATGCATGTGCACACAAAACAGGTATGACTTCATCTTTGTCCTACACCAGGTAAACCTCAGACTCAATGCACCTTTTGTTACTTTCACACTGCAGTCCAAGATTATAAGAATCTTAAAGTACAACCCTCTCACCAAATTTCTCAATATAACACCTAGGTTGACCAACCTTAAGATTAATACTTCACATCAAAATCGACACATCATCTGCATATGCTCCAGGTACGACAATATCATAGATATAAGTCAATGACTCCTAAGTTACCTTGACGCTCTAGCCGATATCACACTACATTCAATTTTAAGAAAACCTTACAGACAGTAGGACACTTCAACACTCTTATCCCTCACATCCTCATCAGGTATCACAGTTTTAACTTCTATAGAATATACATTACTTCTCACACCCATCACACAAAGTACACTCCCACCACATGGACTACGAAATGCATGAACCATCTAGAACAGAGTTTGACCACAATAATTCATCAACCATGTCTTTCGATAAGTTATTTCTATTGGTTTTGCATATAGTTTTGTCCTTTACTCATTTTTCAGGTCCGTCTCCATCAGATTGCTAGTAGTTCAAAAAACCATCAAACAAAGCTGCAATTCTTGGTGCCCTCTACTGCAGAACCCTCGTCTACAAACTACCAAACTTCAACAACACAACAAAATGTACTACATGTCCAAATCTGACCCGCAATTCAAATTTGAAATTAAAGCGATTCACAAAGCTACAAATATTCCCTCCAATATCAAAATCCTTTACATACAGTTCCATCTCAAGATAACCATTACAGAAAACAACAATACCCATATCTTCATGGCCTCTTCTTCAGGATCTAAAGACACTTGAAGTATAGAAAACCTTGTAAATCAAATGAACACCTCTCTAAACCTCCCGGAAGATTTATTCCCAAAGGTCTTCATTAACAAAGCAAACATTCTACCCAAGAAGAAGATTGATTGGAAATGGGTATTCATTGGAAGATACTGCAGCAAAATTTCACATGATATAAGAATTGTAACCAATTTCATAAACAATAATTGGGAACTGCGCCGGAGTGCTGAAGTCTCATTATGGGAAAAAAATAAGAAATTACTACCAAATAAGGCTAACTAGTATTGAGGAATGTAAGATCTTCAGAAGAGGAGGAATAAGAGGCATTTTTGAAAAACTCATAGTCCTTACTGAAGTCCCACCATCAGGACCACATTTCATTGATGAAGCTGATTTCTACAAGGTTTTCGTCTGGGTGTTGGTGAAGCGAATTCCAACACATATTATACCTGATATTAGGAATATCATTGAACCAACTGGAATCTACCAAGGATCCAAGAAAGCCTATGGAAGAGATGAGGATGAAAAAAATATTGAAGTCTTGATAACGCTGGATGTCACCAAAGCCTTGAAGTACGGGGTTGACGCCTTTGAGGATGAAATTACTTCATACTGGCTTGAGTTAGCTTACGCCCTCAATGGTATTTCATTCTGTAAAATTCTCGATTATCCAGGTCCTCTATGCTCTAAGGAGGAGACAAATGCTCAACCAACCTAAACCAATCAATATACCTCCTCCTCCAAAACCAATCACTCTTCATCCCCCAATACCCTTTCCCCATTTAATAACACTCACACCCCAATCAGTAGCTAGAAGGAGTCACAACCACCAGCCATTAGGCACTATACTGACAAAGCTGGAGCGGGATAATTAGCTATCAAAATGAGAATTGCTCAACAACAAGCCCTCCTGATGAACTTTTCTGGAGAGCTGGATGGATCTTCAAGGCCTATAATTTTCAAAGCAGGTTTGGACCAACCAATCAATACATCTCTTTCCACCTATAATCCTGATGTCATTGCCTATCAGAAAAGGCACAAGAAACTAATGGAAAATTACAGAAGCAAGGATCCAAAGATGAAGAAGCAGAACAATATCAAAACTGCTGCAAGAAAGAAATACAGCAGAATCTCCTCTCAATCTAATCTAGAGACAAACATTGATCCCTCTATTATATTCCCAAAAACTGGAATTACCCCTCAGCAACCTAATGAAGGTATATCCCTAAATAATACCCCACAGAACCTCCATTGCCTAGCTGATATACAAATGCAATTGCTGGCTGACCACAACATTCAGAAAAAAATTTACTAGGAAAGGAAAAGGACTGAATTTAAACTTAAGGCAGTTGATCCTGAGCAACATCCCCAATTGGTTGACCCCAAGAGGAAACTATACAAACATCTCAGCAATATTGAAACCCATGAGATGCAGTGGGAGGGGCACCAATCAGCTAAGAGGAGCAACAATCAATCCTTACAACTGGAGGAGAAGCATATACCAGAGCATCCTACTAGCAATCTTATGGGAGCCAACCCATTTTGCATCACTCAAGTAACTTTCTACACTCCAATTCCTAAGGCTAACCTTCTAATCACTCTTATTTTGTTTTCTCTTAGATGGGCCATGTGGTTAATTGTCACCAGACACCATCATAGTACTCTAGGATACAGAATTATCATCTTTAAATATCATTTTATTTCCTACTTTTGGCAATTTTATTCAATCATTGCTTGGAACTGTCAAGGCATATGACAAAACAGCACTATTAGACACCTAAACAACATGCTCAATAAACACAAACCTGACATTCTTTTCCTATCTGAAACCAAACAACAGTCTAAAAATATTAAGAGAATACTAGGTAACATAGTAGTCACAAATTTCTGGTATGTGGAGCTAAAAGGTAAAACCAAGTCAGCTGGAGGACTTGTTCTTGCTTAGAAAACCAACTTAGATGTCACTATAAAAGACGTTTTTGATTACCATATTAGTGCCATCATAAATCCCTTACAAGGGGACCCCTGGCTATTTACTGGTTACTATGGGAGCCCTTATACTACTAAGGATAAACTTAATTCATGGAAGATGATTGAAAATATTTATGCTACTAACCCCTTGCCCTGGATAATCATGGGAGATTTTAATTTTGTCCTTCATGAGCATGAGAAGTTTAGTCAGCATCATATTGATCAAGCTGAAGCAGATATATTTCTAAACAAGTTGGAGGAAGCAAAGCTCACTGATATAGGATACACTGAATGTCCTTTTACTTGGACCACCAAAAGAACAGGTCCCCAACTTACTGAGCAAAGATTGGACAGAGGCTTAGCCAATGAAGCCTGGTTAGAAAGTCAACCTAACACCACCATCTCCAACATTACTGCCATAGGTTCATATCATAACCCAAAAATTCTCAATACCAATCCCACCTGGAAGCAAGGTCAAATCCCATTCAAATTATTTGGTCCTTGGCTAAACCATGAAGATTGTAAGAGCATCATAGCTAACTGTTGGCAAGTCAACCATAAAGGCTCCCTAGCCATAAGAATTGCTAGAAAACTCAGAAATATCAAAGTCAGATTAAAGAAGTGGAATAAGGAAGTGTATGACAACATCAAAACAAATCTTGAAGAAAGCATTCAACATCTGGATTGGTTAACCAAGCATCAATTCAACTCCAATAGAGGACATAATCTTAAAGAAGCTAGAATTCAGGTTGAACATTGGCAACATGTTCATGAATCCTTCTGGAAGACCAAGAGCAGGGACCAACACATCGAACTTGGTGACAGAAATACTGGTTACTTCTACTTGGATGCTAAAAATAGATATAGGAGGAACAAAATTGATTCTATACAAAAAGATGATGGCTCCTGGATTCATAACAGTGATGCAATAAATACCTCTTTCACAAATCATTTTGCTTCCATGGCAACAACTGAACCTATATACACTAACCCATTCATCATAAACCTCATACCTACAACTATAACCTCTCAAGAAAACCAGAACCTTCTTAGAACACCTAATGCCCTGGAAATCAAGGGCATACTCTTTAGCATGACTGGATAAAAAGCACCTGGACCAAATGGCTTTCCCCCTATCTTCTTCCAAGCCAATTGGGATATTATTTGTGAGGACATCATTCTCATGGTTCAAAACTTCTTCACATCTGGGCATATCCTAAAAGAAATGAACTCCACCTTCATCCCCCTCATCCCAAGAATTGAGAAACCCACCACACCAACACACTTAAGGCCTATCTCCTTATGCAATACTACCTACAAGATCATATCCAAACTCTTAGCCCAAAGACTCAAACCCCTCCTCCCTAAAATCATATCACCCTTCCAGTCTGCCTTCATTCATGGTAGAAAAATCTCTGACAACATTGTTATTGCCCATGAATTAATCCATCACATGAATACCAAGAAAGGAAAAAAAGGAAGCAATGGAACTATGGACATCAAAATTGATATGGCCAAAGCTTTTGACAGGGTGCATTGGGACTTCCTTCTCCAAGTCCGATCTCAAATGGGTTTCATCCCTCAATGTTGTAATTTAATCCATCAGTGTATATCTACTACAAGCATGGCAGTCCTTGTCAATGGGTCTCCAGGAAAATTCTTTAAACCTTCTAAGGGATTGAGACAAGGGGACCCCTTATCCCCTTACATATTCCTATTCTGCATGGAAGCTCTCTCTAGGCATTTAACCCATGCTGAATCCTAACAACAAATTAATGGAATTAAGATCTGCAAGGATGCTCCAGCCATTAACCACCTTCTCTTTGCTGACGACTGCATGATATTTTGTAAAGCCAATATGCAGGAATGTAACAACCTCATCAAGATATTCCATGAATTTGGGAAATCTTCAGGTCAACTAATAAACTTCTCAAAGTCTGGCATCTTCTTCAGAAGAAACACTGACCCTGCTCTAGCTGACACCATAAGCAATACTATGAATGTTCAAAGAATCAATACTTCTGATAAGTACCTGGGTTCCCCTTTATTCACAACTAAAAATAAGGTTCAAGCTTTCAAGACTTGTGTTGATAAGCTTAAGTTCATGTTTGCTGGATGGAAATCTAATCTATCCACTGTTGGGAAAATGACTATGATCCAATCTGTTACCTCTACCTCCAGCATCTCTACCAGATGAACAGTTTCAAGATACCAAAAACTATCAGTAATGAAATTAATGCTATTTAAATGGACTTCTTCTGGAACAAAGAACAAGACAAATCTAAAGGTCTCTACTATTTTTCATAGGATGTTGTCAACAAACCTAAGGAGCTTGGAGGATTGGGATTCAAGAATATGGATATTTTCAACTTGGATATGCTTTCAAGGATTGCATGGAGATTAATCAAGGAATCATATTCACTCTGGAGCAGCACCATGAAAGCTTCCCACTTCCCCAACACTGAAATTATAATGATGGATACCAAACCAAAATACAGTGAATCTTGGATATGGAAAGGAATTCAGGAAGGCATAACTCTAATTCAGCAGAACTATATTTGGAAGATTGGTGATGGAATAAAAATCCATATCTGGGATGATAGATGGATAACTACTACCTCTGATAGAATCCACAAACCTACCCGCTGCCCTGAAAACCTCACCACTGTCAACCAACTGCTAACCAATTCTGGAGAATAGGACACTAGTATCTTAAACCAATGGTTCACACCTAACATCCAACACCTCATCCTTCAAACACCTGTATACCCCTCTGATCAGGATGAAATTCAGTGGTCTCTCACTACCAACAATAAATTCTCTGTCAAATACTTATATGATAAACAAATACATGACAAGTATGTCAATGATACCCAGATTTCCCCATGGAATCAAATTTGGGCTCTGGATGCTAGCCCAGACATTCACCTATTCATTTGGAAATGTGCTCATGGCATTCTACCAACTGCTGCTAAAACTGCTAGCATTTTGAGCTACATAAGTCCCATATGCTCTTTCTGCAACAATGGAGCTGAGGATATTACCCATGTTCTCCTAGCCTGCCCTGCTGCCTCTGAAGTTTGGAAGATGATTTTTGGGGAACATCACAACTTATTCTCAGCCTTCTCATCCTTCCATCATTGGTTCAATAACTGGTTCCAGGCAGATAACCTCCATACCAGCTGGAATGAAACCTATTTGCTGGTTCATCTGGAAAGCTAGATGTGATTGGGTTTTTAGGAAAATCTCTCCAGATGCTAGAGATACTGCTAAAGAAATAACACAACACCTTTGCAGTCATAGTAGACTGCATCATAAACCAAGGCATATCATGAACAATCTTTTTTATCAAGCTAACAACTCTGACTCTCCGCCAGAGAACTACAATCAACACAGACTTACCTCTGACAAATTTGGAATCACTATTAGCATGCATTTTGAATTAGTGGAACCTTGCCATGCTACTAGTGATGTTTCACCTTATACTAATTACTCCTTTGTTGCTATGTCTTTTGCAGGCCAATGTAAGGGAACAAGAAACTTCAAAGACTACAACCCTGGAATCGGCAGAGTAGAAAGATCTCGAAGAGGAGCTCAACTGGCCGTAACTTTGGGGAAGACTATGCGTCAAATGAACATCAACTTTGCTGCTGAAGAGGAAGAAACACTACAAGCCATTAAATCAAATTACCAAACGGAAGTTCAAAACAGGTTCAAAGGAGGACCAAGTACAACTCATGGCAACATCAACAACAAGGACCCAATCGAATTTGTTTTAGGGAAGCTCATCAATGTTAATGCCCAACAAAACTTTATTGCTATCAGCCTTGCTAGTCCAACCTCTTCTCAAACTCTACCTAGAGATTGCTAGCTTTACAGAATTCTAGTACAATTAACAACCATCACTTGGATTACTCTAATAACTTCATTTTGAGTGATATGTCCGAGGAGGCTTCTAGCCCGGACATTATCTGTCCTGTAACCATGAGAGAGTGGGCTACATAAGCAACCCGTCTCTTTTTTCTATAAAAAAATAATATATTTGTGCTTTATCGAGGAAAAAAAAAACAAAAACCGACAACCAAACCGATATTCTTTTTTGTGATAAAGAAAAAAAAAAAGAAAGATAAATAATGTAGAACCCAATCAGCACAATCCACGGGATAGATTTTTGTTATCATTTATTGACAAATCAACTTTGTCTCTCCCGACCCCAACTCAAAAAGTGAAAGAAATTAACACGGTGGTGTGATAACTTTCTAACAACTAATGCTCATTTTTAGGCTGTTCAGTAATACCGCGTCAAAAAAACAGCTGTTAACTAATAATACACCATTATCTTTTAAATTCCCGCCATCATTAATGTGAATCCTGCTACTTTACTCTATCGACAGCAGCAAAAGATAAAAGAGTGTCATTTAGGGTTTTATTCACAGTCAAGTTATAACCCTTAAGCTTGATCTGTATAGATTATGTGGTACTCTTAGTTAATCAAATACCCGAAAAACTGAATACTCTCCATAATTAGCGGATTTCAGGTAAAGGTTTGGTAGAAAACGTCCAACGAATAAGATGAGAAATGGATTACATTTGATTGTGGGGGTTTTAGGGTTTTTGAGTGTCATTTCTCTGGTGGAGGGGGAAGATCCTTATAAATTTTTTACATGGGTGGCAACGTATGGGACAATTGCTCCCCTCGGTGTTCCCCAACAGGTATTTCTTAGTATTTTTCTTCTTAACAGTCTAGGTTTTTTTTTAATTATCCATGTCATTAAAGATTTTCTTGTTTTCATAGGTTATTCTCATCAACGGCCAGTTTCCTGGTCCTAGACTTGATGTTGTAACGAATGACAATTTAATTATCAATGTTATAAACAAGCTAGATGAACCTTTCCTTTTAACCTGGTGAGATTCTTTTTCTGGCAATTTGTTATTCCGATGTTAAATTCTCTATGAAATTATTGTATGTTATCACGCATGCATTTGCGAAATTGTACTTCCCTTGAGAATTGTAATTGTTAAGATACGCCTTGGAATTTGTGACTGACACTTTGAATTAATAGGAATGGTATTAAACAGAGGAAGAATTCATGGCAAGATGGAGTGCTGGGTACGAATTGTCCAATTCCTCCAAATTCAAACTACACATACAAGATTCAACCTAAAGATCAGATTGGAACTTACACATATTTTCCCTCGACTGGGATGCATAGAGCGGCGGGTGGTTTTGGAGGATTAAATGTTTACGCGAGATCAGTAATACCTGTTCCATATCCCACTTCTGCAAGTGATTTCACCTTACTAATTGGCGATTGGTACAAGACCAACCATAAGGTGATTTGATTGACATTTAGTATTTTACATTTTTTCCTCAAATGCTTTTCTATTGCTTTTTAGAACTATGATATTGGTAGAGTTGCTTTCGAGCTCCTTTAATGGCATAGATTTAATTTGAAGATGAAAATCGTATTAGTTTGTGTTTACTGTTTGTTGCAGAATGTTTGATGAAATCCAGCTACTTTTTGGTTAATTCGTGAACTTGCTCCACTAGGAAACTACTAATTGGTTTGGAAACTAACTACGCATGACATCTTGTACATGGAGCAAGAATCAAGATCTCCGGAACACAATTCATTACATAACCCTGTAGCTCAAAATATAGTTTGCGTTGATATTAACACTGTTTCCTCTCAAGATTCTAATCGTTTTATTTTATGCAGGTGCTGCGACAATCCTTGGACTCTGGGAGAGCTCTTCCTTTCCCGGATAGTCTTCTTATAAATGGCCAAACCCATACTTCCTTCAGCGGTGACCAAGGTAACTCTTGCTGCTCTACCTTGACTGCTCTGTTACTATGTCAATATCAACAAGCTCGAACTCTTAAGTTGATGGTTTTATTTCAGGAAAAACGTACATGTTTAGGATCTCAAATGTTGGGTTGTCAACCTCGATCAGTTTCAAAATTCAGGGTCATAAGATGAAGTTGGTTGAATGTGAAGGATCGCATACCATCCAAAATGATTATGAATCCCTTGATGTACACGTAGGCCAATCTTTGTCTATTTTGGTCACCCTAGATCAGCCACCGAAAGCATACTATATTATTGCTTACACACCCTTCACAAAACCTATTCTAAACACAACTGCTGTTTTACGATACACTAATTCTCAAACCAGTGCTTCTGGCCCGTTACCAATTGATCCTAAATATCAAATGCATTCGTCCATGGAGCAAGCCAGAACCTTCAGGTACTTGATATTTGACTTGAATGCCTCTCAATACTTGATGTGAATAATTTTGAATGATGAATGTAACTAATTGTATTCTTACTTTCTTTCACTCAAATCGAAGTGCTGAGACCTTGATTAGCTTCCACTCTAAACGATTAAACTCTAGTTGCATCAGTTTTGCTCTTTATTGAGGAATAAGTAACTCTATTCTGACAATTGGTTTCTTTTCAAAAGACGGAACTTGACAGCTAATGCAGCCAGGCCGAACCCTCAAGGGTCATTTCACTATGGGAGCATAAAGACAGCAAGGACTATTGTGTTATCTAACTCAGCTCCTCTGATAAATGGGAAGCAACGCTATGCTGTCAACAGGGCTTCCTATTTTAATCCCGACACACCTCTAAAGCTTGCTGATTATTTCAATATCTCTGGAGTCTTCAGTACAGACACCATCCAAAGCCAGCCTGCCGATGGTTCTGCATTCCTTGCTACCTCTGTCTTGCGTTCAGCCCTCCATGACTTCCTCGAAATTGTTTTCCAAAACAATGAGAACGAAGTTCAATCTTGGCATCTTGATGGTTATGATATCTGGGTTGTCGGGTATGTATTTCAGGTGGCAGTTTATATCTACCTTATTAAAAGCAAGATGTTGATGTTGGACTCGGCTAGAAATTAGCATGTGTCTAGACACTGTCTATAGACTAGACCAACAGTCCACCATTTGACCTCCATAAAGGAAACTGGGTTTCAAGAGTATGAACATCTGTTTTTTAGAGTGAAGTAATTTCTCAATGGTGTTTAATATATATCTTGATGAAAATACAGTTACGGTAGTAACCAGTGGATTCCAACCCAAAGGAAAACCTACAATCTCAATGATGCTGTGGCTAGGCACACTGTTCAGGTAATTTGAAGTAGATATCCCCTCATATTCTCTTTATGGAATTTTGTGTGTAAGAGCAAGTTTTATGGTGGGATCCATCCATCTTCCACGCCACCTCATCACTTGGAACTGTGGATAGAAGCGCAAGTGTAATGGTGGAATAGTAGAAACGCCATTCTTAATAGCGCTAAAAAAACGCTATTCTTAATATCGTTTTATGCCATTAAGAATAGAGCTTTTTTCTCAGCCGTTAGATTCTCAACAACTCAGTTTAAATCTACGGATAAAAAAAAACGCTATTCTTAATGTCATAAAACGCTATTCTTAATAGTGTTATATGCCATTAAGAATAGAGCATTTTTCTCAGCCGTTAGATTCTCAACAATTCAGTTTAAATCTACGGATAAAAAAAGCGCTATTCTTAATGTCATAAAACGCTACTCTTAATAGCGTTTTTTGTCTTTTAGCGCGCTATTTGCGTTTTCATGGATTCCACGGACCCTTCCACTAAACCATGGAACCTTGTTTGGATTTTCTGTGGAAAACCCCAACTTGGAAGCCACTAGACTTGACATTCCATGAATTTTCTGCACTTGAAATAGGTTGGATTCCACCATAAAACTTGCTCTAAGCAATGAAGATTTGTTAAGGGGTATGGTTTTAATGCATATTCATTGACAATGTGACTTGTTGTTTTACATGTATTTCATTTGTAGGTGTACCCCAATTCCTGGACTTCTATTTTGATGTCACTGGATAACCAAGGTATGTGGAACATTAGATCTACAAATTGGGCAAGGCAGTATTTAGGCCAGCAATTCTATCTGCAGGTCTGGTCCGAACAAAAGAGTTTAGCTAATGAGTATGACATCCCTCCGAATTCTATCCTCTGTGGAAAGGCCCATGGACGGAAAATTCAGTAAATAGAGGGTAAGCTTTGTCATATGTGTATGACTGCACAAGAAGACTTCAAATAGATTATGTATTCATCAAACAACTATTCATGTTTTTTCAGATTGATTCAATATAATATTTCAGATTAATTGGGTTCTTTTCGTTCTTTAGAATCTAGTTTGCGTAATCTTCACTTTGAACTTGATATTGATCTATGTTTGAAGGTTAAATGTTCATCTGGAATACGATTTAAGGCAGCCATTTAATTCTTGAATTCTCTTGCGTTTAAATCATATGTGCTTCAGAATTTTGTTTCCAAGGTTTGTTTGTTTGTTGGACTGGCTATAATGACCAACTTCATGCTTTTCACCGTGAGGAAAAGAGAACAGTGAAAGAGACCATCTTACCCCTAAATACAGATTTCTCGCGCGGCGCGTGATCAAAATTTGAACTAGCAGCCTGATGATTGTTAGATTCAAGAGATATGATGTAACTAGCCATAGGTTTAACCTTGGTTAGGTTTCCAAAAGTTCAGCATTCTTATCTCGCACTTACAAAATGTTTATCTAAACCTTTATGAATTTGTAGGTTACTATTTGTCATCGAAGTAACGTTGTTGCGGCAAATGCTCAAAGATTCCATGGCGGTCAAAGAAAAAGAAAGAGACAGATGAGAAATCGAACAAAACAAAAAGACAGATCATCTAATTAGATTAAACATGATGGGTTGCTTCCACTTTCCCATAATTGATTCAATGGGTATCATAATTATCGGGAGCATTTTATATTTTGCAGTAGTTCTGATTTTTTTTTTTTTTTTGCAGTAGTTCTGATACAAACTTCACGGTGAAATTTCTACTCGACCCATAAAGTCTCGTTGAAGAAGGCATTGATATGCTACATAAAAATGATCCGTTGTTATAAAGAATGTACATCCAATTAGTGAAGAAAGCACTGATATGGCACATGAAAATGATCCATTGTTATGAACTCCAAAAATACAGCAGCAGTAAGTATTTGTAAAAGCTAACGAAATAAATTCTTTGTTCAAACACGGGACGTATGCTTAACTGCAGTTAAACTTGAAAATTCAATGACGTCATATCTATTGGATCCGACGGACATCCAGCTGCTAATGCAGAAATGCTCTCGCGCCGCGGGATTAAAATATTTTCCGATACACATTCACTTATTCCTTTTTAAGATAAAGTTTCAAGACAAGGCCTAAAGCAAAATTTTAGAGTTCTCAAATTATTTTCGCTCTTTTTTATTAATACACAGCTTCCACTGATTCCATGTCACACAGTACAAGTCTTTTGACGTGGAATTGAAGGAGTAACTGATTAGTGGTCTCTATCAAACTCGCATTTAGTATGTGGTACCACCATTGATTCCTCCCCACCCTACCCCACCAGGAGAAATAGGGGGTCCTGTTTTAAAGAATTAGCCAATACAATTTTAACACGTAGGCGGGATATATTTTTGGTGTATGAATCCGGGGGCTAACTAGCATTTTCGGTGGTAATGGCACATATTAAAAGATATCTTGTCCATTATAGGATCTGACAATTGATGCTTCTTTTTTCCCTAATCAGAGATACTGTCCCATACCTTTGAGTTTTTTTTTTTGTTTCTTTTACTCTTCTCCCTTATATAGCCTCTTCCTATCCACATGCTAAAACATGGTATTTGGCATATATGCACCTATTATGGGTATACCAAACTGCCAAACTCATATGCCAATATGTTTTTCCTGGCATATAGGCATACATGACAGAGTTTCCAGCGAGCGATAAAGTCTCGGTCGCTCGATGGTCAACAAATCGTTCGATGGTCATTCACCCGACAACGGCAGTCAAGCTATCGCTCGATACTATGATAATCGCTCATCAAATCTTCATCCAACGGCTAATATTTCCCCCCTCTATAAATACCTAATTTTAATCTCATTTCAACTCACACCAGAATTTCTTAATCTCTTAAGAATTTCTCAATCTCTTAAGAATTTCTTAATATCCAATTCTTTTCATCACTCTTCCAATTCCTTAGAGAGCATGGCTGATAATATGAATCTGGATGAGTGCATGACAAACCACTGCATTATCCAAAATCAAAGAGCCGCTTGTCGTGCAATTATAGACAGTGAAACTAGGAGAAGTCAAATTAGGAGATGTCAAGTGAGGCGAAACCTAAAATTCAAAACTGCAGAAGATGAATGTATTTGCAGGAATTATATTGATTTGACAATGGAGCCAGTATTTGATCACCAACTATTATGGGAAATGATTTTTTTTAAATTTCAAGAACAAACAATGAACCTACGCGTTCGTAGTGTTTCAGATTTGGTTCTGCCGCTTGTGATAATTAAGCGATGAGAAGTTACTAGGTATTTTGCTTTACTTCAGCGAGAAGGTCCAACCTTGAGAAGTGGTGAAACCACGGTGGAATTTCAGGAAAGGTGTCGTGTGGAATACCATCGCATCTACGGGCGAAAATTCCATTTTGAAAGTTGTTTCGAGGTTTTAAGATATTTGCCCCAATATTGTCTGATATTTGTGTTGTAATTTCTCAATTGTCCACTTTTAAAGTTTTCATATTTGTTTAAATTTTTTAAAGTATTAATATTTTTAATATTTGTTTAAGTTTAAATATTTGTAATACTTTCAATGTTTAAGAATATAATTAATATTAATTTTCAACAATATTCGTCAAATTTTCAAACTCATTAAACTTCACAAAATTAAAAACTTCAATATAATTAAAATAGTCATTTTACAAGACATAAAACTAGACAATAATTGGAAAGACTTTAAATTTTTTTTTTGGAACAATGTTCTTCATCTTGTTCATCTTCTTCATTTCACTAAACTTCCAATCAATGCGCTCATGAACGGAGTCTTCTTTGTTTATCTTCTTCTTTGGCTTCAAATTTGTTTTGCCTTGATTTTCCTTGCCTTTAACCTTTCTTGGCCTTCTCTTAGTTGCTGTTTTGACTTGATTGATATCCAAAACTTGGAGACTTCTTTGCTTCTTACTTATTTCTTTAAATCTATCACATATCTTCTCAACGGCACCTTCAAGTACTACTCCAGAAAAATCAAGTTGTGCTGCCGAATCAAGTTGGCTTAATTGTGCCATTTGGAGAAAATAGAAGAAATAAATTAGATTGAGAAAAGAGAATAATAGATTGAGAAGAAGAGAAATTTTTTGTGTAAAAAATTTGGGGTAAGTGTTGAGTTTGGAAGTTACCTATTTATAGCGATGAAGAAATAGCCGTTAACGCTAGAGTGAATATCTCTGGCGATAAAGTGAATATCGTTGTCGATATTCACAATATCGCTCGCTAGGAATTTGATCGCCCAGCGATTTCCCCATAGTGGCGCAAATGGTTTGGCATGCCAAACACCATTTTTTTGGCATGTGCATAGGAAGAGGCCTAAGTGGTAATGTAGAGTCTGATTAAGGAAGTATTCATACTATATATTGTTGGTATGTCATTATAATGTTTCCTTATTGCAGTTTACGTACCGTTAACAAACTTGCTTCCTTTAGAAGATCGTATCTTCTCTGTAAATGGATGGTGTATCATCCATATAAAAGTGGTACTCATGTATAATCTCCATTGTACTGTAACAGATTCTTAAAGAAAGAATCATCTCTTCTCTCTTTCTTGTGGATGTAGGCTTAAAGAGCCGAACCACGATAATCCTTTGTGTTTCTATTCAATCTTCACTCGTGTCAACTGATTCTTCATAGAATCATCGACCAAGAATCGTTCATGTGATACTATTCATTTTTTCCCTTCACTTTGTTGAGAGTACATTTTTTAAAAGGTCTAAATGTCTGCAACCGAAAGAAATATCTCCTGGAGATTATCTCATGTGTTATTCAATAGTAACAATTATATTCTTTGGTCCCGTATAGTAGCCTTGGCTATTGATGGAAAGAAAAAATTAAGTTTTATCAATGGAAACTCAATCTGTTCCTGTCTAAAGAAGAATCCAAATATGAGGAATGGGTATCAACATATCAGACCGTTTGGTCTTGGCTTCTTAACTCCATGGAAGCTTCAATTTCAGAAATTTTTTACGTTTTCTGATTCAGCGAGACGAAACTCATAAAAAATCAGAGAATGCTGAGCCGAAAACTATTAAATATATGACTAACACAAGTGCTTTTCTTGTTGTAAAACAGGAAAAACGTATATTTTTTGCAGCTGAAAAAGGTAGCAAATTTATTCCAATAAGCACAAGAAAGAGAACTACCATTGTGATTATTGCAGGAAAACTGGACATACCAAGGATCGTTGATGGTTATTACATCCTCATCTCAAGATTAGTTACGACAATCATAAGAAAGATTACGCTTCCGTAGCTGATAATTCGATTTCGATAAGCAACTTGGCTAAACTTCTTCTACAACAATTGAGTAAGTCCGTTCGTTCTGAATCTGTTTCATCTGCATTTATTGATGCTTAAAGTAAGTTACAAACATACGTTATTGCATCTTCTAAAATTGATCCAAGGATAGTTTATTTTGGAGCCACTGACCATATGGCTTATAGCTCTACTATTGTGCATAACTTTACACCGAAAATAGGTAAGCATGATGTAAATATAGCTAATGGATCGACTGTCCCTGTTCAAGGGAGTGGAAATATTATTTTTTCCCCAAAATTTCGTCTTCTGACGTTCTCGTGGTTCCATCTTTTCTTGTTCAACTACTATCAGTCGAAAAAATTACAAATGCTTCGAATTGTGATGTTATTTTTCACCCACTTGAGTCATATTTCAGGATCGAAAGACGAGTGAATATTGGTGAGGGAGTTTATTCTAATGGGATTTATTTATATCATCCTCCTAATTTGATAGAAAATCATGCTCTGCATAAACGTCTTGGACATCCATCAAGTCGCATCTTAAAAAATCTTTTCCCTTTTCTATCATTGGACTCTAGTGTTTGTGATGTTTGTCAATTTTCTAAGCAAACTCATTTACCATTTCATAATTCGTTGTCTGTGTCTGCTAAACATTTTGAGCTAATTCATTCCAAATTATGGTCATCACCTACCGAATCTTATGACGAGTATAAATATTTTATTATATTTGTTGATGATTTTCTCATAGTACTCGGAAAACATTTTGTACAGATAACAGAACTCAATTTTGCAAAAGAAATATACGGGGATATCTTCGTGAGAATGGCATTATACACCAAACAAGTTGTGTGGGCGCAACAAAAAGGTGTGGCTGAAATGAAAAATCGGCATATCTTAGAAACGACTTGAGCACTCATGCTTCAGACGAATGTTCCGAAAAATTCTGGTCTCATGGTGTGTTGAGTGAGACACATTTAATTAATCGTCTTCCTACATGAGTATTTCAGTTCAAGTCTCCACTATAAATTTTAAAAGGCCGGAAACTTGACTTGTCTCATTTGCGAGTGTTAGGATGTGTCTGCTATGTTCATGTCCAAGCACCTCAAAGAAATAAATTTGATCCGTGTACAGTTCGATGTGTGTTCTTTGGGTACTCCTCTACAAAAAAAGGATATAAATGTTACAATGTTGCGGCACGCAAAATTTATTATTTCTAGAGATGTACATTTTGATGAATCTGCATCATTTTTTCAACTTCCAACAGACCAAAATGTTAGGTCTGAGGGGGAGTACTTACGTGACTTATTGCCTCTCGCACCAATGATACATAGTGAAGTTACAACTAGATTTATGTCCATTGCGCCAATAACGTCAGAAACAAAATCAAAAACTTTGAATGAAGCGACTTCAACGACTCAACCTTTTACTGATCATGATTTACAACTGGCTACAATTAATGTTGACACAGAACCTGTTAATGTTACCACTGAAGATGTACCTATAGTTACAAATGTTGAGCCAAGTGCCACTACTCAAGCTATTTTATCTCCACGAAGCTCTACTTGACAAGTGTCTCCATTTATCAGTGAAGATAATATTGTCTCTCAAACTATTGAGATAATACAAGGGAGATCAACTACTACTTCTTAAGATGCTGCACCAACTACTACTTCTCAAGCTGCTGCACCATCACAAAGAAAATCTACTAGAGAAACAAAAGCTCCAGAAAAACTAAAAGTTTTATTTACTTATCATACAACCACATATCCTAAACAAGAGCACTTATCATTTAATAATATTTCACAAACTCATTCTTGTTTTCTTACTGCCTTATCCAGGGAGGACGAGCCAAATAATTTCAAAGAAGCAAATGTTATTCCAATTTGGAGGAAATCTATGAAGAAAGAATTAATAGCTCTTAACGAGAATGATACTTACGGTATTGTTTGCCTGCCACAAGGAAAAAAAGTTGTTTCTTATCATTAAATATATAAAATAAAGTACAACAATGACGGAACTATTAAACGGCAAAAAGCAAGGATCGATGCAAGAGGAATCACTCAAACATATGGAGAAGACAATAAAGAAACATTTGCTCCTGTAGCGAAGATGAATCCGTTTAGATTTTTACTGTCAATAACTTCTAATCAAGGCTGGAAATTATTTCAGATGAACGTAAAAAAATGCCTTTTTGCATGGAGATTTAGAAGAAGAAGTTTATATGAGTGTTCCACCCGGCCATCCCCGCAAAAGGTAAATTAGGTGCAATATGTAAACTTAAAAAGGCGATATATGTTCTAAAGCAAGCTTGGTATGCAAAGCTTAGTTCAGTTCTTATGGAGAATGGTCTCAAACAAAGTGATGCAGATCCAACATTATTTGTCAAACGAAGTATGCCAGATATTATTGTGGTTTTAGTCTATTAGACGACATAGTAATAACATGTGATGATCACGTCGGTATTACAAGACTCAAGACTCTCTTGCACACAAAATTTTCTATGAAGGAATTAGGAATCTTAAAGTATTTTCTTGGTTTAAAAATTGCCTACTCAAAGAAATGTATTTTTATAAATCAAAGAAAATATACATTGGATTTACTAAAGGAGACAAGGAACTTGGTAGTAAAACCATCAGATGATTTGATTCCTGATAGTGGTCAATTTCAAAGATTAGTGGGCAAGCTTATATATCTCACCATTACAAGGCCAGACATCTCTTATATTGTAAGTCTTGTGAGTATATTTATGCATGCTCCTACATTTAATCACATGAATGAAGTTAATAGTATTTTATAGTATCTCAAAGGTTCCCCTGGAAGAGGTCTATGGATACGTGATAATTGCCATAGTTCTATTGCTGGTCGTTGATACATGAAAAATATTACCCCTTCACAAGGCTAGGGAGATCCTAAAGGAGAGCCAAACCCAACATGAAACATGGGGACTTGGGAACTAAAGTCAAAGTCCATTAAGAAGTATACATAAGGGAAAACGGATAAGGAAGGAATTAATAGAAAAGGAGGAGGTTAAATTAGAAGGAATAACATTAGAGGTAATTAAGGAGGTTTAGGACAAGTGGCATGATGTCATGAAAGGAAGAGCTTTTGGAGAAAGTCTATAAAAGGAGGTACATAGTACAATGGAAATGAGGTTCTATCTCATACCATTCCTAGAAAGAGGAGATATTTGGTGTAGCTAGTACGGGTAGTGATGAGTGCCAAATATTGCATATTTATACACATTTTTATTGGCATTTAACTTATCTTTTGCGCTTTAAAATCATATATTATCCCAATTTCTGTATATTTACTGTTTTCAAGAATAAATATTTGTACTGATTAATTTTGTGTTTTTAGGCATAAAATAAAGCTTGGATGAATTGAGAAGCCAAAAGAGCAGAAAGTTGTAGGCTAGCAACTATGGAAGAGTTGCAACCCGCTTGCGCATCAGTTGCAACCTGTTTACAAATTCATGGGTTTAAACTACCCATGATCCAAGACCCAAGCCCGTTTCCATCTTGAGCCATCGGATTTAATCTAGTAGATGAGTATCCAACGACATCTCCAATCAATGCATCAACTTTCGCTGCTCCCGCCTCACATCCTAGCTACCTATCCCCTTCCCCCAAATCGCACAAAACACCACCCAACACTTTCGTTTTTCTTGTCCCCAAAAGAGCCACCTCTCCTTCAATTTCTCCATCAATCACTTAATCAATTAAGGAAAATTAGAGTTATTTTCAAATAAAAGAAAAGGAAAGAAAAAGCAAGCATCAATTAAGGAGAAAATTGAGGCTTTGATTTGGTTTCTTTCTCTAAATTTTGAATCCAAGGATTGAGAGTATTTTGTGTATAAATAGGGGGTGTTGTTGTGTTGAACAAATCATCCAAGACTAGCTTGTTCATAATAGTTTCTTAAATTCAATTGTGTTTTCACTCTATCATGTTCTAAATTTATTTACTAGAGTTTATATGAAGCCCTAGTCTGCTTCTATGTTATTCATACTTTGTGTGTTGTTCTTGAATGCTCAAACTGTTTTAAAGATAGAACTTAATCCAAGTTTATCAACATTTTGCTCTCACAATGTATGCCATGTATCCATTGTAGTTAGAATATCACTATGTTGATTATGCTGCAACTCATGCTAAAAAATATTATTGATCCTTAGATTAGTTGTGCTTTAACTAGACAATTAATGCTTTGGAGGAATACTTTAGTTGTGATTAAATTATCCATTGGAGAAACACCTTAGATACAAGGTAAACTTGAATCTGCTATAAGGACAAGAATAATATCACAAGTTGAATGCATATTGTAGGTTAGTGGTGGATTTGAATGCCCTAGTATCCATATTCTCAGTGTTTACATCTTGTATCAATTTCATCTGTCACTTCTAATTACTTTCTGTTTTAAGTCTCTGCCAAATCTCTCGGCGTATCGACAAACTCAAACCCCTTTTGGATACTCTCGGAATTAGTTATAGTAAAGCTTTTGAATCAACTCTACACTCTCCTTGTCTCTGTGGGATCGACATGTATTTGCCTTGTCTGCAATAAACGTTGTGCACTTGCAGTTAGACATAGTCATAGGTATCTCTCTTAGCCTACCAGGTAGGACCAAAATCATATTCATCCCTCAATATTTGGCGACCACACCCGGAGGCTCGTTCCTAGATCACCATGACGCACCCAGAAAGCACTAGCACAGGCGCGCTAAGAAATCAATTGACTAACCAGTCCGCTGATCTCGACCAGGTAATAATAGAAGAAGAAACCAAAGATAGCGAAGAGGAAGTGCTAGCACAAGGGCGGACGGAAAACGGATAACACACGAGCCCCAAAATAAAGAGATTACAGTGATACAAGGAAATATCACACATCAAATGAATCAACCACCGCATCTCTCACCCCCAACACCGCAACACATACGAACGGAGTTGGAAGTACGTGCACAAAGGAAACATGAGATAAGAATATGGATGAAATAGGCTACAATAACAAATCAAGATATCCTCGAGGGAATGACACTGAATGAAGGACACAAGGATGACAAGCCAATTATAATGTCACAAGAAGCCGTGGCGAGATACCTAGAGTCAAATTACCGCGTGGTGAGATAAGACAACTACGGCGCCATGAGAATCCCTTACCCATCAAGTATCAGCGAGTATCAATACCCGGAGGATTACACATCACCAAAATTTAGAGCATATGATGGCCAAGGGTATTTCGTGCATGCCTCACTATTTACACTTGGATATTCATGTTACTCTGCTGAGAGTAACGATCAGTTATCATGCCGCACCAATAATGAGAGTCCTGCTGAGAACATCACAAGAAATACAAGGAAATTCATGCATTAATTAATAATGCTATAAATTCACAGAATATTGGGATTGTTGCTACATGCACCATTCTGGGTGAATTTTGTATATCTATTAAACTGCTTCGAATAAATAAAACGAGAGGATTTATGCGCTCATAGTTTGTCAAATGGCCTTACCCTTTGCAGGATGTTAACACATTAAAATTGGTTTTACAATTTTAGCCCTGAACTAAAATCCACCATTAACATTAAGTCCCCTGCCTAGCGCGTAATAGTTACACTATTGCGGGGTTGGCATTAGATGGTGACAAAATAAAAATAAATTCACGAGAAAGGTTTCAGCACGTGTTACCATGATGAAGTCTGGCTCGTTCCTTGGGAGAGATGCGTTTTTTCCTATTGCACAGCAGCTGCCCTCAAATATTCGGATTGATAAGCATCCGTTGATTGTTATCCTGCATCCGTAGCCTTTATAAGCGGCGAGTGAAGACTCCTTTTCTTCTTGGGATCCTATTAGCTGATGCAATATAAGGAGGAAACTGAGACTTTTCCTCCCATCGCAGAATTGTTTTCTTCTCTATTCCAGGTATTGCTCCATGTTTATTAATCTCCTGATTGATTGATGATGATTTTTTTATTTTATTTTGTTGATGCAATCATAACTCCTTCTTGCAGTACATCATGGAAGCTGCTGGTGATGACCACTTTGTAACCCCTCTGGAATGAAGTTTTGAAGTCAACAAGCCCGAGGCTGATGCGTTTGAGGAGGTGATGGCGATCTTCCACTTCGCGAGGACGATCGTGCTATACAGGGCATGTCCATCCTGCATCTGCGCATTTCTCTAGGATATATTCAGGCTCTTCTGGCTTCAATCGACATGGAGGATAAATGGAGGCATGATGAAGCGTCGCAACCACCAGTAAGCGCAAGAGCCGAGAGATTCCCTGCATGGCTGAAAAGGCGAAGGGTTGAGCATAAACGACCTTTTATTGGAGATAAGTGTGAATATACGATCCACGATGGTGTGAAAATCCTCGATTCTGATACGGATGATCCAGAGCCCCCAAAGGTTGTCAGCACGATCTCCAATGTTACAGAGGCTCATGAGGAAGATATGGAAGCTGTTCCTACTGAGGACATTAAAGCGGAGAACGTTGCTAATGCAGAGATATCCGAAAGATAGGTTGAGGCAAACCCTAAGGAGAAAGCAGTAGTAGCCTATCACGACAATGTTGAAGTAGGCTCTGATGGTTGTGAAGGCGCGGTTGATCCCCTTGATTACTAGATCTCCCCGTCTTCTTCCCTTTTTTTTTTTGGACGAGTATTTTATCATAGTTTGCAAACAATTTCTCCTTATACTCAGTGGCGGCTGAGTTTAAGGTCTTCTTTGTCTTCGTTTGCTCGCTTACATAAGGTTTTTTAATTTACATAGTTTCGAGGCAAGACTATATTAGAATCTTCTATGTGCGTATAGGCAGTGATGCGTCTTCATGTGATTGCATGTTATTTTTGTGATAAAAAATTAATGCAATAATGAGACACCACGAACCTGCCTGTCTTCCTGATATGAAGTCTGCGTGATTCCTTCCTGTTGGAGTAGACTGCTCAAGACGCTTTCCCTTTTTTCTCTGCGTATATTCTATTCCTCCAACGTTTCCCGAAAGGTGTGAAATATTTCTTTTTAGGGTTCTCTGGTTTAATCTGGTGGGTAATGATGATGACTCAAGATTGACTCAGAATTTTGTGTCATGCCCGGGGGGTAACGAAATTTATAAAAGAAAATAATACTTTGATTAATTGAGAAATTGGAACCCTAATAATTATGAATGCAAGTGGTGCAATCATTTTGGAGGAAGTACCAAAATTGCATGGAAAGGGAAATTGTTGGAGGAACCATCACGGAGAATGTTGGAGAAAAAAGGGTAGCACATCGTTTTTAGGTATTATAGGGCTTGAGCCATCGTGAGTGAATCGTCACGCCCTCAAGCTTTTCGGTGTTGATTATCTTGCAATAACCACCTAGGATGACATCTGCTACCAAATATGGTTCATATTCCTTCGTTGCTGGCAAATCAGATTGGGTAGTCATTTTTACCACCACATTTCCAACTTGAATCTTTGTTACCATATCTCCAATTTGAAACGGATTTGGGCTCGGCACAACATTTTGATTCTGGGACACGTCATCTCTGACTGCTTCCAAGCTCTTGGAAAAACGCTTGAAAGGATCGGCACCCCACTCACATCTCTTAGTGGCGGTTAGGTTGTTGATCAAAACAAGTCCCCGAGCCTCAGTAGGAAGAAGTTTTAATGTTTGTAGAAAAGGTTGTTCAATGAGACTTACTTGGGCTCAGAACCTTTTAAGGTGTGAATTTGGGCTTTCTCCAGGAAGTTGTGTCACATTCGTAAGGTGTTTATATCGCAACGGATTTGACAGTTTATTGGAGATTCTTTCAGGTATTGAAATTGACAAATGACACACTCCCAGTGATGCTTTGTTGTCGTGTATCCACGGGCATCCCAGGATCATGTCGTAATTCGGATACTCTTTTACTATGTAAAATTTAGCCCGTGTTAGAGCATCACCGATTTTAACTTCAAGGTTAATGCATCCATAGGCGTATTTGAATTATCCTTCTAAGCCCCTGATCACGGTTGGGCTGCGAATAACTTTCTATTTTGAAATCTTTGCGGCTCTCAGAGTCTTGATGGTGATGATGTTGAATTTATAGGCTGCATCAATCATTGTGATATCGAACTCGACATCCTTCAAACGAGTGATGGTCAAGAGTACCCAGTTCCCCTTGCTAGTTGCATCTTCCAGGAAAGACTGAGTTTTCGTTGTTTCCATTTATGGATATAAGCGTTTACCTAAGACGATGCGGTTGAGGGCTGCAAATATGTCTTGATGATGTGCCTTAGAGAAATACAAGATTTCACATAAATGTTCCATCATAGACTGTACAATCTTGTGAACAGAATCCCTAGAGATCATGCAGCTCCTAATAGGAATATGATCCATATGAACACATTCGTTTCCTAACTGGAGCTCTCCTGCCTCCACCTTTTCTCTGAAAATGTGTTTCAATTTGTTGCAATCCTTATTCGGGTGATGGACGAACCTATGGAAATGACAATATTTGGGATTTGCTATCTCTTCCTTAGTCGGCGGACGTCTTATAGGAGGTAGCTTGATCGCGTTATCTTGAATCCACGCTTTTAAGAGTTCTATGACTTCATTCATGGGAAACGGGAAGTCTGGGATGATATCTTCAGCTTCTTGCACAGGGGTTTTTGCCCGCTCCCTTTCGAGATGAAGTTGTCTGCTTTGGAAATGCACGCTTTGCTGCTCCGTTGCTGAAGCTTTCCTTTTTCCTCCTTCGCCCACCACGCTCACAGAAGGACCAGTGTTATACTGCTTGTTGATGAGCGCCTGCTTCCTCGACTCTCATGTGCATCTTCGTTTCGAATAATTCTGGTTCTTTCCAACAATGCTGGTGCCGTTGTGGCCGATCGCTTAGCGGATTCATGGAGCTTAGAATATGTTTGAAAGCCCAGATTCTCTAACAAATCACGGTATATGGGAACCATTACGTTAATGCATAGCTCCACCAACTGGCGTTCGGTGACATTCAGATCATGACAATCCAACGCTTGAATCCTAAACCTCTTAACGAAGTCGTTCGGATGTTCGTTGCTCCGTTGAAAGATTCTTCCCAAATATGAAAATGTGATCTGCTCAGACACGAAGAAATACTTCCTGTAGAAGGCACTGACCATCTCACTCCAATTGGATATGTTATTAGTTGCGATGTTGTTGTACCAGGTGTACGCTCTTCCAGTAAGTGACTTTGAGAACTCTTTCAGGCGGAGAATATGATTATACTCGTGTTTCCCTAAAGATTCCAAAAATAGGGAGATGTGTTCACGAGCGTTACCAGTACCATCATAAATGGGAAACTGAGGTGAGGTATATCCTCTTGGAAGGGGAATTTGTTGTACATCCTGAGGGTATGGTGGTTGATGCTGGTGCATGTATGTTGGATTTCCTTTGCCCCGGTTTTGGAGAAGTCTCTCCAGGTCCTCATGCGTAATGAAGTTGGATGGATGGTCCCTTTCTCTTTGGCGTTCAAGAGTGTCACAAGCTTCTTCATGCATGTGGGCCGGCGCCGTTGAAGTGCATGTTCCGAGTGCACTGAACACATTCTTTGTTGGCTCCAGGGAATGTCGTAACCCTTGTGGAAATCATTCAGTTAAAGTATTGAGAAAAGTAAGTACCTTCTTCTGAGTTGCGGCCATATCCGTTTGGGCTCTAGCAAGAACTTTCTGCCTTTCCATCAAATCCACAATGGTAATAAGGGGTTGTCCTCATCTTGTTCCTCCAGCCCCTCGTCCTGACGGAGGAGTAGCGGTTTCCATGGTGACGATTGGAGGCGTTACACTTGAAGAAATACAGGGATTTGCGGATGCTCTGGCTCTGGTAATGGGAGGTGTCACTCCTACTAGAATATCTCTTGCTCCACTGGTGCTAGTGGTAGAGGAGACGGTTCCACGAGATTTATTGGTCACATTCTGCATAGAGGCTCCACTGACAGAGACATCGACACCGAGAGTGTTGTCAACGCTAGTTCCATCGAAATTGATTGTTGTTCCTAACCTAAGTTCCACTATCTTGAAATTGGGATCGAAAAATGAAATTGGGAATTTGGAAATTGATATTGCAACCGAGAGATTAATCTCCCACTGTGGTCGCCAATTGTTTATGGGTGAAAACTATTACTGCTGGTTTTGGTAATTTTGGGTGTGTGGATGAGAAATGAATCTAAACCCTAAACAAATGCACTGCACGTGAGTGCTTTTGATTCGAGAGATCAATCTGTACAATTCTGGCCTAAACCAAGAAATGGTCGTTCCAGACTTGCTTCGGTCACAAAGTGAAGGAGATGGGGTTGATCTTAGGGAGGGAAGCGAAGAAGGTATTGGCTGTTTATGACTTGTATCAGAATGGTGATTTATGGATACTGATGACAACATTTTATTTTTTCTGTGTTTGTCTATATTGTTTGGAAATAGGAAAAGGACCTATTTATAGTTATTGAGCGCAAACTCTCATCTCGTAGGAAGTGGAGGAAGTTGAGTGATGGAGTAGTGGGGTCATGTGGGTGGTTGCACGATCACGTCTTAGCCCACTTCCCTTATCATCTTAACCGTCCATACCTCCTGACACGTTCTTGTGATGGCGCGTTGCACGCTATAAACTGCCAGACCAATACCCCAGTAAGTATCCCTAGTTTGTGACATGCTTGATGTATCGAATGAGTGGATCGTGGGACCCACATGAAGTATCATACTGTGCTGTTGATGGTAGATTATAGTTCAGGGATAAAGTCGTAAAAACCAATATCTTGTGCAGCCATCCTGCAGAGGATAAGGCCATTTGATAAGCGATGAATACTTCTACGCTTTATTAATTCACCTAGAATGGAGCATGTAGCAACAATCCCCAAGTATTCTGTGAATTAGCATTATTTATTAATGCATGAAACCCCTTGTATTTCCTATGTTGTTCTTAGCAGAAATCCTATTATTGGTGCGGCATGATGACTGATTGTTACCCGCAGTACAGTAGCATGAATATCCAAGTACCAACAGTGAGGAATGCACGAAATGCCCGTACAGGCTACAACTCTCGGTGTGTTATACTAGCCTGATGGAGCATACATCTCTCGGTGTGTTATACTATCCCGATTGAGCATCCAGACTGTCCATAGAAGTCTCATAAATAATCACGACCACGCAAGTTGGCCGCATGATTTAACCAGCCTAGACGAACACTGGCAGGAGCAGGCTTTCATCACAATGACCACCAGCAAGCCCGTTTATGCCCTGATCGGTCGAACATATATCACATATCCCAAAATCCACCAAACGCCAGCCTAAAGAAGGATGGTCGTGAAGCATCTTGAAGGAAACGTGAACAAGAAAAGACTGCTAGCAACGGTATTAAAATCATCCACGACCGTCCAACTTCGCCGGCGCGATCGGACGGCGTGGATCATCCTATGGCCGGTCGGACAAGCTTGTCCTGCATACCAGCGGGGCCCCTTCATACTTACCTGACCGACCTTCTCACGAGCAAAGCCCTAGAGCAACAAATGTTTACTCAAAACAAGGCTGGCGTGATGCTTTAAAGGGTTATGTGTCGCAGTTTGATCACAACCATCCAACTTCACCGGCATATTTGGATGGCTTAGATCAAACCCATGGTCGTGGAACAGGTACCAACATGTTCACCGCCTGCTCAATATGGGCCCTACATGATCATCCTCCCCAAGGGATAAGCATAACATGCAAAATCGATCGGGTGAAGTTGCATAGGCGTGAACTATACGAAACCCTAATTAGGGTTTTTGCGACATGTTACATGTGCCGCAAATCGATCACGAACGTCCATCTTTGCAAGATTAGATGGAGGGTGTAGATTTGGACTTAAAAGGTCCCAACCATGTTAACATGATCACCATGGGCCCATCTACACGCATGACTGATCGACCAAGACCAACCATGGCCGAACGCCTTGAAACACGCGCTTAAAGTAGGCATGTCGCGCGGTTTCCAATTCCTTTGCGGCATTGGATTTCTATCGCAAATCAGTCTCGACCACTCAACTTCGCCGGACGAGTTGAGTGTCCCATATCACACTTTCACGAGACAATGGGTTATGGGCGCCTGCACCATTATGTCGTCTACACGCATGCACGGTCGGCCCTACCAAAACCATATCCCAAGCTTGAATTCGACCAAGCTGAAGAGTGATGCTTGCGCACCTCTTCATAAACCCTAACGGTCGCAGATGAGTGTCTCAAAGATCATCTCGTCCTTTCAACTTTACCTACTTGGTTATACAACCCTAGTTAGGAGTTAATTGGTCAATGAGGTGTCATGATGATCACCATCCGCCACTCTACCACACCATGTGGTCGGCCAAGGGAGGATTTCCTAGCGTAGCCTCCAAACCCTCACGTGAAGTAGGCAGGGAATAATGCTCAACAACGATGCTTTATACATGTAGAATACATTCGATACAACACCTGCATAAAATACACATGATACTTCACAAGTATCGACTTCCTAAATAACTTAGTTATTTAACCCATTATCACATGCTATCTTCTATGGGTCCCACGATCCACACACTCAAGGCATCAATCATGTCATAAAATGGGGGATACATACTGGGGTATTGGTTTGGCGGTTTATAGCGTGCAACGCGCCATCACAAGAACGTGTCAGGAAGACACGGACGGTTAGTGATGATAGGAGAAGTGGGAAAGATTGATCGTGTGACACTAACACACAACTCCATCACTCCACTTCCTCCACTTCCCACGAGAGACGTGAATAAGGATCAAATGACTTGTATAAATAGGTTCTCCTCCCTATTTCCATGAAGAGACAACACATAAATCAAGTGTTAATACAATTATATTCAAAACACCCAGAGCCTGCTTTCATTATTCGTAAGCCTACTCACCTTTATATTACAAGTCATAAAACAGCCTATACCTTCACAATCTCAACACCTTCTTCGCTTCCCTTCCTAACATCAACCCCATCTCCTTCACTTTGTGACTGAAACAAGTCTGGAACGGCCATTTCTTGGTTTAGGCCAGAATTGTATAGATTGATCTCTCAAATCAAAAGCACTCCTGTGCAGTGCATTTGTTTAAGGTTTAAACTCATTTCTCATCCACACACCCCAAAATTACCAAAACCGGCAGAGATAGTTTTCACCCATAAACAGGTGCTAGATTAAATAACTGAGTTATTTAGGAAATCGATATTCATGAAATACCGTGTATACTTTATGCATGTAATACATAGAATACCATCAATATGTATGAAGCATCGCTGTTTTAAAGCTTAACGGAGTAAGTTAAGCGTCTTAAAATAGCTGCATGCCCAACCATCTTTGAGTGATTGTTTAGAGGCCGCATGGGCAGGCCATCCCCTGGACGATCACTCCTTGTGGTAGAGTAACGGGCGGTGATCACCAAGGTACCTCATTTGCCATTTAACTCTTAGCCTAGGATGCCTGACCAAACGGGCAAAGTTGGACGGACGAGATGATCTACGACACACATTTGCGACCGTTGGTGATTTTTATGGTTTTAAAGAAGTGTGCAAGCATCATTCTTCAGCTTGACCGAAATCAAGCATGGACGCTGTTTTGGGTGGAACCGACCGGGCATGCATGTAGACGGCTTTCCGGTGTACATGTCCATACCATTCTATCTCGCGGAGGTACGATCTAGGCCACTCAATTTGTCTAGCAAAGGTGAGTGGTCGTGATCGATTTACGACAAGAATCATATGCCGCAAAGGACTTTAGGGGGCCTCGGCATGCCACCTTTGGTCACGCATTTCGAGGCATCTGGTCATGCTCCACTTCGGCCGGTCAGTCACACACACAGGTGGGCCCGCAGTGATCACGTTGATGCTCCCTGAACCTCCTTAGTTTATATCTACACCCTCCATCCGAGATGGTGAAGATGGATGGCCGTGATCAATCTACGACACATATACCATCCCGCAAACCCTAATTAGGGTTTTGGGCCGGTCACGCGCGTGCAACTTTAGCCAAGAAGTTTGGCATGTTATGCTCCTCCTTTGGGGAGACCGACCATGCGAGGCCCACGTTGGGACGACGGTGAACATATCCGTACTTGTCTGATGGTCATATGTGTGATCTAAGTCATCCAAACATGCTGGCGAAGTTGGATGGTTGTGATCGATTTAAGACACTAGTGGGATTTCCGCGACCCCTTTAAGCATCACGTCAGCCACACTTCGAGCAAGCGTTCATTTCTCTAGGACTAGGTCGTGAGAAATCCAATCAGGTAGGTGAAGAGTGGTCCCGCCAATCTGCATACTAGCGCTTCACCAATCAATCGCGGGACGATCCAAGCCGTCCAACTAGGCTGGCGAAGTTGGACGGTCGCGACTTCTTTTGAGACTGTCTTTGACAGCCTTGCTCGTACGAGCCACTACAAACAGCACGAGCCACTCCATACCAGCTCGACCATCCTACTTCAGGACTGGCGTTCGGTGGATATTTGGGGGCATAACATGTGTTCGACCGGCCATGGCATAAACGGGCCCGTTGGTGGTCATTGCGGTGATCGCCTGCTCCTGTTAGGGTTCATCTAGGCTGGTTAAATCATGCGGCAAACTTGCGTGGCCGTGATAGTTTCTGAGACTGACACGGACAGTCTAGATTTCCCTTAGGGAATTAAATATGCTCGATCGGTCTAGTATAAGCACGCCGATACGAGTTTCTCTTTGTCAGAGAATGGTATAGCCTTTACGGGTAATTCGTGCATGCCTCACTATTGACACTTGGATATTCATGTTACTCTGCTGAGAGTAACAATCAGTCATCATGCCGCACCAATAATGAGAGTCCTGCTGAGAATAACACAGGAAATACAAGGCAATTCATGCATTAATTAATAATGCTATAAATTCACAGAATATTGGGATTGTTGCTACATGCACCAAGGTTTTAAAAATCGTACGAGTTAAAAAAAATTATAAAATGAAAAGTTAAGATAGGAATCGAACCAGAGACCTCTGGTGCCCTCGTATAGGGTCATAACCATTGCACCACGTTCCACTTTTGTGAAATATAGTGAAACCATATAGGTTTTATAATAAAATTGGCAAATAATATGTAACCGAGGTTAAATTTTTCACTAAACTTAGTTATTTATTAGAAAATATACGATTCAAAAATCATCCATGAATCTACGATTCACGATTCGATTATTAATATTTGAAAAACGATTTACGTTACGATTTCACAACCTTGACATGCACTATTCTGGGTGAATTTTGTATATTTATTGAATTGCTTCGAATAAATAAAACGAGAGGATTTATGCGCTCATCAATTGTCAAATGTCCTTACCCTTTGCAGGATTTAAACACATTATAATTGGTTTTACAATTTTAGCCCTGAACTAAAATCCACCATCAACATGAGCGTTTGTTCGAAACCCTAATTTTTGGTCAATTGTTCGTCAATTGATGAATTGCTGAAAATTGGTCATGAGTGAGGGAGGGACCAACCACATGGGATAATGGACGACCATGTGATTCCCAATTGATAGAGTGAGCGTGCACCAGGGTTTTTAGTTGGCCGGTTGGTGAAAGAATGATGATAAAATGCCGGTTTCATCATTTATTAATATAGTGCTCGTCTGAGCATTAGGTAATAAAACCTAATTTATGGAGAAGTGAGGGACTGACCAAGAGGGTATGAAACTGGCCCTTGGTGGTCATGGGACAGCTGATGGTCGATTGAGCAAATTCCAAGTTGGTTGGAAAGAGTTTGGACCCAATATGAGCAATTGAGCAAATTAGGTCAAAATTATAAGAATGTTAGGACCGGCTCTTTGAAAGCCTTAGGGAAGGCCTTGGTCGGTCAAGGAAGCATGCCCATGTCAACATTATGTCCATGTCTCAATCCTGAGAGTTTTGGCACTTTCTGATGTGCGTTTGAGCAATATCTTGGATTTTCAGAAGAGTTCGTTCTTTAACTGAAATTCTTGATTTTGCTCGAATGAGCAAGTAGAACTTTGCTCGTTTGATAAAAATTTGGAAAATATTAAAATAATAATATTTGACGTGAGTAGCCTAGTCGGTCATGTGACCATTTGGCTTTTTGGCTTTTTCATGGTTTGGGCAATATTTGAGAAAATATGAAGAAACCATGATTTTTCGCTCAAGCGGAGGAGTTTCATGAGATGAGGGAAATAATAATTATGAAATACTAGGGATTGTAAGGTGTGGGACCGGCCACGGCTAGGGCATGGCCGGCCGGCCAAGTATCCCGGTCCCGCACCACCTCTCCCTATTTTATTATCTTTCTTGAAACCGTGAAAATATGGAGAAACCGTGAGTTTTGCTCAAACAAGGAAATTTGCTTGAATGATGGAGTTTTCATGAGTTCATGAAAATAAATAAAATAAAAAATAAAAGGAAGAGGCATGGGGGACCGTCCACGGCGGCATGGCCCGGTACCTAGGCGCCTCTTTTCTATTTTTTATTATTATTTTATCTCTCATGTTTGAGTAGGATTCCTCGTTTGTCCATATTTTTGAATGCTCATTCGTGCATTTGGGTGCTCATTCGTGCATCATTTTTGAGTACACTTGCACCATTTTATTAGGGCTTACTCGGTGATAGTCCAGATGCCCGATTGTGGAGTATTTATGAAATTCAGTGGAGAATGATTCATGGAACTGAGTAATAAAGGTGAGTGGTTATTTATTATTGATCCATAGGATTAGTCATGAATTCGACCATGGATTCGGAATAATAAAATGAGTATTACCATTCCATGGGATCGTGGATTCGGCCATAGAATCGGAGTAATTAACTATTACCATTCCATGAGATCAGCCGTGGATTCGATCATGAAATCGGAGTAATTAACTATTACCATTCCATGAGATCATCCGTGGATTCGACCATGAAATCAGAGTAATAAAATTATCTATTACCATTCCATGAGATCAGCCGTGGATTCGATCATGAAATCAGAGTAATGAGATAAAATAGATTATTTTCTAGGAATTCTGTGGTGAATGTCACGGTAGAATTAATCTATTGCAGAAGGGATACTATCCAGTTAAAGTGTCATACCCTTTCTGAAAGGTGCATAGTCAGGGAACATCGAATTTTGTCGATGTCCTGAAGGCGTTTATCCCTCTCAACAATTTTGTATGGAGAATCGCCTGAATCTATACACTTCTGTCTACATAGTCAGGGAACAGTGAGTGTCACCGACGTCCTAAAGGCGTTAAGCTCTCAATCATATTGAGAACCGCCAAATCATTCTTTTATGTAGGGGGGGGGGGTCTCTCTATGTAGTCAGGGAACGGTGGGTATCACCGACGTCCTAAAGGCATTAAGTTCTCAATCATACGGAGAACTGCCCAATTATGTTATTCTACATATAGGGCATGATGCAATGAGCAACATCGAATGCTCCGGGGAGGCCTTTCGAGTGACATATGTATCATGGATCGTAAAATATGAATCGTCACATGCGTTCCTGAAGCCGTGTCAGAAACATGCAGTATCATGATTTTACGATTTTGACCTTTGTCAAAAATCCACCATCAACAACTGCATAAGAAAACTTTAGATTCGAGAGATCAATCTGTACAATTCTATCCTAAACTAAGAAATGGCCGTTCCAGTCTTGCTTCGGTCTGAAGGAGAAGGGTTGATCTTTGGGAGGGAAGTGAAGAAGGTGTTGAGATCAGAATGTTTAACTCTGAAGGTATGGTTGTTTTATGAATTATATCAGAATGTGGAACTTTCTTACGGAATGTAAGCTATAGGTTCTTGGTGTTTTATGGATACTTGTGTTGATAACACTTGTTGGTTGAATTAGATTGAAAACCTATTTATACAAGTCATAGTTGAACGCACCCTGATCTCATTGGAAGTATAAGTGGTTGAGTGATGGATAAGTGGGGATCGTGTAAAATGTTGAAAACCACGTCCCTACCATGAGGGGAGACTAGCCGGTTTGCACCCACTATTTCTCTGCTTCCACTAACTGTTCTCCTTTCGTGACACTTTCTCATAATGGGCGTGTTACACGATGCACACTGTAAACCGTCAGACCAATACCCCGATGAACATCCCCGACTTGTGACTGTTTGATGTCTCGGGTATTTTGTAGGAAAAATATGCAACAGGCTGCTGAGTGGGTCTTGCTTGTGAGACCTAATTATTCTGACCAATCATGCGCAAGCTAGGCGGCGACAATCATACGTGACAAGTCAAGTTGTGAGACTTGCTGCAAAAAATAGCATATGATGCTTTTAGGTCAAATAATTAAATTATTTTTGAAATCAATATTTATAAAATATCGTTTATAATCGATGCATATAAAGCATCACTTTTAAGCAAGCAATTCAAAATAATCGATGCTCATGAAGCATCGGTGTATAAAGCTTATTTAAATTAGTCGTGGAGCTTAATATCTTAAAAGGAACATGATTGGTCATCTTCAGGAAGCTTCCAGGGGCTATTCATGTGCTCCAAAGGTGAGCTGATCGGTCCTTATAGGAGAGTAATGGCTAGTAGCCATTTTGACAACCTATTGGTTGGCCCAAGTTAGATCTAGAATGGCTAAATTGGCTAGCCAAATTAAGTGGCTAAGATGATTTGCGGTAGTTATTGACTATCGTTGAATTCATTTAAGACCCTTGTAGGCAGCGCGACTAGCCACCTTTAGGCAGACATTCAAGAGTCGTACGGGTAGGCTGCGTCTTGGACGATCGGTCCTCAAGGAATATGTAAGTACCTTCCTTACAAATTAGTACAGGAACAACTCCAAATCTCTAAGGATAGATATTGGATTGGGGAGAATAGAATTTCAGAGAGAAAATATAATTTTACTGATAATTTTTCATGATGAGTTCTACAAACAGAAAAGGGAATATAAATACTAACCTAAACCAACAGCACATGTGGCTCACACAGTGACTACTAAACATGATTAGTAACAACTAACTATGGGTTAATTACAACTAACCCACTCAGATACCCCATAGTAATAGGTCAGCCCTTAACTACTCATGAATTGTGACAATAGGTTCCTGAAAAATTCCACTCCTTCAAATCATCCTTGTCCTCAAGGATGAGAACCGAGTTGCGACACTCCATTCTCATCATAGAGGTTACATCAAGGTAGTTCCATTCCATTAAAAGGAGAAGATCAGAAGCCATAGTTGCAGTGACCACCTTATGAGCTCTTCCGCAGGTGAACTCCAAGACAGCAATACAATGTCCACTGAACCAGGGGTGCTTCCTGAACACCCAAGGTTGCTGCTGCCTATAGAATTTTCTTAACATAGCAGCTGTCCGAATGGAGATTGGAGTTTCCAGTAGGTTCGCTTCTCTGCAATTTGCATTATCTTCATTCTGAACCTGTATAGTGCTTACTGCCCTTTGTGTAAGTTTTTGAAGCTTCGGTGCAACCAATAGCATTCCAAGAGATATAACACCTTCCATACTAATAATACTGCCAGTTGTAAACTCAATCGTGGCCACGGATATAATGAGATAAGCTAGTTTTCCTATCATTATTCTAGCTCCCAGAAGTTGAATACTAATACAAACCCTGACTGGAAGCCAAAGTGTAGCCTTCAATAGTACGAGAAACTCAACAGATCTTGGCATTGAGAAGATATAAATTTCAATGACAAGAGAACTGGATGCATGCATATGAAATTTTCTAGCCTGACCAGAAACTCGCACCAGTAAATCATTGAGATGAGTGTCATTATCTGCTACAAACTTCCATCTCAAAGGAAATACCAGCAGTGAGGAAAATGGAAGGTTGGCCCTCAAAGTGTGGAGATAAAAATAACTTCTCACATTGGTAGAAACTGTAAGGATTACCATGAGGATTTCACATTGTTTCTAAAGAATCTAAAGCACAAGAATATGTCTTCCTGACATCTCAACATACAGCTTATGACTACCCTACTATTCTCATCTTTCCATCGCAAAAATTCCACCAGCATCCACAGATATCGAAAATGAAACACCATAAACAAGACCTGAGTTCCCATGCTCCTTATAAAAATTTGTCCCAACAATAACATGCCAAACCCCCTTTCAACTACGCAGATGCAGCCATATGAATCTCAACTTCACTTATGGGTAATCAAAGAGGAGTAGAAGAAAAAATTTCCTTGAGAACATATTTCACTACCTCTAGTGAACCACACTTCAGAAGTAAGAAAAATAATTCTGCTTTACCCTTAATTAACAGATAATTAATTGAATCATTTAACACCCAATCATACTGGCACACAATTTTATAACCCAGTGCATAAACAAATACTCTATGGATTTTATCCACTAAATTCGAACCCACGGTAGAGACACACCCAAATCTTAATTCCCATTTCGCAAAATAATAATTCCACATACCGAGTTCGAATTCCTTTCCACGGTCAAATAATTTACGAGTATAAGCAAAATAGAGATAAAGACTATTACAGCACTGCTCGGTCGAACTCGCATGCATTGTTATCTCAAGCATGTTTGTCAATGTTAGTGATCAAACTATAAGTATTGATTTTTAGTCTACTATAGCTAAGTCTCGGACTAGGATAGAGAGTGTAGTTGAGCTCAAGAAATCCATGGAGATCATCATACAAGACGAAGCACTACTCAAGGAACTGGTGGATCTTCATCGACAAAAAGGTATGTGGAGAATTGAACTTATCTATCACTCAAAAGTCTATCTACTCTATCTCCTATCTTGAGACAAAATTTATTTTTCTATATAGACTCTGATTATACACATTTACTATTTCGAACCGAGTTTATCTCGCTTATCTATTTCTCGAACTATGTGTTGGCAAGCTTTCGCTTTGGCCAAGTTCATCTTTACCTAGTGACGAAAGTCATATTATGTTTCAATTACTTGAAAATGGCTTTGATGAAAAATGGTTTGTGAATAACAACTATATAACGTCCTCTAAGAATGTTTCAATGATTGAAATGAGAGTTTAGGTTATATAACCCTTGTGTGGAAACACATACATGTATAAGTCCTTATTCTTTGAACCAAAGTATGCGTACTTTGCTGCTCAGGAAAACCGGAACAGAGTCCGCGAACCCAGTCCGCGTACTGTCGGAGGTTCCCTTCCCGAGAAAATATGCTGGAGTTTGTAAACTTTTACAAACTTATTCCGGGTACTTAAGTCCGCGTACTTAGGTTGGTTATTTTCTAAAAACAATTATTCGTGAACTTATATATTAACTAAGGAATGCAAGTTTGCAAACCGTGGCTATAAAGTTCATGAATCGATTCGAGTGAATCAAATTGTTTTTGCTTCGATTGTGTCTTGTATATTTCTATAATATCTAAGCGATTGAACAACTATCTAACTAGTTTACTTGAGTCATTTTAACTAGTTATGGTAAAAAAGAATATGGTTAATATGAAAGTGATCATATGGCTAACCTTTTGGTTAACTACTGTTGAACCAACGAATGTACATGTTTGGGTACGGTTACACAAACCTAAAACGTGCATTTCATTTGTGCATAACAAGTTAAGTTTTCGATCTAACGGTTGAAATATATTAGCTTGAATCTAATCAGGTTTTCATTTAACGGTGAATATTGAATTCTTTGTTACTAAGCTAACATTGATTGCAAACCCTGATTTGAAAGACGATATAAGGGAGAACTCTAGAAACTAGGAAACCTAATCCTCACACCTCATGTGTGATCCTAGTTGTATTATCTAGAGTCGATTCTCCTTTAACCTTAGGTTTCTATCGAGACCCTGTAGGTTAACGACTTAAAGACTTCATTGGGATTGTGAAGACAGACCGATACTACTTTCTTGTAGTTGTGTGATCTAATCTTACTGTTTCTATCATATTGAGTGCAATCGTAACGATTGGATTGAGATTGATATCTCCGATAGGAAATATATAAAAGTAATCACAAACATCTTCGTCTCATCATTTGTGATTCCACAATATCCGCGTCAATTAAGATTATTGTGAAGTGATTGATAATATTAGGTTGTTCCTCGGGAATATAAGTATGGGTTATCAATTGGTTCATGTTCACCTTGATTTATCAATAGACAGAACAAAACTCGCAGGTATTTCTGTGGGAGACAGATTTATCTATTACCGTAGACTTTTCTGTGTGATACGGATTTGTTTATTAAAGTCTTCGACTTTGGGTCATAGAAACTCTTAGTTGTGGGTGAGATCAGCTAAGGGAATCAAGTGCGTAGTATCCTGATGGGATCAGAGACATAACGAGCGCAACTGTACCTTGGATCAGTGTGAGATTGATTGGGGTTCAACTACAGTCCAGACCGAAGTTAGTTTGTAGTAGGCTAGTGTCTGTAGCAGCTTAATACAGTATGGAGTTCAATCTGGACTAGGTCCCAAGGTTTTTCTGCATTTGCGGTTTCCTCGTTAACAAAACTTCTGGTGTCTGTGTTATTTCTTTTCCGTATTATGTTTTGTTATATAATTGATATATCACAGGTTGTGCGTTGAATCAATTAATTGGGAAATCTGAACTTTGGTTGTTGATTGAAATTGATTGATACTTGAACATTGGTCTTTGGTACCATTAAAGTTAATTTCTTTTGTATTCAATTAGACTCGCAGATTTCTATTTTCTTGAGTAAGGATTGAATCGAGAAATTGAGATATAACTCTTTGATATAATTTTTATTAAGATTGAGTCTAGTTGATTCTCTTGAAAGTATATTGGAGTTAGTCCATATAGATTGTTAATCAAAATATTGGGTGTGGTTGTTAGACCCCCACTTTTTCAATTGGCATCAGAGTAGGCAGACATGTTTAAGACCTTATCAGTCTATGTTTGTAGCGATTTGACTCTATGGATAAGAATATCTCTGATAACGCAACGTCAACTTAGAGTCACCCTTGTGAGTTTCAAAGTCCTGAAGCTTGTAAGAAAATTTCTAATTCTGATCCTTTGTCTGAATCTGCATTTGACTGGAAAAAAAATCTCTTGATGAACAGTTGGATGATCTTTTGGATGACAGTGATTCAGAAGAAGGACAAAGTCTTGATGAGGAAGTCTCTTAATATATCATGTTGTTTTACCGTGCTTTGAAAGAAAAGAAGTCAACAACTTGCCTGAGTAAATACAGAGCTCCTCTTTATCAATAAAATAGAAAATTGAGAAACCTCTTTAAAGGATATAATTATGGATATAAACTCTTACAATCTATCATTAAAGATCGAGAAGAAGATGTACGCTCAAAAGGGTCCGAATGTGATAATCTTCTTCGAAATCTCTTTGTGTTGAAAGAAAGACTTGCAGAATCTAAAGCAAGATATGACTCTCAACAAAAATATTTGAATGACAAAGAACTCAGTCTTCTCGCCAAAGAAAAATCCTTGGAGACTGACCTTGCTGCTGCTCTTGATAAAGTAAAATCACTGGAAGAGAGTCTGAGTAAATTTAATTCTAGCTCTGAAAAATTATCTTCAATGCTTGGAGCATGTAAAGAACATCGTGATACACGTGGTCTGGGCTATAAATGAATAAACGCTCCAAAAACTAGTAAGATCAATTTCGTTAAAGCTAAGGATAACTCTTTATATGAGAAACTTTTTGCATCTTGTAATGATTCTAGGAATAAGGGTTGTGCTTCTTCTAAATCTACTCACACGATAACGGTCAAGAAAAATTCCTTTAACTGCTATTATTGTGGAAACAAAGGACATCCTGAGCGAAGATGTCGTTTTCATTTGAGGAATGAAAAACTTCACAACATTCTTGCATGGATGTCTAAAGAAGTTATTAAACTTGTCTCTCATATTGTTGGAGTAAAAGGCGTTGAAAATAATCAAGAAAAATACTATGATAAGTCTTTTCATAATTGTGCTTTTAAAACAAAAAATGCCGACAATGGTTGAAGGAAGAATGGCATAAGGGCAACTGACTTCTTAAATAACTCTGAAAAGAGAAAAAGGCATAGAAGAAAGAAAGAAAGGTTGTGTTCCTTTTCTCCCTCCAAAGAAGGCTGTGGATCCAAGTCTCCTACTCCAGATTTCATTCATATCAATAATCGAGTCTCCGAGCTTAAGATCAACATAAACAGACTCAAACGGAGCATCAAAAAGACAAGAAAAACGGCTGGCTCAGGTACTCCTTGTTCCTCTTTTGGTAAAACTCCCTCAACTAAGTCGAGTGATTTTTCTGTAAATCGTCTTGAAGGAGAGGAAAAAGAAGTCAATATTGATGAGCCAAATGCTCATCTAAATACAACATGACTGATCAATGTAGCATCCTTCTTGTAGTCAAAGAAGGATGCTCATAATTCTCAAGAAGTATGTCATGAGAATGCGGTCAAGGTTGTACGTTATGTTTTTTTATTTTTTTTTATTTGTTGTATTTGATGATCTTAAAATCTGTTGAGCCTCGCTCCAGTTCATCTCTTGAAGATAATTCTGATCATCCTCTTTTTGAGAAAAATTCCCTGTTATATTGTCCTTCTGCCATGTAGTTGTTTCTCAACTATTATTCTTGACATAATAATTTCATCCTTTGCTTAGAAGGTCTCTTGAGTTCTCAAGAAACAATCTAAATTTGTCTCCTCTATTCCCTTGGTCACATATCAAAGTGGTGACTACAAGTGCATGTACACCTGACCCACACAGACGTATACAAGTTTTCCTATGGTTTTCCATGGAACTCCTTTATATATACATACTATCCCTTAACCCGTGCCATAATAGCACGGTCCATGATGTTGGTCCATTTAATATATCGTATAATTTGCGTCCCGAATACTTATCAACTCTTTATGATTTAATATGTGTTTGTCATAAAAATAGTTGGGATTTTCCTCTCTTTTTTTTTTTTTTTTTTTCCTTTAATATTTTACCGCCGGAGATTTGCTCAAACGAAAGAAATATAATGTTAACTTCCAGACACTTTTTATTTAGGTTCATTGCTTATAATAAGATAATGCTCTACATGAACATGGAAGTTTAAATATTTTTTGGAAATATGTCGTCAGCAACGCTCATCTCAGTGAAATCAACTAATCAATATCGTCCATAAAAGTCTCCACATGCTCCTATTTCATTCCAGCTGACTCATCTATCATGGTCATATTGTCGATCCTCCAAATAGGCATAGAATAGTATTTTTTTTTATGAAGCTTCCGTCGCCAAAAAGACCACATATGGAGGTTCCGTCGCCGGATAAGTTGATGATGAAGATTCCGAAGTAGATTCGATCGTCGGAGACAACCAAGATGAAGGTTTCGTCGTTGGAGAGCATGGAGAGCATCATTATTGATCTTAAATCTCAACCCAATAACCAAGAATCGCCATTAAAGCGAAGATAAACCTCAAAAGAGTAGATAAAACCACCAAAATGGTGTAGATAAGTAGAAAACATAATAAAAACCAAACTAATCTACTAACTAACCTGCGTAGATGATGTCGATCCACCATTTTAGTTAGCCATATTATGATTTTGACTAACTTTAAACTTGATGTCATCTTCTACTGTGAACTTTATGTGATTTCAGAATCGAAATAGCTATACCTATTTCATTCGTATTAAGTAATCCGTTGTATATCCCAACAATTCTTCTACAACAATTCCTTTGTTTTGTCGTTTCCGGACCATCAGTAGCCATTATTGTCAAACGCAATTTGTCTAATTTTTGTTGATGTTATGTATTTGCAATGTTCATTTTTCTTAAATAAATAGATTGTGGAAAAACTATAAAAAAAAAAGAACATAAGTATTACATCGGGTCTAAGTTACTATATCCAAAATACCCTGGACACTATTTTTGGTGCCTTATTTCCTCAAATTTCTCGTTGCATTCTAGACACTACATGTAAGACCAATCATTTGCGAAGTGAGCTATTTGCGCAAGCGTGGTCAATGTATCCCTTGCCTGTAATATTAATAACAACACGTCAATTTTTTTTTGAAGGCATCCAGTTGTAAATGGTATGAATCTAATAGATTTGAATTATACCTCAATCTCAGATATCACCTTCTTCTCACATAACATAGCAATTGAGGAAGGACAAACCTTGACCACTCTTTACATAGGCAGAGTTAGCCAAACTTTTTTTTGCAATTGTCTTGCGTGAAAATTATTATTAATCCATATTTTAGTCAGCTCCTATCGAAGCCGATCTAATTATTCCGATAGAAAGTTAATATTAAATTTTTGACCTTATCTCTTGACCAAATTATTGAAGTATTCTCAGTCATGTTCTGCTTTGTGTGATCTACCCATCTGTGTCTACCATACCTTCTAACCCAGTGAATGAAACCTATACATATTGATCTGTAATTTGATATTGTTGATTTTTCATCAAGAGGTCGTATGATTTGAGAATGTAAAATATAAAAAATATTCTATAAACATCGGAGGCGAAATTTAGATTTATGATTTAGAGTTTTTTATGATGATTTTGATGAACAAACATAATTTTCAAACAAATATTTTAGAATGAAAATACATTTTCCCGGTCAATAAGGTTTTATATCGGGAATTGAGTGAAAGTTGTTGTCTTTGTAGGTAGTTGTCGCGAAACAACTCGACATTGATGGTCTTTCAGGAAAAAGAATGTAATAGTACTTGAGAGAGCGGTAATGTTATTTTATGCGGGTACACCAATTGCCTTTATATAATATGGGTGATCGAACAATCATGATCATATTGTCTTATACATTCCGGTATCATCCTCGAAATATTTGGTTTTTGTCCTTATCAATCGTGCTAAAAACAACCAATTACATCTTTCACAATACAATGTTGCATGTTTTGTGAAGATTATTTTTTTACTTGGTCAATAAAACTCACTAAAAAGTAAAAACTATTATTACACATTACTATTACCAACTCCCACCACCATAAAAACCATCCACCGCCACTATTTCTTCCACCAATAGTAATGTTACCGTCTCTACCATTCACAAACACCCACCACCGCTTATACTAACCCTACTTCCACTACCACCATTAGAATTAATATAGTTTTTAGTAAAATTATTTATTAATAAAATTATGTATTTATGCTAGATTATTAAAGGGACATTTATAATAGAAATTTAATTAATCATTATGAACAATCAATGAGACACTAATTAATAAAACGTTTAAAAATGGTTAAGTTGAACAAACCCCAGTGGTAAATTTATCTTTGTCAAGGACAAATCCTGACCACTCTTTACATAAACAAATCGATAATAAATAATTTCATATGTTCTGATCTTGATTCGTGTCGTTCGTTTAGTTATTACGTAACATGGCAATTGATTGCACCAATTTTTTAAAATGGACATGTGTTTTATCGAGTTTATTTTAACATTAGAATGATCAACCACGTTTTATACTTTATAATATAACGTTACATATTTTGTGGCGTTACGAAATTAGCATAATATGTTTTTTTTCACCAATACCCGCCACCACCATAAAACCATATGAATCCACTTTTTTTTATCCACCACCACCTTGTGGCGGAGCCAAGGGTTGACTAAACTGGCTCTAACCCCTTAAATTTTTAATAACTACATAATTTTTTTAGTTTATTTTATAAACAGTACTTTGTCCATATATATTTATGGTTTAGTCTACCAAAGTTTACATGTTTCTTTCAAAAAAAAAATAGGCCTCCTCAATGTCAATTTTTGACTCCACCACTGCCACCATCACTTCCGTCCATCCCATGTAGGTTGTTGGACGCAATTCTAATTTTCAATCAAAAATGCCATTATGAGGTTTAGATTGAACAAAATTTTGTCAATTTATTAGTTTCATTAAAAAAATTTCGTGTATATATTTTTTGTATTGCACTCAATTTTATTTTAACATTAAAAAATCATGATTTATACAATATAGTACCAAAAATAACAGGGGTACCATTTGGGTGATCCAACTACGATCATGAAAATGTTTTCTTGTATGATATCATCCCTGAAATATATGGTACCTTCCTTTATCAAAAGTGTTAAAAACAACCAACCACATCTTCCACACTACGATGTTATCGATGTTTTAACGACAACATAAAATTAATATTGTCCATCACTACTCATCAGCATTCACCGTCACTACTTCTTCCACCACAAACCAGGGGCATAACCAGGATTTTGAGGAGAGAGGGATAAAAAATTCTTGGCAGGCTGAAAACATGTGAAAAATGGACTTTGTATCCCATTTTACGATAAAAGAACAAAAATAAATATAATTGTGCTTGGCTCCTCCCTTAACCGCCACTAATCTTTCGGCCTCCACCTCTTCTACTACTCATTGTTGAAGAAAATGTCTATTGATATTATTTATCAAAATTACATATTAATAGAAATAAATATTATAATTAATTAAGAAAACATTTATAATTAAAAAATGATTAGTCATTTTTTATGAGCAATTAGTGAAACACTAATTAATAAAACACTTTATAATGATTATTTATTATGTGCAATTAGTGAAACACTAATTAATATACCAATTATGGTATTTAAGTTGAACAAACCACCACTGTTGATTTATCTTTTCTATCAATTCCAACCAAGGTGGAACAATGGTTAAAGGCCACTCTTATGACACAATAGGTCATGAATTCGAACCTCCCCGTTATAATTTTTGAAATTCCATATCTTGACTTGATTATTCATTTTTCATTCATAATATTGGAATTAACACCACATGTGCGACTTTTAGGGTGTGGCAAGGAGAACCACAGCCTTTGATTTATCTTTCCCACGGACAAATCCTGACCATCACTAACAAAGGAAAACTTAGCCTAGATTTATTTTGTATTCTTGATGTGTCATCTCTCGATACATTGTTCTGTAAAGTCAAGAGGTTCTACTGAATTTTGGTGTGCACAATGAATGGAGGCAACAAAGATGATGAAGTCAAGAAGGGTAAGACTATCGAGTTTCACAAGATTCCGGTTTTCATAACATGCTATCATGCCGTCGATCATGAAAACAAACTACCAGTTCATATGTCATCTCAACTGGTAGGAAATCTTCTTCGAGATTTTGAGGTCGTACGTGAACAACTCGAAATTCCAACAAGGAATCTTGATTTTCTGAAAAACGAACTGAAGAAAGCAAATGATGAGCTTGTCCATGTTCAATCTCTAGTTGCTAACTGGGTTTAGCATTTTTAGATCATGTTCTCTAATAGAGTTATTTTTGTCTAGTAAATCTTCAGATAAGAATTTTATTTTCTTGTTTTGTTTAAAAGAATAACTAGAGTTTGGAATAACCATTATTGTGATTACACATAGCTATGTCCAACGTTTTCATCTTCATGTTTTTAGGTTTATTTGTTTAAATTCTAAAAAAATGTTTGGAAGATGATTTTTGTAGTATTAATATTTATGGTTTTACATATTGCAATTTGTTATGGGATATGTGTGTTTACATCCGTGAAATATGATTGTCTCATACCTTGTCAAAAGTTAAGTTTTTCGTATGTCGATATGCATGTATTGATTAAAGAATGAATGATCTTTTGATATTACAAAAGTTTGAAGCCTATTATGTCATTATGCAAATATTTATGGAAGATATGATGCACTTTTATTTACGAGGATTATGTTTATTGTGCAAATAGTGATGGAAAATAGAATGAATCATTGTCTATTCCACATTATTGATCTTCCCTGACCATATTTTATGTATATACTGTGAGGCTCTGTAAGTACTCTTATGTCGAGCAATTCCGATTAGATTAATTATTGGTTATCTTGTAGTTAATCTAATTGAGTATGTTTGGATTCAAATTCATATTCGTATGTGATTTGTTATGTCCAAAGAAATCCTTCTTTTCTTATGAAATTAAGGTCGCTCTTGTTGTTCTTTCGGGAATGACATTTATGGGGGAGAGTTCTTAATTGAACTTGTGCTTAATTGCAAAATCTTTGTGGGGAGTGAAGCTGTGGAATATTATAGGAGTTAACTTGTATCTTTATAAACTCCTTGATGAAAGAATTTAGCTTCGCCTATATGATTGCATCTAAAAAAGTTGATATGTACTTTCTTTTGGTCATGAAATGTCTCTATGGAAATTTTCATTAGGATCCCGTTTTCATACCTTTGCCAATTTTATTGACAAAAAGGGGGAGAATTAATGTGTAGCTCACACTACAAATACATATGGTTTTCGGATCATTATGTAAGGGGGACTGGTTTCCATGTGAGATGGAGTATTAACTAAGGAGGAGTGATACATATCACCATAGTATTGTTGTCGAAGTTGTGATACAATTGAGCTTTGATGATATATAATAATACTATGACGATGTATAAGAATGATTGAGAATTCTTGTTTTCTCATTGTTATAGCTACGGATTTTCAATAGCGATGATGCTAAACTTACAACCTTTGGAATCATTGGAGTACTTGGAAGTGACGAAGATTTTGAGTAATGTTGAAGATTAGGCATGTGGAAGAAGAGCTACAAAAGTTTATTTATTTATTTTTATATTCCATATTTATTGATAGTTTTGTCACTAAAATTGACAAAGGGGGAGATTGTTAGAGCACTGCTCTATCGAACTCGCATGTGTTGCTATCTCAAGCATGTTTGTCAATGTTAGTGATCAAAACTATAAGTCTTGATTTCTAGTCTACTATAGCTAAGTCTCGGACTAGGATAAAAAGTGTAATTGAGCTCAAGAACTCCATGGCGATCATCATATAAGACGAAGGACTACTCAAGGAACTTGTGGATCTTCATCGAAAAAAATGTATGTGGAGACTTGAACTTATCTATCACTCAAAAGTATATCTACTCTATCTCCTATCTTGAGACAAAAGTCGTTTTGCTATATATACTTTGATTATACACATTTGCTATTTCGAGCCGAGTTTATCTCGCTAATCTATTTCTCGAAATATGTGTTGGTAAGCTTTTTCTTTGGCCAAGTTCATCTTTATCTAGTGACGAAAGTCATGTTATATTTCAGTTACTAGAAAATGGCTTTGACGAAAAATGGTTTGTGAATAACAACTATATAACATCCTCTAAGAATGTTTCAATGATTGAAATGAGAGTTTAGACTATATAACCATTGTGGGATATAAGCATTGTGTGGAAAAATATACATGTATAAGTCCTTATTCCTTGAACCAAAGTATGCGTACTTTGCTACTCAGGAAAACCGGAACAGAGTCCGCGAACCCAATCCGCGTACTGTCGGAGGTTCCCTTCCCGAGAAAATCTGCTTAAGTTTGTAAACTTTTACAAACTTATTCCGAGTACTTAAGTCCGCGTACTTAGGTTTGTTATTTTCTAAAAGCGATTATTCGTGAACTTATACTTATATTAACTAAGGAATGTAAGTTTGCAAACCGTGACTATAAAGTTCTTGAATCGATTCGAGTGAATCAAATCATTTTTGCTTCGATTATGTCTTGTATACTTCTATAATATTTAAACAATTGAACAACTCTCTAACTAGTTCATTTGAGTCATTTGAACTAGTTATGGTAAAGAAGAATATGGTTAATATGAAAGTGGTCATATGGCTAACCTTTTGGTTAACTACTGTTGAACCAAAGAATGTACATATTTGGGTACGGTTACACAAACCTAAAACGTGCATTTAATTTGAGTGTAACAAGCTAAGTTTTCTATCTAACAGTTGAAAGATATTATCTTGAATCTTATCAGGTTTTCATCTAACGGTGAATATTGAATGCTTTGTTAATAGGATAACATTGATTGCAAACCCTGATTTGAAAGACTATATAAGGGTGAACTATAGAAACTGTGAAACCTAATCCCCACACCTCCTATGTGATATTAGTTATATAAGCTAGAGTCGATTCTCCTTTAACCTTAGGTTCTCATGGAGACCCTATAGGTTAACGACTTAAAGACTTCATTGGGATTGCGAAGCTAGACCGATACTAATTTCTTGTAGTTGTGTGATCTGATTTTTTTATTTATATCGTATTGAGTACAATCGTAATGATTGGATTAAGTTTGATATCTCTGATAGGCAAGATATAAAAGTAATCACAAACATCTACGTCTCATCGTTTGTGATTCCACAATATCTTCTTTCGCCATGTAGATTAAGATTATTGTGAGGTGATTGATAATACTAGTATGTTCTCCGGGAATATAAGTCTGGGTTATCAATTGGTTCTTGTTCACCTTGATTTATCAAAATATTGAACAAAACTCGCAGGTATTTCTGTGGGAGACAGATTTATCTATTACCGTAGACTTTTCTGTATGATACAAATTTGTTTATTAAAGTCTTCGACTTTGGGTCGTAGCAACTCTCAGTTGTGGGTGAGATCATCTAAGGGAATCAAGTGCATAGTATCCTATTGGGATCAGAGACGTAAGGAGCGCAACTGTACCTTGGATCAGTATGAAATTGATTGGGGTTCAACTACAGTCCATACCGAAGTTAGTTTGTAGTAGGCTCGTGTCTATAGAGGCTTAATACAGTGTGTGTTCAATATGGACTAGGTCCCGGGATTTTTTTGCATTTGCAGTTTCCTCGTTAACAAAACTTCTAGTGTATGTGCTATTTTTTTTCCGCATTATATTTTGTTATATAATTGAAATATCACAGGTTGTGCGTTTTATCGATAAATTGTGAAATCCAACCTCTGGTTATTGATTGGAAATTGATTGATCTTTGAACATTGGTCTTTGGTACCGTTTAAGTGTTTTATCTTATATTCAATTAGACTCGTAGATTTCTATTTGCTTGAGTAAGAATATAATCAAGAAAGAGAGATATAACTCTTTGATATAGTTTATTAAGATTGAGTCTAGTTGATTCTCTTGAAAGTATATTGGAGTTAGTCCATACAGATTTCTAATCGAAATATTGGGTGTGGTTGTTAGACCCCCGCTTTTTCAAAGACATCCAATGCCGAGCAACTGGAAACACCTTACAGCTTGCAAATTTTTGTAAGAGAATTATGAATGTTCAATTGACAGGAACTATAAGATATAATAACAGAAGTATTGAATGGATGTGGCTGTACATTTATAGTCTTGATATGTGTCTTGTACCCTTAGGCAAACTATCTCTATCAGTCAATTCAATAAACAGCTTACTAGCATCTTGAATTCCAAAACGATCAACAACACACACAAGAACCATCAAATGTATATCCCAAAAATTTGATTCATACCTAAGGTTAGGAAGTAATTGAATATTTAACTGCTCATAAGAAATCCAAGATGGAACTGCATACTTACCTTGATCATATATCCATCATGAAATTATCTTACTCCAATAACCATTGTCAGTATTTTTAAAAATTATCAATCCACTTTGCAGAAGTTGCACTACTCTCCCACGATCAAAAACTCTACAAAAAATTAAGTTATATAACGCTCCACTAAAATTTGAAAAACCTGAAGTAGACCCCATCTCATTCCCATCTTTCGTGAGCCTGAAGAGGACAAGACTATCTCTAACTGAACCTCTAGTGCAGGGTCATGCCCATTCACCTCCACATCGTCAACCAATTTCCATGAACCTTTACTTAAGACTTCCAATTGCTTAAAAGCTTTAAATGTAAGTAACTGATTGTTTTCTTGACACAAGTTGTTTTCAAAGCACTTAAGTGAGGTATAACCCATGTAAATCCAGCTGACACTTATTACTCTCCAAGAACCGGTAGCTTCAACAGTCATGATAACATGAATTCCCACTTCACTTATACGAGATATTGTCCTGCTATAATACTCCTTTGCTTTACAAATCAACCTCAACAGATAGCTGGAACATAAGTGAGAAAAGTGGCATTCATATAACAACTGAAAATGTAAGAAGAATCCATTTCCTGATAGATAAAATTGAGTTCTGGCACATATAGGAACCGAGAACATAAACACTAGAAGAAATTTAAACTCCTTCAAAACAATATGTAATGCATAGAATATCCAAATCCCCACTTGTAGATTCTTACCAGCGACATTACCCACAAACACGTAAGAAGTAATAACACAGATTTTGGAATTATTTATATCATAAGAAGAACACCTCACAACATAATCAATTTCTTTACCATGATCATATAAGAGTCGAATATAATTATCAATGGACGAAATATCCCATACTAAAGTAAATTGAAATTGATTTAGGCGTGTGATTAAAAAAGACCTGATAAAGTTGATGAAGATAGAAAAAAATTGATTTATGTTATCTCCATCAATAAACTTCCAATCCTCAAACTACCGACGTTCATCCTTATAATTTAGACTTAATGTATTAAAATTATTTAACTCATGAGATAAAACTCTTGTACTCTTAATATTCACCATAAAATTAGTACCAGGAATGAAAGGTTTACCCTCATGTAGTTACAAAAACGTTGAATTTCCATTGTGTTCCTGACTTCAACTACATCACCATCTACATCGGCTATAAGATGAGTTAATCTTATTACATCAATGGTTGAATAGTATTTTTCTTCATCGAATAAAAACGACGAATTAATCAACTCAAAATCGAGAGATTCATCTCCTGCTACTAATGAATTTGAAGGGGTTTGACTGAAATCAGTTATTACTTCCTCTATGACAATATCCTCCTCCCTATTTATAGCTTCAAGATCCCCAATTTCTGGTAGTGATTCCAACTTGTTCTCGGTGATGAAAATGAGAAGATCCGTTCGCAGAAGATTAAATTCTCGATTTGGAGAGTCCCTATTCAAGAGTATATTTACAGACTTCATTCTCAGATAAAATAATCCGTAGTATACTACCTTTATAGCTTCATATTGAGTTTTTTCTAAGATATCAAACCTAGTGGTTGATTCTACAATTTCTTCTCGACTCTTCATGGTAAGGTCACTCAAGAAAGAGTGCTCTGATACCAATTGTAAGGACCTGCCTTACAAATTATCACATGAACAACTCAAAATCTCTAAGGATATAGATTGGATTGGGCAGAACAGAATTTCAGAGAGAAAAGATAATTTTACTGATAATTTTTCATGATGAGTTCTACAAGCAGAGAAGGGAATATAAAGACTAACCTAAGCCAACAACACGTGTGGCTCATACAGTGACTAATAAACATGATTAGCAACGACTAACTATGGGTTAATTACCACTAACCCACTCAGATACCCCATAGTAATAGGTCAGCCCTTAACTACTCAGGAACTGTGACAACAGGTTCCTGACAGAAGAGAGGCGGTCGGTGATCACGACAACATCTTATTGGTTGCCTAAAATTAGATCTAGGCCGGTCGATTCGGCTAGCGAAGTTGGACCGCCGAGATCTTTTTGCAATAGTAATGAGTTGCCGCTGGCCGTAATGAGGCTGTTATGACCGTGTGGCCAACCTATTTTGAGATAACGGTTTTAGGTGTTATCTGCGGGCTGGAAGCAATTTGATTGGCCATGGCTATAGCCGGTCCGCTGGTGAGCATATCCTACCTTGCCTATTGATTATAATTAAATCTAGGCTGGTCGATTCTGCCGGCGAAGTTGGACGACCACGATTGATTTAAGACTGTCATATGCGGTCTTAGTTCCATTGAAACCTTTTCATCAGCGCGGTTGGACCACCTTTGGCTAGCGGTTAGGGTTGTTACTAGTGTGCTATAAGAATTCCGATTGGTTGGAATAACAGTGGGCCCGCCAGTGAGTATCATGGAGCTTGTCTGGATATGCTGGGAGATGGACAGGCTCGTCGAACTGGCTGGCCAAAAGGTCGTGATCGTTTTGAGACTGACATGGGAAGCCTATGTGCTATGTTCAATTCCTTAAGGAATTAAGCGTGTCGACCAGCTGACTTCTACCTTCAATTAAAGGTGTAGGCTGCACATTTAGAGCGATTTGATTGGTTGATGATAAAGAGAGGCCGACAACCAACAAAATAGAAGAAGGAGCACCATCCAAAGGAATCTTGAGTTAGGGAGAATTGGCCGTCCAAGGGGCGCGGCCAAGCCCTTTCCGCCATGACTCCAGTTGGTCACGGTATCCTCTTTTCTTTATGTTTCCCATTTTTAGTAGGATTTGTTCCTACTAGTTCCATGATAAATCAATTTCCTAGTTTGCCTAGGTTTGGTCTCGACCAATAGGGTTCGAGATGTTGCGCAGGCCGCGAAAAACCTAATTAGGTTAAAATTTTGAACTTTGCAAGCTGACAACACAAAATTAATGAATTTTGTGTGTTGACAAAAAATTACTAATTTTATTCTCAGGGAGCAGCGCAGTTTTTGTGTGCTTCTGATTGAGTACTTTCATGCAGATCTTAATCCTGACACTTCGGGAGGTTCATGCTACTCAGCTACGAGCGAACATTAATTTTCATGTCATGTCAATATTAAGAGTTTAGCTGGGGACCATAGCATAGGAAAAATACTCATCAAGCCATACATTAGTGAATAATGCAGGCGGGAGATAAAATTTATAGAATATCTGGGATTGTTGCTACATGCACCATTCTGGATGAATTTTATATATAAATATACTGAATTTCTCAATATATATGTAAGTAAAGAGGCCTTGGAGCTTATTACTTTTAAATGGCTCTGTTTCTTTGCAGAACGATGACACGTTAAATACAGGGTTTCACAATTTTATCCATGAACTAAAAACCACCATCAATAACATCACACTAGAAATGTTCGAATTATCTCTTGGAATGTTCAAGGAATAGGTAACTCGCTAACCCAGAATTACCTTTCTGACTCAATCAAAGACAAAAACCCAGATATCCTTTTCTTATATAAAACAAGAAAATGTAAGAACGGTTGTGAACCCAATTATCACAAAGTTAGAATATAAAAAAAAATTCATTGTGGATCCAATTGGTACTGCTGGGGTTATTGTGGTAGCATGGAAAATAGGAATTAATCTGAAGGTGGGTAGGTTCTCAAAAAAGCTTAATTAACTGTCACATTAAAGATATGGTGAGTGGTAGGGAAAACACAATTTCTTATGTGTATGGCCCTTCAGAATGGAATAAGAAATACAAGTTATGGAATTCCATGGTGAAAACGGATACTTCAATGAACCGGGAATGGTTACTCATAGGGGACCTCAACCTTACTTTGAAAGAACAAGACAAAAGAGGGATAAGTGATTTCAATAAAACTAGAGCTAACAAGTTCATATACAACTTGGAGATGGAAAGCCTGGCTGATCTGGGATTTTTGGGGTATCCATACACTTGGAGCAATAGAAGGAAAGAAGAGGCTCTAACTGAGGCGAGACTGGATAGGGCGATGGAAAATGGAGAATGGTTGGGGAATAACAGTAGAGCTATTGTCACTCATTTAATGGGGGTGGGCTCGGATCATATTCTGATCATGATCAACTCTAGAAAATATCAAAAAGGAGGAAACAACCCGTTCAGGGTGATGGGTACTTGGCTCAAGGAACCAGAATGCATGAATTTGATTAAGGAGAGCTGGAAGAACAAAACTGGAGGAAGTAGGGCTCATAGGCTAGTCAAGAAACTTAAGAGTACTAAACAGGAAATATATAGATAGAACAAAAATTCATTTGGTGACATAAACAAGCACCCGATAAGAGCCAAAAACAACCTTTTACAGGCTAGTTCCAACACCAACCTTCGAAACAGAAGTATTGTGATTAGGAAATGTGAGAATAAAGTGGAGCATTGGTATAAGGTGGTGGAGAATTTCTGGAAAGACAAGAGCTGTGAGAAAGATGCCAAGCTAGGGGACAGAAATACTGCATATTTTCATAGGAAAGAAGTAAACATATATAGGAGAAATAGGATTGAAGCATTAAAAGACAACTCAGGTAATTGGGTAGAAGGAAGTGAGAAGGTCAATGAGACTATTACAACCTATTTCAAAATAGTTTCCTCAACATCTAATACGGATACTGAAAATACCTATCTAGATGACATTCAACCCATCATTTCATAAAAAAAAACAATGACATGCTGACTGAGATACCTAATCTGGAAGAAGTGAGAGGTGTATTATTTTCCATGGAGCCTAACAAAGCACCGAGACCTGATGGGTTCACTCATATGTTTTTCCAGATGAATTGGGAGGTAGTGCAGAAGGAGGTGTTTGACATGGTGGAGAGTTTCTTTACTTAAGGGTTCATCTTAAAACAGATAAACACCACCTTCATCACCCTTATACCCAAGATAGAGTACCAACAAGCTTCCAGTGATTATAGACCCATAAGCCTAAGTAATATCATATACAAGGTCATATAAAAAATCATAGCTAATAGGTTAAAAAAACTTCTCCCAAACATCATCTCTCCCTACCAAGCAATATTCATCCAAGGTAGACAGATCTCGGATAACATCTTCTTGGCTCATGAGATGATACATACAATGAGATCTCAAAGAGGTAGTGAATTTCCCATGAGCGTTCGATAGAGTGGAGTGGAACTTCTTGGGTAGGATTTTGAACAAACTAGGCTTCAGTAACCGTTGGTGTAAGCTAGTATATCAATACATCAGTACGGTGTCAGCTTTAGTCATATTAAATGGGGTGTCTTGTGAGAAATTCACCCTAACTAGAGGCTTAAGGAAGGGAGATCCGTTATCTCCCTACGTTTTCATAATTTTTATGGAAGTGATGTCTAGGTCGATTTTTAAAGCGAGCTGAACCTTATTCATGGGATAAAGGTGGGACAAAACGCCCCTCTAATATCTCACTTATTGTTTTCTAAAAACTTGCTAGTCTTCAGCACCGCCAGTAAAAAGGAAAGTGCTAGCATCTTAAAAGTGCTAACTGAGTTCAGCTCGACTTCAGGTCAATTAATCAATATGGAGAAATTTGGTGTTTTCTTTAGTCCTAATTCCCATAAGAACACCATTAATACACTAGGTGTAAATAAAATATATCTTAATGACAAGTACTTAGGTTCACCGCTTTTTACCCATACGTCTAAAATCAAATCTTGTCAATTCATTCTAGATAGAGTTGGTGGTAACCTGCAGGAGTGGAAAGGGAAACATTTGTCTTGTGCATTTAAATGAGTCATAATCTAATCTTCCTCGTCAATAGTTCTTATATATCAAATGAAGTCTTTGAGATTGCCAGTCGCGGTGACTGGTAACATATATAAAATGCATCACGATTTCTTTTGGGGAAAGAAAGGGGTGTACCTGAAAGCTTAGACTGCAGTCTGTTAGCCTAAGAGTATGGGAGGAATGGGTTTCTTGAATCTAAGGATGTTTAATTCAACCATGTTAGCTAAAGACAGTTGGAGGTTGTTGAAGAAACTAGATGGACTGTGGGGATCAATTTACAAGCACAAGTATTTCCCGGATTCAATCTTGTTGAACAACAACTATAAATGCTCTGACAAAGACTCATGGGTGTGGAAAAACTTGATGAAGGAAGTTGGGAAGATAAAGGAAAATACTGAATGGATTATGGGAGATGGGAAAACAATTAGAGTATGGAAAGATTTGTGGTATCCAGGCTAGCAAGGGGAGTTGGTTGAACCCTTAAACCAAAATAAAAAGATCACTTTCCTGGAGGAGCTGATGACACAGCAAGGGAGACAGTGGGTTTGGGACCAACAAAAACTGGGTAGTTACTTTGAGCCACATGTATGTGATCAGATTAAACTGATTAGGATACACAAGGATATGAGGGGTGGTTTAAGATGGAAGTTGGAAGAGAATGAGAAGTTCTCAACAAAGCCTTGTATAAAAATCTTATTCAAAAAGGCCAACCGGAAAATCTGGAGATGAAGAGTTTTGGACAAAGGTTTGGGGAATGAATACAATTCCAAGAGTTAAGAAGTTTATTTGGAAATGTATACATTGTATTCTACCTTTAAACTAGAGATTTGCCAGGAATGTGCCGCATATCAACACGATTTTCCCCGTATGTGAAGCAAGAAGAAACTCTTTCCCATATTTGTATGGACTGTGATTTCATTGTTAATGTTTTGAGATATTTGGGGGTTAATTATCCGTAATTGCTTTACTAATAATCAACCTGATTTCCATTGCTGGCTGCAGGATTGGTTCTGTAAAGGAAAGGTGGATAGGCTAGGAAACTTAGAATGGGTTGAAATTTTGGAAATCACTTGATGGGAGATACGGAAAAGTAGATGCGACCTAGTCTTTAGAAATATAAAACCTAATCCCAAAAGAACAGGGGATAATATAACCAATATGGATAACTGTAGTAGAAGAAATAGGAGAACTGAAGAACATAATTCCGAGGTTCAAATTATAGCAAATAATAAACCCTTAAATACTAACCTTTTAGCTGTAAAAATTAACGTAGATATGAAGCTCTGTATTGACACTAAGGAGGGGGAATATCTCTAATGCTCTCTGATCATGCAGGAAAAATCTCTGAAGCAAGATGCAAAGGCGTTGAACCTAGCGCAGAGGAAGTGATAAAGGAGGAAGCAACTTCCATGACAATCCAGTGGGAATATCGGCTAAATCATCCGCATGTTGAAGTTGAATGTGACAATATGAAAGTCCTGGAAGCTATTAAAATCTAGCTAAGGGAGGTAGAAAAAGACACACAAAGGATGTATGCAGGCAGCAGGAAGAACTTTTTATTATGTAATAGGATTTAAAGGAACTTAGTCTGCTTCCGGCTTCTGAAAAAAAATTGGCAGGAAAGTTATCTAAATTTTGTCTTGAACAAAAACTCAGTAAAGAGTGGAAAGAACCTCTAATCAACTCTTTCTTAGTTTTGTTGCTTGAGGAAGGCAGAGGAACAAATTATGCTATGTAAGTTTCAGGGAACACTTGGTTATTTATTTAAAAAAAAAAAGGCATGAGGGGTATCCAATTCTACTTAATCAACAATGTTGAGGTTGAAAAAGCGGGGGTCTAACAACTACACCCAATATTTCGAATTAGCAATCTGTATGGACAAACTCCAATATACTTTTTGGAGAATCAACTAGTCAGTCAGACTTAATCTAGATAAAAGTATATCAAAGGATTTATATTTCTCGCACTTGATTTGATCTTTACTCAAGCAAATAGAAATCTGCGAGTCTTTATCAAATACAAGGAGATAAGTTGGATGGTACCAAAGACCAATATCCCAGTGTTAATCAATTTAAATCAACAACAAAAAGGTCGGATATTCTAATTGATTGAACAACGCATAACCTGTACTATTTCAATTATATAACAAATATAATGCGGAAAAGAAATAACACAGACACCATAATTTTGTTAAAGAGGAAACCGAAAATGTAGAAAAACCCCGGGACCTAGTCCAGATTAAACATACACTATATTAAGCCACTAGAAATACTAGATTACTCCAAGCTAACTTCGGTCTGGACTGTAGTTGAACCCCAATCAATCTCACATGGATCCAACGTATAGTTATGCTCCTACGTCTCTGATCTCATCAGGATATTACGTACTTGATTCCCTTAGCTGATCTCACCCACAACTAAGAGTTGCTACGACCCAAATTTGAAGACTTTAATAAACAAATCTGTATCACACAGAAAAGTCTATGGTAATAGATAAATCCGTCTCCCATGAATATACCTACGAGTTTTGTTCCATCTTTTGATAAATCAAGGTGAACATGATCCAATTGATAAACCATACTTATATTCTCGAAGAACAACTCAGTATTATCAATCACCTCACAATAGTCTTAATCGACGCAGTGAAAAAATATATTTTGGAATCACAAATGATGAGACGAAGATGTTTGTGATTACTTTTTATCCTTCCTATCGAAGATAGATATCTCAAGCAAATTATTACAATTGTACTCGTACGATAGAAAAATCAAGATCAGATCACACAACTACAAGAAAAGTAGTATCAGTCTGGCTTCACAATCCCAATGAAGTCTTTAAGTCGTTAACCTGGTTTAGAAGAATAAACCAAAGGTTAAAGGAGAATCGGATCTAGCTTAGCACAACTAGTATCGAACAAAATATGTGGGGATTAGGTTTCCCAGTTGCTAGAGTTCTCCCTTATATAGTCTTTCAAATCATGGTTTGTAATCAATGTTAGCTTAGTAACAAAACATTCAATATTCACCGTTAGAATCTGATTAGATTCAAGCTAATATTTATCAACCGTTAGATCGAAAACATAGCTTGTTATACACACATGTAATGCACGTTTGTAGGCTTATGTAACCGTACCCAATGGATAGCCATATGATAAATTTCATATCAACCATATTCTTCTTCACCATAACTAGTTCAAATGACTCAAATAAACTAGTTAGAGAGTTGTTCAATTACAAGGAAATCTCATGTACTACATAAGACACAGTTGAAGCAAAAACGATTTGATTCACTCAAATCGGTTCATGAACTCTATAGCCACGGTTTGCAATATCATTCCTTAGTTTATAAAGATAAGTTCACAAACATCGTTTTTAGACATAATCTACTCAAGTTCACGGACTGGGTTCGCGGATGGAGTTCACAAACTCCAGCAGAAATTCTCGGGTCGAGAACTTCCGCCATTTCGCGGATTGGGTTCGCGGACTGAGTTTGCGAACTTAGCTCACGCACTTCTCTGGTTCTCCGACAATATGCGGATTGGGTTCGCGGACTCTGTTCTGGTTTTCCTGGGTAGAAAAGTACGCAAACTTTGGTTAAAGGAATAAGGACTTATACATATATGTGTTTCCAAAACAATTCTTATATCCTCCAATGGTTATATAGTCTGAACTCTCATTTCAATCATTGAAATATTCTTAGAGGACACTATATAGTTGTTATTCACAAACCATTTTTCGTCAGAGCAATTTTCAAAGTGATTGAAACTTAACATGAATTTCGTCACTAGGTAAAGATGAACTTGGATAAAGCTAAAGCTTTACTAACACATATTTAGATAAATAGATAGGCGAGGTAAACTCGGCTCGAAATACCAAATGTGTATAATCTTAGTCTATACAGCAAAACGACTTTCGTCTCAAGATAAGAGATAAATAGAATATTGAGTGATAGATAAGTCAAGTCTCCACATACCTTTTAGTCGATGAAGATCCACCAGTTCCTTGAGTAATCCTTCGTCTTGTATGATGATTGCCATGGAGTTCTTGAGCTCAACTACACTTTCTATCCGAGTCCGAGACCTTAGATATAGTAGACTAGAAATCAAGACTTATAGTTTTGATCACTAATATTGACAAACATGCTTGAGATAACAACATGCGAGTTCGACTGAGAAATGCTCTAACAATCTCCCCCATTGTCAATTTTAGTGACAAAACTATCAATACGTATGGAACACAAAAAATATATAAATAAACTTTGTAGCTCTTATTCCACATGTCTAATCATCAACATTACTCAAAATCTTCGTCACTTCCAAGTACTCCAATGATCCCAAAGTTCGTAAGTTTAGCATCATAGTTGTTGAAAGTCCATAGCTATAACAATGAGAAAACAAGAGTTCTCAATCATTGTTATATAGTGTCACAGTATCATTATACAACGTCAAAGTCTAATTGCATCACAACTTCACCAACAATACTATGGTGATATGTCACTCCGGCTTAGTCAATACTCCATCTCACATGGAAACCACTCCCCCTTACATAATGATCTGAAAACCATATGTATTTGTAGTGTGAACTACATATTAATTCTCCCCCTTTTTGTCAATAAAATTGGAAAAGGTGCAAGAACGGGATCCTAATGAAATTTACGTAAGAGATGTTTCATGACCAAAAGTAAGTATATATCATCTTATTTATATGCAATCATAAAGCCAAAGCAAAATGCATTCATCAAGGAGTCTATAAAGATACAAGATAACCCCTATAATATTCCACAACCGAACTCCCCACAAATATTTGGCAATTAAGCACAAGTTCAATTAAGAACTACCCCCCCCCCCCCCCCCCCCCAATAATATGTCATTCCTGAAAGAACAACAAGAGCGACTCTAATTGCAATAGAAAAGAAGGATTTGTTTGGACATAACAAATCACATACAAGTACGAATTTGAATCCAAAAAAAATATTCAATTATATTAACCGTAGAAGAACCCATGATTAATTTAACCAAATATGCTCAACACAAGTAAACTTATGGAGACTTAAAAAACTCAATTAGAGTAATCACGAGAGAACCCATAATTATTCTAACCGGAATACACAACCAAACTAATCACAAAAGTAATCAATTTAATTGTTCATACTCGACATAAGAAAATCTATGGAGCAATGACTAAGTTAATCATCAAAATAATCAACCCAGTCAAAAACGCTCAAACATAAGAACACTTACGAAGTCATAACTAAATAACCAAACAAGATGATTAATTTAGTTCAATATGCTCAACATAAAGTATCTTACTGATAGACGCATTTATGTGTCTAAATTGTCCTCAGTGTCTCGATTTTTGTACTTATTATGGTGTTTTTATGTTTGTGTAGGTGTTTTTGGAGGAATACACTTGTGTGGAAAAAGTTGCTAAAAAAGTGTTATTTGGACCCCATGAGAAAATTGCTAAAGGCACCCAACATTTGGATAAGGGCACCCACTGGTTATCTGGCACCCACGGATTTGGATAGGGGGCACCCCTTCTTCTTTAGTTGAAAACGTGTTTTGGCGGGAATTCTCGGTTTAAATATCCAGTTCATGGGTACATTTTGCTATGATTGTTTGAGGAAGATTTGGTCGGATTTTTATCTTGCTTCGGATATATACCAGCATGTTATAACAAAACAGAGTTGGTAAGTGCATTCATTTCGATTAAATCACGCAATCTCTTCAAACAGAGAGGAAGATATCGTGGACTCTCTGTGGAGTTATTTTAGGAAGCTGCATGTATTTTGGAAGAGTTTGACTCAATCTTGTACTAGTTTGTATCCTGGAATTATCCTAGTGAATCAGATCAAAAATGGAATTATCCTAGTGACAGACGTGTGAAGAATAATAATGAGGAAATAATATCCGAGAATTATTACGATAATATTTGGAGTTATTGATGTGATTTTGAGGCGTTGTCGACTATTTATTGAGTTCTGAGAAGTTTTAGGATGGATGGGGAGTTTGGGGGAGAAGAACGGAGCGAAATCGAGAGCTGGTTAGAATATTTTTTCTGCTGCTGTGATCATCAAGAACACGAAGAACAGACGGCTCAAAACAGTCGTTAAAAACTGTCATATATTCACAGCCTTAGCAACAGTTTCACATCGACATTTGAACAGTAACCGCGACAGTTTCTTTATATCGTTCTGTAACAGTGTCATTTGCAACAATTATAATCGTTACAAATTGCTGTTTTCATATATTTTCATCCTTGTAAGCAACTTTTGAGCAATGAAAAATTATTTTGAGCGTGTTTCCAACATGAGGAGCTAAACCCATCCTCTGGGGTGATGGAGGAAACCAAAATTCATCATGTGATAAATCTATTTAATTCTTTATTTGACTATTTGCATTAAACTAAAATTAGAAAAAGATTTTTCTTAATTAATTGTCATTTCGTTTGATGGTTTATGCTTAGGATTAATTCTTTTGATATGCCATGCTTAAGATTTACAATTAATATTTTAAGAATCTACCTTAGGCAAAGAAATAGAGTCAAAATTCTTATAGAATGAGCTATAATGGTTTAGAATAAATAAGTGAATCACATGAATTTGAATATTTGGTGGAATCCTAGCCCCAGTCTCTCCTTAATTTTCACAACACTTTTTAATCTAGTTTGTTATTTTTATTTATAAAAAATTAAAGTCTAAAAAATCTTCCTTCACAAGTCTCAAAGAACCTTTTTACTACAACATCATTGATAAATATCATCAATTTTTGGCGCCGTCGACACGGAACTTGTCTTTAGGCTAGAGTTTTTAGATTTTTATTTGTTTTTATTTTCTTTGTTCTTCTTTACATTTTTGTTTTGTCTTTTTACTACAGATTTTGGAATTTGGAGCGAAAGAAAAATTTGCCAAAGCTTTTGGTGAGTACTTAAAGATTTGGAGTTAAAGACAAAACAAAAGGAGCGAAAGAAGAAGATTTTTTTTTATTATAAAAAGAGAGAAAAAAAAGAGAGTTTAGTTTTTTTAGATTGTATTAGGATTTCTCTATTCTTGTAATTTTCTTTTTCTTTAGCACTTTACTTTTTGGACTTTGGACTTGGACATTCTTTTATTTTTAAACCCTATGGAAGGGTTGTTTAAATATTAAACTATTTGCAGAGAAGGACGGTGATTACGATATCACCTCGGCCCCTCGGGTTCGTACATGACATAGGAGTCGTGGCCCGAGTCGACTACAACGGTTCATCCCCCGTCTGGTACGGGAGGTAAGTTTGTCGAAACACTCGCGAATCCCTTGTTAGCGAGTTACTGTATTCCTTCGTTTGCATATATGTCGAGGAACTGAAAACGGCTGTTTTAAATTCCTAGTAAAGGGCAAGGACTGGCCATATAAGATAAGGGTTCAGATTTCATCACCGTTATCTTCTTGCCCGCCTTAGGAAAATGATAGTTAACGCAAACCTAAACCTTAAAATTTGGAATAGAACGAGACCGATAGGGTAACGATCTTAATAGGAAAGTCGTTCGAAAAATATTGGTTACTCTTTTGAGCATGCTTTGAAGTTCATGATGGTTTCTGAAAGTTGAATGCGTGACTGCGCCACCTTGTAACGCGGTGAGGCCTTGGGTATCAAAGCTCCACGTAGCTTCCCTCGCCTCTATTCAACATACTTAAACTCGGATTGATTCCAGAGGGGTTTGATCAGATTGTAACGAATTCCCTTTCGAAGGATTAGAAGCTGGTCTAGAAAATAATCTAAGTGGAGCCATCATGCTTTTTGTTTGCTAGAAATCAGTAGGTTTGCTGTGGTTGAGTCAGCCTTGTTTGTGTTTGCATAGAACTTCCCTTCCTTTTAGGATTTTTCTTTTTAATTTTGTTTTTCTAGTGTATTCCCAAGGTCATTAGAGAAAGGGCTTGGAAAAGAGACACTCTAGGTCGTTTGATTAGTGAAAAACCTAGTAGTTCTTCTTGTGAAGGGGGGGAGCTCGAAGACTCTTCTTTTGAGAGCCGCATTTTTGGAAACTTCAGTTTTGAGAATCTGTCTCTTCGTGAGGAAAGTACCCTTAGTACTTCAGTTGTGCCAGCAATGGCTACTTTGAAAGATTACATGTACCCAACTAGGTCCAACCGGGCATCACACATTAAATTTCCAGCCTCTACGGCTACGTATGAGTTGAATCCTGGTATTCTTCAGATGGTCCCTATATTCTTAGGAAAAGACGATGAAAACCCCTACTTTTATGTTAGGGACTTAGAAGAAGTTTGTGGAACAATTAAGATTAAAGATGTTAGTGATGAAGTCGTGAAACTTAGGATGTTCCCCTTTTCCTTAAGGGATAAAGCCAAGTCTTGGCTGAATAATCTACCATCTGGGTCTATAGAAATATGGGACCAACTTACTGTTGCTTTCTAATTAAAGTGGTTCCCAAAGCATAAAACCGCATCCTTTAGGCAGAAAATTATTTCCAGTATGCAACAAGAAGGAGAATCCCTTTATAGGTTTTTAGAGAGATTTAATGATATTTTGTCGCAATGTCCTCACCATTTCGAAAAAATGAAACTAGTTGAAATTATGTATGAAGGTTTAGTCTATTTGACCAAAGCCATGGTCGAGTCTATGTGCGCTGGTTTATTCACGAGTAAAAGCGTTGATGATGCATTTTCCTTCTTAGAAGATGTAGCTGAAAAATCCCAACAGTGGGAGCCTTGTGTTGAACCCCCTAAAAGACTCTTGGTCAATATAAGTAGCACCAATGTGGTAGATACAAGCTTTGGGTCAGATGCTAAGTTTGATGCTTTGTCTAGAAGGTTAGAAGCTTTGTAAATGGGTCAGTCTAAAAATAGGTCATTTGTTGAACCTAATGATAGAATTAGAGCCTCTCAAGTCTCTATTTGTGGAGTAGAACCCAATAACTCATTTTGGGAAGGTCATGTGAGTGAAGAGCAAGCCCATGCTATCTATAACAATGTTAGGTTTGAGAACCATCAGAAGTTTGACCCATACTCAGAGACCTACAATTTTGGTTGGAGAAACCATCCTAATTTTTCTTGGTCTAAGGGCCAGAATCAAGATCATTCTAGTAATTCTCAGCCTCCCCCAGGTTTTGATTATGCTAAGAACTCTTCAGGTCAAGCCCGATTCCATAACCCTTATGAGAATAGAATGACTAGCTTAGAGGAATCTCTTAGTATATTAAAAAAGAGCCAGGATATGCTATCACAAAGCCAGGAAATGTTAATAAAGAGACAGGTTAATTTTCAAGAGGAAACCAAGCAGAATTTTAAGAATAATTCCCAGTCTCTTGCTAAATTAGAACTTCAAGTCGGCCAGATAGCTAAGTATATAAGTGAAAGAAAAGATGGAAGGTTCCCTAGTCATACTGATCCCAACCCCAAAGGAGAGAAATCGTACAATCATGTGAATTCTATTACAACCCTTAGGAGTGGTAAAACGGTAGACAATAAGGTATCCATGACAAGTGGACATACTGTAGTTCCACCTTATACTTCCCAAGAGGAGGATCCCATAGCTGAGGAAACTGAAACAATTCCTAAGGAGTCCCAAGAAATTCCTGATAGGACTACCTTTGTGCCTAGAGCCCCATATCCAAAGTTGTTAGCCCCAACAAAAAAGGAGTCGACTTTCAATGATATAATGGAGACATTTAAGCAGGAGAACATTAACATTCCATTGTTAGAAGAAATTAGACAGATGACTGCTTATGCCAAGTTCCTTGAAGATCTTTGTACACGAAAGCGTAAGCTTAATGTCCAAAAGAAAGCCTTTTTAGCTGGTCACGTAAGTTCCATTCTTCTGAACCAAGCACCCCCTAAGTATAAGGACCCTGGATGCCCCACCATATCTTGTGCGATTGGTAATCACATGGTCGATAAAGCTTTACTTGACTTAGGATCTAGTGTTAACTTACTCCCGTATCATGTTTACACCCAGCTAGGTCTTGGTAAGTTGAAACCGACTAAAATGACACTATAATTAGCTGATAGGTCTGTCAAAGTACCTCGTGGTGTCATAGAGGATGTTCTGATTAAGGTTGATAAGTTTATTTATCCAGTGGACTTTGTTGTTCTAGACACCCAGCCTGTTCAGGACCCAAGTGCTCAAATCCCGGTGATTTTAGGTCGCCCATTTTTAGCCACAGCTAACGCTGTCATCAATTGTAGGACCGGGCTTATGAACATATCCTATAGTAATATGACCACTGAACTAAATGTCTTTAATGTTATAGAAGAAGTGAATATGATTAGCACTTTAGTTCAGGATTTAGTTCAGGATAATTGGCATGACACTTTACTGGGAGACTCTTTAGATGAATTTGAGGAAACCATTCTCTTAGACCAAATGTGTGATCAATCTTTAGAAGAATCCCTTGAGTATTTTAAAGATTCTACGGACCCAGAAATCTAGGAAATAATGTTAGGTCTTTCTGAGAATAATGATGACCCTAAGTTTGGGGGTAAAGAATTAGAAGAAGCTCTTGAGTATTTTAAGGACTCTGAGGATCCAGAAATACAAGCAATAGTTAGAGGTTTGTCTGTGAGTAGTGAAAACCCTAAGTTTGGGGGTAGTGATGGTTCTTGTGATCGTCACGTATCCCTAAATGAAGTCCCTAACTTGGGACTCGAGCCTTGTGCGTCTGAGATATTACTTGAGTCTATTCAGACTCCGCAGCCCGATCCTCCTAATACTGTCCAGGAAGTGACCCAGGTATTAGAGGCCAGCATTTCAGATGAATCTCTTATCAAGACACACATATGAAGCTTCGTTATTTTCCCCAGATAAACCCAGTTGTCTTGACAGAAACCTTAGATGCGGATGTGCTCCTTCTATTTATTTTTCTGAATCAGTGTGGATATCTCATATTGGTGTTAGCTTTATTTGCCCTTATGGACCCACAAGTATTTCGGCTATTGGTGTATGACTTTGGAAGGTGAAGATCCTTTTTGAGGTATTTGATGTCTGGCTGAAGACTTCAAACTTAGCACTTCTTGGGAGGTAACCCAATACTCATGCAACACGGTAATATATTTCCTTAACTCTTTTTCTTCAAGTGGTAACAGTTTCTCCTTGTTCATGCTTTTAATATCATCTTTAGAACATTGAGGACAATGTTAGATTTAAGTTTGGGGGTATGGGAGAAACTTTTTAGTTGCAGTATTAATAAATAAACTCCAATGCCTAGAAATTTATGCTTATTAAGGTCGGCACTAACCAATCTAAGTGGATGGAAACATTTTGGTTGTAGGAGTTGAGGAACCAATATGATTAGATGGAAATATCTAGAAGAGTCTATTCATAAAAGCACAGAGCTCAGGTGTTAGAAAAAAGCATGGTAGTTTCGCCATATCCTCGTGATGGAAACATCGAAAGAATCCCGATCACTTTTTCTATTTTTCTTTTTACCATTGGTAGGGTGAAATAGAGTGTCTGAGATACATCAAAAAAAAAAATTGAGAAAAAGAAAAAAGAAATTGAGACCAGACCAACCGGAATAAATTCAATAAAGACGACCACTGGTACCCTTGTATATGCCAGCTGAGTTGACCTAGAGTTAGGATTATCGACCACTGGTTCCCTTGTATATGCCAGTGTGTTGATATTAGTCCGGACCAATATCTCAGTCCATTAGGATAGGTTCACCTTAGTGGACATCATCCACGTTTTTCTCTACATCCATCTTCTTAATCTATCCATGTGATTTGTTGACTCCGGTTTATGATGTCCAGAAACTATTTGAGTAGAGCTCTGTTACTTTATATGAATTTTAGTATGCTTGAGTGCAAACTCGTGTACAACAATTGGAATTTCGCATTAGGGTACTTCCTCCTACAGTCAATAAGTATGCCAACCAAGGAGATTCTTTAGTTCCTTCCAAGGTTCTGCGTAGATAGCTAGGGTCTGGAGTAAAGGTTATGTGGGTACACCTCTGGTAAACCCTCCGGAGACAACACTCCGCCTCTAGGGCCACCTAGCGGTTTAACAGCTTGCTGCACGTGCTAAGTGTAGTCATTTTATTTTCTAGATTAGATTTTCTCGGGACTAGCAAATAATAAGTTTGGGGGTATTTGATAGACGCATTTATGTGTCTAAATTGTCCTCAGTGTCTCTATTGTTAGTCTCGATTTTTGTACTTATTATGGTGTTTTTATGTTTGTGTAGGTGTTTTGGAGGAATACACTTGTGTGGAAAAAAGTTGCTAAAAAGTGTTATTTGGACCCCATGAGAAAATTGCTAAAGGCACCCAACATTTGGATAAGGGCACCCACTGGTTATCTGGCACCCACGGATTTGGATAGGGGGCACCCCTTCTTCTTCATTTGAAAACGTGTTTTGGCGGGAATTCTCGGTTTAAATATCCAGTTCATGGGTACATTTTGCTATGATTGTTTGAGGAAGATTTGGTCGGATTTTTATCTTGCTTCGGATACATACCAGCATGTTAGAACAAAACAGAGTTGGTAAGTGCATTCATTTCGATTAAATCACGCAATCTTGTCAAACAGAGAGGAAGATATCGTGGACTCTCTGTGGAGTTATTTTAGGAAGCTGCATGTGTTTTGGAAGAGTTTGACTCAATCTTGTACGAGTTTGTATCCTGTTGGGAGTGCGCTGGACTGATGCAAACACGAGAATCAGATAAAAAATGGAATTATCCCCGTGACAGACGTGTGAAGAAGAATAATGAGGAAATAATATCCGGGAATTATTACGATAATATTTGGAGTTATTGCTGTGATTTTGAGGCGTTTTCGACTATTTATAGAGTTCTGAGAAGTTTTAGGATGGATAGGGAGTTTGGGGAGAAGAACGAAGCGAAATCGAGAGCTGGTTAGAATATTTTTTTCTGCTGTTGTGATCATCAAGAACACGAAGAACAGACGGCTCAAGACAGTCGTTAAAAACTGTCATATATTCACAGCCTTAGCAACAGTTTCACAACGACATTTGAACAGTAACCGCGACAGTTTCTTTATATCGTTCTATAACAGTGTCATTTGCAACAATTATAATCGTTACAAATTGTTGTTTTCATATATTTTCATCCTTGTAAGCACCTTTTGAGCAATGAAAAATTATTTTGAGCGTGTTTCCAACATGAGGAGCTAAACCCATCCTCTGGGGCGATGGAGGAAACCAAAATTCATCATGTGGTAAATCCATTTAATTCTTTATTTGACTATTTGCATTAAACTAAAATTAGAAAAAGATTTTTCTTAATTAATTTTCATTTCGTTTGATGGTTTATGCTTAGGATTAATTCTTTTGATATGCCATGCTTAAGATTTACAATTAATATTTTAAGAATCTTCCTTAGGCAAAGAAATAGAGTCAAAATTCTTATTGAATGAGCTATAATGGTTTAGAATAAATAAGTGAATCACATGAATTTGAATATTTGGTGGAATCCTAGCCCCAGTCTCTCCTTAATTTTCACAACACTTTTTAATCTAGTTTGTTATTTTTATTTATAAAAAATTAAAGTCTAAAAAATCTTCCTTCACAAGCCTCAAAGAACCTTTTTACTACAACATCATTGATAAATATCATCACTTACGGAACAACAACTAAGCTAATCATAAAAATAATCAACTTTGGTTGTTTAGTGCGCAACATAAGAAACATTACGGAGCCTCACAGTAATACACAAAAAATGGATCAGGGAAGATCAATTACTGCGGAATACACAAGGATTCATTGTATTTTCCATTACCATTTGCACAATGACATATAATAGACATAATCCTTGAAAACAAAAGATTTTAACCTATCTTCCATCAAAAATTGACATAATAGGCTTAACTTTTGTATTTGTCAAAAGTTAATTCATTCCTTTATCAATATCAGCATATCAACTCATGAACGACTTTACTTTTGACAAGGTATGGGACAATCAAGTTCACGGACGCAAACACATATATCCCATAACAGTATTGCAATATATAAAACCATAAAGATTAATACTGCAATAATCATCTTCCAAACAGTTTTAGAATTTAAACAAATAAACCTAAAAACATGAAGATAAAATGGTGGACATAGCTATGTGTAATCACAATAATGGCTATTCCAAACACTAGTTATTCTTCTAAACAAAACAAGAAAAATAGAAGATTTACTAGGCAATAAGACCTTTATAGAATTCTTTATCGTCCCCGAACTCCTTGTCGTCAACAACCATTGGAACATAAGGTTCATTAAGGTAGGAGTTTATATCAATAAACCTTCTTGGATGATGTTGTTGAACCAGGGCATTCTGAATCTCATGAGTCTTATACACAAAAGCCTTTATTTGATGAATCTCTTTTTGCATCTCCTTCAACACTTCAAGAACATCAGAAAACTTCTGAGAATTTGAAGGAAATGCTCTTGGATTCCTCACATTCCTTCTTTTTTCTTTTCAATGTTAGAGCTAGCAGAGATTTTTATTTTTCCTTCATGATTGATGGCTTAACAATCAAATTAACATCCTTTCCATCGGAAGACATCATTCTTGGAGTATCCATAAACGTATGGGTTTGTGAGAGAAAATCACAAATTGCTCAACAAGTAGTCTTGGGATATAAGGAGGTTATAGAGAATGAAAAAGGAATGTAGGGTTTCGAAACCTTTAAACAGGTTCGTACACGACCAACTCTCAACCCTATGAAGAGTAGAATTGTTGATAGTAGCCTTTCTTTTGTTTGATAGACAAAAAAAAGAAGGAAAATCTAAGAAAAGAAAAAAAATAAATTCATAAAGCCCGAAGAATACAAAATCATTGTCTCTTTTGATCAGGCACATGAAACAAGATTTAAAAAACAACATAATCAAGTTGCGTTGTGGTGAACAACAATTTGTCCACCATTTTCCTCTTGAGAGGAATCCACAGACTTTTATCTATCAAAATGACTTGACCAAACTTTCTTCTAAGATGGTCTAGTCATATCCTTGGAAACTAACTTCTTAGACGAAGATAAAATCCTACATACCTCAGCGGTCTTCTGAGCAAGTTTAAGCTTCCTTGCTAAAGGATTTGCTCTTCGTTGAAGTTTTTTGATGTGACTTTGTTCGTGTTTGAACTTGTAACACCTCGAAAGTTCATGACCCTTTAAAGAACAATATGAACACGTCAAACTAGGATAAAAATCAGGCTTTTGAGATGTTCAAGTAGCTAGGCACATGGTGGAACCCGAAACATTAAAAACAGAGTTTCAAAAGGATGGGTCAACTTTATCTTCCAGAATGCTTGGATTATCTTCTGAAAGAATATCAAGATTGATGTTTGTATTGCTACAATTATCAAAATCAATATTTTTACCAAGAAGTGCAACACTTGATTTCTCGTCTTCATTAGAATCATAGTTGTCAGACATTTCATCAAGAGTTGCTGCAAGACCTTTGTTCCTAGTGTATTTTCTATGATTTAGATACTCGTTTGCAAAATGACCAAATCCCTTACACTTAAAGTACTGAGGCATATCCTCATCATCAGTTTCATCAATATCCTTATTTTTAGGAGGAACACGATTATGAGGTTTGACTGATGCCTTAGGCTTATCTCTGGAGAACCGTTAATTTCTCTTCAGTAGAAGATCCCTAAAATGGCTTGTGATCATCGAGATTGATTTGTCAAGATCTTCATCTGATGAATCTGTCTCAGAGTGATCATCTTCAGAGATATACATTTTTTTTTTACTTTTATCAAGTAATTTAGTGTCCTTTAGTGCTTTGAATGCAACATCCTTAGATTTGGATGAATGTTCATGATCAAAGATCTTAAGCTTTCCAACCAGCGTATTTCTTTTGAGACTATCAAGGTTATTTCCCTCAACGATTACATGCTTCTTAGATACGTATCAAGATGGCAGTGATCTGAGAATTTTCATCACAATGTCCTTTTTAGGAATAGTCTCACCCAATGCAAAAGATGTATTAACAATTTCAGATACTTTGTGATTAAACTCATCAATGTTTCTTCATCTGCCATACGAAGGTTTTCCTAATCGGAATTAAGGTTTTGAAGACTAGATTCCTTCTCACTGGTATTACCTTAGAATACAGTTTCTAAGATATCACAAGCTTCTTTAGACTTAGTGAAATTTGACATATGGTGCTGAAGACTTGGAGTAATGGCATTCAAACCGTAGGAATTAATTTTTCTTTGTAGCAAGTCTCTCGGTATGGATGTATTCACCAATATTCTTGGGAATATTTACATCTCCAACTGCCACAACGGGAGGATCATAGCCATTAACAACATATACCCATGATTGAAAATCACACGCTTGAAGAAAAGCTTGCATATTAATTTTCTACCATAAGTAATTAGAGCCATCGAAGACTGGTGGTACGTTTATTGAGATAACACCTGTGTCCATAGATTCAGATCACTACAAACACAGACTGATAAGGTCTTTAAACATGTTTTCCTGCTCCGATACCAATTGAAAAAATGGGGGTCTAACAACCACACCCAATATTTCGAATTAGCAATCTGTATGGACAAACTCCAATATACTTTTAAGAATCAACTAGACAGTCAGACTCAATCTAGATAAAAGTATATCAAAGAGTTTATATCTCTCTCACTTGATTTGATCTTTACTCTTAATCAAATACAAGGAGATAACTTGGATGGTATCAAAGACCAATATCCAAGTGTCAATCAATTTAAATCAACAACCAAAAGGTCGGATATTCTAATTGATTGAACAACGCACAACATGTATTATTTCAATTATATAACAAATATAATGCAGAAAAGAAAGAACACAGATGCCAGAATTTTGTTAACGAGGAAACCTGAAAAGCAGAAAAACCCCGGGACCTAGTCCAGATTAAACATACAATGTATTAACCCGCTACAGACACTAGCCTACTCCAAGCTAACTTCGGTCTGGACTGTAGTTGAACCCCAATCAATATCACACTGATCCAAGGTACAGTTATGCTCCTACGTCTTTGATCCCAGAAGGATACTACATACTTGATTCCCTTTGCTGATCTCACCCACAACTGAGAGTTGCTACGACCCAAAGTCGAATATTTTTATAAATAAATCTATATCACACAGTCTATGGTAATAGATAAATGCGTCTCCCACGAATATACCTACGAGTTTTGTTCCGTATTTTAATAAATCAAGGTGAACAGGAACCAATTGATAAACCAGACTTATATTCCCGAAGAACAACTCAGTATTATCAATCACCTCACAATAGTCTTAATCTACGCAGCGAAAAAAGATATTGTGGAATCACAAATGATGAGACGAAGATGTTTGTGATTACTTTTTATCTTGCCTATCGGGGATAGAAATATCAAGACAATTATTACAATTATTCTCATACGATAGAAACATCAAGAAAAGTAGTATCGGTCAGGCTTTACAATCCCAATGAAGTATTTAAGTCGTTAACCTGGTTTAGAAGAAGAAACCAAAGGTTAAAGGAGAATCGACTCTAGCTTAGTACAACTAGTATCACACAGAATGTGTGGGATTAGGTTTCCCAGTTGCTAAAGTTCTCCCTTATACAGTCTTTCAAATCAGGGTTTGTAATCAATGTTAGCTTAGTAACAAAGCATTCAATATTCACCGTTAGATGAAAACCTGATTAGATTCAAGCTAATATTTATCAACCGTTAGATCAAAAACATAGCTTGTTATACACACATGTAATGCACGTTTGTAGGCTTGTGTAACCGTACCCAAACTTGTACATTAGTTGGTTTAACAATATTTAACCAAATGGTTAGCCATATGATAACTTTCATATCAACCATATTCTTCTTCACCATAACTAGTTCAAATGATTCAAATGAACTAGTTAGAGAGTTATTCAATTGCAAGGAAATCTCATGTACTACACAAGACACACTTGAAGCAAAAATGATTTGATTCACTCGAATCGGTTCATGAACTATATAGCCACGGTTTGCAATAGCATTCCTTAGTTTATAAAGATAAGTTCACAAACATCATTTTTAGACATAACCTACTCAAGTTCGCGGACTGGGTTCGTGGACTTAAGTTCCCGGATGGAGTTCACAAACTCTAGCAGAAATTCTCGGGTCGATAACTTTCGCCAGTTCGCGGACTTAGCTCACGCACTTCTCCGGTTCTCTTGATTAACAAAGTTCGCAAACTTTGGTTCAAGGAATAAGGACTTATACATATATGTGTTTCCAAAATAATGCTTATATCCTCCAATCGTTATATAGTCTAAACTCTCATTTCAATCATTGAAACATTCTCAGAGGACGTTATATAGTTGTTATTCACAAACCATTTTTCGTCAGAGCAATTTTCAAAGTGATTGAAACTTAACATAATTTTCGTCACTAGGTAAAGATGAACTTGGATAAAGCGAAAGCTTTACTAACACATATTTCGAGAAATAAATAGGCGAGTTAAACTCGGCTCGAAATACCAAATGTGTATAATCTTAGTCTATACAACAATACGACTTTTGTCTCAAGATAGGAGATAAATAGACTTTTGAGTGATAGATAAGTTCAAGTCTCCACATACCTTTTAGTAGATGAAGATCCAGCAGTTCCTTGAGTAGTCCTTCATCTTGTATGATGATTGCCATGGAGTTCTTGAGCTCAACTACACTTTCTATCCTAGTCCGAGACCTTAGCTATAGTAGACTAGAAATCAAGACTTATAGTTTTGATCACTAACATTGACAAACATGCTTGAGATAGCAACGCATGCGAGTTCGACCGTGCAATGCTCTAACAGAGGTATCATTGGTTATGAGTGTCATCTATGAGCTACAAAATATAAGAGATTAAAGACTTAGATATATATTAGTATAATCAATTGTGCTTATAAAATAGTATTAAAGGTTTTAAATGAAAGGTTTTAAAACTACTATTTCTAAAATTATTTCCCCTCAATAATTTGCTTTTGTGAAGTAAAGAACGATCCTTGATAGTGAGTTAATAGAAAATGAGCTTATTGATTCTAGAAAAAGAAGTGTGAATAAGCTTGGTTTGCTATGTAAGGTTTATTTTGAAAAAGCTTGTAACAATATGAACGAAATTTTTATTGGTGAAGTTTTAGATGAAATAGACTTTAGTACTAACTGGAGAAAATAGATATAATACTGCCCCAAAAATGTAAATTTTTCCGGCTTGATTAATGAAAATTCTGAACAAATTTCAAAAGTAGAAAATGGATCTATCAAGGTAATCTTTTGTCTTTTAATTTCTTGTGGTGGGTGAAGTCTTAATTCAAATGATTAATAATTCTCAACGACAGAGTTTATTTGGGGTTTTTAAGTTTCTTCTTTTGGGACCCTAGTTAAAAATCTATATTTTGCAGATGGTATATTGAATTTTTCAGAGATGTTAAACAGGTTAAACCAATAAGATTTCTTCTTTTATGTTCTGAACTTCGAACAAGTTTGAAGTTCAATTTTGAAAACAGTCACATCTATGGCGTTACTTATGAAGGGACATTATTTTATTCTAGGGTGTTATGATGGTAATCTTCCTAATTCTTACCCCATTCTTTGTTTATGGGAAAAATACAAAAGGATCTTTTAAAAAGACAAACTAATCAATAAGTTTGTTAAAAGGCAAGCTGGTCGAAAGAAGCCTCTTCTTTCAAGGGAAGGTAAACAACCTCTCATTAATAATTTCTTACCAAGTTTACTCATTCACTAAATGTCTTTATTCGATATGTCAAAATCTATCTCAAACAAGCTTGAAAAACTTATGAGGAATTTCTTATAGAATGAGAAACAAGATATATAGACATAAGCCACATCTTCTTAAGTGGAGCGCTCGATCCATGCAAGTATAAGAAATATAGTGTTATATGTATTCAAAATATCCATTACATGAAAGAAAAATTACTCACTAAATGGCATTAGAGATAAGAAAGGGAGGAAAAATCGCTTTGGGAAGTCTTAATCAAAGAAAAATATGTAACAATATCAAATGGTTGATATATAAAACGCTTAAAACTTTGTGTTGTTCTTTTCTTTGCCTGGGAGGTGTAATACAACATCAAGGCTTCTTCTCGAAGAACATCAAGTTTAAAGTGAATGCAGGTATGTGAGTTAACTTTTTGAAGGACGTTTGAATTTGTGATTCTCTTATCAGGGGGAAGTATCCAAGACTTTGTGTTTTACGATTCAAGAATAGGTGTGTGACAGATGTTCATTAAGGTTCAGCTGATTCAAACTAGTTTGTATTAAATATTCCTAGGATATTAAATCAGGTTAATGTTGGTGATATATTCTTAATTTACACGTTTCTAGTGTCGATCACATACTTATTTTAGTTAAAATTCTTGCATATTACCTTGTAGTTTTTTTTTTGTTTTTTTTCATCATCATCATCTTATGTCCCATATTAGGTGATTCATCCTAAAAATAGTGAAAATGGCTACAAAATATCTAAGAATTAAAGTACACTCCAAGTATCCAAGTACTTAGAGACAAGAGAAGTAAAACAAACGCGACGAAAAGGAGCAAAGAACATCGGAAAATACAAGAATGACCATCGGAAACACTCCAAGTATTTGGTGCTATAATGACCATCGAGCAAATGGAATCTATGTCGATCGATAGACTCTCTGTCGAATATGCCTAAGTGGTATTTTTGCCGCTTAACCACTTATCTTTGCCACTTTGTCGTACCCATAATGGGTGCAAAAGCGGCAAACCTTCTCATATACCACATGCACCGGAACCAGACTTAGTCGTGTGACTCAAACTCGAGGCAGGGTCATGGAAGTTTATCCTCAAATTTGAAGGGGACACAGGCGTTCGTCGAATCTCAAAAGGGGGTAAAGCTTTCCATGGGAGATGAATTATTAGTCCTGAATTATGGGAACTTGGTTAATTTATCAGCAGCATTGTAGGTAGCTCGATGTTAACTTAAAAAATAAGTTAATCCACTCAAACAATAATGTCAATTACTTTTATCATCTTTGTCCACAAAGTGCCACCACCCCACCAGCAGCAATAGCTTTGTGGACCAGACGAATCTTCCCCTTTCTCCGCCCCCTCCCGACTTGGCACCGGGATCACAGAATCACAGGCATAGGTTGTGATGAATAATGCTCATGTGAGCTGCTATCTTGTGGCGTTGCCTTGAACAAAATACCGGATGTATACAGGGAGTGTATCTTTTTCATTGGTGGATAGGGTATGGGGAACGAAGTATTTATTTGAGTCAACTTACTACCAAATTATCGCGATAAATTAACGAGATATTACCAACACGAGCTGCTGAGTTACTTAGTAGTGTACACTTCTGTTCTCTGCTTGCTTCCACTTCCTTTCTTCATCACCATCAGTCCATCATCGTCTCCTTTTCTTCCACTCTCCCTTTCGCGGTAAAATCCAAAGTATACAGAGAACAAAGAGAAAGAAATTTGGAATTTTGTTTGGTAATTTAAGCTGCATTTTCCAAGCAAATGTGGTGACTTTTCATTAGAACTCTGATGGGGTCTTGACTCTTGAGTATTATCCAATCACTGGTGTTTTCTTTTCTTTTCTTTTGACAAAGAACCCAGATTTCTGATTTAAAATGACTCCACCTGTTAATGGAGATGTGGGTTTTCCATCTCTACTTCAGTGGAAATTCTCACAGGTTTTTGGTGAAAGAGCAGCTGGTGAAGAAGTTCAAGAAGGTACAAATTGAGATTCGTTTGTGTTTTATTCACTTGATTTGTGTTTGTTTCAGTGATATTTAGTTGTTACAAACATGACTTTTGCATTTTGACTCTTTGATTTGTTGAATCTATTGATTAAACCCCTTAGTTTATTGAAGATTTATGCTAGATTTAGGAAACCCAAGTCTGGACCTGATATTTTCATACTATTCTCTGTCATGATTAGAATGGGCAATGCAAACTCAGACTACTATATTTGTTTACTTTCCTCAGTTGATATTATTTCTGCTATTGAATTCGACAAAAGCGGCGAGCATCTTGCAACTGGTGATCGAGGAGGACGAGTGGTTTTATTTGAGAAAACAGATGGGAAAGATGTAAGTTTGTGTTCTATCCTGTCACTTGATTGGTTTCTTATGTTCATGATTGCTTGATGAGCTTAAGTGAAAGTTCCTCTATGCAGTTTACCTTCCGCAAGGAGCTGGAGAAAACGGATTATTCCATCGCCAGGCATCCAGAATTCCGTTACAAGACTGAGTTTCAGAGTCATGAGCCTGAGGTACTAAAGACATGAACTTTGATATTGTTTGTGGATAACTGCAGCGATGGTCTGCTTTATACTGAAATCTTCCTTCTTCTTTCTGCAGTTTGATTACTTGAAAAGTTTGGAAATAGAGGAGAAAATTAATAAAGTACGGTGGTGTCAAACATCCAATGGTGCTCTTTTCCTTCTTTCGACAAATGACAAAACAGTAAAATATTGGAAGGTGCTTGAGCTGTATTTTCAAATGATCATGATTTTTTTGGACAATTTGATCTTGTGCGGTGTTGCCTTAGATTATTGGAAGCTGTGGAACATGGCACTAATTTTGAGCTCTTATGGTTTTGGAGTTAGGTTCAGGAAAAGAAGATAAAGAAGGTAGCTGAGGTGAACTTAGACACTTCAGGGGGAAAATCAAATGGAGGACTTCCTGGAAAAATTGGAGCTGGATCTGACTTCGTATTTCCACCTGGAGGAATTCCCTCTTTACATTTACCAGTGGTAGTTGTAATCTGCCCCATATTTTGGTTGTTTGTATTAAGTGATAGTCTATTAGATGATCCACTACACATTTCCTGTAGTTTTTTCAAGTTGAACCATGAAATTCCCTAAATTCTCAGGAGGAAATCAAGATTGATTTGTTTTTTGAATCTTCAATCTCATTCCTCTTTTTGTTAGAGAATACAGCTTGAATGTTATCCTAAAACATTCCTTTGGTTTATTTGTTTTTGAGCAGATTGTTGGCCAGGAAACAAACCTTGTTCCAAGATGTCGAAGAGTATTTGCTCATGCACATGACTACCACATAAATTCCATTGCAAACAACAGGTTCAGTTAAAATTCATTGCTTCATTGTTAAGTAGGGATTGATGTTAGTTGGTGTCATTTTTCAATGTGAAGATTAAAGATTACCTCATTGTTTATAAATTTCAAATGCATTTCTAATACGGGCCTGTAGCTTTCATGTTAGTTACATTTGCTTGTTGCCGAAAGTTTCTAACATTCTACGCCTATAACTAGAGAATTTCCATATGGTTAGAACTTGAAGTTCGTGCTGCACTTTGTGAGAATCATATCACAATACCGATTATCCTCCCACTCCTTAACTTGGTTACCTCCACATTGGCCCTACAGTCTGTAATACAGAAGATATCCCCTGGAGAGCTGATGAAAACTGTTTCTATGATTTATGTACTTAATTTTTCTTAACTGATATATCTTACCATCTTGCCAATGAAGTAGCATTTCAGTTTTGACACAGTTAATTGAAAAGAAGTGTCAGTTTCAACATTTAAATTATATAATGAATGCTTTGAACGAGGTTGAGCTATCTCTAACTTCATTTAGTGGTCACCCTTACCTAGGTTTCAAACTGGTTCATCTGAGTAACAGGTGTTTTTTCTTTCTGCAGTGACGGTGAGACATTTATATCTGCAGATGATTTACGGATAAATTTGTGGAATCTGGAGGTCAGTAATCAAAGTTTTAATATTGTTGATGTGAAGCCAGTAAACATGGAGGATCTCACTGGTATGTGCCTCCTAATGATAGATACCTGCTTCATCATATAATCCATCTCCTACTTGCTGAATCCCTTGCTGTACCAGAGGAAGACTTTCACTTATTCATGTCTACACTTTTCTAACATACTCTGTTGTTGGTCTTTTACTCTTCCCCCAAGACAGTTTTACTTGCATCCGAATGCTAATGTATCTTCTCCTGGTTTACAGAAGTCATAACCTCTGCAGAATTTCATCCTACACATTGTCATACATTAGCGTACAGTAGCTCAAAGGGAACAATACGCCTTATTGATATGAGGCAGTCAGCTCTATGTGATTCACATGCCAAAATGTAAGTACACCAAAGCAATATTTTAACCTACTCAAGTTTAAGTTTGTTAGTGCCTGGTAAAGTTAAATGTGCTCCCCATGTGTGACATCCCTTAACTTCAAATCTCTTATCAGATGTTTATTAAGTTGAAAGTAACATCTAGTTAATTTTTCCAGATTTGAAGAGAACGATACACCTGGTTCACGCTCATTCTTCACAGAAATAATTGCCTCAATATCAGATATTAAGTTTGGAAGAGATGGAAGATATATATTGAGTCGTGATTATATGACACTAAAGGTTCGAATATAAATTATGTTTGTTTGAGCTAATTTCTTACCGTGCAGCAAACTTGCCGTCGGGGCAGTAACTAGATTTTGCATATTACTGATCCCCTTTTGGACTCACCATCTTAGCTGCACCTCTCTTCCCCATGTTGAAGTTAATTGTAACTGCGTCTTCCAGCGAGCTTCTTTACTGTGTATATCTCTAAGGTGTTTTAGTTGTAAAATGCAGCTGTGGGATTTGAATATGGAAGCTAGCCCTGTTGCAACCTTTCAAGTCCATGAACACCTAAGACCCAAGGTGTGTTTCCACCTAATTAACACCCTTAATTCACTAGATTATATATCCTGATTAGACGATCACTGTTTCTTCATTACTCATGTGCAGCTTTGTGACCTTTATGAGAATGATTCAATTTTTGACAAATTTGAGTGTTGTTTGAGTGGTGATGGCCTGCACGTTGCCACTGGTTCTTACAGGTCTATTTTCCCCTCGGCTATTATGTTGTTTTTCTGTTTTCATACTGTTGATGTTTCAGCTAAGAATCTGATTATCATTGCAGTAATCTCTTCCGTGTATTTGGTTCTTCTCTGGGCAGTAATGAGGCAACAACATTAGAGGCCAGCAAGAACCCCATAAGGTACCTGAGAAATTCTGAATCACTGTTTGTACTGATCAGATCTTTGACCCTGAACTCACTGTGGTGTTGTTTTATTATTGTAGACGTCAACCTCAGGCTCCTACTAGATCTTTAAGGTCACTCACCAGTCTATCACGCTCTCGTAGACGAGGTTAGTATTGGATCTGATTTGCTTTGTTTCTTATTGATTCAAGTGCTTCCTTAGTAGTTCTTAGATATGCTTTTTGATTGTATCTTCACACGTAAGCCTGTTATCTTTTCTTTAGGATCTGAGAATATGGGCATAGACGCTGGTGGAAATGATTTCTCCACTAAGCTGCTCCATCTTGCATGGCATCCAACCTCCAACGTTCTGGCTTGTGCAGCCGCAAATAGTCTTTACATGTATTACGCTGAGGAAAATCCACAAAGCGAACATCAAAAGTAGAATATGTTTTCCACATGTTAGTTGTTGGTTATGAAATGCAACTGGAACAAGAGTTCAGTTCTATCACCACCTTTTGCATCATTTATACTTTATTTTCCAGGGAAAAATTGCGTAGATGAATAAGTTTTTGTAGTTTTTTTTTCTTCCTTTTTTTGTACTTCTGCAAGTTTTTACCTTTATTTCTAGGCTTACCTGAATGGTGCAAAATTTGTAATTTAAGAGAGGGAATTGCACCCAGTTTTGCTTCTTCTCTGGTTAGTCTAAGAGGAGAGCATGTTGTTGTTCTAGTAGTAGTTGTTGCTGTTGTAGTAGGGATTTTATTACTTTTGATAATATACATTAGTACAAATCAATAACAACTTGCTTGTAACTTGTAAGAGCTCTAAATAAAACTCCACCTGATTCCACCGGATAATTTTCTGCAGCATTCGTTTCTATATTTATGCGTGTGTCAAGACTTAAAAAGTTATGTCAAGGCAGAGCCCCACATTGATTAGGAAGTAGGAAGTAATGGTAATCTGACGGGGGAATAAGGCAAAGGCCCAAAAAGAATATTTTTCTTATTGTTAGGCCCAAAATATTTTTAGGTTTCTATGACACCCATTTTTTCTTTTTTCTTTTGAAACTAGAAGATTTTATTTGATTAAACTTTAGTGATTACAAAATTTGCATCCTCCTGCATTTGGTTAAGAATGTCATCCGGAGGAGCTAATAATCATACCCTGCTTAGTCTGTCTACCCTAGCTAATTTGGATAGAACACGTGCAATTTTATTCTTCTCTTTTGGCACATAACTATATTGCCACAAGCTAAAAGATTTTGAAAGACTCTTAATGTCTAGAATTAAATTACGAAGTCTCCAGTCTATGCTGAAGCAATCTTTATTCATTGCATCTACTACCAACTTCGAATCCAGCTCAAACTCAACTTTTTTCAGCTTTTGTTTTATTGCCCACTGTTCTGCATTCAGCTTGCTTTGGACTCCAAGCATTTGCTAGGTAGATGCATTTTGAACCTTTGTGTGTACCTACAAAATCACGAAGGATTAGACCGATACCACATTTTGAACCTTTGTATGTACCTGCACTTAATTAAGATCTTTAGTTAACCAAATAAATCCTTCTTTAGTAGGGATAGCAGAACCAAAAATTCATTTTAATTCATTCAAAAAATAGAATAAAACTCCCTGGTATGCATAATCAAATAATTCACAATACTTGTGATCATAGAAAAGCAAATATCTAGTTATGTTGGAGATGCTCAATTTCTACTCCGACTGTTATTTTTTCTTCTAGACAATGCATTACTATTAAAGTTGGAGGTGTTTTAATTACTGGTGTTCATGCTGATGTTCTTACTGTTAACATAAGATAATTCTGGGATGATTTGATTAATATTAGTAATCTCAGTAAACCTTGGATGGTAATTGGTGATTTTAATACTATTACTCCTATAAATGAAAAGAAGGGAGGTACCAGTCAGCTTACAACTGCAGTAAATGATTTTAATGAATGGTTTGATCAATGTGATCTTCTTCAAGCTCCTAAAAGCTTGGTCTTCAGTTCTCTTGGTCAAATGGTAGATGTGGAAGGAAAAGAATTTTATGTAATCTTGATAGAGTATCATTAATTTACATTGGTTAAATATTTACAGTGGCTGGAAATATCATGTTTCCTCTAGGGGGATAACTGATCATAGTTATCTCATTGGTACTGAACAAACCAATCAATTCTCCTTATATATTTCTAGAAATTGTAGACTTCTCATCCTGGTTTTATACAAGTGGTTAGAGATTTCTGGAATGAAAATATTATTGGAAATCCTATCTTTGTTTTTATGAATAAGCTGAAAAGATTGAAGACTATTCTGAAAAGGTGGAATTGGGAGATTTTAGGTGATGTTCAGGTGAAATTGAGACAGGCTGAAGAAAAAATTACAGAACCAATATATTATCTGATGCAGATTCTTCAAATATAGAATTCTTAAATAATTATGTTACTGCCAGAGGTGTTAGAGATTTAATTACTGAAAACTATCTTACTATGCTGAGTCAAAAAGCAAGAATCAATTCGATTAAATTTGGAGATGCAAATACTGTTTTTTTCCATACTTATATCATGCTAAGACAAACAAAAAAATGTTGTAACTTAACTAGAAGTTATATCTGAAGTTATTTTAGCAAATCAAGTATAATTAAGTATTTTCCAGACAATGAATATATCAAACAAAACATTCATATGAGGGTGGATAAGTTGATCGGAATTAACACTTGGCATATACCAGAAGAGATGCTTGCCTTATTTTCTATTGAAAGCCTTCATATCCTTTCTCCTGATTCTGACAAGCTGATTTGGACTGCATCTCAAGATAGGGAATTCACTGTTCAGAGTGCAGTAAATGTGCTTAGGAAAAAGAAACCTAAATTGAGATGGTATAAAAAAAATCTAGAAATCCTGTATTCATCCTTCTACTGCTTGCAACATTTGGAAAATAACTAGAGGAGCTTGTAATACTGATGAAAATGTAAAGAAAAGAGGTATTCTTCTTGCTTTTAGACGTTTTTTGTGTCATAAAAATCAAGATTCTATGCATCATATCCCGTGGGACTGTGACTATGGTCAAATTCTCTGGAAATGAATTGGTGGTGTTTTTGCTTTCATAATTCTGTGATACATGAATTATGGTATATAACTACTTATAACATAATGGTAGATATCTGGTTTACTAGAAATAAGGTTTTGTTTGAGAATATAACTCCTGATAGTAATAGAGCAAAGAAAAGAATATCTCAAATGATTCATGACAGTGAGCTGAGACTAAAAGGCTTCATGAATAATTCTGCCTATGACCTTTAGCTTCTAAAGAAGTTTGATATAGGTTGCAGAAGAGTAAAAGTTGTCAGAGCTATTGAATGCAAGTTCACACTTCCTGAAGCTGATAACACCTTACTATGCTGTGATGGAGCATTAAGGGGGAATCCATGATGTGTTGGTTATGGTTTTGTGGCTAGAGACTGTATTGGTAGGTTCATAACAGCTGAAAGTGGTGGTCTTGGCATTTCAACTAACTTTAGTGCAGAGATTATGGGAACCATTAGTGCCTTGGAATGGGCTTTTAAAATTTTCAAAGAAAAAGTAATTATAAATTCAGATTCTACAGCTGCCATTAGTTCGTTCATAAAGAATAAGCTTCCATGGTTTGTTTGGAACAGATGGATATTTATCTGCAGGAAGACAAAAGCCATTCACTTCAATTATGTTTACAGAGAAATCAATTTCTCTACTGATTTCTTTGCTAAGAAAGGTGTTCAACTCTCAAAAGGTCAAGTAATAAAATTTGCAGTCAGACCCCCTAATATGCACAAAATGGAATCCCCTGACACAATATATTATAGATTTGATTGATCTATGTGTATCTTCTACGTCACCATATATGGTTTGGGGCATATAAGGCGAGTTTGGTACTGTTGTAGCTTTTGTAAAAGTGTTTTTTTTTGTTGTGCTGTGTTGCGGAACAAAACAGTTAGACGTTTGGTAAATTAATCTTAAAAGTGTTGTGAGTTTAAAAACCAATAAAATTCTGTTTGGTAAATTATCATGTTAAGTGATGTTGATATAACTAATGAGGAAAATAGACATGTTTAAAAATATGATATTATTATTATTACTATCATCATAGTATTTTTAGTATTAATATTATTATATTATGGCCACTATGAACTTCTTGTACAAAAATCATCAATAAACATTTTGTATAACATTAATCCAAGTAATATTGCTTTAAAAAAATTTAAAAAAAATAATCCACGTAATATTCGCTAGTTTCGTTGCTAGCAAAAAATAAAAATAAAAATAAATCATTATGTTCGTGTTGTGTACTATGTTTTCTATTTACGCAAGTTTGGAATATCCATCACTTGTATATCTTAACATGTATCACTTGTATTTCCTCGCGCGTATCATATAATAGAAATCTAGGGACAAATCTTGTCATATTAACAAAATAATAAGGTTAAAAAAGAAAATTTATTATTTCAGTTTTTTGTGGGTCCACAACTTATGCTTTTCAGCTTTTAAAAGCTAGTCACCAGTAGCTTTTAAAAGAAGGCATAAAATGGAAGTATTTTTGGTAAAAAGCGCTTTGAATTTTTTTTACCAAACATAATTATTGGTAAAAGTTTGTTACAAAGTGCTTTTGATGAAAAATGATCAATCCCAAACGAGGCTATAGTTTATTTATTTCTTACAAGCCTGGGACATGTTGTCCACTTTTTTTTTTTTTTTTTTTTTTGTTTTTTGTTGATATATTCATGTACTGCTTATCTTCTGATCAATAAATTTTCTGGTTTTAAAAAAAAAAAACTTAATATTTTACATAATTAAATGCCATCGTGAAGTGTCAATGAAGCAGTGTAATCAGTTTCACGTATTAGATATCTACGTAAAAGCCTCGCACTTTCACATATAAAACTAACCATTTTAAACTAAGAACAAATGTAATTAAGGTGTTAAATTCCAAAAAATCATAAATAAACTATATCAGAATCAGAATACTAAGAATGATATATATACCTGACCATTATGAGCTCTACCGACTAAATCAAACCCATCAAGAACATCATCAAAATTTATAGTTTGAATTCGACAAAGTACTTTAATACCATTATATTCCAGCTTAGCTTTCAATGGTGCATAAATCCTAAAATTTATTTTATCATCTCCAAATCCTAGAATTCTGTTAGGATCCTCTTTTTCCAACATCATCTTTAACAACATTAGCCCCATCATTCCTGTTATATTTCTTAGCTTTCTTATTAGTCCCATCCTCAACAAAAAACTCATACCCGTTTTCAATTTACACATCCCACTCCCCTTCTTCATCATCTTTTCTTTTGTTCTTCTTCTTTTCCCTCTATGTAGATGCCCCTGTCATTAAATCATCATTATCATCAGAAATTTTCTTAAAGTTAAAATAGGAATCTAAACAAAATGAAATTAAAATTAGTAAGAAGATTAGGGATTTTTCGATTAGGGTTTTTGGGGAATGAATTGAATTAATTATCATGGATCGATGATGTAACAAGTATTTTTTTGATAACTTGTAATTCCTTCAGTTTTATCCAATTATTTTCCTTTCTTTCTTGGTTCTCTAAGATATAAATGATGGTGAATGATGAACATTGAGATCTTCATATATCTGTGTTGCAATAGAGGATAGAACAAAAATCTACTCTGCAATATACCAGAGGCTTTTTAATCTTAAGGGAAATTCTCGCCTTTCCCTATAAAAGGTTAGTTGGGAATGAAAAAAATGAATACACGATTTCAAAAAAATTTATACAATTATCAAACATAGATATTTACCCATTATATTTTCACGAATTTTGAACATGTTATACCCAATTAGGTTATAAATATTATTTTAAAATTTCATAAACATCTCCTCAAAAACTTTTTTCAGAAAAATCCTAATTGCGAACAGCGTATTGATACCAAAATATTTAGAAGTTGAACCGTGAGACTAAGTTTAAATTTTGATATGAGTTGTATCTTTACCGTATGTAACCCCTGTAAAATTCTCATAAAGATCCAAACATGGGAAGTACTCGAACGTATGCGATACTTCCAGCTGTGTTCTGATAGGTGTCTAAAACACCTAATTTTATATCTAGTATTTATGCTTTCTTTGCGAGTTTTCTTGTAAATTATGTATCTTATGATTGATTTTGAGTTTAATAGGTATTTTGGAGTCATGTGAACAAAATAAGAAGAAATAGGCGCAGAAAGGCAAAAAGACCATCCGGAGTCCAAAGGGGCTGCCTACCTAGGCTAACCCTTATCTAAATAGTAGGGGTGTCAATATCATTTTTCATCATTACCACCCCATAACTTCAAGAGAAGTTTTTCTCTTTACTGATATCTGAAACCAACTCGAGGCGAATGAAGTGCGGCTGATGAGGAGGAACGATGAACACAGAAATTCAGAGAAGAAAGAAAAGGGAGGCGCGGCTGATGGATGCTGTAGATCAAGAATGGAAGTAAAAATGGGTAATTGAGAGTCTCAGGGAAGGATTGAGGAGGAAAATTTCAAGTTCGGGTGCTGCTTCTGTTACACCAAGATGAAGTGAAAAGAAAGAAATCAAAGAATATTTGACGGAAGAATTTTAAGAATAAATCGAAGGTTAATGAAGAAGATTAGAGTTGGGTATTACTCGAATTAAGATTTAAACCCCAGTATTCATAGTATGAGCTCAAGGGTTGGTGGTATTGTTATTAGGAAGATGAATTAGGGTTTTAAGTGATTGAAATGGATAATCGATAGGTGGTGTTGTTGCTGCTTCATGGGTTCAAGGGTTTGAGACTGATTTTTGGTTCTAGCCGAAAATTACAGAGATGGTGCCATAGATTGTGACTGTTGGGTGAGCTGGATTTGAAATGTAGAAGCAGTTGAACTGATTTAATGTTGGATTACTGCAGGGTCGAGGTTATGCTCAGTCTTGAATCTGCAATGATGCAGTGGCTTGAGCAAGTGTTGTTGCAGAGAATGATATTAAGAAGTTCTTGAGCTGAGAAGAACTGAGATGCCTATGTTGGTGGTGAACAAGAAGGGTTAAGTGCTCATTCTTGAGATGGTGAAGAATTAACAGAGATGGAAAAGATATTCATGGGGTGTTGGTTCATGGATGAGATGGTTGTTATAGCAGCAAGGAGTCATAGCAGGGGTAGTGGCGAAACTGAATGCAATGGCCTGAGTTGTGAAGAATGAATGCTAGATGAATGTTTAGGAGCTGTATGCAGTTGAGAACAGGAAATTCAATGCAAGAAAGCAGCAGCTGGTGACTGAAGTATTTCTGTGTATGTACTGGTGTTTCTGTGTGTGCTGCCATGGTTTTGGTAATGGAAATGATTGGAATCTGGTGGTGCAGTTGAGAAAACTGGGACTGGCTTAGATGGGGAGCTGTAGGTGTTGATGCTGCAGACATGAAAAAAATGAGCAATCGCAGGCATGAAGCTACATCATTTAGGTTGAATCCAGGGATGGAAGATGGTACTGGTATTGTAGGTTTGATGCAGTTGGAGCTGATGGTGAATAGGTTGGAGGTAAATGAATAAGCTGTGGTGCAGGATAGACTTGAATGGGAAGGAAGGATTAATGGTTTTTGAAGCTGCCAGTAAGCAGTGAAGGCATAGGTAGTGATCAAGGAAGAAACTGTGCAGAAACACAACAAGAATGTCGAGCCGGTGGCAGTAGTTTCGGTTGCTGGACTTCGGAACTTGAAGTGTGGATTCTAATGTTTCACTCAATCATAAAGGTGGAACAAGTCGTATGCAGAAGTTGGTCATTGGACATATGAGCTACCAGTCGCACTTTTAAGCACGTTTCCGCAAGAACAAGGAGTTGGCTTAGATGATTTCTATGAATATATGAACTGCAGAGAACTAGAGTCGAGATACTGGAAGTATGCAAATGCTTGGAGACAGTGTCTGATATGTCAGCTTGACAGAGTCAGTTTTCGGGTGACCGAATTCCGGCAACGGTGTCCGGATTCCGGTGATGATGTCAGCAATTCGGAGACCCAGTTTTGGACCCAGAATTTCCAAAAAGAGATGTTTTCACACATGGGCTTAGTGAACCAATTGGAGATAGGTTTTGAGAAGACTTGACCTACTTTTGGAAAGAGTATCCTTTTGGAATGGGAGAAACATATAAATAGAAAAGTCTTTCTCTAAACTTATATATCTCCATTAGGGAGAACTGCTGCTACTTTTGTTCTAGGGTTTACAACATGATATATTTTCTCTTTACTCTTGTGATGAACTCCTTTAACATGAGTAACTAAGTTTTTATTATTGGTTCAAGATGTAGTTGGATTTTGCAACCAAGTTATTGATTTGATGAATTAGTTTTCTCTCAATATTATCGTTTGATTTCTACTGATTATAATAGTTGCATGATTGATGTATTGTAATATGATTAAATGTTTGTTTAGTTAAGTCTAGAATTAATTGAACTCACATCTATATCTATAACTAATTTAGGGTTCATCATCGAGCGATAACCTTGAATACGAGTAGCATGATATGATTACGGTTTGTAGTGATACACTCTTGTAATCATATGTAGAAATTGACCTTTGTCCGAATTTTCATGCGCAATTTATGATAGTTGCATTGATTAGCTTATTTATGAAACTTAATGCTCATAGGAATTGAACTTAATTAGCGCAAGGCGTTAGGTTATTCTTTATGTAGAATTCACGTACATAGCTCTAATGTGTGTGTTGATGAACTTAGGAAATTTACAGAGTATTCTTGTAATAAGGTATTCTAGGGCTCTTGATGATAGCGAGATTAAATATGAATTCTAATCATATATTCAATAATTGTTTACAATTGAAGATGAAACCTTTACCCAATATTTCATATCCTTGATTTGCGTGCTTTATTGTTTTGTTTACTTTTGCTTTACTTTTAGTTTATAAAAATCAGAAAACCCCTATTGTTTTATATAGAAAACCGAAGCATCTTGACAACCCAAAGTCCTCTCTTTGGGAACGATCATTTCTTTCCCTTGCTATATTTTATATTTTGAGTAGTGAGAAAGTGTAATTTATTTTTGACGTCTACGATATCGATCATGTTCTCAGAAACATAATCTGATCAATTTTATAACATCATACATATTTTTTTTAAATTATCCTTTGCTAAGGTAAAGTAGATCTGCGGAGGTATCCTTTGCTGCTTAGGTTCCTTTATCCAGCGAAGGATATATAGTTCAGTTATTGTGCGACCACTAAGATCATGACATGTGCTCCATAGAATATTGGTATTCACAGTTTGCCCCTTTTCTTTCATATTCAACCGTTTGGTTGAAATGAAAAAAAATTTCCGTTACGCCGACATTTTTGCACATACCGCTTGGGTGGTCCCTACATGTCCTTTCATGCAATAACTTCCCCTTGGATTTCGGGCCCTCCAAATTTTTGGATTCTTCAGCCGCCTATAAGAGGTGAATAAAGATAAGGAATTTTTCCTTAACTCTTATTCCTCTTTCTCGAACTGTCGCTCTCCTTTTTCTCCAAAATTATTCTTTTGCCGCTAACTGCTCTTCTTGATTCCGCGTACGATCTGGCTTCATGACTGATTATTCAAGTAAGTAATGTTCATCTTCTTCCCATATTTGGTTGCATGTCTCCTTCTTAGACTAGGGGTTCTGTTGATGTTGTTGTTTTCGCTCGTATGTGAGAATGGTACTCTTGGTTCGCTTGTTTGCATTGTGTTAAAACTTGGGTTTTGCTTCGTTTTGATCCTTGATAAGGTGTTCGCCATGATTATCGTATCCCCAAAATCTTGCTCCCGTGATGTATGATCTTTGTTTTTCCCTTGTAGTATAATCAATCCGGTTCCCCTGGTTGGTTTAGTGAAACCCATGCCAAAAGTACTTTAGTTTTTCCCCCTGTTTCGTTTTTGGGTGATCTGCAAATTTCTGCTGTCATTGTTGATGGAGAAAATATTCCTGCTAGTGTTAGGTATTATGAGACTCCCGAAGAAGCCTGCGCATAAATCCATGAACGTATCTTCGTTGACGGATCCACCTCCACGGATGGATCATCTAGATGCTACGCCTTCTCCTCCTCCTGAGGATTCTGAGGTTCCAGTCTATGCTGAGATGGATGCGGTTGCTGAGGAGGCTGCGGTTATTGATGAGGCTGTTGTTGGTGGAGATCTTCTTATTCCTTCTCCTCATTATAAGTTTTCAAGGCTCCAGCTTCATGAGAAGGATATCTACGCTCATTGGACTATTGCTGAGATCTCTAAGTCTTTCCGTCTTCACAAGTTTGAGGTCTCCTTCGTTAATGGCCCTGGCGTTCTTACTGAGACTCTCATCCGAGAATTTCCTTATGATAAGAATAATCTTCTCATTAGCGTTGGCCAGTTATCCACATGTATTCTTCTCCCCCTATTCAGTAGAAAGGACCCCTTCTATTACGATGTTTTGTCTTCGAGGGATGATCCAGCAAATAAGACTCAAGTCAGAGGAGTCATGCAATATACTGGAAACTTTTGGCGTGCCCTTCGTGAGTGCTGGTACTGTAGCAAGGGTAAGACAACCATGGATTTTTATGGCCCCTTTGCTGAAGGAATGTCTAAGCGTGAGGATTACACCCCTGTTAATTTCAATGCTACGTATGCTGATGCGATTCAGAAGATTAATCTTCTTCCTTGGAGTGTTGGTCCTCGTCATATTCATGTTACCTCTAGGCATATTAGGGAGGGTAATAGCCTTCATTTGTTGTAAGAGATTGACAAGACTAGTTTGACTACCATCCCCTACTCTGGTAGGCTGTCTTTGACGAAGAATGACCGCATCCGTCTTGATCATGATGACCGCTGGGCTCGTACTCCTATTCGTATAGTTGGTCCTTTGGCTTATGGTTTTACTACCTTGGACCCTTCTATTCATCGTTCAGCTCGCTCTTTGCCGGAGAAGTATGATGGATATCATCCTTGGGTCTTTAATCCTGCTGCTTCTCATAAGGTACCTTTGCATGTCCTATCTTTGTTTAGTTCGATATCATTGCTTACTATGACATCTTCATTACCGAGGGAGCCTTTGCCTGCTTTTCTGATGATTTTTTTACGAAGTCTGCTCCTGCTTCCTCTGCTAGGGCTGCTTTGGGCTCTGCTGGTAATTCCGTAGCTGCAAGGACTATGAAGAGGAAAGATTTGGCTGAAACACCTGCGGAGGTAAGGATTATTGTCATACCTTTGTGTTTGTAGGTTCTTCACTGACTTGCCCCTAATTCTTGGATGCCGTTTGTGTTTCTTTGTAGTCTTCTCAGAGGAAGGGTAAGTTGAAGACCGTCATCGATCTTGATTCTTTGGAGGAGGAAGCTAAGTCTATTGGTGAGGACATGGAAGACGTTGAAGACACTGGCCTTAGCCCTCATTTAGATGATATCGAGGAATATTTTTCCAAGGGTAGCCCTAGTCCTGAACGAGCTCCTTCAGTTGAGGGTGAGAACCTTCTTGTTGGTGTCAGTGCTCAGTTTGTAAAGCCTGTTTTTGTTCATGCCCCTATTGTTACATCGTCTTTGAAGATGCCTTCGTTTCCTGCACCTAACGTAGCCTTCCCCGCTACTTCCGCTGCTGCGGGAGCTACTGTTGTGGCTTCAAAGAGTCTTCCTTCGTCTCCTTCCACCTCCCTTCAATCAAGTGGTTCATTTTCCAAGGTTGTTATCCCTATGGCTAGGGCTGGTAGTTCAGATTCACAGTCGAAGAAGAAGGTTGTGATTTCGCTAGGCAGCTTCTCCTTCAACGTTTCTCCCTCTTCGCTTGGGAGTTCTCAGTATGTCTCCACTTCCCCTGCAAGTAAAGCTGTTGGACCTCCCCATTCGTCACCAGACTTGACCGTGCTTGGTAATCTTTCTTCTGTCGGTGAACTGGGTTTGAATAGTTCCGTATATCCTTCTTATGTTCCTAGCTCGTCCACCATGCCGTCTTTTCTTCGAGGTGAGGGTTCGGCAGTTGTGCCCCATGTTGGTGCTGAACCAAGGCATAGCAAGTTTATAGAGAGCTCGAGCTTAGGTAGCTACGATGACGCTATTCTCGAAGCTGTCTTGCGGGATTCCAATGATCCCTTCTCAGATGGAGTTGATCATCATCATCTTGAAAGTTCTATTGAAGTTGCTTCACAGTTGGATGTGCTGACTACACAGTACCGCGCAGCTAAGGACTTGTTCTTTGATCATGATTGTCTTCGTTCTAGCCAGAGCTGCGGTGAGATCCGCCGGGGTATCATCCACGAGATGGAAGATTTCATGGATACCTACGCCACTTTCCTTCCTCGTCTCGCGACCTTTTCAGTAAGTGATTCTTACCTGAGTGTTCTTCTCTTTAATTTGACCATTCGTCCACCCTTATGCTCCTTTATTTGCAGCTTTGTAAGCAGATCGATGTCAGCTATACCTTATTCAAGGTTTATAGGGCCAAGTGTACTCATCAGAGTGCCTTGTTGGAACGTGCTCACCAAGAGTATGCACTTGCTTTTGCAAAGCATCCTTCGTCGAGTGACGCTGCTTCGGTTACTAGGATAGCTTCGATGGAAGATGATTTAAGGAAGACGCAGAGGTCTATGGAGGCGTGATTGTTGGCTCTTAGGAGGGATAATGATGCCGCCAAGGTTGTTGAAGATGGTCGTAGAGATGCTGATGCTGCTTTAGCCGCTGAGTCCTCCAAAGCCATAGGTTTGTTTCTTCTCCCTTTTAGATTTTTCTTTATCTTTGCTGGTTGCGTAGTCCTGAGACAAACTTCGTATGCCAGCCGGTAGCTCAAGTAAACTTAGATATCTCCGAGATCAAGTCTCAAAGTTAACTTTTGATGTTTGGTATTACCAAAAGAAGTCCGGTAGGTTGATGAATGTGACCGTTCACAATGAGGCTTAACTCTCTCTTGAGTCTGCTCATAATGCGGATTTAGTGAAGCAGATGGCTTCTCTTCGTAAGGAGCATGATGAAGCCCTTAGATGGAAGAAGAGTCTTATTTTAAAGCAAAAGGAGGATATTGCCTTAGTTGAGAAACGTCTCTCATCCCAAGATACCATTCGGAAGAAATACTACGCTGATTTTGAAGATGCTTGTGCATCCTTATCTAAGGTTACCGCAGAGCGTAACGTATTTTCTTCTGAGGTTCGTTCTCTTAAGGATAAACTCGTCAACGCTGGATCTGAGTCTTCCTCCATGTCTTATGCATCTTTAGCAAAGAAGTTTGAAGAGTTAGAAAATGTGTACCAAGCTTTGTCTTTTGAGAATGCTTTGCTCCAGGTAGATGTAGATGATATTCAGACGGAAAATGATACCCTTGTGGAAGATCTTGATGCAGCTGAGGTGGACCTTGTTGAAGCCCAACATAGTCTTGAGGAATCCCATAGCCATGCCGGAGGTAGCTTAGGATGTTCATTTATCCGTGGCATCCTTCATGTCTTTATTTGTCTCTCCTTGTTTTCGATACCCTTTGCATACACAAGTCTCCCGGAGAAGTTGGTGGGTGCAAGTGCTAAGATCAATCATCTCAAAGGTCATATATCTGCATTGGAGATATCTCGTCAGTTTGATGCTGCTGCCAAGATTAAAGCGGAGTCTCTTCAGCAAGATAATGATCAGCTTAGTGCTCAGGTTGTGGAGCTTCGTCGGAAATTGTCTTCAGACTCGGAGGCTCAGAATTCTCAGATGGAGGAGCAGTATAAGCGTTCTTGCATTGATTACATCAATAATTCCTTTGCTGAGGCTAAGCTCCAGGATGAAGGAGTTGTCTTTCCCCGTCTTCCTTATCCTTGATCATGCTATTTCTGCTACAGTTTCAATTTGAACTTCTTTGTTCGCGTTTTCCCCCCAGCTGAGGGGTATTTGATGTTTCTAGAACACCCTTCATTACATTCTAGACCTTCGTCATCTGCAACTGTTAAGACATGTTAGTTGTGTTTTGGTAACACTTGTTATGGTACCTTTATTGTTGTATGAAAGCATGTAGACAAATCGTGTCTAGTTATTTGCACATTCTTTCTTGTAACAAGGTGCTAAGGTTTTGTGTGACCTTGGGGCGGAACATTCCACGTCCTACCAGAATATCCTTTGGCCAGAAGGTACCATGGTAGAGAGGGTCCATACGTGGGCTGTAACCCTACGTGTTCAGCGATGCTGCTTTACTTTCGACAAGGTATCTCTCTTTATTGGATACATTGCTTACATTCTGCCTTTTGAGGGATACCTTCGCCCTTAGGATCCGAGATTGACATATGCACAGTTATGTCGTGCCTTGCCTCATCGTCAATTTAGACGAAAATTCTGACGGTGGGTGTAATTTCTAACCCAAATTGTATTTTAATCAACTATTACTTTTCTTTAGCAAATTTTTTTTTCCATTGATTAGTTAAGGTTGTACTACCTCTGTTCAGGGATAAAACATGGTGGGTTGTATCCCTCTCCCTTCTTCTCCTGAGTGATAACCGTTCACTTAGGGGTAGTACTTACTTAGGTACATTGCGTTCCAAGGGTGTGGCAATACTTCTCCCTTGAGGTTCCATAGGTAGTATGACCCTTTTCCAGCGATGTCATGTATGATGTAAGGTCCGTCCCATGTAGGAGCTAGTTTTCCCCATTCCTTGTTCTTTTGATATGGTGATATTTGACGTAGGACGTATTCTTCAACCACAAAGTTTCTAGGAATTACCCCTTTGTTGTATTCACGAGCTAGCCTTCGTTGGTAGTACACCATTCTTTACAAAGCCACTTCACGCCTTTCTTCGAGGTCGTCCATCTTTTCCAGCATAAGATCCGTTGTTAGGTTCTTTTCCCATGCCTCCATTTTCGTTGTTGGCAGCATTATCTCCGTTGGGATAACTTCTTCGGCTCCGTAGGTTAGCAAGAATAGAGAATCTCTACGGTAGGCCCATAGGACGTTGTGTATCTGCTTGCACCATCTTTTCTTATATGTTCCCAGCTTTTTCTTCAAGTTCATTGTTATTGTCTTGTTTGTGGCCTCCGCTTGTCCATTGCTCTTAGGGTATATCGGAGTAGACTTGTTTTTCTGAATGTTGAAAATGTTGAACAACATGTCGATGTTCTTTCCTTCCAGCTGCTTACCGTTGTCAGAGACTATAGCCGCCGGTATTCCGAACCTTCATATGATTTGCTCAAACAAGAATTTAAAGACATCTGTGTCCCTGATTCTTGCAAAAGCCCTTGCTTCAACCCATTTGGTGAAATAATCCGTGGATACTATTAGATATCTCCTTTTTGATGTCCCCTCTATTAAGGGTCCAAAAATGTCAACACCCCATTTGGAAAATGGCCATGGGATGATGACCGAGTTAATCTCTGTTGCTGGTGCTTTAATCTTCCTGGCAAAGCGTTGGAATCTCTCACAATGCCTTGCTATGTTCTTTGCGTCTTCGTCCATGCTTAGACAATAATATCCTTGTGTTTTGGCTTTGATTGCAAGGGACCTTCTTCCGCTGTGATTGCCATCTTATCCGCTGTGTATGTCATGTAAAATTCTCTTACCCTTCGGTTTGTGAGAGGCACCGCATCAAAGTTCCGAGGAATGACCTTCTGTACAGTATCCGATCCCGTAGGCTGTACATTGCTGCTTTTGACTCGATTTTCTAGCTTCTTTGACGTCTGCGGGGAGGATACCTTTGTCAAGGTATTGGTGTATTGGAGTTCTCCAATCATCTTCTGGTTCACCTTCATTGCTTTCATCTGACATTGATTGGTCTTCGTCAGATTTGCAGGCTTCGTTATCCGGCTCTTCGACTTTTTTTATCTTTCTTTGCTTTCTCCGCTTCCCTCATTCCCATGGTCTAGACGGCCAAGGATTCTTATACTAATGTTAGTCATTCTATCGAAGGTTCATAAATTCTCCCTATATGGACGGAGGTGGTGTTTCTGTCCCTCAGCATCGATGATATGAATGCTAAGGCATCTGCGTGTCTGTTGTCTTTCCGACAAACATGTCTGAATGTCACCTTTTTGATTTTTGATGCATGCTCCTGTGCCAGCTTTAGGTACGAAGCTAGTATTGGATCCATAGTTTGGTATTTGAGCTCTATTTGTCTAATAACTAATTGTGAGTCACTAGTCAGATGAACATCTGATAGGCCCAGCTCTTGTGCTAAGTGTAGGCCGTGTATGACCGCCTCATACTCCGTGATGTTGTTGGTGTATTATTTTAATTCTAACATGAATGCATGGATGAGCCTGTCTCCTGTGGGGGTTGTTATCACAATACATATGCCTGCGCCTTCTCCATTGGAGGAGACATCTACGAATATTTCCCACCTTCGTGAGCTTTGCGGTTCCAAGATATCTTATGGTTCCGGCTTTTCTTCCTCTATTCCTGGGATGTCGTCTCTCTCTTCTTCGTCGTTCAGAATTTATGTGAAACTTCTAAGAAGTCTGCTAATATTTGTGATTTCTCGGCCTTCCTGGTTTCAAACGTTATGTGAAACTGCTTGATCATGGCATTCCATTTTTGCCACTCTTCCAATTTTCTCCGTGCTGTCGAGGATTTGATTTATCTGAGCCTTTGTAAAAACTCGGATGGTGTGCGCATCAAAATATATCCTTAGCTTTTGTGTTGCCACAACTAAGGCATATATTAGTTATTCCACCTTGGTGTAATTACGCTCCGCTGAACTGAGTGTCTTGCTGATGTAATACACGGGTTTTTCTCCTTGCCCTTGATCTCGCACCAATATTGTGCTCACAACGTAGCTTGTTGCTGCTAGGTATAGGATAAGTATCTCACCTGGCTCCGGATTTTTTAGGATTGGTACGGACGCCAAGTATTCTTTGATCTTGAGAAAGGCTTGTTCGCACTCCATGGTCCATGTGAATCTGCTTCCTTTCCTTAGCGTGTCGAAAAATGCCTTGCACTTGTCCGATGATCTGGCTATGAATCTCCCCATACAAGCTAAAATTCCATTTAGCTTTTTCACTTCTTTTAAGGTTTGCGGTGATGGCATCTCCATTATAGATCTGACCATTTCAGGGTCTACTTCTATTCCACGCTGAGTTACTAGATATCCCAGGAATTTTCCTGAGGTAACTCCGAATGTGCATTTCTCCGGGTGCACCTTCATGTGAAAGCTCCTCATGACTTCGAATATATCCCTTAGGTGTGATAGATGGTCATTTGCTTCCTTTCTTTTGACGAACATGTCGTCCACGTAGACCTCTAGTATCTTGCATATCCATGGTTTGAAGATTTTGTCTACTAATCATTGGTATGTTTCCCCCGCGTTCTTTAGTCCAAAAGGCATCCTTGTATAGCAATACATGCCTCGTGGGGGTAAAGAACACAATATGCTCCTGGTCTTCTTCTGCAAGAGCTATCTGGTTGTAACCTGAGTATCCATCCATGAAGGATAGTCTTTGATGGCATTCTGTTGCGTTGACCAGTTGGTCAATATTAGGCAACGGGTAGCTGTCCTTGGGGCACGCCTTGTTGAGATTGCTAAAGTCGATGCAAATGCGTACGCCTCTGTTATTTTTTGGAACGATGACCATGTTGGATATCCATGTGGGATATTTGACTTCTCGTATGAATCCTGCTTTGAGTAGCTTTTGCAGCTCCTTTTCTACCCCTTCGTGGTAGATGTCCGCCACTTTTCATACGCGCTGTTTGAACGGTGGTATCTCCGGTTTGATCCGAAGGTGGTGTGAGACCAAATTCGGGTCAATTCCTGGCATGTCCTCCATTGACCATGCGAAGACATATGCGTATTATTCTAGTAACTGTTGTAGCTGCACATCCTTTTCCATCTCAAGTAAAGTTCCAATGCTGAGTATCTTTGGCTCCGCTTTTGTCACAATGTTAATCTTCTTTGTCGGTTCCACCGGGAGTAGATTTTTTGTTGAGGCCGTTGAGGAGTGCTATTATGTAATTATCATTTGGTAGAGGTATCTGTAGTCTTAGTTTCGGAGATACCTGCTTCTGGTACGGAGGTGACCTCGGGGACTAAGGTGTCTTCGTCCTGTACCTTTTTGTTGCTTGCTTTGCGTTTCTTTCTTTCCTGCTGTTGATCCGCAACTCTTTCTTCGTTGAGTTTGATTTCATCCAGGTTGCAGAGCCTTGAGTCTTTTTGGTTACCCTTGATATCCATTTTGCCCATAGGTATAGGAAAGCGTAGGTACTGATTGCATGTCGAAGCCGTTCCTCGTAATTTGTGGACCCAGAGCATGCCCATGATGACATTATAGGGCGAAGGTGATTCTACCATGCAGAAGCGTGTGTTGGTTACTAAGGGTCATGCGTGTACCTGCAAAACGATTTCTCCTCTTGGTCTAGAGACTGCTCCGTTAAAGCCGTATATTGTGCAACTGGAAGAATTCATTTGCTCTGCTGTTAAACCCATGCGTATGTAAGGTTCGTAAAATAGCACATTTAAAGAACTGCCCCCATCAACGAGGACCTTCGTAACATTCTATCCGCGTGTTGTAAGAGTGATTACTAGTGGATCATTATGCATTTCAACCTCCTGGTTGACGTTTTTTGTTGAGAATGTTAGTAGCGTGGCCATCCAATCTTCCCAGGTGACGGTAGGTGGTCCCCTTAGCTTGAACACCTCATGGGATTCAATCTTATTTCTGTTTTGAGCTAGCTCCAGTATGTCTTCAAGTACGTCTTCTTGAATTCTGATGGATAAAGTAATCATGTTGATGTATTTTCCGTTCCGAGGTAGCTCCACCCTTTTATTTGAGGCCTCCTCTGTCTCTGCCGGTTGTAGTTGTACGTATTCCAAGAACTTGCCTTCGTCGATGAACCTTTGGAATAAGTTTCGTAGGTGGTAACAAGTAACTGTGGTATGTATGTAGAACTGGTGATACGTACAGTACTCCTTAGCCTCCTTCATTTTTTCCGGCTGCTTTCCCCTGGTGCCTGGGTATGGGAATCCCGATTTTGCTCATTCCTTGCTTAGGATGTGAGAAAAAGTTGTATTAAGCTTTGTGTAGACTTTGTCGATAAATTCTTCTATTCTCTTGCCTCTTTTGTCATCTCCGTATTTGGAACATTTTCCTCGGTAGCTCGCTCTGTCCCTAGCTTCATTATGTCGCTTAGGTATTGCTTATGGGTAAAAACTACTTCTGCTGGTTTTGGTAATTTGGGGTGTGTGGATGAGAAGTGAATCTATACCCTAAACAAATGCACTGCACGGGAGTGCTTTTGATTCGAGAGATCAATATATACAATTCTGGCCTAAACCAAGAAATGGCCGTTCCAGACTTGTTTCGGTTACAAAGTGAAGGAGATTGGGTTGATCTTAGGGAGGGAAGAGAAGAAGGTGTTGAGATTATGAAGGTGCAGACTTGTTTATGACTTGTAACAGAAAGGTGAGCAGGCTTACAATTAATGCAAGCAGTCTCTGGGTGTTTTGAATACAATTGTATTAACACTTGGTTTATGTGTTGTGTTCCCACTCTGTTTTGGAAATAGGGAGGAGAACCTATTTATACAAGTCATTTGAGCCTTATTCACATCTCTCGTGGAAAGTGGAGGAAGTGGAGTGATGGAGTTGTGTGTTAGTGTCACACGATCAATCCTGCCCACTTCTCCTATCATTACTAACCGTCCATGCCTTCCCGACACATTCTTGTGATGGCGCGTTGCACGCTTCATGCTGTAAACCGCCATACCAATACCCCAGTATGTATCCCCCAGTTTGTGACATGATTGATGTCTTAAGTGTGTGGATCGTGGGACCCACATACGGTAGCATGTAATGCTAGTTAAATAACTAAGGTATTTAGGAAGTCGATACTTGTAAAGTATCGTGTGTATTCTATGCATGTTATGCATCGAATGTATTCAACATATATGAAGCATCGCTGTTGAGCATTATGCCCTGCCTACTTAACGTGAGGGTTTGGAGGCTGCGCTAGCAAATCCTCCCTTGGCCGACCACATGGTGTGGCAGAGTGGCAGACGGTGATCACGGTGATACCTCACCGGTCGCCTAACTCCTATCTTAGGACGTCTGTCCAGCCTGGCGAAGTTGGATGGACAAGATGATTTGCGACCCACACCTGCGACCGTCGGATTAGGGTTTAGGAGGTGCGCGAGTGCACTCCTTCAGCTTGGTCGAATCCAAGCCTGGGAAACGTTTCATGGAGGACCGATCAGGCATGCGTGTAGACGACATGTTGATGTCCATGTCCATGCTTCACTGTCCCACGAAGGTTTGATCTAGGCCACTCCAATTTACCGATGAAGTTGAGTGGCTGAGATCAATTTGCTAAAGAAATCCTATGACGCAAAGGATTCCTAAAGGGCGCGGTATGTCAGTTTCAAGGCGCTCATTTCGAGATGACCAAGCTTGGTCGGTCTCGAACGATTGGTCCGTCGTGTAGGTGGTAGGATGATATTCACTCCTATACTTCACTGTCCCATGAAAATTTGATCTAAGCCACTCAATTTGTTTGGCGAAGTTGAGTGGTTGAGATCAGTTTGTGATTTGGGAAACATGACCACGCTAGTTTGGGCGTGAGATTTGGAGAAACCAAGCATGGTATGCCTTGGTAGGTCGGGAGAGGAGATAGATGGGTCCACGGTGATCATGTTGATGCTCACTGGACCTGTTCAATTGTCCCCTAAGCCATTCATTCGATCAGGAGAAATCGGACGCTCGTGATCATTACAAACCCTAATTAGGGTTTTGTCCGGCCATGCGTTATACTTGGTTTTGTGCACACGAATTGGGACAACCAACCATGGTTGGTCCTGACCGACTGGTCATGTGTGTAGACGGTCTTACGGTGATTCTTTTGACATGCTCCGGGCCCTTTGAATCTACATCCACACCCTCCATCTATGCCTGCGAAGATGGATGGTTGAGATCGTTTTGCGACACATGTAATGTGCCGCAAACCCTAATTTAGGGTTTCTTGTCCATTCTGCTTGGTTTGGATGGTTTGGCAAGCTTTGCCACCCCTTTTGGGGAGGCCAACCATGCGGGGCCCGCGTTGGGTCGGCAGTGAATATTCCAATACCTGCTTGGGGGTATTGGATTCGATCTAAGCCATCCAATCACGATGGTGAAGTTGGAGGATCGTGATCATTTCTAGACTGCTATGGACAATCTAGATGCTCAATCGGGCTAGTATAACACACCGAGAGTTATATGCTCAATCGGGCTAATATAACACACCGAGAGTTATAGCCTGTACGGGAATTTCGTGCATGCCTCACTGTTGGTACTTGGATATTCATGCTACTCTGTTGCGAGTAACAATCAGTCATCATGCCGCACCAACAATGAGAGTTTTTCTAGGAACAACACAGGAAATACAAGGTGCATTAATCAATAATGCTAAAATTCACAGAATATTCGGGGGATTATTGCTACATGCTCCATTCTAGGTGAATTAGTAAAGTGAATAAGTATTCATCACTTATAAAATAGTCTCATCCTCTGCAGGATAGTTACCCCAAAATTGGTTTTTACAACTTTGGCCCTGAACTAAAATCCACCATCAGAGCTCGCACTATGGTGCTAGCTATCCCTTACCTATACCTCAAATAAGGGGAAATGATGGCACACGAAAGGAAATCCTGCTATGGTGTATTGCTATCCCTTACCTACACTCTACGCATACTCAGTCCGCGTATGCATAGTGCCAAACGGGTACTTAGTACGCGTATTTGTCAACTCGTTGACTTGACTAAATACGCGTACTAAGTACCCGTTTGATAGGTTTAAGTTCACAGAACTCGGTTCTTCCTCCCATTTCCTCTTCTTCACTAAAACCTTTCTTCCCTTTTGCAGCTCCCCCCATTCGATCTTTGTGTTTATTCCGGTCGATTCATTTGGTAAGATCAAAATGGTTTGTTGGTAACACGAAGGGGAAGGTAATCCCTCAATCAATTTTGAAATTCGTCCACAAAAACATCAAAGGTTAGTGATTAGAATGTTAGGGTTTTAAATTTTATTTGAGTTTGATTTAGATGAAATTTGAGATGTTTGGTTGATTATAATGTTGTTTGAGTGTTGTTTGATATTGTGTGACATTTTTGATTGAGTTATTGATTTTTTGTTGATTTTTTGAAATATGGTGTTGTGTATGAATGAATTTTGATATGTATAAGATAGTGTAATTGATGATTTGGGATTGTAGAATGATTAAGAGCATATGTATTATGTATATGACACATTGGTGGCAAATTGATGAATGTTTTGGTATTGAAGAATGATTAAATGTATATACATATGGTATTATGTTTGATGTTTTTTTATTTTGGTAGACAATGTGGCTAATATGTAAAATACATGATTTATGATCGTTGTTTGAATATGTAAAATACATGATTTATGATTGTTTTGTGATGATTTTTGTGTACATGTGTGCCGTAGATGAACAATGACGATTTTCGACGAATTATGGAAGAGAGATTGCTCGTTTCTTCAACGGAACATAATGATCATAAATTGAAAATTCTTGATACGTCTAATGTTAGGATGACTTCGTTGAAACATAGCAGTACCATAAGTACAATTCATGAAGTGTATACCTCAATTTCTAAGTTTCCTAATGCTAAAGTGATTGTAGATAACTGTGGGTTCGGTTCAGTTTTTCAAGTACAATATCCAAAACTACCAGACAACTGCCTTACTACCGGAATATTTGAAAGGTGGTGGCATACCACCAATACATTTCACTTCCCTAGTTTTGAAATAGGGTTTACCCCATTAGACTTCACTCAAATTACCGGAATTCCCATCGGTCGAGGAGATCCCATAGTCAATTAGTATGGAGAAAATACATGAAATTTCTCCCCGGACCATAGACTGTTTGCTCCCATATGTTGAGACGAGACCTACTACTAGAAGAAAAAAAGGCGCGAACCACGTTATCGTTACTGGAGTAAAAGAAGTAATTAGAGATGAAGAAATAGTCCCCTTGAGACGGCAACTTGTGGATAAATGCAACGGGATCAAGAATATTTTAATTAAATCGTTTCTTGAACATAGATTCGGGATGGAGAATGATGTAATAATGCCGGAGCATATGGTAAGATGGTTTTTGATTAGGGTTATTGTGAATGTGTTTTTCCCAAACAAAAACAGTGTTGTTGAGGTTAAATGGCTTCGTATAATAAGGGATTTAAGTGTGCTGAGGCATTATGATTGGGGTTCGGTGGTGTATGCATATATGTTAAGGGGCCTGAGTAACGGAGTCACGAGCAATGCTCCTAAGTTGCAGTTCTTCTTGTTTCCTTTGATGGTAAAAATCTCTACCCTCTCGTAATCTTACTTTCCTTTTTATTTAATTTTGTTACCACTATATTTTTATAGTTGTTAATAACAACGTTTAATTTTGCAGCCATGGTTTTGGGCTTATTTCCGATGTCTATTTACCTATACAAAGGATGAAAGTGAAAATATGGATATGTGGCCAGCTGGTAGGTTATATGATGGATCCCAACGAGAGACGAAAAAAGGCGGTCAGAGAGATTCAGGTACCCATTCTATGACTATTGTTCGTAACCAAATTGATAACTTTGCATTCAATTCAGTATACTGGTCGCCATGGGGGGAGAGTTAATGGAAAAGTAAACCCGAGTTGGAAGAGGCTAAATGAATCTCAGTAACACGTAGAGTTTTTTATGATCCATTTTGTCATAGCGTCCTGTACCTGGGAAAATGATGTCTCAAACAAGTTCTTGGATTGACCGTAATACCGTTCCACCCTCCCTATTCAATAGTAGACATCAACAATGCATATTTGTGCATGTACCAGAATCTTAATAGCCTGCATTTTTATGAAGTATCCGATCGACCGTATAAGTTATGGTGGAAGAAGAGGTCAATAGGGAAGTATAGGGATGTAATTGTACATGAAGCAAACCAGGATTTGTATGGCACCCAAGATAATGATGCATATGTACGCCGACCAGCCCCGCAATGCCAAAACACAGACACACAAGAGTTGGTGCCCGTCGACCATCATCTCTTCCCATATCCACCAAGCCAAACGACAAATAAGATATGTGGCCCCGACTTTCAGGCGTCTGAGGTATCGGTTGGAATGGAGTATTTGGGAATGTTTCCTAAATCCAACTATGATGTTAACTTGGGTACACCTGTGAGATTTATAGGAGATGTGGCGCGATGCTTATATGGATATGGAACAAAGATACAAGGCTACACAACAACAATCCTACGACTACATAGCGGAGCTGCAACACCAAATAAAATATGGTGAAGCACCCCGTGTGAGGTTTGTGAAACCGTATGAAGCCCCATATACATGAGAGTCATCTAGCCAAGGCCAGTCTCTGGAATCGGGCCCGTCGACTAGTTATTTTTTTCCAAATAGTCAAGAAGAACCTTACTTAGGTCAAAATCCGTCTAAGCCATTCAACCAAAGTACAACCACGTACCAACATCAGGGTAGTGGAAATTTCCATGGTTTGATGTGTAAAAATGGCTAGTATTTAAATTTCTTAACAAAACTGTTTTATTTTACAATATAATGGCTAATTAAGACTTTCCTCTCATCATATCTCTATAAATATCTTTATAAATATCTCTTAAATATCTCTATAAATATCTCTATAAATATCAAATCACTTTCCAATTTAAAACCTATCCCAACAGATAATCATACATCTGTTATATAAAAATGGTAAGATTCAACACATAAAAAGATGTTGCTATTACGCAAGCATGGATTCAAGCAAAAAAAAATGATCTTAACGAAGTTCAGGCTTCAGGCAACAAATTCTGGAAGAATATTTTTGAATTATTTGATAGCATTTCTGGAAATCCGAACACCGGAGACAAGGGATGTCTTAGAGCTAGGTGGAGCAAGATGAACAAGGAAATCATAACTTTCGTCACTATTCAGACCGATGTTAACATACGCAATCCTGGAATGGAATATGAACAAAGGGTAAGAATGTTTTACATATTTCTTTCACTTTTAAGTAAATAAATATACTTAAGCTAAATTTGATTTATAAATTTCAGATAACTGCTGCTCGTTTAGGCTATCTTAACCAGACGGGCGACAACTTTCCTCATGATGAATGTTATCAGCTGTTAAAAGCAGTTTACGATACCTACAATCCTGACGAAATGTAGATATATTGCAAGTTGGTTTTATCATCAGATGTTAATCAAGTCTTCGTCTAACAATCCTGAAGATTGATTTTGAATTTGAATGTTCTATCTTTATATTTATGTAATTTTTGGCTTTTCTATTAGGTTTCAGCATTAGATGTTAATCAAGTATTCGGAACAACAATCTTGAAGAATGATTGTGTTTGAATGTTCTATCTTATATTTATGTAATTTTTGGTTTTTGAATTGCAACTTTAAGCATCAGATGTTAATCAAGTCTACGGAACAACAATCCTGAAGAATGATTGTGTTTGTATGTTCTATCTTTCATTTATGTAATTTTCCATTTTCCTGTGTGTGTTTCAGAATCATAAATAGAGTCGTTTGTATTTAGCCGTTACCAAAAATCCATTGGAATAACTTAATTTTATTCAATTTATCGTAATTATAAATACATAAGTAATTGTTACCGACATAAAATTAACTACACTACCGGAACTAAAATACAAGATTACTTAAAATATAATTAAACTAATCTATTACAAATTGGACGGATTACAAGAAATAAAATACGACATTACTTATTAAAACGAATAAACACTTAAGCTTAGCTATTAAAAATGGAACGGATTATCTTGCTGGATCTGCATCTGCTTGGCAAGTATGGCATTTTGTTGATATTCAAAATACTTTTTTGCATTTGGAGTCATCTTCTCGAGATCCAATAGAATTATTTCCCTTTCTTCTTTCATTTGAGATGCCTGAATTTGATGTTGAGTTGTCTCTAACAACCTTTCCATAATTTGGTTTTGTTGCAGCTGACGAGGTGGGATAATCGATCGGAATTCTTTAGATAATCAACAAGTTTACTGTCCGCGTCACTCATATGAGAATCTTGCGAGGATGGTGTGCCAGGTTTATTTTTCGCAACCCGTTTTTTTAGGAATTTGCGCTTGTTTCCCTGCTCTTGAAATGCATTTATCTCCTGTAAATCCACCAGAGGATGTTCCAGGTATAGTCATTGGGCTCGTAGTAGGGGTATATCCTGATGCAAAAGGGATACCGCTAGGGATATTATTTTGAAATGGATTTTCGAAGAACTGGCTTAAGGGTAGATTTTGGGAACTATGGGGTGGGAAATTAAACATATTAGAGAAATTTGCATTCATTTGAGATGAAGGAGGATTAAAATCTTGTTCCATATCTTCAGTTACACCGACTGGTACAATTGGAACATCTTTAAGCATATCATACTCAACATCTCGTTCAAAATCTTTTCTATATATATCAACATATAAGCTTTTCGCAATTATCATCTACATCAATGTAAAGATACCGTAATTAATATATTAGTAAATTATAATGTTTACAAACAACATATACAGAAACTATAATAAAAATATTTAAATAACATACCTGATTAATTGCGTCAATGCCCGGATTAGCGACTGTAGCTCTTGCAACACAACCGAAAAAGTTATCCACTTCACTCTTGATTTTGCTAAACCGATTACGAACGCTTTTCAAAGTACGACTGTATCGATTTCCACCACAAGCTTCGACAAATTTATTAAAAAGCACCTCCCAAAATAGTTCCTTGTCTTCATAACTACTATAACCAACAGCAAGGTACTGAGTAATAAGGTGATGATTTTCCAAAACACTAAATCTCGTTCTTTGTTTCCTTTTTTGGCTTTGAGTCTCATCCATTGATAAGAATTTTTTTTTATAAATAATACTTAAACAAATATAAAATTGTAATGATTTTAGTGAAGAAATCAATTGATGTAGGAAGAAGAAATTGATTTGGTGTGGTTTGAGTAGAGAATTAGATTAGTATTTATAGGGGATTTTGAAAAAATGGCCGTTGGGATCCGACAGCGTACAAAATAGAGTCGTTATTAATGGATGGTTAGGATCAGGTGTGAGAGAGGTGTCAACGAAAAATGTCAAACAAATATTATTTTCCGAAACGAGAACTGAGTACGCGTACAAAAATCTACGAGTACTTAGTACGCGTATCAACGGCTTTACGCGTACTCAGTACCCGTAAAGTGAAAAAGCATACGGGTACTGAGTATCCGTGTGATTTCCCTTCCCTACAAGGCTGAACAGATCTGTTCACCCATGTAGGGATGGTGGTGTGTATCCCTACTCGTGTAGGGATACGGGAGACCATAATGGTTGCATTTTTTGGATTTTGAGGGATATTGAGGGATAGGGAAGGGAAATCCCCTCCCATAGTGCTAGATCTCAACATTAAGTCCTCTGCCTAACACATGATGGTTACACTATTATGGGGTAGGCATATGATGGTGACAGTTAAAGATAAAACTTATGAGACAAAGTTAGATGTTACCAGGAGAGACGGGCCGTCCTTTCCTTCGAGCATGTCGCGTTTAAGAGACGTCCAGGCGAGCGTTCCCCTAGCACGATGTCGATCTTGCCTAATCGATGGACTGTTGCGCCTTCTTCATTCGTGGGGTTATTGCGCCTGCTTTATCAAATGTGGGCTTGTTGTGACTGCTCCAGTTAAACATGGGTCCACTGCGTGCCTACTTTGGTTGAACGTGGGACTCATCATGCACCTTTTTTGGTTAAACGTGGGTCCACTGCGTGCCACGTGCCTACTTTTCTTGGGGCCGGATGTGCCTACTTCGACCAATATGGGGCTGGTTGTGCCTAATCAAGTGGTACCCACCATGTGTTTGCTTTGCTTTGGGGTTGGATGTGTCTGCTTCGACCAGATACCAAAACCTGTTGCCTCACCCAACACCATACTAGACCCTTGACCAACACCATCCTTAATGCTTTGACGAACCCCGACCTTGCTGATGGACATCGCCGCCTCGACGCCTTGCTGTCTTGTTTCGTTAGAACACCGGCCTTATCTTGTATACCAGCTTTGTTACTTCTGCCAACACTGGCCTTGCTGTTGTGACCAATACCGGTCTTGATGACTAATACCTGCCTTGCTAACCAATATCGGTCTTGCTCGAACATGGGACCCAGGCATGCTTGCTTTTCCCAAACGTGAACCTTGTATGTTCGAACGTGGTGTGGCTCCAGCTATGTTCATTTCCTCCTAGGAGCATGCTTCACTTCTCCTATCGACTTCAAGGTTTGTCATGCTCCGCTGGGCTCTTATAAAGGATGGATAAGACGTATGTTGAGCAATGAGTACATCAAAGATAACTTGACCAAAGCGTAGATTATTGATGTAGCTTGTGTGTTGAAACAACTCGAGAGGATGTTAAAGTGGCTTCTGGTGCGAACGTTGAGGTGGATCCTGGGGAGAGTGTTGAAGTATTGAAGCGACTTCTTCTTCTGGAGAGAGAGCTGAAATGCCTTCTTCTGGAGAGAGAGCTGAAATGCCTTCTTCTGGAGAGAGCTGAAATGCCTTCTTCTGGAGAGAACATTGAAGCGGCTTGGAGGGAGCGTTTGAAGCGGCTTCTTCTGGAGGGAGCGTTGAAGCGGCCTTTTCTTAAGTTTGGTTTCCCCTTGCAAATTACATGCTTCTTGATTGGACACCTCTCTTGTGTTGAAGAAGTCATTGATTGACGAAGAAGGAATTTCATGTTAAGCCTCAGTCCCCAAGCGTGATTTATATGGTTCTATCTTGTATGTTCGGCGAGTTTACCATAATAACGATATCGCCATCTCTACTCCGTGACTCTATTACTTCTCCGTGGGAAAATAAAATATGCAGAAGTTCGGATTACCTCTGTCCGTAGTGGTTGTTGCTATGGTGAAGCTCTGATGGTATCAATCGATGGGCAACAACGGTTCTTGGCAGCAGATGTGATCAGAAGAGACTGGAAGGAAGAGGCATGGTGGCAACTTGCTCGAACTTGGAATTCTTCATACAATGGTAGATATCGTCTCGTTACTACAGGGATAAGCTAGAACCAATGGCTTTCTTGATGTTTCTTCATGGAATAGAGAAGAGGGAGATAGTCCCCTTCCCGCGAGTATCCAGAGCTCTTGACTTGATAGATGTTGTCATGCTAGGTTCACGAGGCCTTCTTTACGTCTGCTCTCTTGAGTATATCCTCGTCCTTGGCCATCTTGGAATCACAATGATAGGGTGCTTGGATCTCTCTAAATTCACCATCTTTAAGATGGGAAGTGGTAAGCAGTCCCCAGTCATACTCCTTCGGTAACGCAACTACTTCTTCTACGGGAGACAGATTCTGAAAGCGTCTCTCATTGACGTAGCTACCGTCAATCCAGATATGGAATATCTTGGATGTTGTTTCACCATTGTGGTAGTCGTGCATATGGTACTGGAGTCCGTAGTTGGTGATTTTGGACGTGCATGATGTTGTATCTCGGTTGTCTTCCTCTTGCTGCTTCAGCGAAACTACTTATAGAAGGCTGAAGCTTCCACTGCCTGTTGATGAGATGTATGTTTTCGCGAACATCATGAGGCTCTTTATGACGGGCATGATTGTTCTTTCTAGCAGGAAATATGCTGTTGCAACCTGAGCGTTTAACAGCTTCACGGAGTTCATAGGGTGTCTGAAAGAACATGCTCTTCGACAAAGCACGATTGACATGTACCATCCTATTGATGCACAATTACTCCACTTGTTGTTAAGTCACATCTGGATTGTGACCCTTCAGTGCCTGAATTCGGGACATCTTGACATAATCATTTGGATGTCTACTATTTCGCTGAAGCATTCCTCTTAAGTCTGACAGAGTGATTTACCCAATCTGCGGATTATTTCTCGACATGACGATCCCTATCTTCTTGAGGCTGCTCCCTTGAGGTGTTGGCTCCAGTAGATCTGAAGATGTCCCGGCCTCGCTCTTCTTCTGGACTGACATAATAGGCGAACCCTTTATGATGATTTGGAGACGACAATGTTCGTTGAATCTTCCGAAACACTTCCCGTTGTAGTGCGGTCCAGACAAAACTTGCTCATTTCTTGCCCATGAAGCTCTGGAGTTTTTTTATAGTTTGTAGTGGCGGTGTCATAAGGACAAATTGTGTCTTGGATGGGTCCACTTTGATACACTCATTAGTCACCTGAAATCCCAGAAATTTTCCTGAAGAGACTCCGAAAGCGCATTTCAAACGATTCATCTTCAACTTGTATTCACGACACTCGAACACTTGTCGTAAGACTCCTGTGTGGGCCGCCCGAGATTTTGATTTGAGTATTATATCATCCACGTAGTCTTCAACTTTCTTATGCATCATGTCATGGAAGATTTCCGTCGTAACGCGTTGATACGTTTCACCGGCATTTTTTAAACCAAATGGCATTACAGTATAATAAAATTTTCAAAAGGAGTTCGAAAAGCTGTCTTACTCGCGTCATGCTCATACATCCTTATCTGATTGTAGCCGCTATATCCATCCATGAAGGAGAACATACCATGTCAAGTGTAGTCAAAATCGCTCTCCAAGGATGATTACTCGCCGAGTAATCGCTACAGACTATATGACCGAGCCGATTTCTGATTCCAAGCCATTTCCGATTTCTATCAATTAAGGCGACCAATTTTTCTAATTTGGAATGTTTTTTGAGCAAACCGAGTTAATGATTTTTCCGAGTTGGCATTACATGCACTATAATGAGAAAAGAAATTTTTTATAACCCCTCAGACGGAAGTTATTAAACTGGAAAAACCTCTAAACACATGATAAATATGTTCAATATAACAATATTACACACTTAATTACATGATATGTAAAATTTTAATCTTAGTTAGGTGCAAATCATGACTTATGAGCAGCAATATGTAAGTCTATAATAAATAGATCCCGAGTATTAGACCGAGTTTTGGGGATTTCCAAGTCCGAACTAATTGCTCCTCGCTCCAAGCTCCCCAACCGAGTAGGACCGAGGAACGATTATGACTACTTTGGTGGTGTCCACTGGTGGCATCTATTAACATGTCGATGTTAGGTAGAGGAAAATAGTCTTTGGTGTAACATTCGTTCAAGTCTCTGGAATCCACGCAACACCTGATCTCGTGCCTGAATTGCCTCAGAAATTGTTTGACTGGCTTGGATCAGAGATTGTATGAATTCCTACACAAGGTCGAGCTGATGGAGATAGGCCTAGGAGATTCCTCATCTTCGATATCTTCAATCGTGGAGTTGGTTCTGTCTTGCAGATGTTGTGGAACATCCAGTACCTCTTTTTGTGTCTCGTCATTCTTGTAGCATTCAATTGGGCGGGGAGACTGGGCATCAGTTTCCCTCTTAGTGTGAACGTGGGTCGCTGCTTCACCAGATGAAGAAGAATGCCTTGTCAGCAAAGATGCATCATGAGGATATGCAACTCGGTCCTCTTCCTTGATTGACACCCATGTGCGGAGTGGGATGCAATAAAATTTGTCTGGTTCTTCCCGCGGAGCTTCTCTTGGTTCAAATAACTCCACTCCACATACCGGTGCGTAAGGAGACAGCGATGCAGGAATACAAACGACTTCTTTATTCAGCATAGTCTTCGAGCACTGATGATACATTGAAGGGACAATCCTATTGTCATGAAGCCACGGTCTCCCCAGTATCATATGGTAGTCGAGATCCTTTTCTATGACTTCAAATTTCACCTTTGAATGGACGGGCCCTACAGATAAATTCAAATTGACATACCCGTACGTGTTGGTTTGGTTTCCTTCAAAGTCTGTCATCGTGGTAGGCTGTCGTACGATCTCGTTCGGGCAAACCTTGGTTATCTTGAGTGTCTTGAGGGTAATCACATTCGAAGACGCTCCTGTGTCGATGAGGGCCATATTGAACTCTGAATCCTTGATGCGTGTAGTAACGTGTAGGTCCCGGTTGTGACCATCTTCAGCCATCATGTCTTCTTCTGTAAATGTAACATTATTCACAGACATCTCTGGTGCTCTGGAGGATTGTGGACGCGAAGGAATTAACTGTATGTCCAAGGCTATCTGATTGATTGCAGCAAACGTCTTCGCCCGCTGATTCTTCGAGAGGTGTAAAAGTTCGCAGAATCTTTCCACTAGAAAAGTTGCTTCCTGGTCCACCGGCCTCTGATTCATAGTAAAACTGTTGACTTGAGGAGGATCATTGTAAGGATCAATCCCCAGTGTAGAAATCTATGTGACATGGGAGCCGCTTATTTCTGATGTCATCTTGATGAGGAAATCGAGTATGCCGTTTATCGTTTCTTTGATCAGGTCCATGTTCTTCGTGTGAATATTCTGCACCTGTGCTAACTCGATCAATGTTGGGTTTCTTCCAGTTACACCATCAAACACGCCATTGGAAGGAGGAGCATCTTCGTTGGAGGAACTTTAACCGGAATTTGAAATTGTTTGGTGAGTCCTAAGACCAACCATATTGAGATCAACCAATGATATTGGGTATTGATGAAATGACATTACAACCGAGAGATTAATCTCCCACTGTGGTCGCCAATTGTTTATGTTCTTTTGGTTTTGGTAATTTGGGGTGTGTGGATGAGAAGTGAATCTAAACCCTAAACAAATGCACTTCACGTGAGTGCTTTTGATTCGAGAGATCAATCTATACAATTCTGGCCTAAACCAAGAAATGGTCGTTCCAGACTTGTTTCGGTCACAAACTGAAGGAGATGGGGTTGATATTAGGGAGGGAAGCGAAGAAGGTGTTGATATTGTGAAGGTGTAGGCTTGTTTATGACTTGTAACTGAAAGGTGAGCAGGCTTACAATTAATACAAGCAGGCTTTGGGTGTTTCAAATACAATTGTATTAACACTTGGTTTCTGTATTGTGTTCCCTCTCTGTTTTGGAAATAGGGAGGAGAACCTATTTATACAAGTCATTTGAGCCTTATTCACGTCTCTTGTGGGAAGTGGAGGAAGTGGAGTGATATAGTAGTGGAGTTGTGTGTTAGTTTCACACGATCAATCCTGCCCACTTCTCCTATCATTACTAATCGTCCATGCCTTCCTGACACGTTCTTGTGATGGCCCGTTGCACGTTGTAAGCCTCCATACCAATCCCCCAGTATGTATCCCCCAGTTTGTGACATGATTGATGTCTTGAGTGTGTGTATCGTGGGACCCACAGAAGGTAGCATGTAATGCTAGTTAAATAACTAAGTTATTTAGGAAGTCGATACTTGTAAAGTATCGTGTGTAGCATCGAATGTATTCGGCATATATGAAGCATCGCTGTTGAGCATTATGCCCTGCCTACTTCACGTGAGGATTTGGAGGCTGCGCTAGAAAATCCTCCTTTGGCCGACCACATGGTGTGGCAGAGTGGTAGACGGTGATCACGGTGATACCTCACAGGTCGCCTAAATCTTATCTTAGGCCGTCTGTCCAGGCTGGCGAAGTTGGATGGACAAGATGATTTGAGACCCACACCTACGACCGTCGGATTAGGGTTTAGGAGGTGCGTGAGTGCACTCCTTCAGCTTGGTCGAATCCAAGCCTGAGAAACGTTTCATGGACGACCGATCAGGCATGCGTGTATACGGCATGCTGATGTCCATGTGCATGCTTTACTGTCCCACGAAGGTTTGATCTAGGCCACTCAAATTTACCGGTGAAGTTGAGAGGATGAGATCCATTTGCGACAGAAATCCTATGCCGCAAAGGATTCCTAAAGGGCGCGGTATGTCACTTTCAAGGCGCGCGTTTCGAGATGAACAAGCTTGGTCGGTCTCGGCCGATTGGTCCAGCATATAGGTGGTAGGCTGATATTCACTCCTATACCTCACTGTCCCATGAAAACGTGATCTAAGACACTCAATTTGTTTGGCGAAACTAAGTGGTCGAGATCAGTTTGTGATTTGGGAAGCATGACCACTCTAGTTTGGGCGTGCGATTTGGAGAAACCAAGCATGGTATGCCTTGGTCGGGAGAGTAGAGGAGATAGATGGGTCCACGGTGATCATGTTGATGCTCACTGGACTTGTTTAATTATCCCCTAAGCCCTTCATTCAATCAGGAGAAATCAGACGCTCGTGATCGTTACAAACCCTAATTAGGGTTTTGGCTGGCCGTGCGTTATACTTGGTTTTGTGCGCACGAATTAGGACAACCAACCATGGTTGGTCCTGACCGACTGGTCATGTGTGTAGACGGGCTTACGGTGATTCTGTTGACATGATCCGGGCCCTTTGAATCTACATCCACACCCTCCATCTATGCCTGCGAAGATGGATGGTTGAGATCGTTTTGCGACACATGTAATGTGCCGCAAACCCTAATTTAGGGTTTCTTGTCCATTCCGCTTGGTTTTGACGGTTTGGCAATCTTTTCCACCCATTTTGGGGAGGCCAACCATGCGGGGCCCGCGTTGGGTCTGCAGTGAATATTCCAATACCTGCTTGGGGGTATTGGATTCGATCTAAGCCATCCAATCATGCTGGTGAAGTTGGATGATCTGATCATTTCTAGACTGCTATGGATAATCTAGATGCTCAATCGGGCTAGTATAACACACCGAGAGTTATATGCTCAATCGGGCAAGTATAACACACCGAGAGTTACATGCTCAATCGGGCTAGTATAACACATCGAGAGTTATAGCCTGTACGGGCATTTCATGCATGCCTCACTGTTGGTACTTGGATATTCATGCTACTCTGTTTCGAGTAACAATCAGTCATCATGTCGCACCAACAATGAGAGTTATGCTAGGAACAACACATGAAATACAAGGAGTTTTTATGTATTAATCAATAATGCTAAAATTCACAGAATATTCGGGGGATTGTTGCTACATGCTCCATTCTAGGTGAATTAGTAAAGTGAAGAAGTATTCATCACTTATAAAATAGTCTCATCCTCTGCAGGATGGTTACAAAAAAATTGGATTTACAACTTTAGCCCTGAACTAAAATCCACCATCAACAGGTACATCTCCAGAATTAGTTCCAGGGAGTTGGTTCATTGTGGAGTTGATGCTGCCTTTGCTTGTGCCATGGGGTTATCCTTCTGGATCTCCTCGAGCCTTATGTAACGATCTTGAACGACCCTGAGCTCTCCTTCGGAATCGAGGGCCCTGTTGTGTAGTTCCACGAAGATGGATGAGGTTCTATCAAGTCCGTACTTATAGCAGTTGATGCTAATTTCTGGATTAAATTTCCTTATTGCTTGGCATGTATTTTGCCACCTGTATGTGTACTGCATGAGTGTTTCCCTGGGTCCGATAGCTAAATAAAATAGCCTATCTAACCCTGCCTTTGTTGCTTTGTTGTACATGTATGTCTCCAAAAAGACCGTAGACAACTGCTCAAAGGAGTCAATTGAGTTTGCCGGTAGGTTGTCATACCAAGTAAGTGATGATCATGTTAAGCTTGCCGAAAAGTACCTACAAAGTACTAGCTCATCTCTTTCCCAATGGGAAAGGACACGAGTGTAATATCGTAGGTGGGCTGCGGGATCTGAGGTACCATTGTATGCCTGAAATGTAGGTACCGGGCACTTCGGAGGAATGGGTTCCCCTAAAATGAGAAAAGATAATGGGGACGTTGTTTCCTCCTGTAGTGCTTCCTCTATCCTTGCGCATGCGTGACCTGTTTTTAGGCCTCGTATCTCCCTCCTCATTTTCTCCATTTTCTTCATCACCATGTTCACGTTGTGAGCATCTTTGGACAACGTCTTGTCGTAGTAGCTATGAAAGGGTTTGTATGTTGAGTCCACCTCCTCCTGGTCTTGGTGCGGTTTTCCAGCTCCGTTAGGTTGATTAGTCACGTTGAGATTCAACCTTCGTCTTACTGAGATAGATCCGTTGTCCTGCTTCTTTTGCGGAGGGAGGGCTTGGGAGCCTTCGATCTGTATGTCCAACATACCTTTGAGATTCTGGTTCTGCTGGGCTATCTATTGTAATTCATCTTTATTTTCCTTGTTGAGGAGCATCAGGGATGCTACTTGTGCCGCCATCTGATCTTCGTTGTGGGCTCCACCTCCTTGTGGAGTGATGTAGGATGGATCTTCAGAGTTTTCTGCCAGTTTTTCTATGATTGGTGCGTTTGGATCTATTTGGATTGGTTTTAGGTTTCCCAACCCTCATCCCGTAGATACCAAGGTTCCTCGTAACCCTGCGTTTGACGCAGGTGGCTTCGTAGTAGATGGACGCTCCGGTAACGACATGCCGTAGATAGGTTGATCTCCCGATGTTTACCCCATCCCCTCAGTAGGAATAGGTGTCTTTGTAGAAACTGTTCTTCTTACCTTCTCACTTTGTCCGTCTTATGCCTCGTTCCTTTGGTTTTCTTGAGACGGCTTTTGGGATCTTCCTCTTGTGAGTGCTGGTCGTGAGCTTGTTGGTACATCACCTGGTTTCTGCATGCCTTCGGTCTTTTAATACCCTGTGGTCACAAAGAAAGTGAAGAAATCTGCTACTTGGGTACCTTAGTCAAAAGTAGCAATAAATGCTCTGACATGGAAGGTGGCAAAGCCGCTTTTTCAGAAAAAGGTATTGAAATAATGTCTTTGACAGGAAGGTTTTTAATGCTTATGACACCCTTGGAAAAAACAACCTTAAAACGTTGAAAACCGAAAAAGGGGGTGTCAGACCTCGGAAAGAACGAGGTTATTAAATTCTTTAGAAGGTCTATCTTCCTTAAAAACTTTAATGATATTCCTCTGTCAGTCAAAGGTTCTCAGATTGAGAAAAAGTTTTGCCAAAAAGGGCTATTTTAGCATGAAACAAAGATTTTGGCGTTTTTGTTGTAGGATCAGAATATTGTCACAACGATATTCCTGAGAAATAAACAACAGTACTGCGATACATCGATAGTAAACGACTGTTCTGCGATACATCAATGATATTCTGCGAAACATCCAAAGATGACTTAAACAATGACGTAATGACTGAAAACGACGGAAACATGAAGAAAGTGTGACATGTCTGCGATATATCAATAAATCCTGCGAAAGATAAAGGCGGTGCTAACTGCGATTTATCGCAGTTACTCAGATCCGAAATTGAAGGGGATCTTAGCTGTAAATGAGCTATAATCCACTATGTAAATACCTATATAAAGGAGATGAATAGTTCCAGAGTGAGAGAGGAATTTTTGAGTGCTAGGAAAGTTTTTAGGAGAGAGAAAATCTTTTATCAAGTGTTCTCTGTTCTTGATTTATGTAATTCCTTAAGATCAAATTAATGAAAAAGTGTCTTTAATCTTCAAATTATGTCGTAAATATTGATAAATTCTTGAATATGGTGTAGTGTGGGAATTCCTGCAACTACATTTTGGCGCCCAGAAACAGGGAGAATCAATTTGAGAAATTTCAAACTACAGCTTGAAGATTTGAAGAGATTATTAGAATTGAAGAAATGGCTAGAAGGAGAAGTAATACATCAGAACCACCAACAACAGTGAGAAGAAGTAAAAGAATTGCAGGGGAAGGAACAGGTGAATTGGAGGGATCTTTAAGGATCAGATTAGGAAGGAGTAGAATGAGAAATGGAGCAGAAAATTCAATCCAACCACCAAATCAACAAACACGAGCACAAGATAGAAATGAGGATTACTATAGAGTGAGTGTGCATACTTGGAGGTCGGATTCGATAGAAGAGGCGGAAAATCAGGAAGAGGAAAGAAATCAAGAAATGGATGGAGGATTAATTCATAAAGGACATGAAGTAGTAGATGATTTGAGACAAAGGATACAGGAAGAAAGAAGATTAGAGGCAGAAGAACGTGGCAATCTTACAAGGAAAAATCATGAATTAAGAATGGAAAATTTGAGGCTGCAAAATAGAAGATCAAGGAGTAGCATGAGATCAATTTCAAGATCATATAGAGAAGAAACAAGACAAAATCTCCCTATACAAAATATTGGCGAGAATGTGATAAATGATCGTTACATTCCACGCGGTGAAACTTTAGACATTAGACATAATCAGGATGAGGGAGAAAATCAAGAAGAGAGAAGGAGAATATTACGTGATGAAGAGATTCGAAGAAATCGCAGAATAATCGAAGATGATATTGAAAGGCATTATATTGAGCAAGTACATTTAGCAGGAGAAAGAGAGAGATTGCGAGCAGAAGTAGAAGAACAAGAAATTCAAACAGCGTTGCGTCAGAATAATCATGATAATCGAGAACGACGACGTGCGCAAAATCGTAATAATGATAATCTCAATGAGGAATATGAGAGAATTCGTAGAGACATATAAAGGAAGCGAAGAGAAACAATAAGGGATGAGGAAATTCGCGGAGAAGAAAATGAAAGGCAAATTAACTTGCAAGAAGAAGAAAATCGCAGAAGAAGGAAAAATGAAGATGTTGGAGAAGAAGCGCGAAACATCGCAAGACAAGAAAGACATGAACGCAGACGAAGAGAGGTTGCGTTGAAAAGGCCAATGTAGCACAATTCTGATAGAAATGAACAAATCTTGAGAGAATTAGCAGAAATGAGAGGAATGATAAATAACAGAAGAGAAGGAGGAAGAAGACAACTTGATGAGGCAATCGAGGAAGATGCGAAAACTCCATTTACTCAAGAGGTACAATTAGGAGGGATACCTCCAAAATGTAATTTACCGGTGTTGACCAGTATATTTGATGGGACAACGTGTGCTTTCCAACATATCAAAGCTTATATTCGATGTATGCTACAATGGGAGAACCATGACGTCGTTTTGTGCAAATATTTTGCGTCAAGTTTAACTGGCGAAGCATTGAAGTGGTTCGAAAGTCTTCCAAAGAATACAATAACTTCGTTCATGCATTTGCAAACTACTTTCTTAGGAGCATACATCAGCAATAACTTTACGCGACCTGGAATTGAAGATGTGTTTGGATTGAAACAGAGAGTTGGAGAGAGTTTAAAGCATTTAACGATAAGATGGAGGACAATGTGTAGTGAAATGGCAGGAAGAGTGGATGAAAGATATCTCATCTTATCCTTCATAAATGCTATGTTTGCGACGAATCTATTATATATCCAGGTCTTCAGAGTTAAAACCACAATTACCATGACAGAATTGCGAGAATTGCAGGAAGAATATAATGCTTTGGAGGAAAAACAAAATGAGATGGAGTCCTATCCAATTCACACAGGAACAAATTTAGCCGCAACAAATGGAAGTTTATTACCAAGGATGATTAATACAATATCAAGTACTTCTCAAAACCCGCAAGATAAATATGGAGACTGATAATCAACATAAGATAGTAGCAATGGGGAGTAGAGATCAGGAGGAATTGGAAAAGGAGAGAAATTTTTATCGCAATAATAATAATAAGGTCCCAAGGTTTGATCAAACGCAGGAGACTTATGGTGGACAGAGGCAGAATTATTCAAGAGAGCAAAGAGGTCAGAGGAATATGTGGGAAGACATTAAATTGCCACCTTTAAACACCGGAATAGACAAGATTTGGGAAGCGATTATTCTGATGGAGAACATACCCTCACCCTGGAACATGGGGAAAGAACCAAATCCTAACAACCAAAATCAAGAGTTCTGTCCTTATCATCATTTTCATGGCCACTCTGTGCATAATTGTAGAAATGTAAAAAAGAATTATTTTGCGAATGATTGAACAGGGAAAATTAAATCATTTTCTAGCAAGATATTTACAACCGCAACAATTGCCGCAAGCACCAGAAATTCGCAGAGTTAATGTTACAAAAGAAGCCGAAACATTTGTCATTGAAGTAGGAACTACAACAAAAAATCTATTTTGCAATTCAATTGTACATTCGCAGAAAACGATAGAGGATTTCCATGACAATGTGCTAAGCAGAGTGTTTGCAAGGGATATAGAGGGAAGAGAGGTGATGAATATTGCAAAGATTTTTCCGTTAGAAGAATGGAAGAAACAAGTTATTTCTTTTACTGCGGAAGAGATACCAGATCCTGGGAAGATGCATGACAACCCATTGGTGGTGAAGCTAGAGATAAATCCAAAATACAGAGAAGAAGGAGAAGAAGATGATGATGACGCAGTAAATGATTCTTGGGCAATAGATAAAGTTTTAATAGATACGGGTAGCTCAGTAGACATTTTATTTTATCATACATATTGCACAATGGGTGGAACAGATGATGAGTTAATCCCTTCAACTTACAAGATCTATGGTTTTAATGGCACTGCAAATAAGCCAAAAGGAGAAATTACTATGGAAATTCCGTTGAACAAGATATCTTCAAAAATCAAGTTTTGTGTAGTAGATATAGAATCTCCTTACAATGCCTTAATTGGAAGACCATGGCTCCATGGGATCTTGGGTATAGCATCAACATACCACCAATGCATAAAGTTTCCACATCCTCATGGTATTGGGATAATTAAAGGTGATTGGTTTGAAGGCAAAAAGTGTTATGAAGTTGACATTAATACTTGCGAAGAAAGGAATGCCCGAAATCGTAATTGGAAACATAACAGGAGGCAAAATCAAAGAGCTGAGAAATTGATGGTGGACAATATAGAGTTGCGGGGAAAGGATATACTTCAAGAATAGTTTTGTCCTAAAAGATTCAATGGCGATTAATCATACGAAGATGGGGAAAAGTAGAAATTTTCATTCTTCGCAGGAGAACAAACAAGTATAAGATAAATAAGTAAAAAGAAATTGCGAATAATCATTCGTCACAAAAGAAAAGAAGTGCAACAATATCATGTTGCGAACAAATGAAAAACTCTGTTGTGAGAATTAAAAGAAAAACTCTGCTCAAAAATGAGAAATTTTCTATTAAAAAGAAAAAAGATGATGATTTCTAATCATATAAGAATTTTTAATGCAAATGCATAAGAAGGGAGCAAATCACCTAAAAATATATAAGAACGGGACGAACTTTTATGGCGTACACCTTAGTTCGCGGATTCTATTTCGTAAGAGGCAATGTCCTTAAAGTGCGTCATAAGGGGGGTATCTCTTTGCATGGCTATGGGAAAGGCTATACCGCTGCTGGAACCTAGTCATGGAGATTTGGGATTATAGAAAATCCATCCGGGAGAGATAACTTGGATTCCCAATTATATAAGGTTATACCCTGGTTGGGCGCCCGAGAGTTTCTCCTAAGGAATGCAACGTATGATCAAGGCGCCGAGGTACACAGTTGAGTTGTGGGTGCCCGGGATGGATGAACCTACCCTGTCCATCCATGGAAAGTCTTGTCTTACGATGTGTTCGGCCCGAAGAAAACCCCACTTGGGGTGCAGTCTTGTAACTATAAGCCATATAAGGCATAAAGGACAAGGCTACGAAAACAACTGGTTGTTGGCAGAACCGGATGGGAAAGTGCTAGTCTTGTATGGCCGATGTATAATCCTTTAAGGGGAAACCGGGGGGAGAGATAAGGGCGATACCCTCCATTAGGGAGTTGTGTATCAAAAAAGACGTAAATGTATGGGGCTTTATATTCGCAAGAATATTTAGGCCCGTCATATTGTCGCGTGACAGAGACAGCAATGTCATGGGACTTTATATTCGCAAGAATGTTTAGACCCGTCATATTGCCGCGTGACTGGCCAAAAAGCCTAAAGAGAAATGTTAAGATGAGATCAATGGATTTTTGCGATAAGATCAAAAGATGAGATAAATGAAATCAATAATAAGAAGAAATAAATCGCAAAGACGGCAATGTCATAAATCTTAAAAAGCAAAGAGAGATTAATCTCACAGGATGGCTTAGATTTATCATATTTTCGCAGGGATAAAAATAATGATAAGGCAAGATCAATGGAATATTACATGTAAAGTAAGAATGTCCTGCGATCTTGTCGCATAAAAGTGGCATAATAAGACCTTTAACTAGGAAGGAGAAATAAGACCACAAGAGAAGTTATGTCTGCGAAGAATATAATAAATTGTTCGCAGAAATATTTGCGATAATTCATTTATCATATTGCAGATTAATAACAAGAGTAAAGTATGGGAACGATGTATAAGAACGATAAATATTGTTATTCATCATTATATGATAAATTCATACAAGTAACAGAAAAAGATTTATATATATTGAAGAACATCAAGAGTTACAAATATCTTGCAGAAAGAATGATACAATTTGTCACAGATAATTATCGCAAGAAAGAAAGAGAAAAATACAGGAGAAGATCAAAAAGAAGAAGAAAAACTATTGAGATTTATCTTCACCATTATCTTCATCTTCGTCTTCATTATCTTCATCATCAGTTCCTTCTTCATCTTCGCTTTCATTCTCATCTATATCAGCCTCACTGTCAGAAATAACTGGTACTTCAGAACTGGCTGGGATATTTTCCAAAAGGCAAGGATATAGACTAAGAGGAAGATCATTATCTTTGCAGACTTTCTCAATAGCATTATTGCGAACGATGAGAAGGTTACTACGCAAATTGGAGTTGGATATCTTTATTTTCTTTCGCAGTCTAGTGATTTTATCATTGCGAGAAGCAAGATTATTCGCAAGACCACTTTTTTCTTCTTGAAGTTCTGCTATTCTTGTAGAATGTTTTTCTTCAGATTCTGCGATGATACAATAGCAAGTTAGAAATTTATCAAGAAACTACAAAAAATATAAAGATGTTAGAGGAGCAATAAATAACCTTCTCTCTCATGAATCATTTCTTGTATCAAGGTTACTTGCTCGGTATGAAGACTGACATCTATTGCTAAGTTTTTCCTAGCGTTATCGAGAATTACCGCAGCCCATGCGAATTCATCATCATTTTGAATGAGAAGATGAGAACGAATTTGTTTTTCTCTTTTAAGAAATTTAAAATTTTCATCTTTAAGTTTATCTCTCTCAAGTTCAGTATCAATAAGAGTATTGCGAAATTTTGATAGAGCTTCAGCGCCTTGAAGAGTAATGCGTTCTTTATCCTTCTCAAGTTCACTCTTCTTGGCTTTTAAGACTTTGATTTTTTCTCTAAATTCATCTCTGAAAGTCTTTAAACTATTGGACATACTCAAGGTAGATCTATAATCCATTCTCATAAGGGAAACCTGATATTTAAGCTCATCAAGGGACAGAGTATTAATTTTTTCGTCTGAATAATTATTTAAAGCGTCATTAAGACGCTGAAGAAGAGTGGTTTCATCTATAGGTTCATCAAAAGAATTGAGAATAAGAGCTTCATCAGTAAAATTATAGGCATCTGCAAAATGGTTGCTCGAATAAGCTATAAAATAGCAAGAATGAAGAAAAGTAAAAAAAATAAAAAATAAATAAATGTTAAAGAGAGAAAAGATTTATACCAATAATTTGTTTGCATAACTTCTCCTTATCAACTAATTTCTGTTGAAGAACTTCAACTTCTACTTCAAGCGATTTGTTTTTATTAAGGAGTTCAGTATTTCCAGATGCTTCCAATTGCTTACATTTTTCGCGAAGAAGGGATATTTCAGCTTCTTATTGTTTATTTCTTTCACGAAGTTTCGCAGATTCAGATTGCGAATCAATAAGCCTTTTCTGCGATGTTGATAATCTATTTTCTAATTCTGAAGCAACAGAAAAAGAAGCTCTAGCCGTCTGCGACAGAAAAAATAAAATGAGTAAGGATAAGTAAAAGATCTTCGATACACATGATAGATATAAAATTTACTTGATACACATGATAGATATAAAATTTACAACAAGAAAAATGAAGGAAAGGGGCATACCAGCGAAGTTAGCGCGTGAAGAAAACTTGAGTCGATAAATCTGGAAACGCCTTTGAGATCTTTATTATTAGTCAAGATCGAAGCATCGCAGATTTTCGAGAGATAATCGCAAGTACGAGTGATATCATCCTCACCAACACCTTGCATGGGATTCCTAAAAATATTTGATAATTGATCCATTGGAGTCTCAGGTTGAGAGATACCATCATAGATCTAATTCTTGTGGAAGAAAAATGTGTTGAAGTGCCCACAGTGACGTCATGGTTTACCCCTGTAGATGGTGGATTTTCGACAAAGGCTAAAATCGTAAACCCATAATTACACGAACCTCTGACTCAGCAATCATGTGTAAATATGGAGACACGGGTCTCTCATCGAATCCCATGACGGAGAATACTTTCTCTCAGAGTGCATATAGATATGTAATCTCACAGCTGGACAACGGCATATCTCATGAGTACTGAATACTTCAGTCATTATTTCTATCACCGGATGAAAAACTCCCGAACAACTTGCTCTGCTAGTATAAAGTCATAAATTAATCATTCCTAAATTCTTGGATTCATCCGCAGAATTTCTGAAAATATTCAAATATTTTCGCAGATATCTCATTACGCAAACCATGGTTCTTCCCAGCATAAGTCCATGGATTAGTAATAAATATTGGACGCACGGGCATCAGAGCTACCGCCTGAGCAAGCCTTGTCTTAAACTTAAATTCTTGGATTCATCCGCAGAATTGCTGAAAATATTCAAATATTTTCGCAGATATTTCATTACGCAAACCATGGTTCTTCCCAGCAGAACTCCATGGATTAGTAATAAATATTGGACACACGGGCATCAGTGCTACCGCCTGAGCGAGCCTTGTCTCAAACCTAAATTCTTGGATTCATCCGCAGAATTTCTGAAAATATTCAAATATTTTCGTAAATATTTCATTACGCAAACCATGGTTCTTCCCAGCAGAAGTACATGGATTAGTAATATTGGACGCACGGGCATCAGTGCTACCGCCTGAGCGAGCCTTGTCTCAAACCTAAATTCTTGGATTCATCCGCAGAATTTCTGAAAATATTCAAATATTTTCGCAAATATTTCATTACGCAAACCATGGTTCTTCCCAGCAGAAGTCCATGGATTAGTAATAATGATTGGACGCACGGGCATCAGAACTACCGCCTGAGCGAGCCTTGTCTCAAACCTAAATTCTTGGATTCATCCGCAGAATTTCTGAAAATATTCAAATATTTTCTTAGATATTTCATTACGCAAACCATGGTTCTTCCCAGCAGAAGTCCATGGATTAGTAATAAATATTGGACGCACGGGCATCAGTGCTACCGCCTGAGCGAGCCTTGTCTCAAACCTAAATTCTTGGATTCATCCGCAGAATTTCTGAAAATATTCAAATATTTTCGTAAATATTTCATTACGCAAACCATGGTTCTTCCCAGAGAAGTACATGGATTAGTAATATTGGACGCACGGGCATCAGTGCTACCACTTTGCGAGCCTTGTCTCAAACCTAAATTCTTGGATTCATCCGCAGAATTTCTGAAAATATTCAAATATTTTCGCAAATATTTCATTACGCAAACCATGGTTCTCCCCAGCAGAAGTCCATGGATTAGTAATAAATATTGGACGTACGGGCATCAGGGCTACCGCCTGAGCAAGCCCTGACTTAAACTTAAATTCTCGAGTTCATCCGCAGAATTGCTGAAAATATTCAAATATTTTCGCAAATATTTCATTACGCAAACCATGGTTCTTCCCAACAGAAGCCCATGGATTAGTAATAAATATTGGACACACGGGCATCAGGTCTATCGCCTGAGCAAGCCCTATCTCAGATGGTGCAATTGTATTCAAAAATGATACATTAACAACCACCGCACGAGCAAGTATTTCAAAATACGACTAAACGATGATCCTATGCAAAATAGGACGAAAAATAACAAATAAATAAAAATTGACCAAGGCGCTGGGAGCATGGACCCACTGACCGGCCGATCGTGCCGTAGTCAATCCCATACCAGTCTCATATTTTTATCATATTTTCGTTGTTTTCTCTGAGTTCATGAAAACCCTTTCGCTTGAACAAATATCCGTTGTTTTGAGGAAACTCCTCAACTTCATGGTGCTTCCTCCACGCGAAGGAAATAATATAAAATCAAGGAGAGCATGAGGGGGGCGTGACCATTGGCCAACCGGCGATGCCTGGTCCAGCCGGCCCCACACCTCATATTTCCTCATTATTTTATTAATTGCTCTAATTTCATGAAAACTCCTTAATCTCATGATATTTCCTTCGTCCCATGAAAAATAATAAAACTTAGGAAACCCGTGTGCACGAGTCATGGTCGGTCGGCCAAACCCTAGATGGCTCACACGTCCCACTCTTTTATTAGCATATTTTTCATGTTTTCATAATCCCATGAAAATTCCCTGATTTCATGATATTTCCTTCAAATTATGAAAATTCCTTCAAATCATGAAATAATGCATAAAATAGGGAAAACGCACGGGACCGGGCCTTGGTCGGCCAGTCATGCTCTAAGCCGGTCCCACACGCTCACACGTCCCTTATTTTATTATTTATGATTTTTGATGTTTCCTTCGTCTCATGGAAACTCATTTATTTCAACAAAACTCCTTCGTTTCATCATATTAGGAAAAATGTTATGGGACCGGCCCCTTTGATTTTTCCTGAGTTTTACTCTCTGGCTGTTTTCACCTCCCGAAAGAGCTTAAAACCTAAATACTCACGCATTGGGAGGTAGGAAATTCTTTTCCGTACGTAATGGAGGGGAGGACCAGCAAAATCCGAGTTCGTATGAGAAATCTATGCTGATTCTACCAAAGGACGCTGATTAGGGTTTCAACCAATCTGGTAGTGCTCGAACGATCAACATTTGATCCCGTGACCACCCAGGGCCGGTTTCATGACCCCTTGGTCGGTCCTTCACCTCTTCATAATTCCTTCACTTTTCATTATTTTCCTTCATCCGATGAAGTTTTGACGGTTTTATCAGAAAACCTTAATTTTGTCATATTTTCTCAAATGGTCGCTCAAACGAGCACCAGAAAATATCAAAATTCTCAGAATTGAGACACGGACGTCTCAACGACGAAAGCATGTTACCTTGACCGACCAAGTTTTTCTTTGTGGCTCGCAATGAGCCAATCCCACGTGTTTCTCACAATCTGACCTAATTTGCACAATTGCACGTATTAGGTCCAAAAACTCTCCAAACAATTTCGGAATTATACGGAGCGATCGTCATTTGAACCCGTGACCACCCAGGGCTGGTTTCACAACTCCTTGGTCGGTCCCTCATGTTTTAATAATAATTAATTAGGTTCTATCACCTAATGCTGAACCCAGCAGTAATTCAGTAAATGATTAAACCAGCATTTAATCATTCTTTCAACAACTCACCAACTCTTCAAAGAGGTCTTGGATTTCGCTCACGTGAGCATATGAGAATTTCATGGTTGATCCACGGTCCCATGAAGCTGGTTCTCCTTCATTCTTTGGTTAATTTCAAATAAATCATCAATTGGTCATCAATTGATCAAATTAGGGTTTCTGAATCCAAGGATCATGATTCCAGATTCAAACACTAATAATTTCACACTGATCTCATGATCAATATTCTTATTAATTATGCTCGATTAAATTACCAGTGCTTTAATTAATATTTTATTTTGGTCACGCTACAAATATTTCATCAGACGAGCAACACTTGCTCAGATGAGCAATATTTACTCAAATATTTCATCAGACGAGCAACACTTGCTCAGGTGAGCAATATGTACTCAAATTAACGGAACTATCAATATTAAATAAATTAGCGAGCAACACTTGCTCTCCTCAACATGAGGATCCTATCACTGTCTCAGCAGACACGTTCGATTCATGAACATTTTACAAAATCATGTTTAACTCAGCAAATACGTGGACTCATCGTCCCACGAAGTCATGAAATCAGCAACTGACTTAATTAACCACGAGACATCAATCATGTCACTTGGGGGGGATATCAACTAGGGTTTTGGTTTGGCGGTCTATGGAACGTGTGTTCAAACACACGATGAAATGTGAGCAAGTCGTGCAATCAGTTGAGGAAGTTAGAAAAGTAGTGGGTGGAAAATCAACCAAGTCTCCGCACGATGAGCGCAACTGGTTTTGAGCATTATTTCCATCTCTCCACTCCTTCACTCCATCAACTGTCACACTTCATGGGATCATGGTGTTTTCAACTCCGGCATTATATAATGTTTCTGAATCCCGATTGAAGGACAAGATTCGAAGGGTTCTCAAACATTCGAACAACAATCGTCTGAACGAGCAATTTCTCAACAAAGTTCATACAGACGCTCATTCATCTACACGAACTCACAGAAATCACTCTCAATCAGGAAATATTCAATCATTCAGAGCATTACACGGAAACCATAACACACTTATAATCTCAGATCACCATTGATCTCATTCATCTACACGAACTCACAGAAATCACTCTCAATCAGGCAATATTCAATCATTCAGAGCATTACACGGAAACCATAACACACTTATAATCTCAGATCACCATTGATCTCACACATTTCTCATCTTCCCTCCTACAGACCAACCCATCCTCTCTTGTGACCGAATTTAATCTGGAACGGCCATTGTCTTGGTTTAGGCTGGAGTACTACAGATTGGTCTCTCGAACTAAAAAGCACCCCCTTCATAGCGGTGCATCTGTGTGAGGTTGAACATTTCGCTCGGTTCAAGGAATATCCTCCGCACGGTCGTCCTCAATTCCGTAAAAACCAGCAGGTTGTTTTTCCCCATCTACAGATTTGCGACCACAGTGGGAGATCATTCTCTCGGTTACAATCTCTCATTCTCACAAGATGGTTGGTCTAAGGTCAGGATCAGTCACAAACCCTAACGCAAAATCGCTAGTACTAGCAACAATGAAGACATCCCGGAAACCGTTCCGGCCACTAACACTGACGGTGGTGACATCGCTCCTCCTCACAACAACGTAGAAGGTCATCCTTTGTTCGGCCGACAGCCCGAAGAGGTCAGAGGAAACCCACCACCAACTATGGCTGATCTCATCAAAGCGCAAGAAACTCTTGCAAAAAATCAGACATATATGGCCGCGTCACAACAAAATCTATTTGATCACTTGAAGACTCTTACCGCCAAGCTGTCAGAGAAAACTCCAGACAAAGGGAAAGAGAAGGAAAAATCCTCAGATGTTGCTGACCCTAAGGTAATTCCAATTCAAACCGTGGACGACGATGAAACCAACAAAGCTACAGGCAATTCATCAGCAAAGAGTCATCAAGTTTCATCATTTGGGAAGACTTGGAGCGCCTTCTGGAGAGTCATGGGCAAGACAAGACACAACATGTCCATCGTCACCAACCTCTCTATCCTACCGCTAACATCACTCCTCCAAGCACTGATGCTCTAGTGATCACCCCTGCAAGTGATGGCACTGGCGCCATCAACAATCCTCCTTTCGGTTGATCTCTTGAAGAACCAAAGGAAATCAGCCTACCATAGTTGATCCCATGAGGGTTCAGACTGACGTAGCTGCATCACAGAAATAGTTGTGTGCTCATCTCAAAACTCTTACAAACAAGATTGCGTCTGAACGTACTCATCCTCAACACGAGAAAGAAAAAGCTAAAGAAACATCTTCAACTGCTAATCCTGAAATCTCTCCAATCCATGTTGTACATGATGAAGAATTCCGCAAACATACAGATGACTCTCCAGCAATGGAACACACATATTTCATCACATGTGGAGACCTGGAGCACTTATTTGAGGATCGAGGAAAAGACAAGGCATCATCTGCCCATCTTCATCAACCTTCATATCCTGCTTCCATACATATGATTCCTCTTCCAAAGAATTATTGGGCGAACACGAGCACAACATGTCGTCCGTCTGAAGGAATTTTCAAAGTCTCTGACAGGAAGAGCATACACCTGGTACAACAACATCGCACCGGGAAATATCACCGATTGGAGAGAGATGATTGACTTCTTTGTGTAAGAGCAAATCACTCTCTCTGATCTATAAAGGATGTTTTGAAGGAGCAACGAACATCCTGATGATTATGTGAAAAGATTCAGAGTCCAAGCCCTGGATTTTTATGATCCAAATGTCACAGAACAGGAGCTGGTAGATTTGTGCATCAAGGGCATGCTCCCGGTTTACAGTGCCTTACTGGAAAATCATCAGTTCCAGACTTTCTCAGGTCTCCACAAAGCCGCGAAGAGATCATCAACCACTGCACCTGCTCTGTTGGAAAGAACAAAATCCATAAAGACTGAAGAATTGCGAGACACTTTAGGAAGTAGGCGTCTGATCAACAAGCAGTACAACCTCCAGCCTTCCACAAACACTATTGCAGAAGGGAGCAAATGGAAAGACAAACTTCCACGCAAGCATACCTCAGCTCCTTCAAAGGCACAAAGCAAGAATAATAAAGATGCACAAGCCTATGACCAACACACAAGAGTTGTTGATCAAAAGAAGACTTTCCTTTTCCATTGAAGAGGTGATCAAACTCCTAGATGTATGGATCCAAGATGGTGCAATCAAGTTGTTGTATGTCCAGAAAGAACCAACTGAAGAAGACACGGAAAGTCTTCGTTACTGCCGCTTCCACAGTTTCGTCAATCATCCCACAAAGCAACTGCGCATTTTTGAAACACATTCTCAAAGAGAAGGTTGATCCGCAATATCTTCAACTTGGGACTGAAGGAGTACACAAGAATCCTCTCCTAGTCATAACCTTTACACTTTTTGGACAACCTATCAGAGAAGCAGTTCAAGACGAAAATGCGTTATCTGCCGAAGGGACAAAGGAGAAACATGTTCACAGTACTGAACCACATCGTGTCAAGAAGTCCATACCGAAAATACTTCTTGAGCCTCCATCCACGGATCAAGAGATGTACGACTGGGGACTACTTACCACAGTCAATCTCAGAAGAAACGAATTTGGAAGAACGTTGATCGATATCGACACCACCATCAACAACATTCCAGTAAAAACCATCGGATCCGCATGCATCGCTCGGCAAGAAAGTACTCGTTATCCATATCAATCAGAAGACCTCAAAGGAGCGCTCGGAAATACTCATGGCTACATCACTCTCATAGTGAACATAAGTCCAACCTAGACAGAAACCAAGTTTCACATAATCAGGAAGATCCAGGATATGACATATCCTTCAGATGAGAGTAGGTCCACACTGAAAATATGGATACTTACGGAGAATATTTGGTTACACATTCCTCCAACGAAGGAAGTTCTGGTCCAAAAGGTTTGACGGACATTCCATCATCAGAGTACTTCGAGGAATTTCAAACTTCGACGAGGTTAAAGCAAAAACCTGCAAAAGATGCATAAATATTCGTCAAGAGGTTCCACACTCAGGCAAGTTTCATTCACTTCATGTCTATGTCATTTATTTCCTCACATGCCATCCTAGCACGGGGACTCAATTCTGCTAGAAAATCCGCAAGATGTTATGAATGGTAGCTTCACCGGATTATCATTTTACCAAGTGGTTGAATCTGACACTTCAACGCTAGAGCATCTAAGGAGTCTTCAAATTGTACTCCCAATCAAAGAGTACACCTTTGATAATGACGCCTCTGGCTTCAGCATAAATACATCGAGGACGACATACTGATTCACCACCAGGGCAATTGAAGTGCAACTAAACTACAATCGCTGAGTCTTCACTATCTCCATGACAAGACTTCTGAAGCAGATGCAATATCATTCACCCATGGAAGGCACGAATTCCTTCAACATACGATGGGGACTTGATCTTACTGGAGAAAACGGTTTTATTTTGATAAATGTTATCCAAATAACAAGTTATTGCAACCAAATGTGATTCCATGAAACTTTATCAACGGGATCTCCCTACATCACAAGCTCCTGCACGACTGAGGAACTTATTCTCTTCACCGATCACACCCAGAATGAAGTCTACTGATGCAATTCGCCGCAATATCGTCGACTCACTGACGAATCCAGTTCACAGTAAAATCATACTGTTCATGAGAATTCATGTTGAACTCCCAGAACACCTTCATCTTAGAGATGCTCAACCTACCAAAAGACTCGCTGGATGGAGGAGCAACTACTGTGTCTATAACCATGGTTTTATCCTTTTCGGTCTTTGAAGCAACTTCAACCGTGGTATCAGCATCAACAATAATCTCTAAGGGAACACCATCCATGATCTCAACATCGACAAATATCTCTGGAGCGTGATCATTCATGGTCTCAACACCAACAACGGTCTCAGGAGCAACATCCTCAAAGCTTCATCAACTAATCATTCTCTGAAGTAGTACACATGAAGCGGAATTCTCTAAGAACCAATGATTCATATCAAGATGTGTATACCTGATAACATGCTCACATGAAATATTCCCAAAGCTGGCATGACTGGTGGGCATTATCCAAAGTATTCTACAATATGTTCTCGTCACCTCTACAGATGAGCTACAACACACTTCAGGTCATGGGTTTGCAAAAAACGTGTCAATGGGTGAGGAATAGGACAATACTTCCTCAACAAAAGATGTTCGCCTGTGTCTCTTCAACAACATACCAAAAGGGCGCATTAATTGGACATACAAGCTGAAATATATGGCCTTTACTGTCAGGTCTACGAAACCTAAGAAATTTGTACGGGATTACAAATTGCAAATGTGCAAGCTTCGTTGGCGGACTTCTACAACTCCAGATTGAGTGATTCTTCTATCATTTAATAACTCAGTCTCTTAGCCTCAAAAGTTGGGGTCAAGCATTGAATTCCGACGCCGTGTGAGGTTCCTATGGCTCCCAGAACATACTAACTGCAAGAATTCATGGACGGGATTCATAACCTCTATAGTCGATCGATGTCCACCAGGTATTTCGCTAAGTCCTTCATCAAGGTACCTCCAGCCTCCTGGTTAGCTCGTCTACTTCATCTTCTTCAACACAACATCACTAGTAGGGAAAGGAGCGTCACCCCTTTTCTGCTTTCTTGATAACTTCAAGTCTTTCACGGAGCCACTTCATATTGAAGACAAGTTCTTCAGCATTCTTCAAGTTTTACTCCCAATCAAAGAGTAAATCTTGGGAAACAACATCTCTGGATGCAATCCTAATATCATCTATAACACGCAAGATGGCCTCTACTTGTTTCGTCAAGAAATAACTACATCCTGGATCCCGAGTAACAACAATGTGTGCATAAATTTCCTATAGTTCCTTGTATATAGCAACATATCCGATGGGAACGCTAAAACCTCCAACAAGCTGGTGATATAACTCACTAAATTGGGGATAAAGGAAATCCCTGCAATAGGATACTCATGCACTATCATCTGGTTCCCAGTTACTGGAGCAGTGTCATAGAGACAACTTTAGGGGAAGTATCTTCTGCTATGTCGGGTTCGGGTTCCACCGTCTGAGGCACAATTGGAGTTTCCACCACCTCCACGGTATCAGCGACCGACACTTCATTATCCTGAGGTGCAACTATGAAAGTCTTGTCACCAACGACTCCTGGATTGCCCAAATCATCATTATTGGATCCATGATTCCCAACTTCGTCGTTTGGCACCTAATGCGAAAATTACATGGGATTAGAATGATTCAAATGAGATATACTTACTGGGGAATCTCTAAATCATTTGAAGGCTCGGAAATACTGGAATTTCCATTAGCAAAGCCGTTATCTCCATTCGGTTCGGGATTTCGGGAATTCTCCATATTCCCATATCCCAAAGAAGAGCACGCTTCATCAGCATGATGCTAATCTAAAATGATTTCTTCATGGATTCATCATCAACAATTATTATTATTATTTCATTCAAGGAGATTCCAAGATCACCTGCACGAAAATATACTTACATCAACTTTTTCATCAGTGCTGGATTCATGAATTGCTTGTCCGGGAACAAGTTGAAGACCATCAATCGATGGAGAAAAAGTCTAGAAGAAGTAACAAACCTTGGACTCATAATCCTAATTGCACGGGAAAAGTCATTGTAGTTGCGGATTATCTCACAACTACACCCTCATTAGAATCCATTAAAATGATTCCTAAACCTAATTAATTTGATATGAAACTAAGAATTAAGGTACTAAAATTATAAAGAGACACAAAGATTTTTACGTGGTTCAATCAATGTGATCTACATCCACGGTGCTTCACTAGTGATTTGTATGTAATTACATGATTTTACAATTGAGACTCCATTAATGAATATTTGGAGCTCTAGAATTTTTGGGGAAGAAGATGATAAAGATAATAAATCTCTCCTAACATTTTCTCTCTCCTCCTAAAATTATCCTCTCTCTCAAAATGTGTCCCTCCCTTTCCTCTCATGCCTAAATGGCTATTTATATGATTTTACAATAGATGACCGTTGTGTTGTCCCGCCATTTCGGATTTGAAGATTATCTTGCGAACCTTCGTGGTTTCCTTTGCTCGCAAAATGTCCTTCTTGCTCGCGAAATATTCTATACTCGCAAAATGTATTTTCTCTCCATAATTTCGTAAGTTATCATTTGTTGTGATATTCCGCTCCTACATCTTGCCTCTTTTTTCTTGAATATTGCTTGAAGAGCGATCTTTAAGAAAAAATCAATTGTTGTAGTAATCTTTGATCTTTGTTGATGAAGGAACAAGCGAAAGAATACTAGTCTTGAAAAGTATATACTTGACTCTATTCTTTTGCGAAGTTCTGAAGCTTTAAGAAATAATTAGAAGTATCATCTTGCGAAGTATGGAGTGTGTGAAGTATCTTGAAGAAGTATGAAGTATAATAAATATAAAATATCCTTGAAGAAGTATAAGAAGTACTTAATCCTCGAAATATATAAGAAGTATGAAGTATCCTTAAGAAGTATAAGAAGTATTTAATCCTTGAATTATATAAGAAGTATAAAATATCCTTGATGAGAGTGATAAATATTGCCTCTGTTCATGTGAAATTATTATTCCACTTTTGGTGAGGATTCTTGCTAAGAAGATAAAGAATCATCAAATATTTTCTTGGGTATCCATAGTTGCCTCTGTTCTTTATCTATGAAGGAGAATCCTTGAGAAAATGTTGAATAATTAAATTGCATCTCTATTCTTATCTTGCCTTTGCCTCAAGTGGTAACCCTGCTAACTTCTGAATTTTTCTGCGGATTTCTGGGGTTTTCTGCGAATTTCTGAACTTCTGAATAGTACTGTGAATAGTGCTGCGAGTATAGTGTTGCGAATATAATGTTGCGAACATACTGTTGCGAATATACTGTTGCGAATTATGAATAGTCCTGCGAATTATGAATATTTCTGCGAAGTTTCGTGGTATTTTCCTGTAGAATTTTGTACAATACTTGTGCGAATATAATATTCATGTAATGATTATGTTATGAAATGCATATGCGATTCTTATGCCATGAAATGTTTATGCAATGCATTTATGATGCAAATATGATGCTTGAATGATGCGAGTATGATGCTTGTATGATGCAAATATGATGCTTGTATGATGCAAGTATGATGCTTGTATGATGTGAATACTTATCTATTATAATGCATAGCTAATGTTTGTGTTACTTAGCTCATTTTGCTGCGGTAAAATTGATATATCTTTGAATTGCCTCTATTCATATAATTATCTTCGCAAGTTTATTTGTGTATTTTCTTATATAAATTCGTCTTTGATCGCGAATGAAATCTCCTCTTTTGCTATAACTTCATGATATATATTCTTGTAAAAATTCTTCAATAATATTGATGGAATTGTCTTCTTTGATATATATTGTCTTCAAAATTCTTCAATGATCTTGATGGAATTGTCTTCTTTGATATATATTCTCTTCAAAATTCTTCAATGATCTTGGCGAAGTTGTCTTCTCTTCAAAACTTCATGATGTATATTCTTGTATAATTTCTTCAATGATTGTAATGAATTTCATTAATTGTTGTGGTCTTATCATGCCTTCCTAAGTAAAGGTCTTATTTTGCCACCTCTTTTGTAGTAAACTTTTGTATTTGCGATAATATGACAAGTCTGAACATTCTTGCGAACATACAACCTCATGACATTATCGTCTTGCGATGAAATCGCAGGACGTCTTTACACTTTCATGCAAAAACCCATTGATCTCATCTTATCTTCATTGTTATGTTCTGCGAGTTCTTTTTTCTTTTCTTTCCTTTTTTTTTTTTTTTTTTTTTTAGAAGGCTCGCAGAAGTTCAATTGTTGCACAAATATGACAAGCCTTTATGTTTTCGCAAACAAGAAGCCTCGTGACATTTGCGTATTATAGCACGTATAAGCTCCCTAATGGAGGGTGCTGCCCTTTATCTTCCCCCTAGTTTCCCCTTCAAGGAAGCGTACATCGACCATACAAGGTTAGCTCTTCCCATCCGGTTCTTCCAACAACAAGCTTTTGATCGCAACCTCTTATCCTTTTTGCCTATAGGGCTTATAGTTACGAGGTTGCACCCTATGGGGTATCTTTGGGCCAAGTGCATCATTTGCCAAGACTTGTCAAAAATGGCAGATGTGGTTCAACCTCACCCGGCACTCTTGACTCAACCGTGTACCTCGGCGCCTTGATCGTTTTCTGCACTTCTTGGGAAAGACAGTATGCCTTAGTCGCCCAACCTAAATCCTCTTACACCGCATTTTATATTGCGTAATGTCGTTAGATTAGGTGAGAATCCAAGGTGTATAACCCGGATAGGTACCCCATTATTGGGTTGTACCCCTAAATTTTTACCATGTACTAAGGGCCCTTTGTGGTGTTCCGGTTACCCTTAGCCATGTTTATAGGTACCCCCTTAAATGACGTACTTTAGGACTTTTCCTCTTACGAAATATAGCTTCGCGAACTAGGGTGTACGCCACAAAGGTTTGCCTGTATAAAATTTTCTGCGGCTCTCTTTCTTTTTTGGAGGATGATCACAGATTGCGGTCTTTTATTCGCAAGTTAATCGTAAATGGCGGTATTTTTTCTCCTTTTAAAAATTCATCATAAATTTTTCATGTACATAAAATGTTGAATGCTTTCATGAAATGTTTAGTATAAGAAGTATGAAAAGTATGAGAAGTATTAATCAAAATTGTTCTATAGGAATATAAGAATTTAATTTTCTCTATTTTTTGTAATTTTGAAGTTTTTGAAAAAATTTGAGATCGTTAAATTTTTGCGATAAACTCATTTTTGAATCTTGCGATTGTATCACTTTTCACCAATCTAAAAAATCTTTGAAATGTTTTGAAATCTTAGAAATTGTAGATATCTTGCGAGTATATCGCTTTTGGGGAATAAAATCAAAAATCTTTTGTCTTTTGTAAATAAAATATTCAGATAAATGGTACTTACCTTTTTACGGCTTGTTGTTGTCTCTTGCGAAGTATATGAGTTGCTAGAAGATTTAGAAGAAATGAGAAATGAAGTCTTGTGAAGTTAACTCTTGATCTGCCTCTTGTATAATGTTGCGCCATACCAACTGTGCTAAGCTTCTCTTGCGAAGTAAGTTTTTGCCTATGCTGCGAAGGTTCGTAAAATAAATATCAGTAGTATTTGTTTGTGATACGAATGTTTGCAATAGTAAATATCAAAAGTATTGAGTACTTAGCTCGTCTTATGGTTGATGTCGATATGCGAGATAAAATCAATTATTGTTGAGTTGTATGGAAGAGCTTGATCACAAATGTTATCGTCTTGCTACTGTTCGTGGGATTTTGCGAGCAGAACTTATTGCTGTGAAGTAATAACTTATTGAGATAAAACTATTTTTTCTCTCCATTTTCCTTCGCAGCTACATGATTGTTTCCCCTGCTACCTTTTGTACTAGTATGTCTTTGTTTGTATTCTGTTGGATGTTGTTTCTTGGAATTCAAGGATGAAGCTATTGATTCCACTGAGTGCTGGATCTTGGATATAAGTTGGTTTATTCGCAAATATGTGCCTTTTTCTTCTTAACCAGTTGATGATTCGTCAAACCTGCTATGATATTTTTAGTTTGCTACAATGATTGTACGTGCTTCCAGAATAATTTCCTACCTTCTTCTTGCGAATCACCCTTGCGGAATTATCAAAGACTATGCAAATTATGAACTGATTTACTTCATGCAAATATTACGAAGATACTTCCAGAAATATATCCCAGAAATGTTACGAAGATACTATGAAAATGTTACGAAGATACTTTGCTACTGAAAGTGTATCCCAGAAATGTTACGAAGATCATGACAGATGAATACAAAGACTTTAAAGGCTGTGAGGACGATATTCAATCCTTAGCACTCCCTTTTCCATTCCTTGAATATCTTTCATCAAAGTAAATGATCTGGATAAAGTTATGGAGATGTAAAGCTTGCATCATTTCCACAGCATCAACGGAAACTAGGAGAAGAAATGAAAAGTGAGCATGCATGGATGTGAAAGTGAAGATGCATGTCTGTTCAAGGGACCGAGAATGGATAATCTGTCAGTAATGGATTTTGCTGTCTAGAAAAGAGATAGATCGTAAGTTACGGTCTTGATTTATTGGTTGCTTGACGGACAGATTTGCATGACGAATGGATATGATTTCCACGACAATAGAGCAAAAGCGATATGGATGAAATATTTATTAGATGGAGGGCAGTAACTGAAATGCATGGAGGATCATGGGTGCTATTTTGTTTTGGTTTTGAGCTTGAACTGGTGGTGTGGGAATTTCTAGTGTCTGTATTGTTCTTCCATCGACTGCATGGCTCAATAATTCACACACTTCCCTTAACGATGTTTGAACAAATACGTGCCTGGAATTCTTAGTTTCTTAGTAGAAGTATGATGTTGAACTGATGCATATACGTTTTGATTTCCCTCCTTTGCTGGTTTTTCTTCTTCGCAAAAACTATTAACTTCGCAGGAATTATTACCTTCGCAAATATTTTACAAACTCTCAGATGTCTTTCTGCATCCGTAGGTAGGAAAATGGAAAGATGTCTTTCTTCATTCTTTATTAGTTGTTGAATAATTATCTGATGAGCCTTCACCAGACTTTGTTACCGGTGCTATACTCTGATTAACACGAGTTTGTTATCTTGTCTTCGTTAGTTGGTATTCGATAGAATACTACATTTTTCTTCTTAGCTCGTTGCTTTAGGATTTTAGCTGGCTTTGCCTAAACTATTAGGATGGTTGGATCACATTTATGGCTCGTGAATCCGACTTCTTTCCATCTATCATTGTTCTACTTCGCTGTACTGCAAATCTTGCTAATAAATTATTCTATCTTCGTATTAGTTGGTAACGAAGAAGCTGACGACGTCCACTGCATCTTTACTTCCTATATCATGCGAAATGAACGCACACATTTATCTTCGCCTATAGAAATATAGTAGAGTTGGTCTTTCATCTTCGCAGAAGTTTGCCACCTCCCTTTCTTATCTATTTTCTGAGTCCACTTCATGAGTTTGTAGTCTTCTTGGATTTCACCATCCTTTGTTCCTCTCCTCATGCAGCATCCACTTCTTAGCCATTTGGTGTGAAATTATATGTCTATCAAATTATTTCTTCGCATGAAAGCAATCATGAACTAAATTCTTCTTCGTATATTCGTTCCTTTTCATTTGACAGAGAAAACATACTTCTTCGCATAAAGAGTTCTCGGTTATTTGCTTACGTATATCTCCCTGGAAAGTTTATGTAACTCGAATTGTCTTGTGCAAAGTTAACTACTAAACTTCACCCCGTCCTACTGAATTTCTTCTTCTTCTCCGTTCGTAAGATTCGAACCCAGGATGACATTTATCCCGTTTCTTCGTAGGAATGACATTTCTTCGTCAGTGACGCAGAACTTTGCAAAAACATTGCTGCCACCGATCAGTAAATTTGGTTAGCAGTTTATAGATCATTAAGATGAGTAATGTTTGCCTATGAAGAATGAAAATTTTCCATATATTCTTCTTGTTTTTGTTCTTGCGAAATGTAAATCTCTAAATCTCTAACCAACAGAAAATTTTGAAATTTGACTTTGTCAGAAATTCTTTAAACAAATTTGTAAAACGAGATTTGGTTGCTACAAATTTATAGAAAAAACATTTTTAAATATAATTAATAAAAAATATCTTGTCATTAAATTTCTTAAGATTCCTTTCATATTTTTTTTTTTTTTTTAAAGTTTTACTTTCATTTAATTTCCAAATTCAGACAAGAAACTAGTCGGAAGCCTAGCAACAAGCTGAAAAAAAGTTTTGATCGCAAAAAATTTATTTTTCAATTTGTGTTTTGAAATTCCCAAATTTTGAAAAATGAAACAAAGAATAAGAAAAGTGAGTAGAAATTTGTCCTTTTTGGAAGCGATTGTTGACGTAGCGTGTGTAAATTTCATTTTGCTTGACGATTTCTCCATATCCACATCTCTCTTCCTGAACTACTACTAATGTGTTTGTTGTTTGAAGATGCCAATAAAAGAACTTCCATTTCTGTCTTCAAAACTCATATATCCGGTACAATTCATCACCAATAGTAACCAATTTTTCTAGCTTTCTTGAACCAACAAGGTTAGGATCCCTGTTTCTAGCGCCAATTATGTAGTTGCGGATTATCTCACAACTACACCCTCATTAGAATCCATTAAAATGATTCCTAAACCTAATTAATTTGATATGAAACTAAGAATTAAGGTACTAAAATTATAAAGAGACACAAAGATTTTTACGTGGTTCGATCAATGTGATCTACATCCACGGTGCTTCACTAGTGATTTGTATGTAATTACATGATTTTATAATTGAGACTCTATTAATGAATATTTGGAGCTCTAGAATTTTTGGGGAAGAAGATGATAAAGATAATAAATCTCTCCTAACATTTTCTCTCTCCTCCTAAAATTATCCTCTCTCTCAAAATGTGTCTCTCCCTTTCCTCTCATGCCTAAATGGCTATTTATATGATTTTACAATAGATGACCGTTGTGTTGTCCCGCCATTTCGGATTTGAATATTATCTTGCGAACCTTCGTGGTTTCCTTTGATCGCAAAATGTCCTTCTTGCTCGCGAAATATTCTATACTCGCAAAATGTATTTTCTCTCCATAATTTCGTAAGTTATCATTTGCTGTGATATTCCGCTCCTACAGTCATGACACAAGGAGCGCTAACAACTCGTCAAAGAAACGGCTGGGGACTACACGTCATTTGCTAGCATCATGTAGTCCTCACTTCTGGGTTCTCCGCTCCTGTAGACTTTCTTCCATTTCTGTGGAGTCAACATCTGTCCAGGATTCCACTATACGATCATCCTGTAGAAAATCTAATGAAATTAGCAGAAGTACAACTCAGTATTAAGGATCACTCAGAGGTCCCAGCAGCACCATTTCTTGAAGCTGCATCTGTAGAGATATCATCTATGGAAATATCATCTTTGGAAGCATCGTCATGAGAACCGGTCATTCTTGCAAAGTTGCTATGACGTCCATACAACATTCCTACTTCAGTATATCATCCGTAGATGCAGATTTCATCAAAGCAGTGGAATTAAAGCACAACAAAATGATCGGGATGCTCACACCAGCATCTACAAAAATGGTAATTCTTAACTCTTACCTTTTTACGCTTCCACTAACAAGTAGTGAGAGTAATGCTAGAGTTAATGCTCCAAAATCGTCCGCTTCTTCAAGACCTACAAAAGACGTTCAAGAACTCAGATTTTTCATAAAATCATCAACTTTTCTACTGAGTGAACATTCACCATAGAATTATAGAAACTAAAACATTATTTCATCATAAATAATTTTATCTCTAAGCAACATCACACAAAACTCAAGTTTTGATTTTAGAGAAACAATATATATCTGCATATATATATATATAAACAGAAAGTTTATTTAATCACGTAAATAAATGAATATTTTTCAACGTGAGCCAAGCTCATAAAAATAAATCGTGGATACTCCACAGTTTCAAAGAAAAGAGAACTTTTCCATGAACCGACCATGTTTTTACAAGAAAACTCTTTTCCTTCGTGCCGTCATACGTATTTGAAACGAAGGTTTATTTCAATTTTGTGAGAACTCACGCATTACATGATAAAGTTTTACATGAAAGATCATACACAAAATTTTATCACTGGACACAAGTTCATATATACATGAAGAGGAGAACTCTCTTCTCCGCATCATCGTTATTCTTTTAAACGAAGATTTTACTACGGTTTTGTGAAAAATTCACTTTTGTGATAAAACTTTGGCTCACGTGAAAGCTCATCAACATAGTTTCATCATTTAACCTACATATTCACATATGAAGGAAAACCTCTCCTAAATCAGGGATTATTACTAGTTTTCAAAAACTAACGATCAAACGAACATACGTTTTCAAAAACGAGGGTTTTCGATGAAACCCACTCATATATACACGGGTATATAATTTTATCATGAAAAATATGTGAAAAACCCATAGAACTCATGAACATTAACAAACATCAGCAAAAAAAAAAAAAAAGCCCGGACGCATACCTGTCGGCGCCGCCAGCAAACGACCGGACGGTGGCGGCGACGGCGCTGGTGGTCCGACAACTTTTCCTCCTCTTGATGCTGGCGTGAAGGTAACGGAAAGGTCTCATCCCGTGAATCCTAAACGACCAAGGACCCGTCGTCCAAATTAGCGGTTCAACACCAATTCATGCTCATCAAATGACGCTCTAGCATGCCGCTGGAATCTTCATTCAAGTTATGGTATGCTCGTACAATCGAAATCCGGTAACATCTTAACTTACGACTGAGTTCAATTACTTGTATTGTTATGACAGGAAAATCACCATTCAATGCTAACTGAGGAACACATCTTTCCTCACTAAGCAGGGGGCTTAATGTAGATGGTGGATTTTCGACAAAGGCTAAAATCGTAAACCCATAATTACACGAACCTCTGAGTCAGCAATCATGCGTGAATATGGAGACACGGGTCTCTCATCGAATCCCCTGACGGAGAATACTTTCTCTCAGAGTGCGTATAGATATGTAGTCTCACAGCTGGACAACAACATATCTCATGAGTACTGAATACTTTAGTCATTATTTCTATCACGGGATGAAAAACTCCCGAACAACTTGCTCTGCTAGTATAAAGTCATAAATTAATCATTCTTAAATTCTTGGATTCATCCGCAGAATTTCTGAAAATATTCAAATATTTTCGCAGATATCTCATTACGCAAACCATGGTTCTTCCCATCAGAAGTCCATGGATTAGTAATAAATATTGGACGCACGGGCATCAGAGCTACCTCCTGAGCAAGCCTTGTTTTAAACTTAAATTCTTGGATTCATCCGCATAATTGTTGAAAATATTCAAATATTTTCGCAGATATTTCATTACGCAAACCATGGTTATTCCCAGCAGAAGTCCATGGATTAGTAATAAATATTGGACGCACGGGCATCAGTGCTACCGCCTGAGCGAGCCTTGTCTCAAACCTAAATTCTTGGATTCATCCGCAGAATTTCTGAAAATATTCAAATATTTTCGCAGATATCTCATTACGCAAACCATGGTTCTTCCCAGCAGAAGTCCATGGATTAGTAATAAATATTGGATGCACGGGCATCAGAGCTACCGCCTGAGCAATCCTTGTCTTAAACTTAAATTCTTGGATTCATCCGCAGAATTGCTGAAAATATTCAAATATTTTCGCAGATATTTCATTACGCAAACCATGGTTCTTCCCAGCAGAAGTCCATGGATTAGTAATAAATATTGGACGCACGGGCATCAGTGCTACCGCCTGAGCGAGCCTTGTCTCAAACCTAAATTCTTGGATTCATCCGCAGAATTTCTGAAAATATTCAAATATTTTCGTAAATATTTCATTACACAAACCATGGTTCTTCCCAGCAGAAGTACATGGATTAGTAATATTGGACGCACGGGCATCAGTGCTACCGCCTGAGCGAGCCTTGTCTCAAACCTAAATTCTTGGATTCATCCGCAGAATTTCTGAAAATATTCAAATATTTTCGCAAATATTTCATTACGCAAACCATGGTTCTCCCCAGCAGAATTCCATGTATTAGTAATAAATATTGGACGCACGGGCATCAGGGATACCTCCTGAGCAAGCCCTGTCTTAAACTTATATTCTCGAGTTCATCCGCAGAATTGCTGAAAATATTCAAATATTTTCGCAAATATTTCATTACGCAAACCATGGTTCTTCCCAGCAGAAGCCCGTGGATTAGTAATAAATATTGGACGCACGGGCATCAGGTCTACCGCCTGAGCAAGCCCTATCTCAGATGGTGCAATTGTATTCAACAATGATACATTAACAACCACCGCATGAGCAAGTATTTCAAAATACGACGAAACGATGAACCTATGCAAAATAGGACGAAAAATAACAAATAAATAAAAATTGACCAAGGCGCTGGGAGCATGAACCCACTGACCGGCCGATCGTGCCGTAGTCAATCCCACACTAGTCTCATATTTTTATCATATTTTTGTTGTTTTCTCTGAGTTCATGAAAACCCTTTCGCTTGAACAAATATCCTTTGTTTTGAGGAAACTCCTCAACTTCATGGTGCTTCCTCCGCGCGGAGGAAATAATATAAAATCAAGGAGAGCATGAGGGGGGCGTGACCATTGGCTAACCGGCCATGCATGGTCCAGCCGGCCCCATACCTCATATTTCCTCATTATTTTATTAATTGCTCTAATTTCATGAAAACTCCTTAATCTCATGATATTTCCTTCGTCCCATGAAAAATAATAAAACTTAGGAAACCCGTGTGCACGAGTCATGGTCGGTCGGCCAAACCCTAGATGGCTCACACGTCCCACTCTTTTATTAGCATATTTTTCATGTTTTCATAATCCCATGAAAATTCCCTGATTTCATGATATTTCCTTCAAATTATGAAAATTCCTTCAAATCATGAAATAATGCATAAAATAGGGAAAACGCACGGGACCGGGCCTTGGTCGGCTAGTCATGCTCTAAGCCGGTCCCACATGCTCACACGTCCCTTATTTTATTATTTATGATTTTTGATGTTTCCTTCGTCTCATGGAAACTCATTTATTTCAACAAAACTCCTTCGTTTCATCATATTAGGAAAAATGTTATGGGACCGGCCCCTTTGATTTTTCCTGAGTTTTACTCTCTGGCTGTTTTCACCTCCCGAAAGAGCTTAAAACCTAAATATTCCCGCGTTGGGAGATAGGAAATTCTTTTCTGTACGTAATGGAGGGGCGGACCAGCAAAATCCGAGTTCGTATGAGAAATCTATGCTGATTCTACCAAAGGACGCTGATTAGGGTTTCAACCAATCTGGGAGTGCTCGAACGATCAACATTTGATCCCGTGACCACCCAGGGCCGGTTTCATGACCCCTTGGTCGGTCCCTCACCTCTTCATAATTCCTTCACTTTTCATTATTTTCCTTCATCCGATGAAGTTTTGACGGTTTTATCAGAAAACCTTAATTTTGTCATATTTTCTCAAATGGTCGCTCAAACGAGCACCAGAAAATATCAAAATTCTCAGAACTGAGACACGGACGTCTCAACGATGAAAGCATGTTACCTTGACCGACCAAGGTTGGCTTTGTGGCTCGCAATGATCCAATCCCACGTGTTTCTCACAATCTGACCTAATTTGCACAATTGCACGTATTAGGTCCAAAAACTCTCCAAACAATTTTGAAATTCGACGGATCGATCGTCATTTGATCCCGTGACCACCCAGGGCTGGTTTCACAACTCCTTGGTCGGTCCCTCATGTTTTAATAATAATTAATTAGGTTCTATCACCTAATGCTTCGAACCCAAAGATAATTAGAGAAATGATTAAACCAAAGATTTAATCATTCTTTCAACAACTCACCAACTCTTCAAAGAGGTCTTGGATTTCGCTCACGTGAGCATATGAGAATTTCATGGTTGATCCACTTGCTCTCCTCAACATGAGTATCCTATCACTGTCTCAGCAGACACGTTCAATTCATGAGTTGCAAAACATTTTACGAAATCATGTTTAACTCAGCAAATACGTGGACTCATCGTCCCACGAAGTCATGAAATCAGCAACTGACTTAATTAACCATGAGACATCAATCATGTCACTTGGGGGGGATATCAACTAGGGTTTTGGTTTGGCGGTCTACGGCATGTGTGTTCAAACACACAATGAAATGTGAGCAAGTCGTGCAATCAGTTGAGGAAGTTAGAAAAGTAGTGGGTGGAAAATCAACCAAGTCTCCGCACGATGAGCGCAACTGGTTTTGAGCATTATTTCCATCTCTCCACTCATTCACTTCATCAATTGTCACACTTCATGGGATCATGGTGTTTTCAACTCCGGCATTATATAATGTTTCTGAATCCCGATTGAAGGACAAGATTCGAAGGGTTCTCAAACATTCGAACAACAATCGTCTGAACGAGCAATTTCTCAACAAAGTTCATACAGACGCTCATTCGTCTACACGAACTCACAGAAATCACTCTCAATCAGGCAATATTCAATCATTCAGAGCATTACACGGAAACCATAACACACCTATAATCTCATATCACCATTGATCTCACACATTTATCAGCTTCCCTCCTACAGACCAACCCATCCTCTCTTGTGACCGAATTTACTCTGGAACGGCCATTGTCTTGGTTTAGGCTGGAGTACTACAGATTGGTCTCTCGAACTAAAAAGCACCCCCTTCATAGCGGTGCATCTGTGTGAGGTTGAACATTTCGCTCGGTTCAAGGAATCTCCTCCGCACGGTCGTCCTCAATTCCGCAAAAACCAGTAGATTGTTTTTCCCCATCTACAACCCCATCATTTTCTTCAAACTCTTTATCTTTTTCAGCGATAATAGGAGTCTCTCTAAGTGGAAGAAGTGGTTGAGTTTTTCTTCTCTTCTCTGGAGGATCATCTGTGGTTTGATTTTTGTTACGGGGAGGAGAAGTACCAGAGCTTTCATTTGAAGTTAATACTCTTTTGCCTTTATCTTTGGCTTCAACCACCGCGACAAAAGGAATTTCCTTTAAAACAATCACATATAAAGATAAGAAACAGAGGCAACAATATATTGTTAAAAATTATAAAAGAATGTTTCTTACTTCATCTGTGAAGGTTTTCAAGATTTTTAGGAGATTGGGATTCCCAGTATTGGCGTAGCTAGCCTTCATTTTTCCAATATGATAAAAGATAATTAAATAACTAGTAAGAATAATATACTTATCTAAGTTTGCGAATAATAATTAACTTCGCGAGATATACCTCAGAATTATTTTCAGGACAATTAAAAACCCAAGGATGATAAGCCGCAAGATATGCAGGATTCGCAGGAAGGTTAAGAGTACCAGAAATATATGGACCTTCAAGGAGGAGAGGAAATTTGCACCATTTATCATCCTTGGAGAAGCGTGGACCATTGTTTCTTATGGAATGATAGTCTATATCTTGCATAAGAATTTTATCCTTCGCAACTTTTTTATCCCTATTCAAACGAACAACCCAACACGTGCTTTCTTTCTTCATTGGAATCACTTGATAATTCACAAAGAAATTCTCCACGGTATATTTCGCTGGAATAATTGGGATATTTTCAAAATCAGGATGTTTCGCAGTATCAGGATAAAGGGATCCTTTACCAGCTCCACGGGAGGCATATTCAAGAATGAGACGAATACAATCTCCACTTAATTGGCAGATTGCTCGCGAAAATTTAACATGAGAAATAATCTCATAAAAAAGAGGGAGATATGGGTTATAAAGAGGAATAAGAAGGCCAGCTTCTAATTGACCTAGCCAAACAAGGATCTTCTCGTTAGAAGAAGGAAATCTTGAAGTTAGATCAATGGAGAGATCAGAGTCTGAAGATTGATCAGGGATCTCAGAAAGTATGAAACCTAAGGATTGAAGTTTCTGCTGGTGTTTTTTAAAGGTGGATTGACCTAATTTTTTAGCAGGGGCCATTTTTTAGTACGGGAACGATGATTTTAATGAAGAAGAATAAAGAAATAAAATTGAAACAGTAATAGATCCGGAATTTGCGGAAGAAGATGAAGAACAGAAGAGTTGCAGAGAAGAAATAAAAAAAGAGGAAAGAGAGAGTAAAAAGAAGAGGGGGGATTAGCGAAGAAGATATTTATAAGAAAAGAAGATTCTCGAGAACATCAATGCATTTAATGAAGAAAGGACATGAATGGTCAGAATTCAACGGTTGAAAAAAGACGTGTCAAGAGATAAATGGGAGAAAAAACACGCGTAGAATATCTAGCGATGGATGCAGAGATGTGAAAAGACACAGAGTTGCGATTAATCAAGAAGCTTAAATTCTCATGATCTTTATCTTCTTCGCAGAAAATATATGAGAAGAGGCAAGATGTAGGATCAGAATATTGTCACAACGATATTCCTGAGAAATAAACAACAGTACTGCGATACATCGATAGTAAATGACTGTTCTGCGATACATCAATGATATTCTGCGAAACATCCAAAGATGACTTAAACAATGACGTAATGACTGAAAACGACGGAAACATGAAGAAAGTGTGACATGTCTGCGATATATCAATAAATCCTGCGAAAGATAAAGGCGGTGCTAACTGCGATTTATCGCAGTTACTCAGATCCGAAATTGAAGGGGATCTTAGCTGTAAATGAGCTGTCATGAGCTGTAATCCACTATGTAAATACCTATATAAAGGAGATGAATAGTTCCAGAGTGAGAGAGGAATTTTTGAGTGCTAGGAAAGTTTTTAGGAGAGAGAAAATCTTTTATCAAGTGTTCAGTGTTCTTGATTTCTATAATTCCTTAAGATCAAATTAATGAAAAAGTGTCTTTAATCTTCAAATTATGTCGTAAATATTGATAAATTCTTGAATAGGGTGTAGTGTGGGAATTCCTGCAACTACATTTGTGGATACACTTTTCATGAAAAAACTTTGTAGATCTATAAAGCCGTGTGTTTGTAGAGGTTATGAACTCCAAAACATACACGAATAACAAATGAACGAGTCACTTAGAGAGTGAGATTCATCGTTAAAACATGGATCCCTTCGTTTCCGAAGATACAAATAATTAAAAAGAAAAATTGTGTCTAAGCTCACGGTCGTGAGAAAGAACACGATGGGCGCCAAACTGTGACTACTTATTTTCCCATAGTCTACTTAAATGTAAACAGTTCTGAGGATCGGATACTAAGTAGTATCGATACCTCTGTTGAACTGATAATGCTAAGTAAATAAAGACGTGTACGGTCACGATAATAACAAAGAACACAAATATAAGGTAAAAGCAGCTAAGTTATCACGAGACACAAGAGATAACGTGGTTCGACATTCGTCTACGTCCACGGGGGAAATGAGTGATTGTTTTTGTATTAAGTTGTAGTGGTTACAAAGACCTTATATGCTTCCCAAAGTAATAGAGAGAACTCAAGTTATGGTAGTTACTTAAGTTCTAAACATTAAAGAGGTATAAGCTTAAGACTAGATCTTCTTCTTCTTCTAGGTTATTAATTGAACGCCTTTAGTTTGTTAGTAAGGCTAGGTATTTATAGCCCCTTATGGTCCTGGTATATCTTTGCTGCCTTTGGGTCCATCGTCCGTTGATATACCTTAGGTGTGAGTGGTACCTTCGTAAACCGTGTACTTTCTCCAGTAGAATCATGCCATCTCAGCTAACCCACGTTCCTTCGGGAACTACCCATCCTCCATGTAGGTTGTACCTTCGTTCACCGACTGCTTTTTCCAATGGGAGTCCGCCACGTTTCCTCTCTCCACGCGCCTTGATATATGCGTGTAGACAAGAGTTTTGTGCATTTAATGCTGATTAGATGCGTCATCTACCTCTGTCCCCTTTCCAGCTGCGTTTTGTGGATTATACTTGTACTTCTTTCATCTTTACCGTCGAGGTCTTCTTTCTTGGGGCGAGATAAAGTAGATATGCGGAGGTATCCTTTGCTGCTTAGGTTCCTTTGTCCAGCGAAGGCTATATAGTTCAGTTATTGTGCGACCACTAAGATCGTGACACGTGCTCTATAGAATATTGGTATTCACAGAAGCTATGAATAAATATTTTACTCTAGTACTGAGACATGATCATATGATCATAGTATTAAGGAATTAGACTACGAAGTATAACACTTATCTTTTGAACTTCGTAGATACGATATCGACATAACCTTATGAATGGTATTGTGATTATGTGTATGGGTAAAGGTGAAGATTTCATCCTAGGAAGCAATGATTACATTTGTTTAAAGGAAGTACATTCATAAACTTGTTTCATGAATCGAAAGGTAAATCTTTAGGCTTATGGGTATTGTTATTCATTGCATATCTTTGTATTACCAATATGTGTGAGTTAGTAGAACCGATCATAACTTGTTATGCATCTTAGTATAACTGATCACAATGCCTGACTTATGATTTGGTAGGACTATTTTTGATTAATTAGTGTAACCGATCCTAAGTAATCACCTGAGATGGTATGGTTGATTTTTGTAATTGGTGTGACCGATCCTAGTAATTGGTGTGACCGATCACAAAAGAGTTGTGTAATCGATCCTTGTAATTGGTGTAACAGGTCCTAGTAATTGGTGTAACCAATTGGTGTAACCGATCCTAGTGACTTGTGTAACCGATCACAAGCAATACCATGAGTATATGGTAACCAGTCCTGGTAATTAACGTAACCGATCCTGGTAACTGATGTAACCGGTCCTGGTAACTTATGTGTCCGATCACAAGTAATCCATATTAAGTTATAACCGATCCTAGTGATTGGTATAACCTATTGAACCCATGATTGTGATTTGATATTCAATCACATAGTTATCTTGGAATACAGATGAACCAATTCTAAACTTGTTTGGAAGTGTGGTATAATCGATTCCAAGATTGTAAATATGAAAAATGATTTACAAAGATAAGTCAACATCCTTTGAACATGAACAATAATTCTTATCTTTTATTGGTCAAAGTTATTCCTTAATTACTCAAGGAGATCCCGGTTAGAAATAAATTAAGAATCTTTTAATTAAGGTTGTTAGTTTTATATGATTTAATTATCAACAATTAAATGCATATTTTTAGAGAATACAAATTAGTAATGTGCATTTACTAATTGGATATTTTCTATTGAGAGATTTCGGAAAATATTGGACAAAGCATTTTCCAGGAATTATGAAAACCGATTTGGGCATGCATTTATTACATATCTTGAGAATACTTTCGATTTTGGAAATTATTTGGTGTCCAAACATCCTTGGTCTATAAATACCTAAGTTTGCATTTCTAGCAAACTTCATCTTTTTGTTGTTTCTGGTGGAGCCATATATCCGGAGAGGAAAGTACCCTAATTAGGCGAAATATCTTTCGACTGCTCGTTTAAAGAATTCTGTGGGATCAAGAAGCTTTACGTGTACCGTTGGTGGGAAACTAGATGATTGCAGTTTGTTAGTTTTCGATTTATTTGATTGGCTAATGGTTGTTGAACTTTGATTGCACCTAGTTTGTTTATTCTTGAGAATCTTCTCTTCTGATATAAGATTCACTCAAACTAGATCGAAATGTCGACGGGATCTTTAGAACTGTTTGTAGATCTAAAGATATCTTGTGATTATCCATTGTTAATAGACTCTATTTTATGTGTGATTGATCACAAGAGATTTAAGTGGTGCTGTGTGGGTTTAATAGAAGATTAAAAAAGACGAAGAAGATTTCTTATTGGTTTCTCATATCTTTGTGTATAACAAACCTTGATCGGCTTGGATCCAACTAGAATCGCATTTATTCGATTGATTAGTTGTTTAAGATCGGTAACACCTAATATTTCTCTTGAGTTCTATTTTGATTGTTACAAATCCGAATCTTATTACTTAGGTAATAGAGATTGGATTGATTTAACCAGGAAAAGGAGTTTATTATTTTAAACGGAAGATCCTTTACATATGACTTGAGATATCTTTATCTAGAAATAATCAATAGAATTGTTACCGAACAGATTTATTGTTCCTTTACTGTTTGGAATACGATCCAAAGGAATTTTTCCAGTGTGTGAACTTATTGAATGTCGGAAATGCAAGGATACTGAAGAAACTAAGTGAACTAGGTTTAGTTGCTTGGTCTCAACTATACGAAGTTTGTCTTAGATTCTGTTTAGAGGCTTAATTCTGAGAGTATTCAATTCTGGACTTGGTCCCGGGGTTTTTAAGCATTTGTGGTTTCCTCGTTAACAAAATCTTGTTATATCATTTACTTTTCCTTTCTGCAATTTTATTTATTGTTATTATAATTTAAAGTAAATTACACAAACGTTATCCCTGTATTACTTGATAGTGATCCTATAGAGTTTGGTTAAGTATGAACCTATTATCAAGTATCACACTTTGATTGTTGTATTGTTTCGATCTCGTATCCATAAACGATCAGACAAAGTGTGAATACCGATTTGTTGTATTTTCTCGACTTTGTCCATAGACAATACTTTCAGTAAGAGTACGTATAGGTGGATAATTTAAATATTTTGGTGTATTTGGGTACCCTCGTCTTTTCAATTAGTATCAAAGTAGGAAAACACGAAAAAAAAACTGAGAATATGGTAACCGGTCCTTGGAACTGACGTAATGATCCTGGTAACTAATGTAACCGGTCCTGGTAACTTGTGTGTCCGATCGCAAGTAATCCATATTAAGGTATAACCGATCCTAGTGATTGGTAGAACCGATTGAACCCATGATTGTGATTTTATATTTGATCAATCACATAGTTGTCTTGGAATAAAGATGAACCAATTCTAAACTTGTTTGGAAGTGTGGTATAATCGATTCCAACATTGTAAATATGAAAGATGATTTACAAAGAAAATATGTCAACATACTTTAAACACATACAATAACTCTTATCTTTTATTTTTCAAAGTTATTCCTTAATTACTCAAGAAGATCCCGATCCGAAATAAAATAAGAATCGTTTAATTAAAATTGTTAGTTTTATATGCTTTAATTACCAGAAATTAAATGCATATCTCTAGAGAATAAAAATTAGTAATGTGCATCTACTAATTGGAGATTTTTTATTGAGATATTTCGGAAAATATTGGACAAAGCATTTCCAGGAATTATGAAAACCTAATGGACATTTATTGCATATCTTGAGAATACTTTCGGTTTTGGAAATTCCTTGGTGTCCAAACATCCTTGGTCTATAAATACCTAAGTTTGCATTTCTAGCAAACTATCCTAAGATCCGGGAAAACTTCATCTTTTTGTTGTTTCTGGTGGAGCCGTCTATCCGGAGAGGAAAGTACCCTAATTAGGCGAAATCTCTTATGACCGCTCGTTTAAAGACTTATGTGGGATCAAGAAGATCTACAAGTACCATTGGTGGGAAACTAGATAATTGCAGTTTATTAGTTTTCGATTGATTTCATTGACTAACGGTTGTGGAACTTTGATTGCACCTAGTTTGTTTATTCTTGAGAATCATCTCTTCTGATATAAGATTCACTCAAACTAGATCGAAATGTAGACGAGATCTTTAGAACTATTTGTAGATCTACAAACATCTTGATATAATCTATTGTTAACAGACTTCGTTATGTGCGCCATTGATCACAAGAGACTCAAGTGGTGTTGTGCAGGTTTAATTGAAGATTAAAGAAGATTTGAAGACGAATAAGATTTCTTATATCTTTGTGTAGCACAAACCTTGATCAGCTAGGGTCCAACTAGAATCATATTTATTCGATTGATTAGTTGCGTGAGATCGGTAACACCTAATAGTTCTCTTGAGTTCTATTTTGATTATTAAAAATCTGAATCTTATTACATAGGTAATAGAGATTGGATTGATCTAACCAGGCAAAGGAGTTTATTAGTTTAAACGGAAGAGCCTTTGCATATGACTTGAGATATCTTTGAAAAGGCGAGGGTACCCAAATATACCTCAAGCAAAAACTTTTCCTTCCTATAAGTCCTTTCTCCGAAATTGATTGTCTATGGACTGAGTTGAGACAATACAACTAATCGGTTCACACTTCGTGTGATCGTCTATGGATACAAGATCAAGACAATACAACAACGAAATATGTTTACTTGATACGAAGGTTCAGACTTAACCAAACTCAATAGGATTCACGTATTAAGTAAATAGGAATTAACGTTTGTGCAATTTACTTTAATTATAATAAAACAATTATAATGCGGAAATATAAAGTAAATGACACAACAAGATTTTGTTAACGAGGAAACTGCAAATGCAGAAAAACCCCGGGACCTTGTCCAGAATTGAATACTCTCATGATTAAGCCGCTATACAAAATAAACCAACTTTGCATAGTTGAGTCCAAGCAACTAAACCTATAGTTCACCTAGTTTCGTCTTTATTTCCACGCCTCCAACCTGTAAACAAGTCACGTACTTGGACCAATTCCTTTGGTTCGTATTCCAAACAGTAAAGGAACAACAAATCTGTTTGGTATCAACTCTGTTCAACCAATTGATATGAGTTGTACAAAGGATCTTCTGTTTATCTTAACATAAACTCCTTTGCCAGGTTCCAAGATCTATCTTATGTTCAATCACCAAAAGGTAATCGTTAGGATTAAGCTAACCAACACTCTTAATACAAAGAACTGTGTTGATGCCGATCTTCTCAATTAATCAATCCAATCTACAACAAGGATAAACCGATTATTAATTGGATCCTCTTTTACCAAAACAAGTATTGTGCACACCAAAGATTATAAAACCAAGTCCGAAATCTTCTATCTCTTATTTGTATTCAAATCTTCTTAGATCTTCAATAAACACATGTACACAACTACTTGAATCTATTGTGATCAATCACACACAGAACGGAGTCTGTTAACAATGGATTATCACAAGATCATCTTTAGATTTAACAACAGTCTAAAGATCCCTGTCGAAACCTTGAACTAGTTTGAGTGAATCTTATATCAGAAGAGAAGATTCTCAAGCATAAACAAACTAGGTGCAATCAAAGTTCAACCACCGTTAGTCAATCAAATTAATATGAAAACTAAAGATAAACCGCAATTATCTAGTTTCCCACCAACGGTATACACTAGAGCTTCTCAATCCTAAAGAATACTTTACACTTAGCGGCCGTAAGAGATTTCACCTAATTAGATTACTCTCATCTCCGATAGGCGGCTTCACCAGTAACAGTACAACAAATGAAGTTTACTGTCACGAATGATTAGTTTGCTAGAAATGAAAACTCAAAGTATTTATAGACAAGGAAGTTTGGACACCAAGGAATTTCCAAAATCGAAAATATTCTCAAGATATTTTTCCATATTAACCCAAATTCGGTTTTCATAATTCATGTGAATGAACTATCCAAAATAATGATCGAAATCTTTAATTAGTAAATGCACATTACTTATTCTTATTTTCCATATATAATTAAAAACCTTAATTAAATGATTCTTAACTTATTTAAATTCGATCTTGGGATTTACTTCCTTATTAGCTGTTAAGGAATATCTTTGAACAATAAAAGAATACACATTACTGCGCGTGCTCAAAGTGTATCGACATCTTTCTCTTGCAAGTCCTTTTTCATAATTACTCACTTGAAACTGATTTACCACACTTCCAAACAAGTTTAGAATTGGTTCATCTGACTTTAAAGAACTATGTGATTGATCAAGTAATACTCAATCACAAACCATGGGTGTAACGGTTCTACCAAAATAAGTTTCGGTTCTACCTCCATGTGAGTACTATGCATAGTCACACTAGCTTACCAAAATTCGGCTGACTAGGTACTAGGATCGATTCCCCACATATATTTGGTATCTAACTTGTATGCACTGCACATGTCCATAGGATCAGTTCCCTCTTGCCTAAAACCGTGTTGCACATGTTCATAGGATTGGTTCCCCTTTCTTCTATAAACCTTGTTGCACCTCATACAAGGATCGGTTCCCCCTTGTGATGTACTGCACCTCTAACTAGGATCGGTTCCCCTCCCCCAAATTTGGTCAGACACTCACAAACCCGATCATACCCCAGGTGATTACTTAAGATCGATTTCACTAATAAAAGTCATACCAATATATAAGTCAGGCCTCATGTGAATAATTTTACCAAGAATATAAACAAGTCATGAGTGGTTATACTAATCACGCATATTGGTCTTTCATAAGATTTGCAATGAAGAACAACCCCAATAATGCCTGGCGATTTCCTTTTCGGTTCACAACACATGTCATGAACTTACTTCCTTAAAACACATGTAAAAACATTATTTCCTAGGATGAAATCATCACCTCATACCCATACATAATCATAATAGCATTCATACGATTATGTAGATGTCTTATATACAAAGTTTAATGGTTAAGCAAGAAACTTCATATTGTTTTCCTTAATACTATGTCTATCTAGAGTGTTCATGCTTCGCAGTTTTATGTTTTCAATATGCATGACTTGAAAGATACGTTAGGGAATAAAATAGTTCAAGTCAAATATCATTAACCTCAAGTGTGAGGATGATGTTGTGGTTGTATCTCCATACTTCTTCACTTATTCAAGTCTTCGCAATACTTGTAATGTCTCACCCTAATACTTTCAAGCTAACCTATACGAAGTTGACTCTAGTATATTTAAATCAAGCGACTCTTAAATGATTTTTGGTTCACTAAAATATGACAACCAAACTTGACATACCAACGATTGGTGGGTTCAACCGAGCTATGCTCTAACAATCTTCCCCTTTGTCAATTTTAGTGACAAAACTCTTACAATCATATGGATAAACAAATTATAATAATTCATTACACATATGCTTGATTCCCGAATTTAACAGCACATAACCTGCATTAATTCAATCCTTAAAATGCCGATGTTGACATTATAATAACAAAGATCATACTCCCCCTAAAGGTGAGATAGGTAGATTTTCAATCCGCGCGTCTTTGTTATCCCAATCATATGATATGTTACTCCCCCTTAGTCTGTGCTTTTCCTCATTAGTTAGATAAACTAGCACCATTGTCCTCTTCCCTAGTGACACCAATCAATATAAAATTGATACCAGCATCACCTGTTTACTCTATATATCTCTCCCCCTTTTTGTCACAAAAATGAAAAAGAAACGAAAAAATAAAGGACAACACGAAAGGATCTTACAAATCTCAAAATAGACTTGCAACTTGTTGAGTCAAGCACGAGGTTTCCACATACCATTTTTGATAACCAATATCAAAAACGAAACTACAAAGTAATTATGTTTTGATATGTTATCATGGAAATAATTTCCCGAAGCAATTTACCCAACTAGTTTAGCAAACCGAAAATCAACTAAGCAAATTCCTTTGCTAAATCGATTTTATAAATATAACCGCTTCATTCGATAAGACCAAAACAAAGATAAACTTTATTTTTTTCATCAGGTTCTAATTATCCATATAAATTAGACCTTTAGATTTTAAACAAGCTAAATACTAGGTTAGTTAACTAGCATTTCCTTGCTTAGAAATTCGGCTAGACTTGAATAACCGAAATCTCCACTTTGATAAGTCTAACTAAGATCAGAATTAACTTAGTTTATCTTATCCGGAATCAAATTGGACTAAACAACTCATCCCGTCAATATATTCATTCGTTAAGCCATAAATAATTCATACAAACCAATAAATCAACTTGCATAATTATTCACCTCAACCGGAAGCAATTGAAACAACATACATCATTAAAGTTTCACTATTGCACCAAAATTTTATAAGCCTAAACAATAGACACCATACAATAAAGCAAAATAACAATTGTTTTACTTAACTGGAAGAAATTAAAATAACATAAACATTAAAGAACCGCAATTGCACAAAACTTTTGTAATCCTAAACGATTGATATCACACAACAAAGCAAGATAACAATAGTTTTACTTAACCGGAACCAATTGAATCACGCATACATAATGGAATAAATACATCAATTGTACCGACAATTTCGTTTAAGAAAAATCAATATATATATATCAAATAAAAATATGCTTTTCTTAAAATAGGAAAACAATTAACTAACAAGATTGTGTAGATGGGGAAAAACGATTTGCTGGTTTTTGCGGAATTGAGGAGACGACCGTGCGGAGGATATTCCTTGAACCGAGCAAAATATTCAACCTCACATGGATGCACTGCAAGAAGGGAGTGATTTAAGTTCGAGAGACCAATCTGTAGTACTCCGGCCTAAACCAAGACAATGGCCGTTCCAGAGTAAATTCGGTCACAAGAGAGGATGGGTTGATCTGTAGGAGGGAAGCTGAGAAATGTGTGAGATCAATGGTGATCTGAGATTGTAGGTGTGTTGTAACTTCAGCGTGAAAATGCTCTGAATGATTGAATTTTTCCTGACTGAGAGTGATTTCTGTGAGTTCGTGTAGAAGAAAGAGTGTTTGTATTAACTTTGGTGACAAATTGCTCGTTCAGGAGATCTTTGTTCGAATGTTTGAGAACTCTTCGAATCTTGTCCTTTCAATCAGGATTCAGAGACATTATATAATGCCGGAGATGAAAACACCATGATCCCATGAAGTGTGACAGTTTGCTGGAATCAGAGAGTGGGGAAGTGGGAAATCGTGTTAAACCAATTACTCATCGTGCGGAGACTTGGTTAACTTTCCACCCACTACTTTGCTGACTCTTCCAACTGATTGCACGACTTGTTCACATTCTCATCGTGGGTGAACACACGTGCCGTAGACCGCCATACCAAAAACCTAGTGTATATCCTCCCAAGTGACACGATTGATGTCTCGTGATTAATTTAGTCAGTTGTTGATTTCATGACTTCGTGGGACGATGAGTCCACGTATTTGCTGAGTTGAACATGGTTTTGTAAAATGTTCTACAACTCATGAATCGAACGTGTCTGCTGAGACAGTGATGGAATCCTCAGGTTGAGGTGAGCGAGTGTTGCTCGATAATTTGTTGAATATTGATAGTTAAACCAATATTCCTTGATTTGAGTAAATATTGATCATCTGAGCAAGTGTTGATTGTTTGATGAATTATTGGCAGCGTAACCAAAATAAAATATTAATTAAAGCGCTGGTAGTTGAACCAAACATAATTAATAAGAATATTGATCATGTGATCATTGCAAAATTATTAGTGTTTGAATCTGTGATCGCTGTCGTAAGCGTCAAAAATAAATTACCCTTTCTTACTACTCAAAATATAAATATAGCAAGGGCAAGAAAGGATCGATCCCACAGAGAGGACTAGGCTGTCAAGTTGTTTCGGTTTCCTATATAAATCACCGGGGGTTTCTGATTTTTATGCAAATAATAAAAGTAAAAGCAAACAAATAAATCAAATAGAAGAGATATTGGTTTAGGATTCATCTTCATTCACTAACATGCTTTCAAAACAATAATTAGAATTGATATTTAATCTCAACTTTTATCAAAATCCCTAGAATACCTTGATCGCAAGAATATCCCGCTAATCTCCTTTTGTCATCAACAAACACATTAAAAGATGCGAGTATGAGTTCTATCTAAGAGAACAACCTAACGTTTAAAAGCACTAATCAAGTTTAATTCCCTAGATGCATTAAGTTCTATGAAATCGGGCCAATCAAAGCAATCGAATGTGGAAATCGCACTAATCCGATTTAACAAAGGTTATGGTTCACATATGATCATAAGGATGCATCACTACAAGTTATAACCATATTCATGCTACTTGTAATCAGGAATCTATCACTTTTACGTATAACAAACCCTAATCTAGCAATAGAGATGAAAACAAACTCAACAGATTCATGACTCGATCAAACAAGCATTCAAATCATGTAACAATAAAAATAGTGAATCATAATCGATAATATGGAGACAAAACTAATTTATCATATCAAAGAATCATGCTTTGTGAAAATCCAACTATTCCATAACCAATAATAAACTTAAGTACTCATGTTAATGGAGTTCATAACAAGAAGAAAGAGAAGAGTTTTCATGTTGTAAACCCTAGAACAAAAGTAGAGGAAGATATATATCATATTGTGTTTTGAGAAAAGTCTTATCTTTTATAGTTCTTCTTGTTCCAAAAATTAGGTCTAGCATCCAAAGTCCATTAGATAGAAATCCACCAAGCCTACAAGTGAGAGAAACCCGTGTAGAAAATATGTCCCAAAACGCTCGCCGGAAAGCTGCCTTTTTGGCCGGAAATCCGGCTAGAAAAGTCGTCGCCGGTCACCGCCATTTACGTGAGATTCCGTCGTTGGCAAGGGAATATTCCGTCAGATCCCGTTATATATAACTGTTAAACTAACAGTCTTCGTTAATCAACCGGGTCAAGGAAGAGAGTTAGTCAGCTTATAGTCAGCTGTCTTGATCAGGGCTGAGTCGGCTGACTCACCGAGTTAATGTTCACCGAGTCATTGAGTTTACTCATCAGAGGGGATAATTGGATAGAGTTTTCTCTGTTTCAGGGCTTTCTCAGGCCAATTTCAGGCCGATATTTTCTTCAATTCCTGCAGAGTTCCTAAACATACATCTAATCAATTTCATATAGCTTCATATGTTCTTCACAGAGACCAAGATTTCATCTCTGCAGTGAATGGAAGCATTTCATTCAACCCCTGCAACATCAACAACACTTTTCCATCACTGTTCTAGCCATTTTAGCTGCACCATCGCAGCAACAATCTTCTTTGAATCAGCCACCAAGCAGCAACCAATTCAATCTACATCCACAAACCTATTTCTGATTCCTCATCAATTTCATCTCCCATATACATTACAGCCGCAATAACAACATCTTCCTGGGTTCAATGTCTCCTACCCATCTCCACAGCAGCATCAATTGATTCAAATCTGAATTCAACCACATACCCATTAGCTCATTTCGATCTGATTTCTTCAATTCAATCAACAACACCTCTTCCCTGATTACGAACCCATATATCGTTCTTTTCCAGCAAACCCATATCAATTTTCACTGATTTCTTCTTCAAATCGAAACCCATTCAATCACCACCAACAACAGCTTATAAATCCTATCTCCTCTGTTGAATCAAACCCTAACCCATCTTCTGTGTTCTTGACCCATTTTAATCACCAACATTAACATGTCTCTAAGATTCATCACTATCTCCCGTTCACAAATCGAGCAAATCATTCTTCTTCATCGTCTCAATCTTCCATTAAACCTCCCCTGAATTTCTCAACGCTCGGAACCAACAACATCTCTGCTGCTTTTCTTTCTCATTTTCTAGTGTGTAAGAATGAGAGAAAAGTCTCTCGATTTTAGGGTTGGGGTATTCGAGCTGGACCTGGATTTAGACACCCAACTTGGATTGGACACCCAGAAGTAGCAGCCCCTTAGTTATCCTCAGCTGGCAGGTTTTAGTAGTCCTCCAACAATAGTTTCCCCTTAACCTTGGCTCGACTTCCAACAGTGTTTTCCCCTGAAATGACAATTTTGCCCTTCTTGCTCAAAATACACGGATTCTTCTTCTTTCGCTCCAAATGGCTCCAAAGCACCTAATAAACTCAAACTCACACATAAGATACATAATTTACATGAAAACTCGCAAAGAAAGCATAAATACTAGATATAAAATTAGGTTTTTATCACACCTATCAAATTCCCCCACACTTAGACTTTGCTAGTCCTCGAGCAAATCAACAAAACAAAACTAAAACAAATACATACAACTCCGTGTCGTCGAGGCTACGGTCACTTTTAGCATAAATAACAAGCCTTTAAACCCCTAGGTGTCCCTAGTAGACGAGTTATAGTCTCATGAAGGTTTACTAGAGATATACCTACAAAACCTATATTTCCAACTCCAGCTACCTGTGAAAAATCTATGAACGAATCCACAATGGCTATTGGAGGAGGTACCTTGATTCAAATTCAATTCATATATAAGTAAATAAAGTTTTTCTTAGAAAGTCGAACAAACCACAATACTAGGAATATGACTAGCCACAATCACAATGAAAAGATTAAGAAGATGGATATAGAAGTAGATGTTGTGAATGTTAACAAGTGATCGGTGTTTCCCATATCTGTCTGAAGGTCACCGCCAAGATGAACCTATACATCCTATTGGATTGAGCTACTGGTCTGAATTCTAGTGTCAACACATTGGCATATATAAGGGAACCAGTGGTCAACAATCTTATTTCTACATCAACTCAACTGGCATATACAAGGGAACCAGGAGTGACTTTATTCAACACAATAATAATATTTTCTTTTCTTTTCTTTTTCACTTCTTTTTTTTCCTTTTTTTTTTAGATAGCATGATTAAATCTTTTGGATCCAAGTGCATGCTTCTTGTCAGCAGATTACATGATAGTTCCCTTGGATCCTGCATTCCACGCTTGTTTAGGAGACGGAGACAGGGAGAACACACACATATTGCTATCCAAGTGTCATTTTTATTCCGTTTGGTCTAATTGGTTGGTCTCTTTTTTTTTTTTTTATAGCAACTCAATCACTCTATTTAATCCTAGCAGTAATAACAAGTCGATGTTTAGTGACCCACCAAAGCACTTAGAGAACAATAGATAAATATGGAAAAATAAAAATAGAATGTGATATGGTGATATTCCGAGATATGGTAACAACTATCATAAAATTTCTAACACTTGAATAATTCTGTCCCTTTTAATTAATGGGTTCCTCAACTCCTCCAGCCAAGATAGTTCCATCCATTTAGATTGATAGTGTCATCCTAAAGGAACATGTTTCTAGGTTTCGGAGTTCATAAAGCAAATTTTTCTTCTTTTTTCTAGTTTTTTTTCTTTTTTTTATATGAACACAAGGGAAAACTAACAAGGCTAAAAACTCTATATGAGAACACTCCCCCACACTTAAACTTCACATTGTCCTCAATGTAAATTGAATCATCCAAAAAGAGTCAAGGTGGGAAATCCATAACATGATATATATACACAATATGAAAATAAAATGAATAATAAAAACTCATTACTCCAACTCATAGCTATTTAGGAACAATAGAGGATAAACACTAAACAAGTTATTTAGTTGGCATCTAATCCCAACTCAGCCAATATATACACCTCATCGTTAAGAAAAAATTCCATCTACTTAGAAAGGCTAGTGTTTATTCTAAATTGTTCAAAAATCTCTAAAAGTTAGAGTTTTGATATGCAAATATCCAAAATAAGAAAATAAAAATAAAAGACTTGAGATAAAAATAAAAATAAAAAGATAGAGATAGATACACAAAACCAGTGGGTTGCCTCCCATTTAGCGCTTGGTTTAAAGTCTTCAGCCTGACATGCAAGTTGAATTCCCCATACACCAATAATCGAAAAAGTTGGGGATCCACCCATAGCACTTGTTTTGCAAACACTGGATTCACACAAATATTAGTAATATAAAACATAAATGAAGCTATTAACCGATAAGAGTTTCCCCCACACTTATTCTTGTCCACACTTTGAAGTGTATAAATAATATACAAGTCGGGTACTTCCACGGTTTCTTGTTCCAAAACCTTCATAGTATGAGAATCAAGTTTCTCTAATGGAGGAAATCGAGAAACAAAGTCATTCAACAATGTTCTCGAAGCACATACATTCAAACCAATAAGAGGTAAAGGAGAAGAAACAATATGCAAAGGGTTAGACAAACCTTGCACAATCTCTTTTAGCACAAAATCCTCTTCATCCTTGAAAAACTCAAGTGAATTATTCACCTCTTGTATATCATGGTCCTCTATTAAACCTTGCAACCATTCTTCGTCCGTTTATTCCTTAACCAAAATCTCGGCATCAACATCTTCACTACGATCATATGCAAGCTCAATTGGGTCTTCCATAATATTGGTCATAACGGTCACATTCTCAACATATTCCTCTTTGTTGTTCGGCACATACACTTTTGCGGATGCAATTATGTCCATAAGGAATTTCTTTAGAACACTCATTGCATCATCCCCAAGCTCTACCTTTTGAATAGGTTCTTGATCATTATAAAGATCAATGCTTGAGTAATCTACACTAGTGTCATCATATTCCTTTTCAACATCACCTTGATTGCAAAAAGACTCCATTGTACACTCTTCGGGGATGTCACCATAAATTGGTTCAAGTGATGTAGTTTCATAGTCATCATCACTATCATAGTTAACATAAGATTGGCTACCACTTCCCAAAGATTGGTCTTTCGCAGAATTTTGCATGTCCTCTTTGTATTCTTCAATCCCTTGTCTTAAACTGGAAACACCTTTTTGAAGCTCTTGGAGTGATCCATTCAAATTTTGAAAATAGCATTCCATTTGTTGGTAAAGCTCATTCGACAAAGAAAAGGTAGAATTACTTCCTTCAGTATTGCTAGGACAATTATCTTCCCTTTGAATGGGTGAATGATCATAACTACGATCACAAATTGGGCTAAACATACTATGAGCACATTCAGTCGATGAAACTGGTTCCACGCTTGGTTGTCTACAAACTGACTCCATGCTGACCATAAATCGTTGCATTTTATCTACCAAACTAGAGGAAATATTAATAGAAGCACAACTATTCTCCCCTCCTTGTGGTTGCTCACTTACATAACCACCATAAGAAGGTTGATATGTATGAGAATAACTCAAAGGGTACGTGGAATATTGACCATAACCAAAGGATTGGTTTTGATTGTATTCCCCGAAAGGGTGATAGTTGTCATAGTGTTAAGGTCAAAAACTGTACCCATTGTTCCAATATGCTCCGTCCATTGAAATTGGTACCTGAAACAAGAGTTCTCAAAACTATGTCAAAAACCAGAAAATAAGAAAAACAAAAATAAGAAACAAAATAAAACAAAAATAAGAAACCAAAAACAAGTGACAACCGTTGCCTCCCCGGCAGCGGCACCAAAATTTGGTCGGTTGTCAGCCGACACAAAAATAAATTACACTTTCATACTACTCAAAATATAAATATAGCAAGGGAAAGAAAGGATCGATCCCACAGAGAGGACTAGGTTGTCAAGTTGTTTCGGTTTCCTATATAAAACACCGGAGGTTTCTGATTTTTATGAAAATAATAAAAGTAAAAGCAAACAAAGAAATAAACAAATAAATCAAATAGAAGAGATATTGGTTTAGGATTCATCTTCATTCACTAACATGCTTTCAAAACAATAATTAGAATTGATATTTAATCTCAACTTTTATCAAAAGCCCTAGAATACCTTGATCGCAAGAATATCCCGCTAATCTCCTTTTGTCATCAACAAACACATTAAAAGATGCGAGTATGAGTTCTATCTAAGAGAACAACCTAACGTGTAAAAGCACTAATCAAGTTTAATTCCCTATATGCATTAAGTTCTATGAAATTGGGCCAATCAAAGCAATCGAATGTGGAAATCCCACTAATCCGATTTAACAAAGATTATGGTTCACATATGATCATAAGGATGCATCACTACAATCTATAACCATATTCATGCTACTTGTAATCAGGAATCTACCACTTTTACGTATAACAAACCCTAATCTAGCAATAGAGATGAAAACAAACTCAACCGATTCATGACTCGGTCAAACAAGCATTCAAATCATGTAACAATATAAATAGTGAATCATAATCGATAATATGGAGACAAAACTAATTTATCATATCAAAGAATCATTCTTTGTGAAAATCCAACTATTCCATAACCAATAATAAACTTAAGTACTCATGTTAATGGAGTTCATAACAAGAAGAAAGAGAAGAGTCTTCATGTTGTAAACCCTAGAAAAAAAGTAGAGGAAGATATATATCATATTGTGTTTTGAGAAAAGTCTTCTCTTTTATAGTTCTTCTTGTTCCAAAAATTAGGTCTAGCCTCCAAAGTCCATTAGATAGAAATCCACCAAGCCTACAAGTGAGATAAACCCGTGTAGAAAATATGTCCCAAAACGCTCGCCGGAAATCTGGGTTTTTGGCCGAAATCCGGCTAGAAAAGTCTCTGCCGGTCACCGCCATTTACCTGAGATTCTGTCGCTGGGAAAGGAATATTCCGTTAGATCCCGTTATATATAAATATCAAACTAACAGTCTTCGTAAGTCAACCGGGTCAAGGAAGAGAGTTAGTCAGCTGTCTTGATCAGGGCTGAGTCGGCTGACTCACCGAGTTAATGTTCACCGAGTCATTGAGTTTACTCATCAGAGGGGATAATTGGACAGAGTTTGCTCTGTTTCAGGGCTTTCTCAGGCCAATTTCAGGCCGATCTTTTCTTCAATTCCTGCAGAGTTCCTAAACATACATCTAATCAATTTCATATAGCTTCATATGTTCTTCACAGTACCAGTACTCATCTCTGCAGTGAATGGAAGCATTTCATTCAACCCCTGCAACATCAACAACACTTTTCCATCACTATTCTAGCCATTTCAGCTGCACCATCGCATCAACAATCTTCTTTGAATCAGACACCAAGCAACAACCAATTCAATCTACAGCCACAAACCTATTTCTGATTCCTCATCAATTTCATCTCCCATATACATTACAGCCGCAATAACAACATCTTCCTGGGTTCAATGTCTCCTACCCATCTCCACAGCAGCATCAATTGATTCAAATCTGAATTCAACCACATACCCATTAGCTCATTTCGATCTGATTTCTTCAATTCAGTCAACAACAGCTCTTCCCTGATTATGAACCCATATATTCTATATTTTCCAGCAAACCCATATCAATTTTCACTGATTTCTTCTTCAAATCGAAACCCATTCAATCACCACCAACATCAGCTTATAAATCCTATATCCTCTGTTAAATCAAACCCTAACCCATCTTTTGTGTTCTTGACCCATTTTATTCACCAACATCAACATGTCTCTAAGATTCATCACTATCTCCCGTTCACAGATCGAGCAAATCATTCTTCTTCATCGTCTCAATCTTCCATTAAACCTCCCCTGAATTTCTCAATGCTCGGAACCAACAGCATCTCTGCTGCTTTTCTTTCTCATTTTCTGGTGCGTAAGAATGAGAGAAAAGTATCTCGATTTTAGGGTTGGGGTATTCGAGATGGACCTGGATTTAGACACCCAACTTGGATTGGACACCCAGAAGTAGCAGCCCCTTAGTTATACTCAGATGGCTGGTTTTAGTAGTCCTCTAACAAGAGTTTCCCCTTAACCTTGGCTCAACTTCCAACAGTGTTTTCCCCTGAAATGACAATTCTTCCCTTCTTGATCAAAATACAAGGATTCTTCTTCTTTCACTCCAAATGGCTCCAAAGCACCTAATAAACTCAAACTCACACATAAGATACATAATTTACATGAAAATTCGCAAAGAAAGCATAAATACTAGATATAAAATTAGGTGTTTATCACACCAATCAATCAGGAATCATGATCCTTGGATTCAGAAACCCTAATTTGATCAATTGATGACCAATTGATGGTTTATTTGAAAATTAACCATGGAATGAAGGAGAACTGGCTTCATTGGACCGTGGATCAACCATGAAATTCTCATATGCTCACGTGAGCAAAAACCAAGATCTCTTTGAAGAGTTGGTAAGTTGATGAAAGAATGATTAAATGCCGGTTTAATCATTTACCGAATTACTGCTGGGTTCAACATTAGGTGATAAAACCTAATTAATTATGAAAAGGTGAGGGACTGACCAAGGGTTCATGAAACCGGCCCTAGGTGGTCACGGGATCAAATGATGATCGCTCCGTCAAATTCGGAAATTATTTGGAGAGTTTTGGACTCAATACGTGCAATTGCGCAAATTAGGACAAATTGTGAAAACATGTGGGACTGGCTCATTGCGAACCAAAAAGCCAACCCTGGTCGGTCAAAGTAACATTCTTTTGTCACTGAGACATTCATGTTTTAGTCCTGAGAATTTTGATATTTTCTGGTGCACGTTTGAGCGACCATTTGAGAAAATATGAAAAAATTAGGGTTTTTTGATAAAACCGTCAAAACTTCATCTGATGAAGGAAAATAGCGAAAAAAGTGAAAGAATTATGAAGTGTGGGATTGGTCATGGCCAAGGCATGGCCGGACATCCAAGGGAGAAATTCCACACGTTTTCCATAATTTTTGTAATATTGTTTCATGATTTTAGGGAAATATGATAAAACGAAGGACTTTTGCCAAAATTAAAGAATTTTTTTGAAATCAAGGAGTTTCCATGAGATGAAGGAAACATAAAAAATAATAATAAATAAAATAAGGGATGTGTGGGCGTGTGGGACCGGCTTGGAGCATGGTTGGCCGGCCAGAGCCCGGTCCCATGCGTTTTCGTTAATTTTATATATTATTTCATGATTTGAAGGAATTTTCATAATTTGAAGGAAATATCATGAAATCAAGGAATTTCATGGTATTATGAAAACATGAAAAATATGCTAATAAAAAGTGGGACGTGTGAGCCACCTAGGGTTTGGCCGACCGGACATGGCCCGTGCACACGGGTTTCCCTAATTTTTATTAATTTTCATGGGACCAAGGAAATATCATGAGATTAAGGAGTTTTCATGAAATTAGGGAAATAATAATAAAATAATAAGAAACCATGAGGTGTGGGGCCGGTTGGGACCAAGGCATGGCCGGTTGGCCAATGGTCACGCCCTCATCATGTTTTCCTTAATTTTATATTATTTTCTCCGCGCGAAGGAAGCACCATGAAATTGAGGAGTTTCCTCAAAACAAAGGATATTCGTTCAAATGAAAGGTTTTTCATAAACTCAGAGAAAACAACAAAAATATGATAAAAGTATGAGACTGGCATGGGATTGACCACGGCACGGTCGGCCGGTCAGTGGGTCCATGCTCCCAGCACCTTGGTCAATTTTTAATTATTTGTTATTTTTTCATCCTATTTTGCATAGGTTCATCGTTTCGTCGTATTTTGAAATATTCGTTCGTGCGGTGATGCATCATCGTTGAATACACTTGCACCATTTGAAATAGGGCTTACTCAGAGGTATCTCTGATGCCGGTGCGTTGAATATTTATTACTAATCCACGGATTTCTGCTGGGAAGAACCATGGTTTGCGTAATGAAATACCTGCGAAAATATTTGAATATTTTCAGAAATTCTGCGGATGAATCCAAGAATTTAGGTTTGAGACAGGGCTCGCTCAAAGGCAGTTCTGATACCCGTGCGTCTAATATTTATTACTAACCCATGGATTTCTGCAAGGAAGAACCACGGTTTGCGTAATGAAATATTTGCGAAAATATTTGAATATTTTCAGAAATTCTGCGGATGAATCCAAGAATTTAGGAATAATTAATTTATGACTTTATACTAGCAGAGCAAGCTGTCTAGGAGCATTAATTATTCTAATATGAGCTTGCTGGAGCTTCATATCCTTTATATCGTCAGGGTAAACTCGTTGTTTGTATCTTGAAGACGTTATCGCTCTATACTAGCAGAGCAGGATGTTCTAGGAGCCGTCCATCCCGTGATGCTATATAGAAGTAATTACTGAATTTTTCAGTATTCATAAGATATGATATTGTCCAAATGTGAGACTACATATCTACATGTACTCTGAGAAAAAGTATTCTCGATCAGAAAATTCGATGAGAGACTCGTGTCTCAAAATTCACGTCTGACTGCTGGATCAGAGGTTCGTATAATTATGGGTTTACGATTTTAGCCTTCGTCAAAAATCCACCATCTACATTAAGTCCCCTGCTTAGTGAGGAAAGCCGTGTTCCTCAGTCAGCATTGAATGGTGATTTCCGGTCATAACAATACAAGTAATTGAACTCAGTCGTTAAGTTAAGATGTTACCGGATTTCGATCGTATGAGTGTACCATGGCTTGAAAGATGATCCCAGTAGCGTGATAGAATGTCATTTGATGAGCATAAGTTTGTGTTGAACCGCTGATTTGGATGACGGGACCTTGATCGTTTAGGATTCGCGGGCCATGCCCAGTAGAAATCCTTAGAAAAATAGGTTTTGGAAAGAAAGTTTGATATAAAAGGAATCGTTTTTTTTAAATTTTCCCACGACCAGCAGATCCCATCACCTCATTATCTTCACGACAGCACCAGGAGAGGAGGAAAAAAAATTCGGCGGAGCTCCAGCGCCGCCGCCGTTGCCGCCACCGTCCGGTAGTTCTTCGCCGGCGTCGACAGGTATGCGTCCAATTTTTTTATTTTATTTTTGCTGATGCTCATGAGTTCTATGGGTTGTTCACATATTTATCATGATAAAATTATATACCCATGTATATATAATTATGGGTTTCTTCGCAAACCTTCGTTTTTGAAAACGTATGTTCGTTTGATCGTTAGTTTTTGAAAACTAATAATAATACCTGATTTAAGAGAGGTTTTCCTTCATATATAAATATGTAGGTTCAGTGACAAAACTATGTTTATGAGCTTTCATGTGAGCCAAAGTTTTATCATGAAAAAGCGAATTTTCACAAAACCGAAGTAAAATCTTCGTTTTAGGGAATAATGATGATATGGAGGAAAGAGTTTCTCTCGTTACGCATGTATGAACTTGTGTCCAGTGATTTTTTTTTGTGTATGAGCTTTCATGTAAATCAAAATTTTACCTTATAATGTGTGAGCTTTCACAAAATTGAAATAAACCTTTGTTTCAAATACTCATGACGGCACGAAGGAAAAGAGCTTTTGTAAAAACCATGGTCGGTTCATGGGATTTAAAAAAAAACCGTGGAGTGTCCACAATATGTTTTTATGAGCCTGGCTCATATTAAAATCTTTTGTTTATTTATGTGAGTAAATAAACGTTTTGTTTATATATACATGCAAACATATATTATTTTCTCTAAAATCAAAACCTGAGTTTTGTGCGATATTGCTTAGAAGTAAAAAATTATTTTTGATGCAATAATGTTTTAGTTTTCATAATTTTATGGTGAATGTTCACGCAGTAGAAATATTCATGATTTTATGAAAAATCTGAGTTGTTCGTTTTTGTAGGTTTCGAAGAAACGAACGATTTTTAAGTATTAACTCTAGCATTACTATCACTACCGTTATTGGAAGCGTAAAAAAGGTAAGAGTTAAGAGTTACCATTTTTGCCGATAGATTTGTTTGCAGGTTGGTAATCTTTGTGCTTCTGGTTCCAAGAAATTTCCAACATCAATTATTCTTCTTCCTCTAGCTCTTCTGATGAAGATTCCAAAGTTCCCACATCGAAATCCAAAGCCTCTCAGGGTGAGGGGCCGAAGTCCGGCGTACCCTTGAATGAGCGGAGGGTCACTTTCGATGAATTCATGAAAAGAAAAGTTGAGGATGATGCAAAAGAAGCTCGTCAGCGTGAGAAGGACCGGATCCGACGCAGAATGCAAAAGACTGAGGAGAAATGTCAATTCTTGGACGGGAGGCCTGCTGACTCTGATGCTGATGATTCTGAAGAAGACATATGGGAGGTACCCGGGACCTGGACTGATCAAGATGAAAGATAGTACCAGAGCTCCATGAAGAGATTTAGAGCTAAATCGTAGGAAGATTCAGATTCAGATGATGATCCAGAAGTTTATTCAAGACCCATCGACATTGATTCTGATTCTGATGATGAAGAAGATAGTGATGACAACTTAGATGATCAGAAGGATGACGATTCTGACAATGAGTCTGACGAGTAATTTTGTCTTCTTTCCTTCTTTGAAACATTTGAATGTTCTTTAGGCTTCGTAGTAGATATTTCTTCGATGATTCGAACAAATTTTCTTCTTGTATAGAATTTTCCTTTGAACGAGAAAACGCTTTTATTAATATTGATTCTTCTGAGTAAATGAACCAATGTTCATGCCTTGAATTCATCATGTACTTCGACTCACCTTAGTGATTTCTGATCGTAGAAGGTACTGAGAGATACGTGTTTCACAGGCTGAGATAATACGTGTCACACATGAGTCCGTGTAACTTGACCGTGTGTGCCAGTCTCAGCTATTTTTCCTCCGTATGTTTAGTGTTTCCCTTGTTGAAATACTAAGGTTTGAGTAAAATCCGTAACGGAAATGACTATCCGCAGAAGATAAATCTCCACCGTATCTAACGTATATCTCCAAGACTTTGAGTATGTATATCATCTATGCAAATACTTCCTCCATTCCTGAGTTAGTTTCATCGTGTAGAGAATTTGTGATCATACCATGTTACCACCATGTCTAGCAATGGTATTTCTTCTCAAGATGATACTCAGTCAAAGTGTGAAATAGCAGCGTGCATCTCCGTAAGTTTTCACCCCTTTTATCTTTGCCTAATCAAGATGATGATTTGATCATTAAGAAAATAACTTTCTGAAGGGTAATCAGAAGAATGCCTCTTCTCGGCCCAAGCAAACCGTCAGAGTTCCTGTACGGTACAAATCATTTCGTGCTGAGGCTGGATCATCCATGAGTAACCTCATAGCTCTTGAGATTATACTGCGCTCCTTTGAAACTAAATACTTCTTCTTTGTTGCAGACGGATGTCTGTGTCGTCGTCGACGCCAGAAGGAGGAGTGGAAAGTCTGTGACTGTAGTTGAGGTTGAAGACAGCGTCGACCGGGTTGGTGAAGATTTTTTAGGATCTTTGGAGGTGGGAGACAGTGTTCATACTCGTGAATATCCTACAGCCGGACTCCCCTTTGACGCCCCTTTGATCAATACTTTCCCGGACAATGAAGTGGTTGGTGAGTTCGTTATTCCCAAGCGTCACGTGTCTTTATACACCAAGATTTGGAAGAAGTATGGCCATATTTCCACCACAGAAATATGGAAAGGCTTTCCTCCGACTCTCCTAACCACAGTGGCTGGATTGTTGCCAATTATTGAGGAGATGAACCAAAGGCACTTGCGAGATGTCAAAAACCATGAGCTGCATGAATGAGATGATATGATCTCAAATTGTGAGACGTTGCGGTTCAATATGAGCTGGCTTCGTCGTTGTCTTGAGATAATCAAGATCCATAAGGCGGCAGAGGCTGCTGATGCAATTTCTATGACCAATGCTTTATTAGAAGAGGAGAAGATATTGGCTCTGGAATCTGCCAGAGTTGAGAAGGCAGTTGAGGATCTGAAGGTAAAGACTAGGATCTTTCAGAAGAAACTTGAAAAAGTTTCTTATAGGGATTATCCATTGTTGGACGGTTTGCTCTGAGTGAGCATTTATGATTGTTGTTCTTGAATTAATTTTTGGCTAGGTGGAATAACTGATCATGGTATGAATGAATTTTTTGCTTATTTAGGAAATATTTAATGAACAAAGGAGAATTTGAATTCTCTTTCTAGGAATGAAATTATATTTTTGAAAATGGTTGCAATGATGAAATGGCGGAAAGGTATTTGTTTTCTATAAATCAGGTGTAATATGATTTGAGCCATTTGTCGTTGATTATATTTCCTTCCACGCCACCATCGACCTTTAAAATTTTGTAGTATCCGCTAGATACTTCCTTGATAACCACATATGGCCCTTCCCATTTTGAAGAGAACTTGGGAGAAGACATGTCTTGCTGAATATGCTTTGTTGTCTTTAATACCAGATCTCCTACTTGAAATGTTCGAGGTCTTACCATTTTGTTGTAGGCCCTAGAGATTCTTTGTTTGTAGGTTTCTACATGTTTTTCCACCTTAGCCCTCTTCGGTTCGAGCATGTCCAGTTCAGCGACTCTTGAGTTGGACACTTCATCTTAATCCCATCGTATTCCACTGGATGTTACAATCCTTGCTGAGGGAATTTTGATTTCTGCCGGTAATATTGCATCAGCTCCGTAGATGAGATAATATGGTGAAGTTCCGATTGAGCTCCTTGGCGCAGTTCGATAAGCCCATAAATCCATAGGCAACTGTTCATGCCACGTTCGAGGATTACAATCAATTGTTCGACTGATAATACGGATCAAAGTTTTGTTGGTTCTCTCTGCTTTCCCGTTTCCTTGAGGATAATACGGTGTAGAGAAAACTTGTTTGATGCCATATTCTTCGAGCACTTCTGCAAAATGCTTGTTGGCGAAAGGAGTTCCATTATTAGTGATGATGTGTTTAGGAACACCGAACCTGCATATTATGTACTCCTTGATGAAGGCTGCGATTGTGACTCCTATGGTGATTCGCAGAGGAACGGCTTCAACCCATTTAGTGAAATATTCGGTTGCAGTGATGATGTATTCATGCTGCTTCGAAGATGCTGGACTAATTTTCCCGATGATGTCCAGTCCCCAGCTATAAAAGGGCCAAGGAATATTCACAGAGTTCAATGGGAGACAAGGAGTGTGGATGAGATTACCATGGAATTGGCATTGATGGCATATTTGAACGTGCGCAGCTGCATCATTTTCCATAGTCGGCCAGTAATATTTCTCATGAACCTGGAGAAATAATTTCTTCTTTCCTTGATGCTCTCCATCATTCATTTCCTTCAGAACCATTGGGATTTCATGCTCAGCTAAGAATCTCAGTAGGTTTCCACCAAAACTTCTGCGATATAAAATCCCGTCGAGAAAAACAAATCTCTTAGCTCTCTGAATAAGCTTGATTGTTTCTTTCTTTTCCAGCGGCAATTTATTGTCCCGAAGGTACTTAATGTAAGGTTCCCTCCAGTCCCCGATGTGATGGGACGTTAGAACTTCCAAGTGATGGGGAGGCGTCTGGAAGTTGGGACATGACTTTTGAAGAGCTCTTGGTTAAACCTCCATGGAAGGCCAATAGTATCCCGTTCTTTAAAGCTTTCGGTAAAGTGTTACCACCAGTGTTTGTCCACAGGTTTCTTCATGTATGCGCTTGAGTTGCTCGTCTGCCTCGTCAGGTCCAAGACATCGTGATAAAGACCCATCAGGGTTTCGATAATATAATTCTCCATGAAGTAAGAAATAATTCTTCAACTCTTTGAGACTGACTTTCCCTTCTGAAAGAGAACTATTCAATTCTTGAATAATAGGTGCTCGCCAATCATCTGCTTGAATATCTTCAACTTGAGCAATCCATGTAGATGAAACAACACGTCTCTGCACAGTGATTGTCTTTTCTGCTCCTTCAAATTTCAACTTAGAGGCGAGAGTTGCCAGGCAGTCGGCATGCCTATTGTTGGTTCGCCCAGTATGGACGATCGTTGCATCAGCGAAGTAGGTCAGCAGCTGGGCTTCAGTTCTGAAGGGAGCCAGTGTGATTTCTTTAAGGGAATATGTTCCATTCATTTGATTGACCAGTAGTTTTGAATCTCCCCTTATATCGAGATGTGTTGATCCAGCTTGCTTGGATAAGGATAATCCCAATAATAAGGCTTCATACTTTGCTGAATTATTGGTACAATAGAAATCCAGCTTGAATGAATGTGAGAAAACCTCGCCAGATGGAGAGACGAGCACTATGCCGGCTCCTCCAGTGTTGTTGCTAGGAGTAGTGGAACCATCAAAGTACAGAAGCCATGTCTCCTCCTTGATGATCAAGATGTCTGAAAATTCAACAGGTACGTCTTCATGTAGTACTGTTGCATCATCTCCTGGAAAAGCAGCGAGTAAGTCTGCTACTGCCTGACCTTTGATTTCTCTTGGTGGCGTACATGCTATGTCAAATTCTGACATCTGAAGTAACCATTTTGCTGGTATTCCTATCAAGGTTGGCTTTGATAGAAGAAACTTTATAGGGTCTGCCTTGGAAAAGAGAACGACTTTGTTGGATAGTAAGTAGTGCCTGAATTTCTGGATTGCATGTACTAACGCTAAACATGCTCTTTCAGCCTTTGGGTATCGGAGTTGAGCATCTCGCATTGTACGACTGAAGTAGTAGATCAGTTGTTTGATGTCTTCATCGTCTTCTTGAGCGAGGAGTTCTCCGATAGCGACATCACTGGATGCCGTATAGAGTATCAGCGGTTGACCTTGTACAGGAGATTTCATGACAGCAGGTGATAACAGTATTTGCTGAATGCTTCTTGTTGAACAGTTATCCAGGTAAAGCTTGCTCCTTTCTTCAATAGAGGGGTGAATGAAGCAATAAGTTGAGCCAATCCAGGAATGAAGCGTCGAATATAATTTACCTTTCCCATAAAACTTTGGATCTCTTTCACAGTGCGTGGAGGAGGCATGGTGGTAATAGCTTTCATCTTATCTGGGTCGACCTTAATTCCTTCTGCCGTGACTAAGAATCCTAGAAACTTTCCGGAGGAAACACCAAAAGCGCACTTCAGAGGGTTCATCTTTAATTTGTATTCTCTGCATATTTCAAAGACTTGTCTCAAAACTTAGAAATGAGATGCTCGAGTCTTCAATTTCACCAAGACATTATCAACATAGTATTACACTTGCTTGTGCATCATGTCGTGGAATATGGAAGTCATGGCTCGTTGATAGTTAGCACCGGCATTCTTTAATCCGAAAGGCATCACAGTGTAGTGGAAGTTCTTGATGGGAGTACGAAATGCAGTCTTGTTGGCATCATGCTCGTACATCTTGATCTGGTTGTATCCACTGTAGCCATCCATAAATGAGAACATACCGTGACCGTTGGTTGCACCCACGAGCATGTCAATGTTGGGCAAAGGAAAGTCATCCTTTGGACAACATTTGTTCAGATTCCTAAAATTAACACATCATCTGATTTAACCATTATTCTTTTTGACGGGAACAACATTTTCCATCCATGTTAGATGTTGAATGGGTTTGATAAACCCTGCTGCTAATAATTTCTGAACCTCAACCTTGATTTGTTTTTCGACTTCGTGCCTGAACTGTCTTGGCGGTTGTTTAACGTCTTTGGAACCGGGTGTAATATGCAGATGATGAGTAACCAGTTTATCATCCAGACCAGGCATTTTTTCATATGTCCATGCGAAGATGTCTTGATACTCCTTCAGCAGTGATATTAACTCCGTCCGTTCCTCTGGCGACAGTGCTGATCTAATTAGAATCAGCCTTGGATCGTCTTCCATTCTGATATTGATCGTTTCGAGATTATTAATAGTGGAGTCAGTGTCGTCTTGTAATTGTCGATGAGCATCTTAAATCTCTTCTTCGAGTGATGATTCACTTTGACACGATTCTTTGGGGCGGGGAGACTCTTTATCATTCTCCCCTGTTAATTGCTAATATTTGCGCCGTTAAATGATTCTCCCATCCACATCGTGACTGGTGATGAAATTAGATTCATGAGTTGAAATCTGGTCTTTGCTGCGCTTAATTAGTGTAGCAGATGGCTTAGCCGTCGTGACACCTGAGGACGATAGCTTGTGTGCAACCTTTTCGATGGACTCCAAATATGGGAGTGGAGCACTGTAAACCTTATTTGGAGGTTCGGGGATGTTCTTCCGAGACTCAAGGAATTCAGCATCATAGACTGGGGCATAAGGTGATGATGAAGCCGTAATATGAACAATTTTTTTGTTGATTAGAGCTTTCATGCATTGATGATATCTTGAAGGAACCACCTTGTTGTCATGAAGCCACGGTCATCCGAGTATCATGTGATAGTCAGGCTCTTGCTCGATCACGTGGAACTTGGCTTTTGATTGGATAGGCCCCACCTTCAGGTCTATATACGCATATCCATATGTATGGATCTGGCTTCCTTCAAAACCTGTCATCAAGATGGGATGGAGAACAATATTGTTCCGTGGAAACTTGGACGCCTTGAGAGTCTTCATGGTGACAATATTTTTAGAAGCGCCTGTATCAACGAGAGCTCTTTTGAATTCAGAGTCTTTGATAAAATCGGTTACATACATGGCTCGGTTATGTCCTTCATCTTCCATGCGGTCCTCTTCTCCAAAGGTGATGTTTTTGATTGAATGCTCAGACATCACGAATATTTCTTCAACTACTGGAGATGAGGGAGCTAATGGTACCTCAGATGATATCTGGTTGTGTGCAGCAAACGTGTCCATTCGTTGCTTCCTGGAAAAGTTCAAGAGTTCACATAAGCCTTCGACCAACTGTGTCACCTCCTGGTCTACCGACTTCTCATAGGTAGTGAAATTATTGATTTGACGATCACCGTGCGACGAGTCAGTCCCCTATGATGAGACTTCTGAAGCGGAGATTCTGCCTAACTCGGATGTTAGCTTGATAAGGAAATCAAGTATGTGGTTCATTGTATCCTTCATCAGATCCATGTTCCTGGTGTGGATCTCTAGAATTCGTGCTAACTCAGTTAGATTTGGGACTCTTCCGTCTTCCGTGCTGCTAGACATAGCGTTAGAAGGATGAGGATTCCCATTTGAAAGATTCTGGATTGAATTTGAAGTAGTTGGCTCAGTCCTAAGACTAACCATCTTGTGAAAATGAAATATTGCAACCAAGATAATGATCTACCTCTGTGGTCGCCAATCTGTAGATGGGGAAAAATGATTTGCTGGTTTTTGCGGAATTGAGAAGACGAACGTGCGGAGGATATTCCTTGAACTGAGCGAAATGTTCAACCTCACACAGATGTACTGCAAGAAGGGAGTGCTTTAAGTTCGAGAGACCAATCTGTAGTACTCCGGCCTAAACCAATACAATGGCCGTTCCAGAGTAAATTCGGTCACAAGAGAGGATGGGTTGATCTGTAGGAGGGAAGCTGAGAAATGTGAGATCAATGGTGATCTGAGATTGTAGGTGTGTTGTAAATTCAGCGTGAAAATGCTTTGAATGATTGAATTTTTTCTGATTGAGAGTAATTTTTATGAGTTCGTGTAGACGAAAGAGTGTATGTATGAACTTTGGTGAGAAATTGCTCGTTCAGGAGATCTTTGTTCGAATATTTGAGAACTCTTCGAATCTTGTCCTTTCAATCAGGATTTAGAGACATTATATAATGCCGGAGATGAAAGCACCATGATCCCATGAAGTGTGACAGTTTTCTGGAATCAGAGAGTGAGGAAGTGGGAAATCATGTTAAACCAATTACACATCGTGCGGAGACTTGGTTAACTTTCCACCCACTACTTTGCTAACTCTTCCAACTGATTGCACGACTTGTTCACATTCTCATCGTGGGTGAACACAAGTGCCGTAGACCGCAAGACCAAAACCCTAGTTAATATCCCCCCAAGTGACATGATTGATGTCTCGTGGTTAATTTAGTCAGTTGTTGATTTCATGACTTCGTGGGACGATGAGTCCACGTATTTGCTGAGTTGAATATGATTTTGTAAAATTTTCTGCAACTCATGAATCAAACGTGTCTGCTGAGACAGTAATGGAATCTTCATGTTGAGGTGAGCGAGTGTTGCTCAATAATTTGTTGAATATTGATAGTTGAACCAATATTCCTTGATTTGAGTAAATATTGCTCATCTGAGCAAGTGTTGCTCGTTTGATGAATTATTGGCAGCGTGACCAAAATAAAATATTAAGAATACTGATCATGAGATCATTGCAAAATTATTAGTGTTTGAATCTGGAATCATGATCCTTGGATTCAGAAACCCTAATTTGATCAATTGATGGTTATTTGAAAATTAACCATTGAATGAAGGAGAACCGGATACATTGGACCGTGGATTTACCATGAAATTATCATATGCTCACGTGAGAAAAAACCAATACCTCTTTGAAGAGTTGGTAAGTTGATGAAAGAATGATTAAATGCCGGTTTAATCATTTACCGAATTACTGCTAGGTTCAGCATTAGGTGATAAAACCTAATTAATTATGAAAAGGTGAGGGACCGACCAAGGGGTCATGAAACTAGCCCTGGGTGGTCACGGGATCAAATGATGATTGCTCCATCAAATTATGAAATTATTTGGAGAGTTTTGGACTTAATACGTGCAATTGCGCAAATTAGGTCAAATTGTGAAAACATGTGGGACTGGCTCATTGCGAGCCAAAAAGCCAACCCTGGTCGGTCAAGGTAACATGCTTTTGTCATTGAGACGTCTGTGTTTTAGTCCTGAGAATTTTGATATTTTTTGGTGCACGTTTGAGCGACCATTTGAGAAAATATGACAAAATTAGGGTTTTTTGATAAAACCGTCAAAACTTCATCAGATGAAGGAAAATAGCCAAAAAAGTGAAATAATTATGAAGTGTGGGACTGGTCATGGACAAGGAATGGCCGGCCAGCCAAGGGAGCAATTCCACACATTTTCCATAATTTTTGTAATATTTTTTCATGATTTTAGGGAAATATGATAAAACGAAGGACTTTTGCCAAAATTAAAGAATTTTGTTGAAATCAAGGAGTTTCTATGAGATGAAGGAAACATAAAAAATAATAATAAATAAAATAAGGGAGGTGTGGGCGTGTGGGACCGGCTTAGAGCATGGTTGGCCGGCCAGAGCCCGGTCTCGTGCGTTTTCGCTAATTTTATATATTATTTCATGATTTGAAGGAATTTTCATAATTTGAAGGAAATACCATGAAATCAAGGAATTTCATGGGATTATGAAAACATGAAAAATATGCTAATAAAAAGTGGGACGTGTGAGCCACCTAGGGTTTGGTCGACCGGCCATGGCCCGTGCACACGGATTTCCCTAATTTTTATTATTTTTCATGGGACCAAGGAAATATCATGAGATTAAGGAGTTTTCATGAAATTAGGGCAATAATAATAAAATAATGTGGAACCATGAGGTGTGGGGGCCGTTGGGACCAAGGCATGGCCGGTTGGCCAATGATCACGCCCCCATCAAGTTTTCCCTAATTTTATATTATTTCCTCCGCGCGAAGGAAGCACCATGAAATTGAGGAGTTTCCTCAAAACAAAGGATATTCGATCAAATGAAAGGTTTTTCATAAACTCAGAGAAAACAACAAAAATATGATAAAAGTATGAGATTGGCGTGGGATTGACCACGACACGGTCGTCCGGTCAGTGGGTCCATGCTCCCAGCACCTTGGTCAATTTTTAATTATTTGTTATTTTTTCATCCTATTTTGCATAGGTTCATCGTTTCGTCGTATTTTGAAATACTCGTTCGTGCGGTGATGCATCATCGTTGAATACACTTGCACCATTTGAAACAGGGCTTACTCAGAGGTAGCTCTGATGCCCGTGCGTTGAATATTTATTACTAATCCACGGATTTCTGCTGGGAAGAACCATGGTTTGCGTAATGAAATATCTGCGAAAATATTTGAATATTTTCAGAAATTCTGCGGATGAATCCAAGAATTTAGGTTTGAGACAGGGCTCGCTCAGAAGCAGTTCTGATACCCGTGCGTCTAATATTTATTACTAACCCATGGATTTCTGCTGGGAAGAACCATGGTTTGCGTAATGAAATATCTGCGAAAATATTTGAATATTTTCAGAAATTCTGCGGATGAACCCAAGAATTTAGGAATAATTAATTTATGACTTTATACTAGCAGAGCAAGCTTTCTAGGAGAATTAATTATTCTAATATGAGCTTGCTGGAGCTTCATATCCTTTATATAGTCAGGGTAAACTCTTTATTTGTATCCTGAAGACGTTATCACTCTATACTAGCAGAGCAGGCTGTTCTAGGATCCGTTCATCCCGTGATGCTATATAGTAGTAATTACTGAAGTGTTCAGTATTCATAAGATATGATATTGTCCAGCTGTGATACTACATATCTACATGTACTCTGAGAGAAAGTATTCTCGATCAGAAAATTCGATGAGAGACTCGTGTCTCAAAATTCACGTCTGACTGCTGGATCAGAGGTTCGTATAATTATGGGTTTACGATTTTAGCCTTCGTCCAAAATCCACCATCTACAGATTGTTACCTCAATTTCGCATCCAACTTCTCCAATATGATCGCATCTTCTTCTTCCAGGGAGAATTGATATCGAAATACCATTATGTTGTCATTCTTATGCAAAAACAAAAGAATAACAACAACCAACCTTTACCAGAGAAAGGTTGAAAATCGGTTTTAACAATTGCAAGCAAAAGTTAAAAACCGTCGAAACACATATGGTTTTATGCTAAACCAAAATCGATTCAACATATTGTGACTTTTTCACATATTGTTTCTACAGGAACCCCTCATGATCCTTTGATAAAGCCTACCAACATGGGCTAGAACTTAATCCTGCTAAATCAAAAAGTCACCCAAATCATAAGGGTTCACAACATATTATGAGATCGAATATTAAGGTAATAAAATCGAAATCAAACATCCCATAAACATACATGTAAAATAAATAAAGCATTCAAGCACCGGCTATGTAAATAAAAAACTATCACAAAATATTATAAATCAAATAATTTTATTCATAATAGTTTTTATTCAATAGACTTATACAATCAATGAAAGAAATCAAAAATTGATGTCTATTTTTCTAGATTAAGTATTACAGCATATAACTTAATCTCTAGTGGTGCTCTTGTTGTTCACCGATATTTCTTCAGTGTTCAAACGATTAAAGCATATCTCAAGAGACTTTTCTGCAACCACTTCCTGTTTCTCAAGCTTCTCAACTTGAATTTTCATGTCAGCAATTTCAGATTTTGTTTCCTCAATCTTATCCTTGGGCCAATCTTGATTTCGAATCGTTGTTATGAGATTGGTTCTTAGTTTTTCAAAACCATGGATATAGTCAATCATACTATCAGAATGAACCCACTTGGTTTTGGTTGGATCTTGTAGATTATAGGCCAACAGACATGACTCATCTTGTGATCCAACCGAACCTTCAGAATCATAATCAGACATGATTTTTGATCTGCTTCTTTTCTTCCTCTCGGTATTGATTCCTTGACAATCTTGGAGGCATGCTTGGTTATATATAAGATGATTGATCAGGGTATCACTATACTGGAAGAGGTAGTTTCCCTATAAAATGGGACAGCTTTCGGACCGAAAGTTATCAGTAGAACCCGGAAATATTAAAGAATATATTTTGTTTCCTTTTGTTCGAACTTCTTAGTTTTATTCAAAAATTTCAAATAAAACTTATCAAGAAAATCATGATAAACATGAAAAAATTTAGGATACACAGCTACCCATAAAAGTTACTACTTTTATGATAATCAATTACACAATCACATGTGCTCCATATTTATTGTGCCATTCCCATCCATAAATATGAGCACAGATGAGGATAAGAACGCACAATTTTGATACAACTAAGTGACATCGAAATAAGATTTTTCAAGCTTATCTTGAATATCAGAAACATAGTTCATGTTTCTTTTAGGGAATTTATTCCCAATATAATTTCTCCCAAGACGATGATCTTTTCTAACTCTAGAGATATGATCATGCGGAGAAATTATACCGATGTGAGAATTCTCAGAGATTGATAGATATCTCTTAATTCTTTCAATGAGATTTTTATAATATTTTCTCATTCTAAGGACTTCCTTATGATTCACATCAGTGTGATTGTCGGAAACAATTATTGGACATTCCTCATTGTTCCTTTTGGCAGAGATTCTCCCTTTCCCTTCCTTCTGAAATCGTTCTTCATCAAAACAAGAATTTTTTTCGACATGGATGAGGAGAAATCTTCTTCCAGAAGCTATTTTCAACTCTTTCCTCTATTTTTGAGTTGATCTTATAGGGTTGTGGCATAATCTGTCTTTCTACTGAGGAATGATCTTTCGGTTTTTTAAGACAAGAAACTTCCTTCAATATTTTGACTACAGTATGTTGAAGAAGTATAAGTTTCCTATCAAGTAACTGAAATGTGTATTCCTTAAGATCATTGTCATGGAATCGGTTCAAAGTTTCCTTTGAACAATATTTCATTTGATCATTAGTAGATGTAGAAGCTTGTTTCTCATCCTCTTCTGACTTGATGTAGTTCGGAAAACCACCATCATCTTGAAATGTTTCAGATGTGAATAAAACAACAACATCATTCGTCAGAGTCATTGGACATGTCTCTTTATTAATAGAATTAACAAGAGCTTCTAATTTGACAGTGAGATTCATATTCTCTTCAGCCAGACTATCTAGTTGACTATCTTTATTTTTGATCTCATGTTTACGAAGATTTGACTTTGTCTTTAAAATCACCATTTTAGAAGATAGAGATTTTATAGGCTTTAGGAGTTTTATCAACTATTTATCAGCATCTTCTTTTTCATCATAAAAAGACACAGATATTTTCGCAACTCCTGGATCATGAGTCAACGAAGTAGTAACATCTTCAACCTTTTAGTAGTCATACTCTTGCTTAACGTTAACTGAATCAGACATGGATTAAATTCGTATAGGATGGATCACACCAAACACAGATTGTTAGATCTTTTTGTGTTTGCCTGTTTGATACCAATTGAAATGGTGAGGGTACCCAAATATACCTCAAGCTAAAACTTTTCATTCCTATAAGTCTTTTCTTCGAAAGTGATTGTCTATGGACTGAGTCGAGATAATACAACTAATCGTTTCACACTTCGTGTGATCGTCTATGGATACAAGATCGAGACAATACAACAACGAAGTATGTTTACTTGATACAAAGGTTCGGACTTAACCAAACTCAATAGGATTCACGTATCAAGTAAATAGGAATTAACGTTTGTGCAATTTACTTTAATTATAATAAAACAATTATAATGCGGAAATATAAAGTAAGTGACACAGCAATATTTTGTTAACGAGGAAACTCCAAATGCAGAAAAACCCCGGGACCTTGTCCAGAATTGAATACTCTCAGGATTATGCCGCTATACAAAATAAACCAACTTCGTATAGTTGAAACCAAGCAACTAAACCTATAGTTCACCCAGTTCGGTTTGTATTCCCTCGCCTCCAACCTGTAAACAAGTCACATACTTGGACCAATTCCTTTGGTTCGTATTCCAAACAGTAAAGGAACAACAAATCTGTTTGGTATCAACTCTCTTCAACCAAGTGATATGAGTTGTACAAAGGCTCTTCTGTTTATCTTAACATAAAATCCTTTGCCAGGTTCCAAGATCTATCTTATGTTCAATCACCAAAAGGTAATCGTTAAGATTAAGCCAACCAACACTCTTAATCCAAAGAACTGTGTTGATGCCGATCTTATTAATTAATCATTCCAATCTACCACAAGGATAAACCGATTATTAATTGGATCATCTTTTACCAAAAAAATTATTGTGCACACCAAAGATTATAAAACCAAGTCAGAAATCTTCTATCTCTTCTTTGTCTTCAAATCTACTTAGATCTTCAACAAACACCTGTACACAACTACTTGAATCTCTTGTGATCAATCACACACAGAACGGAGTCTGTTAACAGTGGATTATCACAAGATCATCTTTAGATCTAACAACAATCTAAAGATCCTTGTCGAAACCTTGAACTAGTTTGAGTGAATCTTATATCAGAAGTGAAGATTCTCAAGCATAAACAAACTAGGTGAAATCAAAGTTCAACCAACGTTAGTCAATCAAATCAATATGAAAACTAAAGATTAACCGCAATTATCGTACACAATAGAGCTTCTCAATCCCAAAGAAGACTTTAAACTGAGCGGCCGTAAGAGATTTCACCTAATTAGATTACTCTCCTATCAAATGATTAGATTACTCTCGTCTCAAATGATTAGGCAGCTTCACCAGTAATAGTACAACAGAGGAAGTTTACTGTCATGAATGATTAGTTTTCTAGAAATGCAAACTCAAAGTATTTATATACAAGGAAGTTTAGACACCAAGGAATTTCCAAAATCGAAAATATTCTCAAGATATTTTTCCATATTAACCCAAATTTAGTTTTCATAATTCCTGTGAATGCACTGTCCAAAATAATGATCGAAATATCCTTGGAAAATCTTTAATTAGAAAATGCACATTACTAATTCTTATTTTCCATATATAATTAAAAATCTTAATTAAAAGATTCTTAACTTATTTAAATTCGATCTTGGAATTTACTTCCTTCTTAGTTGTTAAAGAATATATTTGAACAATAAAAGAATACACATTACTGCGCGTGTTCAAAGTGTGTCGACATCTTTCTCTTACAAGTCCTTTTTCATACTTACTCACTTGAAACCGATTTACCACACTTCCAAACAAGTTTATAATTGGTTCATCTTATTTTCAAGAACTATGTGATTGATCAAGTAACACTCAATCACAAACCATGGGTGTAACGGTTCTACCAAAACAAGTTTCGGTTCTACCTCCATGTGAGTACTGTGCATAGTCACACTAGCTTACCAAAATTCGGCTGACTAGGTACTAGGTCGGTTCCCCACATATATTTAGTATCTAACTTGTATGCACTGCACATGTCCATAGGATCGGTTCCCCCTTGCCTAAAAACGTGTTGCATGTATTCATTGGATCGGTTCCGATTTTTTCTATAAACCTTGTTCCACCTCTTACAAGGATCGGTTCCCCCTTGTGATGTACTTCACCTCTTACTAGGATCGGTTCCCCTCTCCCAAATTTGGTCAGACACTCACAAACCCAATCATACCCCAGGTGATTACTTAAGATCGATTTCACTAATAAAAGTCATACCAATACATAATTCAGGCCTCATGTGAATAATTTTACCAAGAACACAAACAAGTCATGAGCGGTTATACTAATCACACATATTGGTCGTTCATGTGATTTGCAATGAAGAACATCCCCAATAACGCCTGGCGATTTCCTTTTCGGTTCACAACACATATCATGAACTTACTTCCTTAAAACACATATAAAAACATTGTTTCCTAGGATGAAATCCTCACCTCATACCCATACAAAGTCACAATAGCATTCATACGATTATTTCGATGTCTTATTGTTTATGGGTAAAAATCGTTTCTGCCGATTTTGGTAAATTCGGTAGGTGAGTGATAAAGTGGTTTAAACTCTAAAAAAATGTGCTACACATGAGCCCTTTCTATATTGAAGAAATCAATCTGTACAAGTCCTGCCTAAACCAAGAAATGGTCGTTCTAGACTTGCTTCGGTCACAAAGTGGAGGAGAAGGGTTGATTTGTGGAGGGAAGCGAAGAAAGGTATTGTGACCAGAATAATTCTGAAAGAGTAGTATCTCGACATGTATCAGAAAATGAAAGCTTCGGAAGCTTGCAAGAGATGAAAGCTTTTTGGAGAGCTTGAAAAGTTTCCTTTTCTGAGAGTGTTGTGTTTTTCTCCTGACCGAGACTTGTTGTCTGGTGGAAATAAGTAAGACCTATTTATACAATTCGAGATTGAAACATACCCTGGCCTCATGAAGGAAGAGAGTAAAGGGTGAAATACTGGGAGGAGGTGGTAACCGCATGGTGTTTATGGTGAAAACGTTTTCACCATTATTTCCTCATTTATTTGACCGCTTTATTCCTCTTCACGCTTTCTTAATGTGAACGTAGTGTACGCTGCATGCTATGACCGCCAAACCAAGACCCTGGAAAGAATACCCCAGTTTGTGTTGATGTCTCGAGTATTGGTTGCACCTTGAGTGCAAGTGGCAATGCCAGGCTGCAAGTGGCGTGTGTGGCATGTGCCAATGGCTTGTGCAGAATGCTTTTGTTGCGGGTTGTACCTTGATTGCAAGTGTCAATGCCAGGCTGCAAGTGGCGCGTGTGGCATGTGTGGAATGTCTTTGTTGCGGGTTGCACCTTGAGTGCAAGTGGCAATGCCAGGATGCAAGTGGCGCGTGTGGCATGTGCCAATGGCATGTGCGGAATGCCTTAGTTGCAGGTTGTACGGTTTGTAAGCCTAGGCTACCAGCGAGCATACTTGCATGTTTCAATGGCACGCACGGCCAATTTGACCTAGGTTGCACGGTTTGTAAGCCTAGGCTACCAGCGAGTGGATTTGGCATGTGCCAATGGCACACATGGCCAAGTTGACCTAGGTTGCACGGTTTGCAAGCTAGGCTACCAGCGAGCGGATTAGGCATGTGCCAATGGCACGCACGACCAAGTTGACCTAGGTTGTACGGTTTGTAATCCTAGGCTACCAGCGAGTGGATTTGGCATGTGCCAATGGCACGCACGGCCAAGTTTACGTAGGTTGCACGGTTTGCAAGCTAGGCTACCAGCGAGCGGATATGGCATGTGCAATGGAATGCATGGCCAATTTGGCCTAGGTTGCACGGTTTGCAGGCTAGGCTACCATCGAGCATGTCGGCATATGCCAATGGCATGCGTGGCCAATTCGGCCTAGGTTGCACGGTTTGCAAGCTCGGCTACCAGCGAGCATGTTGGCATGTGCCAATGGCACGTAGCAGCTTGGTCCCTTGGTTGCACGGTTTTGCAAGCTGGGAAGAGGGCGTTTTTGGCATGGAGTGGCTAGGGCCAAGGTAAGGGTGTTCGGCTTGGCGTGGTGTGACTAGCATAGCTAGGGCCAAGGAAAAGTGTGTTTGGCATGGCACGGCTATCTTGGGATAGGTGTGGCTGGCATGATTTGCCATTGGCATAGAGGTGCGGCTAGCATGGTTGGCATGCTTTGACGTGTTTGGTGTGGCTGACATGATTTTCCATTGGCACAAAGGTGTGGCTAGCATGGTTGGCATGCTTTGGCGCGGTTGGTGTGACTAGCATAGCTAGGGCCAAGGCAGAGTGTGTTTAGCATGGCGTAGCTAGCTTGGTCTAGGTATGGCTGACATGATTTGCCATTGGAACAGAGGTGCGGCTAGCATGGTTGGCATGCTTTGGCGTGGTTGGTGTGCATGGATGGCATGATTTTCCGTTGGCACAGGGGTACGGCTAGCATGGTTGGCATGCTTTGGCACGTTTGGTGTGGCTGGCATTATTTTTCGTTGGCACAGGGGTGCGGCTAGCATGGTTGGCATTCTTTGGAGCGTTTGGTATGGCTGGCATGATTTTCCGTTGGCACAGGGGTGCGGCTAGCATGGTTGGCATGCTTTGGCACGTTTGGTGTGGCTGGCGTGATTTTCCTTTGGCACAGGGGTGCGGCAAGCATGGTTGGCACCCTTTGGAGCGGTTGGTGTGACTAGCATAGCTAGGGCCAAGGCAGAGTGCATTTGGCATGGCGCCTCTAGCTTGGGCTAGGTGTGGCTGGCATGACTTGCCATTGGCACGGAGGGTTATTAGGGTTTTTCTCGTTGTAACACTAATTTGAAAAAAATATCCCCCATTAATTACTAACTACATGCATTAAATATTCTAATAAATGTGTCACCGGTGACATTAGGTTATTCGAGATTTTACAATATTACCCTTTGTCTAAAAACCACCATCAACATTAAGTCACATGCTTAGCTCGGAACAGGAGCTTTGTTGCGAGGTAAGCATAAGATGGTGACAAACTATCAACAGTGAATCATAAAGAGAATTGAGGAGGCTTGTCTGACCTTTTTTTTTTATATAGATATGATTTGGAATCCTTGCCTATGGCAGTTTTGCACAAATCGGGAGGCCGGCATAATTTGGGAAGTCAGCATCATTGAGAGACAGGAAGCTGGGCGGCATTGAGAAGTTAACGCGAGTTGGGAAACTGAGTGTGCTAGCTGGTGGGACCGGCGCAATGCGGGGAAGCTGAGCGTGTTAGTTGGCGCGACTTAGGCGGTCATTGGGAACTTGGAGCAATTGGAGGGACCGGTGTGGCTTGGGAGGTACTGGGGAGTTGGCGCAACTAGTGGGACCAGTGCAACTTGGGCGACATTGGGAAGTTGGGCGCCCTTGTGGGTCCGTTACTTATACGCACGATTTTTGGTAAAGGGAAATCCTTCCCTATTTAGGAATCTTCACGCCCATATATAAAATCCCTTTCTCTCATCTTGCACTTTGTTCTTTCATCCTTTCATGCTAGCAGCAGAGTCACGAAGAAAAACCGGCTTCCAGGTATGTCTTCCAATACTTCTCTTGTTTCCCTATTTATGTAGGTGCAAACCCTAACATTAGGCGTTTTTCTTTTATAATCCTTGCAATGATATTGCACATATGATTTCTTGGCGTGCTTCTTGTAGAAAATATTGTATATATGCACCCAAGGAAAATACTGCATATATGATTTGAACCCGTACAAAAATGTTGCATATATAATTTTGAACCCGAAGAAGGATACTATAGACGCATTCGAGCCCGTAGAAAATACTGTGTATATAATTTTGAACCCGAAGAAGGATACTACGGACGTATTTGAGCCCGTTTAAAATATTGCGTATATAATTTTGAACCCAAAGAATAATACTGTATATGTGCTTCATATAATTTCGAACCCATAGGAAATATTACATATATGAATTTCGGACCTGAAGAAAATACTGCGCGTGCAGTTTTGAACCCGTGGAGAATACTTTTTTTTTCTCCAGGCTTTCCTTTTGTTGGGTGATGTAGGTACTGAATATCGCAAGATAATAGTTCACGAGTATCGTAATAAATAAAGGAGGAAAGAGTTATAAAATGATACGATGATAGAAGTAGTGCGGGGAAATATGAAGTTTTGCGAGGATGAAATAATTTTGCGAGGATGAATTGCGATACTTTGCAATTCATATACAACTGCATAAGTTTTACTATAAATAGGAGTTCAAATGTAAAATTCAGGAGGTTCTTTTAATGAATGTAAGAAATTATCTTAGGAAAGAGAATACAAAAAGTTGTAACTATTCTAGTTCCATTTTGATAATTCTATGTAATCAACTAAGAGAATTAATAAGAAAGTTATCATTCACCATCAAGAACTTCTTGAGTTTTTACTAATTCTATTGAGGGTGTAGTTGTAGATTATTCTGCAACTACATAATTGGCGCTAGAAACAGGGACTTGAGAATTGTGGTAGCCTAAATTTGAGGGAATTATGGAAAATTTGAAGATCAAATGAAGTCAGTAGATGGAGATTGCAAAAAAAAAGAATGTAATATGATCACAAAGACAATGATTGATGAATTTCATAGTAATATGAAGGGAAAAATATACAAGCGAGATTGTAGAGGAAGAAAGATCATGGAGGAAGAAAAGATAACAACTTTAGAAGAATGGGAAAAGCGGAAAATCACATTTTCAGCAGCAGAAATTCCAAATGAAGACTTAAACCACACTTCACCATTGGTGATCACAATTCCGATCATGCTAGAAGATAAGAAAGCTGTAGAAAAATGGAAATTAAACCGAATTTTGGTTTATACAGGGAGTTCTGTTAATATCATATTCTATCATGCACTTAAGGGGATGGGAATTAAAGATGAAGAAATCACAAATTCAAAATGTCTTATTCATGGATTAGGAAAATCTACAACAAAATATAAAGGGGAAATCGCGCTGCGAATATTACTAGGAGAAATCGAAACACATGTAATCTTGTGTGTGATAGATATGGAATCTCCATATAACATGCTGATAGGAAGGCCGTGGATTCATGCGATCAAAGCTGTTGCTTCAACATTACATCAGAGAATCAAATTACCTACACCAAATGGAATACAAGAAATAAAAGGAGATCTTGATAGTGCAAAATTTTGTTATCAAATTGAAGTAACGCAATGCGGAGGAAGAGAAAGAAAGAAACAGCTTCGTATGAAACTTGCGAAGGAAGAAAAAAAGGAAGAAGAATTCCGAGTGTATACAATAAGAGCAAAGGAAGGGAGAGGTATACCAAATGAGATTCCAGAAAAAGAAGGGGAACCAGCAAAAATAATCAAAGAACCAACACCTATGGGGGAGAAAAGTCCAAGCTATGTTGCAGCTGAACCAACTAAAGAAATAAATATTGGAAGTAAAGAGGAGCCTTTATTCTTGCGAATTGGAACTAAGATGGATGAAGAAGAAGAAAAAAGAATTTTTTGCTAATTTTAATGACTACCTTTAATACAGCAGAGAAGAATTATTCTAAAATGGAGAAGTTAATCTTAGCCCTGGTTTATGCATCATTCAAGTTACGAATATACTTTCAAGCACATGTGATAAAAGTGGTAACCAAAGTCCCAATTGAATCAATCATGAAGAACACAAAAAGGTTAGGAAGAATAGAAAGGTGGAATGCACAAGTAAACCATTACAAGATAAAATACGAAGTATTGTCATCGCAAAAATCACAAGTCGTCGCAGATTTTTTGGCAGAATTTCCTTTGGAAGAAGATGAAGCAGTAGAGGAAATGATGGATGTTGAAGAAGAATTTGGAAATCCAAAAGACTTGTTAACAGAACCAGATAGATGAGATTCGAACCTGAGGCATCTAGTATACAACGAAGCATCCTCTAGAATTTCCCATCTACGAACAATGAAACAGAGTACGAAGCTGTAGTGCATGTATTAAAGATCGCAATAGAAAAGAAGATTGAAAGTATAAGGATAACAAGTGATTCGCAGTTAGTGATTTGTCAAATTAAAGGGGAATATACCACAAATGAATCTTCTTTGAAGAAATACAAGAAACTCGTTGAGGAATTATCTGCGAAGATACCAAAATTAAAATGGAGACATATATCTAGAAAATATAACCGTCTCGCAGATGCTTTTGCATTTATTCCAAGCATGATGACAAATCCAAATACAAGAAATATCCAAATACAGACAATTCAACACCCATCAGTGGACAAAGAGAAAGAAATTGAGGAAGTCATTGCGATGGAAGTAGAAAGAGAGTTATCAAACAACATCGCAGATTGGAGAAAAGAAATTCATGCATATCTCGCAACAGGAGAAATATCCAGGAACAGACTAGAAGCACATAAATTAAAGAGTCGTGCAACAAACTATGAGTTGCGAGAAGGAATTTTATATAGAAAATCTTTCAATGGACCACCTCTCAGGTGCTTAACTCGCGAATAAGGAGAAAAAATATTGAAGATGTTACATGGAGGAGAAGCTGGCAATCATAGTGGTGGAAGATCTCTAGCATATAGAGAAAAGATACAAGGATATTACTGGCCTTATATGCATACAGATGCAAAATTGTTCGTACGAAGATGCAAGGAATGTCAACGACATGGTAAAAGAATTCATGCACCAGGGGCCACATTAACTTCTTCAACAAGCTGCTGGCCTTTTGGTAAATGGGGGTTGGATATTGTTGGACCATTTATACCTGGATCTGGACAAAGGCGATACTTGATAGTTGCAACAGATTATTTCACGAAGCTCGCAGAAGTAAAAGAAGTACAACATATTCGTGATAAAGATGTTTTTACATTCATATTTGAGAACCTCATTTGCGAGGTATGGGGTTCCAAAGACAACTAGTATCGATAATGGAAAACAATTTGAGGGGCAGAACATAGAGATGTTACTCGGTGCTTTTAGGATAAAATGTGGGAAGTCAACCCCGTTATATCCACAAGCTAATGGACAAAAAGCGAAGCAACAAATAAAACAATCGCAGATACAATCAAAAAGAAATTAGAAGGACATCTCAAAGGATGGTGCGAGCAAGTACCTAGCGCAGTTTGGGCATACAATAAAACTAGAAGAGAAGCAACTGGAATGTCTCCTTATTGTCTAACATATGGAGTAGAAGCAGTATTACCCACAGAGGTTGTAATTCCGACAACAAAGAAAGAAGCTTGGGAAATAAATTTAAGTGCGGGAGTAATATTAAGTGAATTGGATGATTTGGAAGAAAAAAGAGAAAAGGTGTTACACCATATGAAGATTTATCAGGAACGATTAGCTCGAGAATACAACAAGAGAGTCATTGAACGTGAATATAAACCAGGTGATTTGGTCATGCGAGAAACACCTCGATATCAAAAAGAAAATGGAGGAAAATTAGCACCAAAATGGGATGGACCATATGTTATTAAAGAAGTTGTAGGAAGCGGAGCTTATTGGCTGATGGATCCAGAAGGGAGAGACATGGGTTTGAGGCTTGGTATACCTTGGAACAGACTATATTTGAAAAGTTATTATCCATAAAACTCATGAAATTTTTTACGAATATTGTTTGCTCGCAGGAAATTGGGAAAAGTTACGAGTTTCAAAATTTATATTGCGATTAAACTTTCATTAATTTGCGAATAAAAGACCGCAATCTGTGATCAACCTCCAAAAAAGAAAGAGAGCCACAGAAAATTTTATACAGGCAAACCTTTGTGGCGTACACCCTAGTTCGCGAAGCTATATTTCGTAAGAGGCAAAGTCCTAAAGTACGTCATTTAAGGGGGTACCTATAAACGTGGCTAAGGGTAACCGAAACACCACCAAGGGCCCTTAGTACATGGTAAAATTTTAGGGGTACAACCCAATAATGGGGTACCTATCCGGGTTAGACACCTTGGATTCTCACCTAATCTAGCGACATTACGCAATATAAAATGCGGTGTAAGAGGATTTAGGTTGGGCGACTAAGGCATACTGTCTTTCCAAAGAAGTGCAGAAAATGATCAAGGCGCCGAGGTACACGGTTGAGTCAAGAGTGCCGGGTGAGGTTGAACCACATCTGCCATTTTCGACAAGTATTGGCAAATGATGCACTTGGCCCAAAGATACCCCATAGGGTGCAACCTCGTAACTATAAGCCCTATAGGCAAAAAGGATAAGAGGTTGCGATCAAAAGCTGGTTGTTGGCAGAACCGGATGGGAAGAGATAACCGTGTATGGTCGATGTACGCTTCCTTGAAGGGGAAACCAGGGGGAAGATAAAGGGCAGCACCCTCCATTAGGGAGATGATACGTGCTATAAGACGCAAATGTCACGAGGCTTATTGTTTGCGAAAACATAAAGGCTTGTCATATTTGTGCAACAAATGAAGTTCTGCGAGCATTCTAAAAAAAAAAAAAAAAAAAAAGAAGGAAAACATACAAAAAGAACTCGCAGAATGAAACAAACAAGTTAAGATGAGATCAATGGGTTATTACATGAAAGTGTAAAAACGTCCTGTGATTTCATCGCAAGACGATAATGTCACGAGGTTGTATGTTCGCAAGAATGTTCAGGCTTGTCATATTATCGCAAATACAAAAATTTACTACAAAAGAGGTGGCAAAATAAGACCTTTACTTAGGAAGGCATGATAAGACCACAGAAATTAATGAAATTCATTACATCAAAATCATTGAAGAAATTATACAATTATATACATTATGAAGATCTTAAAAGAAGACAGCTTCGTCGATATCATTGAAGAAATTTTACAAGAATATACATCATGAAGTTTTGAAGAGAAGACAGCTCTGTCAATATCATTGAAGAATTTTTACAAGAAGTCCTATCAAAGAAGACAACATCATTGAAGAATTTTAACGAAGACTTAACAAAAGATGCGATTTTGATAGCAATCAAATACAGATAAGTTCATATTCGTAAAAGTTTACGAGAATTACATACTTCTTATACTTCTCCATATATTGAATATTTCTCCAAAAGTTGAATACTTCTTATAATTCTTCAAGAATATCTCATATTTATTATACTTCTTCAACGGATATTTCATTTGGTGAAGGTTAAGTAATCATTATACTTCGTCATATGTTACGTAATTATTCACAAATTTAATACTTCTTATATCTCTTCATTTGGTGAATTGAGTACTTCTAATACTTCTTATATATCTTCATTTGGTGGATCGAGTACTTCTAATACTTCTTATATCTCTTCATTTGACGGATTTAGTACTTCTAATACTTCTTCAAAGGTATTGTATATGTAGTATACTTATTAAGGATATTTCATATATTTTATTTCTTATACTTAAAAGGGAGGATTTCTTATTTACAATCGTAACAAGTTGAAACTTCGTAAGATAAATTGAGGCACATATTCTAATACTTCCAACAATGTTTAATCATTTAAAGAGAAATAATAGGGGGAAAAGGAGATACTAAGATTTATCTGTGAGTTATATATTATTTCTCTTCATATGATCAAATGGGGAAAAATAAGGAAAACATTTAATTAAAGAAAGGTTAAATTATCTTCGCAAAATATCAGATATACTTCTTAAGAAAGGTTAAATCATCTTCGCAAAATATCAGATGTACTTCTTAAAAAATAGAATTGTTCGCAAAAAGAAAACCAACAGTAACTAAGGGAAGGAATTCAAAAGAAAGGAGGACAGGAGAGTCAATGATAAATTGAAAAAATAATGTTATCATGCTTCATCAACACTCTGTGCTGGATCTTTAAGATGAGTAGGGTCATTAGCAGCTTTCGATTTTTGCGAGATATCACCCTTTGAAGAATATGCAACAGTAACATCTCCTTGAGGAATATATTCTTTCTCATCATCAAGATCTTCATCATCACTCTCATAATCGAAATCACTATCAGGCTCACGAGCAAATTCATCGTCAGATATTTTCAGAGGAGTAATTTTCACAGGAGGCAAGGCTCTTGATAAGAGAATGTTATTCGTAAAGACTTGAGCTTTCAGATGAGTTTCACGAAGTATAGCTTTTTGATAGTTGGTATCTTCGATATCTTTGGAATAAGCAAGATAGTTGAATCTCCGAGTAGCACGGTCACGAGAGTTGATTAAGCGGGTAGAAAGCAAAGCATTTTTCTTACGAAGCTCGGAACAGGAGGCTTCTAATCCATCTTTCGCATTACGAAGGTTGTTTTCAGATTCTGCAAATAAAACAAAATTCAAAGGATAAAATTTGCGAGTATAATGAAATTTAAAGATATACCAGAGGCAGTAAAATTTTAATGACTACCTTCTCTTTGCGAAGTAAGAGATTGAGCTAAAGATAGACAACAATTCTTCATCTGATTCATCGCATTATCAAAACCATCACCAACTAATCCTTTAAGTCGAGATTGAAGCTTTTGATCTTTAGAAAGAATAAAAATTTTATCCTTCGCAAGTTTGGCATTAAGACTTTTTAATGACGAATAATCTTCTTCAAGTTGATTCTTCTTAGTAATCAAGACTATATTCTTATTAATAAGGGAATTCTTCTCAATAACAAAAGAATTTCTTTCAGCATCTGAACACCTCTTTAATTCCTCAAGTTCACCTTTCAACAAAGAAAGAAGATTTTCTTGATCGCAACATTTATTCTGAAGAGTTTTTAATTCTTGCGAAGAAACACTCATTGTATTCAAAAATGAACATTTCTCTTCTGATAAGGTTTTGTTCTCTTCTAATAAGGTTTCTATTCTCAAATTAGCTTTAGTTAAGGAAGAAAAAAGTTGAGATATGTCATCATTCAAAAAATTTCGATCATATATTAGTTGAGTATTCTCTTGAAAAAGAGCGTCAGAGTTGTCAAGAGCACACGAGTAAAGATTAGATAAATGGGAGAATTGGTTTGAGAGGCTTTCATGCTTGGTTCGATATTCTGTTGCATCTGATTCATGGTGAAGTACCAATCTTCTACATTTCTGGATGGATTCTATAAAGGGGAATGGGTTTTAATGGATGTTTCAAGCATATGAAGAATATAAGTAAATAAAAGGGAAAATATGAAGATAGTAATCATACCTTTCAATTCATCATTTCTTTTGCGAAGAATCGCGCAGTCGAGAGAATCATTTTTAAGATGATAATTTTCTTTACGGAGATCCTCGCATTTTGCTTGAGAAGATTTCAAAGATTGGCGAAGCAATTCAATTTCTTTTTCCAAGGATTGACGTGAAAAAGAAATGTCTGGATTGACGAAATTATTTAGCACTTCGCAAAACTCATATTGAGAACGAACATTAGTAGACTTCGCAGTATTGGTCAAAACCTCAGATAACATTCGGAAAGTTGAATAAATTCCATCTCGAATTTCCTGAGGAAAAGGAGAAGAATTTGAAGGAATAAGAGCAAGCTGCAAATTGTTTGGAGAAATAGCACTCAAAGGATTTGGGGACAAGATAGGTTTTTCAAGAGAAGAAGTTGAAGAAATATTTTGCGAGGGTTGTTTTTCAAGAGAAGAAGTTGAAGAAATATTTTGCGAGGGTTGATCTTGAAGAAGTGTTGATAAATTTACACTGATGGGAGATTGAAAGGTAGGTAATGGAGTAGAGGCAGGAGTGTGTGAAGAAGCATTTTCACGAGGAGGAGAGGAAAATTCCTTATCAACTTCAGGAAGGAAATCATCAATCGGAATTAATGGTGTGGGTTTAGTTACTCGAGATCTCTTACCAGGGTTTGGTTTTTCGCCAACTTGCGAATCAAAATGTAGATTAAAAACTGAGGCAACAATATATTGTTCAGGAAAGAAGGCAAAGTATTTTAACTACCTTTTGATTCTCAGATTTTCTTCTTCGTGGATTAGGGCTTGAATTTTTTAGTTGAGGTTTCATCTGAGGAGTTATTTTGCTGAAATAAACCAAAATCAGATAACAAATTATACAGAAATTAAAGAGGAGAACAAATGAAATGCGCGGAGATAGAAGTAAATTACCTTGGAGAACTCATGAAGATATAATAGAAGAAAAAATTGCAGAGAAAACAGTAATGGAGAGTATGAACAGAAGATAAAATTTTGCGATAACAGAATAGAGATTCTCATGACATTTCTTCTTCGTAGAATTGACATGAGAAGAGGCAAGATGTAGGTACTGAATATCGCAAGATAATAGTTCACGAGTATCATAATAAATAAAGGAGGAAAGATTTATAAAATGATACGATGATAGAAGTAGTGCGGGGAAATATGAAGTTTTGCGAGGATGAATTGCAATACTTCGCAATTCATATACAACTGCATAAGTTTTACTATAAATAGGAGTTCAAATGTAAAATTCAGGAGGTTCTTTTAATGAGTGTAAGAAATTATCTTATGAAAGAGAATAGAAAAAGTTGTAACTATTCTAGTTCCATTTTGATAATTCTATGTAATCAACTAAGAGAATTAATAAGAAAGTTATCATTCACCATCAAGAACTTCTTGAGTTTTTACTAATTCTATTGAGGGTGTAGTTGTAGATTATTCTGCAACTACAGGTGCGGTTATGTGTCAGGGAGATAATTTCATCTTTCTCCGTTTTGTTTTGTGCAGATATCTTGTTACCAAATCGTTATGAAGAAATCCGACAAGATGTTACCTGAACAAAGTTTCGCTTCATCGAAGGATGTTGATAATTCCAAACCAAACACGGATGATGAATTATTTGCCAAACCCTTCGCCCCTGCTCGGAAGAATCATCCAGATTTCGTGCCAATTTTGTTAACCGGTGGTGAAGATGAAAAGAAGACACGTTCGGTTCGCCCAGAGAACACCATATAGTTTTGTCTTCATAAAGGGGTATATTCTTCTTCTAATATTGATTTCAGGATGTGTCAAAGCCCATTGCATTCTTTTTATATATTGGTTGAGTTCATGGTGAGTAAGGAGCACATAAATACCAACTTGACTTGAGCGCAGATTATTGATGATGTCAGAGCTTCAGTAAGTCTCCAGATTAGGAAGGATATCCCGGGCTTGGTTGATTTCATCTCTAGATGGTGTTCGGACACTCATACGATCATAAGTAGATGGGGTGAAATAACTTTATCCTTGGAGAGTGTGGATCTCTTGCTGAATATTCCGGTAACCGGGAATCTTAACATCCAATTGTCTGAATATGAGGAGAAGATGCGGGATGACCTTGCCGCTAAGTTGGGAGATTTCTCCCGAAAATACTCCACTTCGAAGTCGAAGGATTCTGTCCGGAAATAGGATGAAAGGTGCTTTTATAGCTGGTGGATATCTCAATGGTTTCCGGACGAGATGGAACCTAAACAGAAGAGCAGTGATCTTCATGTTGCAGCATTTTTGGCTCTCTGGTTGTCTAGAGACATTTATGATGACGGTTCTGGCAAGAAGGAAATAAGACCAGAGTTGCTAGTGATTGTTGTGAAGTTGGAAAAAGGTGAAGTTCTTCCCATTGGCAAGCTATTCCTTGGTTTCCTGTACGTGCATCTGGATCACCTAGTTGCGAACATGCGAGTTTCGAATGGTTTCATGAAAGTGGATTCATATGTGCACATTGCTTTTCTGCAAGCCTGGTTATGGGAGCACTTCGAGAAGTATGATCCGAAACCGTTGCCTTCAATTCCCGCGAGTTGGGGTGGCTCCCGAATTCTTCGATGGGTGAACATGCGTCCAAGAGTTGGTATGATCTTGGTTAGTCTTCTCGATAAGTCGCATGAAATCAGTTTTCGCCCATGGGAGCCGGTCCATAGGTCTGTGACTCAAATTGGCACCTTTGCTTCTGCTCCGAACATGACTTTGTCTTCTTACGGCAGCTTGAGTGTTGGTGAAAACTTGTTTATTCAAAGTTGCATGCCCGGTTATATGTTGTCTTTCTTTATGGGGTATTTCCAAATAGTTGCTTACAATATTGACCATGATGCTCATCACATGGGTTTCGACCAAGGGGTACCTCTTTCTTACTAGCTGGTGGTTCCTAAGGATTCATTGCGTGTCGCCCTCAATGCCAGTGTCCTTGGGCCGGGTATCCGCCTTCCCATCTTTCAAACGGAAAGAGTAACTTCGACGACTTTTGGTTATAATGAGTTCTGGTACCGTGAGCATTTTGCGATTCGCGATTTTGTGAATAACGTGGTGGAGAACGTTCGTTGTAAACCTTCCCCAGCAGTTTTGAAGAAGTATCCAATGTTGAGAGATCTCAAACGAAAGTTGCCTGGCAACTCGGAAAGTCCCCAGGCAAAGGAACAGAGAACGAAGAATCGTGCTAGCGGGTTCCGGACGGTTTCAAAAGATCCTCCTGCAGCTCTCGTGTCTTTCAGTTCTTCCAATAACCAGGTACGTGTCGCCTCCTTGTTGATTTGTCTCAAAACATGTGAATTTATGCTGAAAACATGTGTCTTGTTTCTACCAGGGCTTCGGTAGTGTTAATGCTTTCGCTGCTCTTTCACGTTGCCAGGAGACGACAATTCCTTCGAAGAATTCCGGCAGCACTGAGCCTTCTCATAACGGTGATGAGCCAGAGAAATAAGAAAGTTCGACAAGTGGGAGTGATTCTTCTAACAGCAGCACTGGTTCTTTTTCGGGAACTGGTTCGGTGAGTTTCGCGCTTCTTTTTCTTTTTTCCTCCGTTTTTTTGAAAAATGTCTAACTCAAGTTTGCAGGAGGAATCCGGTTCGGAAGATGATTCTGGGGCGGAGCCACACGTAAACTTGCCTTTGGTGACAGCGACCGATGTCGGTGACTTGGAGATGGAAGTTGGCCAATCACTGGGCACAGATGTGGTTCAAACGGTGGATGATTCCCTGATGGTTGCTGTCGTAGACATGGAAAAAGACCATTTTCAAGTCGCGGGTCCAGTTGCAGGCGCCATTTTCGATCCCCCGTACTTGGTTCCTTACCTAGGTCATGTGCTGGTTGGCGGTTTCAGCGTGCTGGCTAAGTATGAGGCGTTGTACACCCAAATATAGGAGAAGTATGGACATATGGCCACAACCAAGAATATCACTAGTCGATTTGCGCTGGTTAAGCGTGTGAAAGAGACTTTATCTTCCATCGAGGACATGCTTGAGGTGACTGGCCACACCATTTCTGAAGACGTCATTTCCGACTGGGAGCACCATCGCGACGTGTGTGTAGAAAAGGAATTCAATGCTTCATGGTTTTTTGAAGGCCTTGCTGAGATCCAGAAGTTGAAAGATGCAGCAGTCGAAAGCCTTCTGCATAGGAGATTGTACGATAGGAGGTAGAACTCGAAAATCTTTCCAAGATGTTGCCTATGAAGAGAGCGGTTCTTGAAGATGCAAAGTTGACTTTCTCCAAGAAGAGAAGACCTCTATTGGATTATTTTCCTTGAATGTTTTTCTGTTAAACTTTCATTTAGGTTCTACCTTTTTTTTTTGAAAAACATATTGGATGTCTGGTTCAAAGTTCGACCGGTTTTGATAGACAACTAGTAGCTTTTGAGGATATTAGATTATTTCTGGGATGAATGGTTTTGATAATATAAATCTGATTATGTTTTATGAAAGGAATATTTCTTTTATGAAAGTGTGCGCTAGCAATTGGCACAAGATGCAATAGTATGACGGTTTTATTAAGAACCCAAAAACAAATCGTATATCTTGCCCAGTCTAAACTTACTTACTTTATAGGTTTTTTTTTTTTTTTTTGCTGCGAACATGCCCCTTTCCATGTAAAAAGGCGGCTTTGCTGGTAGCATCGCCAGCAAGTCCCCCAATCACTGGTAGCATCTTCAGCGAGTCCCCAGTTTTCTCGTGTAGTCTTTACGACTGGTAACCGGGTTGTCTGGTAGTTGAGTCGGATTGAGTTTCCTTCCCCTACCATCTTGACATCTGGGTCGAAGAACGAGATCGACATTCTAAAATTGACATTATAGCTGATAGATCAATCCTCCCCGCTGTGGTTGCCAATTATTTATGGGTAAAAATCGTTTCTGCCGATTTTGGTAAATTCGGTAGGTGAGTGAGAAAGTGGTTTAAACCCTAAACAAATGTGCTTCATGTGAGCACTTTCTATATTTCGAGAGATCAATTTGTACAAGTCTGGCCTAAACCAAGAAATGGTCGTTCCAGACTTGCTTCGGTCACAAAGTAGAGGAGAAGGGTTGATTTGGGGAGGGAAGCGAATAAAGGTGTTGAGACCAGAATAATTCTGGAAGAGTAGTGTCTCGACTTGTATCAGAAATTGAAAGCTTCGGAATCTTGCAAGAGATAAAAGCTTTTTGGAGAGCTTGCAAAGTTTCCTTTTCTGAGAGTGTTGTGTTTTTGTCCTGACCGAGGCTTGTTGTCTGGTGGAAATAGGTAAGACCTATTTATACAAGTCGAGATTGAAACGTACCCTGGCCTTATGAAGCAAGAGAGTAAAGGGTGAAATAATGGGAGGAGGTGGTAACCGCATGGTGTTTATGGGTGAAAACGTTTTCACCATTATTTCCTCATTTATTTGACCGCTTTATTCCTATTCACGCTTTCTTAATGTGAGCGTAGTGTATGCTGCATGCTGTGACCTCCACACCAAGACCCTGGAAAGCATACCTCAGTTTGTGTTGATGTCTCGAGTGTTGGTTGCACCTTGAGTGCAAGTGGCAATGTCAGGCTGCAAGTGGCGTGTGTGGCATATGCGGAATGCCTTTGTTGCAGGTTGAACCTTGAGTGCAAGTGGCAATGCCAGGCTGCAAGTGGCGCGTGTGGCATGTGCGAAATGTCTTGGTTGCAGGTTGTACGGTTTGTAAGCCAAGGCTACCAGCGAGCATGCTAGCATGTGCTAATGGCACGCATGGCCAAGTTGACCTAGGTTGCACGGTTTGTAAGCCTAGGCTACCAGCGAGTGGATTTGGCATGTGCCAATGGCACGCACGACCAAGTTGACCTAGGTTGCACAGTTTGCAAGCTAGGCTACCAGCAAGCGGATTTGGCATGCGCCAATAGCACGCACGTCCAAGTTGACCTAGGTTGCACGGTTTGTAAGCCTAGGCTACCAGCGAATGGATTTGGCATGTGCCAATGGCACGCATGGCCAAGTTGACCTAGGTTGCACAGATTTCAAGATAGGCTACTACCGAGTGGATTTGGCATGTGCCAATGGCATGCGTGGCCAATTTGGTCTAGGTTGCACGGTTTGCAAGCTAGGCTACCAGCGAGCATGTTGGCATGTGCCAATGGCATGCATGGACAATTTGGCCTAGGTTGCATGGTTTGCAAGCTAGGCTACCAGCGAGCATGTTGTCATGTGCCAATGGCACATGGCGGCTTGGTCCCTTGGTTGCATGGTTTGACAAGCTGGGAAGAGGGATCTTTTGGCATGGCGCGGCTAGGGCCAAGGTAAGGGTGTTCGGCTTGGCGTGGTGTGACTAGCATAGCTAAGGACAATGCTAAGTGTGTTTGGCATGGCGCGGTTAGCTTGGGCTAGGTGTGGCTGACATGATTTTCCATTGGCACAGAGGTGCGGCTAGCATGGTTCGCATGCTTTGGCACATTTGGTGTGGCTGACATGATTCGCTATTGGCACAAATGTGCGGTTGGTGTGACTAGCATATCTAGGGCCAAGGCAGAGTGCGTTTGGCATGACGCAGCTTCCTTGGGCTAGGTGTGGTTGTCATGATTTTCCATTGGCACAGAGGTGCGTCTATCACGGTTGGCATGCTTTGGCGTGGTTGGTGTGCCTAGCATGATTTATCGTTGGCACAGGGGTGCGTCTAGCATGGTTGGCATGCTTTGGCGCGTTTGGTGTGGCTGGCATGATTTTCCATTGGCACAGGGGTGCGTCTAGCATGGTTGGCATGATTTGGCGCGTTTGGTATGGCTGGCATGATTTTCCGTTGGCACAGGGGTGCATCTAGCATGGTTGGCATGCTTTGGAGCGTTTGGTGTGGCTAGCATGATTTGTCGTTGGCACAGGGGTGCGGCTAGCATGGTTGGCATGCTTTGGCGCGGTTGGTGTGACTAGCATAGCTAGGGCCAAGGTAGAGTTTGTTTGGCATGGCGCAGCTAGCTTGGGCTAGGTGTGGCTGGCATGACTTTCCATTGGCACAGAGGGGAATTAGGGTTTTACTCGTTGTAACCCTAATTTGAAAATAAATACCCCAATTAATTACTGACTACATGCATTAAATGTTCTAATAAATGTGTTACCGGTAACATTAGGTTATTCGGGGTTTTATAATTTTACCCTTTGTCAAAAAACCACCATCAACACTTATATACAAAGTTTAATGGTTATGCAAGAAACTTCATATTGTATTCCTTAATACTATGTCTATCTAGAGTGTTCATGCTTCGCAGTTTTATATTTTCAATATGCAAGACTTGAAAGATACGTTAGGAAATGAAACAGTTCAAGTCAAATATCACTAACCTCAAGTGGAAGGATGATGTGGTTGTAGCTCCGTACTTCTTCACTTCTTCAAGTTTTCGCAATACTTGTAATTTCTCACCATAATACTTTCAAGCTAACCTATACGAAGTTGACTCTAGTACATTTAAATCAAGCGACTCTTAAATGAGTTTTGTTCACTAAAATATGATAACCAAACTTGACATACCAATGCTTGGTGGGTTCAACCGAGCTATGCGCTAACAATATTTATCTGGAAAGCATTAATAGAGTTGTTACCAAACAGATTTATTGTTCCTTTATTTTTTGGAATACGATCCAATGCAATTGTTCAAGTGTGTGCACTTATTGAATGTCGGAAGTGCGGGGAATCGAAGAAACTAAATGAACTAGATTTAGTTGATTGGTCTCAACTATACGAAGTTTGGTTTAGATTTTGTATAACGACTTAATTCTGAGAGTATTCAATTTTGGACTTGGTCCCGAGGTTTTTCTGCATTTGCGGTTTCCTCGTTAACAAAATCTTGCTCTGTAATTTACTTTTCCTTTCCGCAATTATAATTGTTGTTATTATAATTTGAAGTAAAATACACAAACTTTAACTTCGTATTACTTGATAGTGATCTTATAGAGTTTGGTTAAGTCTGGACCTATTATCAAGTAATCACACTTTGATCGTTGTATTTTCTCGATCTCGTATCCATAGAGGACACGCAAAGTATGAATACCGATTTGTCGTATTGTCTCGACTATGTCCATAGACAATCACTTTCGGTAAGAGGACTTATAGGTGGATAATTTAAAGATTGTAGTGTATTTGGGTACCCTCGTCTTTTCACATATGGTCAATGGCAATGTAATTCTAGGGATTGATTCATTCGAATTTTGGCATAATCATAAAGACACTTTTTTTGGTGACATGATGTCCTATTTTGAAAGAACTCAAAACGTCCATTTGTATGAGTGAACAAGAAAATGAGAATTACAAACATTGAAAGCATGCAAAGTGACTGCATCCCTCACAATCAAAACTTTCTAAAGTACTAAAAACACCTGATCCTCTCCTATTATACTTTTAAAGTAATAAAGCATGTCACTCATTTTACAGAGTCTTTATTTGTAAATAAGATTAAGACCATTCTAAGATGCAAGGTAAACTGAAAAAGCGGGGGTCTAACAACCACACCCAATATTTCGATTAGCAATCTGTATGGACAACTCCGAGTTACTTTCTAGAGAATCAACTAGACTCAATCAAATATAAAATATCTCAAGGAGTTTATTATCTCTATCTCTCAATTTTATTTACTCAAGCAAATACAATATGCGAGTTTTAATCAAAGAGAGATAACTTGGATGGTACCAAAGACCAATATCCAAGTGTCAATCAATTTAAATCAACAACCAATAAGGTCGGATATTCTAATTGATTGAACTACGCACAACCTGTATTATTTCAATTATATAACAAAATATAATACGGAAAAGAAATAACACAGACACTAGAATTTTGCTAACGAGGAAACCGCAAATGCAGAAAAACCCCGGGACCTAGTCCAGATTAAACATACACTGTATTAAGCCGCTACAAACACTAGCCTACTCCAAATTAACTTTGGTCTGGACTATAGCTGAACCCCAACCAATTTCACACTGATCCAAGGTACAGTTATGCTCCTACGCATATGATCCAAGCAGGATACTGCGCACTTGATTCCCTTAGCTGATCTCACCCACAACCAAGAGTTGCTACGACCCAAAGTCGAAGACTTTAGTAAACAAATTTGTCTCACACGAAAAAGTCTACAAGATAGATAAATTTGTCTCCCACGAATAAACCTATGAGTTTTGTTCCGTCTTTTGATAAATCAAGGTGAACATGAACCAATCAATAAAACCATACTTATATTCCCGAAGAACATCTCAGTTTTATCAATCACCTCACAATAGTCTTAATCGATGCAGCAAAAAAAGATATTGTGGAATCACAAACGATGAGACGAAGATATTTGTGATTACTTTTATATCTTACGTATCGGAGAGATAAATCTCAAGCCAATTATTATAATTGTACTCGTACGATAGAAGATGCAAGATCAGATCACACAACTACGATAAAAGTAGTATCGGTCTAGCTTCACAATCCCAATGAAGTATTTAGGTCATTAACCTGGCTTTAGAAGAAGAAAACCAAAGGTTAAAGGAGAAACGACTCTAGCTTAGCAAACTAGTATCACACAGAATGTGTGGACATTAGGATTCCCAGTTGCTAGAGTTCTCCCTTATATAGTCTTTCAAATCAGGGTTTGCAATCAATGTTAGCTTGGTAACAAAGCATTCAATATTCACCGTTAGATGAAAACCTGATTAGATTCAAGCTAATATTTATCAACCGTTAGATCGAAAACTTAGCTTGTTATACACACATGTACTTGACGATTTTGGGTTTGTGTAACCGTACCCAAACTTGTACATTAGTTGGTTCAACATTAGTTAACCAAATGGTTATCCAAATGATAACTTCAATATCAACCATATTCTTCTTCACCATAACTAGTCCAAAATGACTCAAATGAACTAGTTAGCGAGTTGTTCAATTGCTATGAGATCCCATGTACTACACAAGACACAATTGAAGCAAAAACTATGTGATTCACTCGAATCGATCCATGGACTATAAACCCACGGTTTGCAATAGCATTCCTTAGTTAAATATGATAAGTTCACAAACGTCGTTTTTATACATAACCTACTCAAGTTCGCGAACTGGGTTCGCGGACTCAAGTTAACCGGTTTAGAGTTTACAAACACCAGCAGAAATTTTTGGGTCGAGAACTTCCGTCAGTTCGCGGACTGAAACTGAGCTACAACTCCAGCAGATATTCTCGGGTTCGAGAACTACGCCAGTTCGCGGACTGAGTTGACGGCTCATATTCATGTTTTACTTGATCAACAAAGTTCGCAAACTTCGGTTCAAACAATAAAAACTTATACATATATGTGTTGCCACAACAATGTTTATATCCTCCAATGGTTATATTGTCTAAACTCTCATTTCAATCATTGAAACATTCTCAGAGGACGTTATATAGTTGTTATTCACAAACTATTTTTCGTCAGAGGAATTTCCATAATGATTGAAACATAACATGACTTTCGTCACTAGGTAAAGATGAACTTGGATAAAGCGAAATCTTTACCAACACATATTTCGAGAAATAGATAAGCGAGATATACTCAACTCGAAATGACATATGTGTGTAATCTTAGTCTATATAGTAATACGACTTTTGTGTCAAGATAGGAGATAGAGTATATATCCTTTTGAGTGATAGATAAGTTCAAGTCTCCACATACCTTTTATTCGATGAAGATCCACTGGTTCCTTGAGTAGTCCTTCGTCTTGTATGAAGATCTCCATGGAGTTCTTGAGCTCAACTACACTTTCTATCCTAGTCCGAGACCTTAGCTATAGTAGACTAGAAATCAAGACTTTATTGTTTTGATCACTAACATTGACAAACATGCTTAAGATAGCAACGCATGCGAGTTCGACCGAGCAATGCTCTAACATAAACAACCCGTTCTTTCAAGAGAAAACAATGTGATATTTGTGAACATATCCATACATAATGCGAACTATCCAAGTGATTTAATTTATAGCTTTGGTGAATGATTCTGTAGTGCCCCCTAAGATAGCATCTGACTAATCCAAGAGATTAACTAAATAAGAGGCACTAAAAATCCAAATTAAACACTTAACTTTCAATTAAGAAATCTGCTACAAAAACTTAGCCCAAAGCTAACCCCGCTCAGAAATTTATATACAAGATCTTCTCTCAAATGATACATATATAATAGTCAATTGGTTTTCAAATAAAATATACAACATAATAAATATAACAGAAGTTAATCAACTAGCGAAGTCAACCCGTGAAGCTTTCGCTGCGCAACTCTGATCTGTCACAGAAAACTGAAGTGGGAATAATTAACATTTAACCTTCTAAGTAATCATATGCAAGATTTGGAAAACAATAATGTTTTCCGAAAATATTAAACAGTGACTAAGTCACTGAAAATAATCATACATGTATATGTAACAAACTCCTTCGTCAAACAATGTACTAATATGGTTGTGAACCTCTAAATACCGGCAATTCACACCTATATAGCTATGGATGCCACCAAGGCCATGGTGACCAACTCTATTCAATAAAAGCTCTAGGTATAAAAGTGAAGGAGCGTATCTTATATACCACAAGTGGAAATTCTCATTTCCCATAACAATTCATGTTGATGACGAAACAATACAAGTCATTTCCACATCGTGGAAAGATTCACAGAAATAACAGGATTATCATAATGCATTTTAAATAAAATATGGAATGCAGAAACAGACAATGCCTGAGTTTGTTAAGCATAATATTTTATAAAAATAACAATAATGAATACAAAGAGTCAAATGCATTCCCACACCTTTTGAAGACAGGCCACGCCTACCTCGAGATCCACGATCCACTGGTTCTTCCTTTGAATCAATCGTTGTTAATACTAACTGTTAATCACACAAGAAGTCTAAGAAACTAGCCAAAATGGCTCATACCAGAATCATACAAGTTTATCTAATGGTTCTAAGCCCATTTAAGGTTCTACACCTTTTATTTATCCATATTTAGCAAATCTAAGGTTTATTAATTCAATTAGATTAGTTTTGTAGTCCATTAGATATGTCTTATGAATATCTACAACTTTGTAGAAGAAGCCAAAGGTTAATTCGGACCATAAGTGGTCCAAAACATCAATATAAGATAACTAGTCTAAAGCCCAAGCCCACTTAAACAAACCCATTAATAAGGGCCTAGCCCAACTGGGTCAATCTAACGGTCACTTACGGTTGAACTAACAGTCAAGAGTCAACTAACAGTCAACGTCCAAGTCAAGTCAAGGTCCTGGTCAATGGTCAATGAGTCGACTCGGTCAAACCGAATTAACTCAGTCAATTAGACTGACTCAGGTGAGTCGATTCAGTCAGACAGGTTCTGGAAAGGCCAATACACAGGCCAAGGACACTAATGCACACCCATTGTGCAACACACTAAGACTCTTAACTAATATTTCTATTTAAACAGAATTCCATAAATCAATATAACTTCTCAATTTAAAGCGTTATAATCAAAATACAAATATAACTAAAGCCTACATACAATTCAGCAGTTTCCAGCTTCTACATGAGAGATTCAACTCCATACAACCATCTAATCCATAATCCAAAACTTCAATCACATAATTTCACATGTTGGATCATTATCCGCTCTAACTCATTACACAAACATTACTATCATCTCTAATTACCGCTACTCTTTCACCTGCAACTCTTATTTACTGAGATCAATTCATAAAACATCTCAGTTATTGCATCTGCAATCCATATCAACAATAACCCAGCTCAATCATCTTTCAATACAACACTAATACCAATACACCAAACCACTGGCAAGAACAACTTATGGCATTAGTTCATACATTGCAGACACCATCCCATTTCACCTGAAACAACACATATATCCTCCAAACATCACCAAAAATTCTGAAACTCCCAAAAGATTCCAATTTATCAATTAAAACCCAACAACTGCAACACCAGCTAGCCCTGCACCTGGTGGATACTCAATTTAGCTTCAGTTCAACATACTAAACCATTACTACCAAATATATTCCCCACAACCCATACTTATCCTTCTTGGCTGCAAAAACAGATCCTAACAGTTGTAGAACCATAACCAAGATTAACTCATTCATTATCCGAACTTGTTCCCAAACCAGTTCATGCATAACCTAATTTATTCACCATCTACAACAACCAAATATAATTGTAATCCCATTATCAGTTCACTCCAATTCATGATTCTCATTTCATACCCAACTCAGACCTCAATTCAACCATCAAATACTCAATCGATAAAACCAAATAACTTTACTAATCAAAACAGAAGGGTAAATACCTCAAGATACATTCCTCAAGCAACTGAATTAGAGTCTGCTTCTCATCTTGATTTTGATTCACCAACACATCTCAAGACTGCTCAGGACCCATCAGTACCACTCAAACCATACCCAAAATCTTCAACCCATCACTGGTTCTCAATTGAACTCAAGTTCAAACCCCAAACCTTTATTAAAACAGAACCGAACCCTAATTCTTCATCAACTTCATAATCTTCATCTTCACATCATACCAGTAAAACCCAACCTTTAATTTATTGTTATTTCACTTAAGTAGTTCATCATCAACCCATAGAAACCCTAACTCAAAATTTAGGGAAGAACAGAACACCATCCCTGATTCATTGATTCATCACCGAATCAACTTCAAACCTCAATTCAATCAAAAACTCATCTTCAATTCCTTCTTAGTCACCATTAAAAAGAATTCCAAATTCCTAATTCTTATCCACAGGAACCCTAATTCAAACCCTAACTTCTTGATTCAAACATCAAAACGACTCCATAAATCAAATTAATCATCAACCCTTTTAACCTTCATCTGTCAGCAACCCAATACACTGCTCAATTCCACAAACCTCAATGCTAAATCCAAAAACCCTAATTCTGATTCTCTGTTTCACCACTTTATTGAATCCAAATCATCTATTATACTAAACATCACCAATAACACTCGTTACTTGATTTGTATCGTCTTCCCTTGATTCTCAAACCCGATTTATCACTCAAAATCGTACAGAAGAAGAACAAAGGAAGAGAATGAGAAAGAAGAACGAAGAAGAAGAAAGAGAAAGAAAAAGAGAAAAGAAAAAGAAAATAAGAAGAAATAAGAGGAACGGATTTCTCTTCGACACGTCCTGGTGTTAATGCCAGCTACCCATCAAAACGGCATCCGAAAAACGATAAGGGAAGACCTTCGGTGCTCATAGAAGATAACTCGGCTTCCTTGATAAGTTTGAGTGCGAAGTGACCTTTTTACCCTCCACACAACTCAGATGATTTCTTCTTCATCTAATATCTGAATGGCACGCTCGAGTAGTCCATTCCGCGTAATTTTTCGAGGCCTATTCTGCGGTAATAGTTTCGTAGATAGATCGATGTTAGATTAATTCCTAATAATTAACGTTCGTGTTAAACTAATCGAGTCATTATCGTCGAATTCATCTCTTGACTGGTCTAATATCGTTGACGAGCTCGAGAGTCCTTACAGATTCGAAGTGTTGAATTAGTTATTTTTCACAAGAAATGATGCGTATTTAAACAATCCTAGCACATATTGCACAATTTAAGGATCATAACTTGTTAGTTTATATATAAAGAATTTGATGATTATTGCAAGTTTAATACGATCTATATAAAGCATCTTATACCACTTGTCCTCGCAGAGGCTACCATCAAAGATTGTAGATGGTGTCTAAGGCATAGGTTATGCATACCAACCATATTATAACTGCTTGTGGGGTATATAATATTAAGGGAATCTTAACTTATTCGTTCTATAACCCAAAATTATTTAACCATCCTGCATACCAGTTGGTAACTAGATATAAGCAAGACATTTGTATTCTTAAGTTTTTTTGTTTGTACTATATGGGTGCCATTACGAATCCATATCGTACTGTATTGGGTCATTAAAGCGATCAAGTAGTAATATCGTAAAGACAGTCTTCCCGTCACTTTGTAAAGAAGAAGATTTACTAGTGGAACGACATGAATTGTCGTGGTGTGTTCGCACTCTATCTCATATTGATTCTTGTACTCCAAAAATGTAAATATGAAGTGAAAATAATAATCGATTTTCGAAAAGTACACTGATTCTCATTGTCGATTTCGATAAAGTGACAAGTCACACATACCAGCTGGAAATGTGGCTGTGATGTTAGAAATCCTTAGTAAGAGGTGCATCATATACTAAGGCGTTGTAACTACACTTTGTGGAAATATAGTTGAGGCCATGACTCCACAAAGGAAGATGGAAAGACCACTAGGTTCAATCAATACTCACCTAAAAATGAAGTAGGTGAATAAAGAACCTAATTTATATCATCAATGAAATCATCTCATTGAATTGTCTCTGATTATGTCATGAATCAAACTGGTGGACTCTCCGAAGTTTAATGTTTTCAGTGAATAATGAAATCATAAACGATTACGAGACCGCGCACGAGTCAACGGAAAGATCATGCAAGCATATTGATGATAATTATTTTTATTTACATTTTCTCAAATTAAAGCACGATGAGATCGAATCAGCTCCTTGTTGCATAATATCAATTAACCAGAGTATATTTGTCCTACACAATCCAGGTAGAACTTGGTTTTTTGACAAATATACTGGTATTTGGTGTGGTATTGCTAACCAACCAAGGTGAATGTTTATTTGTCACAATGCACAGTGAGAAGAACGAAGTCTCAAAGTATAAACATTCGCCTTGTGAGGCGAGGTTTCTCACAAAGCCTGGAATTATTTACTCTCTTGTAAAGAACGTTTATAACATTCTGCTACTTCGTTAGCTTGGTAACTTCAAAAAAATGTAGTATTTTTTATGTGGTTATTATTTATCTCTGTAAGGATTAAGGGATTAAAAAAAATGTCTGATAGCCTTTTGTACAACCCTTTTGTTATCAAAATTCACTATTATTGACGCTTTCGTTCATCAATAAAGTTCAAATATTCGAATATGCTAATAGAGTCTAAAATTTCAATTATGAGAAGTTAAACGAATGTTGACAGTACCTTTCCAAACAACTGAGCTTTAAGCTCCAAAAGAAAATCAGTAAAACACGTGTAATTGAAGAATTATGATTAATTTGGCATATATATTGTCGTGGTGATTCTGGTTAGGCTACTATATCACATACATGGTCGTCATATTGGACAGGATACGACTCAGACTACGAATGTACTTTTAATAGCATCAGTATCATACGGACAACTTACTTACGTAGCTGGTGACATGAAGCTAGAGTGACAGATAGGTTAATGCAAATTTACATACGAAACATTTCGATATAATCCAAAATCAAAGAATCTACTTCAATGTATGTTTTTCAGTATTACTAGTAGGTACTAATGACGAAGAAAGAGAACAAATGTGTGAGTTTCAATGAAAAGGAGCAGGCAAAGACTATCAGACACAGTTATCAAAGATTAGGGTTTTTACTACTTTCCAGACTAGTGGAGGAACCCCCTTTAAACCTGCAAGAATCGAATCTGTTTACCATGTTTTTTATTTCACCATCTCTCTCAAAGTTTCTACTTTATCTCTCGACGTACATTCATGACTTTTTTTCTCTAAACATATAAACTAAGAAAAGGAATCTCCCGTGTACAGTTCGCTGTACTTACCCACCACCATCACCACCACCACTTTTATGAAACTAAAAGAAACCTAGCTAGCTAATAGACAAACAGATAGAACATGAAGGAATGATCATCTACAGATGATCAGAGATTACATTGAATCTAGCAGTGAAAATTCGTGAGACATTAATTAAACAGACGGAATGCATGATATACATATTCGTGTGATACCGACTACTGAGTAAATGAAATGAGCACACAAGAACGAGTTCTGGATCGAGAAGTATACCCCAAATCCCCATTTTTCTATTTCCTTTCCATTGATTAGTCCTTGATACAACCTCTTGATTACAAGCTAACACACCATTTAAACATAAGAGAAAAAAACCTAGCTAGATCAAAAACCCAAGAAGAAGAAAAAAACGGAAAGAAAAAAAGACTGGACAACTCATACTACAGACATCCATATACCACACCCAAAATAACCATTAAAAACTAAACAACTAACACTAAAACATATCCATATGCCACACCCCAAATAGCCATTAATGAAAAACAACTATTAAAAACTTGTAAGATATCTAGATAGATATTAGAGAGAGATAGAGGGAGATTTATAACTTAAGGAAATGCACCATTGGTTGTGGATAAGTTGGACCAATTAAAGGATGGATTATTCCAGCTGTAACTCAATTCCCCCCCTGCAGTTACAGTAGCCGCTGGTTCGAACATGGACGATGAATTGGTGGATGCTGTAGCAGCTGCACTGTTTAGTACCGATGCTGATGAATTATCGGATGAGTAATAATTTGCTGAAGATCTAAGCCTTTGATAAAGCTCTTGAATACCAGTGTTTTGAACTTCACCTACCAAGAAACCTTGTTGTTGCTGTTGCTGCTGCTGCTGTGGAGTTTGCTGTTGGTTACTGTTTCTCCAAAACGAGCTGCACAAACTATAAGGAGCACTATTTGCCATCGGATCTAAACTCAACGACCGTCCATTTAGTGAGCCCATCGACGTTACAGCTGAATCCGACATCATATGCGATCCAATCATATTTCCTTCCTCCTTGATTGAATTAGGGTTTGTATTTGGGTTAGGGTTTGGGGTATTAGCTCTCAGCAAAGCCAACAGTTGAGATGACTGTGGTTGTTGTGAAGGCCAAATAATTTGACTATGAGAAGAAGGTGTTAGCTCATGATCATACCCAAAACCAAGGCTCGACTTAACAATATCCGGTGACGCGGTTCTGATCTTCCCGTTGCTATTTGTTTTTACGGAATTGGATGATACAATAGAACCCTTGTTTTTACGACAACCACCGCCGATTGGGACGTTACGAAGAGCACCGCCTTTCGTCCAGTAACGCCGGCATGTCTTACAGAAATGACGAGGTTGAGTAAGATTGTAGTTGTTGTAGTAACAAAACTTAGTATTTGCAGAATCACATCTAGGGCACCTCAAATTTTGTTGATCTGAAGAAGTTGTAGTAGTGGTGGTAGTACTCGTATTTGTGTTAGTTGCGGTATTGTTACTTGCAGTAGTAGTAGCAGAAGAATTAGTAATAATATTAGTGTTGGTAGTATTAGAAGGATGAGAATAAGCTGGTGATCCTTCTAAAACCCTAATTCCACAGTTAATGGGAACTTTTCTTTCTCCACCAAGTACACCTGAAACTCCTCCCAACAGCTCTTGAATCATCTTTCTTTCTTTCTTTCCTTCTTTTTGGATAATCTAACAACAATAATCCAAAATCAAGAAAGCAAAGATAGGTAAGTGAGAAAAGCCAAAGGAAGACTGAAAGCAAATCAAAGCAAGAAAGAAAGTAGGGTTTTTTTTCTTTTGTTGTGTTGTGTTATGTTTTTGTATACAGAGAGAGAGAGAGTAGAGATGTGGAAACAAGACTTGGCTTTGTAAGTTTGAGAGTTGGGATGATGGTTTTTGTTTGACAGTTTGTTGGGTGTAAAAGAATAGAAGGTTTGAGAAGAGGGATTGAAGCCTTTAATATACATGAAATTAAAAGGTAAGAATAAAGAAATGAAAAAACCATGTGGTATTTTTCATTAAAAGTGGTTTTGGATCTTTAAAGTGGTTTTCCTTATTTGAAAGAAAAAACATTTGAAATTTTTATGTTTTCATTGACAAATATAACCTTCTGAAAATTAACTTTATTTTCCTCTTTTTTTCATATGAAAAATCAAATTCGATAAGACTGCATAATTATCCTCATGATTTAATGACAGGGAACCGATTATAATCATTAAAAAAGTTTACCTTTTTATTTTTACTAATTCTTCATTTTTAGAGAATTCTTTTGGATCTTCACAACAAGTAAAATCATTAAGAATAAAAGTTACTACAACTTTGTTATTTCTTCTGGTTTTATCTATTTCCCATCACACTTTTCCTAAATCCCGTCCCAAATATACATATCAAATTTTACATCACTATACTTTTATTGGGTAAACAAAACTCACTCTAATGTCCTCTAATCTTCATGGTTAATTCAAGCTCCCAATACCACCACCAACGATGATTAGGATTCAAAATTAGTTTATGAATAACCATCTTAATCTGGTGAGGTGCTTATATAATAGTATAATAAAAAGTAAATCCATTGACGTTATATTTGGGGCACTGAATCGAATAAAAACCTAATTGACTTGGTGATTATCATTTCCTTAGGTTTCAAGGTAACTGGTTCTAATTCTTTTACAGTAGTGTTAACCGCTTCCAAACAAAATTAAAAGTCGGATAGAAAAGAAAATCAAATGACCAATTTTGTGATCAATTTGTTCTTGTGCTTCTCAATTTGGGTATGAAACCTTGATTATGTATGTGGATCATACTGGATACAGCGGGAGTAATGGTAATATATATGTGCGGCATCGTCGTGTTAGCATGAGTTCCATGACTTGCACTGATGGTAATGCGAGATTGAAATCTGAGAGCGGAAAGAAGGAAGACGAATAGATAAGGTGAGTTTTATTTACCCCAAATAAAAAGAGTTATATAAAATTTAATTTGTATAGTTGGATGGGATTTAGGGAAAGTTGGGATAGGAAATAGGTAAACCTTTTTTTTTCTTCTTTATATTAGTAAGGACACATGTGCGATGCACATGCTTGAATTTTTACTCATCCAACAATACTAATTTGTAAGCAATGAAATTTTTTTCATAAAACAAAAATTTACTATTCTTATTTGTATTCGTTACGTAGATAATTGAAAGTGCTTTTCAAATATATAAATTTTAAAAAAATCCAATGTATATTTTGAAAGATATTAAGTTTTTAAATTTTCTGATCTATTTTTAAAACAATGGTATTTATGTAAATATGTAAAAAGTAAGGACAACTAAGTAATTTAGGGAGTTTCCTACCAAAAAGAGCTATTTTCTTTATATTAGTATAAGATGTTTGTTTCTAAATTTAAGTTCATCTTCACAGAATTGAGATGACTCTATACTATAATCTGAAACATATAGTTACTTTGCGCATGATCCTAGTTTCATCCTTGTAGCAAAATAGTGAAGGAAATAAGTAGTGACACCACATTTTGCCAAATATGTATATCAATGTGGTGACTCGACTGAGATACGTAAGAGTTTGCTTAAAGGTGAAGAAAAATAAAACCTTGTCGATGAAGAAATGCATAATGTGCTTTCTTACAACATATAGTTTTGATGACACAAAAACCATATAGCCATGGCATCCAGTTTGAGGGGATGGATCAGTATGTGAAGTGAAGTCGATGTGACAATGAGTTGATTAGTTATTAGGTATATGTTAGTTTAATTAAGTTGAGTCAAAAACATAACTGATTTGTTAGTTGATGAGCTAGATAGTTAGAATGATGTTGGCATAGTACTGTCATTTATTTTTAGGGTCTTGTTAACTTGTATACCCGTATACATGTTAAGATTTAGTAAAACAATGCATTAGGAACATAAATTGTTGTTTTTAGTATAAGAGAAACCAATCTCTAATAGAATAAGACAAAAAAACATAATTTACAAAAAATAAAATAATTATTTATTAAACCTTAACATGAATACGAATATACAAATTAACAAAAGCCTTATTTCTAAAAGTAAATCGAGAATGCGGTTCATTCCTTCGTTCCTCTAAAGACAATATTTGAGGGGGGGGTCTGATCTAATTGAGAGACAGAGCTTTGGGAATTCAAAATTAAACCCAAAAGAAAGTTTTGGGGATTTACAATATTCTGAAATGAGACACATTCCTCTATGAATATCTCTCGGTCAAAGATCATGACTGACTGACTGAATTATCTCTCTCACCCTTTAAATGGAAAAAGATGGTTTCACGGCACGAATTCGCACGACCCTAGCTGGCTAGTAGTAGTCTATAATATATCGACACTCTAAACTGATTTTGTATAATCTTAGGAGTAATAATATATTAATTGACAGAAGGGAATACGATAATGGTTACATTGAGAGCTTATAATGTGTAAATAACGTGTAAAGTACAGTATATATCATGTATGCGCAGCATCAACTAACAAACAATAATTGGACATCCGGTGTTAGGTCAGGTCGGCTCCGGTCCTATGTTATGTCTCTTGCATAAAAACCCTATCGTCACCCACAGTGATGAAAGGTACATTTACATTGAAACACAATAAGCAGATATGCATCCCTAAATATTGCATGCAGTGTTGAAATTGGTTGTGAGGTCTGAGTTTTTTTCCTTTAGGCCTGATCATTTTTATTTTTTTTGAACATGATCCGCGACGGGATTCGAACATCTGACCTAACAATTCGAGAGTTCGATCCTAGTCAACTGGGCTATCCCCAGTTGGTTAGATCAGTGTTATATCTTATGATTCATCAGTTCTATTTGAAAATCGACCTGCGGCGGAAAGATCGTAATATGTAATGACGGAAGTCCCAGATACAACATGGAGCAACTATGCAACGTACCATATAACTACCGAGGAAATTAACTTGTGCTGTGTCTCAAAATTGCAAGATAAATGTAACAGGCACCAAGGCAAGCTGATCCAAAGCAAGCTAACAGGAAGAATCAACAAAAGCAATGCAAAGACAGCCAATACAGAACAAACAAGATCAACGAAACTTGACAACCAAATAGCCTCAAAATGTATTAATGGTAAGGAAAATACTAGTTCTAGAGTCAAGAGAGAGATAGGAGTCGTATGACTCATGACCTCATGGTCGTGCGTATAGTTGGGGGGCTTCTTTCTCTCAACTCTCTATATCCTCTACATAGATTACACTGGTTAGTCTTTTTAATTCTTGGGACTGGGAGCTGCATAAAACGACGGAACACTATCGCTATCAAGTAGTCCTGGGCAATATAGTCAGTCAGAAACAACATAATAACTGACGATCAGTTCACCCTTTGATCTGGCTAGCTACTACCTTAGGCTTACGATCAGAAGGCGAGAAACACAGACGGTGACATAGACAGAGACAAAAGAGGACGCCCCACATTTGATGGCGGGGAAGAGACTGCCCACCACCATGCACCACACACAACCACAGCCCTGTACGTCATTCCTCCTTCGTCGTTGGGCTTTGTGGTGATATTAGGTTGTCAGTCCTTTGTCAGCCGCTTTTTCTACTTTTAACCACCAGCTGACATATAAGATTCCTTTCTTTCATCTCTCTCCCGATCAATAATTATATATTTCTACTTTAAGATTAAAATTCTTGGATGGGTAATTGGTAAAAGATTTAAATTGCAATATACATCGTGCAAAAGATGCATACATAAATATGACTACCACTGGCCGCATGCATATAGAGACATATCAGAATCAGAGTACCATTTAATTTGCTCTTGGTGGGGCACTTCTTTCACATCCATCGGGAACACTCATTTTTGTTGAGCGGTTGTTACTCCGTAAAGCCCTTAGTTGGGTAAATGCTAGATTGGCTGGACCCATGTTAATGACTAATGAGGATAATTTATATAAATTTTGGTACTCTTGGTAGTGAATCTATATATATTGGATTTTGTTATTTCATTTGTGATAGAAGCGTCTTTAAAGGTGGGAGGTTTGGGTATTAGAAGCTTAAAACATTTGAATAACTCTCTTCTTCAGAAGTGGTGGTGGAGACTTGGAAATGAACAAGATGCTCTATGGGCTCGGGTTGTTAAAGACAAATATGGCATTGCTGATTTTGGTTGGAGAACAAAACAACCTAAAGACAAGTATGGTGTGAGTCTTTGGAGGAACATTTTTTCGACCGCAGAGGATTTTTTCAAGCTCTGTCAATTCAAGATAGGTAAGGGGGGTATTGGATAGAGTTAGACTTTGGGAAGATAAGTGGTGTATACAAGGACCTCTTTCTGTTCTTTGCCCGAATCTTTATAGCTTATCTAGCACAAAAAATATATCTATTATGGATGCTTTGTTAGATGAAGTTGATGGTTTTCAATGGAATTTGGGTCTTAGCCATAGAAGACGTTTGTATGATACAGAAATAACGGAACTGTCCGTTGCTATACCTTTGTTGGAATCCATAGTGCTTGTCCGTAGCATGGAGGATCAACTAATTTGGCTTGGTGATAAGAAGGGTGTCTTTTCAGTTAAAAGTGCGTATGACAACTACTCTCAAGGTACCGTTCCTAGCATTCCTTTTCCAAGTTCAAAGGTGTGGTCTAGAGCTTGGCCACATCGAGTTGGGTTCTTTCTCTGAAAAGTCTGTCTAAATAGGCTACCAACTTTGAGTAACCTGCACCATAGGAATAGTGCTCTAGACTCACCAAATGTTTGTTATCTTTGTGGTCTGAATGAAGAAAATGAAGATCATCTGCTTCTCAACTGTACTTCAGCTATTAGAGTATGGAAATTTTTCACTAATTTTAGTGATGGTGGCAGTTCTATGCGTCATACTATCAAGGAGGTTATAGTTGGTTGGGAAAATTTACCTCTTTCTGCTCAAGGGAAACAACTTTGGAGAAGGCTACCGGCGGCAATCCCACGGGGCTTGTGGAAAGCTCGTAACGCTATTGCTTTCAATGGAAAGACTTTCAAGCTCCATGAGGTTATTAGAGACATAAAAATAGATGCCTTCAACTGGTCTAAAGGTATGGACTGTTTTAAGGGGATAAATACAACAAATGTAATAGTAGGATGGTCTATTTTTTTTCTAAATCCTCACTAATGTGGGTTGCCTGGGAGGTTTTTATTTTTGGGTTCTCTTTCTGTTGGGGTTTTTGCTTGTCTTCCTAGCTTTCTTGGCTAGTGGGTTTTGTATTCTTTTTTTCGTTTAATATATTTCCTTCTTTACCGAGCAAAAAAAAAAAAAAAAAAAAAAACAAGACCATTATAAATGTCACTGCAAAGGTTATAGTTGTAATGAACTCTGATCTATGTTATGAATGGCGCTAGGCGTGGCGCTAAACCTAGCGCTTTTGGCGCCTAGTCGTGAAAAAAATGGAAAATTGTATAAATGGACATGCCTTGGCGCCTGTTTTTGCTAGGCGCTAGGCCTGCGATTTTCACAACATAGACTCTGATTGTTAGGCCTCCAGTTTTTAAGATCGACCATCGGTATATATATCAATCTAAAATTTTACCCCTTTAAAAACCCTTCAAAATGCATGTTTAACTCTGGGGGTTCCAAAGAACACGCTGTTCTTTCATTTCGACTTTCAAATCCTTCTTTATCGGTAACTAGCCTGTTTGCGAACTTACTAGAGGCTTTTACTAAGTTTAGTCTGTAGTGATGTAACTGTAAACGTCCATTAGTGTAAAGAAGTACAAAGCAACAATAACAAGGGTGACAGAATAATTCTGAGTTAAACTTTAAAAAGCCTCCACCACCTATATAATTTTGATGCTCTGCTAGACAATGACATTGACATCTTTCTATTCAGCAATGCAAAATCCATTAGAAATATATATTAGAAATGAAATAGACATGACACCCATGCATGGATGTGATTGTCTCCCACCACCTTCTTTTGTAGGACCACTATATGTCCCTTCGTTATGAGGCAGTTACAGCCTTTCAAGGGTTTTTACAATACCTCATTACACTTGGGTTTTCGCATTTTATTCATAGACCGGGACTTAATTTAGGGGTGAGCATGGGCCGGCATGTAGCGGTTTTCATCTCATCCACATCCAATTCAATACATTATGGTTACTTTAAATTTAGCATTTGCATCCAATCCAACATCCAATGATTGTATGAATAGATGGATGGGATACAGATAATCTAATAAATTTGTTTTAGTTAAAATTTATAATAAAGAAAATAAAGCCAACACAAATTAGTCTTTATAAAACCTAGCTACATATCCTATATGTATATACAAATATAAAAATGTAATGTACAACTCTCCGGGTAAACACCTTAAGAATTCGTAAATGATCCATAATATTTTCTAGAATTATATAAATCTGTTATAGGGCCTATGGTCCATGGATGTGCGGTCCATCTAGTTACCTAGAGTTTACCTTTACATATATATAAATGATATTGTATCCATGTAACCCTATTATCCTGATCAATAGAAACCTCTCTTTGTCTCTTTACTTATCATGCACGACTTTACCAACTGGTGCAATTTTTTTTTTTTTTTTCGTTCAAGATTGTTTATGGATTATTACTTGAAGATTAGCGTGGTTCTGATCCTATTTGTTCATCATCATGGATGTGTTACCAAGTATTTCTTTTGAACAAAGAAATTTCGTTTTCGTAGTATATATTAGGGTTCCACAAACGTATGATTATAAAACCTAGAGATTTTACCGTTAGATTTTCATGAAATTTTAATATGTTTAACCCTATCAGTCATTACTATGTGTGTTAAAATTTCAACCAAATCGGAATAAGATGCATTCTCCAAAACTGGATTTTAATGAATCTGTGTACGTTCAGGAAAATCCTAATTTATAACAGCGTATAAAAACGTATGTTTTAGTAATTACAATCGTTAGATTATGCTGTATTTGTGTTATGTGTTACATATTGTTCTCCTTAAATCACTGTAAACATTTCTTAAAGATCCAACCATGGAAAGTACTCCAACGTACGTGATATTTTCTGTTGTGTCCATAGAAACGTGAATCAGAATAGTCATACGACGTCATAAATATATTTTTATCTAGCCGTTGGATGTCTTTGAAATTTTAATATGTTTGTCGAAACATTGTGATAAATCTAATGTAAAAAATATATCATGATCGGACGAAGATGAATTTGTCTGTCGATCAGAACAGTTGAAAGAAGAATTTTGTCAACTTTTAGGGTTAACGATATGTTTTGGGCTCATATACTAATAGTTTCAAACTTATTATCAATGGGCCTGAATATTTCATATATAATGAACCATATATGTTTATATTCATTAGCCATGACCTTGTCAACCTAATAGTTAATATGAAATATTATATATGAAAGTTGACCAAATAGTTGACCAGACTTTGACTAAACCAATTTGGCTCTAATTTGACCTTTTGAACTCAGAAGTACTTGAGCACCATTAAAGAGTATTTGATGTGGAAGTATGTGTGCACAAGTACAATACTTTCATCATAAAAATCTTCAACTTGTAAAGATACACCTTTCAAAGAGGAAGTCATTCCTTCAACATTTCCAAGGCGACATATTAACTTCAGACGATGTAATGCTTTGAAGGAAGTTTGTCGAAACATTAATTTTCCCCCAAACTTGAATGTTCAGTGGGATGTAATCCACTTGTTAGATTATAATGAGTCAATAACTTCGTCAATGATATGTTGTAATTAAAAGCAAACCTCACTTTTTGTGAAAAGAAACTCACATAAGTTTTCATGAGTCAGAGATGTAATTCTGGATCCAGTAATAATGATACAAAGTAAATGTAACTACCTATTATGGGACAAAGATGTAATTCTGACTCATATGAATGAGAGTTGAAAATATTGGTATAAGCATTTTACTGAGAATAGTTTTACGTTATATTTAGGTAAAACTCTTTAGTTAGGGGTGTTGTTTCTTGGCCATAAATATAGCTGAGCTCCTAAAACATATATACGCTTGTTTATCAAGAAATTTACGTATATATAATATCTGCATGATTTTCATAGTTGAGCTACAAAATCCATTCGAAGGGAAGAAGCGAAAAAAAACTAAATCACGGCACGGCATGGACTTAGGCGATGAGCATACAGAGACAACAAAATGGTGTCATGAAGCCCTATCAATTTTCATGAAGCAATGCAAAGAGCATAAGAACCTTGTAATGACGAAAAAAGAATATCCGATAACTGATGTCATAGAACGCAAAGACAGGTATGAGTACGTTATGGATGTCCCAGAGTTCGGTAGGTACCGCAACATTAATGTAAGAGTTGAGAACAAGGACGAGCTTGTAGTCAGAGGAAGAATGGACGATCAAAAAGGAGTCCGATATTTGAAGAAGGAAGTTTGGGAGACCACTTGGTTCGATCAATTCTCACCTAGAAAGGAAATAGGTGAGTAAGGCACAACTTATTTATATCATCAGAAATCATCTCATAAGATTGTCTCTGAATATGTCCATGGATCAAACTGGAGGACACTCTGAAGTTTTAAATGATTCTAGAGAACAATGAAATCCTAACGGATTATGAGAATGCACATGAGTCAATGGATGTATCATGCGTGCACAGTGATGATATAATCCATAAATATTTGCTCCAGAAGTAGAGCACAATGAGATTGAACCATGCTTTATTTTGATTAATTTCAAACAAACAACATATTTGGCCTACACAATCCAGGTAGAACTTAGTTCTTTGGAAAATATATGGGCATTTGGTGTGGTAGTGCTAACCAATCAAGTGTAAATCCTATTAGACATACATAATTAATTTGTCATAAAGCATAATGAGAAGAAAGTAATCTTAAAGTACAATGACTCACCTTGTGGCGCGAGGTTTCTCACAAAGCCCTGGAATTGTTCTCTTGTAATGAACATTATAGAGTTCCGCTACTTAGTTAGATTGGTAATTTCAAAAGAACTTGAAATGCATCATATGTATGTGGTTGTTACGTATCTCTGAAAGAATCAAGAGATAAAAGATATTTACAAAAGTAATTGATAGACTTTTGTTGCCCAAATCAAATGACTCTAAACCACAGAGTGCGTTTACAGTTAGATAAAATGTTCACTTATAGATTCAAGCAATCAGGCGGATGTGGTATACCCGTCTAAGTGACTATTTGATTTGGAGGGGATAGACAAGTAAGTTATTTATCCTTGCGTATTCACAAGAAAGTTCATGATTTGGAATTATAGCTATCTATGTCGTTAATACAGACATGATGGGTACTCTTGATGTAATAAGAGATCTTAAAAGCTATTTGAAATCCGAATTTGAGATGAAAAATCTGGGGAAAGCTCGACTGAATACTGAGCTTGTGGTATATTATCCCACCATTTTGTATTAGTCTAAAGTTTTCAGGAAATTTAACAAAGACATGCATCCTGATAGCACTCCCATGATTAGTCGAGGTTCAAATGTAAGTAAGTGACCATTTCGTCTAAAGGAAGATGACGAAGATGTGTTGGGAGATGAAATTCCCATATCTAAGTACAATAGACGCATTGTTGTACTTAGTATAATAATGTACTCGATAAAATTTTGCATCCTCAAGGAACTTGTTAGCTAGATATAGCTCAGCTCCAACGCAAGGTCATTGGAATGGTATATTGAATGCAATCATGTACTTAAAAGTAACCATTGACATAAATCTGTTTATCCCTACAAAGACATTAAAAGGAATGCTAATGAAAGGGCAATCCAAAAGTTGTTGATAAGAATGAACAATAATCTCTTCTCCAACGAAAGTAATTAGAGGGAGATATGGTAGATTATTTTCTAAGTCATTAACAATATTCAGTTTCGAAAAATACATGACTAAAGGAACAGTCTGGAATAAATCTGAAAGTAATCATAGGGAGATGTCGACATCAGGGGAGGATCCAAGGATATGATGTCGACATATTTTACTTCGAAATCGAAGCTTTGTTGTACTATTTTTCCCTTCGATCGAGAATAGTTTTTCCCAAAGGGTTTTGTTACTCGACAAGGTTTTTAGCGAGACAATACTAAAAACATCAAGCATGTTGAACGTTGAAGACATAAATATCGTGTTGATATTACTGAAAATATCTGAATCAAAGAATGAAATACGATAGTCTGTTAAGCAACGTAACTTCTAGAATCAACAATAGGGTGGTTTTATAAACGTTCAAGTCACCAAAGTAAAATGTGATAAACTCCTTTTGACTGCATTAGACTAGTGAAAATTGTCTGATATCAGGGGGAGCATATAATGGTGTGTTGAACTATTTTCCTCCACCGAAGTTGTTTTTTCCCACAGGGTTTTGTTACTCGGCAAGGATTTTAATGAGACAACAACAAACACCGGGAATGTAATTTCCTAGCTAAGGCTATTGTCTTTCCCATGAGGATTTTCAGCCTTAAGAGTTGTAAGCAACCAGTAAACTTCAATGGAGCAAAGTGATCATCTTCAACGGATCACTTTTACTTGCATCTGTCATGTTGTACTCTTTTCCCTTCGTCAAGGTTTTATCCCACTGGGTTTTCCTTGTCAAGGTTTTAATGAGGCAACATATTTGAGTCCATATATGTTATGAGTTTGCTTGATATTGTACTCCTTTTCTTTAGTTCAGGTTTTGTTCTTATGGGTTTTTTCGGACGAAGTTTTTACGAGGCAATTAACTTAGACTCGTCGATCTTTTAAGATCGTATTGCATGTGACGAACTACATGTAAAGTACGAGACAACATGTGAAGTAATACATGTTAAGAGTTATACCAAGGTTTTGTCCCATTGGATTTTTTCCTTATCAAAGTTTTAATGAGGCAATTGATTTCGGCACAAGTTATCAAGGAGGGAACGACATTTAAAGAACTATATGTGAAGCACTATGTATAAAGTTTTGTTATTGAACCGCACAAGGGGGAGTGTTATAGGGCATATGGCCCATGGATGTTCGGTCCATCTAGTTACCTACAGTTTACCTTTACATATATATAAAGGATATTGTATCCATGTAACCCTATTATCCTGATCAATATAAACCTCTCTTTGTCTCTTTACTTTTTCCATATTTTCCACTGCAACAAAATGCCCTTAATTGAACGGATATGGATGTCCAACGGATTTTCAAGGTTGTATCTGGGTCCGATCCGTAATTCTTTGGATTTCAAAAATCCCATGGCATCCAACCATTAACAAACAGTCCGAGCATCCATCCGCAAAAGAACGGTTGGTCCCAGTTAAATCCGCGGATTACGAGCCAAAGGCTCACCCCTAGGCCTTCCGATGCTCGTTCACTGATTCATTGACAAGTACATGTCAGGATTGCAAAAAGATTACGGCTTGTGACATCCAAATCTAAAATTAGAATGCATACCTATTAACTGAAAAATATTAGGAAAATGGGACCTAAGACGTAAATAATAAAAACAAAATATCAAGGAAAATAACGGGAAAAGAATCTTCTATCGGGATATGTTTCTCGTCATATAACATGAAATTATTTAGCGCTTTTATTTAGCTTTCAAAGTTTGTTCTCGCTCCTTGGTATGAACCACAATTTTTTTCCAATGTTCCAAGTTAAATGTCCATAATACCTATCTTACGAGATATCATCTCCAAGGCTCTGGTTATTAAGAGCAAAAGATATGAAGGAGTATTAATTTCTCCACATTTACGTACTTTGCTCCGGAAAAAACTATTGTGAGGAATTACTCCCCCGAAACCTTTACAAAAAGTGGGTCATATGCCACGAAATTTTAAATACCAGATTGTAATAGACGGATGAAGTATTGAAGGTAAAATGGACATGAATTGTTTGAACTAACTGAAATACCCTTTAAGCATGTCTTCTTTTCTATTGTATCACGTAGAAACATCTATCGTATCTATTTTTTTCCAATCATCTCCAAAATCATCAAATTACCACAATCTCTCTTCCACCATTTGCAAAATCATCAGTAACCACCACCACCTCTTTTTCTCCACCATCTTCACCATCTCTCCATTGTCTGTACGATCATCGACATCAACAGTATCTACCACCATCAAGCACATCAACAGTAATTACTACAAACACCAACAACAACTCCACCACCACTAAAGATTTCTAAATGCCTAATGAGGGTTTGAATCAATTAGTTTCACAAAAATGAATCATGATTCTCCTAAACTCGCAAGTTTTCAAACCCTAATCTTTTATTTTTCTTCAGAAATGCATATATGGCTTTATATGATTTTATCTTGGTTACAGGAGAATATGTCCAATATGTAGAGCATGATATATATACGCATTGTACTATTTCGCAAAGCACTAATTTGGTTACATGGGACAGTTTCTTCCTAGTTTAATTTGGAGTATATTTTTTCAACATGTTTAAACTATGATGAAACTGGTTTCATCCAGGTTTAACCTGTGATGTACATGTTTTATATTAATCTTGTTTTTGATTCTTCTAAGCATAAATTCTTTTGAAGCTCTAGCAATAATAATCGTGTATATGGTTAAAATAGTATTACACTCCTCTACAATTGTATACACGTGTTTTTTCAAACTTTTCCATCTAATGCACGCTTGATAATAAGTTATTTGATGCTTCAATAGCATAATTTTCTTTTTATATCCCTACTAAGTACCAAACGTCGGGGACTAGTACTAATAAACAAGAAGATTGCTCTCATCTCGATTACATATATGTTATGAAATTATTAAGGTAAAGGTTCATATATGGCACTATAAAATTGTTGACAACACCTCTTATGTAATATCTCCAAACTATATTGAGTTATATAATACAATGTGATTTATATAAGTTAAAACTAGTTACATCCTGTTTTAGATTGAGTTAAACTTGGTTTCATCTAGATTTTAAACATGATGTAACTGGTTTTATCTTATTTGTTAGTACTGATAAAAAAAAAAGAGCCAAACACTCCTTCCGTTTTAAAAAGATACGCTTGTTCCCTGTGTAATATGTACATGTAACAAGCCTATCTTTTTGAAGCAAATATATGTATTTTATTTTTGAAGCAAAGGTAAGAACAATAACATATACTTGACAAACTGAAAATAGATAAAATTCATAAATAATTAGTACTATAAGTCGAGCATACACTATCGTCTTAATTTTGGTTCTCAAATAGAACTGTAATTCGTGTTAATTATTTCTCTCTAATAGTACCGTAAAATTGTATGTTATTCTCTTGGGATGATAACCATTTTCTTTGATATGGCTTATCATTTTCTACGTCTCTAAAATGCAAATAAAGTTCACAGGGTAGAAGACCGTGGAAACTGAGATGAAGCAGGAAAAGTAGTAATCCCAGCTGATTTTAATGAGTAAATTTTTGATGGGGGCATTTTTCGAAGAGGGCATGGGGGACTAATAAGAAGCTGCCACATGTCTTTGTTTTTCTAACGAATTTATGGTTGGACTTTTTTAGAAAGGGCATTTTCGGAGTTGCAATAACATTCTTCTTGACCGGACCAGGAAAATCACCACCGCCGACCATTGCTTTCTTTCTATTCTTTTTCGTATTCATCTTGTTCTCCTTTCTTTTTTCCCCGTAACCGCCTCCATCATCCAAACTTGAATCAAATCCCAACTGTTTTTGCATTAGTATTATACAGCTCTTTTACAGTAGGAGAGTAACAATTTAGGTTCAATAGAAAAGACGACCAGAATCGAATTACCAGTACCATGACCACTCATGTTGATTCATAACATCCGATTAACCATTGGAAAAATATGTCGATCCATACCTTCATATGTTAATTATTCTGGATATGTGAATTGAGATAATGTCGTCTATAGTAAGATGTCTATAGTCATGGATGTACAATATATCCTTGAACACAGAAACTTCGAGATTAAAAAGTATGAGATCAAAAATCACTAACAAGTGTACTTGGGTTTGGCATCTGATCGGATTTTTAGATCAGAAATAATCTTTTGCACACGTATCCTAATATAAAGTGCACAAAATCATTACAAGTTGTTTGTTGATTAGACTCAGTGTTCCAACCGATGGAGCTCCATGTTAGAGAAATCAACTTAGTCCCCATGTTCTAGATAACCAATAAGGACATTTTTGGTGGAGGCGGTAACAGGAAAAAAGAAAAGGAGACGAAGAAGAAGAAGCAGAGAAAGAGGAAGAGATTATTGGTGGACGGTGGTGATTTTCCTGATCCGGTCAACAAGAATATTATTGCATTTTGCTACTCCGCAAATGCCCTTCTTCTAAAAATCCAGCCATAAATTCGTTAGAAAAATGAAGACATGTGTCAGCTCCTTATTAGTCCTCATACCCTCTTCGAAAAATGACCCATCAAAAAAATTCTCGATTTTAATAGCCATTCCCGTTTTGGGGAAAAAAAGGGTCTCTCCCATGACAGAAAAGGAAAGAAAAAAAGGTAGGGGATATCTATCGGAAGTTCACCTGACAAAAGCGATAAGGTGGACAAGATCCAGTTGCAGGACTACTTGGATTATGTCCTGCGATGGGTTCCATGTGGTTGATCACTCATTGGTCCGACAAACAAGGCCCTAACTGAGAGCAGAGATAAAGAGAGATGATGAGAATGACAGGGGGAATTCCTGACTGACACAACTTAAGGTAAAGAAATCCATGCCTATCTAGTTTCTAAGACCAAGACCAGATTTTTGAAGTCACTTTAAATGTAATAGTTTTAATATTCCAAGGGTTTCTTTATGATCTAAGATGCACAATTTCCATGTGAAGATCCAAATATTCTTGTGATCTACTGGGATTATCTCCAATACCCAAAACAAAAGTTCTTGAAAAAACAAGAACAAAACCATGATTATAAATGGTTTTTTATTAAACAATGATACACAGGCTTTCATTAAAAAACAACAACATCCCCCAACAAACTTTCTTCAACATCATTCAAAAAATGCTAAATCATTCCATCGATCTACATACCTACCTAGGTTATCTCCAAAAACAAAAGTTCTTGTAAAAACACAAACCAAAGTAGCAAACCGTTAAAAGTTAGGTGATCATATATCGATTCTGCATAACAATCTGACATTCTTTAGGATAAGTTAAGTCCAATTAGGAAAATTTTATCATTAGATGAAAAATCCAAATAAACAAAAGCCACCGTAAGAATAAAATCTCGTTGAAGCTATCGGAAGTTTTTTGAGTTTCACGTTATGGACTTCAAAAATATGTTACTGAAACGTGTTTTGACCCAATCCAATGCCACTGCTTTATGACAGGTGCAATAGGGTTCCAGTATAATCAGGAAGAATAAGTCTAATAATGAAGAGGTAAAATGGGTTCAAAAGAATGAAGACCGAGTTTAGATAAGCTTAAGCATTTTCGATCGCTGGTCCGTATTTCTGCCCCAGGAGACGAATTTTAACTTGCCTAGTAAATTTGGAAACACGAACTATATTTTGGATTACAGATTAAAGGTAGAAAAAAAAGTTATCGAAGGGCATTTTAGCTCGGAGTTGGTCATAGTGGCATATTTGATACGTGGAATTCTCTGTTTCGCTTCATTGTGTACATACAGTTAACCAACTCAGAAAACTCACGAAGATCAGTTGGATAAACTAGCAGTACTAGAGAAACGGATTGTTACCTAGTTCCTTGCTAGAAATCAAAATCATGACCCCAAAACCATCCTAGGCTAGAGGATGTAGGAATGCAAGGTGTAAAAAGAGAGACGAACTAGCTAGGTAATATTACTTGGTTTGAGCACCAAAAATGACCAATCTTTTACCGTTTTACGAAGTTTTTTGAACATTTCTGTGGACAGAAGCGGGTAAGCTTGCGACAAAAGTGGCGTGCTTTTACTTCAAGATTGAAGTTTTTCAACTCCACATTCAAGTTGAGGATCAAGCAAATGCTTGAAGCGCAACCTTTTGACGCAGAAAAATTACATTGTGGCGTCCAACTATTTGGAGTGGAGAAATCTGACCATTAGATGGATAGATCCGTTGGTGATTCAGCAACTCCTGTTTCCGCCAAATAATTATCGCTGGCCAAACTTTGCTTGCTTGAATGAAACAAAACTACAGGAGCTGACCTCCGATTCAAGATGACGTGGACCGAAAGTTAAAACCTGAATTTGACATCCATTAGAGTTAGCCTTAAGACATTGACCCGTATGATGACAATTTATTTGTCTATTTTCATCAGTAACAGTGCACATCGCAAAGAAAATGACATAAGCACCTATAGCAGTAGTGGGAAATATGCCACGCTTGAATCGTAATCAACATTTCATGTCAAATTCTGAAATAAATAAATAAAAATGAAAGCAAGCTCCGGAAGATGATGGTGTAGGCGCGCAGAAGGTTTCCCTACGTCAACCTGAAGACCCCATGATGTGTTGTCGACAACGAAAAGACAAAATGAAGAATCGTCATGAGAGTTGAAACCCCACAGCATGAGCATAATGCAAATCACGTTTAGTTGCGTGATTAATTTTTACTAATATAATGATTTATTTCATAACCCCACAACTTTAGAATTTAGATGATGATGCATTTTTATATGCCAACATAAAGATCAATGCAAGTGGTCCTCCGGAATGATCATGTATGAACAATCTAATTCTATACCATGTTGGACAAAATACTGTGTGTTTCCTATGGAAAACAGGTAGCCCCAAGAGAAATCGGGTGTTCATACCTAAATGTCGTGTTCATACTCCATATAATTAGTCTTTCTATTCTACAACTATAAGAACAGTTTCTAACTAACCATCACAGTACACACCAGTTCCCTCGAATAAAACCTATTAAATTTGAATAACTATAAGCTGCAGATCCTAAAGTGAGTAAAGCAAGTCCTGGATATTTCTATAAGCTTGGGGTGAATATTGAATTGGATAAAAAAGTAAGTAATGAAGATGCCGTTCCATGACTGATATAGCAGAAGACATACACGGAAAATGATTAGAAGGGAATTTGCACATTTCGACACCATCGATTAAACCAGGGGATTCTGACATATACATTTGAAAAGCAAGAAAACCCTCGTGTCAAGAGTTTCTGATTTGGGGGCTGCTTTTGTAGTAGATCTGGTTGCCTCTGGTAATTAAGTCGGTGATTTAGCAAAAATAAAAATAAACAAAGTACCAACCTCCAGTGTAACTGATGTTTGCATAATAGAAGATGAGATCCTCCACAAGTCATAAGTAAGTTCTTTATAGGTGTAGAACAGAAAACAGTTCCCTAGCTTCTTTTACTAGGAACTTGGCATCTTAAGTATCAGAGAGTACAACACATGATAATTTCTCACAGTCAACATTGGATGATTACCAATACTTGCTAAGGGAAAACAGGTGCGCGAGGGAGCCCTGTGTTCTCGGGAAATCCCATCATCAGATTGAGATTTTGTAACGCTTGACCGGAAGCACCCTTCATTAAATTGTCAATCTGCAGCAAGGTTGTAAGAATTCAGTACAACATAACTTTGAGAATGTGTTGGTCAATATAACTGGGAAGAGGATAATTACATACAACGGATATTATGATTGCTCTTCCTGAAATTCGGTCTTCAAACACATTCATGAAGCAGTAGTTAGATGCTTGAACATGTTGAGTTTTAGGAGCTATTCCTTTCTCTAAGAGACCAACAAATTCTTCACCCTAAAAAAACGTAAACGCACACTCCGTTACACAATGAGAAAAAAGGAAACTCAACTGATGCATTATACAATATTGCCTTAATACAAGGAAAATACCTTATACGAGATGCTTAATTTTTGTCTCAGGTCATCAACAGTTACTCCTGGAGCCATCTCCACATATATGTTTGACTGCATTCCCCGTTTCTGCAAAAACATTCAACGTTTATCTTGATTGATTCCTATAATCAGATAAGACTAGATCTACTTCGCAGATTTCAAGTGAATATACCATTGGCGACAGGCTTGGAGTAAAGCTCACTGTTACTTTCGACTTTGAAGCTTCAGAGAGACCTTGCTCAATTTCTGGAACTGGTAGCAAAGGGGGGAATTAAACATCTTTTACTGACTGTATATTACTTGCATTCAACTTCTAAAGCTTTTATATACTAATGTGATTGGTCCCTAATAGATTTTTTTATAAAAATAGACCACTACTATCAAAAGATCGGAGATTTGACATTTGGATATCCTACTGAAAAAGAATGTTGCACTTTTTGGTCGCAGGTCTCTTTAGCAAGTCGCATGGATTCTAGCCACCAGTGACTAACCAGAAGTGGATACCAAAATTCATATATTCTAATATATTTGTGACTATTCGTCAAGTCATCCAACATGCAAAAACATGGAATAACCATTCCATTCAGAGTTTACACCAGTTTAAGATATACCATGGCGATGCCTTGTGACTCCATACGAGTAAAAGCCTTCAGCTATTTCAGTATATAAATTTGCTTCCTTGGCTCCACGTCCTGCAAGATACACCCAATACAAAAATTTGTCTTAATAATGCAATTATAACCACTGCCATGTATTCTGAAAGTTCAAAAGAAGCTGGTGAAACCTCACCTGCTCCACTTACACCGGATTTCGCATCAATAATAATGTTTCTCAGCTCTATAAGATTATCCTGCAAAACAAGTAGTAATATCATTGACCACATACACTTATCCTCTTATACGGGTGATGTGCATAAATACTGCAACCACAGAGAAAGGCATGCAAATGAGAGCATGCATCCTGTACTACAGAATTACAAGATTCGGGAAAGTTTGGTTTCAAATAACCAAGTATGCATCTCCCTGTACCTACTCACAAACGAGGATTCATTTTATTAGCTCAGTCAAGTAGGATTACTATACTCATTATTTGTGTTACAGAGACAGAGAAGAAAGGGGAAGCTATCACGACTGAGCTTAAGCTAACAGAGATGCTTGTACAACTAGCAGAATAAAAGAGAAGTACAAAAACAACCCTGAAAAGAGACTCCACAAAAACATGAATAACTAATCTGTAGTACAACAAACAATTATGCCAAATAAAAGAAGGTTGATGCAAACCTTCATTAATGGAATTAACGGGAGCTGAATGGATGTTGGATAACAACCAGGATTAGCTACTAAACGTGCATTCCGGATTTCTTTCCTGTAGACCTCTGTTAAACCATAAACAGCTTCTTTCTGGAGACACCAAGAAACCCATCAGCAGAAGTACAAATGCGAACAGGGTATATAATCCATGGGGCTTAAGAAATACTTTGCAACCATAAGTAGATAGACTGACTATACATTAAAAAGAAAATCCCTCTATGACGTTTAAGAAAAAGTTGTATATTTTAATCTTAAACAAACAAAACTCAAAAACACCTTCAAGGATGAAATTACTGCATGCGCTGAAGAAAAATAAAACAAGTAAAAAGAAACCTGCAAATCTGGAGCACTATGAGGCTGTCCATACCATTCTTGATATTCGTCAATATTCCTCAACCTAAAATCCTGCAGGATAATCTCATGTTACTGGACAGTTTTGAAATGGAATGAGAGCCTAGTATGCAATTAAGGTAAATAAGCTTGTAAAATATAATTCACTAAACGTGCACCAATATCATACAGCAGAAAGATCGACAATCTTCAAATTCTTGGGGAGGCCTTTTATGATTTCCTGTAGAACAACACACAACAAGATTCGTTTATACATAGAAAATAACTTTGAATGTATTTATCGAATTACATCCCCAATTAGAAAAAGGATGCAGACCTGCGTTGTTCCATGCGGCAAACAGCAAAATACAGCATCAACATTAGAAAAATTTGCATCCTTGACAGCAACCATATCTGGCAAGTCCTGCAAATTAACCAAACTAAACCACAACAATGCCAAAAATTCCATGAAAAATGTACTCTAGAATAGCTTTTCAGTTCAGAAACTAGGTAAATTGAGTACTCCAATTCCAATGGTATGTTATTGTGATAACTAATAACCATGATGGTCTCAATGAGAATTCTACATTCACTACAGATAACCACCAAATTCAAATCAAAATAAACAATTAGTAAACCTATAAAAACAATCTTATCGAACTACTATACTCCTACCTACGAGAAAATGAAAAATGCATGACTAAGAAGTTTGAAAGATGTAAGTTGTAACGAATCGTACTTGCTTGATCAAATGTGGAAATACAGAGCTCATTGACTGGCCAGCTTTTCTATCCGCTGTCATTACAGTAATGCGAAAATGAGGATGATCCGCCAGGAGTCTTACAATCTGCAAATTGGAAAACATTTATAAAATTTCCAAGTTAGTTTTGGCTTTAACATTTACAAATTGTGCATCACATACTCATTATACCAAATTGCAAAGACATTCACGGATTAGGTATAAGCATCTCATCGTCATTCCAAACAGAGATAAAAATTAATTCACCTCGGAACCAGTATACCCACTAGCTCCAAGAACACCAATGTTGACCGAATTCTGAGAATTAGTTTTCGAAGCTCTAACAGACATTTTCGGTCCATATCCCCAACTAAGCTCTGGTCTCTTCACTTCATTCTATAAAAAAATTATTGATTCTATTAAGCAAAGCAAGACCGAATGTAACTTGAAAATTAGACTTTACATAAAAAACAAAAAATTTGATCACCTTCCAAATGCATCGGCCATCCAAAGAACTTGAACTAAAGGCAAGTGAACTCATTCCGACTAGAAAAAGTAAAGAAAAAACATAATCAAATTAAGAGTATTGAACTACAGAGACTTTGTACAAATTGGTTTCTGAAAAGATGGATCAGATGCTCAATTTCTGTTTTAATGAAGTGTAGTATGCCTTGAGCACTGAAAAAACCCTCACTTCATTCTAGAACTGTATAGGTTTTACTGTTTTGGCTACTTTGTGCTCGCATCAAAGTTTTCACTAACCTCAAATATCAACATTTGAAAACATGTTTTGCATGCAGAAGAAAATAATTCAACAATATTACAACACCCCGATCACCATTATAATAACATTTCTTGAAATCCAACTAAACCCATTAAAAAAAGAAGACATTTATTTCTCTGGGATAAATCATCAAACATGTTATCTGCACAAGCAGTAAAGTTTTGTTGTAAATAGCTCCATAACACAAACCCGTATATGAAGTTGCCAACGAAAACCCTAAATCTATCTAAAATAAAACAACCAAACCTTCAGATTATGAATTCCAAGTTTCTGCAAACTCTAGAGAAAGAATAGATTGTATGCAGGAGAGTCAGAGAAAGAATACCAGGAGGAGTGAGACGAAGAAACACGAGCCGTGTACGAAGCTAACAAACAGAGATAAACTAACAAATCCACGTGAGACCCAACGTAATCTTTTTCTAGTTTTATGCTCAACCCACAAACTTCAACTAGGACCCAACGTAATCTTTTTCTAGTTTTATGCTCAACCCACAAACTTCAACTAAGGGACTTCGGAAAGGAAGGTGAGAATAGACTTGCGATGCTTTTAGGGTTTTGTTTTTTAACGCGCCCCAAACACTAGAGGCCAGCATGTTCTGGATTGGTAATGTACGGCAAATTTTAAGAAAGCTATTATTGGGTCGTCATATTTCTCGAGAGAGGTTTTTATTTGGATTTTTAGTGTTTAAAAAATTGGTTATAGGATATCTTCACTTAGGTACAAAATGTCTAGAATACCCTTTAACTAAAATAAAACGGCACGCGGGTTATAACCTCAAAGGTGTCACTATCTATGTACAAAAACCCCAACAAAACAAATTGTTCACAAAAACCTCATTTAACATAAACTGTCTATATTAGCCTTCTAGTTTAAATCACCCCAACAAAAATAAAAACAACCCCACATTTAATTTTAAATCACCCCAACAAAAACAAAAATCAACCCCACCGCCACCACCGCTTATCTTCACATATCATCATGGCATACCGCTTTACCGCACCACCATCGCCCATCGCACCACCACCATCATCTGCGCTAACCAACACAAATAACCGCATACAAAAAATGAATTTCATTGATCAATATTCAACAAAATAAGAAAAAAATGATGAAACCAAACAGAAAAAAAAATGATGAAACCAAACAGAACAAAATGATGAAACCAAACAGAACAAAATGATGAAACCAAACAAAAAAAAAATGATGAAACCAAAATTGGCTTCACCAAAACTAGATGAAACCTAATTAGGTTTCATCATTTTTCCACATATTGTCATTTCACCAACACAGCTTCAATGATGAAACCAAACCAAAATAAACTAGGCAAAATAACCAAAAAATGATGAAACCAAACAGAAAAAAATGATGAAACCAAAATTGGTTTCACCAAAACTAGATGAAACCTAATTAGGTTTCATCATTTTTTCTACGTAATGTCATTTCACCAGCACAGCTTCAATGATGAAACCAAACCAAAATAAACTAGGAAAAATCATTGCAACTAATCCATAAGCTGTTTCACAATTACCCTAGTTCAACACCACTATCATATTACCGGTCTTCTTCCAAATTCCAACAATTTGATAATTACCAGCTCCTCATACTAATTAAAAGTAAGGATTTATCACATCGCACCTATGCTTTTAATCTATCATATCAAACTGAAACACAAGGAAGTCTATCACAAAATGTGGCTCCAAAGAACAATAAGGAATAATCATGGATAAGAATGCCACTAATACACCAACAAAGAAACCCTCCTTCTAGTGAATTTAGGATCGCATAAATTGGTTAGCACATAGTCCTGACAAATGCAAAGCCTAAATCATGTGTATCTTATAGTTAATGGAAGCAGTGAAAAGGTGAAATGTTGTTACCTTGGACAAGTATGACGAGGCAGAACATAACTTCAGTTGTAGCTATCACTTCCCTGCAATGCACAAGCTTAACACATTCCATTGCAGTTGCAACCATCAATCATACCACCTGCAATTTCCTACACATACATCTAAAGCACTCATTTCATGCACTTGCAGGTCATAATCACTCTTCCCTGCCATTGTGTCTCCTATCATCATACTAAAAACCACAACCTCAAATCCTCCATTCTTGGCTTCAGTTTAGCAACACTTCAATCATATACCTTCCATTGCAGTAACATCCTTCTATTCACTCCATTCTTGGCTTCAGTTTAGCAGCCCTTCAATCAGTTCCATGCTCAGGTCCATTACCACTAGTTTAGTCACCTGCAGCTGTAACTGCCAAAGATTCACCAAAACCTTGCCATCTACATCTCAACACCCTGTCAGGCCAAATCAGCTTCCACAAGCACCATCACATATTCATTTTTTCTTGTACCACAACAGCACATGCTTCTAACCTTTACAACCACCATGCTTCAGTTCAAACCATTATATGCCACAAAACAACCTCAACATTCACCTGTCCTAACATACTTCTAGAGCATACCAATTCCACCGAGACAACACCAACAACAGTTACAATTTCAATCACCACACTGAATTCATTCACCTTCCAAAACTGAAACAAGTTAGTACCCATTGTAAACCAGTTCCATCTGCTTCTCCATTTCTCAGATCCATTAGCTTGAACCCCAATCTTCAATTCATTCTCACCTAAGTCTTCTAATCAACCCATTTCAAACCATGTAATTCAATTGAATCTGAAGCAAACTCTAACTTTTGAAATTTCTCATTCTATTAGATACGCTTCGAATCGAAGAAGCTCCAATTGAACTTCCATTTATTTTCCCAGGCTGTTGATTAATCCTTACAAGATCTAAAACACAACCATATATCAATCTTTAAAAACCCGATATAATCTCAATTCAACAATTTTAGATGAACTCAAATTCAATTTCATATCAAATTAAAGATTACTTACTATCGCTTTTAATAGAGGAATTAACCTTTGTCGAAAACATACGAACGAGAACAGAAGACGAAGAAGATTCATTTCGCAGTAGCTTTAACTGAAAATTGAATGAAAAACCCATGAAAAATTAGGTCAAGAATCTGAAAATGGTGAATCAAAAATTGAGATTCTGAATACAAATCGATTGATTGAAAGAATCTGAGATTATTACCTTTCTGGAATGACGAATCAGATGAGATGTATATGTCATGGTAATAGATGACAATTGAAGATTAAATATCTTCTTTCAAACACTAGCGATGTTTGAGTGGTGTTACAACGGTTGAGGTGGTGGGAAAAAAGACATGGAAAGTGGTCGCCGCGGTGAAGGAGACGAAGAAAGAAGAAAAAGAAATGAGAGAAGAAAAAGAAGAAGAAGAGAAGGTAAAAGGGTATGTTTGGCTTTTTAAAAAATAACAAAAACTAAATTTAGTCAAAATTATTTGACCTGGGGTTTTTGTGCCATTTTCTTTTGAAACGGTTTTTATTTGTTAAAAATAATATGACTGGTTTTTTCTTATCACTAGTTTGTTCACCTAGGGGTTTTGTCACTACTATTGAAAATAAAAACATAAAAACCTAATCTTTTCTAGTCTAATCCTAAAAAAAAAAAAAAACTGCTCCTCTTTCTTCCTTCATCTTTCTTCTCTTCTTATCCTCCACTGTTAGTGCTACGTCTAGGTTCGCCAACCATAATATTGGTTTATGAAGAACTTACGTCCAAGTTGGATAAATTCCAACCGTATAAATAGTTTGCATGTTGGTTTACGTTCGGGTTCCCTTAGTTCCAACCATAGAATTGAATTTACGTCTAGGTTTATCTTATAGGCTAACCTAGATGTAATTGTTCTTGTATCTTTTGAGAGTTTCCATCATATTGAATTACGTCTAGGTTTTGTGTATTGATTTTCCATACGTAATTGTGTACGTCTAGGTTCGTGACTTATTTTTCTAGACGTAATTATCTACACTACAAGAAAAGATTAATGGCAGCAACAAAACAACACTTTAAAAAAAATTTACTTGTTAGATCTCAGAACTCAGAAGTTTGGTGTAAGAAATGGAGAGAGGGACTATGGGAGGTTAAAGAGAGAAAGTGGGAGGAAGGAGGATATGTACGAGGTGGTTGGACTTTGACTCTTTCCCTACATAAACAGATTTTTCTTTTAATGATAATAATAATAAATTTATATGAAGAAACAAATTATTACAATTTAGCCACACCTACAATGAGTCCCGCGACAGTATACCATCCTGTTGCCGCACACCTAGGCTTGTTGTGGCAAGAACCAGATGTTTTGGGTCATCGGTTTCTTTCATATGGCTAAAAATACGCTTATGCCACATCATGATGAAACAGTAGCAATACTACTATTTTGCCACATGTGCTCAAATAAGTGGCGCGTCTATAGACTGTTTTTCTTGCAGTGCTACGTCTGGGTTTTTAAAGAAAATCTAACCCATGCGTTTTAGATTACGGTTGGAAATCCAAAAATTTAACCTATACGTAAAACGGGTAATAAATACCCATTCAAAACATATTTACGGTTGGGTTGGGGAACCCAGACATAATTCAATTTTTGTCTTATTGGAAACCAGTTACGGTTTGGAGTTCTTCCAAAACCAGGCGTAAAATTGAATTAAGGTTGGAAACGAAGCCCAACCTAGACATAATTTGCCATGAAAGTCTAAAAATCTGATTTTTTTTAACGAACTTAAGCTAGTTTTGAGCGAAATTGAACCCATGTGAGATACTTTAGAGGTGTACATGTTGATTTTCAACTGTTGGTTCTTCATTTTGTTGATTTATCTCTTCAATTGGTGGAGATTCATTATCACTTTGTGTTAAACCCTCTCTACCATCTAACAAAATTCATCTTCTTAATTTAATTATTATCTAATTAAATTAAAATTAACTACATAGGGTGGTTTGGTCATTACAAAATTATTTGAGATAAGGGGTTTTTGATATTACTTGTGGGTGACCCATTTTTGTCTTATTAGGTGACGCCCCTCTAATGGAATGTGACTCCCCAATAATAGCTTTCAATTTTAATTTTTACATGCGCATCTGATAGTTGGCTAGTGAAAACTAGGGGTGTAAATTAGGCGACGTGCCGCCTTGACCCAAAATTAAAACAGATGTGCGACAGTTAATAATATTTGCAAGCCCGTAAAAAATTGAGTAGAATGAGAGGGTAAAAGTAGATAATTTGCTACCCAAAGTCCGTCCATATCCCGTTTTTTATACGGACATGCCAGATCGGGCCGGACATGCCACTATTTTGAAAATATTTTTTTGTTAGAAAAATTTTAATTTTCAAATGGATGGTATTAAATTTATTTATTTTTAATATCTTTTTCTTTCTAACATTACATATCATAAGTGATAGTATTATTTTATATTTAAATTACAATGACAAATTTCTTATTTTAGCCTATAATAAATAATTAATTAGAGTACATTAAACTTTCTAAATAAGAAAATATATTACCATTAATATTTTTAAAAGGTTAATTATAAGTTAAAACAACTATATATTTTATTTTTCTAGATACACAATTGACAATTATAAAATGGTAACTTTAAAGTCTTTTTAAGAGGATACTAAATGATTGATGGCATAAAGAGAGTTTTCAGGCCGGGTATCAAGTCGGGCATAATAATTAATTTCAAAGCCCGAGACCGCCCAATAAATTAATCCAGGCCAGGCATCCCGCGACGGGCCATAACAGGCGCTACTTCGGGTACATGCAGGCTCAGGCGGGTACAGGAAAGCCGAGTATTTTCGGGTATTATTTACACCCCTAGTGAAAACTTCCACCGACCTCATATCATACGGGTCTTACATAAAAAAAAAAAAAAACACACACAAAATGGACCCTTCATTCCTACCTCATACTTTTAAGTTTTTGTTATTCATAGTCTCAATACTTTTAATTTGCTTAGCAGTTTTAGGGGCCACTAGAAAGGAATTAGGGGTCACTAATAAGATAAAATAGGGTCACCAAACCTAAAATGAAACCACCCCTTATCCTTCAATTTTCGTAATGGCTAATTTTCCCCTCACAATCGGTAGTTTAACTATAATTGTTTTAATTATTTACTTATTTTATTTTATTTTTAAATATCAAAGTTATTTATTATTAATATTATTTTTAAAAGTAAAGAAAATATAACAAAGGAGTGGTTGGTAGCCTAGCTACAAGCTGGGCACCAATACCTTTCTGAATAACCAAACTTAATCTATGAAAAAGGAAACTACCATGATTATTACTAGCATCTAGGTTAGCCAAGCAGTTCTTAAGCCTTTTTAGAAAAACTACAAAATCCTCACCAAGTTCCCCTAAAGTAGTGAAAACCAAAACCCTCAAACCGTAACCAGAGGAAGTGCATACATCCAAGTATTTGGACTGTTTACGAGAAACTGCATTGGAAATGGCTTGGCCTGGCACGAAAGCATTCCCAGCTACGGTAGTGAAAGGTGAAACACCAGTAACATCAAAACACACATCCCTCATGTTCTCCCAACCGTAGACAAGGATGTCCGTAGGCTTCAAGGCTTTGTCGTTTGAAATAAGTCCCAAAGACATTTCTTTCCTAGCATGCACACCAGATTTATAACACATGTCAGCAACAACATCTCTAACAAGATCATGACGATACGTAAGCCCAACCTCATTGGCGCAATGAATCGCATGATCACCAAAAATGTCCACATCTCGCTTACAACATGAACACAAACCACCTTTAGGAAAGAGGGGGATACCGAGTCGATAACACAAAACATCCCTAAATTGCCTTGGCCCAACACTCCGTTGAATCCCACTAATAGTTACAACCAAAAGGTAATCTTGTGCATGTTTCATACGATTAGACTGCCACAAAACCGAGTCTCTTGCAGACATAATGAATTGGATTGGAATTTTCTTCTTCACAACATCGAAGTAGGTAACTGCCAGGGTATGCATGGATGGTGGTGGGGGGGGGGGGGGTTCCTTCAAGGCTAAAGGAAGAAGGTAAATCACAAACCTGAATGAAAAACTGTAAGGATTGCTGGTATGTGTGGCAATTCTCACGACAAGCAGAGTACAAGTTATTGAGTATAACATTCTAAACAGATCTAGTCTGAGAAGCGAGATAACAATAATTGCTTGTGTCGGACATCGTATAGATCCCCAAAACACCATCTTTAATGGGTAAGGTAGAGATACGTTGCTGCAAAGGGCCAAAACCAGCTTCGTCTCCAGTCACAAGGTGCCTCAGAAATAACATAAGATGACTATCAAAAATATCAATACCTTGTTGAAGCGCCAAAGGCCTGGTGGTGCGCATAGTAAAGTATAACTTAGAAACACCAGCACAATTACGCAAAAAGAGCTATTCGCACTGGGGATTTTTAAGTATCTTAATAGAAGTCATAAGTTGTATGGTTTTGTTAACCCGAGAAACAACCATATCACTACAAAACTGCAGATCAAGACTAATGGGACCTCCTAGAAGCTTCACACCACCAGTGGGTCTACCAATATCGATAGGAAACATACCTTCAGTAAAGCTTCTAACATCAGTAGTTGGACAAAACACTTATGTCTTTTTGATGTTGAGATGCAAACCCCTGAGAAAACCTTCAGACTGTATGATCTTTAAAGCCTTGTCCACCTCCTCTGTGTCCCCAATAATAGTGCCATCATCTAGGTACCAAGAATGTAAATCTAACTTGCATTGCGAAGCTATCTTCTTCACCATGGGATGGCGCGTGAGAGCAAAAAGGAGAGTACCGAGTGGGTCTCCTTGTTGAACACCTTGCGCAGAAGATAAGATGAAGTTATCATAGTAAAGTCGCGCAGGTTTTGCATAGCAAAAATCAACCCATCTAGAGATAGAAGGACACTTCTCTCTAATTTCATGGATAAGAATAGACTTGTCAACCATGTTAAAGGCATTGGCGAAGTCTATAAGAAGCATTGTCATATTAGTAGAGGTACCTTTCAACTCCAGCAAATTGTTCACAGCATGCAAAATACCTTCACTGCCACAAGGAACACCAACCCCAAATTGAAAATCACCCAAATAAGATGACATTTCTTTACCCACAGAAGCAGTAGCAAGTTTGGACACCAATCTCCTCCATTTCTTTATTTTTATTTTTATTTTATACAATTTTTTAATTTTGGTACTACCATAATCGGTAGTAAATTGTGTTAATTTAAAATCCGAATATATACCCAAAATGAGAATTTTCCAAAATCCTTCAATTTTCGAATTTTGGTACTACCATAATCGGTATTAAATTATGTTGATTTAAACTTCCGAATATATAATGGCCCCAAAATGAGAATTTTGCAAAATCCTTCAATTTTTGAATTTTGGTACTACCATAATCAGTAGTAAATTGTGTTACTTTAACCTCCGAATGTATTCAATTTTCGAATTTGGTACTATCATAATCGGTAGTAAAATGTGTTATTTTAACTTCCGAATATATAATGGCCCCAAAATGAGAATTTTCCAAAATCCTTTAATTTTTGAATTTTCATACTACCATAATAGGTAGTAAATTGTGTTAGTTTTAACTTCTGAATATATAATGGCCCCAAAATGAGGATTTTCCAAAATCCTTAAATTTTCAAATTTTGGTACTACCATAATCGGTAGTAAATTGTGTTAATAACTGATGCTCATTATCTACCGATTGTGTTCATGGCCCAAAATTCAAATTATCAAAACTTAATAAAATTTCGAAATTTTCTACGTTCACAATCGGTGGTTAATGGTATTCATTATCTATCCATTGTGCTTAATTATCTTTTTGAATCAATTTATCTACCGATTATGGTTAATGTTCTTCATTTACAAAAGCAGAAACATATATAATCGGTAGATAACAATCTATTTTATCTACCGATTATGGTTGATGTTCTTCATTTCTTAAGAACATCAACCATAATCGGTAGATAAAATAAATTGTTATCTACCGATTATGCTTCTGCTACTGTAAATCCTAGAAAAATTTTGGATCAACTTTTTTATTTTAAGCAATCAAATGCTAATTTTGGATCATAACTACTATCATCTATCCGTTTTGTTTGTTTAACTCGTCTTTTTTTTTTATGTTATAAGTTTCAACTTTAAGGTTAATAAATTTGGGGTCTTAATTTTAAACAATCAATCATAAAATTTGTTTGATCGACGACCTTTGGTTTCAATCATAATTAAAATGATGAATTTTTTTTTCAATGAGTAGAAAAGAGAAGAAGAAGAAGATGAAGATGAGTCATATGATTATGAAGGTTGTCGGAGGTGGTGGTCGGAGGTGGTTGGCTATATTGGCCGGAGGAGGTTGGTGGTGGTGGTGGTGGGAGGTGGTTGGTGATGGTGGGAGGTGGTTGGTGGCGGTGGTTGTGGTGGTCGGAGGTGGTAGGATCATCATTACATTATACTTTAATAATTTTGGGCTTAAATTTTAATTTTATTTAATTATGGGCTTGATAATATCCATAAGGTTATCAATGTCTTTTAATATTTTGGGACCTAGATTTAAACTTTTTTTAATTAGGGGATTGATATTATGGGTAACCCATGGGTGGGGCCTAAGCCTATTTTTCCCTTTCGGTTTTCCTATTACCAATTTAATTTAAATTCAATATTATTACATAATTATCTAATTGGAAGCCTAACAAGCTAAGCTCCAAACAACATACTACTACATAAGTTGAACAGGTTGTCGTGCTAGCCAATTAAATATCAAGCAATATTTCCGAAATCTCTCTTAGAAAACTTATATTATTAGTTTTGCACATTAAATAATGAAACTTTTCCAGAGGATATGCTTTAATTGCGGGTAATTAAAACATGTATTATGAAAATTATAATTAAATGCTTTTTAATATTTAGGTATGGGATCACCTTGAGCATCAAGGAATATCTTTGAACAATAAATGATAAGAGTTATGTACATGTCCAAATAATGTCGACATCTAGAAGTTTCTCTTAGCAAACTCTAATTCCTAATTCACACATGACATGAAGAAATGTGTGAACTTTGGAAACTTGGTTTTGCTCTTGGGACCGGTTATACCTTGACTCCCAATATTAGTTGTGACCAGTTATACCATGCTCCCCAAGATAGGCGGTGACCAGTAACACCATGCTTCCCAATGTAGCTTGTGATCGGTTACACCTTACTTCCCAAAGTAGCTTGTGATCGGTTACACCTTGCTTCCCAATTCAGCTTGTGACCGATTGTACCCTACTTCCCAATGTAGATTGTGATCGGTTACACCTTTCTTTCTGAATCAGCTTGTGACCGATTACACCTTACTACACATTATAGACTATGACTAGTTATACCTTGATTCTAAACATAAGTCAAGATATGTTCTACCTCGTCATCTAGTATTGGTCATCCAAAAGATATTTAATAAAGAACCGAACCAACACATTCATGATTTCCCTTTCGATTATGAAACAAGTTCATAAATCTACTTCATTAAACTAATGTAATAATACATAGTTTTCTAGGATGAAATCTCACCTATATCCTTACACACAATCAAGTAACTGCATACATATATTATGCTGACGTATTTACGAAGTTCAAAAGATAAGCGTTATACTTCGTAAAATAATTCCTTGATACTTTGATCATAATTCTAAGACCATGTCTAAGTATAATCACTAGAGTGTTATATATACAGCTTTTGCATGTTATGTTTTCAATATAAAATGACTTGAAAGAGCGTTAGGAATGTAAACAAGATCAAGTCAGTATTACTAACCTCAAGAGGAAGGATGATGTCTTCGCTGCAGTCGTTACTTCTTTATTTTCTTCAGGTCTTCAGAGTAATAATTGTACGTCTCAACATTCGTGGACTTTCTAGTCTAACCTAAATGAAGTTGACTTTAGTAAATAATCAAGCGACTTTAGATGAGTTTTGATACTAAAATATGACAACCAAACTTTGCATACCAATGCTTGGTGGGTTCAACCGAGCTATGCTCTAACATAACTGAAAAATAACTAAGAGTTACACATATATAACTGAGAGTTAAACATGGTTTAGGGTAGGATGCTATATATGAGGATGAAACTTCTGGTTACACATACTCTCACACTTGTAGGTTTCTTACCACTTACTATGGAACTAGTCCTTGGTGAGGATAACGATAACTGGGAGTGGTTTTTTAGAAATTTGACTAAAGTTAGGATGATGGGAGGCAAATCATTTTCCTTTCTGATTTTGGTGAAGGACCTAAGCGTGGTGTTCTACTTGTCTTTCCAGATTCATCCCATAGCTATTGTTACTACCATTTAAAGTTGAATCTTCCCATCACAACATTAGATGCTAGGTACACGCTTGTGCTTGATCATTTCCAAGAAGTTACATACACGCTTTCTACTTAAAACCATGTTGCGTCCATTAAAAAAAACATTGCTAGTGGATGGCTGATTACATAAATGAGATCCTACCTGAGACGTATGCCAATTCATATTTCAAAGGATGTCTGCATCGACACACAACTAGCTCTCTAGATGTATCATTCAATAGTTGGATTCAGATTCACAATAAGATGCTTGCATCTGCTCTTTTAGATCAGATTAGTAGAGTGGTTTCTTTTTTATTTTATTTTTATGTTTTCTGCTTGTTTATTGTTTTGTTGTCTTAGTTTATATCTTTTCTTTTTCAGGTTACAATGCAAATAATGGTTTTAAATGGAAGTCGTCAGGAGTATGTTGCTAAGATGGTAACTCCGCTAACTATATAGTTTGAGAAAATGCTTAAGGCGCTTTAAGATGAAGGTTTGGTTTTGCAAGTGTTGGTGGCTATACCTACTGTATATGAAGTTATTTTGACTCTCTCGGGGTTTCACAAAATACCTCATATGCATGTATGCTTCTCCTGGCCTAAAAGAATTGGTCATTGCTAGGATTTGGTACTGCTTCCCTCTTATGTTTGTTTTTACGCATTGATGATATGTAGACGCTACGAACTTGTGATTAAATAACCACTCCTAACCCAGTAATACATGGGAAGTCGTATCATCCTCGAGGATGTAAAAGGTAGTAAGTGTCGTTATCGGTCTTATTCTCATCCCTAGACTTACTGTAATGACTCGACCCTCCACTGATATTGTTCACACTTAGCCACTGCGGTTGTCCAGAAGTATTGGGTTTTGAAAGGTCATCTCTACGTACGGTATGTTTGTTTTTACGCACTGATGATATATAGACACTACGACCTTGTGATTAGGAAACCACACCCACCATTCACCGATATTGTACCCAATTATCCAATGCGGTTATCCGTAAGTACAGAATTTTCAGCGGGCATATGCGTAGTAATCTAGCAGAAACTTCCCAAAAGGTCATCCATCTCTGGATTTTTCCGACCCAAGCATGCTTAACTGAAGAGTTTTCTGTAAACTCTTGAGCCAATTGTACTGAAGAGGCATCGGTGTTAGGAAATGACAAACCATTACATATATTCCAATCGAGGAATCCTACCTGACGAATCGGGTTATTAAAATAACGCCACCTTAAATTAGAGTCATCCTCGGCTCCGGAATCTAAAAAATCTCAGATCTGTGACGTTCCCTGCCCCTCATTAGACCAGTATCCGACGTATCCTGTCCAGCATACTCTATCACCATCAATAGGTGACCCGTTGTCGGCTCTGATACCATTTGTAATGGCCCGACCGTCCACCGATATTGTCCCAACTTAGCCACTATGGCTACCCGGTAGTGTGAGGTTTTCAACAGGCATCGTTGCAGTCATCCAACAATAACTTCCTAGAAGGTCACCCATCTATGGATTGTTCCTAGCCGAGCATGCTACATTAAAGAGATTTCTGCCAACTTTGAGCCAATTTTGTTGAAAAAGCCTCGGTATTAGGAAATGACAAACCATTGCTTATATTCCAATCGACGAACCATGGCATACCTACCGTATAGGGTTATTAAAATACCACCACATTAAATTGGAGCCTTCCTAGGCTTCGAAATCTAATCAAGCGCATATCTCCGACGTTGCCTGCCCCTCTATGAGACCAATACCTTGAGAAATCCGTTCATCATATTCTCCCACCCTCAACAGGTGACCCATCGTCGGCTCTGTTACCATTTTTCATGACCGATCCTCCACTGATACTTTTTCCACTTAACCACTGCGGTTATCCGGAAGTGTGGGGTTCTCAAAAGGCATCGATGTAGTCATCCAGCAGAAGCTTCCCGCGAGGGCACCCATCCTGTGACTACTCTCGTTCGGGGTACGCGTAACTTAAAAAAAAATTACACAACTCATCCAAGTGTACCCATCAGGCCTAGGTATGATGTAGACTTTCATTTCCTCTTGTGAGACCAGTGTTAGAGCACTGCTCGGTCGAACTCGCAAGAATTGTTATCTCAAGCTTGTTTTCAAGTTTAGTTTCCAAAACTATAAGCCTTGATTTCTAGTCTACTTATAGATAAGTGTAGGATTAGGATAAAAAGTGTAGTTAAGCAGTAGACTTCACGACGTTCATCGATTGAAGACAAATAACTACTAAGGGGAGCTTGCGGAACTTCATCAACAAAAGGTATGTGGAGACTTGAACTCATCTCTATTTTTATTCTATCTCCTATTGAGACAAAAGTCTATAGTTATATAGACTTTACATTACACACATTTGATGTAGACTCGGAATATTTTGTATTGATCAATTGATCACTTGAAAATTTCTTTGAAGCTAATAGTTTTTGTGGTACAGCTATTCCCGTCTTCCAAGAATGTTTCAATGGTTGAAATGAGAGTTTAGAACAATTGGATTTAAGCATAGTATGCGTACTTGCATATATGTAATCCATGTTCGGGAACCATGGTATGCATACACGGATGTGTACTGGTTGGTTTGTGAAGTGCGGGAACCTGGTATGCAAACCGGTACGCGTACTGGCGTAAGGTTCGGGTCCGGGAATTTCTGCTGATTTGGATGGTATGCGTACCAGTTCGCGTACTGGCAAAACCCAAACTTGGTCCGGCTACTTAGGTACGCATACCTAAGTAGATGATATTCTAAAATCGGTTTGTTCATGAACTAATACTTTTATATAATAAGGAATGTAATCTTTTGCAAACCGTGGCTATAATGTTCATGACTTGATTCGAGTGAATCAAAATCGCTTCAATTGTGTCTTTTATATTTCTATGAGAATATAAACAATTGAACAACTCTAGAACTAGTTTTATTTGAGTCATTTGAACTAGTTATGGTTCAGATGAATAAGGTTAATATGAAAGTGCTCATATGGCTAACTTCGGTCAACTATTGTTGAGATAACAAGGTGTACATGTTTAGGTACAGTTACTTATATCTAAATGAAGGTACATTTCATTTGTGTGTAACAAGCTAAGTTCGATCTAACGGTTGAAAGATATTAGCTTGAGTCTAATCAAGTTTTCATCTAACAGTGAATATTGAATGCTTTGTTACCAAGGTAACATTGATTGCAAACCCTGATTTGAATACTATATAAAGGATAACTCTGGCAACTTGGAAACCTGATCCCCACACCTCATGTGTGATACTAGTTGCGACTAGAGTCGATTCTCCTTTAACCTTAGGTTTTTCACGAAACCTTGTAGGTTAACGACTTAAAGACTTCATTGGGATTGTGAAGCCAGACCTAACTATTTTCTTTGTAGTTGCGTGATATGATCTTGTTGTTTCTATCGTGATTGAGTACTATCTTTTCCAAGATTGGCTCGAGATTTTATCTCCGATAGGAAAGATAAAAGTAGTCACAAACATCTTCGTCTCATCGTTTGTGATTCCACAATATCTTGTTTCGCTAGCATACGATTAAGATTATTGTGAGGTGATTGATAATTCTAGGATGTTCTTCGGGAATACACTAGTCCAGAAGGGGGTCTAAATCACGCTTTTAAATGACAGATTATTTACGTGATTACATTTTCACAAACAAATTCCGTCATATAAGATGAAAATTGTGGAACGCATTATTTGACACACAAAAACCGTTATTATCAAACGTGATTATTTACTAGGTGTGTGATTTAATGATGAAAAATTAAATAACGGAAAATGTCCGACAAATAAATTAGGATTATACACCCCCACAATTAATCTTCTATTGTGTACCCAAAAATGGCTAACAATGTATAATATCATGTTCATACGAGTTTGAATATGGCTAGCCACCGGCATAATACCCACGAGTCTTTCTTTTTTTAAATCTAAGTCTTTTCAAACTTGTTCACATTATCCCAGAGTCCAGGGTATCCGGACCTAATTTATCTCTCAGTCTTCTCTAACCTAACTGAGCCTCTCTTTCTTCTTCCTCTTTTCTAATCTCCTCTATTATGGGCGAAGCTTTTGGCGGATTTCCCCCAAAATTAGTTTATTTGTTTCATGGATTTTTTTTTTCCAATCGTATTAATCAGTCATGTAAAAGTTGAAGAGCGAATTGTTCTGTTTTTTTCCTCTTCAGAGTTTTCAGGACCGAATACTACCGAACCCTAACCCCGAATCACTCAATTCGGTTACATGTTACATTCTCAAAACCATAGTTGTTCAGATTCGAAGGTAATGATAATCAAACCTTCAATTTTCCAGTTATTGTTTATTATTATCAAGTTCTTTATTAACATTTAAGCCCTAGATGTTGTTTAAATCTCAATGATATTTAAAATGGTTTTGATGTTTGCAAATATTTATTAGTAATCGATGGTGTCCTGACTCTGGCTAGGTAAAGAAAAACCCCTCTTTTCATTCAATAACTCTTATAACTACCAGATTTGTTCTTCTCTTTTGTTTCCGTTCATTCACTGATTTTTTTTATTATTTTTTTTATTATTTTTTTGCGGTGTAGTTTTAAAGATTCGAAGGAATTCCCAAATGTGATTACAATTGGGTCTCAACAGCATCAAATGAACCAAATATTTTTTATTAAAATTGAAAGAAGAAGATCTTTCTATACCTACAAAAATTCCATCAACAAAATCATGAACCCAAACATAAACAGGATAGTTAAGAAGACTGAAGAAAAGGGTGTACACAAATTTTCTTGTTTCCGTTTTATAGTCAAGTCCATCAAATTCATTTGATTTTCAAAGAAACCACCAGCACTAAGTGGAAACTCAACACCAATGAAGCTGTTTAAGAAACCATTTCCACCACCATCACCTGCTAAACCTAGAAAGCTTTATTAGCAAGAAGCGATGGGACTACCAAAACAAATGAATCTAATTTGTTACCTGAAGCTGGTGATTCCGGGTTGGGTAAGAGTTTTATTTTTTCAAAGCATTTTTCCAGTAAGTATGAACTTTGGGAAGCTATAATACGTGGATGTTTGGACATACTTGTTCTGAGGCTTCTGCTAAATGTAAAAAAGGTGAACTCAAGGGTAAGCAGGTTGGTGTCAAGGTCATACGTAAAGCTAAGGTTTGGATTTTGAAATCTCTATTAATTTGATTGTTTTGCTGTCATAATATAAGTGTTCATTTCACGTTTCAGTTTGATTTTATAAGCTTTGGGAAATTCTTGTTTTGATGTTTAACTGATCCGAATCATCTGTTCTTGGTGTTTCCATTTAATGTGCTTAATTTTTTGCTGGGTAATGTAGTTTCTTGTTATTATTTGCTCATTAGCTTTATATATGATCATTTAGCATAGGAAGTACCATGGTGATACATGTAAAAATTAAATTGTTCAAGTGTATATGTTTGTGAATGCTGAAATGTAGTTTCTGTGATTTTAGCATTTGGTTAAGTCACCTGTGAAGACATCACAGGACAGTCCACTTTAAATTACATACTGATTTTTAAGCAATTGATCGTGCTGATTTCGATAGTCAGGTAAGCTACCAACTTCATAAGTTTTGTTATTTTTGGTTAACTTTACTCACCGTTTTTTTTGTTCTAATGAAGTCTCGTGGTTATAAGAATTGATTTTCATTTGACATTTTTAGGATGCTAAGAACTTTAGCTTACTCGAACAATCCAGAAAAGGTTAGGCAGCAGAAGGTACAGAAACCCTGCACCCACATTCTGATTGCATATCTACATGGAAAATTGTGGGAAATGTTCTGGCTTCTTTGGTCTTTTCGATGATTGCACTCTGGAATTCATTCGTTTTCCAAAAATGTTTCCGACTACATCAATTTTTATTGCTGGACTTTGGTCAGCCTGCTGACTAGAGTGACGTTGAACATCGTATATGGATAGCATCAAAGATACCCACCATGCAAGCCCAGGGTATACCCGTTGTGTTTCTTGAAGCCGACAAGAACGAAGGTTAATTTGAGCTCACAATTCAGTAGCAAGTGCGAATGTGCGATGGATATTGTGCACTTGGTCATGATGTTTCAAGAAGAAGACACATGATTAAGTGGCCAAATTACAGTGTTCATGTGACATAAGATTGAATTCAGTTTTAATGTTTTATGTATGACTTTGGGTTGCTAGTATATATCTTGTAATTGGAGATTCTACATAATTGTTATGTTGGTAATTAATAAAGTTAAACCGATTTTATTTCATTTTTAGAATTTTATTTCACATCCAGATTCATTTGCGAAATCCGAACACGGATGTCTAAATCACTAGCTAAAAAAACAACGGAAGATTCTCATTGGATTAGTATAATTATTTTAATGAAAATGCCTTTTTTTTATGGCAGATATCAAGTGTTATTTTATTTTACACATAATAACCGTGATAATTAGTAACAGATTATGTGCGTGACTTTAAGTCGCAATTTTGCACGTCATACTTAATAGCGTTCTTTATTTGTTATTTATAAAAAGTCACACCAAATAAATAACTGTTCGAATGACATGAAAACCGTGATAATTCGTGTTTTATAACAGACTTCATTCGTCATTTATAGCCCTTTATGGACTAGTGATATAAGTCCGGTATATCAATTGGTTCCTGTTCACCTTGATTTATCAAAAGACGGAACAAAACTCATAGGTTTATCCGTGGGAGACAGATTTATCTATACAATAGACTTTTCTGTGTGAGACATATTTGTTTACCAAGTCTTCGACTATGGGTCGTAACAACTCTTAGTTGTGGGTGAGATCAATAAAGGAAATCAAGTACGTAGAGTCTCATTGGGATTCAGAGACGTAAGGAGCACAACTATACCTTGATCAGTGTGAGATTGATTAGGGCTTAACTACATTCCAGTCTGAAGTTAACTTGGAGTAGGCTAGTAGCGGCTTAATACAGTGTGGTGTTCAAATCTGAACTAGGTCCCGGGGTTTTTTTGCATTTGTGGTTTCCTCGTTAACAAAATTTCTGGTGTCTGTGTTATTTCTTTTCTGCATTATATTTTGTTATATAATAGAAATATCACAGGTTGTGCGTAGTTCAATCAACTAGAGAATCCAACCTTTGGTTGTTGATTATATTGATTGACACCTGAACATTGTTCTTTGGTACCGTTCAAGTTGTTTCATATAATAATCAGGCTCACGTATTTCTATCAGTTTGATTTGTTGATTACATTGTGAAACAGAGATACAACTCTTGGATATATTTCCATTGATTGAGTCTGACTGTCTAGTTGATTCTCTTGGAATTATATTGGAGTTTGTCCATACAGATTGCTAAGCGAAATATTGGGTGTGGTTGTTAGACCCCCGCTTTTTCAACTAGTATCAAAGCAGGAAAACACGTTTAAGACCTCATAAGTCTGTGTTCGTAGCGGTCTGACTATATGGACAAAACACAATAAACATACCACCAGTCTTCGATGGATCAAATTACTCATGGTGAAATTTTTTTATGTGTGCCTTTCTTCAAGCGCGTGATTTTCAAACATGGGATTATGTTGTTAATGGCTATGATCCTCTAATGGTTACAATAGACAGTGTATCTATTGATAAGGATATTGGTAAATATGAACCTAACGAGATTCTCGCCGCAAAGAAAAATTCTGATGGTTTAAATGTTATCATACATGCCATTACCCCAGATCTTCAGCATCATGTGACTACGTGCACTAATTCTAAAGATGCGTGGGATATCTTGGAAACTGTATTCGAAGGAAATTCCTTTGGGAAAGAAGATTGGATTCAAAACCTATGTTCTGATTGTGAAAACCTTTGTGGCTGATGAGGATTCATTTGATGAGTTTAATCACAAAGTGTCTGAAATTGTTAATGCATCTTTTGCATTGGGTAAAGACTATTCATGAAAAGGACATTGTGATAAAAATTATCAGGTCACTGCCAGTCAAATACGATTCTAAGAAGCATGCCATTGTTGAAGGAAATAACCTTAACATTCTTTCCAGAAACACCTTGGTTGGAAAGTTAAAGATCTTTGATCATGAGCATACATCCAAATCTGGAAAGGATATTGCTTACAAGGCACAAAAGAACACTAAATTACTTGATAAAATTATGAATGTCGGCATCTCTGACGATGATCCTTTTGAGACTGATTCATCAGATGAAGATCTTAACCAGTTAGTCTCTTTAATCATAAGACAGTTTAGAGATCTTCTGTTGAAGAGAAGTAAACGGTTCACCAAAGACAAACCTAAGTTATCAGTTAAACCTCATAATCATGTTCCTCCTAAAAACAAGGATATTGATGATACTAATGACGAGGATATGCCACAGTGCTTCAAGTGTAAAGGCTTTGGTCATTTTGCAAATGAGTGTCCAAATCGCAAAAAGTACACTGGAAACAAAGGTCTTGATGCAACTCTTGATGAAATTTCTGATCACTATGATTCTAATGAATACAGAAGTATTGCACTCTTCTGTGAAAATATTGATTTTGATAACTGTAGCAATACGTACATCAACCTCGATATTCTTCCGGGAGAAACATCAACCACTTTGGAGGATAAAATGGATTTCTCCTTGTCTACTAGAAATTTTTCTTCTAATATTTCAGATTTTACTGTGTGTCTAGCAGCCTGCACAACCATAATGTCTAAATCATCCTCTCTATTGACATGTTCTTATTGTATTCTCAAGGTTCATGAACTCTCTAATTGTTTCAAGTACAAACATAAGATATGATATGTCAATAAACTACAACGGAGAGAAAATCGATTAGCAAACAAGCTCAAATTTGTTCAGAAGTCAACTGAGGCATGTTCACTTATCTCCTCTCCAAAGAAGTTAGTTTCCAAAGATAAGTCTAGTCCACTAGAAAGAATACGTCTAAACAATCTGTGAAACAGGTTTCTAAGAATTCCATTCAAGAAGGTTAGCACAACTTAATTGTGCGGGTTATGTATCTTGTCTCATGTGCCTGGTTCAAAAGAGACAAGAGTTTGCACACTTTAGTCTTTAGTAAAAAGAAAAATTGTTTTTTTTTTGTTTTTCTTATTGAAGTCTTGCTTCACCGTTTTTGGAATTCTTTCATATCTAATTTGATATTGAAAGGAGTTTTACTCTGTTTAATCAATAAAAGAGGGTTAAAATCGACAACTCTACCTTTTTTAGGGTTGTGAGTTGTGCGTACGTGAATCCTTTTTAGTGTATAAAGGTTCTGTAACCCTACATTCCTTTTTCCTTATCTGAAAAACCTTTTATCACAAGACTGCTTGTTGAGTATGATTTGTGAATTCCTCTCACAATCTCATACTGGTATGGAGAATCCAAGCAATATGTCTTCTGATGGAAAAGTTATTAATATGATTGTTAAGCCATCAATCATGAAGGAAAAAGATAAATCTCTTGTACCTTCAACTTTGAAAAGAAAAAAGAGGAATGTGAGAAAACCAAGAGTTGTTCCGTTTAATCAACAGAAGTTCTCTAGCGTTCTTGAAGAGTTCAAGGAAACAAGAAAAGAGATTCAGGAAATAAAGGCTATTGTTTTTAGGACTCTAGATATTCAGAAGGCCCTGGTTTGGCATCAGTCTAAAAGGTTTGTTGGAATTAACTTTTTTCTTCATGAACCTTATGTTCCTATGGATCCTGACGACAAGGATTTCGGGGGCGATAAAGAATTTTTTAGAGGTCTTAATGTCTATGAAACTTCTTATGATAATTTATTCTTGTGTTTTAAGAAGAATAACTAGGGTTTGGAATATCCATTATTGTGAGTACACATAGCTATTTCCAACGACTTTCGTCTTGCAATGTTTTTAGATTTATTTATTTAAATTCTAAAGTTTATTTGGAAGATGATTTTGCAGTATTAATCTTTATGGTTTCATATATTGCAACTTGTTATGGGATATGTTTGTTTGCGTCCATGAACTATGATTGTCCCATATATGTCACAATTAAGTCTTTCATATGTCATTATGCAAATATTGATAAAAGATTGAATGAATTTTTGACAAACAAAAGTTAAGCCTATTATGTCATTATGCAAATATTGATGGAAGATAGGATGAACTTTTGTTTACAAAGATTAAGTCTATTATATGTCTCTATGCAAATAGTGATGAAAGATAGAATGAATCTTTGTTTATTTCGCAGTATTGGTCTTCCTTGATCCACATCTTTGTGTAAATAATGTGCGGCTCAGTAAGTTCTCTTATGTGAGCATTTCCGATTAAATTAATCATGGGTTCTCTTGTGGTTAATTTAATCGAGTATTTTGGATACAAATTCATGTTTCATGTGATTTGTTAATGTCCAAAGAAATCCTTCTTTTCTTGTGAAAGTAAGGTCGCTCTTGTTGTTTTTTCGGGAATGACATTATATGGGGGGGGGGGGGGGTTCTAAATTGAACTTGTGCTTAATTGCCAAATATTTGTGGGAAGTGCGGTTGTGTAATATTGTAGGAGTTATCTTGTATATTTATAAACTCCTTGATGAATGCATTTAGCTTCGGCTATATGATGGCATCTAAACAAGTTGATATGTTGTTCTCTTTTAGTCATGAAGTATCTCTATGGAAATTTCGTTAAGATCCCACTAATTTTCATACCTTTGCCAATTTTTATTGACAAAAATGGGGAGAATTGATGTGTAGTTCACACTACAAATACATATGTTTTACGGATCATTATGTACGGGGGAGTGGTTTTCATGTGAGATGAAGTATTGATTAAGGGGGAGTGATACATATCACCCTAGTATTGTTGTCAAAGTTGTGATACAATTGAACTTTGATGATGTGCAATAATTCTACAACATTGTATAACAATTGTTAGAGCATTGCTCGGTTAAACCCACAAAGCGTTGGTATGTCAAGTTTGTTTGTCATATTTTAGTAAATCAAAACTCATTTAAAGAGTCGCTTGATCATTTACTAGAGTCAACTTCGTATAGGTTAGATAGAAAGTTACTAGGATATGAGACTTAAAGTATTACGTGAAGACTTTGAAGAATATTAAAAAGTAAAGAACTATAACGACGACATCATCCTTCCTCTTGAGGTTAGTAATATTTGACTTGAATTGTTTCATTCTTAATGTATCTTTCAAGTCGTGCATATTGAAAACATAATTGCGAACCTGTGAATGATTATACTCTAGTTAGTCATAACATTAAGGAATTACAATACGAAGTATAATGTCTATCTTTTGAACTTCGTATATAAGACATCGACATAATAGTATGAATGCTATTGTGATTATGTATGGGTATGGGTGAAGATTTCGTCCTACGTAATAATTTTTTACATTTGTTTAAAGGAAGTACAATTCATAAACTTTTTATGAATCGAAAGGGAAATCGCTAGTCTTATTGGTATTGTTATTCATTGCAAATCTTTGGATTACCAATATGTGTGTTTAGTATAACCGCTCATAACTTGTTTATGTATCTTGGTAAAACTATTCACAATTCCTGACTTTTGTATTGGTATGACTTTTATTAGTGAAGCCGATCTTAAGTAATCACCTGAGATGGTATGATCGATATATTTTAATTGGTATGACCAAATCTAGACATTGGGGAACCGATCATAGTAAGAGGTGAAACCGATCACAAGTATGTGGAATCGATCCTTGTAAGAGGTACAACAAGTCTTAGGAATTGGTAACCGATCCTATGACTTGTGCAACCAATCACAAGTAAAATACCATAAATATGTGGTAACCTATCATAGTACCTAGTCAACCAATTATTGGAAAGCTAGTGTGAATGATCCTAGTACCCACATGGAGGTAGAACCGAAGCTTTGTGTTTTGGTAGAACCGTGAAACCCATTAATGGTGATTTGATAGAATAATCAATCACATATATAGTTCTTGGAAGTCTTATGAACCAATTCTAAACTTTTTTGGAAGTGTGGAAAATCATTTCCAAGATTGTAAATATGAAAAAGGATTTACAAAGTAAAGATGTCGACATACTTTGAACATGTGCAGTAATTCTTATCTTTTATTGTTTAAAGATATTCCTTAATAACTAAAGGAGAATCCCTGATCGAAATAAATAGAGAATCTTTTAATTAAGATATTTAGTTTTATATGCTTTTAATTTCCAGCAATTAAATGCATATCTTTAGTAAATAAAAATTGGCAATGTGCATTTACTAATTGGAGATTTTCTATTGAGATTTCGGTCAATATTTGGACAGAGCATTTCCAGGAATTATAAAAACCGATTTGGACTTTATTGCATATCTTTGAGAAGATTCGATTTTGGAAATTATTGGTGTCGAAACTTCCTTGGTCTATAAATACTGAAGTTTGCATTTCGAGCAAACTAATCCGTCTATTCGGAGAGGAAAGTACTCTAATTAGGCGAAATATCTTACGACCGCTTGTTTTAAATACTTCTTTGGGATTGAGAATCCCTACGAATATCGTTGGTGGGAAACTAGATAATTGCAATTTATTATTAGTTTTCGATTGATTTGATTGACTAGCGGTTGTTGAACTTTGATTGCACCTAGTTTGTTTATGCTTTAGAATCTTCTCTTTTGATATAATATTCACTTAAACTAGATCGAAGTATCGACGGGGATCTTTATAACTGTTTGTAAATCTAAAGACTTCTTGTGGTAATCCATTGTTAACAGACTCCGTTATGTGTGTGATTGATCACAAGAGATTCAAGTTGTTTGTATGCAAGTGTTTATTTTAAGATCTAAGAAGATTTCTTATTTGAGTTCATAATCTTTGGTGTGCACAAAACTTGATCGGCTGGAGGGATCCAACTATAATCGGTTTATATTTGTGATAACTTTGATTGATTAGTTGAGTTGATCGACATCAATATATTTCTTTGTGATTAAGAGTATTGATTGCATAGTCTAAACAATTACTTTGGTAGTTGTTGAAGAGATTGATCGAAGAACCCGACAAAGGAGTTTATTGGGATAAACGGAAGAGCCTTTTGTCAAACTCATATCACTTTGTTTGAAAAGAGTTGTTACCAAACAGATTTGTTGTTCCTTACTATTTGGAATACGAACCAAAGGAATTGTTCCAAGTCGTGATTTATTACAAGTTGGAGGCGCAGGGATACTGAGGGAACTAGGTGAACTATAGGTTTAGTTGCTTGGTATCAACTATACGAAGTTGGTTTAGATTTTGTATAGCGGCTTAATTATGAGAGTATTCAATTCTGGACAAGGTCCCGGAGTTTTTCTTATTTGCGGTTTTCTCGTTAACGAAATCTTGCTGTGTCTTTTACTTTTCTATTTTCGCAATTATAATTGTTTTATTATAATTAGAAGTAAAATACACAAACGTTAATTCCTAATTACTTGATAGAAATCCTATAGTGTTTGGTTAAGTCCGAACTTATTATCAAGTAATTTCATACTTCGTTGTTGTATTGTCTCGATCTTGCATCCATAGTCAATCACTCAATCTATCTTGTTGTCGTATTTTCTCGATCTCGTATCCATAGACGATCACACGAAGTGTGAACCGATTAGTTGTATTGTCTCAACTCAGTCCATAGACAATCACTTTCGGAGAAAGGACTTATAAGTGGAAAAGTTTTAGATTGAGGTATATTTGGGTACCCTTGTCTTTTTAACAATGATTGAGAGCAACTGTTTTCTCATTGTTATAGCTACAGATCTTCAACAACATTGATGCTGAGTTGAACATGTTTAGAATCACTGCAGTACTTGGAAGTGATAGGATCCGGAGATGCCTATATGTAAATAACCGCAATCGCACGGTGTCTGGCTAGTAGACAGAGGCAAGTACGGGTCATTCCCACGAAGAGCGGTGGAAATACTGTAATCAATATCTCAATTAAGAGTAACCAACAATAATGTTTTTGAATTTTTATATAATGAGAATGAAATAATAAAATTAATCTAATAAAATGAGACCAATGGAGAAGTCGGTAACCAGGGTTTATAGTATCCTCCACTATTTCTATTCGATTACTGAAATGAAACATAACTCATGAATATGTATTTATCATCTGTTCTATCGACATCACCTATTATATGTATTATACTCGCAAATATCACTGGGACACCCTAAGCATGACACATCAAAAGACTAAATCCAATCATGCACCATCAAATTGTATTAGTGAGAAAATTATACGAGACTAAATATAGGTTCACAAATAATATCTGGCTATTCTAAGCATACCCCATCAAAGGAATTTACCCAAGCATGAAATATCAGACAATGAGACAAATATATTTGTTATCATAACAATTAGGCACAAAGGTTTACAAAACCGGTGAAACAACAACTAGTTTTCAATAAATCGATAAACAATATTCAAAAATCAATCTACTCAAATCATAATGGTCTATTGCAATATCATTCAATTTAGAGTTGCCTAATACCCAAATTGGTTTCAATAATAAACCCTAGTCACAAAGAAATCTAGCAATACATCAAAATGGATTTCTCAAAACCCATAAAAATAATAATCAAGAGATAAGAAAGATGAACCAATAACAATCGTGCCGTCGCCACGATAAAATCAGTCTTTTTTCTTCTTCCCAGTTCACGGCGGCAACCCTCTTTTTGATTTTTTTTTTCTTCCACTCTGTGGCCGATCTTCCCCCTTTCTTCTGTTGTTTTATCTCGAAATATATCCAATGCTACGAAGTCCCTAACTGGACTATATAAGTATCTCCAAAATCCCATTCAACCACCGGCCATTAGGCATCCTTGCCAACTTCTATTTTCTGCCCGCCTACCTAGCACTCTCCTTCACCGACTGCAGCCATCTCATCTACCACCAGTCCCCATGGCTCAACCAATTGCAACTAACTCGATCAACAACCAACTCCTTCCCAGACACAAACGTCGGTTTTAGCCATTCCTCCATTTACACAAACAACAACAACTCCATCTCCTTCGAACTAACAGACCCTAAATGAGAATTCAGGCATCATATAATCTCAAACCATAGCACTCACTCCGGCCACTTTGCATTTGCACTACAGCACCACCATCGATTCAACAACTGCTGTCGCCTAACGCATCTTCAGTTCATTGACTAACTCCACCAGCACTATTTTCCATAATCAGTTCGCACAACCCATTTAATCTCATTTTCATGTGTAGTAAAGGGTAACACCAATCACTGTCGACGATAGATGGATTTATTTACCACAACCACCATTAACATCACCAACTCCTTGTCTCGTAAACCTCTTCTTGTAATGATCACCAGCAGCTTAATCTTCTCGTACAAATCCCAACACCATGGCAGTTAATTACCAGTTATTCAATACCCTTCAATCGATCGAAACCCATCTTCAGTTGTAGTCCGAGAATCTTCTTTCACTCGACTGAAATCAGCCAGCACCAATCTTCTGTGCAAATAAATCTCGACAACAACTCCAACTCCAAATAATCAATCGCAGCAACAAACACCAGCTGCATCGCTCGCTCGGGCTCGGGCGCGGGCGAGGGCGAGGGCGAGGGCGAGGGAGTGGGAGTGGGTGTGGGTGTATCCGACCCATCCTTTCTTTTTACTGAAATTTACCACACGCTTCTCCCACACATGTAAAGAATTTTATTCTTTGCCTTCTCGGTTTTGGATATCCGACAGCCTCGAGAAGCATCTTCTTTCACGCGTGTCACACGGTTTTCTTGACACCTGTACACACTGTTTTCCTCGAGAAGAATCTCGCAAATTTTGAATGCGTGTGCACTGTTTTTTTTAACGCGATTTTTACCTTACTTTTGCAACGTTCGAGATGCGTGAATCACGGACAGTCTCTGTCGTTCTTTGGATTCTCTTTCAATGTTCGAACTTTTTCTTGCTATAAATATGAGTTGTAAACTGATGAGTGCCAAATATTGCATATTCATACACCTTTTCATTGGCACTTAACTCATCTTTCGCGCTTCAAAGTCATATATTATCCCAAATTCGGCATTTTTACCATTTTCAAGAATAAATATTTGTATTAATTAATTTTGTGTTTTTAAGTACTAAATAAAGCTTGGAAGAATTGAGAAGACAAAAGAGAAGAAAGTTGGAAGCGTTGCAACCCGCTCGCGCATCAGTGGCAACTTGTTTACAAGTTCATGGGATTAAACAACCCATGATCCAAAACCCAAGACCCAAATCCATTTCCACCTCACCCCCATTGGATTCTTTCCAAAACATCCACCTCACCCCCATTCTCTCACTCAATCACTCCCAATTTGTTTCCCACAACCAAATATATTCCATCAATTAAGAAAACATGTTTTGTTGAGTGGATGAGTGCCAAAATTCGGATCCAAGTGCTTGAGGGAATTTTGTGTATAAATAGAGAGGGTTGTTGTGTTGAAAAACCATCCAAGAATAGCTTGTTCATGTTAGTTTATCAAATTTAAGTTTTGTTGTAATGTTCTTCATGTTCTAGTTTCATTTACTAGGGTTTAGATGAAGCCCTAATCTCATTGGTATGTATTCATATCTTGTATCTTATTCTTGAAAGTTTAGAATTGTTTAAAGATATAATTTAATCCAAGTTTTTCAACATCTTGCTCTCACAATGTATGCCATGTATCCATTGTAGTTAGAATATCTCTATGTTGATTATGCTACAACTCATGCTTAACCAAATATTGATCTTTAGATTAGTTGTGCTTAATTAGACAATTAATGCTTTGGAGAAATACTTTAGTTGTGATTAAATTATCCATTGGAGAAACACCTTAGTTATACGGTAGACTTGAATCTACTATAAGGACAAGAATAATATTACAAGTTGAATGCATATCATAGGTTATTGGTGGATTTGAATACCCTAGTATCCATATTATCATTGTTTACATATCTTGTTATTTGCATCTTTTACTTTTATTATTTCAATCACTTGAAAATCATATCGTCAGATCGACAAAATCAAACCCCTTTTGGTTACTCTCAATCAGATTTAGAATCAACTTCTACACTCTCCAAGTCTCTGTGGTTCGACCTGTGCTTGCCCTGTGTTGCTTGTCGACACTCGTGTGCACTTGCAGATACACAATAGTAGGTATCTTTCCGAGCCTACCAAGTTTTTGGCGCCGCTGCCGGGGATTTGGTAGAAGTGTAGTTCAAGTTTCTGTCTCCTGTCACTGTTCATAATTTGTCTCCTGGAACTGTAGCATTTTACTGTAGATAAACGCTGTACAAAAGTCGCTGTTACTGTAGCGTATTCAGGAACACCAAAAAAAAAAAAAAAAAAGCCCGCCCAGAACAGTCGCATAAAACTGTCACACTTCAACAACAGTTATTCACTGTGTCACTGTTAAATAACGACAGTTATTCTCTGTGTCGTTCTTAGTGTTCTTCAGAACGACAGTTCTGAAGCGTCTGTTCTTCGTGTTCTTCATCTGTGTACTGTTACTGTAGCAACAATAGTTCACTGTTACTGTAGCAACGATGGTTCACTGTTACTGTTGCTGTAGCAACGCAACTATTCACAGTCAATTTTACATTTTTTTTTTTTTTTTTTTTTTTTTTTGCTTTAAAACTTCGAAACCCTAACTACCTCTTTTGAGCTCAACAGGTGCCTGAGTAGCTGTTGTAAAGGCGAAGGAAAGGAAGCGGAAGAAGTTTTTATTTTAATAAAAAAAAAAAAAAAAAAAAAAGAGTTTATTTTATTTATTTTTAGTTTGTATTAGGATTCCTTTACTCTTGTAATTTTCTTTTTCTTTTGCACTTTATTTTGGACTTTGGACTTGGACATTCTATTTTTATTTTTTATTTTTAAACCCTACGTAAGGGTATTATTAAATATCAACTGTTTGCAGAGAAGGACGGTGATTACAATATCACCTCGGCCCCTCGGGTTCGTTCATGACATAGGAGTCGTGGCCCGAGTCGACAACAACGGTTCATCCCCCGTCTGGAACGGGAGGTAAGTTTGTCGAAACACTCGCGAATCCCTTGTTAGCGAGTTACTGTATTCCTTCGTTTGCATATATGTTGAGGAATTGAATACGGCGCTTTATTTTCCTAGTAAAGGGCAAGGACTGCCATACAAGATAAGGTTTGGATTTCATCACCGTTCTCTTCTTGCCCGCCTTAGGAAAACAATACCTAACGTGAACCTAAGCATTAAAATTTGAAATAAAACGAGACCTATAAGGTAACGAGCTTAGTAGGAGAGTCGTTCGAAAAATATTGGTTACTCTCTAAGCATACTTCGAAGTTCATGACGGTTTCTGTAAATTGAATGCGTGACTGCGCCGCCTTGGAATGCGGTGAGGCCTTGGGTATCAAAGCTCCTGCAGTTTCCCTCGCCTCTATTCAATTTACTTAAACTCGGATTGATTCCAGAGGAGTTTGCTCAGATTGTAACGAATTCCATTTCGAAGGATTAGAAGCTGGTCTAGAAAACAATCTAAGTGGAACCATCATGCTTTTTGTTTGCTAGAAATCGTAGGTTTTCTGTGGTAGAGTCACCTTGTTTGCGATTGCATAAAACTTCCTTCGTTTATGATTTTTCTTCTTTTATTTTGTTTTTCTAATGTATGCCCGAGGTAATTAGAGAACGGGCTTGAAAAAAAAAAAAAAAAAAATAATGAAAAAAAAAAAATATTGGTCCTGTTTTCAAGTGTACATCCCAATCTCTCGCAACAAGCCTAGTGCTAGTTAGAGATCATGTCGGATTCTGGTCTGCAGGTGGGGATGGAAACAAATCCATCAGAGAGCTTGCTTACGGGCATGCTTCACATTATCAAACTCCAACAGACCATGATGTCACTAGTTATAGGGATTATTATGGAAATTTTCACAGTCCTGAGCATCAATACATGAACCCTAGTAACTACTCACACATGTATCATCCACCACAGGGTGAAAATGAACATCTTTACAAAGGCCCAACTCTCACAATCATCACTTTTGGACCAGTTAGAAGCTAGAACTGCAGCTTTAGAAATGCAAATGCATGAATCTGTCGCATATAATTCTTCTAGGCAATCTGAAATCTATGCTTGTACCTTATGTGGAGGCTTAGGCCATCCTGCTGTGAATTGCTATATTTTGCATGATTTTAGGCAATCTAGAGAATATCATGAAAATCCAAAATATGAAATGCCAACAGATTACAAAGCTGATAGTCATTGGGACCATAATCAACCTTTCGAAGGTTGCAATCAGTATTTTATAGACCCTAATGACCCTGCACACATGTATCATCCACCACAGTGGGAAGTTCAACAATTTTGTACTTCTCAATATGTGGAGGAAAATATCAGACTCATCGAACAAAATAATGCTAGGAGTGTATTGCATGATAAACCATATAGCATTAATTATGAATTTCCTACTGTTGAAGACTCTCATTCCATTGAACAACTTAATGCATTATTAAAAATGAATTTGATTCATTTACAAAATGTAGGAAAGGAGGAATTTCAGGATGAAATATTTGTTTGTCCTAATAAAATAAAATGTGAAAATAGTATGCCTAGTCTTACTTGTGTAGCTGATATTGCATATGAACCTGTTTTAAATGAAGGGACTAGAAATACTACGATTTTAAATAAGGAAATGCATTTCTGTGATGATGATGATGTTATGTTAGAAGAATATGTTTTTACTGAAAATATTGTCGAACCTTTGAGTTCAGAGACATTAGGCTTCTCTGCCTCGACCTTAATGAATGATGTTTCTTCTAATGTTCCATATACATGTGATGTGGTTACTAATCTTGAGCCTGTGCAGTTATCCTGTGAAAGAGAGCATGCTACACAAATTGTTTGTGACTTAGAAAATGTTGAATCTTCTGTAGACACCAATGAAACTATGCATGGAAATAACTTTAATGTGTCAGATTCTCTGCCTAAGTCACAATGTGAAGTTTCTTGTGATATTCCTATGCATGAAACTGAAGTTCTAGGGGATGATTGTGAACTGGGGCTTATTGATTTGTTTTATGAGCATGAACATGATGTTGTACTTGTGTCTGACATAGGTAATTTTGAATCTCCTGTCGACACTAATGATCTTATGCATCAAAATATAATTGACGTGTCTGATTCTCTACCTAGGTCACAACATTGTGATGTCTCTTTGGATTTGTCTATGCATGAGAATAAAACTTTGGATGAGCATGATACTTATTTGGGTCTTGATGGATTGTTCTATGAATGTGAGCATGCTGCGACACTGGCAAATGATTTAGGAGTTATAGATGTGCCTAATAATGATGTGCCTACCTCCCTGCCCATGTCACAAACTGGTAATCTTGCACCCAACCTAGATTTGGTTTGTAAAGTTATTGTTAAACCTACTTTTCTAAGAGTACCTAATCTAGGATTGGAACTGTGTGCCTCTCAAGTCCTCTTGGACTATTTTTGCAGTTAAATATAATACCTTTGATGAGCCACAATTAGAGTTCACTCATGTCTCTCCATCCATCCCTGACAAAATCCACTTTGAACTAGATCTTGTGCATGGTGCACCCCTGAAATTGTTAGATTTTGTACCCAAAAATATATCTATTGAAAAATCTAGGTTTGGGGGTAACTCATTCACATATGCAGTCTCACTTGCATTGCTGTCCTGTTATAATTGTGTAAGGCTGTTGATGTTTCCGCACTACGTATTTTTGGGTTGATCCTCAACTTTTTAGATTGTTGGTACATGGTGAGTCATCATTGTATAATCTAGTAGGTAAAATTTTAAATCTTGTTGATATATTTGTGTGCTAACCAAACTTTTTGTCTTGCGCTCATATTATTTGCTTTCAAAGCATTCATTCAATTATGGTTAGCACCACCCTTTCTGCATCGGGTAATCTCTTTCCTTTAAATCTTCTCTACCTTGTTCTCTTGATATGTGTTCTTATCATCTTTTGAAACATTGAGGACAATGTTAGATTTAGGTTTGGGGGGTGTGTTTTGCATATAGAGTTTTTAGTCTTTTATTAAAAAAATCAAATTAGTCTTTTGTTAAAAAAAAAAATCAAAATTTTCTCGATGACCACCGTAGCGGGTCTTTTGTAGGATTTTTTTTTTAGTCTTTTGCATTTTATTTGTTGTTGTTTTTAGGATGACCAGCTGTGGAGCGGGTCTTTTGTATGTTTTTTTTTTCCTTTGTAGTCTTTTGCATTTTTGACACCTGTACACACTGTTTTCCTCGAGAAGAATCTCGCAAATTTTGAATGCGTGTGCACTGTTCTTTTAACGCGATTTTTACCTTACTTTTGCAACGTTCGAGATGCGTGAATCACGGACAGTCTGTCGTTCTTTGGATTCTCTTTCAATGTTCGAACTTTTTCTTGCTATAAATATGAGTTGTAAACTGATGAGTGCCAAATATTGCATATTCATACACCTTTTCATTGGCACTTAACTCATCTTTCGCGCTTCAAAGTCATATATTATCCCAAATTCGGCATTTTTACCATTTTCAAGAATAAATATTTGTATTAATTAATTTTGTGTTTTTAAGTACTAAATAAAGCTTGGAAGAATTGAGAAGACAAAAGAGAAGAAAGTTGGAAGCGTTGCAACCACCACAAGATCGGTGGCAACTTGTTTACAAGTTCATGGGATTAAACAACCCATGATCCAAAACCCAAGACCCAAATCCATTTCCACCTCACCCCCATTGGATTCTTTCCAAAACATCCACCTCACCCCATTGGATTCTTTCCAAAACATCCACCTCACCCCCATTGGATTCTTTCCAAAACATCCACCTCACCCCCATTCTCTCACTCAATCACTCCCAATTTGTTTCCCACAACCAAATATATTCCATCAATTAAGAAAACATGTTTTGTTGAGTGGATGAGTGCCAAAATTCGGATCCAAGTGCTTGAGGGAATTTTGTGTATAAATAGAGAGGGTTGTTGTGTTGAAAAACCATCCAAGAATAGCTTGTTCATGTTAGTTTATCAAATTTAAGTTTTGTTGTAATGTTCTTCATGTTCTAGTTTCATTTACTAGGTTTAGATGAAGCCCTAATCTCATTGGTATGTATTCATATCTTGTATCTTATTCTTGAAAGTTTAGAATTGTTTAAAGATATAATTTAATCCAAGTTTTTCAACATCTTGCTCTCACAATGTATGCCATGTATCCATTGTAGTTAGAATATCTCTATGTTGATTATGCTACAACTCATGCTTAACCAAATATTGATCTTTAGATTAGTTGTGCTTAATTAGACAATTAATGCTTTGGAGAAATACTTTAGTTGTGATTAAATTATCCATTGGAGAAACACCTTAGTTATACGGTAGACTTGAATCTACTATAAGGACAAGAATAATATTACAAGTTGAATGCATATCATAGGTTATTGGTGGATTTGAATACCTTGTATCCATATTATCATTGTTTACATATCTTGTTATTTGCATCTTTTACTTTTATTATTTCAATCACTTGAAAATCATATCGTCAGATCGACAAAATCAAACCCTTTTGGTTACTCTCTAATCGATTTAGAATCAACTTCTACACTCTCCAAGTCTCTGTGGTTCGACCTGTGCTTGCCCTGTGTTGCTTGTCGACACTGTGCACTTGCAGTATACACAATAGTAGGTATCTTTCCGAGCCTACCATAAACTTCATTTGTAAACCATACCTTTCAGAACTCTTATCTTCTGAAATTCTTCTTCTACTCTTATGCTTTCAGAAACAATTTTATAAGTTTACAGAAACATAAAATCAAGTTCTTATCTAAAACAAGTTGTAGTTTAAAGAAACATAATTTTGTATAACTACTTCTTTGTTTACAGAAATTTTGTTTACTTAATATTAGTTCACAGAAACTTTGTTTACAGAAACATAAATTAGTTTTTACATTTCTCTGAAACTGGTTGTTGTTTCGTTTTATGTTTTTGTTTTTCATTTTTGTCGCCAAGTTCTAAGGGTTCTCTCTCGTGTAGGCTACACATAGAGGAGAACTAACAAGTTAGTTGTATCCTGGAGGTAATTTGTTAATTGCTATAGCATCTCGAGGAGTAGCAGGCAATATTACCTATAGCTCAACGTATCTCATACGTGCCTCTACTAAGTTTTTGATACTATTATCATGCATCTCCTGATAACAATAACACAAAGAAGTGAGTGTTAAGTACTTTTTCTCATGTTTTTTGAGTTGTTTGTTACTATTATCAGTGTAATCTAAGTATTATTTCTCAGTTGCATACGCTTATTGTAATTTAGTTCCAACAATCTAAAGGTAATATTTGCCTTATTGTAATATTGTAAGATTGTGATATTGTAATTGTTGTAAGAACATGGGAAAAAATACCGTAGAAAGACCACCAAAGTTCAGTGGTAAGGACTTTAAGAGATGGCAGTCTAAAATGTTATTCTTCCTAAACGACCAAAGGTTAGATGAACTTGCTTTAAATAGACCCTCCAGAAGACTTCATCACCGTGGTAATGAAGATAAACTGGAAAGGTGGAATATGAAGAATTACTCGTGCAAGAATCATATTCTTAACTGTCTTGATGACTCTTTGTACGACTTCTATAATGCAAAAGAAAATTTTAATGCTTTTGAATTATGGGAAGCTCTTGAAGAAAAATATCATGCTGAAGCTGCTGGTAGTAAGAAGTTCTTGATGGCTAAGTTCTTGGAATACAACATGACTGACGAAAAGCCCGTGGTAGAACAACATCGTCGAACTTCAACTCCTCATCAGCGAGATTCTTGCTGAAGGCATGACTTTTGATGAATCTCTACAAGTATCGGCTGTGATTGAAAAGCTTCCACCCTCATGGAGCGAATACAAGAGGAGGCTGCGACACAAGACTCGTGAAATCACCATGGTGGAGCTTGGCAAAAATATCCAGGTTGAGGAGCTCATGTGCAGTAAGGACAAGAGCATGATGCTGAGAAAAAACATGTCCAACAAAGCACATGTTCTGGATGATAAAGTTGCGTCCTGGAGAATCCAGCAAAATGGGTAATAGACGTAACAGACGTCGAAAACCCAGAGGTAACAATTTTAAGCCTAGGGGTGGTGTCACTAAGCACACCATAAAAGGCGACTGTTTTAATTGTGGTAAACCTGTACATATGGCTAAAGACTGTAAGGCCCCTAAAAAGAACAAATATGATCCAAAACAGAAAAATAAGGCAAACATAGTAGATGATTCTGGATATTTCACTGGCATGGTGTCTGAAGTCGACCTTGTCTCTAGTGTGACTAATGTGAGAGACTGGTGGCTTGATTCTGGAGCCACCAAGCATGTCTGTAAATTCAGAAATGCTTTCTCCTCATATGTCATAGTAGGAGATGATGAGAAATTGTTCATGGGAAATTCTTCCACCGCGAAAGTGGTGGGGAAAGGCAAGGTCGAATCAAAGCTAACTTCGGAAAAACTCTCGCATTGAATGATGTATTTTACGTCCCAGACATATGCAAAAACCTTATCTCAGAAACCATCTTACTAGGAAAAGGTTTTAAGATTGTTGCTGAATCTAATACTGTTGTTATTTCTAAGCATGGTGAATTCGTAGGAAAAGGTTATGTTACCGATAACATGATTAAGCTTAGTGTATCTGATTTGAAATTGAATGTTAATGCATCTTCTTCTGCTTATGTTTGTGACTCTTCACATGTTTGGCATGATATACTTGGACATGTTAATCTCAAATCTCTAGAAAGACTTGCTAATTTAGGTTGCATACCAAAAATAAACTTTGATAAAAATCAAAGATGTGAAATCTGTGTTGAATCAAAATATACAAGAAAACCGTTTAATAAAAGGATTGAACGTAAAACAGTTCCTTTGGAACTAATACACTCGGATTTAGGAGATTTGAAATCAACACCAACAAGAGGTGGTAAAAAATGGTACATCACTTTTATATATGATTACTCACGCTATTGTCAGGTTCATCTTCTCATAAGTAAAGATGAAGCCTTAGAGGCCTTCAAATTTTATAAAATTGAAGTAGAAAACCAAAAAGGAGTTAAAATTAAAACTCTTAGGTCAGACCGTGGCGGTGAGTATGTGATACCCATAGGTGAGTTTTGTAAACATAATGGAATCATTCATGAAACAACTGCACCATATTCACCAGAATCGAATGGTGTAGCTGAAAGAAAAAATAGAACACTCATAGATATGGTAAATGCTATGTTGACAAGTTCAGGGTTACTTCGAACTTGTGGGGGGAAGCTATCCTCTCTACTTGTTATATTTGGAACCGAGTTCCATTTAAAAAATCTGATAAAACTCCTTATGAATTGTGGAATGGTAAACAACCTTCCTATGCATACTTTAAAGTGTGGGGGTGTTTGGCCAAGGTGGCCATTCCTCTTCCCAAGAAAACTAAAATAGGACCTAAAACAGTCGATTGTGTTTTCTTAGGGTATCCTGAGCATACAATTGCATACAAAAGTTCATGGTCATCGCCTCCGACCATAATAACATTGGTCGAACACCATATTGGAATCTAGAGATGCTTTGTTTTATGAACACATATTTCCTTTTGCGGTCTGGACCTCGGAAAAGGGTCCATGATGACCTCCAGGATGTTCCATCAACTAGTCAAACTCCAACTTTGGAGTATGAGACTGAACCAAGAAGAAGTAAGAGGGTTAGAACTGAAACAAGTTTTGGACCAGATTTTTTGACTCTTACGGTAGAGTCTGAACCCCAAACCTACAAGGAAGCTATGACTTCTCCAGAAGCTCATTTCTGGGAAGAAGCTTCATTAAATGAATGGGAGTCCATTCAGTAAAACGAAACTTGGGATCTTGTAGACTTGCCTCCTGGAAGTAAATCCATAGGTTGCAAATGGGTGTTCAAAAGGAAACTTAGAACAGATGGAACTATAGATAAATATAAAGCTAGGTTGGTAGCTAAAGGCTATAGACAAAAGGAAGGATTAGATTTCTTTGATACCTATTCACCTGTCACTAGAATCACTTCTATTAGGATGTTGATTGCTATTGATTCAATTTATGATTTGCATATACATCAGATGGATGTTAAAACTGCATTTCTATATGGTGAATTGAATGAAGAAATTTATGTGGACCAACCTGAAGGCTTTATTGTAAAAGGTTGTGAAAAAAAAAGTATGCAATTTGAACAAATCTCTATACGGTTTGAAACAAGCACCTAAACAGTGGCATGAAAAATTTGATCATGTTATGATAACTAATGGTTTCAAGGTTAATGAATCTGATAAATGTGTTTACTGAAAATCATGGATGATTCTTATGTTATTGTGTGCCTATATGTTGATGATATGCTCATATTAGGAAATAACCTTGATATTATTAATACCATTAAAAGCATGCTTAGAGATAATTTTGACATGAAAGACTTAGGCCCTACTGATGTAATCTTAGGGATGAAAATCAGAAAGACGTCTGATGGATATAGTCTTAGTCAATCTCATTATGTTGAAACCGTACTAAAGAGATTTAATTATGAAAATGCTAAACCTGCTTCTACTCCATTTGATCCCACTTGTAAGTTGAAACATAACAAGGCTAAAGGAATTGATCAACTTGAGTATTCTCGCATTATTGGTAGTCTTATGTATCTGATGAACTGTACAAGACCTGATATTCCTTACTCGTGAGTAGATTAAGCGGTATACTTGCAACCCAGGGCGGATCACTGGAATGCTCTCTTCGAGTTTTACATTACCCGAGAGGGACCTCAAACTATTGCTTAAGTTTTGGGAAGTATCCTGTCAAAACTCTAAGGGTATTGTGATGCCAATTGGATATCGACTCAAGAGTGCAAGTCTACTAGTGGGTACATATTCTTACTTGGAGGTGCGTGTGTCTCATGGAAGTCTACCAAACAGACATGTATAGCTAAATCCACTATGGAGTCTGAATTTATAGCCTTGGAAAAAGCTAGAGAGGAAGCTGAATGGATACGATGTTTCCTGGGAGGAATTCCACTCTGGCCCAAGCCTGTGTCTTCAATCGCAATCCACCGTGACAAGAAATCTTCTCTTGGTTGCGCAAAGAACAATGTATACAACGGGAAGTCTATACATATACGAAGAAGACACAAGACGGTGAAACAACTACTCTCTCTACGGTATTATCTCGATAGACTTTGTAAAATCCAAAGATAATCTTGCAGATCCTTTGACGAAAGGCTTAACCAGAGAGGAAGTTAAATTTACATCGAGGGGGATGGGACTTAAGCTCATTGAATAAATCACCATGAAGGATACTCAACCTTGTGATTGGATTTCCAAGATCAAGGTTCAATGAGACAACTAATTTATGGTGATATTGGGAAAGCACTATCTTTGTCCCTCCCTATGGTGTAACTGTGCGATAGTGCTGCCTGCAGAAATAAAGGATGATCTTTTGCGATCTTAATGGGTACCATGGCTTTGATTAAAGCGGGGTGTGGCAGGACACTCTTTATGGACTCACCTTTGTGGATGTTGGAAGTGGGGCCGCTTCCTATGAGAATTTGAGCTGATTCTCTAGAGACATTCATTAAGTCCGGGATTTTAGCCCACGGCAAAAATGGGCACAACCGCAAGAGCTTGGCGGCTGTTTTCATCGGTTGAGGCATCAAGTGTGTCTGTTATTTCTGAATTGCATTCATTGTTGGCGGTTCAAGACATTGCGTTCACCGTATCAACAAGCAGTTCAGGTAACCTCTCACTAAGTTAAGGTTCAATCTTTGGGACACCTTAGCCTATATTGTTGCCTTATGTTTTCTCGTGTTTTATCGACATGTTTTATTATTCATGTGTGGGATTGTTAGAAAAAACAATGTTTTGTTTTAATCAAAAAATGCATGGACCATGTTTTGATCCCAAGACCTATTGCTCCCTAGATGTTTTTTCATGTGAATGAATAAAACATTAGTCCCATATAGACTAAAACACTTAGAGTTTTAGACTTAAATACCATTAGTTTAGCCTTAAGGGCATGGCACTTTGGGTCTTTAGACCTTTGTGTATGGGGAAATCCCTAGACTATGGCAAGGTTGCCATTCCCTTATTGCATTTCTTATTGCCTTTCCCGTTCGCGCGGTGCTTCGCACAGAAGCACGCGGGCGCGGGAGGGGGAGTGGGTGTGGGTGTATCCGACCCATCCTTTCTTTTTACTGAAATTTACCACACGCTTCTCCCACACATGTAAAGAATTTTATTCTTTGCCTTCTCGGTTTTGGATATCCGACAACCTCGAGAAGCATCTTCTTTCACGCGTGTCACACGGTTTTCTTGACACCTGTACACACTGTTTTCCTCGAGAAGAATCTCGCAAATTTTGAATGCGTGTGCACTGTTCTTTTAACGCGATTTTTACCTTACTTTTGCAACGTTCGAGATGCGTGAATCACGGACAGTCTGTCGTTCTTTGGATTCTCTTTCAACGTTCGAACTTTTTCTTGCTATAAATACGAGTTGTAAACTTCATTTGTAAACCATACCTTTCAGAACTCTTATCTTCTCAAATTCTTCTTCTACTCTTATGCTTTCGAAACAATTTTATAAGTTTACGAAACATAAAATCAAGTTCTTATCTAAAACAAGTTGTAGTTTACGTAAAACATAATTTTGTATAACTACTTCTTTGTTTACGTAAATTTTGTTTACTTAATATTAGTTCACAGAAACTTTGTTTACGAAACATAAATTAGTTTTTACATTTCTCTGTTCGGTTGTTGTTTCGTTTTATGTTTTTGTTTTTCATTTTTGTTGCCAAGTTCTAAGGGTTCTCTCTGTATGCTACACATAGAGGAGAACTAACGATAGTTGTATCCTGGAGGTAATTTGTTAATTGCTATAGCATCTCGAGGAGTAGCAGGCAATATTACCTTTAGCTCAGCGTATCTCATACGTGCCTCTACTAAGTTTTTGATACTATTATCAGTGCATCTCCGGTATAACAATAACACAGCAGTGAGTGTTAAGTATTTTTTCTCATGTTTTTTGAGTTGTTTGTAACTATTATCAGTGTAATCTAAGTATTATTTCTCAGTTGCATACGCTTATTGGAATTTAGTTCCAACATTTATTTCATTGCAATATTTATCAAGCATCAGGCTCGCATCCGTTGAGCAGCAATCCACCAGTTCTCGGCAAAAGACCACCCACGACAACAGCCATTCAATTCCATTGTTTGTTGATGTAGAATCATGTCAAACCCATTCCTTTGGTTCTCCATTTGCATCTCGATGACTGCCCATACAACCACCGTTCCAGTTCCATGGAGAATCTTCATTAATGTGCATGCATTTAGCTTTACAGTCCTAATTTAATCCAGACCCGGTTCACAGTAAACACCCATCTCAAACCACGGCCCCATAGTATGCCCTTTACTTCATTATCGAACTAAGGTCTCCTTTTGGTGCAGCCAAAAGTAGCTTTGGTTGTTGTAGTCGCAAACGCCATTTATTTTCTTGTTTAGCCAGTTTCTCTTACAATGATCGGACTTTTGATAAGCACGTAAGTGCTATATTTTATACTCATATTTATATTAGATAGGACTCAATATTTTGGCTAATAACACTATTTTAATGTTTTTGTAGAAAGTACAAATGAATTCGATCATCATGCAAATAAATGTCCAAGTTGCAGCTTAATTGACGTTTGAGACTACAATAACCAAAGATGCTTCTCACTAGCATCAAAAGGGAACTTCTCAATTAACTGTGACTGCCAAGTAAACAAAGCCGGTTGCCGCACCAATTACCATTTCATATCCAGAAACCAAACGTGGGACTAAGGAGTTGTTGCTTTGTACAAGCAAGCACGTGAAAGTCCACTACACGCGAGATGCTGAAGTTCTGAGCACATTTGTGCACTTCTTGACAAAAGGGAGTTCATACTTTTAGGGCATACACTAAATTTGTCTAAGCCTTTTCTTCTTATCATTTGAATTTTAACCAAGAGCATAAAGTAAAATATTATTTCCATACTGAAGTTAGGGTCTGTGTATTATTTGAGTTGTCGATGGAATTGATCAAGAATGGAGCTGCTGGCATTGATGGATGAACAACAAGGGAGCAGTTATTGTGTGGCCGAGACTGACAAGGTTTACAAGTCAGGTTGGTGTTGTTCGGAGTTCAGAATGTGTGGGTTTTGGACGAGAATGGAGGAAGCTCGGATGTGAATCCAAGATAAATGACGTGAAGGAGAAGAAGATGGGTATGGCTGAGTAAAAAACGTAATCAGATGATCGTTGTCTTGTGCCGAGAATAGGATGCAGTTGCAGTTGCGATCGGAAGTGAAAGGTCGGAGCGGTAGTTAAATTCTGGAGCAGCAGTTTTTGTTCTTAGCCAAAGAAATGATCTTGAGACGATGGGAATGAATAATAAATTGCAGACGTGAAGTGGAGGTGTTGTTGAGTTCGAGCAGCGAATTGACTGAGCTGGTGATGTGGGATTCAAGGCATCGATTGTGATGGGGCAAGAAAGAGTTGTTGATGTTGCTTCCATGGCAGCCAGACCAGAAGCTAGTGTCGTGGCTGGAATACTAGGGAGAAAACAAGGAAGACGCTGACAAGGCAAGGAGTTGGACGTGCAGTCCTGTCTGCAGATGGAAATGGAGATGGTGCCAAGACGGAGAAGTCGTTGGTGCTGGTTTGTAGTCCACAGAGCAAGGACTGAAACTGGGGCTTGGCTGAAGTCCCGAGGCATCAGACTTTGGCAGTGGAGATTATTGATACCGAGAAGTGTGGTCGTGACAAGGAGCTGGCTTTTGATGGGAACGAAGCATGAGAACAAAAGGGTTTGTCTGGCGATGAAGTTTCAGATAGGAGATGCAAACCATGAATGGATGTATTAATGATACACACGCCAGCTGAATGGGTTGTATCCGCAGTCGTGGTTGATTGTTTTGCGCTGAAGAAAGAAGATGTTGGTGACAGCAAGAGCAAATGGTATGGGTTTTGTTTGCTGGGAGTTTGGCAGTAAATGGCAGCTAACGGAGAAGATACATATGCTGAGAGGTTATGGGTGATTTGGAGTTGGTATTGGACCAGAACTGACTGGGCTTTGGTGGTTATTATAATCCAACAGAAGAGAGGATTTGTGTGTTTGGTATTTCGAAGCCCTGGCTGGAAGCAACAACGATATATACACATCAACAGAGACTTGTGAAGGGGTCGGCCACAAAGCCGCAACTGGGAAGAAGAAGACGGAGGCGCAGCTGCAGAGCTTTGTTTTAGGGTTTGAAGTTTCGGTTATACATTTTCATTTTGATTAGCTATTGATTTTATATATGTTTATGGCTTTTGAGAAAGCCACGCCTTGCTAGTTTTGTCGTAACTAGGGTTTATTGGATGAAACCACTTTGGGTATTAGGCTATTTTTCATTTAATCGAACTATGAGGTAATAGACCATAATGATTTGAATAAATTAACTCCGTGATTTTATATATTGATTTAATGATGAAAATAGTTGTTGCTTTGACGGTTCTGTACAATACAGTAACCTATGTGCTTCATTTATAGGATTGCAAATATATTTGTCTAATTATTTGATATCCCATGCTTGGGTTAAATCCTTTGATGTGTTATGCTTAGAATAGCCAGGTATTATTGGTGAATCTAAATTTAGTTTCGTATGATTTTCTCGCTAACGCAATTTGATGGTGCATACTTGGGTTTAGTCTTTTGATGTGTCATGCTTTGGGTGTCCCAGTGATATTTGCGACTCTAATACTTATAATAGGCGATGTCAATAGAACGAAAGGTAAATAATTATTCATGAGTTATGTTTAATTTCAGTAATTGAACAGAAATAGTGGTGGATACGATAAAACTCTTGTTACACTTTTTCCCATTGATTTCATTTTATTAGTTTAATTTTATTATTTCATTCTCATCATAAAAATTCAAAAATATTATTGTTGGTTACTCTTAATTGAGATATTGATTACAGTATTTCCACCGCTCTTCGAGGGAACAACCCGTACTTGCCTCTGTCTACTAGTTAGACACCGTGCGATTGCGGTTTATATAAATAGGTATCTCCGGATCCTATCAACTTTCTCGTACTTTCTATAAAAGCACTAAAATAGACGGGTTAGCCAAAATATCGAGTCCTAGCTTATATAAATATGGGTATAAAATGTAGCATATATGTGCTTATCAGGAAGTGACGAAGATTTCGAGTAATGTTAAAGAACCAAGGAAATCAAGCATTTGGATTGAGAGCTACAAAGTTTATTTATTTTGTATTCCATATGTACTGATAGTTTTGTCACTAAAATTGACAAAGGGGGAGATTGTTAGAGCACTGCTCGGTCGAACTCGCAAGCGTTGCTATCTCAAGCTTGTTGTCAAGTTTAGTTGCCAAAACTATAAGTCTTGATTTTTAGTCTACTTATAGCTAAGTCTTGGATTAGGATAGAAAGTGTAGTTGAGCATTAGACTTCACGGCGTTTATCGATTGAAGACGAAGAACTACTAAAGGGATCTTGTCGAACTTCATCAACAAAATTTATGTGGAGACTTGAACTCATATATCACTCAAAAGTCTATCTACTCTATCTCCTATTTGAGACAAAATTCGTATAGTTATATAGACTTCGATTATACACATTTGATATTCCGATCTGAGTTAACTCGCTTACATATTTCTTGAAATATGTGTTGGTAAGCTTTCGCTTTAACCAAGTTCATCTTATATTCTTGACGAAAGTCAAAATATGATCATGTGAAAATCGCCTAGTAACATCTTACATGATTTGTGTGAGACAATCATTTGATGTAGACTCGGAATGTTTCGTATTGATCATTCGATCACTTGAAAATTTCTTTGAAGCTAATAGTTTGTGTGAGACAGCTATTCCAGTCTTCCAAGAATGTTTCAATGGTTGAAACAAGAGTTTAAAACAATTGGATTTAAGCATAGTATGGGTACTTGCATATATGTAATCCATGTCCGGGAACCATGGTATGCATACCCGTATGCGTACTGGTTGGTTTGTGATGTCTGAGAACCTGGTATGCAAACTAGTACGCGCACTGGCATAATGTTCAGGTCCGGGATTTTCTGCTAGGTTTGGATGGTATGTGTAACAGTTCGTGTACTGGAAAAATCCAAACTTGGTCCGGCTACTTAGGTACGTATACCCGTAGGCATACCTAAGTAGATGATGTTCTAAAATCGGTTTGTTCATGAACTAATACATTTATATAATAAGGAATGAAATCTTTTGCAAACCGTGGCTATAATGTTCATGACTTGATTTGAGCGAATCAAAATCGATTTTGCTTCAATTATGTCTTGTATATTTTTATGAGAATATAAACAATTGAACAACTATAAAACTAGTTTCATTTGAGTCATTGGAACTTGTTATGGTTAAGATGAATAAGGTTGATCTGAAATTGTTCATATGGATAACTTCGGTTAACTATTGTTGAGTCAACAAGGTGTACATGTTTAGGTACGGTTACTCATATCTAAACGAAGGTATATTTCATTTGTGTCTAACATGCTAAGTTCCATCTAACGGTTGAAAGATATTATCTTGAGTCTAATCAGGTTTTCATCTAACGGTGAATATTGAATGCTTTGTTACCAAGGTAACTATGATTGCAAACCCTGATTTGAAGACTATATAAAGGAGAACTCTAGCAACTGGGAAACCTAATCTCCATATCTCCTATGTGATACTAGTTGCGACTAGAGTCGATTCTCCTTTAACCTTAGGTTTTTCACGAAACCCTGTAGACTTAAAGACTTCATTGGGATTGTCAAGCCTGACCCAACTATTTTCTCTATAGTTGTGTGATCTGATCCTGTTGTTTCTATCATGATTAAGTAGTATCTTCTCTAAGATTTTCTCGAGATTCAATCTCCGATAGGCAAGATAAAAAGTAGTCACAAACATCTTCGTCTCATCGTTTGTGATACCACAATATCTTGTATTGATACCATACAATTAAGATTATTGTGAGGTGATTGATATTACTAGGCCGTTCTTCGGGAATATAAGTCCGGTATATCAATTGGTTTCTATTCACCTTGATTTATCAAAAGACAAAACAAAACTCATAGGTTTATCTGTGGGAGACAGATTTATCTATACAATAGACTTATCCAATGTGAGACAGATTTGTTTATCAAGTCCTCGACTTTGGGTCGTAGCAACTCTTAGTTATGGGTGAGATCAGCTAAGGGAATCAAGTGTGTAGAGTCCTGTTGGGATTCAGAGACGTAAGGAGTGCAACTGTACCTTGATCAGTGTGAGATTGATTAGGGCTCAACTACATTCCAGTCCAAAGTTAACTTGGAGTAGGCTAGTGTGTGTAGCGTCTTAATACAGTGTGGTGTTCAAATCTGAACTAGGTCCCATGGTTTTTCTGCATTTGCGGTTTCCTCGTTAACAAATTTTTTGGTGTCTGTGTTATTTCTTTTCTGCATTATATTTTGTTATATAATAGAAATATCACATGTTGTGCGTAGTTCAATCAATTAGAGAATCCAACCTTTGGTTGTTGATTATATTGATTGACACTTGAACATTGGTCTTTGGTACCATTCAAGTTGTTTCACATAATAATCAAGCGACCCATCTATAGTTGTATCCTAACTAACACCGATATTGTTTCCACTTACCCACTGTGGTTATCCAGCATTGTGGGATTTTTACGGCACTACTTCGGTTATTCAAAAACAGTTTTCCGAGAGGTCACCCACGACAGGTGACCCGTCGTCGGCTCTGATACCATTTGTAATAACTCGATTATTTACCGATGTCGTCCTCACTTAACTTCTGCGAATATCCGGCAGTGTGGGATTTTTAACGGGAATCTCTGCGGTAATCCAACAACAACTTCCCGAAAGGTCACCTATCCCTAAATTGATCCCACCCGAGCACGCTTAACTGAAGAGTTTTCTGCCAACTTTTGCTGAAAAAGCATCGGTGTTAAAGAAGGAGAAAGCATCACCTATATTCCAATCGACGAGCCCTACCTGCCAAATCTGGGTATTACAATACCACCACCTAAAATTAGGGTCGTCCTCGGTTTCGTAATCTATTCAATCCTAGATCTCCGACTTTTCCATCCCCTTTATGAGACCAATACCTAGAGTAGTCCTCCCAGCGTACTCTATCACCTTCGGCAGGTGACCCGTCATCGACTCTGAAACTATTTGTAATGACCCGACCCTCCACCGATATTGTCTCCACTTAGCCACTGGAGTTATCCTACAGTGTAGGGTTTTTAACGAGCATCGTTGTGGTCATCCCGCAGAAACTTCCCGGGAGTCACCCATCCCTGGATTGCTCCATCCCGATCACGCTTAACTTGGTCGTACACCTCTCTAGTTATTCCACTTGTTTTATCAATCCCTGCAACTCTTGTTGGCCCTAAATATTCCCTTCTAGATCTTTATGTATATCATGCAAGCTTTGTTTACTCAGAGTTATTTTTTATTCGCTTGTTGCTTTCCTTTGTTAGGAGTCTCTTTAATCCTTGATCAGGTTTCTAACTACAGCTTGCGCTGACAGTACTTCTTCGTTGTCATCTCTCATTATGGTCGCCAACTATTTTAGGGGTAAAATAGTTAAAGTAAGAGATGTACAAGTTTTAGCAAGTACTAACTACACCTTTTCCTATAATGGTAATAAAAAGAAGTTTCATTTCCTTTTATAGACTTTTCTTTCTTGCCTCATTGTGACAAATATGATCTCAAATTTCTTATTTATTAAACTGCCATTTCCATATATATTGGCCTCAACTTCTTCCTCAATTCCTCTTTTGCCCTTTCTTCTTATGAACATGCACCAAGGGCTTTGGTTTAGTCCCCAATAATCGAATGGGCTTGGGGCTTGAATCGAGGTAATATTCCTTATTAACTTGGCATTTTTAGGGGCGAATTTTTTTATTCCCATCCAGTGAAGATGGCTACGGGGTGTCTTAAAAATAAAAGTTGTATATATTGTCCTTAATCTTTATGCTAAACATATATCCTTTATTTTCATAATCATAACATTCCTCTTCTCCTTTATTATTCTACCGATCGAAGAAAAAAAAATTCATTGTTTTAATTTTAATTGAAACTAAATATTGTCAATCAAACAAATTTTAGGATTAATTGTTTAAAACTAAAACCCAAAATTCATTAACCTTAAAGTTGAAACTTGGAACATCAAAAAAAAAAATCGAGTTAAATAAACAAAACAGTGATCCAAAATTAGGATTTGATTGCTTGAAATCAAAAAGTTGATGGGAATTTTTTTTAGGATTTACAGTTGCAGAAACATAGTCGGTAGGTATAAAGTTGATTTTTTCCACCGATTATGGTTGTTGTTCTTAAGAAATGAAGAATATCAAACATAATCTATGGGTAAACTAGATTGTTAAAATTTAACCATAATCGGTAGATATCATCCACATCTGTCTACTGATTGTAAAAGTAGAGAAATTCAAATTTTCATTTGTTTTGAAAAAATTGAATTAGGGGCTACTATCACAATCGGTAGATAATGAACATCATTAAACTACTGATTGTGAAAGAAAGAAATTAGAATTTTTATTACTTTTGAAAAAATAAGAAATTGGGGCGACTATCACAATCGGTAGATAATGAACATCTCACGAGACTACCAGTTGTACAATAGGTAGATAATAATCATTACTAAACTATCGATTGTGAAAGTAGAGAAACTCGAAATTTCATTACTTTTGAAAACATAAGAATTTGGGGCGACTATCACAATCGGTAGATAATGAACATCACAAGACTACTTATTGTACAATCGGTAGATAATGAACATCATTAAACTACCGATTGTGAATGTAGACAAATTACAATTTTCATTACTTTTGAAAAAAGAAAAGAAATTGGGGTGATCATCACAATCGGTAGATAATGAACATCACGTACAATCGGTAGATAATAAAAATCACTAAACTACCGATTGTGAAAGTAGAGAAACTCAAAATTTCATTAGTTTTGAAGAAAAAAATAGAATTTGGGGCGACTATCATAAGCAGTAGATAATCAATATCACGGTCTACTGATTGTGCTTCTCTATTTGAACAAAAGGGTATAATCGGTAGATAAAGTACTCCATTATCTACCGTTTTGGGATGTTAACGGCGTTGAATGCATTTTTTGAACCTTTTTCTCCATACTCATAAAAAAAATTGAATTAAGATAAACCTAGTTTTTTCCCACTCCCACTCCTGCTTCTTTTTCTTTTTCTTATGAATCTAATCTAAAATCTAAAATCTTAATAACTTAAATGATTTCATAACACTAACTATATTAACTTCGATTGTAAGCTTAATTACCAATTGTTAAATGTGGATTCACCATTATGAAAAACGGGAGATAAGGAGTGGGTTCATTTTAGGTTTGGATGACCCTATTTTATTTTATTTTATTATTAGTTGCCCCTAATTCCTTTCAAGACGCCCCTAAAAATGCCAGGCTTATTAAGGGTTATCAATTTTCAATGTTTCCTTTACTCCCCGTCAAATTAAATACTAATAAAAAAACTCATCGACTTTTTTTAATTAATAATATTTTTAGTTTTGTCTGATATAATATTAGGAATTTATATACTAGTTTTTCAATTAAGCAACTAATATCAATATATAATATTAGAAATTTATATACTAGTACTTTATTTTTAATTTTTTAAAACCAAAACTTTATTAATAAAATAAGAATCCAAAATTACAGAATAAAAAAACAAAAAATAAAACCAGAAAAAAAACCTAACAAAGCTAAAAACCAAAAGCTAATCAAATTTGTAATATAAGCCAAGCAAAAGCTAATCAAATCTGGCTTCATAAGCCACTATTTGACCCTTCAATAGATGAACTCCCTTATTTGCAAAGTGATCAGCAGAAAAATTGATTTCCATGTAAGCATGTCTATAAGAAATTGACAGGATTCTAGCATGTACTCTTTGTTATCTAGCCATTAAGAACCAAGGTATAATTGCATCAAGGAAGTTATACAATCTTTAGAATCTGACTGAATGATAAGCTTGTACATCTGATGTTCAATGGCCGTTCCAGTGCTATAATGCCTGCAAAAAACTCTGCAATATAATTGGTAGCCATACCAAGACCTCCAGATTCGATAAACACAAAATCACCATATTGGAATCTGACAATAAAACCATATCCAACAGTGCCAGGATTGCCTCTTGATGCTCCATCATAACATAAAAGAATTTCCTCACCACTAGGAAGATAGAAATATAATTCAATAATTTTGATCCTTCTCAAATGCATGTGTTGAATCAAAAAGAACTTCATAATGTTTGTTTCAGTGTCAGAATCCCATATAACACCTTTCATTATACATTCACAGTAATGTGCCATCCTCTTTATCTTATTTTTCAGCTTGATGAGATCAGGTTTTTCATCATCATAAAAAATATCATTCCTTAAAAACCATAGCTCAGTCATAAGAGTATAAGAGCAAACAATCCAGATATCTTTTATGATGGGGCTAGAATATTTACCACATTTCAAAACATCTTCAAAGGAAAGAGGGTTAAGAAAGTTAAAAATACCTCATAACCAGCTCCATAGGATTTTGTTAAAGTGGATGTGCCAGAGAATATGGTTCATTGAGTCTTCACCATTGCAGCATATTGAAAACCCTTATTTCTCAAATTTTCATTAGTAGGATGAATTTCTCTTGTGATTTTCCAAACATTTGCTGAAGTAGAAGGAAGGACAACATTTCATTCCATATTTTTTTGTACCAATGGAGTTTGGAAAGGGAGAACTGATTTTCTTAACTCCATCAGAAACAGTGAAGCATCAAAATGAGAGTTAGTCCAAACCAACAAATCTGCACCTGTTTTCATCATTGGTAATTGTTCAACACTAAAGAATTGAAGAAAATCTTCTCGAATACACCATTGACCATTAAATATTAAATGGTTAACCTTCAGATGAGAATGTAGGATAATAAAAGGATGATCAGGAAATAAATTAATAATTGGTTCCTCATAAATCCAATTATCCTTCCACACAGAAATTTTATCCCCATTGCCTATAATCCATCTAGTATTTTCTTTGAATTATTTGATAACCCATCTGATTCCAAGTCACACAGAGGACTTCTTGTAGTAAGATATCCAGTTACCCTCCTTGTCTTTTTATTTAGCAAGAAAGAATCTAGCCCATTCATCTTGAGAATTTAACATTTTCCATAAGAACTTCATAAGTAAGGCCTCCTTGTTCATGTCTTCAAGCTTCCTAATACCAAGACCACCTTCCTCCACAGAAGTACAAAATTCATCACATTTCAAAGTGACACATTTTTTCTCTTCAACATTTCCTGACCAGAGATAGTTCATAATGATCCTTTCACAAGCAGCAATAACTTTTCTTGGCCATTTTTAAATAGACATATAATAGATGGGAATAATGCATAAAACATGTTTAACCAAAGTGAGACTTGCCTGTAAATTTAGGAATTTACCACTCCAAGTAGTGAGTCTAGATTGGATATATTTCACCAGGTGCCATAAATGAACAGATAGGACTTTACCTTGCACCAACATAACATCTAAATATCTATCAGGGAAACAAGATACATCCATTTGAAAGAACTCAGCATTTATCTCTTCTTTGAATCAGAAGTACTATTGACAAAACATTTACTTTTGGAAGCATTTATAACTTGACCAGATGCAGCTTGGTAATCATCAAGTAAAGATTTCAAATTTGTAATACTTTTCTTACTCCCATTACAAAATAACAAAATGTCATTAGCAAATAGTAAGTGGGTAGGATGAATGCAATTCCTAATCACCATTGGTTGTATTCAGTAAGCATTTTTTGAATGTTTCTACTAAGGACATCTTCAGCAATTATGAACTGAATGGGAGAAAGTGGGTCACCTTGCTTGAGGCCTCTACCAAAACCAAAAAATCCAATTGGGCCACCATTTAACATGATAGAGATTTTTGAAGATTTAAGAAGCACATTAAATCTCTCTAAAAACCTATAAAGGGATTCTCCTTCTTGTTGCATACTGGAACTAATTTTCTGCCTAAAGGATGCGGTTTTATGCTTAGGGAACCACTTTAAGTAGAAACCAGCAGTAAGTTGGTCCCATGTTTCTATAGACCCAGATGGTAGATTATTCAGCCAAGACTTGGCTTTATCTCTTAAGGAAAATGGGAACATCCTAAGTTTCAAGACTTCATCAGTAAGGTCCTTAATCTTAATTGTTCCACGAATTTCTTCAAAGTACCTAATGTGAAAGTAAGGGTTTTCATCATCTTTTCCTGAGAACATAGGAATCATCTGAAGAATACCATGATTCAACTCATAAGTAGCCGTAGAGGCTGGCAATTTAATGCACGATGCTCGGTTGGTCCTAGTTGGGTACATATAGGCTTTCAAAGTAGCCATTGCTGGCACAAATGAAGTACTAGGAGTACTTTTTTCACGAAGAGACAGATTCTCAAAACTGAAGTTTCCAGAAATGGGGCTCTCAAAAGAAGAGTCTTCGAGCTCCCCGCCTTCACAAGAAGAACTACTAGGTTTGTCACTAATTAAACGACCTAGAGTGTTTCTTCGACCTAGAGTGTTTCTCAAAAGAAGAGTCTTCGACCTAGAGTGTTTCTTTTAAATGACCTCGGGCATATACTAGAAAACAAAAGAAAATTAAAAATCCTAAAGAAGGGAAGTTCTATGCAAACACAAACAAGGCTGACTCAACCACAGCAAACCTACTGATTTCTAGCAAAAAAAAAATCATGATGGATCTTCTTAGATTGTTTTCTAGACCAGCTTCTAATCCTTCGAAATGGAATTCATTACAATCTGAGCAAACCCCTCTGGAATCAATCCGAGTTTAAGTATGTTGAATAGAGGCGAGGAAAGCTGCGTGGAGCTTTGATACCCAAGGCCTCACCGCATTACAAGGCGACGCAGTCACACATTCAACTTTCAGAAACCATCATGTACTTCAAAGCATGCTTAAAAGAGTAACCAATATTTTTCGAACGACTTTCCTATTAAGCTTGTTACCCTATCGGTATCGTTCTATTCCAAATTTTAAGGCTTAGGTTGGCGTAAAGTATCGTTTTCCTAAGGCGGGCAAGAAGGGAACGGTGATGAAATCCGAACCCTTATCTTGTATGGCCAGTCCTTTCCCTTTACTAGGAATTTAAAACAGCCGTATTCAATTCCTCGGCATATATGCAAATGAAGGAATACAGTAACTCGCTGACAGGGGATTCACAAGTGTTTCGACAAACTTACCTCCCGTACCAGACGGGGGATGAACCGTTGTAGTCGACTTGGGCCACGACTCCTATGTCATGTACGAATCCGAGGGGCCGAGGTGATATTGTAATCACTGTCCTTCTCTGCAAACAATTTAATATTTAATACTACCCTTACGTAGGGTTTAAAAAATAAAAGAATGTCCAAGTCCAAAGTCCAAAAAGTAAAGTGCAAAAGAAAAAGAAAATTACAAGAATAAAGAAATCCTAATACAATCTAAAAAAATAAACTCTCTTTTTTTTTCCTCTCTTTTTTATATAAAAAAAAAAAATCTTCTTCTTTCGCTCCTTTCGCTTTGCCTTTTGCTCCAAGTTTTTTTTTTTAGTATTCACCAAAAGCTTTGGCAAATTTTCCTTTTGCTCCAAATTCCAAATTTTGTAAGGAAAAGACAACAAAAAAAACGTAAAGAAGAACAAAAAAAACAAAAAAAATCTAAAAACTCTAGCCTAAAGACAAGTCCGTGTCGACGGCGCCAAAAAGTGATGGATATTTTTTATGCTGTTGTAGTAAAAAGGTTCTTTGAGACTTGTGAAGGAAGATTTTTTAGACTTTAATTTTTTGATAAATAAAAATAACAAACACAATTAAAAAGTATTGTGAAAATTATGGAGAGACTGGGGCTAGGATTCCACCAAATATTCAAATTTATGTAATTCACTTATTTATTCTAAACCATTATATCTCATTCAATAAGAATTTTGACTCTATTTCTTTGCCTAAGGTAGATTATTAAAATATTAATTGTAAATCTTAAGCATGACATATCAAAAGAATTAATCCTAAGCATAAACCATCAAACGAAATGACAATTAATTAAGAAAAATCTTTTTTTAATTTTAGTTTAATGCAAATATTCAAATAAATAATTAAATAGATTTACCACATGATGAATTTTGGTTTCTTCCATCGCCCTAGAGGATGGGTTTAGCTCCTCATGCTCAAAACACACTCAAAGGAATTTTTCATTGCTCAAAAAGTTGTTCACAATAATGAAAAATTGGATAAAAACAATAAAAACGGGTTTTTAACACTTATTTTCGTTACGAACCTAATCGTTATAGAGAACGATATAAATGCAGTGCCGTTAGTAATGTAGCACAATGACTGTATTCTACTGTCTAAGTTCTTCGTGTTCTTTTTCACAGCAGCAGAAAATTATCTCTCCAACTTACGTGTACGGCTCTGTTAATGCTCTACTCTCACCCCTAACTCTCCATTCCTTCTCTGGGACGCGTAAAGACCTTTTATATCCATCTGATCCTCCAAATCTCTGCAATAACTGAAGATAATTCTCCCATTACTCTTTTTGCAAAACAAGGGATATTCTTCCCTTTCATATCTCTGTACGCAGTAATCCTCAACAGACACGCTCCAAACAAGCAAAATACTCATCAAATATTGAGTCAAACTTCTACAGCAACAAATCTTCACGTATCTTCCACAAGTAAACCCAACTGAACCCCGAGTTTTTCTCACGGAAGAAAATACACGTCCCTATTTCTTCAGCTCCAATGTTTCAGCCAAGTCTAGTCGAAACAAACAACTGAACCAACCCTATTTCGAAGAAACAAGATGGTTCCAATCCAAATCAGAGATTCAATCTCTCTCAAACTCCACAGAAACTCTCGGGTTTTTCTATGACTTCCCTGTTGTGTTCAATCCAGTCGATTCAGCCAATTTCAACTGATTCTAAAGCCCATACCATCGATGTTAACTCAAAACAAGTCATCCCAAAAAGTTTCAGCCCTTTAGTCTCTCTAGAATACCCCAAAATTTCGAACCCTAATTCTGGTTCTTTTGAAACCAGAATTTCCCGCCAAAACATAAATTTAAAATGTTGATGATGAAGTGCCCTTATCCAAAATAGCAGTGCCTTTAACAGTTGACTGGAAATATTTTTAAAAAAAGGTGCCCCTTAGCCAAAATGAGGGTGCCTTTAGTACTTTTCTCCGGGGGTCCAAATAGCACTTTTCGAGCAACTTTTTCCGCATAAGTGTAGGTCTCCAATAACACCTAAACAAACATAAAAACACCTAAATTAGTACAAAAATCGAGACTAACAATAGAGACACTGAGGACATTTCAGACACAAAAATGTGTCTATCAGGTATACCTTCTAAGAAAGAGTTATCTTCTTCAGTAATAATATTTGGATCAACATCAAAGATATAATTATTAATTTGACCATGCTGATACTCAAAAAATTTACTTAAATAATCTATTAAAACATTGGCAGTCCCCTATTCATCAGTGATGATATTACCAGAGTTATCTTCAATTTCAGCAATAGAATTATGTTGTTGTCTCAATTTAATACTTGTACGAAAGAACTTGGAATCAATATCACCATATTTAATCCAATTTAATCTAGATTTATCCCTTAATAAAGTATGATAATTATTAGCAACAATATCATATTCACCTCTAGCATTACTAAGTTTTTTAATAGATTGATATCAGAAGGATCATTATCTGATTCTACAGTGGCTCAGCAGTTGTAAGATTATTTTTCACATTTTCAAATACCTCCCAGTTCGAATACTTCAAAATATTTTTGAGTCTTTTTAGTTTATTCATGAAGACAAAGATATGATTTCCTACTAACTCTTCATTCCAAGAATTCATCACAACTTGCATAAAGGAAGGATGAGAAAGCCACATCTTTTGGAATCTAAAAGGGATATTAAGAGCTCTAGGAATAACAGTATCAGATTCAATAAGATAAGCATGATCAGAAATCCCCCTAGCTTCCACATGGTAATGCCAACCATTAAAAGTATCTAACCATTTCAAGTTAAAAAGAGCTCTATCCAAGTTACAAAGAATCCTTTTAGAACCAACTCTACCATTACACCAAGAGAAGTCAATACCACTTTTTGGAGCTTGTAGAAGACCACATAAGTTTATACAATCCTAAAAATCCCTCATAGCAGAATCAAGAGGACTTCTACCACCTTTCTTCTCATCAACAGATAAAACAGTGTTGAAGTCACCCAATAAAAGCCAAGGTTTATTTAATAAGATATAATATCACATAAATTTTGCCACAACTCCCTTTTATTAATAGTGTAAGAATTAGCATGTACACCAGTAACAAAGTCTCCACCAATTTCAACAGTAATACAATGGCTTGAAGTAGCAATTAAAACAGTTCCCAAACAACCAGATGTTACCTTTACTATTATCATCAGAAACATTATGAATAACTAAAGAAACATTGTGATTCATGCCAAGAAGTTTAATAATATTTTTCTTAAATTTAATATTAGGTTCTACAACCCAAACCAGGGAGGGATTATTAGAATTAACTAAAGAATTAAGCTTATCTTTGGCCTTTTGTCTTTTAAGGCCTCTAACATTCCAAAAAAGTATTTTCATTTAAAAGGACAGGGTGACAAGGAGAAGTTAATCCCCCTTTTTCAAACACATATTTTAGAATCTCTCTACTGCTTTCCTAGTGACAATAGTTTTAGCAGGTTTTAGAGGAGGTTTTTTCTAAGAAACTCCAACCACCTTACTAGTCTCCCCAATATCAGTAACACAAGGAATGGAGCTTTTAGTAATAGGCACAATAATTACATGCTGAGAAATAGTGCCAAATTCCAACAAGCTAGAAGAACTAACCTCCTTAATTTCACCAGCTTTAGAACTAGAATAATCACTATCATTATCCTGAAGTATTTTTTATTTGTTGGGACTTAAAGTAATACCAGGATTAGAATTAAGGATAGTACCTTCTTTTTGTGATATAACCATAATATCAAGGTGGGGAGGATCCACAAGTAATGTTTCCGTCAAATTAGGTGGAGGAGTATTTTTCTGAGATGACTGAATTATGTGGCAATGAAAGTTATGGACTCTCAAAAACTTGCAGAGCTGAAGATGAGACTATTGAAGGTTGAGTGCCCATAGTTTTTTGAGTGGGAATATGATTGACATTGTCTTCTGCATTATATTATTTGTTGAGTCTGCATTCACTTGGAAGATGTCCAACAATCTTACACTTGCTACAAAATTTAGGTAGATTAGTAAGAATAACCCCCTGAGAAAAATCTACATATCTGGTGATGATCCATAGCTTATTAAGTATTTGTTTTGCTAATCCACCTCAATAAGAAATTTAGCATAAAACTACTCTGGTAATTTAGAGTTGCTGCATCAATCTTTATTGGATTCCCAATGGCTCTACTAATCGTGAATTTTTTTTTTCATACCGATACTCCAAACTTCAACTAGGAAATTGAAACCAAATCATCGCAGTTGAAGTACACTGATTTTCCGATCTAAAATTTGGGATCCAGTTTATAAGCTTAAGAACTTGATCAAGAACTTCCCATCTGCCAGATTTGATATAATTTTTATCTTCATCATTATCTAATTTGATAGTAAAAAGTCATTTACCCAACGGAATCATTTGATATTGACCCTTTAAACTCCACTGCTTTCTCAAAATAGTTGTTACTTCAGAAAATTTAAGACGAAGAAGATCAAGCCTACCAATTAAAGAGAAATGCCATGAATCATATATATCATTATCCTGATTATCAATCAGATTAATAGAAGGATGATTAACATAATTTTTAGAAAGATCTACTATTGATTGATCCATTTCAGGACCATCCTTTTTTTCTTAAAAAACCATATTCAAACACCAAACAAACCAGAAATTCCTACACAGATATCCCTAATAAAGAATAGATGAAAAAATTGAAATACCAATCATTGAGATTTTGAAGAAAAAACACCTGAATTAATGATGTTTTACCCTGAAAAATGAAAAGCGATGAAAAAATGGGGGTTGAGTCGATCGCCGATTCACGTTAATTGATCGGTTCATACAATTATGATCCACCCATATACTAGTACTTTAACTAAGCAACATAAATATGCCAAAAATGAATAATTATTAACTTAACGGATCTTGAATCCTGGATGTTCGAAGGATTTTCAATTCTGCCCACATCCAATCCATTAGTGTACATATTGGATATCCACCCGTAATAAGTCGGATGTGCCGGATCGGGTGACACATGCTCACCCCACCTTCGGATGTCATATGCCCCACTATTATATATGATTAGCCTATTGATGATGACAAAGAGATTCATGTTTTAGCAGCATTCGCTTGCACTGGGATGTGATTATTTCCCCTCTGTATGACAACAACACGAGAAACATGAAAGAAAAAAAAACACCAACTTCACTCACCAAGACCGGCTGAAAAGAGAGAAACACTAGAAACCCTTTCACCAATATAGACAACAAAATTCATAAGACCAGAAGTAAGCATAGAGTAAGCTGTTTTGGGAAAAACTTGTTGATCATTATCAAACTTTTTTCAAAATCTGAAAATATGGATATTCTCTATACCCCAAAAGAGAACTCTAAAATTCCTCCTCATCGTAAATCCAGTCCTCATTCTCTTCATTACTGCAACTGCTACCTAATGATGCAGGGAAAGTATCACCATTACTTGATAAAGAATCATCATCATCACTATCTTCTTCGTCTCTGGAAGCCTCAGGGAGATCTTCATCATATTCATAGGTTGATTCTTCAGGAGCGGCTCTGGGATATACTCTCACAAGAACCTTCTCTTCATCTCTGGGTTCTCCCTCCTGCATGGTTCTTGAAAATATCTTTGGATTGGCTCTCTCAAAATCAAACTATCTCTGCAGCTTCTGCTTATCCTCCGCAACATCAGAGTCTTCGTCACTTGTGTTTATCTCCTCCAATGGATATTCAAACCCTGCATTAGTACCAGCTTCAGAATCACTTTCAGTTCAACTGCCATACTTGGGCCCTTTATGGAATTTCATATATTTCTTCGCCTCTTTCCGATCAGTCATTTCACAATGCTTGGGTAGCCATGCATCAAAAAGTGATTCAGTTTCTTCTTCTTCTCTCATTCTCTTCACTTCAGCTTATATTTGTCGTTGAACCTCCTCATTTACTCGCATGTTTATCTCTCCTTGAACTTCATCCCTAAACCTCATCAACTCATCCATTTCAAGTGAAAAAGTTTGAGCTCTGGCTAGGTCAGAATTGGCAGAAACTACTGGATTGGGGTTACTGGAACTTGCCATATCTTAAGAGTTTTCCCTAAACCTTCCCTTTCTTGGTAAATTTGCTAATAGTTGTGCTAATTTCCTCCAAAACAACCCTTTTAAAGACATAATTTTTCCTATTAACTGTCCTCCATTCAACTTCTTCATCATAATTATCCTATAAAACCCTATTTTCAACACCTAACCGCTTCATTAGCCATAACTCCCCTCGGAACTGCCTTCAAGTGGCATATTGGCAGGTCATCTAACTCTTATAAGGCATTTTGGGGTCTAATTAAAATTTTATGTTTTATGCAGATTAAAATAATGCAACATCGGTTGAGAGGAACCATTGCGGTCTGGGGTATGTCTGTCAGATGGGTTTCTATCCCTATCATCAAACCTATACCCTCTACCAAAAAAAATTCCCATAACCAAACTGTTAGAGAATAGCTCGGTTGACCCACCAAGCGTTAGTATGTCAAGTTTGTTGTCATATTTTAGTGAGCCAAAACTCATTTAAGAGTCGCTTTATTTAAATGTACCAGAGTCAACTTCGTATAGGTTAGATTGAAAGTATTTGGGTGAAACATTACAAGTATTGTGAAGACTTGAAGAAGTGAAGAAGTACGTAGCTACAACCACAACATCATCCTTCCACTTGAGGTTAGTGATATTTGTCTTGAACTGTTTCATTCCCTAACGTATCTTTCAAGTCGTGCATATTGAAAACATAAAACTGTGAAGCATGAACACTCTAGATAGACTTAGTATTAAGGAATACAATATGAAGTTTCTTTCTTAACCATTAAACTTTGTATATGAGACATCGACATAATCGTATGAATGATATTGTGATTATGTATAGGTATGAGGTGAGGATTTCATCACAGGAAAAAATGTTTTTATATGTGTTTTAAGGAACTAAGTTCATGATATGTGTTGTGAACCGAAAAGGAAATCGCTTGGTGTTATTGGGGATGTTCTTCATTGCAAATATTATGAACAACCAATATGTGTGATTAGTATAACCGCTCATGACTTGTTTGTGTTCTTGGTTAAACTATTCACATGAGGCCTGACTTATTGGTATGACTTTTATTAGTGAAACCGATCTTAAGTAATCACTTGGGGTATGATCGGGTTTGTGAGTGTCTGACCAAATTTGGGAAAGGGGAACCGATCCTATGAAGAGGTGCAGTACATCACAAAGGGGATCGATCCTTGTATGAGGTGCAGCAAGGTTAATAGAAATAAGGGGAACCGATCCTATGAACATGTGCACCACGTTTTTAGGAAAGGGGGAACCGATCCTATGGACATGTGCAGTGCATACAAGTTAAATACCAAATATATGTGGGGAACCGATCCTAGGTTCTAGTCAGCCGTATCTTTGGTAATCTAGTGTGACTATGCACAATACTCACATGGAGGTAGAACCGAAACTTGTTTTGGTAGAACCGTTACACCCATGGTTTATGATTGAGTGTTACTTGATCAATCACATGGTTCTTGAAAGTAAGATGAACCAATTATAAACTTGTTTGGAAGTGTGGTAAATCGGTTTCAAGTGAGTAAGTATGAAAAAGGACTTGCAAGAGCAAGATGTCAATACACTTTGAACACGCGCATTAATGTGTATTCTTTTATTGTTCAAAGATATTCCTAAACAGCTAAGAAGGAAGTAAATCCCAAGATCAAATTTAAATAAGTTACGAATCTTTTAATTAAGGTTTTTAATTATAAATGGAAAATAAGAATTGGTAATGTTCATTTGCTAGTTAAAGATCTTCCAAGGAGATTTCGATCATTATATTTGGACAGTGCATTCACAAGAATTATGAAAACCGAATTTGGGTTAATATGGAAAAATATCTTGAGAATATTTTCGGTTTTGGAAATTCCTTGGTGTCCAAACTTCCTTGTCTATAAATACTTTGATTTTGCATTTCTAACAAACTAATCCTTCATGATAGTAAACTTCCTTTGTTGTACTGTTACTGATGAAGCCGCCTATCGGAGAGGAGAGTAATCTAATTAGGTGAAATCTCTTACGACCGCTCAATTTAAAGTCTTCTTTGGGATTGATAATCTCTAGCGAGACCCGTTGGTGGGAAACTAGATATTGTGGTTTATCTTTAGTTTTCATATTGATTTGATTGACTAACGGTGGCTGAACTTTGATTGCACCTAGTTTGTTTATGCTTGAGAATCTTCTCTTCTGATGTAAGATTCACTCAAACTAGTTCAAGGTTTCGATATGGATCTTTAGACTGTTGTTATATCTAAAGACGATCTTGTGATAATCTATTATTAACAGACTCCATTCTATGTGTGATTGATCACAAGAGATTCAAGTAGTTGTGTGCAGGTGTTTATTGAAGATCTAAGAAGATTGGAAGACAAAGAAGAGATAGAATATTTCTGACTTGGTTTTATAATCATTGGTGTGCACAATACTTGTTTGGGTAACAGAGGATCCAATTAATAATCAGTTTATCCTTGTGGTAGATTGGATTGATTAATTGAGAAGATCGGCATCAACACAGTTCTTTGGATTAAGAGTGTTGATTGGATTAATCTTAGCGATTTTCTTTTGGTGATTGAACATAAGATAGATCTTGGAACATGGAAAATGAGTTTATGTTAAGATAAATAAGGGAACATTTGCGCAACTCATATCACTTGGTTAAAGAGAGTTGATAACAAACAGATTTGTTGTTCCTTTACTGTTTGGAATACGAACCAAAGGAATTGGTCCTAGTACGTGACTTCTTTACAGGTTGGAGGCGTGGGAATACAGACGTAACTAGGTGAACTATAGGTTTAGGTTCTTGGTCTCAACTATGCGAAGTTGGTTTATTTTGTATAGAGGCTTAATCCTGAGAGTATTCAATTCTAGACTAGGTCCCGGGGTTTTTCTGCATTTGCGGTTTCCTTGTTAACAAAATCTTGCTGTGTTACTTTATATTTATGCATTATAATTATTTTATTATAATTAAAGTAAATTACACAAACGTTAATTCCTATTTACTTGATACGTGAATCCTATTGTGTTTGGTTAAGTCCGAACCTTTGTATCAAGTAAACATACTTCGTTGTTGTATTGTCTCGATCTCGTATCCATAGATGATCACACGAAGTGTGAACCGATTAGTTGCATTGTCTCGACTCAATCTATAAAAAATCAATTTCGGAGAAAGGACTTATAGGAAGGAAAAGTTTTAGCTTGAGGTGTATTGGGGTACCCTCGCCTTTTCAAAAACCATCCACCATCATTTAATTTTTCCCTCCAATCTTCCCCTCAATTATTTCTTTGCAATTTCATTACCATTATGATATTTGGCAGTTTTCTCTGCCGTACCTTGGTAAGTCCAAAAAAAGACAAACCCATTAATAATACACCAACATCTAATTCTGTAAAGAAAAATAATCACTTTCATATGTGCCAAAATTGTTTAAAAGGGACCTGTGGTACTGTCTTTATTAGGTTCCCTTACTATCAAAATCACGTGTGTACTTGCATCCCCATACTGATGTCACTTATAAAGTCTTGGAACAACAATGACATCTCTTATGATAAAACATGTCCTCAACACAGTCATAGTAGTGTCATAATAACTAAATTACACCAAATCTTTCCTAAAAAAAATTCAAAGATTACCCAACAGTGTTCTCATTCCTTTTTTAAGGTTCAAAAACATAAACAAATAAAAGCTCTCTGCCATCTCCTCATCCATATGACCTATGATCTTCACCAGTATAGTACCAAAAAGAGATTCCTTTTCATACATCTGCATATTATATTGACCATTTGTAACCCTTAATTCAATCAGTCTATACTCATATATATCCAGATATCCTACTTCATGGAGCTTCCTAATCCCCCAAACATAAATCAAAAGTTAGACCAAGATATCCAAAACTTGTCTAGTCAAATGTCTGAGAAATTATCCTGAACATCCACTCTCTCTGAACCTATGTTCATTGACAAAAAAGTTGTTCTTGCTGAGTCTGATAACAATTAGAAATGGTGTATGGTGGGATACATATGTTGTTAAACCCTGGTACCCACATCTTCTATTCGCTTCTACATTTGTAATCAATGGCCGCTAGCTCAATCTCCTACTGTTATTGCGCAACAAAGTTCTTATCCATTTTTTATCAGAATAAGACTTCAATAAGATTCATTCCCAGAGGCCTTGGTTTGTTTTTGGCTACCTAATGGCTCTTAAAGTTGTACCAATGGAATGTTGGCCTAAAAATCACCAGCTTACTTTCACTAAAGAATTTATGTGGTTCATTCTCTGTAATGTTCCTAAAGAGTGTACTGAATTTCAAGATCTTAAACAACTCACATCCAATATGGGAAAACTTATTGAAGATCTAGAACCTTTTGGTAAGCATCCATTAAAGAAGAACGTCAAGGTGTGCGTCAGAATTCTAGTGCAAAAAACCTTACCAGTAGGTATTCCTCTCTACACTAGTGGAAGATCTTAACCATTCCTGATTGAATGCAGATATATCAAAGTTCCAATATTGTTTTGTACTTCTTGCCGTGTTCTAGACCACAAGAATCAAAATTGTCCATCTTGGAAACTGAAACAAAAAGTTATCAAGGATACTACGTCCTCTAGTAGTAAGTACGTTCTCCCTGCAGTTTCAAGACTGGCATATGTACCTGAAAATAAACAAGCTACTTCAACTTCCAATACTATCTTAGATACTATCATGCAACAAACTGAAATTGTGCCAGACTCTCAAGTTAAATCCATTGCTACTCTTATTCTTGATAAAGGAAAATCCGAGATTAGTGAGCATAAGATGGATAGTCAAATACAAAAAGGCTTATCTAACATGTTCCAAATGGGACCCTTTGTTAATCGTTCCACTTCTTTAAAGATCTTTGATGTTGGACCGATTCAACAAAATTCAACTCAGCAGAATAATGGTTTACCAGTTATCTTCAAACAGGTTACTACTCAGAATGTCACTATTGAGACTTCGATTTATGGCACTGAACCGGTCATGAATGGTCCGATTCGTACTTCTAATTCTTCAAGAAGATTCAAAATTGCTACCATTTCTAGCACATCTCCAATTATTACTCTAGGTACTCTTATTGCTGCTGAACAAGATGTTCTATCTAATCTTAAAAGAAAAATCAACCCTTTAGCTAGTTTAGTGGTTATTCCAGAAGAACATGATAATTCTGAACCAGATTATGCCCAATTGTGTCCCCCTATCACTAAACTGGGGGAATCACCTACTGTTAACCTCTCCAATTGTTCTCTCAATACCAAACCTTGATGGATTCTTTTGGGAGCTACAATGTACCTGCGGATACTTCTCCGATCAACAATAGTGTCTGCAATAATTCTCTTCTCAATGCTGCTACTTCTAGTCTCAATTCTTCCCAAAATGCTTCTCAAAGTGGTGATGATACCAGTGCTTCTCTTGGTGGTGGGTCTGACTCTACCACTCAGGTAAATTCAACTCAACCATCCCTTTTAATTGATAACACCATTAATACTATAAACTAATTCCCTGTCAATAACATATCTGATTGCTTGGAATATTAGAGGATTTGGGAAATAATATGCTAATAAGGAACTTAGTTTGCTTTGTAGGAATGTTAACCCTGATATTATTTTTCTCTCTGAAAAAAAAATGAACAAAGATTTGGCTGCTAGAAAACTAAAAAATATGGGATTTCCTTGCACCTTTAATGTTTCTAGTGGTGGTCTGGTCCTTGCTTGGAAAAAGGAAATTCATCTTAATATTGTTTCATCCATCATGAGGGGTATCTATGTTACATCTACTGACATCATTCATTTTAAAACCTGTCATATTCATTTTATGTATGGTGAACCTAATAGTAGTTTGAGACAAGATTTCTGGGAACAACAATGCCAACTAGCTAATGCCCCCTTAGATGATCCTGTTTTCTTTATAGGAGATTTCAATGCTCTCTTAGGTTCTGAGGACAAAAATGGTGGATTAGAAGTTGATGATCCTGATTTTGAAAATCTTAGAAATTTTTGTTCTGTGTTTAATTTACATAACCCTGGTTTTTATAGACCTAGATTCACTTGGTCCAATATGCAACATGGTCCTGATCTAATTCTTGAAATATTAGATAGATACCTTGTAAACCAAACTGCTGAAGATCTTTGTCATAAACTTTGTGGTAACAATCTCCCTAGGGACTCTTCACCCCATTTCCCAATACATATAGGTTTTAATTATGAGGATATTTGTATGCATACACCTTTTCATTTTATGGCTATGTGGATTGAGGATCCCACTTGTAGAGACATCATTGTTAATTCTTGGTCTATCAATGTGGTTGGATCCCTTGCTTACTGTAAAGACCCTAAAGCTCGTCAACGCTATTAGACTAGTCAAGTGAGGAATTAGCCAATAATAACTCGATTAGTTTAATACAAACGTTAATTAATAGGAACTAATCTAACAACGGACTAGATACGTAACTAGTATCGTTAGATAGAACTCGAAAAGTAACACAGAATGGACTGTTCGAACGTGTCATTCGGATACCAGATGAAGAAGAAATTATCTGATTAGTATGGAGGGTAAAATAGTAACTTCACATCTTATCCTTGTGGCTGCCCTATCTAACACGTTGCATGTTCCAGTAATCATACTTGGCCTTATCTCAAACCAAATCGAGAGAAACTCATTCTCTCTTATCTTCTTCTTTCTCTTATATTTTCTTCTTCTTTTTCTTCTCTTCTTCCCGTTCTTCTCCTGCTACGAGAATTTGAGAGATTAAACAAAAGATTTGTGATCGATTGGAGGTGTGAGAGATTATGGAGTAGTTGATGGTGATGGTGTGATTATCCGTAATTGATTTAGACTCAAGAGAATAGGTGAATTAGGGAAAGAAAAACTAGGGTTTCTGAGAGATGAGATCAATAAAAGATTTAAGTGATATTGAAGATGGAATTGAGTATTTGGTGATGGGTATTGCGAGTTGAGATTAAGGAAGGAGGATTTGCATATGACTTTCAATTCACCGTGAAGAATCAGTAATTTAGGGTTCATGAGAAGAATCTCTGAAGAGATTAGAAGATGAATTTTATACTCCAAAGGATTAATCAGAGATGGGTTTTTGTTGGTATGAAGAATTAAGTTGTGGTTTGGGTTCTAATTAGAGATGAGAAGACCTGGAGAATTAGTGTTTGTTTTTTATATGAAGATACCCAGAAAAGGTTCAAGAATCAATTGAGATCTTGTTGGGTTATGAAAGCAGTGTTTAATTCGAGTGTTGATTCAACTCAGATTGATGAAGAGAAGATGAAATTAGGAGTCTTGAGGAGTGATTAAAGTTGGGTTTGATATGAACTAGGGTTTGGTTCTTTTTCTATGAAGATGATGGGGGGTTTGCTTTAGCGGCTCGATTATGGTAATTATGGGAGTTTGATTGGGGATTTAGATTCATGATTGAGGTAATCGTTCTTTCCTTAATCAAGCTCTATTATGTTTAGTAAAGTTGTGAGGTTGTTAATATCTGTGTGACCTTGATGTTGTTATGTTATCTTTGATTGGAGTTTTTATGAATCTAAGACCTGAGATGGATATGTATTGGATATATGGTTGAGACTTAGGTTGTGTTGATTTAAATAAGAAGGTTTGTGTTAGATTGATACAGGGAGTGGAGTTTGAACTAGTATTGATGTGAACTCTCAAATATGAGTTGATGGAGTGAGCTGATAATGGAATTACAATTATGTTTGGTTTTTGTAGATGGTGAATGAGTTAGGTTATGCATGAACTTGTCTGGGAAGAAGTTGGATAATGAATGAGTTCATCAGGGTAATGGTTCTGCAGTTGTTAGGGTCTGATTGTGCATCTAAGAAAGATAAGCATGGTATGTGAGGAAGATATTTGGTGTTGGAGGTTAAGTTTGTGTGGCATTGATGATGTTGTAAAATCCTAGGAACAACCTGAGTTCTGTATGGGGTGAACTATGTAAGGGAAATGAGTTAAAGAGAGGGATGTTATGTGGTTACTGACTCAAGCATTGTAGCTGAATTGTAAGATTTAGGTTAAGGATATTGTGTTGCTTGAAATGAAGTCTTAGATGAGAGAAATATGATGTATGGATGTAGAAAGGGCGTAACTTGCAACTGCAATTGCAGGTAAATAGAATTTTTATTTGTGAATAAGTTATGAAGTTTATTTAGACAAAATAATTGAATTGCTTTTGAGTTGTTTAGAAGATGATGTTATGTAACTGAGTTATAGGAATGAAGATTTGATGGGTGGAGTATGGAGTTGAATCTCTCTTGTAAAAGCTTAGAGCTGCAACTGCAGGTAGACTTAATATTTGATTTTATTTGGAATTTGTAGTTAAGTTATGAAGTTATGTTAATCTGAATATGTTAGTATTGTAATGGGAGTTTTAGATGTTATTAGATTAAATTGAAATGGTAATGAAGTAGAAGTTGTAATTGAGTTTAGGTATGTTGCACAATGAATGAACAGAAGTGTTCTTTGGCCTGAGCAATGGCTTTGGTCTGTGCAAGAGGTTTTGGCTTTGTGCCATTCAGCCTAGTCAGGTATCTGACTCTAGCTGACTTAGTCCATCTGACTGAGTCGAGTCGGGTTGAATCAGGTTTGACCCACTGAGTCACTAGTTGACCACTGACCATGACTTTGACCTGACCTTAACTATGTTGACTGACATTTACTGTTAGTTGACCCTTGACCGTCACTGTGACCGTTAGTTGACTTAGTTGGACTGGACCTTAGATTAATGGGCCGTTTTGATGGACTTGGGCTTAGAGTAGTTTCCTTAGTTTGATATTTGGACCTCTTATGGTCTGAATCGACCTTTGACTTATTCCACAAGGTTGTAGAAATTCATAAGACTTAGCTACGGACTATAGAATCAACCTAATCGGATTAGTAAGCTCTTACTTATGTTAAATATAGGGAATAAGATGCCATAATGGGCTTAGAACCATTAGATAGAATTGTATGATTCTTGTGTGAGCCTTTTGGCTAAACTCTTAGAGTGCTTATATGATTAACAGTTAGACTATTAACAACGATCGATTAAAATGATGAACCAGTGGATTCTGGATCTCGAGGTAGGCGTGGCTTGTCATCAAAAGATGTGGGAATACTTTTAACTCTTTTGAAACCATTGTTTATTTTACAAAAGTTTATGTTTAACAAACTTATGCATTGTCTGTCTGTGCTTTTCATGCATTGTTTAGTTTGATTGTTCTGTTGATTCTTTGAATCTTTCCAGGAATTGGAAAGGACTTGTAATGTATGTCATTATGAATTGTTATGGGAAATAAGAATTTCCACTTGTGTTATATAGGATATGCTCCTTCACATTTATACCTACATGAATTCAGTTTTTATTGCTTAAATTTGGTCATCATTAAAGGGTGATATCAATAGCTATTCGGTGTGGAACAACCCGGCATCAATATTATACATTGTTTGAAGAAGGAGTTTGTCCATATACATGTTTGTGTATTTCAAGTGGCTTGGTCACTTGTTGATGTTTAGGAAAACATGAATTGTTTTCCAAATCTTGCTCATGATTTCTTTCAAGTTAAATGTTATTCCTGCTGGGCACCCCTCTTAGGGATGATGTGCTCTCCCATTCCCACTTTTAGTTTCAGAAACAGATCAGAGTTGCGCAGCGAAAGCTTCATGGTTTATTTTGTTAGTTGGTTAATTTTTACTACGTTTATTATATTGCATATTGTATTTGTAAACCAAATGATAATTGTATATGTATCATTTGAGAGGAGTTCTTGTATATATATATATATTTCTGAGCGGGGCTAGTTTTGGGTTAAGTTTTGTAACAGTTTTCTTAATTGATTGTTTAAGTAAATGATTCAGTTTTTAGTGCCTCTTATTTAGTTAATTTCTTGGATTAGTCAGCTGATAGCTTAGGGGGCGTTACAATGTGGTATCAGAGCTCACTATTAGATCTTATATGGGAAAAGATAGGAATAGCCAGTGCTAGTTAGTGAACTAGAATAGTTTAGAACTGGGTTGGGTTGTGAGATAAATCTTAACCACTAAAAGCTATCAATAATTAAAAGATTTAATTGATTGGTTTGTTTGTTTGTATTTGTAATGAAGTAAAAAATTGTATTCATGAACAACATAATATCCCAAAATCAAAGTGCCTTTATTCCTAAGAGGAGTATTTCTGATAATATTCTGCTAGCTAATGAGGCCATATATGATGTCAACCACAATGATAAAGTTGAAGGCATTGCTACCATTAAACTTGATATGTCTAAGGCTTATGACAAACTTGAATGGGATTTCTTATAAAAGGTTTTAACTAAAATGGGTCTCTCTAACCACTGGGTTAAACTCATAAATCAGCGTGTTTCGAATGTCTCCTATTCTGTCCTTCTTCATAGCAGCCCTACTGGGTTTTTCAAACCTGTAAGAGGCTTGAGATAGGGAGACCCTCTTTCTACTTATGTCTGCATCATATGATCTGAAGATTTATCTTCTTACATTGATAACCTCCAAAAAAGGGGTACTTTAGAAGGTATCAAAGTCTGTAAAGATGCTCCAGAAATGACACATCTCTTGTTTGCTGATGATTCTCTCTTGTTTTCAAAAGTTACTTCTCAAAATTTTCAAGTCATCAAAGGCTACCTTCAAAAATACTGTATGGCTTCTGGGCAAGAAATAAATTTTGATAAATCTATTATTCTCTTTAGCAGGAAGATTCCTGAGCATAGATCTCTTCTGGCCATTCTAGAGATTCGGAGCAGGGATTTGGGAGAACAATATCTTGACACCCCTACTATGTTCCAAGCCTCTAAAATCCAGACTCATATGGGTATTCTCCAAGCTGTTGATGCCAGAATATCTATTTAGCTTCATAAGCTCTTGTCCCAAGCTGCTAGAACTACTCTAATTATAGGCCAAGCTATCCCCTGTTTCAAATGGGGGCTTTTCTTATTCCTAAGCACCTTTGTAAACAAATGGATGCTCATCTTTGTAAATTCTGGTGGGGTGAAACTTTAGACCCAAAAGATAGGAAATTACACCTACTTGGTTGGGATATTTTATGCTCCCCCAAGGCTAAAGGTGGTTTGGGTTTTAGAAAGGCTGAACTAAACAACTTGGCTATGCTAGCTTGGAATGCCTGGAGGATTCTAGAAAATCCTGACTACTTGTTAGCCACTGTTCTTAAGGCTAAATACTTTCCTAGAACTTATTTCTTGAATGCCAAGTGCACTAGTAAGTGTTCTTGGACTTGGAAGTGTTTCCATGCCATTAAAGAATTAATTAAGCCTTTCATCTCTTGGATAGTTGTGGATGGTCAATTTATTGACCCATGGTGTGATAAATGGATACCCACTCTGGGTTCTGCTACACCCAACCCTCTTGTCCCCCCTGACCCTAGTATTAAAGTGTCTTATTTTATTCGCACCCAAACTAGAAGTTTGGATATATCTCGTCTCAACAACCACTTTGATAATTCTTCTGTTCAGAAGATTATCACCATTCCCTTAAGTCAACTTTGCACTCCGGATAGGAGGTCTTGGGATATTTCAAAGAATGATAAGTTTTCTTTTAAATCTTCCTACATGGGGCTCAGAGGTCTTAGGTCCCCTTGTAAAAATCTTTGGAAGCGTATCTGGAAAATTAGAGTTCCTCACAGAATTCAAGTGTTTGTCTGGAGAGCAGCTAGTAATGCTCTGCCTTACAGAACTATTCTTCATACTAGAATGCTTATGCATAGTGTGAATTTTCCTAGCAGAATCTGGTTTATCTCTGATTTCAATATAAAACCCAGTTTTTTCAAAACAAGTCTTTCATCGACTGGCTTCTTTTTTGGTTAACTGACCCTCTGTCTAAACTTCTTGATGAAGATTAAAGCCTGTTTGTTGCTATCTTAAGGTCCATTTGGACTAACAGAAATAATTTTATTTTCCAAAATCTCTCTCAGAATCATACCTCTATCCTTGCTAGAGCTAGAGCTATGTTACTTACTAGGAAATCTAGACTTTCTGTTTCGTCCACCACTTCTGTCAGTATTTGTGATACATGGATGCCCCCCTCCTTTGGATGGATTAAATGAAATACTGATGATGCCTTTGATGTTACTTCTAGAGCAAATGGTGCAGGGTATGTGATGTGTGACTTCTCAAGAAAAGCAACCTTTTGTGCCTCCTTAGTCTTTGAAGTTCAATATGCCGAAGAAGTTAAGGCCAGAACCATCTAGGCAGTTTTGAAGAAAGCTCTTGAGCAACAGTTCACTCACATCATTGTAGAATGTGATGCGAAATCTCTCATCCATCAATTTTCAACTGGCAATTTCGATGGAACTTCGCGTACGGATGCTATTTTTAAGGATACTCAACTTTTTTCTTCTAAGTTAGTTGCTTGTATCTTTAGTTTTCAACCTCGGTTGTGTAACTCTATAGCACATGAACTAGCGTTATGGGCTAAGAAAAACAATTCTTCTATGTATTGGTCTATCCCTCCTGTTTGGCTCTTACCAACAGTTGAGGGAGACCATTAGCCTTTTTGAAGGCCTTTGATTATTTTTTTTAAAAAAAATGCGAGAAACAGAAAATTGTTGTCAACTAAATGGAGGTAATTTTTGAACTCACGGGTATATCTTAATAATGCATTGATCTTATTTTCTATATACATGACAAGGTGAACATATTCACAGATACAAGAATATATTTGGAAGCTCAATCAGCTGAACATATTAGGGAGAGCCGTTAGCTTTCTTTTTGAGATACACGTTATAACTACAGAGAGTGTGAGCTTGTAAGCTAAAGAACTGTTAGCCAAAAGCTAACAGAAGTTGTAAATGATAACAATGTGCTGACATTGACTTATCGGCCTAATGAAGTTAGGAAGGGTGACTTTCTCGGTGTTGGATTGTTCTCATCTGTCCTTGAACCTACCGGTAATGATTGTTGCTTTAGCTCAGATAATCGAACTTGCTCACTTGTTATCCTACTCTGTTAGCATAATAAAAAAAAACGTAGCACAGTATTGTTAGTTTCTCAATCTGCAAATTGAATAATCTTGTAACCAACCAAAGGAAAAAAAAAAAGAAAAAAAAAAGATAATGTTGTCAGTATCACCTTAAATTCAATATCTTTTACTTCTCTCTCTGAGGAAGACACCCGGTTCTTTAGCTGCTCGAGTGCATCTTCTGCTCCTGAGAGACTTATATCAGATACAGGCCTTGTTATTCCTGCTGCCTTCAAAATATTTGTACACAAGCACAATAACTTTTGTGCCAATTGAAGCCTCTCCTCTTCGGTTTCCTGCATTAATATAATATATATGAGCATTCAAGACAGAAGAACTCACCCCTGAACCCCCCACCAGACAACAACTTTTGACTGATAAAATCATTCAGGCCAAAAAATACACGAAGGAAGTATTTCCTTCTAGTCAGATTGCGAACCTTGAGTTTCTTGTGTAATCTTTGTTCCTCGTCAAAATTGATAAAGGGGCTCCTTCCTTCAGAAGCACGATAACGAGCAAGTTCTTCCTTAACCCGTGATAAGATTATCTCGGATCGTCGTAGCTTGGCACTTAGGTCTTCATTATGAGCTTTTAGTACATTATTTTCCTCCTATTGAATTGAAAGGTGTAATGATTGTGTACTTCAATATCAGTAGTGCAGAATAAAAAGGGAGGTACTACATTTACAATTTATACTGCTAATATTCTTCGGAACAGGAATATTTCAAAACTACTATTGGTGAAACCAGATCGAATGTTTCAAGTGACCAATAAGTTGTCTCTAATTTTGATGTCAGCTCCTTGAGCTGAATTGAAGATTGAAAAGTCCATACCTTGATTTTTGCATGATGATGTATACGCTGCTGCAGATTTTGCTGCCCTGACAACTTTTTCGCTTCATCTTCAAGATCCATCACCTTCTTTTTATGGTTCACATTCTCAATCTACAAGTTTCAAAAAGGAAAATTAAAAACCTACACTGGAGAACTGTTGGCAATACACAGATATGGCAGGTAGGCAAACCTTTAACATTTCGTTTTCAGTTGTGAGAAACTGATCACGTTGCCGAAGCTTTTCGCAAGCAACTTGTAGAGCCACCATTTCTGCATGTCTTTGGTTTATTTCCTCCAGCCATCTAGTGAGAGACTCATCAACTTAGAATAATAACTGAGTATAATAAAAACAATACAAAAATAAAGTCAAAAACCTTGACAATTTCGGTTGCTCACCCCTGTCTCTCTTCAATAAACGCATTCAACTGCTGCTTCAGTTTTACAACCTCGTGATCCTGTAGAATACATTTATTTTTAGAAGATAAATGTATGCAGCATTAAAAAAAATGTAGTAAGCGAGGCTTAGTTTAACCTTTCCAGAGGATTCATCAGTCTCAGGCCGAGCCTTATCCGTAACTTTTAGCGCTTGTTGATGATCCACTAGTGACTAACATTATATCAAAGGAAAGACGGTTAGAATTTGAAGAGATTTAAAAACAAAGAATAGAAGAAAGGGACCCTTGCTTCTATAAATGGAGCTATTATTAGATTGTTGGAGCTATATATAGTAGTCAAAAAAGTGACATCCCACCCAACCTATGTAGCAAGAACAACTCCAAACAGGAGAAAGAGTAGACACAGAATAAAAATAAGCAAGCTACAAGATTAACTCATAGATTAATATCTTACAGCATAGTTGGTCATGTCCAGCTTCACTCCAAGTAAATCCCGAATAACATCATGAGTCATGCTCTCTGCGGCAGCAAGTCTAGCGTTCAGCATAAATATCTGCGAAAAACTAACAAAATTAATGAGAATGATAAATGAATTATGAGATTTTTCTGTATCTGAACAGAAACAAAAATCAAACCTGTGGGTTAACACTCTTACCTCTTTCTGTCGATTTACAGCCAAGGCTTCAAGCTCCTCAATTCGAATCCTCCCAGCAGTAAGTTCCTCATCTTTTTCAGACTTTATTTGCTGAGTCAAGCCCAGTCCAATGCATTTAAAGGGGGAACCAGAACCTCTAGACTTCACTGCATACTTCTCTGGTTTTGTGGACATTGAGTTTGTAGTATGGGAAGAAACAGGCTCAGGTTTGACATGTTCGGCCATGGCTTCCAATGTTTTGAACTGGTTTCAGTATATAGTAAATAAAACCAGTTAATTGATGGAAGATGCTTAAGCATTGCAATATGCAGACTCCACTTAATAGTTAGTACTGAAGCGACGGGGAATATAATATAAAGATTTACATGAGGTAATTAACCTTTTGCTTGTATTCGCATGCCTGTGCCTCTGCGTGTAAATTTAACTCTGAAATATGAGCTATGCACCGAGAAATCTGATATGCGCAAAACAAAAACAACAAAAATCGCAAGCATGAAATTATTTATGAATGAAGGTTGTATTGAGCGAGCATTTTTGAAATAATGAATCTTGTATATAGTAAACAAGCACAAAAAGTACATACCTCTGCATCTTTCTCAGCCATATTCTTTTCAAGATCTTTAATTTGTTTTCTGGCTTCTTGCAAGTCGCTTTCCTTATTTTGAAGATGCCTGTGGAAAGATGAAACAGACATTTGATTTCATCACTGTGGACAATTAAGATTAGAATCTATATTCAAACTTTTTCAAACAGGGTAAACAAATTATGAAGGATCTCATTCTCAAACCTCTGCAAGTCAGCATCTTCCTTCATGATGTTTTGCATTTCTAACTTCATGTTCACACCAGATGTTTGTACAGTCAGCATCTGATTTCTTATTTCCTGAAGCTCCATTTCTAGATCCTCTCTCTGCAACCTTTGCCTTTCCGCCTCCCCTCTGACAATGTCCGACTAGCATAGAGGAAATTTAAGCACATCAGACGCATGTGTCGTGGCTTAACTCTAAGTTTGTGTGTTGGAGAGAGAGAGCTTTGAAACAAAAGTTCAGTATATACCTGGTTTTGCAGTACATCAACAGTACTTTCTAGCTCTTCAACGGACCTCTCCAACAACTTCACCTCCTCTTCCTTCTCTTCTGCGTATGCCTTTGTTGACTCAGCAATCTAAAACACACAACCGATCACAGATCAGGAACCATGAAACAGAAGACAGTTAGAAACTACAGAGGCAGGTAAGCATGTCAGCATCAACAAAAAAAAAGGAAATTAGCAATTACAGAACTACCTGCCGAGCTTCCACAAAGATTGCTTCATTTTCTTCAGCCAAAGCTCGCATCGCTTCGAACTTCTCTTTCAAATCAAAGACCTCGGAATTGAGATGATCCCTCTCACTGGTGACTCTGTTCAGATCATTCTTCAATCCATCAAGCAAAGCATTCATTTGACCCAGGGTGTTTTCCATTTGAAAGAGTTCCTCTTCTAAACATTCCTGCAGCTTGCCTCTCTCCTTCAATTCCTCCTCAATGGAAGCGTTTGCTACTTGGACATCCTCCAGTTGAGCTCTCAGATCAACATTCTCATTCTGAATAAATTTATGCGACTTACGCTCTGTTGATAGATCCATCTCAAGTTTTGAGCAGAAGTTGGTTTTCTCCTTCAATTGAGCTTCCAGCACTTGCCTTTGCTCAGTAGCTTCTTCAAGCTCAACAGCTCTACAGGTAAGATCATCTTTTAATGATTTCATAGCTGTAACTATTTCTTCGAATTCATCATGTTGGTCTTTGGCATTAGATGTTGTTCCTTGCAATGTATTTAACTCAAACAACAAGCCTTTCAGGACTTCATCTTTCCTTGCCAACTCAGTCTGGAGAGACAAATTATCAGACATCAATTCTTTAACAGAGTTCTCCAAGCATTCAAGCTCCCCAATGAACCTAGAGAACATTTCATCATTTACGCGGATATCATTCAACATTTTCTCTACCAGCACAATATTTTTGTCATCGAAAACTTGAAGAATGTTACCCGCAATATTTACAGATTGGAGCAAATCAGAACAGCTCCTAGTGTTCAAAGCGAGCAAACTAAACACACCGTCCTTACTTTTCTCAGTAGCAATAAGCTTGTTTCTCAAAGAACAATTATCCGCCTTCAAGGAATTTAATAGTCTGGACTGGATTTCTAGATCCTGGCTTTTTTTTAACTTGAGCTCTTCCACCAAATTTGATTGCAAACTCTGAAGCTTATCTAGTTCTTCATCTCTCATGACACACTCAGTATTTAAGCTAGAAATGCAAGTTTCCAACGAGCATATTTTTTCCTTCAATCTACTGTTTTCTTGCTCAATGACATGCGCACGACTATTAGAAGACTCAATTTCAGATTTCTTCTCTTGAAAATCTTCAAGAACTCTGCAGTAGTTCGCCTTCAGTTCCTTTGCGCCACTTTGCAATGTCACATTCTGTTCCTCTACAGACCTCAGCCTTTGTAACTCTGCTTCTCTACTTTCCATTTCTATTTGCAGGTTGGAAAGAGAACTCTCAAGAGCTGCATCCCTCGCCGCCAACTCTTTATCCAACCGCTCATTTTGAATCTCGAGAACCTGAATTTCAGATGATAAACTCTCCTTGATTCCCATGGCATCACCAAGTTCAGCTTTTAATTTCTCATTTATGAAAGCAACTTCACTCAATGATTGAATATCTCGTTCAAGGGTCTTGTTTATTTCATATGTTTTTGCAAGTTCTGAGAGGCACTCTTTCAGCTTGCATGAGACAGCATCTTTGCTGGAAACTGTTTCTTCCACCACATTTTTTAAAACAGCAGCATCAGCTTCTATAGCCATGCATACTTGCTTTTCCAGCTCAAAATCTACCTGAAGAAAGATAATCTCTTTAATTAAAGTTTCAAAAATTGCTCTAAATGCTTCTGTCTCTCTCTCAGAACCAGCCTTATCCACAGCCAGTTGTTTCATCTCTGTTGCTAGAATAAGTGATTCAAAACCTTTAGATGCTGAATCCAACATCATTAGATCCTCTTTGTCTGTAAACAACTTCTGCTGATCCAACAGGGCTGTCAAAGCACTCACATTAGTCGCGTCTAAATCTTTCATCAATATGGAAAGCTCATAACCCATAGAATCTGACCTGGCCAACATTTCCTTTTCTAGGAGTTGCAAATCCAGCATTTTCTTCTCAAAGGCACTTAGCATACAGCTTAACTTATCAGTCTCCTCTTCTTTTCTTGAGACTCGATCAAAGATGTTTCTTCTTGCTCTCAAGTTGTGCTCCTTCAAAACAGTTATCAACGTGGTTGACTCACACACACCATGGTGAAGCAACCCATTTTCCGCATTCAACCCAATCACAGCTTCCAACAGAACACCCACGTGACAGAGGTGTAACACCGATACAGCACAATCCTTTGCTATTATCTCCGACCAGATATCCTCCAACCATGACCTTGTTAAGCTTGTAGACTGAACAACCTTGGACTTCAAGCAGTTGAACTCACAAACTATTGAGGTGAAATTCTCCACGCATGCAGTTTGGGTCTGTGTAATAATATCTTCCAAGGCTAGAACTACACTTCTTGTTTCTGAAAGATCCGAATAGAGCTGTCTCTCCAGGTTGTCATATTTTTGATCCTTCTGATCACTAGAATTTTGAATGATTTGCACTTCATGGATTAAGGAGTCTCTTTCATGGGTGATCGTATCCTCCAAATTCTTCAGCCTTCTTATTTCAAGTTTAGCTATTTCATTTTCTTCCATCACTGCAAGTTTCGCAATTTCGGATTTTTTTATTGTGTCTTGTGCTTCTCCAAGTTTAACAAGTAAACCAGAAGCCTCGACCGTTTTCTGTGCTGCAGTCATCTTTGCAGCATGCAACTCGAATTCAAGCACCTACATAAAACCATTACCAAAGGGTATCATAAGACACAAATATATATGAAGGAACACTCAAATCCTCTACTGATTATTTGTCTAATTATCAATAAAGCTGGACAGATGCTTGATGACATTCATGGAGGAAGCAAACAGCATCATAGCCCATAATAGGTGTTAAACTCACAATGACTGAACAAAATGAATATTACCTCTTTCTTTTGAATGCAATAAGATTTAGTTTCCTTCTCCCTTTTCTCAAATGTCAAAAGCTTTTGCTCCAACTCATTTAGCTTGAGATCAAATTGTTTTCCTGTAGCATCTGTTTCTGTTTGAAAGTTAAGGACTTGAGCAGTGACACCCTCCATGTTTATTCGACAATGTATCTCCGACTTCTTAATCTCATCTTTCTCTTTGAGTAGTTTGGCCATCTGTGCCTGTACTTCTCTTAAGCTACCAAGAGCTGACTCAATCTCCTTTTTCAAAAGGACAATGGTTGTGTCTCCATCAGATGTATCTTTGCAAGGCTTCCCAACATAATCTGGCTCTTTCTTGCGGATGCTTGGACATGTCTCAATCTCAGCCTGGGAAATTTTAAGAAATGTGTTGTACAACCAAAGTTATAAGCATATTATGATTATCACAACATCATTAGCAAGGTTTAACTGTTTTGGAGTTTTATCAATTTGAAAGAAAAGTGAACTTACCGAACCCTCAGAATAACTCTTCTCACATGGCAAAGCATGCAATTCTTGAGTGGCTACTGTGTCAGGTTCTCCTTCTAGTTCAGTGTATTCATTCATGTATGTACTCAGAGTGGAAACATGGAATCTAAACTCGTCTAGTTTCTCCTTTGTTTCCAATATATTCTGACTTTGAATCTCACTCAGCTTCCTTTCCAGTGCATGAACAACTTCTTGCTCTTCAGCAAGTTTAATCTTCAGATTTGTACAGATTTCTTCAGAGCACTCGGATTCCAATCTCAAAGCTTTGATTTGTTGTTCTGCATCCCTAAGGGCAGAAACCTGATACTTGCAAAGTGCATCCTTCTCCATTCCCTCTGCACGGGTCTCATTAAGCTGGATCTCTTTGTTCTTCAAAGTTTCTAAAAGATCAGAATTTCTCTCAGACAGTCTGTTCACAATTACAAAGCCAGCTGTTGCACAAATTTCAGTTTTACTGATCTGGTCTCCCCATAACTTGATCTTAGTCTCTATCTCGGTTATTGTACACTGTTTTGCACGCAACGCTGAAGTTAGAGCTAGAACTTCTTTCTCCTTTTCACACTTTTCGTTTTGCTGCTGTTCAGTGATAGCCAGTGCTGCCCCTCTTAAAGACCTAACCTTCAATTCCGTATCAGACCTTAGCTTCTCTGCATCCTCCAGGCCACTTCTTAACTCATCAATCAGAAGATCTTTCTCACAGATGGTACTTACCATCCTCCCGACCTGCTCACTGATCCTAATTCTCTGAGAAAATGAACGTGAAATCAAGTCCACCTCATCGGAAGCATCTCTCACTGAGTCATGACCATCAGCAATAACCTCTTCGATTTCAAAAGCTAACCTTTCCCATTCATCGGTTAAGGCATTCAGTTCCTCATCTTTCCCCTGAATTAGTTCATGTAACCTTTCGTTGTCGTCTGTCATCAGTAATAGCTTCTCCCGGAGATCCTCTTTTTCTGCTTCCAGCATCAGGAAACTCTCTTTAGTTACTACATCATTTGCATTGCGTTCCACAACTTGCTGGTGAGGACTTATAAGCTCTTCTCGGATGTGTTTATTGTCGTCAGTCATCGTAGTTAGCTTCTTCAGAAGCTCTGCTTTCTCAGTTTCTAGCACCATCAAACTCTCTTTAGCTTCTACCTCTTTCACATGCAACTCCATGACCTGCTGTTGTAGAGTCATGAGCTCTTCTTCGAGGCATACAATAACCTCCGCTGTTTCTGCCTCAACCTGTCTACGAACTTCTTCTGTTTCTTGTTCATTTGATGCCTGAAATGCCCAATCACTTTTGTACCACAAATTCAATATTTTGGCTTTTTCAAGAGAGTTGCTTACTCCTTTCAACCTGTCCTGAAAGGAGAGATCTTCAATCTTGGAAGGCTTAAAAACAGGAAGATTTCTTAGTTTGAGGCTGCGTATTTGTTCCTGTAAAATGGATATGTCATGATCCTTTTTACTTAGAAGCTCCAAATAACCGTCACCCCTCTTCAGATCCTCCAACTCACTCATGGAAAGAATTTGTGATTCGAGTGCTTCAATTACAGACCTTGCATCTTTCAACTCTCTGTGGACGTCTTCTAATTGCTTGCTCATCTGTGAATACCTCTGTTTTGCCATCTCAAGATCATCTCCCAAAGACGAAGCATTTTCCTCTATACTGATACGAGATGATCTCTCTTCTTGGATAATGTTTTTTAGTATATCTAACTCCAGTTCTAAATTCATAATTTCTTCTGTGTGTTTCAGTATGATTTCATGCTTCAGAGTCTCCTTCTCTTTCTCAACTGAATCATGCAAATGATTGTTGAATGCTTGATCTGCCATTGAAGCTTCCTGAAAGATAATATCCAAGCGCTAACAGTTTAGCAAACTTTGAAGAGTTATGTGAAATAATTTGAACAAAAGTGTCACTAATCAAATTTACCTCAGAGGACTTGAAATGGAAATCCTTATCATCGTGAAAAGATCTATAGCTGTTTAATAGAGAATGCAGTTCTTCTATTTCCCTGCAAACAATGGAATGGGAAGCATAGAATGACAAAGCTGAAGTAGAAAGGAAGACGAGAAAGCAGCTGACCTAAAAGTGAGATAAAACACAGTTGATTTGAACTGCTAGTACTGAACTCCACTGACCTGGTAAGTTTTGCATTTGTCTCCAAACAAGAATTTAAGTTATTCCTGCAGTTTTCTAACTCATTCTGAGTTTTTGTTAGCTGAGGGATAAAAGGAGAGGAATTGTCAGATATACCAGAGAAAACTACCATATATAAATTAAACAATGAGTAGGATAGTATAATTGAACCTCTAACTGGTTTGAATTATGCTCTCTGACAACAGCCTCCTGTGGAAATATGTGCCATGGTAAGGGAATCAAGAGAAACCAATAATATAACACATGGATGAATTGAAACACATAAGAAGATGTTTGCAAGGACATTAACTAACTGACCTGTGGTGGCACAGTAACATTCTGATTGCTATACATCTTGCTATTCTCTTCAAGGAATTGAAGTAGCTGTAAAAAATTGTAATTAGTATACTACCAAGTACTAAATAAATTGACAAACGGAAATTAAAACTGTGAGACTAAAATGAAGAAAGACCTGATCGCGCAGTTCGGATACTTCTGTCATTAGCAGTTCTCTCTCTCCTTCTTCATAGAAGTCCTGAAACCTACAAGCTCAAAACGTAAGTATGACTAACAAAGCAATTTGGAAATATGTATGATGTGCTATAGGGGAATTACTTTCTAATTTTCTCCAGAAGCCTGATGTTCTCAAGTGCAAAACGAGTTACTTCAGGGTTCCTATCAGCCCTAACTTGAAGTAACTTAAGCTCTTCAGAGAGAGCATTTGTCTCCTCCAGTAAGTAGGCATCAGAAGGTATCAAACCACCGACCAGTGACTCCATTCTCTGAATCTTGTCCTCCCGAAACTTCAGCATCATTTTGGTGCACTGAGTGTCCTCCTCTCGTTGGCGAACCTGCAATATGAAAGTTCAAATAACTGGTTGAGATAATTTTGATCCACAAAAGCAAACCATAGATTACTTTATCAAATGATGACAATAAGTTACCAAACGATTCAGCTGTGCGATTTCAGCTTCCAGCTGCTTCATTGAAGTATCTGCCATCTGTTCTCTTCTCAAGGCACCGGTCAGGGTGGTTTCCAGAGATTGCATCTAATGTAAGTGTAACAAAACATCATAGGTCTCATCATAACCAGATAAATCCTAATAAGGTATTTAAAGAAGAACCCATTTGATAATTGTAGCCATTGTCAGTGGGTGTTTTTCAAGATTAATCATATAGTAAAACCCAAAGCACTGCTGCATTACCTGTTTAGTAGACAATCGCACAATACCTAAAGAGGCAGACCCTTGGGAGCCATCAACACTTTCAAGAACCATATCAGGTGTCTCTTCATCATGTGGACCATCAGAACTTTTTCTGTCGGCATCACCAAAGATTGCCGAACGATATGAGAGGGACCTAGATACATTCTGCCGCTTGAGAACAGCAAGTTCCTCCTGTGTCAAAATTTTCAGTCAACTACAGCCTAAATAGCAATGATGCGCCAAAACCAACAAATACAGTTTGAATCATATCAATTACCTTCAATAGGTGTATCTGGTGCTGCAACGCCATCACGTTCCCCGATGCATCTTCGTTGACAATAGCCTTGAATTTGCAAACGAAAGAGATGTTTTTAGGTGACCGAGAAGAAGTGAGCCCTTATACTCTATTAGATATGTTGGTTAATCATACAAGCATAATTGATATGGAAAAAATAAAAAAAATTACTGGCAATGATGACTTAAAGTAACTATTACATTGTTTTGAATTAATTTAGCCCGTTGTGCAAACTTGAGAGTGCTTAGGGTTTCGGCAGCAGAACTACAAACATAGTATAGAAGGTCAATCAGAAACAGTATCCCAAAGTTGAAAATTATATTAAAAAGAAAAGGACGAACACATACCAGATTGAAGGGCTAACATTAGCAATTATCATAGTTTTTGAATTTCCACCCAGCGAATCCTGCACAGCTAACAGTACAACTAAGGCCATGCCTAGAAAAGAAAAGTGAGCCCTATGTTTAGAACCTTTTATGTTTAGAATTTGACCTGGAGAAGAAAAGTGAGCCTTGAATCTCTATATGGAATATGTCGCTGCTTCCCTTGTGCCACATCCACTAGAACCATTATTACATGACTGCATATGCAAGTAAACAGCAACAAGAAATGAGGCTTCACTATAAGGTAAGTAGCAAAATCAAGGGAAGAATTGTACTAGAAATTTATATAGAAGCAAGTACCCTAACGTAGATAGCGATTTGTTAATACTCGCTGCTTCCTTTAGTCGCTCACCCTCAGCTCCAGATGTTTTCTGCCTGTTTGAAAAATGTTAGAGATGTGCGAGCTTTGTTTGCCAAGCCTAAGTATGATTTCATATTCAGCAACTGTCATCAAGCTCATTACCTTTCTGAACCAGCAAGATCTACAAGGTTTAATCGCGCAAACCGTAAATTAGTGGTGGAGTCTTTTTCCCACCTACTCTCAATCACACATGTAAAGACACTATGCGAACGACTGCTCTCTCTGTTCATATTTGTAGCTGCCACCTTCCTATTTGCAGCACCCTGTCGAGAGCCAAGAAGCATCAATGTGAGTAAAACAACCAGAGAGAGAGAGAGACACTGACGGAAAGAATTAAAGGTACATTACCCGAGTAAGAAGGCAAAGAATGTCATTCACTGTGTTAACTTCAAATTCGGTTAGATTCTCAACATACACGCCTGTTTTCATATCCTCCCTCAGCTGTAAGTAAATAGAGATGAAGAGAGTAAAGTAAGAATTAAATACTGAAGGCGTTAATGTGTATAAAATCTCAACTCTTAAGCTTACACAAAGAATAACAACTTACTAGCAAATTAGTACATGAAGGATCTAGAAGGTCCGTTATCTGTTCATTGTAAATCTCTAAGAAGGAACACTTGCAATTGTATGTTAATTTCTCATCCCTTCGAATTTCCTCTTCCTGCAAATAGAAGATGGAAGAACAATCAGTCAATTGAATTATAAGTGTACAAGATGCACAGTGAAATTAACTAGAGAAACGGAAATTACAGCTCTTATCCGCGCAAACAAAAATTCGAAGATGCGTGGTGTCATCCCACGCTCTGCACTGGGATTGACATCCAAGTCGGCAATTTCACCAAGCATCGTATGTGTCTTTCCGCTCCCAGTCTGTTGAAAGAGATTATCAATGCACATTTTACAATATACCAAAACCAGTTAAAAACATTACGTGTCAAAACAGGTAAAACGGAAACTATTCACAATATCTACTTGATCATTAAAATGTTGTGGCTATCATCTTCATAACTAAGAAGTCTTCCAAAATTATGGAAGTCACAACCTACATGAAAGTTGGCCAATCGTAACAATAGAACCCAAGAAAACAAATGTAGAAGTACCTGGCCATATGCAAACATACAGCTATTGTATCCAGACAGACAATTCTCTACCATTGGTAGACCTGCCACTCTAAAAAGCATTTCCTGCAGAAAATCCATTTGCAAACAAACCTCAAAAGGCTAGACACATCAAATACTAAAATAAAACTTTATAATGTATTTTGTAAATATAGACCTGGCTAGTTGTTTCACATGCCACGTGATCAAATGTGAAACGAGCTTCCTGTTGCCCAACCCAAGAAATGCTTTGTGCATTCTCTTGCTTTAAGCACCGGTTATAACCTTGTAGTCCCCGCTCCATGTTATTCAATGGACGGACACGTATTAAAACCTGAAAAGGAATATATAGCCCCCATCAACTAATCTGTAGGCTAACTAAAGCCTTAACCCAACTTTTTATGCAGGTAAAATTACTCTTCCCCTAAATTAGCCAATTGCACAACAACAAAAAAAAAAAGTAATCCCAAAACAAATGAGGTGAACTAATTTCAAAAAAAAATTTAGAAAATGACTTGTTTACCTGTACATTGTGATCCATCCAGAATGAAGGGTCCTCTTTAAGCTCGAAATCAGGCACTTGGACTGTATTTACAACAGAAGTTGAAGAGTAAGGAATTCCTTTAGAAAGTGCACCAGAGTTTCCAAAGCGAGCACCAATGCTCATTGGAGGTCTGGCCCCATTAAGTGCAATAAACCCAGAAGCCGTTGGTTTAGTGACACTCTTTGTTGGTGTACTGAAGGTTGAAATCGAACTATATTCCTTTTACTTTCCACTTTCGGTGGAGTAGAGTAAATTAATCAAAGTGTGAGCCAAGTGGAACTTTCCATTGCCATAGTGGGGAAAGTAATGGAACTTGCTTTAGGCTAATGGGGCAATTGGAACCACTCATCATGTGGTTATGTCGACATATACCTCTACATTGTTTCCTATATAAATGTCATTTTGGTTTCATTGTATTTCATTCCAAACAAGAGAGGCAGAGAGAGGGGTTTCTAAGATTAGGCTTGTTCTTAAGAGATTGTAAAGGAGTGAATCATACTCTTGTAAACTTGTTCATATCATGAGTGCAACGTCTTCCAAAGTGGATGTAGATCATCTTGATCAACCACTATAAATCCTTATTCCTATTTTACATTTGTTTCATTTTACTATTTCACCTATTGATTGTGCAAACATTGGTCATAACAAATTGGTATCGAGCCGTGTTTTGCAACAAGGTTTGGTCCGGCTCTAGCAGAAACATTCAGAATAGTTTGCTGCAGACCTTCCCGTTGTCCTAACAGAACGAGGAGTCACATTGGGCAAACCCCCATTGCCATTACTACTCCCACGGCTCGACACTGGAAACTGATGCAAAGCATCACCATCATCAGCACCATTCTTATTCGCCCACCCAAACTTACTCCTCAGGGAAAACCCTTGCTTTTCCGGCGTACGAACTGCCGATCCAGAACTCTTCCCCCCTTTAGAAGGTGTAGTGTTTCTATCAATCTTACTTTTACTATAACCAGATTCTTGTTCTAACACAATTTGTGTTGGTTCTGGTATAGTATGTAACGGAGCCCTAATTCCATCAACAAAATTAGGATTTATTATAGAATCTTTAGGGTTTACTGGTACATTCTCAATCTCTTCACTAGATTTCTTCCGCTTGTAAGATCTCATATCTTTCAACATTCTGCCAAAATTAAAACATCCAAAATCAAAATGTATGTGAAAATCAGGAAGAAATTGGAAATATTCAAAACAATATTAAGAAAACAAAAATCAAGAAATCAGACAATTAAAAAAAAAAAGGGCCTAACCTGAAAGAGGAATTGAGAAACAGGATAAGAAGTCCTGAAATCTTCTGGAAACAAAGTTAAGTATAATTGTATAAATCTGGACTAAATCTAGTTAATATTTTTCCATGAAAATAAAATCATTTCTTCTATTTTTTCCCACACTCTAAGCTGAGACTGAGAGAGAGAAAGAGGCTGTCTGAGAGTGAAGAGTCTTGAAGATCTTGTTTAGAGAAAACACTTCGATCTTTGTATACCCGAGATTTTAAAAATCAACAGTTAGGATATCATCTATCTTGATTTCTTTGAATCTCGATGTATTCGCCGCGAGATTGGATTTTGAATTTCAATTTTCAAGGGCGTTTTCAAAATAATAAATTACTCGGTTGACATGGGTGTAGATAACTCGACGTTTTGAATGGCCGCATAATTGGACGGAAACATCAAGCATTAAGGCAAAATGTAGAGATGGTTGTTATCACCCTTGTTAAACCCTATATGAACCTACCGGCTTCGGGTGTTATCACCCTTTGAATTTAATGCTGGAGCGATTAAACCCTATATTCATTTTTAACCTATTCCGGCTTCACGGGTGTTAATTTATAACGGCTATTGAATTTTGGCCTTTTCTTCTTTTAATTTTCTTTTCTTAAATTTTGAATTTAATGCTGGAGCGATTAATCCACCCCCACTGACCATGTGCTAGCTGTGAGATTCATTTTTAAAGGAGAGGAGATCCGATGATTCAAGGCTGTGAAAACATGAACCGTGAACCGGGACACGAATCCTCTTTTCTTTATTTAAGGATCGAATCTTATATTAATGGATGTCATTTTTGTATATGTCTTGAAAATAAAGAAATGTGAACGAATACCATTATCAAAAATTAGGTATGGCGCAATGGTCAAGCTCTTACCTATACAAACCTTGGATGTCAGGTTCGAAAGTCCATACGATTCTCAAGGTTTTCTTAAATTCCGATTTTAAAAACTATATTGTGGTGAAAAGTCCCTGCTCCAAAGTGAATTAATAGATAAAGACAGCGACTAAATACCCGTATTTTTATTTTTATTTTTGAAGAAAAAGGAGGTTATATTAAAAAAGGAAAATTGAAACGAAAGAATAAACCAAAGTTAATACAAGCCTACATACCCATTAGGCTATCCCAATTACTCCAAATTAAACTAGGATTCACAAACTTAAATGTATCTTTGTCACAAGACCATAAAACTACCAATTGCTTTAGACTAAGTCTTATGGGCTAGATTGGAGGTGCTAGATTAGCACATAAGTGTTGCAATTCAAAAAAAAAAGTGTGACAAAAAAGTTAACACTAGTTCTCTTTCCTACCAGTTGCTAGTATGTGAGGTAGCATGCTAGATTGATACGCAGAATGATTCAGCGCTAGAAAAAGTAACTTTCGCGGAACCAAACAGCGTTAGGAAGAATATTCCAAGCATCTACGCGGAATGGTCCAGCGCAAAAAATTTGCGCGGAATGAAAACACGCTATATTAGTAATCGACCATGCTTATTATTGTCATCTCGAGGGAACATTGACACTTAAGTTTTTTTTTATTATTTTTTTGTTCGAGAAATGCAATCTCTGACTATCTTTCTACACGTGGAGACGAATTAATGAGAAATGCAATTTCGTCTGTTTTTGTTGGGCCCATGAATCTCCTAACCTATCTGTTTTGGGATGTTGTGAAACCATAGGATGACGTTTGAACAGTGATGTTGACTAGGTCAAGCGTTGTTTGAATTCGCGAAAAGCAAATTTCCATTTTTCGCCGTACCGTTCAGCGCCCCACGCTGTTCCATTTAGCGCATCTAGCATGCTAGACTAGATTTTGGTTGTTGACGTGGATTGATAATCTAGGTGCTAGACTAGCACCCCATAAGATTTAGTCTTACCGAGTCGATAGTTTATTGCACACTCTTTTGGCGACCTCCGAAAACTCTTCCATTTCTTTCCTTCCATAAGATCCAACAAACCGCATAATGTAAGATTTTCCAGACATCCCTTCCTCTCCCTTGCAACACGTTGTTAGACCATGCTTCGAACAATTGAAACAAAGTGCTTGGTAATGGCCAGGCTATCTCAAATGATTTGATGAAGTAATTCCATATCTGAAAAGAGTACTTACAATGAATGAACATGTGATTTGAAGATTCCCTGACTTCATTGCACAAAACACACCGGTCGTTATCAATATTTACACCCCGGTATCACAACATATCCCTAGTTGGAAGCGAATTCTGAAAGGTAGCCCAAATGATGGAACTCACATTGTTTGGAATGTTTTGTCTCCAAAGGAATTCGTCGAAACCGCATTCTTCCAAATTGTCTGACAGTCTTTCATAACATCTTGAAACATTGAAATTCCCCATAATCTCCATTTCATCATCTTCTTCCACAAGCCTAGGAACCTGATTTAAGTCACGCCTTAGAAGGTCCCATTCAATTTTCTCGTTTGCATTTAACGGCCTCTTAAAATCCCACACCCACACTCCATTTGCTATCATATCGTAAATTGTTGCATCCTTATTCTTCACCGCCTTGTAAATAACCGGGAACAAATCTTGCAATTTCCCCTTGTCCAACCAACGATCCTTCCAAAAGCGGATGCATTTTCCATTTCTAACTGTAAAAGTCGCCATATTCTGAACCATTGTCACCATTTTTGTAACGTTGTTCCACAAACTCGTACCCTGCGGATTATTATTCACATCGGGAATTAACAAATCACAATTATGGGCAAATTTTTCGTTTACTAACCTTCTCCACAGACTATTTTTGGACTTTGAAAATCTCCAAATCCACTTTAATAGCAAAGACTTGTTAATTCTCCTCAAATTTTTCACACCTAATCCCCCATTCACCTTCGGAACACATATCTTTTTCCAGGAAACCCACACCAATTTCTTTCTACCTTCCACCACCCCCCACAAGAAGTTACGCATGATCTTAATCATTCTTTTCTCCACACTGACAGGCAAGTGAAAGAGAGACAGATAATAAATTGGTAAACTTGCAAGACAGCTCTTAATAAGAATTAATCTACCTGTTTTATTAAGTTTCCTTTTCTTCCAAGACGCCAGCTTCTGTTCCATTCTAATCAAGACATGTTCCCAAACTGAAATGCTACGCCAATGAGCACCAATTGGCATCCCAAGATAAGTAAACGGTAATTTCTCTGTCTTGCAACCTAGCTCTTTTTCCAAAACTCCAATCACCTCGTCGGCTCCGACGCTGATCATGGTGCTCTTCTCTAGATTCAGCTTCAGGCCCGTCATAGTTTCGAACACAGACAAAATGATAAAGAGACGTCTAACTTCCTCCACCGAAGCATCAAGGAAAATCAAAGTATCATTCGCAAATTGAAGGTGAGAGATAATAGTGCCATGATCCACCACTTGGAAGCCCGAAAGATTACCTCTATCAACCGCATCATTTATTAGTTTGGAAAGAATTTCCGCCACCAAAAGAAACAGATACGGTGATAAAGCATCTCCCTGTCTTAAACCCTTACCAGGTTTAAATCTTTCCGTCGAAACACCATTCACAAGAAGGGAAAGATGTGTTGAAGATACACACCATTTGATCCAAGAGATCCATTTCGACCCAAAACCGTGCTTTTGTAAAATTTTGAATAGGGCATTCCAATTAACATTATCAAAAGCTTTCTCCATGTCGATCTTGCACAGAATACCCGGTTTCCTAGCCTTCAAGAGGAACGTTTAAGAGGAACGTTTCAGTGATAGGTCCTTAGACCATGTTCAATGAGGAACGAGGGAATTCTCTTAAAATCCTATGTGACCTCTATTTTATTTGACGTGTAAAGCAATAGGGTTAAGACCGTGTCTTATGGGGTTAGAAATCTATCGCCATATCAGTGATTTGATACCCAATTTTTCACTCCATGAATTTGCAGCTAAATTAGCAACTTAGCTACAGTTGTTGCTAATAAGTAACAAAGAAAAATAGTTGCTAAAGTTTTGCAACAGATTGTTCTTGTTGTGACTAGCAACAAAAAATAATTCATATGTGCCACTCGCCTGTGTGGTTGGTAACACTTTTGTTGACTTAGACAATGATTTGTTAGCCATTTATTTCATTGAATCCTAGCCATCTATCTTTACAGTATAAACTTAAATATATATGGGGTTAGTCGTGAGAGAATTTGGGGGATTTTGATGTATTTAAATATAGGGGATTTGGAGAGAGTGTATGTGAGTGTATAAGGACTTTGGAGTTTTCATTTAAGAAGTTTGAGATAGTTTAGGGAATCTTGGGGAGTTTCATTAGAGGGAGTTTGAAGGAGTATATATAGGGAGTTTGAGAGAGTTAAATCAATTTTAGCAATAACAAACAATAAATTCTTCAACAAAGTTGTAGACAAAAAATATTACAACATTCACCGCTCACATAATATCCAAAACCAACTATTGAGATTCTTGTAATATTTGACAGACATCAGACTATATAATGTTTTTATTTTGATGGCGGTCTCCATACAATCCCTTTGGTCACAGACATCAGACCATGTAGTGTTTGTTATATCATCTCACCATGCATTAGGTTCTTGACATTGATACTCTTGAGTTTGTGATAAAACTTCCACATCGTCGTTTACGAGTGTTGATGTTGTTTGGTCAACTTCTCCGACAGGAAATTCATCGGAGCGATATTCCTTTCGCAATGTGTAATCCATCATAAGTTGTCATTAGCTCTGCTTGCACTTGATATGGAAATGGAGGTTGAGACTTAAAAATTTGTGAAACAAGACTTGAAAACGCCGAATAATATTTCAGCTACGTTCCTTAAAGAAGCGTTACGCATATTAAATAATTATTTTGACTTTTAAGATGATTATTAACACCACCAAATTCTTGTAAATGATAACATTGGCCACAAAATGGTGCTAAGTTGTATCGCCAGTTTGCAAATCCACAATTCACCAAGTAATATTTACCTGATTGAAACACAACAAACTTTATCAAAAGAAAATGTTGCACCGAAATTTCAAAATCCTTTCCAAATCGACGCATAGTATAGTAAAACAAATTTTGACATGCATAGTATATATTACACGCTAGATATTCTAAAAATAACTGGGGGATTGGAAGTTAATTTATCATTGTCATTGTCATTGCATCATTAAGTATTTTGAATCATGGGAAGATTACTTTCATCCACTTAGCACATATATATAAACTCCAAGTCGAAGTTGCAAGCCGCTAATAATTTTTGAGTTATAATTCCATGACGATTTTGAATAACAACTACTTTCTATGCTTTACCATGGATGGGATATGTGTACCATCCATAGATCCAATATAATCCTTAAAATTTTCAATTTACCAATAAGTTAACAGGCTAACATTTATATAACAAAAAATTATTACCTCAAAGTAAGGATAAAATCATGTGCTCTTTCGTATTTTAGTTGGTGTTGTGTTTGTTGGTTTAGACATCATCCATGGATCCATTTTATTTAAAGCTTGTAACTTCCTATTGAAGTTTATACTAATTGTCCATCGAGAGCGACCAAATATGCCAGGTATTCTGCAATATCGTTCACTTTGGCCAACGACAAGTAAAAATGTACCGAGCATTTCTTCAACAAAAACATATTTTGTATCACGAATCAATGTTGTCTCCCGAATAATATAAAAAAGTTTTTGAAACACATCAGGATACATCCTATATTCTTGTCGAAATTCTTCCGGGTCTTCTTTCAGAATTCTCATTATATTATATAGTTACATCCAAAAACAGTAACTGGTCATTTTATTGGTCGTTCAATACATTGACATTGCATGTACAGTAATTGCTTAATTATATCCATTAGCCATGAATGCACCCCTAATAGTATATTTAAAATTATGGATAATTCATCTTCTTCATCGCTATTTACTTCATCGTCGACGTTGTTTTCTTTTTATGCATTAGATGCGTGATCTTCGGTAGATGACTCTGAATCCGACATGTTCACATAAAAAGAACATAAATAAGCATACATTTGTTTAAAATCATCCTTAAGTAAGCTTACGTGTATGAAAATAAGTACGCTGGTGCATAGATTCCATCATCCAAATGATACATAAAATTAAGATGTAAATTTCATAAAATCTTAACCAAACAAGATACTCAAAAAAAAAAACAATCTTAATCAATACTAGAAAATAAAGTCATAAGTAGCAAAATAGAACACGACCATGCAAGTAGTAGTTTCAAAGCTAGCATAAATGAAAATAAACGACTAGACATATGACCAAGTTTGTAATTCAAAAAGTTTCTCGCAAAGAATAGTATGTTATGAATATATCATGAAGTTCATTCTCTTAACTTTGAGGCACAATTTTATCTCTTCGGTAGTAAAACATCTAAATATGTTCTTCTTGTGATTACTATCGAGCACTTCAATCAATTTGATCTTTTCTTCCAACGTAATTCCCGAGATGGCATACAAAATATATGTACTTCATACTCCTTTTTATCCTTTTGAAGTCTATGGATTTCTTTTTCAATTTTGCGATCTTCTCTTTAGCATATTCCACAACGATAGCATGCATTGACTTATTAGTAGAAGCGATTGATGAGTTGCTCATAATCGACTTTCCAATGTACTCTGACTGGCCTATAGGAGTTGAAGATATAAAAGAATCATTATTGTCATTTCATGCCCCTTTCCTTTGAATTGTCTTTTGCGTATGAATTTTGTCGGCCTTCATATCTTGGAATCATCATTTCCTAGTTCACTATTTTCCTCTTGGGAATACGGTTCATAAGCCAATAATGTTATCATATTATTTTGTAAGAGTAGTATTAGCATCTTCGTCATCATCTTGTTGTTCACATTGCTCTGTAGAAATTATAACACTTGTACCTTCTCGAGTAAGGTAAACTATTACTTTTCCAGTTGCACATTTGTTCCCCAAAACAAGAAGCAAGCCTTTATAGTCTCTATCATTTGTTACCCTAAGGTGATTAAGAGTTGGGTGGCATTGTTGACAAAAATGAAAAACAAATAAACCATATATTCGACCTATGTATAAATAAATAAAAAATAGTGTCAGCAAATAACATACGCACATCTCTAGGTAATTGTTCCACATTCTACAGTTCCCTCAATCATTTTTAAATCGTCTCTCCAACCTAATCCAGAACTAGATTTAAACATTTCCTTGTACTGACCCAGTCTATTCTTGAACTATTTACGTTTTCCTTTAAAGTTTTCATAAGTTTTGTTACATTGACATGTTTGGTTAAGTTTCGGTAATATTCTGGTCTTTATAGTTTTATTTGTAAAGGATCTATTCTTGTCTTTTCGACGCTGAAGTGTAGCTTCTATCAGTAATTTCAATAGTTCATCAATATCTTTTTCAATCCATTGATTGTATACGAATTCTTCTTCTTGTTTTTTTTCGGTCTCTTGGTTATCAATTCTATGGTGGAAAAAAAATTGAGAATTACAACATACATGTATACCTCTAGAAACTTAATTGTGCATCTGAATCACGAATCAATATTTACTGAAAGACTGAAAAAATAATTACAAAATTAGTACTTATAAAATTTATCTTTCAAGCAAAATAAAAATAAATGCTAGGGATCTCTAATGAATCAAATTATTAACTGATAAGACATGTACCTGAATCAAGCTTGTACACCCATATATCATACATATGTTCAAGTTCTATTGACACTCCAAACCACTTAAAGAAAATATTATAGCTATTTATACAAATCTAATAAGCATAAGGGTGATCAATTGGGGAGCTAATAAGATCATTGTGTGTACAATATAAATTTATACGAAAATAGATCACATGCTCTATGAAAATATGAAAAAGTTAAAATGGTAACACTAATCTATTTAAACTTATTCATATTATGACGACTAATAAACAAACAAACAATGTCTAAACATTACAGTTGAGTGTAGATCTAAAACTAAGATGTATATTCATTAGGGGAAAAAAAATTACACTCGATATTGAAATTTATCGAATTGTTTTTCCACCGCAAATTTTCAGAATTTTGCTTAAGGACCAAGGGTTGAGCAGTTATATGCATTCATTTTCTAGGATACATTTAGGAAAACAGCATCGTCATAAGTTCACAACGGGATTATGAAGTTAGATCAAGAAGATTAACAGTTTGAGGCAAAACCTTGCGCCTAATTACGTTGAACAGTAATCAGACAGATTATGGCGTTTCAAACCAAGGAAATACTTTCAGAACAAGGAACAACACAAAGTGTGATTATTAAAAGGCGGTGGAGAGGGAAAATTGCAGATAAACTATCACTTGTGTGTTTCACTGTGCATAAAACCAATATCTAGACCTAATTGTCAAAGTGATAAACATAAATTTATGGAGGATCTATACCCTATCATGAAAACAATATGGTTAAGTACCCCTTTGTGAAGATGAGTGCTTATGGATACATAAAGCTATGTTTGGTTGATAAGAATAATTTTATAAGTAGTTGATAGAGGGAACAAGGTAGTGCAGATGAACAAATAACATTGGTGCAATCGAGCTATTATATACTCCAACATCATATAGATACGGTAGAATTATTTTTCTCATCATTCAAACATAGATATTGCAATAGACTACTCAAACACAATCCCATCAAACTCAAGACCATAATAATCAAATGAATAAATACAAAAATGATCATCGTCGATCATCATAGATAAAATAAAAATAAAAAATTGAAACCCATACTTGAAGCTCAAACACTTTTTCCTTCATTAACCAGCCCCCCACCCACACACAAAAATAAAATCTCTCCCTTTTTCATGGAGCCAAGAAAAATATGTACAAACTCCCTATAAATCTCTAAACCCCCAAGAAATCTAATATTTTGAGACTAACAAGAATTTTAAAAGTTTTCTTCAAAGTCCCTCGACGACTAATAATCTAATATGGCTAGGGACTTTGAAAAATTCTCCCAAACTCTTCCACCAATATCGGGGATTTTGAAAGATTTTTCCAAACTCCCCCACTACTAAAGTGTAATTAGAAACTTTCTTGAAATACAATAAAAGAATCCTATTATTGGGGATGCAAACGGATGGGTTTTTTTGGGCTCATGAAATAGTAATACATAGAACCCCTTATCCTGATATTTTTTGTAATATCTAATCTACCCTCAATTTGATTAGTGCTAATTAAAATGATTAAGTTAACTAATCAGTATTAGTTGGTGGGTTAGACTAATCAAATGATTATTCTTTTGAAAATTAAAAGTTGTTTTTTTGGATTTTGAAGATGGAGAAGGATGATTATAGTGAAATTTTTTGAAGAAAAATGGTGAAACCATTAGTCATAATACTCAGGAAACCCTTATAATCAACTCACAATAGCAATTTTATCAATTCATCGAATCCGTTAAAAATCAAGGGAAAATCCGAGTTATTTTAAGTTTTACGGCTGGGATTATGTGTCGAACCAGCCGTAAAAAGGTAACTACAGTTCGAAAATGAGGAACTCCCAGCCGTATATAACCATGGATTGGGAAGTGAAGAAATTTTGGTCGTTATTTGGTCAGGAATCACCTGAGTCTGTATTACGGCTGGGTTAAGATGTTAAGAAGACAATTTTCCCAACCGTAAATGAGTATGTAAGTTGAGAAATTTAGAGTTTCAACGTGAAAACATACTACAATTTAAAGGTAGTAATAATTTTATTAATCAAAGTTGATTTAATAACATCCCTTACGATGTATCAAGAAGTCTTTGATGATGGCGAATTGAGCTTCGTAGTTGAAATTATAACATTTCCATTTTCTCCACTCCTTCTTAACTTGAGCTATGACTTCATCATCAGTTTCACCTCTAAGTCGAATTTGCTTGCAAATTCAAAGTAAATTCATATATTCTTCCACTTTTTTGTGTATGTCTGAAAATCGAAGATACAATTCAACCTCATCACGGTTATTAGTGTTACCTATTTCACTACAAAAATCTTAATCCAATGCGATTGACTGGATAAACTACCTTTCCTTCATTCTTCTCCCCTCTTTGGATAACATAGTATAAAATTTTTGCACAGAGATAGGTCTTCATCCAAAGTAAATTTGGGTTTACCCTTTGAGTACATTGCATTGAATTTTAAGGGGTTTTAGTGGATATTACTGATATATAAGGTGTGATTTTGATTTGTAATGGGTGGTTTAATGGAGGTGGAAGTATAAATAAGTGGTTGAATAGTTAGAACCTTCTATAAATCAGTCTTTTAACTGATCTATTTTTAAAATTTCAAAAACTACCCGATTGGATGCGGGACAAAAGAAATTTGAGTATCTACGGCTAGGAAATCGATAGGTCAACCAAGCTGTAAGTAAGTATAAACCTGTTGGTTTTGGAGTATGTCAGATTTACGGTTAAGAATCCACGCAGTAAACTAGAGTATATACTTTTTGTCATATTTACGGTTTGGAGTCCCAACCGTGAAACAGATACACGGCCTCGGTATCTTGCCGTAACCAGGGTCGATTTTTTTTTTTTTTTTGGATTATCAGAGAAATTCCTGGATAGGTATTTCCTAACCGTAAATGTAGCATGGTTGGTTTACCCTACCGTATTTGTACATATGGCCAGGATTTCTAACAGTTGATGTATGGAGGTTTGTTTTTAGATAACAATTATAGAATTTATAGCCAGGTTTTGTGAAGTACCGACCCAGTCGTAAGTGCTCAACAATTTTCATAATGTTTATTTTTTTCATCATTATACTTAGATTTAGACAAAAGGAAATACTAACATTCATTCATACATACAAATTATGAAAATTCATTTGTCTCAATACATAACCAAACAACGAACATACTAAATAGACAAAGTCTTAGATGATAAAAAAATCCATGAAGCAAAATATTAAAAATCCATTGCACTACATCTCAATTAGCCATGCACTGGATTCCTCCCATGATCCATACTCTGGACCTAACCGCGATGCCTCATCCGAATCCTCATCCTCTTTCTCCTCTTATAAAACTTTAGCTTTTTTACCTCGACGACGACCACCTTGAATTTAAGTTTTTTTACCTCCACCACGTCCACCTCAACCAGTTGGGTCTTTGCCTCTTTTATCACTTGTCCTCGACCACGTTCGCCTTTTTTACCTCCACCATGTCCACCTCGAGCACCTTTACCTTGCTTTGATTGAACATGCTCATTGGAGGGAGTATTTGAGTCCTCCTTAGAAGAAGGAAACCTAGTCCTCTTAATTCTCCTTGGTCGGTCCTTTCATAATCATATAGACCTGCTTTGTAAGGGTTTATTAAGCCTTTAACTCGATTATGGAGTAATCTTTGTTCAAAGACCGTTAACTTGTCACCAAAATTAATGTTACGGGTCAGGTCCTCGACCACCCAATTAACTCGTTCAATCTATTTATTCGTATCAATTACACGAACTTTAATTTATTCGTAGATAATTTAAAAAAAAAGATATACAAACATAATATTAGTAATATACGTACCACCATCTCCTTCCAATCACTATCATCATTCTTTGATGTCCTTGATGTCGAACTTTCTCCCTTCTTGAAGTATTTCCTCGCTTCCGGATCGAAAATTTACGCATAAGGATGAGACTACCCTTGATACTATTCCATTTAACTCGCATCTGCATCGCAAGTGCCATGAGAAGCTTCAAGCCCTCCTCTACTCATTTGGTTTACTTTTTCGGAGCGAGCATTCCATTGATCGCTCGACGGTGCTGGTTCATAGGTCAATTTGATATCATTTTCATTAAATTTGGAGTTGCGTACGCTCAGTTCAAAACTAGACGTTTCATGTACTCTTTTCTGGACAATATCTATTTGACGAAGTGTCCTACGAGGATCTAAAATGACGAACCCGGTTTGTAAGGATCATCAACGATATTTGACTGGTCAAGCGATAGTCAAGTGACGAATTAGCCGATAATAACTCGATTAGTACAACACAAACTTTAATTAATATAAATTAATCTAATAATGATCTAGATACGAAACTAGTATCATTAGATAGAGCTCAAAAAGTTTCGCGGAACGGACTACTCGAATGTGTCAATCGGGTACCAGACGAAGAAGATATCATTGGATTAACATGAAGGGTAAAATCATCTTTTTCTTGGGGATATTGTGTAGCTGCCTTAGCCTGTTACCGAGTGTCCCAGTAAAATTCTCTTTGGTCTTATCTAACCAAATCGATCAGATAAACGTACATTTCTTCTCTTCTTTCTTTCTCCTTCTTTATTCTTCTTATTTCTTCTCGTTTCTTTCCTATCTTCTTCTGTGAGTGATTGTGAACTGAAAGTGAGGTTTTGTGGAGCAGAATCAATGGATAAAAATATATAAACAAGGAGTAAGATGTTGTTTCTATGAATTATGGAAGAGATCAATCATGGATTAAAGAAAGAAATCAGAAGGAATCAAATTAAGGTTTATAGGTTTATATTCGAAGTTGTGTGGAATTGATCGGTAAGTTAGCATGCTGATAGTCATAGAATGAAAGGGTTGGTGATTAATTGATGTTTGGAAGTTGTTTGGGGGAAGAATTGAAGAAGCTAGGGTTTGTAAGAAGAACTCGGATTGAGTTAGAAGATGAAATTGATGTAAAGGGGATTAATTAGTGAAGGGATATTGTTTAATTGATGATGTGAATCGGTTTTGTTGATGATTCAGGAAGTTAGGGTTTCATGGGAGGAACTCTGAGAAGATTTAGAAAGTGATTCTGAAGTTCAGGGTGAAATGATGATTTGAAGTTATTGTTTTGAATGATAGGTACCTGTAGTCGAATGGGTTGAGCTGAGTTAGCAGTGAAGATTGTTCATTTGACAGAGGTCGGATTTGTGAATAAGGTAATCTTTGATCATTCAATTGATTTGAGTTTTATTCATTAAGAACTGTTATATAGATATTGGGTACCTGTTGTGTTAGTTTGCTTTTGAATTGAATAATTGGGTTTTCTGGTGATGTAGAATTCTGAACAACAACCACAGGGAATAGTTATCTTTTAGATGAATGATCTAGGAAGGTGTATGAATTGTGGGTGTTGTTGAGTGAGTTACAGATTAAGGTAATTGTAACTGAAGATAGTGTACATGGAGAGCAAGGGTTGTGATACTAGAATTGAGCTTGGTTGTTGAAGGACGTGGAATTGGAGTTTGGTTGTAGTTTAAAGCTGTAATTAAGTTACAAGATATGAGTATGTGTTAGTATGAAATGGAAAATGGACTTTGTTGTTGAACCGAGTTGCATTTTGGGTTGATCTGTAATTGGGGGTGTTGAACTAAACTGAGATTAAGATGATTATACAATGAAATTGTGACTGTGCATATGAAGATGATGTTGAGTTATGAACTACAGGTGCATGGATTGGTTGAATTCTTTGTGGTGGTATGTGTGTAGTATGAGCTGAGGTTGTAGGTGGTGGTATTTTGGTTAAATTTAGAGAATGGAACTGGTGGGCTGAAAATGATTAAGTGAGCTGATATTGATCTGAGATGTAGGTGTTGGTGTTGGTTTGTGAGATGAAGTTGAAATCTCAGGATCAAGAAGTATTGAGAGTATGTGTATGAATGGTGGTGTCAGTTGGGTTCTGTTAGAGAAGCAGATTCAATTTGTGCTGATGGAGTTAATGATAATGAGTTATGGTCAGCGGTGAAGCATGGCAATGAGACTGGTTTAGTTAGAATGTATGTTAGTGTTGAATTAGATAACAACAGCTGATGGTTAGGATGAGGTTCACCTGTAGATGAGTTGAAGGTAAGCTGAGTTGAAGGTAAGCTGAGTTTGTGCTTGTGAATAATTATGATATTTGTTTGGTTTTAATGTACTCTTGTAATGATACGATTAGTTTGGCATAATTTGAAAGGTGTTGTGGGGAGCTTGCAGCTACTGCAAATGCAGGTAAGCTTAATTGTAATTGTAAATGAAGTTTGAAGTTTAATCAAAAATGAATAAAGAGATACTGTAATATATATAAGAAATAGAAGTGAAACTAAAACTGAAGTTGTTACATACCCTTAGTCATCCCAGTCAGTCTATCTAACTTATCTGAATCGGTATTAGTGACTGAGTTAACCCAGTCTTGACTCGTTTGACCATAATAGTTAGACTTTCACTTCTTTGACCTTGCCTTGACTCGGACTTGACCTCAACTGACGTAGACTGTTAGTTGAACCCGTTGACCGTTAGTGAATGTTAGTGGACCAAATAGACCAGGCCTTAGTTTAATGGGCTGGCTTAGTGGACTTGGGCTTTTGGCCATAATTCTCAATTAGTGTTTTTGGACCATTTGTGGTCTGAATTAATCTTTGGTTCCTTCTACAAAGTCGTAGATATTCATGAGACTTAACTAATGGACTGTAGAACCAAACTAATTGAATTAGTAAACCTAAGATTTGCTAAAGATAGATAAATAAAAGATGTAGAACCTTAAATGGACCTAGAATTGTTAGATAAAATTGTATGATTCTTGTGTGAACCATTTTGGTTAGACTCTTAGAGTGTTTGTGTGATTAACAGTTAGACTATATTAACAACGATCGATTCAAAGGATGAACCAGTGGATCGTGGATCTCGAGGTAGGCGTGGCTTGTCATCAAAAGAGGTGGGAATTTACATTTAACTCTTTTGAAACCATTGTTGTTTCTTTTACAAAAGTCTTTGTTTATAAACTCATGCATTGTCTATTTTTGCATCCCATGTATTGTTTAGTTTGTGTTATGATTGTTCTGTCGATTCTTGTAATCTTTCCATGGTTTGGAAATGACGTGTAATATTTTGAACGTCATTATGATTTGTTATGGCAAATAAAAATTTCCACATGTGGTATATAGGATACGCTCCTTCACATTTATACCTAGAGCTTTTATGATATATTGGTCGGCAGTTTGCGAGTTCGGAATTGTCGACATCCATATATACAATTAGGCGTGGATTTGTGAGTTCGGAATTGCACAACCATATTATACATTGTTCGAAGAAGGAGTTTGTCCATATACATGTTTGTTTATTTCAGTGACTCGGTCACTTTTTAATGTTTGGGAAAACATGTATTGTTTTCCATGTTTTGCCATGATTTCTTGGAAGTTAAATGTTTTATTCCTACTGGGCACCCCTTCTAGGGATGACGTGCTCACCCATTCCCACTTTCAGTTTCAGAGACAGATCAGAGTTGTGCTGCGAAATCTTCAAGGGTTGATTCCGTTAGTTGGTTAACTTCTGCTATGTTTATTATATTGTATATTCTATTTGAAAACCAAATGACTATTGTATATGTATCATTTGAGAGCAATTCTTGTATATATATTTCTGAGCGGGGTTAGTTTTGGGTTAAGCTTTGTGGCAGATTTCTTAATTGAATGTTTAAGTAAATGATTTAGATTCTTAGTGCCTCTTTATTTAGTTAATTTCTTGGATTAGTCAGCTGCTAGCTTTGGGGGCTCTACAGTGTTGGTATCAGAGCTCACTATTATATCTTATATGGGAAAAGATAGAAATAGCCAGTGTCATTTAGTGAACTAGTTTAGAAATGGGTTGGGTTGTGAGATAAATATTAATCACTAAAACCTATCAATAACTAAAAGAATTATTTGATTGATTGATTTGTTTTGTTTGGTTGTTTGTTTGTTTGTTTGTTTAAGTAATGAAGTAAAAATTGTAGGGTACACCAATAACTTTAGCTCTTTTTTTTTGAAGCGTACCAATAACTTTATCTAATAAGGATTTGAGAATTATTAATCTAAAAAGTATGAACACGTAAACAATCTAATACTATAACAATAGTGAAATTAGTATTATTGATAGAACTTGTAAATCACATGGAAATTTACTGAACACATTGACTTATGAAGAGTAAACAAACTATAATTACATAAATGTTAATGATAAGTTTGGGACTCAATAATAATCGTAAGAGTAGTTAGAATAACAGTTCAATCATCGATATTAATAATAAAGTGATATAATAGTAATTGAAAATACGGGGGTCTAACAACCTCACCCAATATTTCGATTAGGAATCTGTATGGACTACTCCGAGTTGTTTTTTAGAGAATCAACAAGACTTAATCAATAGAAAATATCTCAAGGAGTTATTATCTCAATCTCTCGATTTGATTTACTCAAGTAAATAAGATTCGCGAGTCTAATCAAATAGAGATAAGTTGGATGGTACCAAAGGCCAATATCCAAGTGTCAATCGATTTAAATCAACAAACAATAAGGTTGGATATTCTAATCGATTGAACAATGCACAACCTGTATTATTTCAATTATATAAAAATATAATGCGGAAAAGAAATAACACAGACACCAGAATTTTGTTAACGAGGAAACCGCAAATGCAGAAAACCCCCGGACCTAGTCCAGTTAAGCATACATTGTATTAAGCCGCTACGAGACACTAGCCTACTCCAAATTAACTTCGATCCGGACCGTAGTTGAACCCCAACCAATCTCACATTGATCCAAGGTACGCTTATGCCCTACGCCTCGATCCCAGCGGATAATGTGCACTTGATTCCCTTAGATGATCTCACCCACAACCAAGAGTTGCTATGACCCAAAGTCGAAGACTTTAGCAAACAAATCATCTCACACGAAAAGTCTACAAGTAATAGATAAATTCGTCTCCCACGAATAAACCTATGAGTTTTGTTCCGTCTTTTGATAAATCAAGGTGAACAGGAACCAATCGATAAAACCAGACTTATATTCCCGAAGAACAACTTAGTTTCATCAATCACCTCACAATAAACTTAATCGACGCAGCGAAGAAGATTATTGAGGAATCACAAACAATGAGACAAAGTTGCACCTGAGCTTCAACTTCAGCATATATTCTCGGGTTCGAGAACTTATGCCAGTTCGCGGACTGAGTTGCTGCTCACGTTCCGGTTCCACTTGATCAACAAAGTTCGCAAACTTCGGTTCAAGTGTTAAGGACTTATACATATATGTGTTGCTACAACAATGTTTATATCCCACAATGGTTATATAGTCTAAACTCTCATTTCAATCATTGAAGCATTCTCAGAGGACGTCATATAGTTGTTATTCACGAACTAGTTTTCGTCAGAGCAATTTCCAAAGTGATTGAAACATAACATGACTTTCGTCACAAGGTAAAGATGAACTTGGATAAAGCAAAAGCTTTACCAACACCCATTTCGATAAATAGATAAGCGAGATATACTCAGCTTGAAATGTCACATGTGCATATTCTTAGTTTATATAGTAAACCAACTTTTGTCTCAAGATAGGAGATAGAGTAGATAGACTTTTGGGTGATATAAAAGTTCAAGTCTCCACATACCTTTTAGTCGATGAAGATCCACTGGTTCCTTGAGTAGTCCTTCGTCTTGTATGATGATCACCATGGAGTTCTTGAGCTCAACTACACTTATATCCTAGTCCGAGACCTTAGCTATAGTAGACTAGAAATCAAGACTATATAGTTTTGATCACTAAGATTGACAAACATGCTTGAGATATCAACGCATGCGAGTTTAACCGAGCAGTGCTCTAACAATCTCCCCCTTTGTCAATTTTAGTGGCAAAACTATTAATACATATGGAATACAAAAATTATATAAATAAACTTTGTAGCTCCTATTCCACATGTCTAATCTTCAACAATACTCGAAATCTTCGTCACTTCCACGTAGTCCAATGATCCCAAATGTTGTAAGTTTAGTATCATCGTTGTTGAAAATCCGTAGCTATAACAATGAGAAAACCAGTGGTTCTCAATCATTGTTATACAGTGTCATAGTATTATTACACAACGTCAAAGTACAATTGCGTCACAACTTCAACAACAATACTATGGTGATACTTCACTCCCCCTTATTCAATACTCCATCTCACATGGAAACCACTCCCCCTTACATAATGATCCGAAAACCATATGTATTTGTAGTGTGAACTACAATTAATTCTCCCCATTTTTGTCAATAAAATTGGCAAAGGTACAAGAACGGGATCCTAATGAAATTTCCGTAAGAGACATTTCATGACCAAAGGTAAATGTTCCATCATCTTGTTTAGATGCAATCATAAAGCCGAGGCTAAATGCATTCATCAAGGAGTTTATAAAGATACAAGATAACCCCTAAAAATTTCACAGCCGCACTCCCCGCAAAGATTTGGAAATTAAGCACAAGTTCAAAAGAACTCTCCCCCATAAGATGTCATTCCCTAAGGAACAACAAGAGCGACCTTAATTTCAAGAGAAAATAAGGATTTCTTTAGACTCAACAAATTCCATACAAGTATGAATTTGGAATCCAAAATATTCAATCATGTTAACCAAAGTGAACCAAGATTGATTTGACTAAATATGCTCAACACAAGTAACTTATGGAGACTTAATTCATCGATTAGATTATTCACAAGAGAACCCATAAATATTCTAACCGGGTTACACAATTAAACTAATCACAAGGCAATCAATTCAATTGTCCACGCTCGACATGAGAAAAATCTATGGAGTGCTAACTAAATAATCACTCAAGATGATTGATTTAGTTCATTTGGGCTCAATATAAGAGATTATGGAACCCCGACTAAGATTATCATAGGAAATGACAACCTTAACCGTACATGTACTCAACATGAGAGAACTCATGGAATACAAACTAAATAACCACACAAGTTGATTAATTTAGTTCTTAAAGCTCAACATATATCATCTCATGGGGCAACCAAACATGCCAATAAGAAATCGACTTAGTTGTATCGTGCTCTACATGAGATACACAATGGAACCTTCACGGTAATAATAATATAGAAAAATTAAGCTCTATACCGTGGATAACAAACAAGGACCTATTCTATTTTTCCATCACAAAGTGACATAATAGACTTTATCCTTGAATCACAAAAGATTTTAACCTATCTTACATCAATAATTGACAATATAGGCTTAACTTTTGTGTTTTGCCAAAAGTCCATTCATTCCTTTATCAATATTTGCATACCAATACGTGAACGACTTTACTTTTGACAAAATATGGGATAATCAAGTTCACGGACGTAAACATACAAATCCCATCAAAATATTGCAATATATAAAACCATAAAGATTAATACTGCAACCATCATCTTCCAAACAACTTTAGAATCTAAACCAGTAAATCTAAAAACAAGAAGATGAAATCATTGGATATAATTATGTGTAATCACAATCATTGTTATTCCAAAACACTAGTTATTCTTCTAAATAAAGAAGAAAACATAGAAGATTTACTAGACATTAATAACCAAACAGAAAAAATTCCATGTCAAACCGAACTAGGTTTAAATCGACAGTTCGGGACCTTCTTGAGCCTTAAAATCTTGAAGCTTGTGAATGGCAGCATCTTCTGTACTTGTGATATCCTTATTGGGAAGCTCTTTAACATGGTTTTTCATGAGAACAAGATCAAACTTAACCTTTTTCAACTCAGTTCTTACCACATCAAGACACTTCATTGTATCAACAAGTTGTTGCTTAGCCTTCTCAAATTCCATTAGGAAGTCAAGAACTACATCCGATGAAATCTCTTCAATCTCTCCTATTTACGAGAGTGAATCAGCGGATTGAGGAAGGGAACCTTCAATTTCAATAAGAGTTTCCTTTTCTTTATCTAGTTCGCAATATACCGCCTTATCAATGACATCATTAGTCAAGTCCGAAGAGCACGAAGAAGAATCCATTGAAAAGAAAAAAACTAGAGTAAACGAGTAACTCAATAGGATAGGTATATAAAGAAAAACTCGAGAGATTTATGGTTACGGGATAGATTTAAGGGAAAACTTGAATCGTACGTGAACCCATAGGATGGTTTTTCACAAGGCTCTACATGGAAAAAGAAAACACTTTTATTTTTCAAAGGTGTTTTAGAAAAATGAACAATTAAAAAGAAAAATACTCACAAACCATTGTCTGAACAATTATCTTTCTAAAACCGATAAGAGATTAGCTAGATAATTAGAGTCACATAGTTATGGAGTATACCTATTCACTTCTCTCACAACTAGGTATTTTGTATGTGAGATATTCAACCTTGTGATTAATTCATACAAGTATGAGCCTTTAGCTCATCAAATGAATATTGTTCATCTCTATCCTTCTGTCTTTGATATGTGTTCTTTCTAGTGAGATAAGAAACTGATTGATTATCTTTATTATCAGAAGGACTAAATATAGGACCTCTAGCAATAGGTTCAAGAGGATCTTAATGGATAGGGGCATCCACAACGAATTCCTGGTCCTCCCGGGTAGTACATGGCCCCGAACCTAACCGAGATATCGGCATCGGTTCCTGGTCCTAACGATTTAGGTAGGTTCCATAATGTGTTGGCCCAGAACCGGACCCGTTTAAAGTCCCTGTACCGTTGGGTATTAAAAAATCTTAAAATCTTAATTTCTTTCTCTTTTTAACTTGAATATAAATTATTTTTATAAAAATTTATTATTATTTCTTTATTAATGTACTAAATAAAGATTAAATGTAAGAAAAAAATCAAAAATCAAAAAAATTCAAAGCCGAAACTTGCAAAATACCTATAATTTTGCTAAAAGATGATTAAAAGGTTAAATAAACGGGTACCCATTATCCGCGGGTACCCGACGGGTATTACCCGTTTGGACCCGTTAACATTCGGGTCCAATCGGGTAATTACCCGTCGGTTCCTAAGTTGCTAATGGGTCCAACTTTAGGACCCAGAACCGGACCCAATTAGGCGGGTCCGGTTCTGGGTAGCGGGTACCCATTGACAGCCCTAGATAGGGATCCATTTTCTAGATTTAGATTTATCAGAAACATCCTTATAAGTACGGGAAATGCCTTTGTTAGCAATACAAGAATTTATGCCAGAATGCACTTGAGCCCTGTACTGATTTCTAGAGTAGAGATCATTCTTATAAGGTTTCTGATTTCTTGTGGGCATATTATTCACTGCGTTAGTCAACTGACTATTTGTTCCATTGACAGTGAAGAAAAGCAAATTATGAAGCTTAGAAATTTGTTTCCTTCTTGCAAAACAATGGATAGCATAGTGATTCTGTTTCCCACAAAAAGTACAGGTTCGTGGAGGAGAAGCAATACCTGGCACCTGTTTAGACTCCATAGCCTTACGAGAAGATTGCAAGTTATGTAAACTTTTCTCGACATAATCTTCTTCTGGAGAATAATTTGTCTTGTACAGAACATCACGTGAGTTAGTTTGTACAGAGGATTTTCTCCTTAAGACAAAGTTTAACTTCTCCAAGGATTTACACTGTTTATGATCTAAAGTAACAGATGCACAAAGTTTCTCTTTTTCAGCACGAAGTCTGTTGAGATATGATGAATGAGTCTCGAGCAAACGTTTTTCTCTAATTGAGTCCTCTTTAACAACTTCCTCAAGAGTACTAATCTTTTCCTATTGTAGAGTAGTTTCTTGTAGAAGTTTCTCAATGTTCTTAGAGAAGGACTTTATGATATTATATAGATCACGTTCTCGATTAAGAGACTTTTCAAATTCATCAATGTGTTGATCATGATCATTAAAATCAATATCTTCAGCTGTATGTTTTGAAATTATGGTGAGTTCCTTTTCAGCTTCTGCCCCAGTGTCACATGCCTCGTGAGAGGAAGAAATGTCATTATCACATTGAAAATTCTTTCTACCTCGGGATTCAGAAGAATCAACTAAGGAATAATCCTTTGAGGTGTTTCCAAGACACTTGACATGGTCAAAAGCTTTAGGAGACATTTTGTTATGCGCAATAGAGATTCTGTCCACACTCATATTGCCACAAACACGGACTTGTAAGGTCTTGAGTGTGTTTGCCTGCTATGATACCAATTGAAAATGCGGGGGTCTAACAACCTCACCCAATATTTCGATTAGGAATCTGTATGGACAACTCCGAGTTATTTTCTAGAGAATCAACAAGACTCAATCAATAGAAAATATCTCAAGGAGTTATTATCTCAATCTCTCGATTTGATTTACTCAAGCAAATAAGATTCGCGAGCCTAATCAAAGAGAGATAACCTGGATGGTACCAAAGATCAATATCCAAGTGTCAATCGATTTAAACCAACAACCAATAAGGTCGGATATTCTAATCGATTGAACAACGCACAACCTAAATTATTTCAATTATATAAAAATATAATGCGGAAAAGAAATAACACAGATACCAAAATTTTGTTAACGAGGAAACCGCAAACGCAGAAAAACCCCGGGACCTAGTCCAGATTAAACATACACTGTATTAAGCCGCTACAGACACTAGCCTAATCCAAATTAACTTCGGTCTGGACTGTAGTTGAACCCCAACCAATGTCACACTGATCCAAGGTACATTTATGCTCCTACGCCTCTGATCCCAGTAGGATATTGCGCACTTGATTCCATTATCTGATCTCACCCACAACCAAGAGTTGCTACGACCCAAAGTCGAAGACTTTAGCAAACAAATCTGTTTCACACAGAAAAGTCTATAGGTAATAGATAAATTCGTCTCCCACGAATAAACCTATGAGTTTTGTTCCATCTTTTGATAAATCAAGGTGAACAGGAACCAATCGATAAAACCAGACTTATATTCTCGAAGAACAGCTCATTTTCATCAATCACCTCACAACAAACTTAATCGACGCAGCGAAGAAGATTATTGGGGAATCGCAAACAATTATACGAAGATGTTTGTAACTACTTTTATCTTGCCTATCGAAAATAGAAATCTCAAGCCAATTATTACAATTATACTCGTACAATAGAAATAGCAAGATCAGATCACACAACTACAAGAAAAGTAGTATCGGTCTGGCTTCACAATCCCAATGAAGTCTTTAAGTCGTTAACCTGGTTTTAGAAGAAGAAAATCAAAGGTTAAAGGAGAATCGACTCTAGATTTAGCAAACTAGTATCACACAGAATGTGTGGGGATTAGGTTTCCCAGTTGCTAGAGTTCTCCCTTATATAGTCTTTCAAATCAGGGTTTGCAATCAATGTTAGCTTAGTAACAAAGCATTCAATATTCAACATTAGATGAAAAACCTGATTAGATACAAGCTAATATCTCTCAACCGTTAGACCGAAAACTTAGCTTGTCATACACACATGTACTTGACATTTTGAGTTCGTGTAACCGTACCCAAACATGTACAATGGTTGGTTCAATATTAGTCAACCAAATGGTTAGCCAAATGATAACTTTCATATCAACCATATTCTTCTTCACCATAACTAGTCCAAATGACTCAAATGAACTAGTTAGAGAGTTTTTCAATTGCTATGAGATCTCAAGTACTACAAGAGATACAATTGAATCAAAAATGATGTGATTCACTCGGATCATTTCATGAACTATAAAGCCACGGTTTGCAAAGCATTCCTTAGTAATTTAAGATAAGTTCACAAACAACGTTTTCAGACATAACCTCCTGAGTTCGCGGACTCAAGCTAACCGGTTGAAGTTAATAAACTCTAGCAGAATTTCTCGGGATGAGAACTTCCGTCAGTTCGCGGACTGCACCTAAGCTTCAACTTTAGCAGATATTCTCGGGTTCGATAATTTACGCTAGTTCTCGGACTGAGTTGATGCTCATGTTCTGGTTCCACTTGATCAACAAAGTTCGCAAATTTCGGTTCAAGTGTTAAGGACTTATACATATATGTGTTGCCACAACAATGTTTATATAGTCTCTCTCATTTCAATCATTGAAACATTCTCAGAGGACGTCATATAGTTGTTATTCACGAACTAGTTTTCGTCAGAGCAATTTCCAAAGTGATTGAAACATAACATGACTTTCGTCACTAGGCAAAGATGAGCTTGGCTAAAGCGAAAGCTTTACCAACACCCATTTCGATAAATAGATAAGCGAGATATACTCAGCTTGAAATGTCACATGTGCATATTCTTAGTATATATAGTAAACCGACTTTTGCCTCAAGATAGATAGAGTGGATAGACTTTTGAGTGATAGATAAGTTCAAGTCTCCACATACCTTTTAGTCGATGAAGATCCACTGGTTCCTTGAGTAGTCCTTCGTCTTGTATGATGATCGCCATGGAGTTCTTGAGCTCAACTACACTTTCTATCCTAGTCTGAGACCTTAGCTATAGTAGACTAGAAATCAAAACTATATAGTTTTGATCACTAAGATTGACAAACATGCTTGAGATAGCAACGCATGCGAGTTTGACCGAGCAGTGCCCTAACAGTAATTATAGAAGATAATAATAGTAATAATAATTTTGATAAAATAATGTTATTATTTATTAATTAGTACCATATTAAACTTCCTGGCTTGATTAGGGTATACCCAGATTAATTGGGGTATACCAAATGAGACAAAATAGGGTCATTTTGAAGTAAAAGAGGTCACCCCTTAACCAAATATTTTCAAAATGGCAAAAATGCCCCCACAATGATTAACACTAATTTTATTGAAATGATTAGATTAGTTTAATTATTTAGATTAGTTAGTTGATTTATAAGTTGGGTTTTAGTAATAGTTTAGAGAGAGGAGTAGAATGAAGTAGTAGAGGATGTTTTGGGGGAGAAACGTTAGGGTTTTTGTGATATTTGTGATATGAGTGATTCTAATCCTGATTTTGAAGTGGGGGAGTCTTCTAACTTTACCTCCTACAGATGAGTACTTGTATGATGATCTACCAGATCATGATCGAATGGATTATTTGCATGATCCTCACTTTTATTTTCCTCAAACTCAAGATGGGTATGGAAGTGATGAATGTCTTGAGCCAAACGTAGAATCTAATGATCAAGAGGAAGAAAAGGGAGCTGCAAGTAATCAGGTAGACAACTTACATGGTGAACATTGTGATATTTCCATGCAAATGATCGATTTAGCCTCTATTTTTTTCACTTATGCTGAACAAGGTCGGCAAGGTCGACGATTGTCGATCATGCTGACCTTAAAAGCCGGCGTGGTATATATTACCCAATGCTCCGAATTTTCATGAGCAGTATTATGGTCGGCAAGGTCGAAAAATATGAACCATGCCGACTACATTTTTTTTTGCAACACATGAGACGTGATTTGAAACATGTTAAAACCGGCATTGTAGTGGTACGTATACCCTGCTGACTATAGTCTAGTCGACACTCTTTTATTTGACAACCAAGCCGACTGTATATTTTCCGGTGTGGTTGTATATATAGACCATGCCGACTATAGATTTTTTGCAGCACAAGAAATGATTTTGAAACATGGTTAAGTCGGCATTGTTCTGGTTCGTAAATCATGACGACCGTGTTTTGGTCGGCCATGTTATTTTATTAGACAAATCCGGCGGTTGTTTAGACGGCAATGTTTTATATATCGACTGCCGACGTGTGTAATACATATCATCTAACTTGTGTTTCTTTTTAGATTTCATTGGTACCGATGACGGATCAGCTTCAAGCTCACAATGTTAGGGGTCCTAATACTTTCGCACATTATGCTAATGATTTGGAATGGGAGGATAAAAACGACGCGGTCAAGTGGGTTATTGAGAAATCAAAAGAGATGATGTGTGTTCTAGTTAAAAACACCCAACAAAAAGATTCGTTGTTTGAAATGGTATACGAGTGTAGTGGGTCGTCGGACGCAAGTCACAATATAAAGGGTTATGTGTATGATAAGAAGACGATGAGGGTGTACAAGACGAAGTCAAAGAAGTGTGGATGCCCATTCAAGATTATTTTTGGGAGGAACAAAGAAACCGATAACAAGTGGAGAATGAGTAGAGTTGATGTTGGTTGGCATAACCATAAAGATCCTCAAAGTCTTGTTGGTCATTGACAAGTTGAAACCGCACGAGTCGAACAAGTAAGAACAAGTTGGGGAATTAAACCAAGCAAGCTCCTTAGTAAGTTCAAGAGGGACGACCCACATAACCTCTCTTCATTGTCTTCATTGAATGGGATGGAAAAAAGGTACTAAACGTGAAAAGGAGGAAGATGAACGTCTTAGTAAACTAACTAAAGAGGAGAGAGAGGAAGAGAAGAAGAAAGAAGATGAAGAATGGAAAGAAGGTGAGATCAAGTTTGGGTTATTCATGAAAGCATAGGATAGGTTGGTTTGGTCGATGAGTGTGGCAAGATATGAGATAAACTTGAAGGAGTTCGAGGATGATTGGGGCACTAATTTCCCCAAAGTAGTGGAATATTGCAAGAGACAATGGTTGACGCCACACAAAGAGAGGTTTGTGTATGCTTTTACATACTACTATAAACATTTCAAACTTGAGTCCACTAGTATGGTAGAGAAATCTCATGGAGACTAAAAGGTCTACTTTTCACGAGTCAAAATGGGATTGTGATGGTGCAACATGCTATCCACGAGTACGCTAATAATGATATCAACAAGATAAAAAAGCAATTCGAAGAAAGTAGTTTCCATAAGTTGAATGAGTTTAAGGAGGATGATTGGTTGCTTGTTGGTATACATAAAAATGTATCGCATTGGGCAATACGTTTCATGATGAAACATCTCGCATTGTATAAAAAATATGACAAGCCGGACACTCTTTGTAAGTGTAGGATAATGAAGGCTATCGGACTTCCATGTCGTCATATGCTTGGTAGGTATAAAATTCCCATTCCGATTGAAGATATCGATCCTTATTGGAAGCAACTATCTTTCAAACCGGATCCAAGAGAAGATCCCAGTGAAGAGTTTGACGACATGGAACTTGGGAGAAAAATCCTCGACAAGTACCCCAAGCTGAATAGGTTGGACAAACAAACTATGAAGCAAAAGTTGATGCCGATTGTTTACCCTTTTATGGAAGAACTTGAAGAACCGGGGAAACAAGATCCAACGGGTAGACCACCTACCACAAAGACGAGGGCAGAAGAAATGGAACAAATTAAAGAGTATTTGAGTACAAAATGCGATCCATCCGGACATATGTATACCGAGGCGGAATACAAAGAGGAGCCGGCTAAAAAAAAAAGGGCGTCCGAGGAAAGTAACAACTAAACCAACTGTTTCAAACTTGAATCTAACTAGCACTCCGCCTCCTGAGAGTCACACAAGTGTTGTAAAGAAAAGGGCTCGTCGTAGGAAAGTAACAACTACACCAACGGTTTCAAACTTGAATCCAAATATAACTCCACCTCTTGAGAGTCAAGCAAGTGCTGTAAAGAAAAGGGGACGGCCGAGCAAAGAAAAAACTACACCAACTGTTTCAAACTTGAATGAAACTCCACTTCTTGAGAGTCAAGAAAGTCAAGGAGATGTTGTAAAGAAAATAGGTCGTCCGAGGAAGGTAGTAAAATCGGTATTGGAAGAGTATCGCGTACAACTCCCTCAAATTATTTAAGAGTTCGTTATTGGTTCCGATGACGTCCCAAAGGATGGAAATTTTGGGTTTCACGTTGCATCCCAACAATTGGGGCACCTAGGTGGAGCGGTTGAGGAGAATCTCACCCAATGTCAATACATAAAAAAGAAGATGGCAGCCCGACTAGAAATGGACAAGGAGTTTCATATATCAATGATACTAGAAGGTTCCATGGAGGACAAAGAAGCGACTTATAAAGAATTACTTACTAGTGTTAAAGGCCCGGAAGGAAATGCACATATCAAATGGGAGCATTGGTTGAGAATGCCAGAGTGTGGCCATATATTCGCGGATATGTGGTCATGCGTGGTATATTTTTTTAGTAAATGACTAAGTATAGCATTTGCACCAAAGCATGCAGTTTGTGTGGAGCAGCTCAAGCATAGAAGGATTGTTATGGATTTGGTTGATGATAATCATTTTATTGGTCTACAACTCAACAAGGAATGTCCATTACCTCCTCTTTATAGATTTAGTTTTTGGGAAAAGTTCATAGTCAACAGGAGCAGGGAATGGATGAAACTTTATGAGGACAACATGCACCTTTGGAATGCTTTAGATGAGTCTAGGGATTTTAATGAACTCCCTCCGATAGATTTGAGTGATGAGTGATTATGATTAGGGAATAAGGAATATTTTTGGAGTACTTTTGTGATCGCATTTGTGTTTTATGTATTGTACTTTGGAGTACTACAAATGAATGAAATAGATGTGTATTTTTTGGTGTATACGAAGAATGGTCGGCATTGTATTTGTTACACGACCCTGCCGACTTCACCGGGGTCGGCATGTTCTAAATTCGTTAGACTTCCGGTGGTATTGCATGACAGCATAGAAAAAAAACCAGGGACCGTCGGCATGGTCTTGGTTTCGTCAGCTTGCCGTCTTTTTTATGGTCGGCATGGTTTATGAGGATAACAATGTCGATCAGAACAGGCAAAAAAAAGTCGTTCCTGGATGTTCTCATACTTCATAGTCGGCATGATGTATTAGGAGAACGCTGCCGAATAAATATTCGTCAGCATTCTTTGTGAGGATAACCTTGACGATCATAATTGAAAAAAACTTGTTCCTGGTTTTTCTCATATATTATAGTCGGCAGGTTTTATTATGAAAACCCAGCCGACATAACAATCACCGGCATGATTTTTAAAATATTAAGTGCTGACTGTTAAGGAGCCGACACAGTTTTAATTTAGTACAATATCGACTACACATCGAATACAAACCTTAAAAACTTAATTAGAGCATACAAACCTTAATTAAAGCATACAAACGTTAAAAACTTAACCCTAACACATTTGGGATATAGATAGTATCTTTTTCCGGTACACAATTTCTTAGGAGAGGTAATTAGCTTCATCTTACCATCGCAATATGGATCTGTGCATGGTAGAAGGTTGATTTTAGCAACTTCATCTTCATACGGAGCTAGGCGCTCATCTATCCAATAGAAAAACCCACAACAAGTGCATTTTGAAGCATACGGCTGATATACTGCAACTTTCATGAGAAATAAGAATCCCTTACAACCTTCAATAGTGCATATGCTTCCTTCAAAGGGACAATCGTTTGCCAAATGACCACTTAGTGTACAAAGACCACAAATATTTGGTTGTGTTGCACTTGAAACTTCCATTCTTTATGCAAGGTTGAAGATGAAGTTAAGAATGCTTTTATAATAACAAGACACCTAATATCTTGATTTTGAAATTTAAAGTCGTTGAGCATTCAATGGATTATACTTTGTACTTAAAAAGTAATAATTTTATACTACTAGCATTTAGGTCGGCATTGTTGAGATTTAAAACCATCTCGACTACCTAACTCTGACAGCACTGTAGCATATAACATGGTATGGTCGGCAAGGTCGAGCTTACAAACCATGCCGACTTACTGCAACTCTAATATTGTCTAAAACTACACAAAAAGGAATAAGTTCTAAAGCGACTGAAACTGAAAATTAACATAAGTTTAACAAGTCTAAAACAACAATCTAAGAGTTCAAAACATAATGTAAGAGTTCAAACCACAAACTAAGTTTCTAAAGCAAGTAAAACATAATAAAGTTTAAAATTTTCATGGATCCTTCTCATTGTTGTTATCTTCCTTCCCATCACTAGCTTTTTCACCATCACTAGCTTTTTCACCAGCATTAGCTTTTGCTTTTCCCTTATCTGGACCTGTGTAGTCACCGGCCTCATTGTAATAGGGGTTCACTACAGAAAAATCACATGCCCTAAAAAAAAGTCCTTGGATCAACATCCTTTTCTTTCTCCTCTGATGATGTGCATTTTTCATAGTTGAGGGGATTGCTAGGACTGTTCATAAACCTTAGGAAAACTTCAGGATCTTCCTTACCCATCAGAAGTAACTTTCTTACAGGGAAATTATTTTCAATTTCATCTTTAGGATCTTCTAAATTGGGATAAATTGCGTCAATAAATTGGAATAACTCTTCTGCATTGTTAACAAGACAAGGTAGATCTTCTTTTTTTTCCTCTGGGAACCTAAATAATACACAAATAAGAGATATGAAAATTCTAAACATTGAGTGATGGTTCTGGTGATAAATCCGGCATGGTATAGAATCTTAACACTACCAACCAAACAATGGTCGGAGTGGTTGTAATCGTATACCCCGCCGACCAATACAAAGTCGGCATGGTCTTATTCAATAAAGATGCCGACAATTAAGTTTCTGTGACCTAAAGTCGGCATGGTATAACGCTAAGACAATGTGACTAGATCTAAGTCGGCAGGGTTTGTTAATATACCCTGCCGGCCCTGGTTATTGTCTAACAGCGCATGGATGCTATGAAAAGTCGGAAGGTTATTCATCCTGATACCATGCCGGCCCTTACAAAACAACAACAGTCAGCATGGTTTGAAATTGTCGACCGTGCCGACCAAAAACCCTGAAAATTAAAATTTTCGGTTTCTAACCTAACATAACAATCATATAACACATCAGGATAATGGGTTGAGTTTAGAAATCACTTACAGTCTTCTTTTCACCGGCGGAGGTTTTTTTTTAACATTCTCATGGATTGGATTTTCGGGTTTGCTATTTCCAACTTTGTCCTTACCTTTTCCTTCTGATTTGGATCTTCTCATGTTACATGTTGAATCTCTCTTGCTACTGGATCGTTTAGAATCCACCATTTTTTCTAGAAAATCAAAATTGAAAATTTTGGTTGATTTTTGGTTGATGGAATAAGATTAAGGAAGGAGAAAAGGGGAGGGATTATATCATTTTTTCCGAAACCGAGCGAAAGTATCACTTTTCCCGAAACATAGTGAAAGTATCACTTTTCCTGAAACGGGATGTGAAAGTATCACCTTTTCTTAAACGGAAAATTAGTCGATCCATAAACCAAAATATGGTTGCATGATGTGTTATGCATCCTTTGTGGTGGTTTGCATAATGGCTATGCATTCAATTTTCGAGAATTGTGCCTAAAATGAAAGTATCATTTTTCTTGAAACGGAGGGAGTACATCGTTTTATTAGTTGCAACGGAAAATTAGTTGATGAATAAACCAAAATTTTGCTACATAAACTATTATGTATCCTTTATGGTGGTTTGTATAATGGATATACACTTAATTTTCTAAAATTGTGCCTAAAATGATAAATACCTCTGAATTTTTCGTAAAAACTCAAAATTTGATATTGTTACTTAAAATTGGATAGGTTTTTTTATTAGCTTTCCAACGAGATAAAATTTGTAAAATTCCAAGGTGCGGATTTTTAGATATGTTCTATTAAAGTTTGTTGTCCAATTATACCCCTGAAAAAATATGATGCACAAGGAGTTATAGTAATTGGACTAAAAGGGAGGGATATTTTTGGTTTTTCGGCCCTAACCATTTTCAATCTTTTTGTGTCAATTGATGACTTAGGATTTACAAAAAAAATGGCCATATAAAGGTCTTCCCTCGCTTCGCTCGGTCGGCCCAATTATGGAAAATTATTATTTATGATTAAGTTTTATAAAATAAACTAATTAAAAATTAGAGATATAAGTTTTACGTCTAAACTAGATAGTTAATGTAATACATATTAGGCGTTAGATATAAGAAGATATAATGTACAAAATAAAAAGACTCAACTCGTTAGGAATCTTGTGCCAAAACTATCTTTAGGCTGATGAATGATCTGTAAATCCTTAAAAAAATGAAATAAATATACATGAAGTGGCAATAATAGTATTCAGATGCTTAGAATTAAAAGAAAATAAATTCTTATATTGATATGATCCTTCTTCGTAAATAGAAATCATCTTTTTGAAATGGAAAATTAGCATGACGAACTTAAACTGTTAGAATTTATATTAATATTATATTGAGCATAATTTATGTTAAAATCTCGTTAACAAATATATAGCGATAAAATAATGATTAGGATTAAATATCTATGGAAAATTATTAGTGCCTATCTATGGTTAAGTTTTACAAAGTTAACTATTAACAAATTAGAATTATGAGTTTTGAGTTTAAACCAGATAATTAATATAAGACTTATTAGGTAGGATTAAGAACGTGGGGTCATATAAAGCATACAAATTAAGACTAAACTTGTTAACGATCTTATACCCAGATTATCATTAATCCAATAAATGATTCACTAAATCACTAATTATACAATGAGGTGATATTTATAGTACTTGAATGCTTAGTCCAAAATTAGACTAAAAGGAGAATAAAATTTGCCTATGAATAAGATACTTATTATTAATGAACGCGCAATTGGGGGATATCCAAACTAATTGGGGGATATAGCTAGAGGACAAAATTGGTGTCCCAATAGCAATTCTGGGTGACCCCCTATGTAATTATTTTTTTAATTCCTAATCTATCCCTGACTAATCCTAATTAGTGAATAATTATAATTAGTAAAATTGTTAAGTATTTGGGGGATAGATTAGTTTGATTTTTTATTTTAATTTGTGTGAGTGAGGAGTTGAAATAGGGGAAAAAAAATTGAGTGGATTTTTTTTTTTTTGAAAAGGGAAGATGATTGTGATGAGAGAATTGCAGCAGCTGAATCTTTAGCTCTACTACAACAACAATCACATGTTCAATCTTCGGTGTATGATAATAACTCACAATTAGAGTTATATGATGAACCAACACCCTTGAATCATGAACACGATGAATATGAAGTGTTTTTTGAAGAACCAACCCAAGAAAGTAAACATGTTCAGCATACAAGCAACCCCAACACACAGGTAATGCTTCAAAGAGGTCGAAAATTTGATTTTTCTTTTTCAAACCGCTATTATTTCTATGAAAAAGATTAGTACCGGCACACTCGTAGTATGAATAGACGCCAGAACTAGCGCTACCGGCGTGGTATTCATACAATAAGCATGCCGGTACAATATATCCACCATTTTAAACACGTTCCCGGCGTTGTGTTCCCACTCCATTTAATGCCGGTACAATATATACCCATTTCAAAATATTTCCCGGCGTGGTTTTGATAGTTTTTTCCATGCCGGTATAGCATATCCCCCATTTCAAAAACTTTCCTGGCGTGTTATTGAAACAATCTATGTATGCCGGTATTTAGTTATGCTTTTTACCTAACACCGAATATTCTATAGAATATTTCAACCGGCATAGATTACTCCTAACTGACGATGCCGGTACTTACAGAAAAGAATCCAGGAGTTTAAGATTTTTGAACTCCAATACCGGCGTGGTATATAAAATATCTAGAACGCCGATATTTATTCCCGTCTTTTTGTTAAAATTTTCCAATGCCGGCACTCGGTTCCGGTTGGAAATCTCATATGTCGAGAATGCCGGTTATTGTTACTGGCATGTACCATGCTTAGATGAAATTCCGATATTGACTCTTCCGGCCTTTGTATTCAAGATTCGGAGTTCTTGCAGAGTGGAACCATGCAGTACCAGACACGAGATAGATCCTCCAAAGAACAAGGTTTTTTTCGAATAAGCCAATACATTTGGGACCCTGCAGATCCATTCTTTTTCCTATTCAAAGATCAGCCCTTTGTCTCTGTGTTTTCACGTCGAGAATTCTTTGCAGATCAAGAGATGTCAAAGGGGATTCTTACTTCCCAAACAAAGCCTCCTACATCTATATATAAACGCTGGTTCATCAAGAATACGCAAGAAAAGCACTTCGAATTGTTGATTCATCGCCAGAGATGGCTTAGAACCAATAGTTTATTCTCTAATGGATATTTCCGTTCTAATACTCCATCCGAGAGTTATCAGTATTTATCAAATCTGTTCCTATCTAATGGAACGCTATTGGATCAAATGACAAAGAAATTGTTGAGAAAGAGGTGGCTTTTCCCGGATGAAATGAAACATTTGATTAATGTAAGAACATTCAATGCCGGAACTGTGGTCGAGCATGCCGGAAATGGTACCCGGCATGGTAATTTTTTTTATTTTCTATGAACTAATTCAATTTTTTTTCATTTATTCCTTAGATTGTGACATACATTGATATGAAAAATTCCAAACCGCTTGGTCCGGATACGGCCGAATACTATAAGATGCCCCCGGTATGTTACCAAACAATACTTTTCACCTAGTTTTTAGAACATTCTATGCGGATTGCTTGTAATGAACCTTATAATCTTCCATTGTTGTCCTAATGTAGGGAATTAAATCTCCAGAGGAAGCAATTGCTTGGGCAAAAGAGACGGCTCTTAAGAACAAGTGTGTGTTGGTGAGGAATACCCAAGGTTCAAATACGCGGTTTGAGATGGTTTGCGAGAGAAGTGGGAAATACACGACGAAGAATAGCCATAAGAGAAAGGGTTATGTATATGAAAAGAAGACTAATAGGGTATACAATACTCGTACGAGGAAGTATGAATTCCCCTTTAAGTTAGTATTCTATTTAAGAGACAAAGAAAAGGATTGGGATTGTACGGTGTGGTTTGGCCAACATAACCACCTGGATCCGAAAGATTTTAATGGTCACTCCATAGTTGCAAAGCTAAAACCTCATGAATTCGAGGATGTAAAGATAATGACCAAGGCATGTATCAAACCAAGAGTGATTCTCAGAACCTTCAAGGAAAAGGATGATCAGAACGTTTCTTCTCTAAGTACAATTTATAGCGCACAAGCAACCATTAGAAGGGTGAAATGGGAAGGGAGGACCGTTATGCAAGAATTTGAGAAGCTAGTTTGGGATCACAACTACACGCGCATCATTAAAAGAGGACCGGACGAAAATCCCCTTTAAATATTCATTGAGCATCCTTTGCTTTCACAATTGGCTCATACATGTTGTGGTGTTATTTTGATGGATTGCACCTACAAGACAAACAAATACAACATGCCGTATGGATTGCACCTACCAGAGCATATCTATACAGGAACATGGAATTTTAATTTTCCAATTCCGGTATAGTTTGGTAGAACTATTTGTATGCCGGTACTAGTCTGTAAATTTAAATTTAAATATGCTCAACCAAACAAAAACAAACTGGATCATGCTTAAATGTTCTTAACCCACGAATCATAAAACAAAAGCAAAACCAAGACGTAAAAACTAAAGATCTAATCACTCGGTCCTTTGCTTCTTTTGGGCAAATCTATTCCTCGTTTCCCCGAACAAAACTCTTGAACTATGGTCGGTTTCTTCAATTTTATCAAGCTTTTCCACGACTTACTTCATCTCTTCAAGGGATAGCACCTCTCCTCCCGAGTACTTGCAACCTAACATCTTATTCAACTTGCCAAGCCGACGCCGCTAGATTCATACATACAACACATAATTAGTATATATATGCTAATGTAAAATTACATGTACATTAAACGAGTAAGCAGTTAACAATACTTACTATCAATCCAACAGTCTTATCAAGTTGGCTCATCGTAGGTGGTTCCGCTATAGGAGTTGGAACAGGAGGGTTTTTCTGGGGTGGAACTTGGGCATCTTCAGGACGCACAACAAGTAGATGGGACCATTTCAAGTAATCATCAATATAGGATGGGTCAGCTTCATCACCATTGTTCGCAACCTCCCAATTAGTAGTATCCACCAAACGACATGGTTCCCTATCCCTTCAGTGTGTTGTTTCAGGAGTTGGATCATACTCTACCCTCAACTTTGTGGAACTTGACATGCAACGAGTTAAATCAAGAAGGTACCTATCATTAGAAACTATCATATAACGAGGTAATTGCTTGAATCCAATTTTCCGCATCACATGTCGAGGATCATCCATAATATATCCCTTTGGATGGAACAAAGGACCTTGGTATAATGCAACGTTATAAAACCAAGTGTATTGACGATTATCTCTGGCCTCCTTGTAGGGGTCGAACACAACATCCTTGGTAGTCATCGCGTCAAGAGCCAATCTCATTTTCATCAGTCGACCATTGTTACCGGGCTTCGGATGGGCGTTGAACTCGTATTTCTTTGCTCTAGGATCCTGGGGGTTAACATCGGGATTAAACTTCAAAAAGGGCTGGTCCTTGAACAATGTTGGGAAATGTTCATAAGCCCACACCTATACAAATTTTAAATTATACATATAAAAGTCAGTAAATTTTGTTTCTAAATACATAACAAGGATATAACAAGGATACACGTGAAAAATATAAATAAGAACATAAGTTTAAAAACAAAAGTACCTGGAGTAGAGTGAAATTCCCGACGAATTGGTTTGTAACTGCCTTAGAGGCCCTTCTCATCTCCGTCATCAAATGTGACATTGCAACGGTGGCCCATGAATAGGTAAAGACCTCATCCAACGGATCCAAGTACTGAAGGAAATTTGCACTAACCCTGTTGCTACTAGTGTCAGGGAATACACGAGTTCCCAAGATGTATAACAGGTACGCGGCGGCCGTATAACGAATCTGTGCGGGGTCTCATCCATCCTCCACACTTCTTTTCTTTGTGTTTGCAAACTTCTTCTTAAGCAGGGTCAGTTTGAATGTATTTGTCCTACTAACCTTTGATACATAGAAGCTTTCCATAGACTCTTTGTAGTCCCAACCAAACAACTTGTTAGTAAGCTCGTGCAACTTCGTCCATTCTAGCTCAAAGTCACCTCGTTCTGCAATTGATTTGCCGATAACGTTCAAGCCTAGAATGTTCTGAGCATCATCAGGGATCAAGGTCATTTCTCCAAACGGGAAGTGCATTGTATCAGTTTCACCATGATACCTTTCGACGAAGGAATTGACGGTTACAATATCGAGCTTCACATAATTTTCAACTAAAGGATATAGACCAGATTCCTTTATTATTGCTTGGACATCATCATGCTCTAGATACAAATCCCAATCAACCGCAGCTTGGTTTCGGCAAACACGCACAGCCTTCTTATGATCCTACAATTAAGAGATAATGATTAAGAGATTTTGCATAAATACAGTACATATGCATGAAAGAGAAATTATTAGATAGGTCTGATATATAGTACGAGCCCATGAGTGCTTGTATCCAAATATATGGCCCGGAACAACTGAAGCCGCGCCCCAAATTTGACCACGTTCAAGGTCGCGTATCATGTCATCAACATGAGGAAGGTGTTCACCTTTAACTTTTGCTTTGCGTTTTCCTTTCCCCTTGCCTTGTGTTGGTTGTTGACTTGGACCATCTTGTTCAACTAATCCTTGGCTTTGGTTTGCTAATTGAGTTGGATCAATATCATTGTCTTCGTCCTCACAATCCTATTCATCTTGCTCATGTTGCTCATCTTCCTCGTCTTCCTCCTCAACAGCTGCAGTAGGTTCACGGATTACAAGAATACTACGATCAAGACCACTCTCCCAAATATCCCCTCTTGTCTCAAAACCCAAACGCTTTTTGTTATTCCCTCGAGGAGGCAAAGACTGAGGAGTATCAAGACCATCCTTCCTTTTTTTCTTAGTCGCAGCAGCTTTAGCTTTTCCTTTGTTTGCCTCCTTTGCTTTGGCCTCCTTGGCTTTATATCTATTTCAAAAGAAGCACGAAATTAATACCACTAACTTTCATTTTTAGTACCGGCATACAAACCATGCCGTTAGCTAGTTCCGGCATGTACGTATAATAAACTTTCATGCCGGGTATAAATACGGGAATTTAAAATTAAACGTCGAAAATGCCGGTATACTTCAGAAATTTTCCTGGATAAATTTACACCAATACCGGCATCTTTATATAATAAACGTCCATGCCGGATTAAAGTAACGGCATACAAAATTAAATGTTGAAAATGCCGGAAAGAATTCTAAAAATCCTGGATACCAAAAAAAGACTTCCGGTATGACTTCTAAAATTCAATTTATGCCGGTACAACTCACTAAACAATGGGTCTCTGTATATTAGAAGTTCAATACCGGCGTGGTATTCAACCTAGATTGAGTACCGGTACCAATTTACGGTGTGGTATTCATACTAAATCTTCCGCTGGGATATCTACCGGCATGGAATTCATCCTAGATTGCATGCCGGTTTTAAAAACCGATGCGGTATTCATACTAAATTGAATGCCGGAACTTCTGAAACTGATAATTTGCAGTTAAGGTTTCAAGATTTTGACTTAAACCCATAGCTACAAATCGAGTGAAACACTAATTAAACAGTTCAAAATGACTAACCTTCTCACAGAAGCCATCTTTGATAATAGTTCATCGTCCGATAACTCTGATTCTTTGTATTCCTCCTCTTGAGCAATCAAATCAAGATATTTTTTTCAATTTATGTTGAGCAATCGTTCTTGGGTTCGATTGACTTGGATTCGCTTGACTTGGGTTCGATTTGGAAGTTGTTTTCTTCCGTGGAGGCATGGTTATGATTCAGGTAGGTTAATCGACGAAGAAATTTTTGATTTAACGATTAATCGTTGATGAAGAACGATGAAGAAGATGAAAAATAATTTCGGAACTATGCCGGTATAGAAATGGGGGATAACTGATTTTGTGTTTGGTTTTGATTTTAAGTTTTTAAATTTTTGGGGAGGGTAAAACAGTCTTTTCATAAGTTTTTTTAATTAATCTAAGGGTGTTTTAGTATTTTCATACCCAAACAACACCCCTTAGCAGACACCCAAGGTTGGGGGAAGTAATTCATATCCCCCAATTAGTTTGGATATCCCCCAATTGCGCGTTCTTATTAATATCAAAACCTAGGATAATTTACGCAGACCTAAAATTTAAATCATATTAAATTACTAATGTTAATATTTAACAAGATACAGTATACGAATTCAATATGAATAAATAAAATCTATTATACCAATCTTTATGTGAACGTAGAGTTATATTTAGAAGATTAAGGCTTAACGTACCAACTGGACTATTAACTTAAGAATAATGAAGACGATAAATATGTAAGACAATAGTTTTTGATAAGATAAACAAATAATCATACTATATAATACTAATTACTATATAAAGTTTAGAGTTATTGTAAATATCATTTGGATAATAATTATAGGATGGTAATAGCAAAATGTAATTTTTATTAATAGTACAACTTAATGATTACTTAGCAATAATATAAAATTTAAAGAAATAAAGTTAAATCAAATCAAATCTAGTATTAATAATAAAATTAAACTTGGCATTATGATTAATTACGATTAACTTAAGTTTCTGCAGGTGATTACTTGTATCCACGTCAATTGGATTCATCTCCTTAAGTTTCTGCAGGTGATTACTTGTGTTAGGGTCAAATACATTTCCAATGAAGTTGTAGACTTGGGTGAAATCCAATATAGCTGGATCAACAAAAACAAGAAACCAATATCAGCTGTATCATTTTACTCATATTTCCATACACAACACTACAAGTCAAACACATGAGAGATTCACCTAGCAATTGATGGCCATGATTCCCTCGACCTGTAGTTTCACAAGGTGGGTATAAACTCGGAGTGGTATTGCTGCTACTATAACAGTTATTCGATAGTCCCGGCCTTGTAGGTTCCATATCATCTGAGAACAATAAAACATTTCAAAAATTAAAGCCCCAAACTAAGTAATTAGAGAATTCAGAAAGAGCTTGCAATAACGGAATTTCATCATTGGATAACTGAGGCCATGAAGACACTAAAAATTGCATGTCCTATTTTAAGCAGCGAAGATGGATCTGGCCTTGGAACAGATCTTGATTCTAACAGATATGAAGACGATTGACACACCCCCATAGTTTGTGGTAGCATTGGAATTTCCAATTTTACGAAATATTAGTGGGACAAATCATTTTGCAGTCTAACAAGTTTTACAAAAACTGATAGTAAACGAGCACTCTGACCATTTTTTGCTTCTTTTTGTGGGGATGGATGAACTTCTTTTCATTTTGGCTTTGGAGGTGGTAAATGTTCACTTGTTCCATTCTTCTGAAGCTTTTGAAAATACTTCTACGAGCGTTGGTAAATCTGAAAAATTCAACACTACGAGTACATAAGAGAAACACCAACAGACACCCATAACATCAACAGCTGCAAAACCACCAGCTTCACCATCACACAAAACCTAAGCCAACCTCCATCAACAAAATCTTCACCTAATACAACAAAGCAACAATACAAAACAAAATAAACTAAACCTAATAATTCATAGAACTGAATAAAATTTATTCATGCTTTGAAACTAGAAATAACACAAAAAAACAAACACATGATTTTCCCAAAAATTATACGAGATATATTATTCACAGAATTAGGTCAAAATCAACCAACATTATTAATAAAGTATGACATAATCAAGAAATTGTTGGGTAATAGAAGCACAATAACTTATCAGACTGATGATTTGATTTGATTTCGATTTCAGGAACAAAATTGATTTTCTAGGGTTTCTAAAAAAATTCAAGCTACTAAACGATAGATCTAGATTTCTGTTATATGGGTTTCGATTAATATCATACTTTAGAAGAAAAGGTGTTGATTTTTGGTTTTTTCAGCTGAAGTCACCTATGATTATTCTGAGTTTAAAAGATGAGTTTTGAAAGAAATATACTGGGAGTGAAAGAAACCTTAGAAGATATCTATTAGGATATTGTGATGAAGAGATAAAGGTTTTAATTTCACGTTTTTCACATAAAACCTAAAGAGATCTTCGTTTCCGGCTCTGTTTGAAAATGGGTTCTGAAGGTTCTAAAAGAGAGAGAAAGGAAAACTGAGTTATGACCAATTTTAGTTTTTCTCAAAATAATAAAACCAATTTCAGAAAATTAGAAGGAAAATAATTATTAGAAAACCCTTGGAAATACATACTATTTAAAAAAACATCATGATGTACAACGTTTATATACGCCACAAAACGTTGCACCCACTAATTTATTTTCATAAATCAAAATTACTTATTTTGTGCAACGGATTATCTGGTGCGCAACGGATATAAACGTTACAAAGTGTACAACGTCTATATGCGTTGCACACCTCCGAAATCAAAACGTTGCTAAAACCAGAATTTGGTGTAGTGATTATCGATCAAAGAAATAAGAAATAAATGTAATAATAAAATATTAAGATCAAATAATTATGGAAAAATTGTTAGCGGATACTTATTTATATCAAGTCACATAGTGAAATAAACAAATAGATACATTGGAAATAATGATAGTAACATTTGTGTAGGACCAGAATATCGCCACAACGATATTCTCGCGATGGAAACGACACTTCTGCGAGAAACCCAAACATTTCTACAAGTATTAACAACACTTTGACGAGAATGTCACAAGATTCTTCAATGACATTTGGCGAGTGTCACAAAAGAGTGATATAATGGTTAACGACTGAAGATATATGAGAAGAATAAGTCTGCTTCACGATGGTTACAAAGTTGGCGATGGTGAAGACTAAAGTTATGGCGATGAGATCGCAGAGTAGATCTGAATTAAGGGGGAATCTTAGCTGTCTTCCACTATGTATTTTCCTATATAAAGGGTCCGACTAAATCCAGAGGAGGATGATGTACTTTTGAGAGCTGAGAGAGTTTTGAGGAGAGAGAAACTCCAGAAAGAAAGTTGTACTTCTGAGTTTTGATATTTCTTGTAAATCTTCCTGAAAGTGAATTAATAAAAGTGTTTTTGTTCATCCACAATTATGACTTAATTTTCATAGATTCTTGACAAGGGTGTAGTGTGGGAAATCCTGCAACTACATTTTGGCGCCCGAAACAGGGAGAATCAAGCTAAGAAATCTATAATTACAACTTGAAAATTTGAAGAAATTGTTAGAATTGAAGAAATGGCTAGAAGAAGAAGAAACACATCAGAACCACCAACAACTGTGAGGATAAGTAAAAGACTTGTAGGTGAAGGAACAAGTGAATTAGAAGAATCTTTAAGGATAAGATCAGGAAGAAATAGAACAAGAAATGAAGCAGAAAGTTCAATTCAACAGCCGAATCAACAAGCACAAACGCAAGATAGGGATGTGGATTATGATAGAGTGAGCGTGCACACTTGGAGGTCGGATTCAATGGAAGAAACAGAAAATCGACAATTAAGAAATGAAGAAGAAGGAGAAAGAAATCAAGAAATGGCTGGAGGATTAACAATAGATGATTTGAGACAAAGAATACAGGAGGAAAGGAGATTAGAGGCAGAAGAGCGTGCAAATTTAACAAGACAAAATCATGAGCTATGAATGGAGAATTTGAGGTTACAAAGAAGGAGGTCAAGAAGTATTGTTAGATCAAATTCAAGATCATTCAGAGAAGAACCAAGGCAAAATTCCCCAATGAGAAATGTTAGAGAAGAAGTGCAAAATTTAAAATGGAGAACAACGTCATAGAGAAGAAGAGATAATTGGTGATTGCTATAATCCGCGTGACAATAGAAATCAGGAGGGAAGAAACAATCAAATCTAAGAAGAAAATTCAGAAGAAGGTAGGTGGATATTACATGGGCGAGAGAATCAAATAACGATTGAAGAAGAAATTGAGAGACATTACGTTGAACGAGCATGTCTAGCTCGCTAGAGGGAAAGATTAAGGGCAGAAGTAGAAGAACATGAATTTCGAGAAGCGGTGCGACAAAATAATCATGAAAATCGAGAAAGGAGGCATACACAAAATCGCTACGATGATAATATTCAGGAGGAGTATGATAGAATACAAAGAAGATTAGAAAGGCAGCGAAGAGAAATGAGGAGAAATGAAGAAATTCACATAGAAGAAGATAGACAGCTACGATTACAAGAGGAGGGTGAAAGAGAAAACCGCAGAGAAATACGGAATGACAATGAAGAAGAAGACACACAAAATATCGCAAGACAAGAAAGGCAAGAACGCAGAAGAAGGGAAGCTGCATTAAAAAGACCAATGGAACAAAATTCAACTGAGAATGAGCAAATACTAAGAGAATTGGCAGAAATGCGAGGAATAATAAACAATAGAAGAGAAGGAGGTAGAAGGCAACTTGATGAAGCTATTGAAGAAGCTGCGAGAACTCCATTTACTCAAGAAGTACAAATAAAAGGGATACCTCCAAAATGAAATTTACCAGCATTAACCAGCATTTTTGATGGAACTACTTGTGTTGTTCAACACGTCAAAGCTTATGTTAGATGTATGCTACAGTGGGAGAATCATGATGCTGTTTTATGCAAATATTTTGCATCTAGCTTAACTGGCGAGGCGTTGAAATGGTTCGAGGGATTACCAAAAAATACCATAACTTATTTTGATCATTTACAAGATACATTTTTAGGAGCATATATTAGCAACAATTCATCGCGGCCGAGTATTGAAGATGTGTTTGGGTTAAAACAGAGAGTTGGCGAGAGTCTGAAACATTTAACTATAAGATGGAAGACAATGTGCAGTGAGATGGCAGGAAGAGTTGACGAGAGATATATTATCTTGTCTTTTATCAATGCAATGTTCGCGACCAATCTACTGTACATACAAATTTTCAGAGTCAATAATACGATCACTATGACTGAACTGCGAGAACTACAGGAAGAATACATTGCTTTGGATGAGAAGCAAAATGAGATGGAGTCATATCCCATCGCGAACACCAATTCTGGAGAAGCAAATGGGAGTTTACTTCCTAGAATGATAAACAATGTGGCGAGAAGCTCGCAAATGCAGCAAGAAAAAGTAGAGATTGATAACCAGCAGAAGTTGGTAGCGATGGGTAGTAGAGATCAAGAAGAATATGAAAGAGAGAAGAATTAATACAATCGCGGTGGAAATAATAAGATTCAAAGGCTTGATCAGCCGCAAGAAACTTATGGCGGGCAGAGGCAAAATAATTTCAGAAGTCAAGGGAATCAGAAGATCATATGCGAAGAAATTAAGATGCCTCCTCTTAATACTAGCATAGAAAAAATTTGGGAAGCTATCATTTTAATGGAAAACATACCATATCCATGGAACATGGGAAAAGAACCACACCCTAACAATCGCATTCAAGAATTCTGTCTTTACCATCATTTTCATGGCCACAAGATAAATGACTGCAGGAATGTAAAGAGGATAATCTTAAGGATGATCGAACAAGGAAAATTAAATCACTTTTTAGTAGGACATCCACAATCACAGCGATTACCTCCGGCACCAGAAATTCGCAGGGTAAATACTGTAAAAGGAGCAGAATCATTCGTAATAGAAGTTGGAGCTAAAGAAAAGAATTTGTTTTATAATTCTATTGTACATTCACACAGAACTATAGAGGATTTCCATGACAATATTATGAGCAGGGTCTTCGCGAGAGACACAGATGGAAGAGAGATATTGAATATCGCGAGAGCCTCGCCATTAGATGAGTGGCAGAAACAGACTATATCTTTCACTGCACAAGAAGTACCAGAGCCTGGTGAGAAGCATGATAACCCATTGGTAGTAAGGTTAGAGATAAATCCCAAGCAAGTAGAAGAAGAAGATGAAGAAAATGATACTGAAAATGAAGATTCATGGGCTATCAATAGAGTTATAATAGATACAGGGAGCTCAGTTGATATATTATTTTATCATACCTATAAGACCATGGGCGGAAAAGATGAGGATCTAATTCCATAAACATACAAAATCTATGGTTTTAATGGCACGGCTAACAAACCAAAGGGGGAAATTGAAATGCAAATACCGTTAAAAGGAATATCTTCAAAAATCTTATTTTGTGTTGTGGACATCGAGTCACCTTATAATGCTTTGATAGGACGACCTTGGTTACACGGGATATTGGGTATTTCATCAACTTATCACCAATGTATCAAATTCCCTCATCCTAAAGGAGTTGGAGTTATTAAAGGAGATTGGGGAGAAAGCAAGAAATGTTATGAAATCGATATGAAGTCTTGCGAAGAAAGAGCTGAAAATAATAGCAATTGGAAATGCAAAATTAAACAAAAACAGAGATGTGAAATGTTAATGATTGATACAATAGAGCGGAAAGAGGATGTGCAAGCTGATGGCGAGCGTCTCGCAGAAAAAGGGACAACAGTAAAAACGCAGCAGAAAAGCAGAATCAGAAAATAGTAAGTTGAGAGGTAAAGTGATGAACTTTGGAAAACTTTATGAATGATTTGTTTGAAAATATGTAATTGAACAGAATAATCTGCTTGAAAGAATCGCAAGATTTTCAAAGTTATGAAATTCTATCAGAGTTATAATACTGGCAAGAACAGCGATTAAAATTTCGCAGAGATTAAAAGAATGGGACGAACCTTTATGGCGTGCACCCTAGTTCGTGAATAACATTTCGTAAGAGGCAAATGTAAGACCTAATAATGCGTCATATGAGGGGGTATCTCTTGACATGACTCAGCGATAAGGTTATACCGCTGCTGGAACCTGAGTCATGCAAATGTTGGGGTTAAAGAAAACCTATCCGGGAGAGAGATCTTGGATTTCCAACTATATAAGGTTATACCCTGGTTGGACGACCGAGAATCTCTTCCAAGAAGTGCAGAGTATGACCAAGGAGCCGAGGTACACGGTTGAGCCAAGGGTGCCCGGAGCATACGAAACTCTCTTGCCATACTTGGTAAGTCTTGGCTACAATGCACTTGGCCTGAAGAAAACCCCACTTAAGGTGCAGTCTTGTAACTATAAGCCATATATGCATAAAGGACAAGAGGCTGCGAACACAACTGGTTGTTGGCAAATCCGGATAGGGGGAGCTAGTCTTGTATGGCCGATGTGCCCTCCATGAAGGGGCAACCAGGGGGGATATAAGGGCGGCACCCTCCATTAGGGAGCTGATAAATGTCTTAAGACGGCAATGTCATGGGGCTTCATGATTGCAAGATCATTTAGGCCTGTCATATTGTCGCGTGACGAAAATTATACAAAGGCAAAAAGCCTAAAGAGAAAATGTTAAGATGAGATCAATGGGTTTTTGCATGAAAGTGTAAAGACGTCCTGCGATTTCATCGCAAGACGGCAATGTCACGAGGCTTTGTTCTTGCGAGAGAACTTAGAATTGTCATATTGTCGCAGAGATATTGAAAAGATACTGATAAGACAAGATCAATGGGTCAATACATGCAAATTTAAAGTCGTCTTGCGATTTTGTCGCAGAGAAATGAAAAAGTTGGCAAAATAAGACCTTTAACTAGGAAGGCATAATAAGACCAACAGATTATTGCGATACTGCTCGCAGTATTTATGAGATTTGGAAAGTACTAAGGCATAATTTAACGCCAGTACTGAGGCATAATATGTTTTTACTTCAACTAATATTTAATCTTTTATGCAATTTTCTCTTATTGCAGATGAATAATAGAGGCAAGTATGGGAATGCACAGAATGATGAAATTATTATTCATCTATTATATGATAAAATTTCATTGGTAATATTAAATAACATACTTATACAAATCATTAAAATATAACAATTATGTTGATTATTTTGCGGAAGAGAATTGTTTTTTAACTCATACAGATAGAAGCAAAAGGAGTTTATAATGGCGAAGAAACTCGCAGTTAATTACAAAAAAGAGGAAATAATTATACAAAGAAGACAAAAGAAGAGAAAACTAATTAGAATGATCGCCATCTTCATTGTCAGATTTCTTATTCTCATCGCCAGATTTCTTCTCTTCATCATTGTCAGATTTTTATTCTTCGTCAGAATTTCCTTCTTGTTCATCATCACCAATACTATCTTCATCGCCAGAATCCTCAGCTTCACTATCAGAGATAGCAGGTCTTGGAATTTCTGCTGGGATTTATTCTTCTAGATCAGGATATGCATAATGAGAGATATTATGATCATCACAAACCAACTTAATCAATTTATTGCGAGTAATAACAAGGGATCTGTTGAAATTCGCAGTAGTAATATTGAGACGGTCCTTTAATCTTGAATACTTCTCATTGCAAGCAATAAGTTTGGTTGCGAGTTGATGTTTTTCATCTTCAAGTTATTGAAATCTCTCGCGACAATGAATTAGAAGCTTTATCAGGAAGAATATTAAAATGAAAAATTAGCAAGAATTGAACAAGTTAACAACCTTCTCTTTCAGAAATCATATCTCTAATTAAAGCAGCTTGTTCAACTTGGAGACTAACATCTACACCTAGATTGTTTCTGGCATTATCAAGAACTTTTGTAGCCCAAGCAAACTCATCATCGCTATTGATAAGAAGACAAGAGCGAGCTTGAGTTTCCATCACAAGAAGATCTTCATTCTCGCGAATAAGTCTATCTCTTTCCACTTGAGTATCAAAAAGAGTTTTATGGAAATCTGCTAGAGCCTTGGTACCATTTTTAACAGCAAGATCCTTCTCGTCAATAAGATCACTATTCCTTTGCCTTAATCTATTTATTTCTTCTTTTGAGTCAAGATAAAGACGTTTAAATCTGTTGGTTAAGTTTAAATTGGATTTGTGCTCTATTTTCAAGAGGTTAAACTTGGATTTAAGTTCCCCAAAGGAGAGAGATCTAATCTGATCATCTGAGAAGTTACTTAGAGAACTATTAAGGCGATCAAGAAGAGCATTATCATCTATAGGTTCGGGAAAATATTGGAGGAGTGTTGCCTCATCAGTAAGACCATAAATATCTGCAAAATGGATGCTTGAATAAGCTATAATGGGGTGAGAAGAATTAAGAAAGAAAGAAAATATATTATACCATATAATTTTTGATGAGCTTTTTCAAGATCAGCGAATTTCTGCTTGTCAGCTGAGGAATCAGTTTCCAATTTCTTATTTTTTCTGCGAAGATCAGCAACTCCTGCCTCCAGTTTTTCTTTCTCCTGACGAAGGTTATTAGCTTTTTCTTCTTGAATAACACGTCTAGTGTCCAAATCAGAAGCAACATCAAAAGAAGCTCTTCCAACCTGCGAGAGAATTATGTAAATTAAGATTTGGCGAAGAGATTTGGCGAAGAAACAAATTCAAAAGTAAAATAAATAAGAGGAAACATACCAGTATGCCAAGAGAATTCAAGAGACTGGGAGTTAGTGATCTTGAAACTCCGTGAAGAGAAGCATTATCAACTAAGATAGGAGCATCACAAATGTTGGCGAGAGATTGAGATATTTTAGTAATAGCTTCATCTCCATACTAATTTGGGATACCATGTTCAGTATCGCCAAAAAATTTAGATAGCTGAGCCATGGAAGACTCAGAAGGAGAAGAATTCACCATGGAAAGAGCACCATTATCAACATTAAAATTATCCTCATTATCTTTATCTACATCAACATTTAGGTCATCAGAAATAGGTTGAGGAGTTGAAGAAGAAGAATGTTGAGTTTTTCTTTTCTTTGAAGGAGGATCGCCAGATTTATCATCACGAGGGGCAATAGGCTTTTCTTTAGCAGAGGCAGCATATTTTCCTTTGCGATCAGTGGAAGATTTTCCCTTGGGTTTTGGTTCTAATGGTTCAAGCTCTTCAATCATCTGCGAGCACGGATAAAGATAAAAAATAGGGGCAACAATATATTGTTAAAATCTATAAAAGAATATTTCTTACTTCATCCGTGAAAGATTTCAGAGCCAATAAAGTGCAAGGTTTCATGTGAGTTCGATAGCTGAGTTTCATCCTATCAATCTGAGAAAATCAAAATAGTTAGCGAAAATATGAAAATATGAAGAAGATAGTGAATAATAATAATGCAAAAGTTGAGAGGATATATACTTCTTTAGATTTTTCAGGCCAATTAAAGACCCATGGATGATACTCTTGAAGATTCATGGGCAATGCGAGAGAACCGGAGATATAATCTCCTTCAAAAAATAATGGAAAAATAAACCATTTGTCATCGCTAGAATGGCGAGGGCCTTGATTGGTCTTTGTATGAAAATCAATATCTAACATGACAATTTTATTTTCAGCAATTTTATCTTTCTTCTGTAAGCGGAATCCCCAGTGAGTGCGATCTCTTTTCATGGGAATTATGTCATAATTGATAAAGAAATTCTCCACAATATACATCGCAGGAATGATGGGAACATCTTTGAATTCAGGGTTTTTCGCATCATCAAGATAAAGAGAACCTTTATTAGCACCGCTAGAGGCATATTCAAGTAATAATATGATACAATCTCCACCTAACTGATACACTGCTCGTGAAAATTTCTCATGAGAAATTATTTGATAAAACAAGGGACGTTCTGGGTCATAAAGTGGAACGGGAAGGCCAGCTTCAAGTTGACCTAGCGATACTATAATTTTGTTGCGAGAAAGTTGATGTTCAGAAAATAACTTGACAGAAAGTTCATATTTAGAATCTTGACCTGGAATTGTTGACAAAGTAAAACCTTTGTTTTTGAGATTTTCTCTCATCTCGTTAAACGCAGTCAAATTTTTAGCACCAGCAGCCACCATCTTTGTAGTATGGGAATGAAGGAGGAAATTGAAATAAAATAAAGAAATCGCGAGAATAATAAATGCGCAATTTACGGAAGAACAATAAAATTGCAGAGAAGAAGAATGAAGAAGAAAGTAAAAGAGAAAAAGATAAGAATGAGAAGAGTATTTATAGAAGAAGAAATTTCTCGAAGAAGATGAAAGTAATTAATGCAAAGAAAAGACGTGGGTGGTCAGATTGCAGCGGTTAGAGGAGACGTGTCAAAAATTTATTAGAAGAAAAGATTCGTGAAGACAGCTGGCGAAGGACGGAGAAATCTGAAAAGATAAGCAATTATGACATTTTAGATTCTCATATCTTATCTTCTTCGCAGAAAAGACATGAGAAGAGGCAAGATGTAGGACCAGAATATCACCACAACGATATTCTCGCGATGGGAACGACACTTCTGCGAGAAACCCAAACATTTCTACAAGTATTAACAACACTTTGATGAGAACGTCGCAAGATTCTTCAATGACATTTGGCGAGTGTCACAAAAGAGTGATATAACGGTTAACGACTGAAGATATATGAGAAGAATAAGTCTGCTTCACGATGGTTACAAAGTTGGCGATGGTGAATACTAAAGTTATGGCGATGAGATCGTAGAGTAGATCCGAATTAAGGGGGAATCTTAGCTGTCTTCCACTATGTATTTTCCTATATAAAGGGTCCGACTAAATCCAGAGGAGGATGATGTACTTTTGAGAGCTGAGAGATTTTTGAGGAGAGAGAAACTCCAGAAAGAAAGTTGTACTTCTGAGTTTTGATATTTCTTGTAAATCTTCCTGAAAGTGAATTAATAAAAGTGTTGTTGTTCATCCACAATTATGACTTAATTTTCATAGATTCTTGACAAGGGTGTAGTGTGGGAAATCCTGCAACTACAATTTGGATAATCGATATAACATTAAGTTATTCTTAATTAGTACATGAATTTAAAATATATCTAGTTATAATAATATAGTCTCATTTGGAATTGAAATTCAATTTCATTAAAATAAATAAATAATAATAAAATAAAAGTTAAGATAAATAATTCGGATAACTAAATTGTTTAAAATGATGTGAACTGCTTATATATTTTACGAAGTAAATTTAGAACGCGCAATTGGGGGATATCCAATCTAATTGGGGGATATTGATTACTTCCCCCACCCCATGGCTTCTGCTAAGGGGTGACCAAATATTATGAAAGTACTAAAATGCCCTTCGGTTAATTAAAAATCTTTATGAAAAGGCTGTTATACCCTTTCCCCAAAAACATTAAAATCAAAAAACCCAAACATATATCCCCCATTTCTATTTCATTTCGGTGGTGAGTTAGGTTTAGGTTTCAATTTTTTTTTTATTTATCGTTCTTCAACCGTTCTTCGTCGATTAAAAAAAAATTCATCGATTAACCCACCCGAATAATAACAATGCCTCAACGAAAGAAACCAAATCCCCATCAAACTCACAATCGATTAGTGAATAGAAATTAAAACAAAGACTTGCTAAGATTGCTCAAGAGCAAGAAGAAGAAGCAACGCTCTCGGACAATCAACCGCTAGCAAAAATGGCTTCTGTGAGAAGGTAAGTGATTTTAAACTCCTTTATAGCAATGGGTTTAGGTTAGAATCGCGAAACCTAAACAAAACAGCTGAGTTTCAGTAGGTTCCGTATATAATTGTGTATGAATACTATGTCGGTTTTGATTCACGACATTCCTTCTAGGTTGAATTCAGAGCCGGTATTGAGTTACGGCTTACATGTTAGAATGAATGTTATGCCGGTTTCAAACCCTGAAACTCAATGTTGTGTACCGTCATAGAAATAGGGTTGAATTGTATGTCGGTTTTAGGTTACGACATTCCTTTTTGATAATTCTTTTATCTCGGTAGTGTACTTAAAACTTACAGGAACATTAAAGAATTTATCCCGACTACGGGCATTTCTTTTTGGTTGCACTGTATGCCGGTACTCAATTATGGCATAGAATTGATATATTTTTATAGTGTCGATAGTATTGTTTTGGTATACAAGAGAATTACATATAAGTACCGGAAGTATCGATAGTTAATGGTAACCACCGGAACATGGTACTGGCATTGAATGTTAACTAGGTTTCTATGCCAGGATAGTAGGACCGGCATAATTTGTTTAGCGAGTCTATACCGGTACTGATACTAAAAATGAGATGTCTTATATTAATTTCATGTGCTTATGATATAGGTCAAAAGCCAAGGAAGCTAAGAAAAGGTAAAGATGAAGTGACTAAGAGAAGGAGGAAGGACGATCTTGATACTCCTCTGACTCTGCCTCCCCTGGGGAAAGATGAAGGTCACAAAAAGCGTTTAGGGGATAGGTGTAGAGTGATTACTTGGGAGAGTGGTGGTGACCGAAGTCGACTTGTAATCAATGAACCTACTGCAACAGTTGAGCACTATGAGCAAGATGAAGAGGAAAGTGAGGAGGAAGATAATGAGGTTCATCCAAGTCAAATTACAAGCCAAAGCAAAGTTGGTGGGCCAAGTCAACCACCTACACAAGGAAAATCCAAGGTCAAGGGCAAAGTAAAAGTTAAAGGTTCCCACCTTCTTATGTTGATGACATGATACCTGACCTTAATCGTGGTAGAATTTGGGGTGAAGCTCACGATCCGAGAATTGTATTTGGGTACAAGCACTCGTGGGCTTGTACTATCTATCAAACCTATGTAAGATTTTTTTTTATCTTGTGCATATGTATTCTTGTGTATTTATGTAAAATATTTAACCCAAATATCTCCTAATTGTAGGATCACAAGAAGGTTGTTCGTGTTTTCCGAAACCAAGCTGCGTCCGATTGGGATTTGTCTTTGGAACGTGAATAGGTCCAAACATTAGTAAGAGAATCCGGTCTATATGATTTGGTTGAAAATTATGTTAAGTGTGATGTTGTGATGGTCAATTACTTCGTAGAAAGGTATCATGGCGAAACTGATACCATGCACTTCCCGTTTGGGGAGATGACCTTGATCCTAGATGACGCTCAGAACATTTTAGGCTTGAATGTTATCGGCAAATCAATAGCAGAAGGAGATAATAGTCCATGCCTAGAATGGTCGAAGTTGCACGCTTTGACTAACAAGTTGTTGGGTTGGGACTACAAAACTTCTGTGGAAAGCTTCTATGTATCTAATTCTAGTAGGACAAAGACAATCAAGCTTATGCTGCTTAAGAAGAAGTTTGAAAAAACGCAGAAAATAAGTTTGAAGGATGGATGGGACCCTGCACAAATTCGTTATACAACCGTTGCGTACCTTTTATTCGTCTTGGTCACTAAGGTATTCCCCGACACTAGTGGTAACAGGGTTAGTGCAAGCCTCCTTCAATACTTGGATCCGTTGGAATAGGTCTTTACCTATTCTTGGGGCACCATGGTAATGGAAAATTTGATGACGAAGATGAGAATGGCCTCTAAGGATGTTACAAACCAATTTGTCGGGAATTTCACTCTGCTCCAGGTAATGTTGTTTTTAAACTTATGTTGTTATGTATATTGTTCACATATATCGTACCTTTTTTATGAACTCAGGAATAAAATTTACTGCTTCTTATATGTGTGATTCCATATTGGTATAGGTGTGGGCTTATGAACACTTCCCAACATTGTTCAAGGACTACCCCTCTTTGAAGATTATAGACCTTCCACAACCTGATGCGCCCAGAGCTAAGAGATACCAGTTCAACAAAACTTCGAAGCCCGATAAAAATGGTCGACTAATAGATATGAGATTGGCACTGGACAGGATGACTACCAAATACGTTGTGTTCGACCCTTACAAGGAGGCTAGAAAAAACTTCCAAATTTTGAGGTATCCGAACGTTGCATTTTACAATGGACCGTTGTTTCACCCAAAGGGATACGTTATGGAAGATCCTCGACGTGTGATGCGGCAACTTGGATATAAGCAATTACCTCGTTGCATGACAGCCTCTACTTCAATGTACATTCTTGACTTGGGTGAGTGCATTACAAGTCCCTCAAAGTTGAGGGTAGTGTATGATCCACTTCCAGAACCAACACATTGGAGGGATAGGGAACTAAGTCGTCTGGTAGATATCAGTAATTGGGAGCTTGTGAACAACAGTGATGAAGCCGATTCCTCCTATATTGTAATTACCTGGAATGGTCACATCCTTTTGTCGTGCTCCCGGAAGACGACGGATTTCCACCACAGAAAAACCCTCCGGTTCCAACTCCTACAGAGGCACCACCTACAATGGCCAAACTTAATAAGACTCTTGGATTGATAGTAAGTATTGTTAATTCCTTAGTCGTTTAATGTACACATACTCTTATATTACCATATATATACTAATTATGTGTTGGATGTATGAAACCAGCGGCGTTGGCTTGGAAAGATGAATAAGATGTTTGGTTGCAGGTACGAGAAAGGAGAGGTGATATCCCTTGAAGAAATGAAGGAAGTCGAGGAGTGGCTTGATAAAATTGAAGATCCAAATGAAAAATATTTGTTCGGGGAAACAAGGAAGGTGCCGGCCTAGAAGAAGCAAAAGACCAAGTGATTAACTCTTTAGTTATGGTTCTTTATTTCGTTGGTGTTTGTTACGTTTTAAACAATTTCGAACATGTTTTTGGATTAACTCTTTAGTTGTTTGATTTACTTTCGGTACAATAATAGCTGGATAAAGAACATTTAAGAAGAATCCAGTTGTCTGTTTATGTTGAACATGTTTAGATTTCTACTGAAATGCATGTTTTGTTTAGACCATAGGTGACGACATTAAATCATTTAGGTTCTACAGCGCCGGGCATGTACCGGCATTGATCGGTTTTTCTAACACCATACCGAAATAATGGGATGAAAGGTACTAAGTTCCTATAAAGAATTTGGATAGTACCGGAATTAAAATATTGATTTTAACCATGCCAGAAATCTTTTTTTCCGTAAACTTGGAAATTTATTCCAGAAAACCGGCATTGATTTTTATAAAACAACAATGTCGGTATTGGATTTGGAACTTAGATTATTCCGATAGTATTTTCGAATGCACTTTTATTTCATTCCCAAGTAATCTATTACATTAGGTTTGAAACTTTAAACTAAAACATACTAAAAAACATGTAATGGAGTAATTTTGGCTAAAGATGATCTCATAATCTATTTACATCCCTTTTCAACAATTACGGATCCTTTGATCTTTTCGCAAATATCTTCGAAGACATCGTCTTGAATCTTGGTGTCAAGGACCATCTTTATTGGTTCATCCTCTCTTTCAACATATTCCTTTCCCTTCAAATAACACCCATCACACCCATCAATAGGGTTGCATTGGCCCTTGTGGTTTTCTCTTGCTTCGGCTAGTGCAACAGATTTGTCAAACCATTGAAACTCTTCGCACTTTGGGTGATTCAAACACCTTAGGAACATTCTTCCATTTTGGCATCATCAATTTTTGCAACCCAAAACCGGCATGTCCCATCATAGTTTCTATACTTAGAATAAATAATAGGACAATCCAAGGCTAGATGTGAAGGTGACTTGCAAATTTGACAGCTGCAATGAGGACTCTGTAAGAGAAGATTATATTAGTGATTAGCCCTAGCAGAGAAGATTATAATTGTCCAATTAATCCTTAGTAATGTTGAACCTACTTACTTTGCAGGTAGAGGTTGTTGATGAATTTCCCATCGCTTTTGAACCTTGAACCTTGCTAGCTTGATCTATTTTTTGAGGCTTGGTTTCATCAGAGAAGGATATTTCAAATTTGGTGGTTGGTTTGTGTAAATTTTTGCAAAGGAAATGGGGTGTTTTATATAGATTGAAGCCCCAACGGTCTTATTTTTCAAAAAACTAGCCGTTTTATTTTGAAATTTACATCTACCGGCATTGTCGCACAAAGAAAGATTAGCCGGTACTTAATTCCGACGTAGTAAGCCTCGTTAAAAACTACACCGATACCATATACATAGTCCACAAAATCTGAACGTGAGATTAAAGGTTTCCGGCAGAGTAGTTTATTTGTGATTATTCTTGGAAGTAGGTACCGGCGTACATCATCTTTATTATTTTAAAGCCGGCACTGTTGCTTTCAAAATAACTATCCGTTGAGATTTTTCTCTATATATAGAGATAATACTTGGACCCAATAGCCCAAAACTCGTGTGTTCTTTATTATATCCTTGAGACTCTAAACTTACGAAACCCTAAACCCTAGAAGTCTTATCTATACATATCTTAGTATAGAACCTACTTTCACATACACCAAATGACATCGTTTGACTCCGAGGAAGATTTAGCAATCACCCAAGCATGGTACGCCGAAACTCATCCTTCAACTATAGGTATATGTAACAGGGATTCAATGTGGTTGAAGATTTTTAACAAATTTACTCACGATTATGGGAATCCGAAAGGAAGAACTGCTCAACAAATCGAGGAACGACACGACATAATCTTGGGTGCGGTGGTTGAGTATTTAAAAATCAAAAATCGGATCGCGCATGCTACCCACAATAGATTGTCCCCTCAACAACTCGTAAATATGTTTTTGATTAATTCGACACAATCCACTCTTTTGAACTTTTATGTAACAAACTAAGTTTGTGTCTTGTTTTTGTAGCATTTAGCCGTGAAAGCGCGTTACTTACAGGAAAAGGGGGAAGTATTCATGTTTGACGAAAACGTGAACCACATGGTAACAAAAATCACGGAGTACCACCAGCTGGGTGAATCGGAGACGGATTCTTCTTAACAAGATTGATAGGTTTATTGCATTTTGGTTAGGTTTTTATCGTAGTTTTTGGTAAGGTTTTGTGGGTAGATCTCTATGTAAACCCTCACGAGACTATAAATCGTCCACCTGGGTCACCAACTAGTTTAAAGGCTTGATGCACGTGCTAAGTGCATTCGTTTTTCCGTCAACAAGGATTACATCTGAAATAAATTATAGTTCCGGCACACTCTGTTTACATAATTCTATTCTGATATAATTTTCGGCGTCTATGTTTTGCACATGTCTATGCCGGGATATAGTGTCAAAGTTTTATGGTTTCTATGTACAATAAACCAAATTCTGGTATTCGTTATATAGGTGACACAATGCTGGCACTTGGTTCCTGCTGATAGTTATCCTTATTACAATGCCGGCTAGTTTAAAATTCAAATTTGTGCAAGTAAAACTTCCTTGATTTAGTACAATAACGGCCAGATTTGGGCACCATCCTATAAATACACATGTTCTCCCTAAAAAACAACACACACCTGGTTCCATATACTATCCAAAGCTAATATCATTATATACTCTTTCTAGCTATCCCAATTCCTCTAAATACAAAGCAATGGAATCATTTGATTCACATGAAGATTTGGCAATCACCAAAGCTTGGTATGCGGAAACTCGATTTATAAGCCAGTCCTCCGTAAGGGTGGATTCTGAAACCTTTTGGGGTAGGGTATTCAACAAATATAGGCAAGAGTTTGGGAATCCAAAAAGAAGAAGTGTTAAACAAATTCATGATAGGCATCAAGTCATAGAAAATGCGATACTTGGTTATTTAGCTATCCAAAAACCAATTTTCAACGCTACCAACTTTAACTTGTCCATTGAACAATTTGTAAGTGTTTTTGTGGTTCATTATACATAACTTTGATCTTACTACTAAACACCACTAACTAAGTTTGTGTTATGTTTGTGTAGCATGAAGTCGTCAAAGCGCACTACTTGGAAGAAAAGGGGGAAGCATTCGCATTCGATGCAAGTTATAAATTCATGGAAGACAAAATCCCGAAGTATGGCCAGGAGATGATGGAGGGTGTATCTTCCTCGGATGAAGATTGATGGCTTTAGAAGATTTAGTGTAGGTTTTCTGGGTAGATATCTATGTAAAGCCTCACAAGACTATACTCGTCCACTAGGGTCTACTAGGGGTTCAAAGACTTGATGCACATGCTAAGTGCATTCGTTGTTCCCTCGACAAGGTTTACATTCGAAATAAATTATAGTTGCAGTATAATATGCTAACATATTTGAATGGCGTATCTATCCCGGCGTAGAATATATTGTATTACTATATGCCGGGATAGAGTGTCAATCTTTTGATTATTTCTGTGTGCGACAAACCTGATTCCGGCATTGAAGTCTTGGACACTTTTTAGGCGGTATCTAGTACCGGCGTAGAATTTATATGTATTTAGATGCCGGTAGTTTGTTCCGGCAATATTCAAAACCATTGTTCTGTGCCGGGAACTAACATTCAATTCCCAGCGGCTATTTTTTCAAAACATAAACCATAAACCTTTTACGCCGGCGTCAAAAGTCGGAAACTGACAATGCTGGTACAATAAAGTGGAAAATAACCGTTGTGTATTCATCTTTTTAAAGGAATTGATACTCCCCATTAAACTTGATACCTCAAAAAAAAAATTTGTGCTCCAACACATATCTTTATTGTCTAATCCATCATCATTGTCATGGAAAAAGAAAAACTTAAGAAGAACAAACTATCGACTCCGATAGGAAATCAATCATCATCCACCACCAACTCAATTTCCATTATACTAGAAAATCTTAGAAGGAAGGAAATCACCACCAAGTTTATTTCCGCCATGGAAGAAAAGATACTTAAAAGGAAAACAGAAAAGGAAAAAGCAGCAAAAGAAGAAAAATATCGCAAAGAAACGAAGGAAATATACGAACGTGTAAAACAATCGAAGATAGAAGTGGATGTTTAAGAAGAAACAAAATGGATTAAAAATTACTACACATCATCGGATCTCCCGGAAGATCACCGCCCTTTAAACCTTTTTTGGGGTCTTGTTGCGGATGGTCCTTATATGCCGAAGTTCGTGGATGGTAAGTGCAAGAAACGCAAAATGGATTACGGGGATGTGTTTGTAGCTAATCGAATAATTACCCTCATCAAATTATGTCGCAAATACAACGAGTTTCTCGCAAGATACAGAGGGAATATGTATCAAGCTCAGGCTGCATATTTGGCGTAGAGAAAAGATCCTTTTAGGCATTTCGAAGCCGCTTTGTTTATGGAATCCCGATCCGAGAAATGATGTTGGTTGCAATTAGCTTCAAATGTTTTCTTTTATGTGTAATGTTCTTGTTCAAGTGTTTAACGTTAATTAGGTTAAGTTTGGGCCAGTTTGTTTGCTTAAACCTTTGGACTCAATGTAAACTCATGGTCAAAATTCCGGCATTAAATTGTCTCATTGGAAAATACCGGTACTTGTACCGGCGTTGACTAAAATCAACGTTCATTACCGGTACTGTAAACTGCACAATTAAAACTAGTTGTGAAAATTCCGGCACTGTTGGGTTCCATTTGTGCATGCCAGAATTAAGACGGTTACAAACTCAAGTTATGGGCCAGTTACAAAGTCCTTAATTCCACTTGGGAGACGGTTACAAACTCCTTCATCCCACTTATTTGACAGTTACAAATTCCTTAATACCATTTTACAGTTACAAAATCCTTAATTCTATTTAAGTGGCGGTTATGGAATTGAAACAATTCAATCTCTCTTTCCATCCAATCTCCCTGTCAGTTTCATATTCTAAACCAAAGACAATGGGTCGTCGCAAACCTCGTAAAAAACCCAATCCTGAAGAACCTGTTGATGATGGTGGTAAATCAAAATCACAAGCACAAGAAGAGGCTGAGGAGTCTGTTGGTGAGGAGAAAGTAACAAATATGCTGTGGTAAGTATTTTAAGGGTTTATCCAATACTAGAAAACACAAATTGAAACTTGGTTGTTGAGTAATTCCACTACTCTGAAATTAAATTCTCAAACTTCCATTTAGTCAATATCAATTCAGTCACCTGTTTGTTTGGCGGTAGAATACAAGTAGAAAACCATGGCGGATTGTATGTCTTGTAACCCTATTTTATTGCATGTAACTGCCGGCATAATCATCTCTATCGCATACTATGCCGGAATCCAGGTACCGGCTTTGTCTGTTTAAACAATGCCATGCCGTATTTTTGGGTTCTTGAGTTAAAAGTTCTGTACAAAACTAATTAAATTACGGCATAGTATTTTGTTTATCCATCAGAGCCGGCACATCTTCCGGCACTATCGAGAAGTTTGGTATATGTGATGATATTTAGTCCACCAAAGTTGTTAATTTTGTGAATGAAATCGAAGAAAACCGGCATTGTATATTAGTTATTTTTAGCGCCGACACTCTTCCCAGCAGAGAAATATATTAACTTTACATGCCGGAATGATTAACATAACTCGGTTGAAATATTGGGACGTAGGTCTAGAGCAGCACAAACGGATAAAGGAAAGGGAAAAGTTGTTGAAGAACGAAAACCCAAGTCATCTAGGGGTCGACGTAGTCGTTCTGATCCGGATCGTGCTAAGGTCGTCATTCGAGAGCGTACGGGGGAAACAACCAGCAGTGAGGATGGTGAGTAGTGGCAAAAATTTCCTCAATCGGGCAAAGCAAGTGGGTCATCCTCACAAGCAGTTGGCTTAGAATAACCTAATGTTGGAGTTAAAACCACTGAGAAAAAGGAAAAGTGACCGCCAGCCCATTTTCCTACAATACATGACATGATTCCAGATCGCATTGATGGTAAAGAGTGGGGTCAACTAGTCAACCCCCCAACTGTTATTTGGATACAAGCACTCTTGGGCTCGTTGGATATTTCAGAATTATGTAAGACCTTTGCATCATGTTATTATATTATTTATCTATGATCAAGTGAATTTAATTTAGTTTGTTGTGTTTATATAGGACCACAAGAAAGCCTTCCGTGTTTTCCGCCATAAATCTAGTGAAGCATGTCCCATGGAGTTAGAGTGTCCCCAAGTTGGAGAAATAGTCAGAGTATCTAGGTTGTATCCCGCGGTAGAAACTTATATGGCCACAGATCCCGTCACGGCGAACTACTTTTTGGAGAGGTTTTTTGGTGAAACTGATACCATGCATTTTCCATTTGGAGAGATGACCATTATCCCTGAAGATGTCGAAAGGATAATAGGTCTAGGGGTTCTGGGGAAATCCGTCAAGATAGGAGATGAGTATCACGAACTAGGATGAGACAAGATCTTCGAGATGACCAAAAAGTTGTTAGGTTGGGACATGGATACGACTTTGGAAAATGTGTACAAGACAACCCGTTCAAAGACAAAGACCGTCACATTCGTCAATCTCCTACGATTATTTGGGAATATGAAGGACAAGGAATTGACTCCCGAAGAAATTTAGCAAACCGCTGCTGCTTATCTGCTGCACGCCTTGGGTTCCATTATATTCCCTGACACTAATAGTAACATGGTTCATCTGATTCTCCTTAAATACTTGGATACCTTGGATAGAGTCCATGAGTATTCATGGACACTGCTTTCTTGGCAGAAATGCGTAAATCTTCTAAGGCGAATGCCCGTCAATTTAATGGTTCTCTCACTTTAATTCATTCAGGTAGAGTGAAGTAGTTATTTTGGAACTTATTGTGTGGGCTTATTTGGTTAGTTTCCAATTACTTTGTCAGTATTTTTTTTTCGTATACATTTGTTGATGGTGGATTTTAATTTAAGGGTAAAATTGTGAAACCTAAAAAATTATGCACCAACATCTTGTGAAAGATAGGGCCATTAATGAGTGATGGATACTCCTTCACTTTACTAATTCACTGGAGCATGTGGCAACAATCCCATTATGTGAATAAAATACACGAAATTCATCCAGGTTGGAGCATGTAGCAACAATCCCATATACCCTGTGAATTTCTAGCATTATTAATTAATGCGCAACCAGCCTCGTATTTACTGTACTCATTCTCAGCAGAGAAACACGAATCTCCAAGCATTATAATAAAACATGTACGAAATACCCATATAGGCTGCAACTCTCGGTGTGTTATACTAGCCCAATTGAGCCACTCTCGGTGTGTTTTACTAGCCCGATTGAGCATCCGGACTGACCATATCAGTCTGGATATGATCACGACCATCCAACTCCACCAGCATGATTGGATGGCCCAGTTCGATTCCATAACCCCCAAGCAGGTGTGGAATATCCACTGCCGAACCAATGCGGTCCCCGCATGGTCGGCCTCCCCTTGGACTAGCTTGCCAAAACGTCCAAACCAAAGCAGTGTGGACGAAAACCCTAAATTAGGGTTTGCGGCACATTACATGTGTCGCAAAATAGTCTCAACCATCCATCTTCGCAGGTCTAGATGGAGGGTGAAGATGTAGATTCAAAGGGTACGGAGTATGTCAACACAATCATCGTGGGCCCACCTACATACCTGACCAATCTGTCAGGACCAACCACGGTTGGTCATTCCAAATCGTGCGCCTGAATGGAGCATGACGCACGACCTTGAAACCCAAAATTAGGGTTTTGAATCACGAGCGTCCATTTTCTCCGGCACGAATGGAGGGTCCGAGATTAGATCAAAGCAGGTCTGGTCATACCAACATGACCACCGTGGACCCATCTATCCCATCACCTGATCGGCAAAGACCGAACTCTCTTTTTATCCTCGGTTCACGCGCCTCCAATATGCATGGTCGCTCCTTCCAAATTGCAAACTAATCTCAGCCGCTCGATTTTGCCGGACGAATTGAGTGGCTTAGATCATGTTTTCATGGGATGGTAAGGCATAGGCGTGAACACCAGCCTACCACCTACACGTTGGAGCAATCGGCCAAGACCGACCAAGCCTGGTCGCCTTGGAACGCCCGCCCGTAGTTGGTACGGCGTGCGGCTTTTGCATCACCAATTTTCTGTCGCAAATTGATCTCAACCACACAACTTCGCAGGACGAATTGAGTGGCCCAGATCACACTTTCGTGAGACAATGAGGTATGGACGCCTACACCGTCATGTTGTCTACACACATGCACGACCGGCCTAGCCAAAGTTGCGTCCCAAGCTTGGATTCGACCAAGCTGAAAAGTGATGCTTGCGCACCTTTTCATAAACCCTAATTTCATCAACGGTCGCAGATGAGTGTCTCAAAGATCATCTCGTCCGTCCAACTTCACCGGCTTGGCTATACAGCCCTGGTCAGGAGTTAATTGGTCAGTGTAGCATCATGGTGATCACCACCCGTCACTCTACCACACCATGTGATCGGTCAAAGGAGGGTTTGCATGTGCAACTTCCAAACCATCACATGAAGTAGGATGAACATGAAGTTTATTTGAGACTCTCAAACAGCGATTCTTCATACATGCTGAATATACTCGATGCAGTACCTGCATAGTATACACACGATACTTCACAAGTATCAATTTCCTAAATAACGTAGCATTACATGTTACTTTCTGTGGGTCCCACGATCCACACACACTCGAGACATCAATCATGTCACAAACTGGGGGATACATACTGGGGTATTGGTCTGGCGGTTTACATCGTGCAGCGCCCAACGCGCCATCACAATAACGTGTCAGGAAGTCATGGACGATTAATGATGATGGGAGAAGTGGGCAATCCTAGTCATGTAACACCAACACACTACTCCACTACTCCATCACTCCATCACTCTACTTCCCACGAGATACAAAGGTTAGCCTAAAAGACTTGTATAAATAGGCTCTCCGCCCTATTTTTCAAAGAAACAAGACAGAACAGAGAGAGCATAACACAGAAACCAAGTGTTAACATCCAGAGCCTTCTTGCGTTAATTACAAGCCTGCTCACCTTTCTGTTGCAAGTAATACATAGCCAACACCTTCACAATCTCAACACCTTCTTCGCTTCCCTCCCTAAGATCAACCCTATCTCCTTCACTTTGTGACCAAAACAAGTCTGGAACGGCCATTCTTTTTGGTTTAGGCCGGACTTGCACAGATTGACCTCTTGAATATACAATCACTCACCATGCAGTTCATTGTTTAAGGTTTAGATTCATTCCTCATCCACACACCCCAAATTACAAAAATCGGCAGGAATAGTTTTCACCCACAAACAATTAGCGACCACAGTGGGAGGTTGATCTCTCGGTTGCAGAAAATTGAATTCTCAATTTTTTGGTTTTCATCTCACGATGTATCCTCACTAGGAAACCACAGGTGGTTCAGATATCATGAGAAGTATAGCTAGAATGCTGAAGGATATCTTGGCAAACCAAGCTGGTATCGCTCGAAGACAAAGCGAAACATTCCGCCTCTTGAATGATATAACAACGCAAATACAAGAAGGGTCGACATATGTTTACTCAGACAGTGCGCTTTGGACAAATTAGCTTAAACATCCTTATTATTCAACATGCGTCTCATCCATCCTTCATAAGAACCCAGTGGAGTATGACAAATCTTGAAGTCGATAGGAGAAGGCGGATATTCATTTCTCCGGAGACAAAATCTCATCACAAGCGCTGAAGAAGAAGATGGATCAGCTTCCATGTTTTCTGAAATGGAGAGCAGGACTATCTGGTGAGAAGGATGTCTCTTAATGTTTGGAAAAGGCGAGGTGAACAACTCATCATTGATATTCATCATATCTTTGAAGCTATCAACACTTCCTGACTTGGCACCAACATTATCTCCAGAAGACATCTCAACAGGAATTCTTTCCTGCATTTCATAATGAAATAAAAGACATGAGTTAGAACTCGTATGAAAAACGCATGGGATGTAGTCACACACGACAAGACACAATTCACGTTGGAGTGCACATATTGGGTCTAGTCCGGTATTCAAGTATGGCATTGATTTCAAGTCCGGTATTCGTTTCAAGTCCGGTATCAGTTTCAAGTCCGGCGTTCATTTCAAGTCCGGTATTGGTTTCAAGTCTGGTATTACTCAAGTTTCAAGTCCGTTGTTAGTTCAAGGCATAAGGCTATGAGGTCGACTTTCAGTCAGGCATATGTGGGTGGTAGCCACGTTCGAATCAAACACGGCATTCATGATCACGGTTTTCTTATATTCATGGGAATCGTGTTTACGAAATCCAAGCCAGATTTATCTCCAAGATACAACCTAAGAAGCTAGGTTTTGCATGCAACAATGAAAGAAGAGTAAAAAACGACATATTCATGGGCTCGCGGTATTAAACAATTCTAAAAAAAATGGGTGGTTTTACTATCAATCTTGATGGGAAAGCTAAGTATGATGTATCTATCAAAAGGTTTTTATTAAAAAAATTAGGGTTTTTTTCTATAAAAAAAAAAACGAAACTTACCTTGGACGGACGTTTGGCGGCAGCTCCGGCAACAGCGGGCGATGGCGGCAACAACGGCGTCGGCAGAAGTAGTAGTCGCGGACGGGAGCTTCTAAAAAAAAAAAAAAAACTCTCGTGAGAAAAAAAAAAGGGAAAAGAGTTGCTTCCTTTTATAGACAAAATTTGGAAAAATCCTAGTAGAATAAGGATTCCTCTTTTGATTGGATTCCTCTTTTGATTCAAATACCCAAAAAGGAAACCGGTCCCACCAAAGCATTCTATACAAGCGCAATGGCATGGACAACTAGCGATAGGTCAATACTCTTTCGGGTAAACTTCCTTTATCCTGTATTTCTCACATATGTATGTCACCATCTCATGCCTACCCCACAATAGTGTAACCATTATGTGCTAGGAAGGGGACTTAATGTTGATGGTGGATTTTCATTTAAGGGTAAAACTGTGAAACCTAAAAAATTATGCGCCAAAGATAAGTCCATTAATGAGTGATGGATACTCCTTCACTTACTAGTTCACCTAGAATGGAGCATGTGGCAACAATCCCATTCTGTGAATAAAATACACGAAATTCATCCAGGTTGGAGCATGTAGCAACAATCCCATATACCCTGTGAATTTCCAGCATTATTAATTAATGCGCAACCAACCTTGTATTTCCTATACTCATTATAAGTGCGGCATGACTACTGAGTGTTTCTCTCAGCAGAGCAACACGAATCTCCAAGCATTATAATGAAACATGTACGAAATACCCGTACATGCTACAACTCTCGGTGTGTTATACTAGCCTGATTGAGCCACTCTCAGAGTGTTATACTAGCCCGATTGAGCATCCGGACTGACTGTATCAGTCTGGATATGATCACGACCATCCAACTCCACCAGCATGATTGGATGGCCCAGATCAATTCCATAACCCCCAAGCAGGTGTGGAATATCCGCTGCTGTAGTAGCAGGATTTCCCACACTACACCCCTATTAAGATTCTATAGAAATTTAGGAGAAAATTAATTGAAGATTAAAGAATTAACGACACTTTATTATTTAGATCTCAGGAATGTTTTCAGAAAATATTCAAACTAAGAAGTACAACTTTATTTATGGAGTTTCTCTCTCCTCAAAATATTCTCAACTCTAAAAAATACATCATCCTTTTTTGGACTTACTGAACCCTTTATATAGGAAATTACATAGTGGGTGACAGCTAAGTTTTCCCCTTCTTTCGATCTATTTAGCGATCTCATCGTGGTATTTGCAATGTTAATGTTCGCCAACTTTTGTAATCCTCGTGAAACAACACTCTCATAACATGTCTCTTCAATCGTCAGATATTATTATGCTTCCCTGTGACGCTCGCCAAATGTCGCTGAAGAATCCTCACGACACTCTCGTGAACAATGTCATTTATACTTATAGGAATATTTGACCTTCTCGTAAAAGCGTTGTTCTTATCACGAGAATATCGTTGTGGCGATATTCTGCGAAGATGAGAAGATCATGAGAACTTTAAATTCTTCTTAACCATCGCAGCAATATCTGAACTTCTTTTCCTCGACAAGGTTCCGTTAATTCAGCATCCCTGGTTTACACGTATTGCAAACCTATCTTTTTGTATTGACACGTCTCGTTCAGCTGGCTTCCTTCTTTGCCTATAAAAGGGAGAGTCAAGTTTCATAATTGGTTTTCTTCTCATATCTTTCTTTCTTATCTGCTTAGCTTCTTCGTTAATTATGTCTGCAACTTTTCTTCTTCGTACTCTCCTGCTAGTGTTTTAATGGAATCACCAAGGTATATTCTTGATCATGATAAAAAAAAAAAAAAAAAAAATTTAGATCATTTTTTATTTATGTTTTTCGATATTCCCTTATTTGATTCTTTATAATTCTCATATTATATCTTCTCTTCAGGAGAACCAAATCTAATCCTAAGAAGCCAACTGGAAAAAGGAAAGAAAGTTCTGCGAGCAATAAGGTAGTAAGAAACACATTTTATTTCTTAATAACAATATTGTTGCCTCTGTTTCATATCTAGATTATTGCTTGCAGTATGACGAGGGTAATGCTAACCCTCCTAAAAGATCTCGCCAATTAAATAAGACCTTTGGAAGCAATTTCATCATTCCTCCCTTAATATTTGCGAAAGCTTCACTTACACCTGTGCAATCTGATCTTCCTCCTTTTTCTGGCGAGAAGCTCGCTTTCACTACCACTGCCTCTACTGGTCCTTCACCAAATAAAATTGCAGAACCCATCATAACTGAAACTCCCTTTAGCCCTTTACTTCCTCCAAATGTTACTTTCCCAAAAACTCCTCCTTCTGATGATACAACCATTGCTAATGACTCAAATCATCAACTTGTCCTTACTTCTTCTATTTCACCTTCTACATCCCTTCCTTCATCAAATGAGACCATCGCAGGAATTGATGTTGCTTTCAAAATTTTATCTAACATTCTAAATAATGCTAGAGATTCTTCTACTGATTCTCTCCAAAGCTGAGTTTTCGAAACTCTGCTCAAATATTTTGGCTCAGACAATTCTGTTTCACGAGCTTCTTTAGAGAATGAAAATGCTGCTTTGAGAAAAAGTCTTCAAGATAAGACTTCTGAATGTGAAACTCTAAACCACAAGCTCAATAACTCTGTACTGGATCGCGAGAATCTCGCTAGAAAGATTGATGATCTAAAAAGTAAGCTTCTTTTTGCCTCTGTCCTTTTATCTTTTTATTCTATTTCCATATTCTTCGTACTTAATCCTCCCTTTAAATTCTTGGTTTATGTATTAGTCTCCAATCGAAATCGTTTCATCGAAAAACTTAAATCTGAAACCATAGCTGATGAAGCTCGCACTGAAAGAGATTCTTGGATGGACCAACATAGTAGATTAGATAATCTTTATACGTATTCAGTTGATCAAATAAGAAATCTCACAAATGAGAATAATCAATTATTGCAAAATCACAGTTTTCTAAACAACGAGGTTACTCGCCTCTCATATTCGTTATCCAAGACTAATTTGTCGATAGAATCTTTGTCAGACAAGAATAGAACTTTATCTCAAGAGAAATACAAATTATCAAGCTTGTTGGCGATCTACTCGCAGAAAGTAAACAATCTTCAAGGGATATGTGATGATCAAAAGCAGTCTCTCCGCTCTCTTAAAAATAAACTTGATGAAGTAACTGAATCATCTGCCGCTGAAATAGACAAACTTATCAAGGGTAGACTAACTCTTAGTTTGAATGCCAGCAAGCTTCGAGATGAATATTCCCAACTAAAGGAGTCTCATTCCTCATTGTCAAAATAAAATTCATATTTACGCACCAAATAAGAGAACATGAAATCTCGTCTAAAAGGCATAGTTGGCGACAAATTTGATGATGCTATGAACCAATGGGAGAACTGCCTCTTTTCATTAATCCAAAACTTAACTTCGCAAAAAGAAGGTAGTCAATTATGACTGCCTCACTTGTTGATTTCCCTTGTCACAATTTATGTTATATTTCACTTGTCGATATTCTCATGATATATTTATTTCTATAACCTTTCATTATTTTGTTGCTCGCAGAATCTGAAAGAAGCCTTCATTCTACTATCACCGATCTTACTAAGGAGCTAGACAGTGTTCGCAAAGAAAACAAGACTCTTCTTCTCAACCTTTTAGAAATTCATGATAAAGCAGAAAGAATACTTGATTATCTTGAGTATTTCAAGAATATAGAGATCAGAAATCGTGACAAAGGTTTCCTTCTCCAAGTTCATCTTAGTGCTGAAGTTCTCGTGAACGGAATTTTGATCTCCAACTCTCTTTCTCCTGTATCCATTCTACCTTTGAAAGTTGAAGATGATGAAGTCCCTCTTCCTATGGATAAAGATTTAGAATATCCGTCTTCTGAAGGAGATGTTTAAGAAGACGCTGGGGAAGAAGATGATCAAGGAAAAGAAGAAAACCCTCAAAAAGAAGGAGAATATCGTAACAAAACGAACTCTGGCGATGATGTTCGCGATGAAAGAAATGTTGGCGATGATAACAATCCTGACAACAATTCTAAGTCTGGAGAGACTACCGCTTGAAGCTTGAGTTCTATTTTTGATTTCTTTTTTTTCTTCTTCTTTCTCGCAAATGATATAACCTTTTTTTAACTTTAATATTCTCAAGAAACTTAATGAAATCCTACACATTTTTTCCCTTGCTTGCCTCCTCATTAATTTTCTTGAGACTTGTTGAATTCAACTTGTTTCTTGCGATATAGAAATCTTTCATGCATTCTTAACAAAGAAGAATTAATTTTTGAGATTATTCTATTGGTCTTATTTTGCCTTCCTAATTAAAGGTCTTATTTCGCCAATTTTTTATTTTTGCGAAAAAATCGCAGGACGTCTCTACACTTTCATGTATTGACCCATTGATCTTGCCTTATCTATATTTCTTTATTGTATTGCGATAATATGACAAGCCTAAGCTTTCTCCCGAAAACAAAGCCTCGTGACATTGCCGTCGTGCGATGAAATCGCAGGACGTCTTCACATTTTCATGTAAAAACCCCTTGATCTCATCTTAACTTTTTTCTCTTATGGATTTTTTGCCTCTGTACAATTTACGCGACAATATGACAGGCCTAAATAATCTGGCGATCTTAGAGCCCCATGACATTGCCGTCTTAAGACACTTATCAGCTCCCTAATGGAGGGTGCCGCCCTTATCTTCCCCCTGGTTGCCCCTTCAAGGAGGGCACATCGGCCATACAAGACTAGCTCCTCCCATCCAGATTTACCAACAACCAGTTGTTTTCGCAGCCTCTTGTCCTTTATGCCTATATGGCTTATAGTTACAAGACTGCACCCTAAGTGGGGTTTTCTTCAGGCCAAGTGCATTGTAGCCAAGACTTACCAAAGATGGCCAGGGTAGGTTCGTCCGTCCCGGGAACCCTTGGCTAAACCGTGTACCTCTGCGCCTTGGTCATACTCTGCACTTCTTGGAAGAGACTCTCAGTCGTCCAACCAGGGTGTAACCTTATAAAGCTGGAAATCCAAGATCTCTCTCCCGGATAGGTTTTCTTTAACCCCTACATATTTATGACTCAAGTTCCAGCAGCGGTATAACCTTATCCCTGAATCATATAAAGAGATACCCCCCTTATAACGTGCTTGTAGGTATTACATTTGCCTCTTACGAAATTGTACTCGCGAACTAAGGTGCACGCCATAAAGGTTTGTCCCATTCTCTTAATCTCTGCGAAATTTCATTCGCGTTTCTCGCGATATTGCTCGCGTAATCTTAAAATAAAAATTCATCATCCATTTCATTATTTAGTATGCCAATATCTCTTACCTTACAACATTTGTCATTGATATAGTCTATTCCGTGGTCTATCAAGTCGTTGGCCAACATCTCTTCCTTCAGGATCCATCAATTTGTATGCCCCATTTCCAATTATTTCTTTAATTACGTAAGGTCCGTCCCATTTTTTCGCTAATTTTCCACCATTCTCTCGCTGATATCTTGGTGTCTCTCGCATAACTAAATCACCAGGTTGGAATTCTCGTTTTTTGACACGTTTTTTGTATTCGCGAGCTAACCTCCGCTGGTAGTTTTCCATATGCTGTAGAGTCTTCTCCCTTTTTTCTTCCAATTCATATAATTTATGTAAAATCATACCAGCACTTAAATTCCTTTCCCACACTTCTCTTTTTGTTGTAGGAATAGCAACTTCTGTTGGTAATACAGCTTCAACCCCATATGTTAAACAAAAGGGTGACATTCCAGTAGCCTCTCTTCTAGTGGTGTTGTAGGCCCATATTTCATTATGTACTTGCTCACACCATGATTTGTGATATCCTTCTAATTTCTTTTTCAGAATATCTGCGATCGTTTTATTAGTTTCCTCAGCTTGACCATTTGCTTGTGGGTATAAAGGAGTAGATTTTCCACAATTTATCTTAAATGCATTGAGTAGTAACTCTATGTTCTGTCCTTCAAAATGCTTTCCATTATCAGACATCAACTGTGCTGGTATTCCAAATCTGCAGATGATATTCTCGAATATGAATGTGAAAATATCTTTATCACGGATATGTTGTACTGCTTTTACTTCTACCCATTTTGTGAAATAATCTGTAGCTACAATGAGGTATCTCCTTTGTCCAGAACCAGGCACAAATGGTCCCACAATATCTAATCCCCATTTTCCGAAAGTCCATACACTTGTTGAGGATGATAGGGGTGCTCCTGGTGCATGTATCTTTTTTCCAAATCGCTGACATTCTTCACAACAACTTGAATGTTGTTTCGCATCTTCATGCATGTAAGGCCAGTAATACCCTTGCATCTTTGTTCTATATGCCAAAGATCTACCTCCACTATGATTACCAACATCTCCACTGTGCAGCATTTTTAACACCTTTTCTCCTTCCTCCCTCGTCAAACATCTTAGCGATGGTCCATTAAAAGATCTGCGATATAACACTCTGTCTCTTAACTCATAATTAGTTTCCCTGCTTCTTAACTTGTGTGCCTCCAGTCTATTTCTTGGAGTTTCTCCTCTCGCCAAATAAGCAAGAAGTTCTGCTCACCAATCTGTGTTTTTCTCTTCTATTTCGCCATTTCCTACAATCATCACATCTTTCTCTCCTTCTTCGTCAATTTCAATGGGATTCCCATCCACATCTTCGTCTTCTTTATTTACTGATGGTAATAAGAGTGTTTGAATTTTTATGCATCTCGCAAGTGGGTTTGTCATCATGCTAGATATGAAGGCAAAAGCATCCGAAAGTCGGTTATCTTTCCTTGATATGTGCCTCCATTTTATCTTTGGAATTCTCGCAGATAATTCTTCCACGAGTCTTTTTTATTTCTTTAAAGAAGGTTCATTTGTTGTATATTCTCCAGTTATTTGACGAATAACCAATTGAGAATCACTTGTGATTCTAGCATTTTCCAACTTCATTTCTATTGCAAATTTCAAAGCGTGGATAACAGCCTCATATTCTGTCTCATTATTAGTGGATGTAAATTCTAACCTGAATGAGAAAGCTGTTTTTTCTCCTTCTGGTGAAATAAAAACAACTCCAATCCCATTTCCTTCTCCATTGGATGATCCATCCACTAATATCTCTCATCTATTGGGTTCTGTTAATAATTATTTTGGATCTCCATGTTCTTCTTCTACATCCATCATTTCTTCCACAGCTTCGTCATTTTCCAAAGGAAATTCAGCTAAGAAATTCTCGATGACTTGGGATTTTGGCGAAGATAGAATTTCATATTTGATATCGAAATGTCCCACTTGTGCATTCCATCTTTCTACTCTTCCTGATCTTTTTGAATTCTTCATTACCGATTCAATTGGCACTTTTGTTAACACCTTGACCTTATGTGCTTGAAAGTAAATGCGAATCTTGAAAGTTGCATGTACCAATGCTAGGATTAATTTCTCAATCTTTGAATAATTTTTCTCTGCTGAATTGAATGTTTTACTAATATAGTAAATTGGTTTTTCTATCCCAGCATATGTCGTTGTCGCGAGATAAATTAATAACTCTTCTCCTGGTTCAGCTTTCTGTAAAATGGTTATATCCATTAAATGCTCTTTTATTCCCTGAAAGGCCTTCTCACATTCATCTGTCCATCTGAATTTTGTTCCCTTTTTGAGTATATCGAAAAAATGCTTGCATTTATCAGAGGATCGCGAGATGAATCTTCCTAACGAGGCTAACAGCCCATTCAATTTTTGCACATCTTTTACTGTAGCTGGTGTTGGCATATCGCGAATCGCTTGCACTTTTTCTGGATCAACTTGTATTCCTTCCTTTGATACAATATACCCCAGAAGCTTTCCTGAAGTCACTCCAAAAGTACACTTGTCAGGATTTACTTTGATATTAAATTGCCGCATTTGTTCAAAAATTTCCTTCAAGTCTTGTACATGATCCTCAGCTTCCTTGCTCTTGATTAACATATCATCTACATATACCTCCAGTGTTTTGTGGATCCACTTTGCAAATACCTTCTCCACCATTCTTTGGTAAGTTTCACCAGCATTTCGTAATCCAAAGGGCATTTTTGTATAACAATATAACCCTATTGGAGCAAAAAATGCGGTATGTTCTTGATCTTCTTCAGCGAGAGGGATTTGGTTGTATCCTTTGTACCCATCTAATGAAGATATTCTTGCATTTCCCGCTGCTGATTCAACCATTTGGGGAATATCTGGTAGTGGAAAACTATCTTTAGGACAAGATTTATTTAAATCAGTAAAATCTATGCAAATTCTTATTCCTTTATTCTTCTTCGGGACTACCACCATATTTGCAATCCACTCTGGATATTTGGCTTGCCTTATTATTCCTGCATCAAGCATCTTCTGTAATTCTTCTTCTATCTGAGAATGATATGTTGTTGCGATTTTTCTTATTCTTTGCTTGAACGGCCTAACATTTTTGTTGATTTCTAATTTATGACATGCTACTGATGGATCTATCCCTGGCATTTCATCCATGCTCCACGCGAAAATGTCTTTGTATTCTCGCAAAAGATTTATAGTTCTTTCTTCCTCGTCTATCTCCATTCTAGTCCCAATTTTCAGTATTTTAGGTTCTCCTTCACTCCCAATATTTACTTCTTTTGTTGGTTCAGCTGCAGTGTAACTGGCTTCTGGTGCTGGTGTTTTTATGACTCTCGCACGTTCATCTCCTTCTCGCGAAAATTCATTGGGTATTCCTTTTCCTTCTTTTGCTCTTATCATGTAAATTTTAAATTCTTCGTCTTTTCTTGTTTCTCTCATCACTTTTCTGCGAGCTTTTCGCTGCTTAGGACGTTCTTCACAATTTTTCACTTCAATTTGATAGCATATCTTCGCAAGATCTGTATTTCCTCTAATTTCCCCAATTCCGCTAGGCATAGGGAATTTGATGCATTGATGTAAGGTTGACGCTACAGCTTTGATCGCATGTATCCATGGCCTTCCCAATATCATGTTGTATGGTGATTCCATATCCACCACGCATAGTGTTACTTGTGTTTCAATTTCTCCTAGTGGTAATCGTACCATTATTTCACCTCTTGGTTTTGTTATAGATTTTCCGAAACCATGAATATGATATGCTGAAATTGACATTTATTCATCCTTATACCCCATTTTCTTAAAAGCATGATAGAACATTATATCCACAGAACTTCCCGTGTCAACTAGAGTTCTATTTACAGCCCATTTTTCTACAAATTTTATTGACTTTTCCTTCCTTATTGGTACCATGGATACCGTAATCACCAGAGGAGATGTATGATCTAGATTTTCTTCTAAGACTTCTGTTGTTGTAAATGTAATTTCCTGCTTTTCCCAATTCTTTAATAATGACGTTTTCTCTACCGTCATAATTTTTCTCCCTTCAAAATCTCGTTTATGTATCCTCCCCTTAATATTTTCATGAAATTTATCAATCATTTCTCTTGACACTAATTCATACTTCAATTTCCTACAATTTTCTTTAATTCTAATCATTCTTCTTCTGAATATTTCACCAATCTTCTTTAAAGTTTCCTTAATCTTGAATAATCCATGTCTTCTTTTTTACCTTTTCTTCGATTTTGTTAATTCAACGTCCCCTTAGCCGGCGCCAAAATGTAGTAGCAGTATTTCCCACACTACACCCCTATTAAGATTCTATAGAAATTTAGGAGAAAACTAATTGAAGATTAAAGAATTAACGACACTTTATTATTTAGATCTCAGGAATGTTTTCAGAAAATATTCAAACTCAAAAGTACAACTTTATTTCTGGAGTTTCTCTCTCCTCAAAATATTCTCAACTCTAAAAAATACATCATCCTTTTCTGGACTTACTGAACCCTTTATATAGGAAATTACATAGTGGGTGACAACTAAGTTTTCCCCTTCTTTCGGATCTATTTAGCGATCTCATCGTGGTATTTGCAATGTTAATGTTCGCCAACTTTTGTAATCCTCGTGAAACAACACTCTCATAACATGTCTCTTCAATCGTCAGCTATTATGATGCTTCCCCAGTGACGCCGCCAAATGTCGCTGAAGAATCCTCACGACACTCTCGTGAACAATGTCATTTATACTTATAGGAATATTTGACCTTCTCGTAAAAGCGTTGTTCTTATCACGAGAATATCGTTGTGGCGATATTCTGGTACTACAGCTGCCGAACCAATGCGGGCCCCGCATGGTCGGCCTCCCCTTGGCCTAGCTTTCCAAAACGTCCAAACCAAAGCAGTATGGACGAAAACCCTAAATTAGGGTTTGCGGCACATTACATGTGTCGCAAAACAGTCTCAACCATCCATCTTCGCAGGTATAGATGGAGGGTACAGATGTACATTCAAAGGGCACGGAGTATGTAACACAATCACCGTGGGCCCACATACATACCTGACCAATCGGTATTCCAAATCGTGCGCCTGAATGGAGCATGACGCACGGCCTTGAAACCCAAAATTAGGGTTTTGAATCACGAGCGTCTATTTTCTCCGGCACAAATAAAGGGTCCGATATTATATCAAAGTAGGTCCAGTCATACCAACATGACCACCGTGGACCCGCCTATCCCCTCACCTGATCGACCAAGACCGAACTCTCTTTTTCTCCTCGGTTCGCGCGCCTCCAACATACATGGTCGCTCCTTCCAAATTGCAAACTAATCTCAGCCGCTCGATTTTGCAGGACGAATTGAGTGGCTTAGATCATGTTTTCATGGGATGGTAAGGCATAGGCGTGAACACCAGCCTACCACCTACACGTTGGAGCAATCGGCCAAGACCGACCAAGCCTGGTCGCCTTGGAACGCCCGCCCGAAGTTGGTACGGCGTGCGGCTTTTGCGGCACTAATTTTCTGTCGCAAATTGATCTCAACCACACAACTTCGCAGGACGAATTGAGTGGCCCAGATGACACTTTCGTGAGACAATGAGGTATGGGCGCCTACACCGTCATGTTGTCTACGCACATACATGACCGGCCTAGCCAAAGTTGCGTCCCAATCTTGGATTCGACCAAGCTGAAAAGTGATGCTTGCGCACCTTTTCATAAACCCTAATTTCATCAACGGTCGCATATGAGTGTCTCAAAGATCATCCCATCCGTCCAACTTCACCGGCTTGGCTATACATCCCTAGTCAGGAGTTAATTAGTCAGTGTGGCGTCATGGTGATCACCACCCGTCACTCTACCACACCATGTGATAGGTCAAATGAGGGTTTGCATGCGCAACTTCCAAACCATCACATGAAGTAGGCTGAACATGAAGTTCTTTGAGACTCTCAAATAGTGATACTTCATACATGCTGAATATACTCGATGCAGTACCTGCATAGTATACACACGATACTTCACAAGAATCAATTTCCTAAATAACGTAGCATTACATGTTACTTTCTGTGGGTCCCACGATCCACACACACTCGAGACATCAATCATGTCACAAACTGGGGGATACATACTGGGGTATTGGTCTGGCAGTTTACATCGTGCAGCGCCCAACGCGTCATCACAAGAACGTGTCAGGAAGTCATGGACGGTTAGTGATGATGGGAGAAGTGGGCAAGCCTGGTCGTGTAACACCGACACACTACTCCACTACTCCATCACTCCAGTTTCTCCACTTCCCACGAGATACGAAGGTTAGGCTAAAAGACTTGTATAAATAGGCTTTCCGCCCTATTTTTCAAAGAGACAAGATAGAACAGAGAGAGCATAACACAGAAACCAAGTGTTAACATCCAGAGCCTGCTTGCGTTAATTACAAGATGCTTACCTTTCTGTTGCAAGTCATACATAGCCAACACCTTCACAATCTCAACACCTTCTTCGCTTCCCTCCCTAAGATCAACCCCATCTCCTTCACTTTGTGATCGAAACAAGTCTGGAATGGCTATTCTTTTTGGTTTAGGATGGACTTGCACAGATTTACCTCTCGAATCTACAAGCACTCACTGCACAATGCATTGTTTAAGGTTTAAATTCATTCCTCATCCACACACCCAAAATTACCAAAATCGGCAGGAATAGTTTTCACCCACAAACAACATTGCATTGGCATAGGTGTGGGATTATGAACACTTCCCGGAGTTCTTCAAAGGGTATAAAGGATTGAGTACTTCTTTTCCTTATTATGAAGACCATCAGGCTCTAGATCAGAAATACGTCTTCAACGCTCGCCCGAAGCCCAATAACAGGAAACAATTATTCGCAATGAGATTGGCTTTCGAATCCATGGCTTTACAAGATGTTGTGTTTGACCCATATAGGAATGCCAGAGGAGTTCATTTTCAAAGGAATGACGATGTTTCATTTTACAACGGACCCTTATTTCATCCAAAAGGATTTGTTATACACAACCCTCACCGTGTGATGCACCATCTTGGGTATAAACAGAAAGATATTAGGGATACATCTTATCAGAAATTCTCTCATGACTTTCCTCAATGCCAAGCAAATGAGAACAGTATTGTGGTAGTTTAGAACCCCATTCCAATTCTTGCATATTGGAGTGAAAGGGTAGAACGGGGACTGGTTTTTGATAGGGTTGGTTGGAATTCAGTGGAAAACGGTTATGAGACAGAACCAACGTTTCTCAGAGGTCATCAAAAGTACTCGCATCCTTATATTTTCCGCCCGGATATCATAGAAGTTCCTCCACAAGCACCACATCCAGCCATAACTGCGGATGAACTTACTGTACCCGGACTAACTAAGATCCTCACGTTGTTGGTACATACGTCGTTTTATTTTTCTATTCCTTTAGTCTACATATATGAACTTATATAGGCCAACATACTAAGAACATGTTTAAAAATATGACAACAGTGTCAGAGGATCGGAAATTTGGGAAAGTTCTTTAGGATAAAGAACAGGAAATGAGAGATGTTGACCCAGAAAGAAATGGAGAAAGTCGAGCAAAAGATAAACAAAATTGAAGATCCGGACGCCAAAGAATTGTGGGACGAAAAGAAGAAGAGGGTACCCAAGAAGCCAAGGACCGAGTGAGCATGTGTTTGTTTAACAATGTGGCATTGGTTTATGTATGTTTATGTTTATGGCTTGAACAATGTGGTATTGGTTTATGTTTATTTATGTTTATGTCTTAAACAATGGGGTATTGGTTTATGTCTGTTTATGTTTATGTCTTCAACAATGGTGTATTGGTCTAGGTCTGTTTATGTTTATGTCTTGAACAATCTGCGTGTCTTGCTAAACTCTTTGGTTGATTTGGATTATGTTTAACTTGTTTTCGGTTTGGAATCTCTTAAATTTGGAGTTTGTTTTTTTATACAATCTAGTTTTGTTATTATATTTATTATGTTGACAAACCGGTGTCAAATTAAATATTTCACCGAGTTTAAATGTTCTTTGAACGCGCCGATAGCACATGATTTTAGAAGTGTGCATTAGGTTCCGGCATTGTATAGGAGAGAAAGACAGTACCGGAATGCTAAATCTTCCAAACACCAAAAATAATAATAATAGAAATTCGGCATGGAGTGTTATTTGGATAGGATGCCGGTATTGAGAATTTTCCAGGTACTAAATAATCTGTCCAGACTACCGGCACTGTTTGTTGTTTAACATTCAATGTTGGCATATTCACTCATTCTACTGGATGTTGTTCCTCACTAACCGGCACCGTGTATACAGTTTCTTTCAATGCCGGCATAATAAATCCGGCCTGGTAACGATGAAACAAAACAATGCCGGCATAGGTATCAAAATATTGTTTAATGTTTTCAATACACACTTCCCAAAAAACAAAATGTTGAGTATTAGTGAACCACATATATTCAAATTACTCATCATCGCTTCCACACGTATGAAGTTGCAGCTTCTCCTCTTGGAGAGGTTTTTTTGATAAGGCTAACGCATCCAAAAATTGGTGATTCTCCTAATAAAATGCCATCCATCCCTTCCATATATTGGGATCTAGATCCTTGTTTTTAATCATCCCACAGACAGGTGGAAGTGGACAATTTTCTTTCAGTTTTAGAATAATGAAATGATTACCATTCACGAACGCCAAAACAACTCTTCTCTTCTTAAGGGATCCTTCGCATTTTTGCCACTTTGGTGTAACCATTACTTCTACGGTGGGGGTAAAATAATGAACATCACAATTAAATGTATCCGCCACTAGATGCCCATAAAGCGGCATTCTCATCCAATATTGAGAAGGAAGGAACTTCATCTCCTGCTCGGGACCTAACACTTGAGCGTACATATCATCAAACCTTTCTTCATCACCAACCAATTGTTCATAAAAGATCTTCTTATTCATAAGTTGGTCGGCCATCCTCTTTCTCGCATATCGGCATGGTATCATACCTCTACTAACTGTTGTCTCAAAGATTCCTAATTGTTCGGTTATGGCATGATACCCGCAATATCCATCTCCATCGACATCATCCGTATATACAATATACTCGCGAATAACCTCAGGAAGTTGGTCTATGTAAGACTGTATCTTCGTATGATAACTTCTAATGAACCTACCTGTTATGGGCTCCTTATACATCTTCATATAACCCTTTTGTTGCTTAATTATATACAATCCATCCTCTTAAATCCATATGCTTCTAGTGTCTTCAGTATGTGATGGGAGTTCGTACTTCCTTGGCCTACCCCTACGCTTTTGAACCAAAAAAACATCAACTTGGATGGGGCCTATGGAGTTGTCACCCTTTTATTTTGGCACCTCCGCCTCATCGCCTTGTTCTTCTTGGTAGATCAATGTTGGTACATTTCGCGGCCTACCCCTTTTCTTTGGAACCTCCGCTACATCGACTATGGATGTGGCTTCGGAATACTCACCTTTTTGTTCTTGGTAGCTCAATGTTGGTACATATCGTGGCCTACCCCTTCTCCTTGGAACCTCCGCTACATCGACTATGGGTGTGGCTTCGGAATGATCACCTTGTTGTTCTTGGTAGATCAATGTTGGAATATTTTGCGGCCTACCCCTTTTCTTTGGAACCTCCGCTATATTGACTATGGGTGTGGCTTCGGAATGCTCACCTTGTTGTTCTTGGTAGATCAATGTTGGTACATTTCACGGCCTACCCCTTCTCCTTGGAACCTCCGCTACATCGACTATAGGTGTGGATTCAGAATGCTCACCTTGTTGTTTTTGGTAGCTCAATGTTGGTACATTTCGCGGCCTACCCCTTTTCTTTGGAACCTCCCCTACATCGACTTTTGGTGTGGATACATAATCTGTCATTTGTTGTTGACTTGATAGCGGTTCCTTTCTCGGCCTACCCCTCTTGTTTGAAACCGACGCTTCCACGAACCTTGCTTCCGAAGTCTCACATCCGGTTTGATCTCGTTTCTTACTTGCCGCGAGTTCTTCTTCACGTTTAGTCATTGCTTTCAATTATTTTCTTTGTTTTATCCTTGCCGTTTTAGTTTATGGTCTACCGGGAGGATCTCCAATTGTTGGCTCTTCACTTTGTGCTATCCATGGCCGTGTAATTAGCCTTAGTTGGCTCAAAAAGACTTGTCGGCTAACCGAAGTGCCACGTGAGTAAGATTCGAAGAATTTCCTTCCTTCGTTCGTATCCCATGGTGATTGTCCAGGATCTTCCGTATGGAGGAGGGGGTGGGGGGGGGTCGAAAGATAGATTCTTCCAAAACGGATCAATAACCTCAAGAGGTATAACTTCTTCATACTTCACAAGCATATGAAGACATAGAATCCCCAATGAAGACATGTCGGGACATATACACACATCACACATCACACAATTTTTCATAGTTTCTCTCATATTCCATTTGTCTCATCATATGTTTTATTGCCCATTGAGAGACGTTGAATTCTATGCCTTGGAGAAACTTGCCATATCGAAGAAATGGAGTCAACCTTTCCATTGAGATTTTCTCAAAAGCCTTCTTGATCCTGTCGATATCACTCTTAAAGTATTGCTCCATTGCCTCGGTGACCGTAACCACGTTTCCTAGGAAAGACTGGATATAATCTTTAAATCTCCCATGAGCGGACTCCGCCACACTGGTTGCTTTATTATTGTAGTGTATATACCGGTTTGTCCATGCATGCACAAATTTTTCCTTAAACTTATCCAACCATTGAATCCGACAATACCATAAGGTAGTCGGATAAACCTCATTCCAATCGCCAATAAACTTTTCCAACCTCTTTTCGTACATATCCTCGCTGAGATACCAATAAACTTTCTCCCAATCTATTAGAAATTCCAACCACTTTTTATGATTTTTCGCATGTTCTTTGTCCACTCGCTCTTTTATCCTGCCTCTCTCATCCTCTTCTTCTTCGGGGGATAGTTTGTTCTTGCAAACATCTTCCTCTAGTTGAACAATCATTCTCTTCTTAATATCCGCCTTGGTGGGTTCAAACAAGGCATGACAAGTTTTAATAACATTTTGATGTATATGATATGTACATAGGAAATTTTGTGCTCCCGGGAATACGTCGGATATTGCATTCATTATGGCGTCCTCTTGATCGGTTATGATGACCATCGGAAGTTTATCTTCCCGGAAGAATAATTTCAATTGTCGTAATGCCCAATGATAATTATAGTCCCTCTCGTTTTCCATTAAACACCAAGCCAATGAGAATGTTACTTTGTCCGATGTTTGGCCCACGATGTTGAACAACGACATATTGTATTTGTTTGTCTTGTAAGTGCAATCCATCAAAAGAACACCACAACATGTATTTTCCAATTGTGAAAGCAAAGGATGCGAAATGAATATTTGGAGGGTCTTGTTATCCGTCCCTCTTTTAATGATAGCGTGTAGTTGTGATCCCAAACTATCTTCTCAAATTCTTACATAACGGTCCTCCCATCCCATTCCTCCCTTCTAATGGTTGCTTGTGTGCTATAAATTGTACTCACAGAAGACACGTTAGTCTTATCCTTTTCCTTGAATCCTTTGAGAAATTGTCTCGGTTTGATAAATGCTTTGCTCAATCTCTTTACATCCTCGAATTCATGAGGTTTTAGCTTCGCAACTAGGGAGTGACCAACAAAATCTTTCGGATCCCGGTGGTTATGAAAACCAAACCAAACCTCACAATCCCATTCTTGTTCATGTTATTTAGATGGAATACAAGCTTAAAGGGGCAATTATCCTTCCTCGTACGAGTCTTGTATACCTTATTAGTCTTCTTTGGATATACATAACCCTTTGTCTCGTGGCTATTCTTCTCCTTGTATTTCCCACTTCTCTCGCAAACCATCTCAAAACGAGTATCTGAACGTTGGGTATTCCTCACCAACACATACATGTTCTTAAGAGCCGTCTCTTTATCCCAAGAGATTGCTTCTTTTGGATCTTTTATTCCCTAGACAAGGACAACAATGGGAGGTTAGAAGGTTCATTACAAGCAATCCATTAGTGAGGTCAAAATACTAGGTGAAAAGTATACTTTGGTAACATACCAGAGGCATTTTATAGTATTCCGACGTATCCCGACCAAGCGGCTTTGCATTTGTTGGATCAATATATCTCACCACCTACGGATGGAAAGAATATCAGTTACAACATAAATGGAAAACAATGTCGGCACGTTATTCTGACATTATCGAACTACGTCCCGGCATAGTCGAACTAAAATAAACTGAAGACAAAATTTTAAACCTGTTCCGGCATTCTCGTTATCTAGAATTTCACGCCGGTACATATTTCCGGCATTTATATAATGAATGTCTGTAGATGTGCCGGCTTAGTGTTTAATTAGGTTTTCTATGCATGTGTTGAGTTACGAAAGGCTTTGCTTCCTGTGTGTTTTTCATGCAATACCGGCATAGAAATCTTCGAATTTTACAATGCCGGTATCATATTTCATAGAATATTCCTTGGTAGGTAAAAAGTAACTTTAGTACCGACATAGTTTTTCATTTGAAATCTATGCCGGTATGGGTTTCAAATTGGGGGATATTAGGTGACGGCATGGAAGAAACATGAATACTACGCCGGAAATGTGGGTTACGGCATTGTATTTATATAAATACTATGCCGGCACAGAGCTTTTTCATCTGAAAAAATGGCGGGTTCAAAGAAAAAAAATCAAATTTTCAACCTCTCGGTAGCTTTACCTGTGTGTTGGGGATGCTTGTATGTTGGGCAAGTTTACTTTCTTGCGTAGGTTCTTCAAAAAACTCACCTTGGTCGTAAAAATCATCATTCAATGGTGTTGGTTCCACAAAAACTTGCAATTGTGAAGATTCAAGATACTCTCCTTGTTGTAGTTGAGCTAAAGAATCAGCAGCAGCAATTCTCTCTTCACAATCATCCTCCATTTTCACCTAAATTATTTCCCTCTCAAATTTTCTTTCCCTCCTTCTACTCTCACCTCACTCACCAAAACACAAATAATAATACACACTAATCATTTATCAAAAATCTTAACATTTTACTAATTATTATTAATCACTAATCAGGATTAGTGAGGGCTAGATTAAGAATTAAAAAAATAATTACATAGGGGGTCACCCAGAATTTCTATTGGGACACCGTTTTTATCATTTATCTATATCCCCCAATTGCGCGTTCTAAATTTATCAGACATATACTAGTTAAGATAGAAGTTAAAGACTAATTAATCTTAATAAATTAATATCTAGTTAATCCAACACTGGGGAATAGTGAGGTTGGTAATTTTGATGTGTTCAGTTGATACTTGTTACCTAGGTAGGCATTGTCAGGCGTTGCGAACCTATACAGGGCAACTGCATTCTTGTATCACTAGACATTGAAGGGAGACTTGTTTCTATTAGTGGACTGATAAATCTCAATTTTTTACTTAGAAAACTTATTATAGAATATTTTCTCTCGTAACTAGAGGTAATAACTTTTTGAAATGGAAATTAGTCTACCGAACCTAGAGCCACAAATTTTAGTTGTAGAAAGTCTTATAGGTTTGTGCTTTGTTTCTTTTTATTTGCGCTTAGACAAGAGATAGGATTTTTCTATAAGGTGGGGAGTTTCTGAAGACCATAAGGATGGTTTGATTTTTGAGGACGAAAATGTTATAAGGTGGGGTGAATATAAGGATCGTCAACGATATTTGACTGGTCTAGCGATAGTCAAGTGACGAATTAGCCGATAATAACTCAATTAGTATAACACGAACTTTAATTAATAGAAATTAATCTAACAACGATCTAGATACGAAACTAGTATCATTAGATAGAGCTCGAAAAATTATGTGGAATGGACTACTTGAATGTGTCAATCGGGTACCAAACGAAGAAGATATCATTGGATTAACATGAAGGGTAAAAGCATCATTTTCTTGGGGATATTGTGTGGCTGCCTTAGCCTATTGCCGAGTGTCCCAGTAAAATTCTCTTTGGTCTTATCTAACCAAATCAATCAGATAAACGTACATTTCTTCTCTTATCTTCTTTCTTTCTTTCTCCTTCTTCTTTCTTCTCGTTTCTTTCCTATCTTCTTCTGTGAGTGATTGTGAACTGAAAGTGAGGTTATGTCGAGCAGAATCAATTGATGAAAATATATAAACAAGGATTAAGATGTTGTTGTTGTGAATTATGGAAGAGATCAATTATGGATTAAAAAAAGAAATCTGAAAGGTTGGTAGGTTTATATTCGAATTTGTGTGGAATTGATCAGTAAGTTGGCATGCTGATAGTCATAGAATAAAAGGGTTGGTGATTAATTGATGTTTGGAAGTTGTTTGGGGGAAGAATTGAAGAAGCTAGGGTTTGTAAGAAGAACTCGGATTGAGTTAGAATATGAAATTGATGTAAAGGGGATTGAATTAGTGAAGGGGTTATTGTTTAATTAATGATGTGAATCGGTTTTGTTGATGATTCAGGAAGTTATGGTTTCATGAGAGTAAATCCGAGAAGATTTATAAAGTAATTCTGAAGTTCAGGGTGAAATTATGATTTGAAGTTATTGTTTTGAATGATAGGTACATGTAGTCGAATGGGTTGAGCTGAGTTAACAGTGAAGATTGTTTATTTGACAGAGGTCGGATTTATGAATAAGGTAATCTTTGATCTTTCAATTGATTTGAATTTTATTCATTAAGAACTGTTATAAATATTGGGTACTTGTTGTGTTAGTCTGCTTTTGAATTGAAGAATTGGGTTTTCTGGTGATGTAGAGAGAGTTGGCGCTCGACAGAGCAGCGTGGAGGAAAATGATAAACATGAAAGAGGTATGTGCGCGAGGTACGTGACTAGACCCTTCTCTACTTTTGAATTTATGTTGGAAGCTTTCTCTCTTAGTAGGACTGTGCAAACCACGAACTTGTAAACCGCCATGGCAGAATTGTGAAGGGGGGCCTCCCCCTGTAGCTTTGCAGCTCGCAGGATCACGAAGGGGAATAACCCTGTAGCCCTGCAGCCGGGACATGGAGTATGTGGTCTCATCACCTAAATGGTCGCGAATGCGTAATCCCATAGAAGTGATGGGTCACTACATCCTCTGTACCGAAAACGAACAAGACACGGTATGTGTCAAGGAATATTCTTACCTTAAGGTAAGTTGCGTCTCGTTCAGCAGAAAAACGGTGTAAAAAATTTGTCGCACTTTTGGAGAAAAGATCGTCACGCAATTTATCTCTGCTCGACCTGGTACTTGATACTGGAAAAGAGATTTTGGATTTGGATTTATAGAATTCTGAACAACACCAGCAGGGAATAATTTTCTTTTATATGAATTATCTAGGAAGGTGTATGAATTATGGGTGTTGTTGAGTGAGTTACATATTAAAGGTAATTGTAACTGAAGATAGTGTACATGTAGAGCAAGGGTTATGATACTAGAATTGAGCTTAGTTGTTGAAGGATGTGGAATTGGAGTTTGGTTGTAGTTTAAAGTTGTAATTAAGTTACAAGATATGAGTTTGTGTTAGTATGAAATGGAAAATGGACTTTGTTGTTGAACTGAGTTGCAGTTTGGTTGATCTGTAATTGGGGGTGTTGAACTAAACTGAGATTAAGATGATTATAGAATGGAACTGTGACTGTGCATATGAAGATGATGTTGAGTTGTGAACAACAGGTGCATGGATTGGTTGAATTCTTTGTGGTAGTATGTGTGTGGTATGATCTGCGGTTGTAGGTGATGTTGTTTTGGTTAAGTTCAGAGAATGGAGCTGGTGGGCTGAAAATGATTAAGTGAGCTGATATTGATCTGAGATGCTGGTGTTGGTTTGTGAAATGAAGTTGAAATCTCAGGATCAAGAAGTATTGAGAGTATGTGTATGGATGGTGGTGTCAGTTGGGTTCTGTTAGAGAAGCATATTCAATTTATGCTGATGGAGTTAATGATAATGAGTTATGGTCAGTGGTGAAGCATGGCAATGGGACTAGTTTAGTTGGAATGTATGTTAATATTGAATTAGATAGCTACAGTTGATGGTTAGGATGAGGTTCACCTGTATATGAGTTGAAGGTAAGCTGAGTTTGTGCTTGTGAATAATTATGATGTTTGTTTGGTTTGAATGTACTCTTGTAATCATACGATTAGTTTGGCATAATTGGAAAGGTGTAGTGGGGAGCTTGAAGCTACTGCAATTGCAGGTAAGCTTAATTGTAATTGTAAATGAAGTTTGAAGTTTAATCAAAAATGACTGAAGAGATATTGTAATGTTTATAAGAATTAGAGCTGAAGTGAAACTGAAACTGAAGTTGTTACATACCCTTAGTCATCCCAGTCAGTCTAGATGACTTATCTGAATCAGTATTAGTGACTGAGTTAACCAAGTCTTGACTCGTTTGACCATAATAGTTATACTTTGACTTCTTTGACTTTGACCTGACCTTGACTTGGATTTGACCTCAACTGATGTAGACTGTTAGTTGAACCCGTTGACCGTTAGTGGCTGTTAGTGGACCAAATAGACCAGGCCTTAGTTTAATGGTCTGGCTTAGTGGACTTGGGCTTTTGGCCAGAATTCTCAATTAGTGTTTTTGGACCACATATGGTCTGAATTAATCTTTGGTTCCTTCTACAAAGTTGTAGATATTCATGAGACTTAACTAACCGACTGTAGAACCAATCTAATTGAATTAGTAAACCTTAGATTTGCTAAAGATAGATAAATAAAAGATGTAGAACCTTAAATGGGCTTAAAATTGTTAGATAGAATTGTATGATTCTTGTGTGAACCATTTTGGTTAGATTCTTAGAGTGTTTGTGTGATTAACAGTTCGACTATATTAACAACGATCGATTCAAAGGATGAACCAGTGGATTGTGGATCTCGAGGTAGGCGTGGCTTGTCATCAAAAGAGGTAGGAATTTACATTTAACTCTTTTGAAACCATTGTTGTTTCTTTTACAAAAGTCTTTGTTTATAAACTCATGCATTGTCTGTTTTTGCATCCCATGTATTGTTTAGTTTGTGTTATGATTGTTCTGTCGATTCTTGTAATCTTTACATGGTTTGGAAATGACGTGTAATGTTTTGAACGTCATTATGATTTGTTATGGGAAATAAGAATTTCCACATGTGGTATATAGGATACGCTCCTTCACATTTATACCTAGAGCTTTTATGATATATTGGTCGGCAGTTTGCGAGTTCAGAATTGTCGACATCCATATATACGATTAGGTGTGGATTTCCGAGTTCGGAATTGCATAACCATATTATACATTGTTCGAAGAAGGAGTTTGTCCACATACATGTTTGTTTATTTCAGTGACTCGGTCACTTTTTAATGTTTGCGAAAACATGTACTGTTTTCCATGTCTTGCCATGATTTCTTGGAAGTTATATGTTTTATTCCTACTGGGCACCCCTTCTAGGGATGATGTGCTCACCCATTCCCACTTTCAGTTTCAGAGACAGATCAGAGTTGCGCAACGAAAGCTTCAAGGGTTGATTTCGTTAGCTGGTTAACTTCTGCTATGTTTATTATATTGTATATTCTATTTGAATACCAAATGACTATTGTATATGTATTAGGGAATCACCCGTGCCGTAACAGCAAGGGATATTTCACAGTGGCGTATGCTGGGAAAGCCAGAGGTATACAATAGTTTCGATGCGCGAATTGAAATTTATTCCATGTAATATAATTTTTCGAAGATATAATAGTTGTATTGATAGAAAAAATATTTTGATTTGACAACTTTAGTTTAGACGCAAATTTTGCTTGTAAAATTCACGCTACCAAAAATTAATACTTTTTATTTTAATTAATTTTAGCGAGTGTGTATAAAAGAAACCGGATACATATCGAAGCTCCATTGAAGATGTCTATTATTTGAAATTATAATTTCTTTCTCCATTAAAGATGTATATTGTTGGAAATTGTAATTTCTTTCTACAAACCGATAGCAACCACTAAATTTTATTGATATGAGCAAGACAGAAAGATTTGTGTACTCATTTCAAACACTTATTCTTTTTTTCTTTCAAATTTTCAATTCTTAAACAATTACAGAAATAAATTTGAAGTAATGACCATTAAAGGTTACATGAGTTGTACACGCTACTACTTTAATCAAAAAGCTGGAGACAATTCTTCTATTAATGATCATCGTGAACAATCTGATTCTAGATGCTCTTTCTTTTCAATCCCCAATTTCATAAACATCAACTGAGATATTCCATAAAGCTATACCTAAATTCTGATCAATAAATTGTTCTAGGGAATCAACATTAAATCACACTTTAGCTGCGATAAATGAGTAACAATTCATCAGTAACAAAACTTTATAAGTGATTATCTTAAGAAATGAATTTCATAAGTGATTATCTTGAGAAACTATATTGCATTGTCATCCAAGTGTTTTTTCCAAAGCCATTTAGCACAGAAGCCACAATCTGAATCAGGCGTGAAACGAACTTTTATGCTCACATGATAGGTTTATAGAAAAAAAACTATCGTTCGGTTACCCTAGTCCATTTCCATGCATGGTAATCGAATGCTTTTTGAAGTGATGAGGGAAATTTAACTTCAATACTGGAGACTGTCCCAGCAATCGACATTTCAGCTGAGAATTTGTTACGTATATACGCAAGCAAATCGACATTTCTGTGGTGTCCCAGCAATCGACATTTCAGCCTTTGATGTTATTGGTGATCTCTATAGATAATGGCAGCTTTGATTTGTACATAGTTCCGCTTTTATAGAAGTGTGAATAACTCCTGGAAAGTTAAAATAAATAAGTCCATATCATCAATGCATTATATAATGAAACACAAAATGAAAGATTCGTTTTGCAAACAGTTACATATATTTTTTTCCACAACTATTTTCCATGAAGATTTGGTTCAAATTGTTCACCTCCTCACCTCCCATTGTAATTAGAAAATATTACCTTAAATCCCTGAGAAGCACCTCAATTTTTTCTAAAAGATCTAGCAATAACTCTATTGTATTGATCATTAGGCAGTTGAACATCATCTAAAGCAAGATAAGTTTAGTAATTGAATTGTCTATACTCTTGCGATAGCGTCTATGTAGTTTGAGGCACATAGATAGATAGATAAAAGTGAAATAAAACCATGGCACTCTATCCATCTAAATGGATAGCAGCTTTCGAATTTTGTCGAAAAATAGTACTGACTTGATCAAATCTTATGACTAAAATCTCTAAAACTCATGAAACATAAGGTACAAAGTATACAACAAAGAACTTAAAAGCAAGTAAGCCGGTTCAAAACTCCATACTTTTAAGCAAAACTCATTTGTTCACCACCTTAATAGCAAGGATCTGCAAATAAACCCTGTGTCAGACTGGGCTTTCAAACGTTAGCAGTTCATAATTCACCATTATTTTTATGCAAGAATAGAAAATGAGAATCTTACAAAAGGAACCCTTTAAAAAAAAACTACAATGATTTTTGAATATGGTTTACAGTTCCCTATATATTATTCCACTACTTTTCTAAAAATAAAGAAAGAAAGGCACACTTGACTTGGGAAGGTTTACAAAGCATATGATAGATTTCTTATGGCTCATCTAAAGAAAAAAAAAAACTAATTTCTTCAATACAAAACAAAAAAAATAAGGAAAGTGAGTTTGCAGTTAAGCCTTAGTACCCATGATCTCAGTAAAACAAATTTATGTCGGTAGTTTAAATCCATGTTTAACATTAAACATAATCATTTTAGTAATGATACTTTAGCGCATACATTAAAATATGGAAATAATGAAGTGCACCAAATGGCACAAAATAATAGTAATTGACAACTTGTACATGAAGATAGCTAGTCACAGTTAAATTATTGAATTGGTCAGCTTAAGTGCCTTGGCAGCTCACCAACTAAATATGGTGAAGAGAGACTATAAGGTATGAATTTGTGTAAAAGAAAAGTAAAACCAACTTAAGAAAATGGTCTATGAAAGAAGTAATTGTGTTAGATAAATTTCATAAAAAACAAAGAATTTTAGCGACAAAAGGCTCGTCCTTATAACCATCATAAGCCTCAAGGAAAGAGGAAACACACAGTGAAGAAGTTTCTATTCAATATGGGCTTTTTACCTAGTGAATGACCTATGCCGTAATGACACGGGCTATTTCACATTGTCTTACGCTGGGCCAATTTAACATTTTCTAGAATTTCATATGATAGTCTCGATTACTTCCAAAAGTTCACCCAATTCGGCAGTTATCTGCTAAAAACCTATTATTTCTATCGCAATTTTCATAATATTCATAGCTTGGCTTTCATAATTTTAATATTATTTTTCAGTGTATACTTTTGTTCCAACCCAAATGTTAACGTGGTAACTTAATAAAATAAAAATCTCATTCACTTATATAAGAATACAAATTATCAATGTATGAAACCTTATTGAACATAATTCAAAAGGAAGCTTTGACGATGTGCCTTCCACTCATAGCCTATCGTTCAGTGTATTACTTCCATTACTTGCTACATTCCTATGGTGTTAGCAAATGTTTCAAAACACAATCTAACACTTGAACACAAAACTAAAACCCAACTTAGATTAACAACACAAAAATAATACACTCTTATGTCTGTAACCAAATGTTGAGCTTGTTTCATTGTTTGAACTTTGAAGATATATTGAAGATATTTCAAAAGTAACCCAAGTATGCACCCTCAATTACAGATCCCAGAGTAAAATTAGTAAATTCAAGAGAACCCTATATAAAAGTTTTCATTGGCAAATCAATAGTCCTTGGACTTGATATAATTTTGGCACTTGATCTTGCTCCTATACCAATTTTCTCTTTGATTGAATCTGTATTTTCATCACCTAGGAATTTAAAAACAACGATGTACATAATGTATTTTTTGAACCCTCCTAGATCCACAAGTAGGATCTTAGTTTACTGTCAAAAAGCTTATAAGTCCCAAATGACAATACTGTGGGATTGGAGTTAAATTTAAACTGCAAAAGATTGGTAAACATGGCTGATGTGGGTTTAGTGTTCTAATTTTAGTTGATTTGTGTTTGCAGGACGTTAGAATTTTTCATCCACATAACAATTGATAACAAAATTTGAGTTGGGGGTTTGTACTCTATGTAGAAATTCAGTTCCAACATCTATATCTTATAACTAAAAAAAGTGGACTTAAAACTACTATAAATCAATATCCCATTAGCTATGCTGTCAAGTTGGTTTGCTTTATATAATAATACATTTTTTAAATTATAGATTAGGACAGAGTGAGAAAACAAAAAAATTGCTTTGTCTGAGGTTTTGTTTCGTAGATGCTTTAAGTTTCCCACAGTCTTATTGTAGTAGTGCAGTAGTCGAATTTTGGCTTTTAGAATTACATGTAAGATGTATATTATGAAGATTAGATTACATTGCTTCAAACTCAGTGAAGCAGAAATTATGGGGAATAATGGAAACGGAGCAAGCATCCAATGCGGAGAGCGTGATGTTCTACCGAAAGTTGCCCCGTATGTCACCATTTGCTGGCCTGAATTTGGGTTTTTCTGTAGTCAGATGCAATTTCTCAATAGTGTACAAACCACCCTCACGAATCTGCTTATCGAATTTCCAAATAATATTTTTGGGTATGATGCCATGCAACTTGTCACACTGTATCAGGGAAGGTGTTAGTTAAACATAATTGAAGCTACATAAATCACAATTTTATAGTAACAGTGGCCAACACCTCCTCGTCAACAATAACCATATCGACACTAGTAACGTTATTGGTGGACATAAATTCAAGTTCTTCTCATTTCCTAGTAACACGAACAATAACGACGTTTGTCTTTCATTCATCAAGGGATCGTAAACTCTTCAACTTTTCCTGGGTAACTGAAGATGGTACCTGCTATTGTTTGATATTGATTTGAGATGCCATTTCGTCTTCCTCTTAATCCGAATCTGAAAAAATGGAAAACAAAATTCATCAAAAAATTAATTCAAACAAAGATATAATGGTTACATACAGACAAACCAAGAACATAGTAATAATAAAACAGAAACTCAAAACACAAAACTTGATTCAGAAAAGGGTAATTTTGGGGAAAATGTAAGGGTTTAGGAAGGGAAACCCTCCTAAAGAATAAAAACTCGATCCTTTATTTTATCGGAAAGCAACAAAGATGCAATGGTCTAGGAAGGGAAAATCAAGCACAGTACAGAAAATAGGAAATTCAGGAACAATGAACATAAAATAGGAAGGGTAAAAATATTGGATTAGCGAACATAAAAATAATCAAAGCATAGAAAATAAACGAAATTCAGAGTTAGGGAAAGAATACTTACATATTCGATTGAAACTGATGTTGATCTCGATTGACATCGACCATTATATAGAGAAGATCCAATTAATGCAAGGATTGCCATTTTTTTTCACTATCGATTGTGAATACCGTCTGTTATTGCTGAGAGAGGAGAAGGGCAAGGGTTTATGAATGACACGTTATGGAATATGGGATCCAAGAGGCGAAGATTTCACAAGAACATGATGAGCTGTTAATCAGTAAGTAAACGAATGAAAACCCAAAGAAAGAGCTGTGCGTTACAAACAATGAAAACCTAATCTATGAATCCCTTTCGTATTTTAATTAGAAAATTATGACCCGCTTTTAATACACAGAATCAACCCTCGAGGGACTGCCAGACATTGGATCTACCAAATCCAGTACGTTATGGGAAAGATCACATCCAGTAGTTGGAAAGCTCAATGTATCCTGGTCGTCCCGTGACACACCAAACCCTTCTATCATATAAGCATTGATCATTTGAGAGCAGTTCTTGTATATATATTTCTGAGCGGGGCTAGTTTTGGGTTAAGCTTTGTGGCAGATTTCTTAATTTAATGTTTAAGTAAATGATTTAGATTCTTAGTGCCTCTTTATTTAGTTAATTTCTTGGATTAGTCAGCTGCTATCTTTGGGGGCGCTACATGGTTGAATGAAACAAAGATTCATGGTAGGTCGCCACATCAAAAAATACTCTATCACCAACTTCATCAAGTCTCAAATATGGATCAAAAACCACATTATTGATTGTCAAAGCATCCAACATTTTCCTCATTTGGACCATTTCCATTTAGCCATGAGTTAGGTCCCTCCAAAGGGGAATCTTCCTCCTGTAGGTTTTTATATAGTCGACTTCTTATTTCGATAAGGCCTCAATATTTAAAATGGTCATAAACCCATGACTACGTTAGAAAATTTTATAAATAAGATATTACACACAAACCAACAGAAAATTAGACAAACATAAACAAAAAGATACCTGGCAAGAGCAACACATCCCACAATTTGTGTTGTATTCCACCTAGAAGCTTTGCAAAGACTTTTCATCATACTATAAAGGAGGGCGGTGCCCCATGAGTACCTAGTTTTTTTTTTCGGATTTAGACTGAGAAACTTCAACCGCTACAAATAACAAGCATTCACCTTGTTTCCCGAGAAATATAGAAAAACGATGGTGTTAGAGCACTGCTCTGTCGAACTCGCAAGCGTTGTTATCTCAAGCTTGTTGTTAAGTTTAGTTGCCAAAACTATAAGTCTTGATTTCTAGTCTACTTTGTGACTACTTATTTTCCCATAGTATGCGTAATGTAAACAGCTCAAAGGATCAGATGCAAGGAAGTATCGATACCTCTATTGAACTAATGATACTAAGTAATAAAAGATGAGTAAGGTCTCAACAATAACAAAGAACGTAAAGATAATGTAAAAACATCTAAGTTATCAAGATACACAAGATATAACGTGGTTCGACATTCGTCTACGTCCACGGGGGAAATGAGTGATTATTTTGTATTAAGTTGTGGTGGTTACAAAGATCTTAAATGCTTCCCAAAGTAATAGAGAGAACTCAAGTTATAGTTTACTTAAGTTCTAAATATTAAAGAGGTATAAGCTTAAGACTAGATCTTCTTCTTCTAGGTAATGAATTGAATGCCTTTAATTTATTGGTGAGGCTTGGTATTTATTGCCCCTTCTTCCCCTGGTATATATTTTCTACCTCTGGGTCCATCGTCTGCTGATATACCTTAGGTGTCAGTGGTACCTTCGTTCACCGCGTGCTTGTTCCAGTAGTATCATGCCATCTCAGCTAACCCACGTTCCTTCGGGAACTTCCCAGCCTTTGTATGGGATGTACCTTCGTTCACCGCTTGTGTCAGCCAATCAGGTCTCGCTATGCCTCTTCTCTCCACGTGCCTTGGTTCATGCGTGTAGATAGGAGTCTTGGCATTTAATTCTGATTAGATGCGTCATATAACTCTGTCCCTTTGCCATATGTGCCTTGTAGATGGGACTTCTTTCATATCTACCGTCGAGGTCTTCTTTCTTGGGGCGAGATAAAGTAGATCTACGGAGGTACCCTTTGCAGCTCAGGTTCCTTTGTCCAACAAAGGATGTATAATTCAGTTATTGCGTGACTACTAAGATCGTGACACGTGCTCCACAGAATATTGGTATTCACAGTTTTCCTCTTTTCTTTCATCTTCAACCGTTTGGTTTGAAGTGGAAGAAAACTTCTGTTACGCCGCCATTTTTGCACGTACCGCTTGGGTGGTCCCTACATGTCCTTTCATGCAATAACTTCTCCTTGGATTTCGGGCCCTCCAAATTTTTGTATTTTTCAGCCTCCTATAAGAGGAGAACAAAGTGAAAGAATTTTTTCCTTAACTTTTTATTCTTTTTCCTTGAACTGTCGCTCTCTTCCCTTCCATAAATTCTTCTTTTGCCGCTTTAATTGTTTCTCCTGGATTCTTCGTACAATTTGGCTTTGTGAATGCTTATTCAAGTAAGTAATGTTCATCTTCTTCCCGTATTTGGCCGCATGTCTCCTTTTTAGAATTGGCGTTCTGCTGATTGTTGATGCTATTGATGTTGTAGATGTTGTTGATTTTAGCCGTTTGTGAGAATGGTACTCTCGTTTCTCTTGAGCATATTGTGTTTAAACTTGGGTTTGGATTTGTTTTGATGCTTGATTAGGTTTTTTCCATGACCATAGTATGCCCAAAAATCTTGTTCCCACGATGTGTGTTTTTTGTTGTAGTATAATCGAACCATTTCCCTTGGTTGGTTTAGTGAAACCCATGCCCAAAGTACTTTAGTTTTTGCCCTTGCTTTTTTTTTCGTGTGTTCTGCAAATTTATGATGCCATTGTTGATGGAGAAAGTTCTTCTGCTGGTATCAGTTATCATGAGGCTTCCGAAGAAACCTACGCATAAATCCACGAAGGTGTCTTTGTCGACGGATCCACCTACGCGGATGGATCATACAGATGTTACACCTTCTCCTCTTCTTGAGGACTCTGAGTTTCCTGCCGGAGCTGAGGCATTTGCGGTTGCTGAGAAAGCTACTGTTGGAGGAGATCTTATTTTTTCTTCTCCTCATTACGAGCTATCAAGGCTCCAGCTTCGTTCGAAGGATAGCTATGCTCATTGGACCGTTGTTGAGATCTCTAAGTCTTTCCATCTTCATAAGTTTGAGGTCTCCTTTGTTAATGGTCCTGACGTTCTTACCGAGACTCTCATCCGAGAATTTACTTATGATGAGAATAATCTCCTCATTAGCGTTGGCCAGTTAGCCACATGCATGTTTCTCCTTTTGTTCAGTAGAAAGGACCCCTTCTATTACGATGTTTTATCTTCGAGTGATGATCCAGCAAACAAGACTCAAGTTAGAGTAGTCATGCAATATACTGGGAACTTCTGGCATGCCCTTCACGAGTGCTGGTACCGTAGCAAAGGTAAGACAACAATGGAGTCTTATGACCCCTTTGCTGAAGGAAGGTCGAAGCGTGAGGATTATACCCCTGCCAAATTCAATGCTACGTATGCTGATGCTATTCAGAAGACTAATATTTTTCCTTGGAGTGTTGGTCCTCGTCGTATTCATGTTACTTCTAAGTAACTCAGGGATGGAAACATCCTTCCTTTGTTGGAGGAGATTGACAAGACTGGATTGACCACCATCCCCTACTATGATAGGCTGTCTCTGTCGAAGAATGACCGTATCCGTCTTGATCATGATAACCGCTAGGCTCGTACTCCTATTCGTATAGTTGGTCCTTAAGCTTATGGTTTCACCACCGCGGATCATTCTATTCCTCGTTCATCTCGTTCTTTTCCGGAGGATTATGACGGATATCAGCCTTGGGTCTTCAATCCTTCTGCTTCTCACGAGGTATGTTGTCATGTAATACCTCCTTTTAGTTTTAACATCTTAGCTTGCGGCAGAGGCTTTTCTATACTTAGACATCTTTGTTTGCTTTTCACAGTCTGCTCCTGCTTCTTCTGCTGGAGCTGCTTCGGGTTCCGCTGGTAACTCCGTGGCCGCAAGAACTAGGAAGAGGAAAGCTCTAATTGAAACACCTGCGGAGGTAAGGATTATTATCATACCTTCGTGTTTGTGTATTCCTTAGCGTCTTGCCCCCAATTATTAGATGATGTATGTGTTTGTTTGTAGTCTTCTCAGAGTAAGGGTAAGTTGAAGATCGTTATTGATCTTGATGCTTTGGAGGAGGAGGCCAAGTATGCTGGTGGAGCTCCTCGTGATGAAGATATGGATGACGTCGAGGATACTGGTGTTAGCTCTCATCTGGAAGATATTGCTGAGGATTTTGCCCAGGGAAGCCCTAGTCTTGTTCGAGCTTCTTCGGCTGAGGGTGAAAATCTCCTTGTTGGTGCTGGTGATAAGTTTGTTATACATGTTAGTGTTCATGTCCTACCTATTACTTCGTCCTTGAAGATGCCTTCATTTTTCGCACCCAACGTAGCTTTGCCTGCTACTTCTGCTGCTGCTGTGGTGGCTTCGAAGAGTCTTCCCTTGTCTCCTGCCACCTCTCTTCAATCAAGTGGTTCATTTACCAGGGTTGTTTCTCCTACGGCTAAGGCTAGTAGCTCGGATTCGCAGTCGAAGAAGAAGGTTGTGATTTCACTGAGCATCTTCTCCTTCAATGTTGCTCCTCCTTTGCTTGGGAGTGCTCAGTCCGTCTCTACTGCTCTTACTAGCAAAGTTTTTGGACCTCCCCCTTTGTCACCAGACTAAACTGTGCTTGGTAATCTTCCTTCTGCCGGTAAGTTGGGTTTGAGTGGTTCTCAAGGCCTTTCTTCCGTTCCTAGCTCCTCTGCCACGCCGTCTCTTCGTCGAGGTGAGGGCTCAGTTTTTGTGCCCCGTGTTGGTGCTGAGCCAAGTCATGGAAATCTGTTGGAGAGCTTGAGCTTATGTAGATCTGATGATGCTATCCTCGAGGCTGTTCTGCGGTATTCCAAGGGTCCCTTTTCTGCTGGAGTTGATCATTATCACCTTGAAAGTTCTGCTGAAGTTTCTTCTCAATTGGACGTGTTGTCTGTGCAGTACCGCGCAACTAAGGATTTGTTCTTTGACCCTGATTGTCTTCGTTCTAGCCATAGCTTTGGTGAGATCCGAAGGGGTAGTTTCCAAGATATGGAGTCTTTCATGGATACCTACGCCACTTTCCTTCCACATTTTGCATCTTTTTCAGTAAGTGTTTCTTACCTTAGTGTTTTTCTTCTTGATTTGATCCTTCGTCCGCCCTTACGCTCTTTTGTTTGCAGCTTTATAAGCAGATCGATGTCAGTTATACCTTATTCAAGGTTTATATGGCTAAGTGTACTCATCTGAGTGCCTTGTTGGAACGTGCAAACCAAGAGTATGCTCTTGCTTTTGCAAAGCATCCCTCGTCTAGTAACGCTGCTTCGGTTGCTAAGATAGCTTCACTGGAGGACGATCTGAAGAAGACGCAGAGGTCTCTGGAGGCCTACCTGTTGTCACTTAGGAGATCTTGTAATGTCGCCAAGGTTGCTGAAGAAGGTCATAGGGCCGTTGATGCTACTTTAGTTGCTGAGTCCTCCAAAGTTAAAGGTTCGTTTTTTCTCCCCTTTAGCTTTTTCTTTACCTTTGTTGGTTGCGTAGTCCTGAGACAACCTTCGTCTGCCATCCGGTGGATTAAGTTAACTTAGGTATCTTCGTGATCAAGTTGCCAAGTTAACTTCTGATATTTGGTATTACCAAAAGAAGTCTGATAGGCTGATGAATGTAACTGTTCATAATGAGGCTCAACTCTCTCTTGAGTCTTCTCATAATGCGGATCTAGTGAAGCATATGGATTTGCTTCATGAGGAGCATGACGAATCCCTTAGGTATAAGGAGAGTCTCGTTGCAAAGCAAAAGGAGAATATTGCCTTAGTTGAGAAACGTCTCTCATCCCAAGATATCATTCGGAAGAAATATTATGCCAATTTTGAAGATGCTTTTGCATCTTTAGCTAAGGTTACTGCGGAGCGTAACGTATTGTCTTCTGAGGTTTGTTCCCTTAAGGACAAACTAGTCAACATTGGCTTCGAGAGTCTTCCTCCGTGTCTTATGCATCTTTAGAAAAGAGGTTAGAAGAGTTAGAAAATGTGTACCAAACTCTGTCTTATGAGAATGATTCGCTCTATATAGATGTAGGTGATCTCCGGACAGAAAAGGATTCCCTTGTGGAAGATCTTGAGGTAGCTGAGGTGGATCTTTCCGAAGCCCAGCATAGTCTTGAGGAGTCCTTTAGCCATGTCGGAGGTAGCCTAGGAAGTTTATTTATCCGTGGCATCCTTCGTCTCTTTATCTGCCTCCCATTGTTTCTAATACCCTTTGCATACGCAGGTATCCAGGAGCAGTTGGTGGGTGCAAGTGCTAAGATCAATCGTCTTGAAGGGAAGATATCTGCGTTGGAGATATCTCGACAGTTTGATGCTGCTACCAAGCTCAAGGCGGAGTCTCTTCAGGAAGCCAATGCTCATCTTAGCGCTCAGGTTGCAGAGCTTCGTCGGAAGTTGGCTTCAGATTTGGAGGTTCAAGCTTCTCGTATGGAGGAGCGGTACAGGCATTCTGCCATTGAGTACATCAACAATGCCTTTGTTGAGGCTGAACGCCAGGCCGAAGGAGTTGTTTTTCCCCATCTTCCTTATCCTTGATTATGATATCCTTGCTACAGTTTCAATTTGAACTCCTTTGTTTGTATTTTTCCCCCAGCTGAGGGGTATTTGATGTTTCTGGAACACCCTTCGTTACTTTTTTAGACCTTCGTCATCTGCAACTATTAAGACATGTTAGTTGTGTTTTGGTAACACTTTTTATGGCACCTTCATTGTATGAAAGTATGCAGACAAATCGTGTCTAGTTGTATGCACATTCTTGCTTGTAACAAGGTGCTAAGGTTTTGTGTGACCTTGGGGGCGGAACATTCCATATCCTACCAGGGTATAATTTGGCCAGAAGGTACCAGGGCAGATAGGGTCCCTACGTGGGTTGTAGCCCTACGTGTTCAGCGAGGCTACTTTACTTTCTACAAGGTATCTCTGATTAGTGGATATATTGCTTACATTCTGCCTTTTGAGATGTACCTTCGCCCTTAGGTTCCGAGATTGACATATGCGCAGTTATGCCGTGCCTTGTCTCATCGTTAATTCAGATGGAAATTCTGACATAGGGTGTAATTTCTTACCCCAAACGGTGTCTTAATCAACTCTTACTTTTGTTTTAGCAAAAAGTTTTTTTTATTAATTAATTAAAGTTGTACTATCTCCATTAAGGAATAGAACATGGGGGGGGGGGGGGGGGTTGTATCCCTTTTCCTTCTTCTCCTGAGGTGACAACCGTTCACTTAGGGGCAGTACTTCCTTAGGTACATTACGTTCTAAGGGTGTTGTAATACTTCTCCCTTGAGGTTTCTCAGGTAGTATGACCCTTTTCCGGCGATGTCGTGTATGATGTAGGGTCCATCCCATCTAGAATCTAGTTTTCCCCATTCCTTGTTCTTTTGATATGGTGGTATCTGACGTAAGACGTATTCTTCCACCACAAAGTTTCTAGGAATTACCCGTTTGTTGTATTCACGAGCTAGCCTTTGTTGGTAGTTCACCATTCTTTGCAAAACCACTTCACGCCTTTCTTCGAGGTCGTCCAGCTTTTCCACCATAAGGTCCGTTGTTAGGTTCTTTTCCCATGCCTCAGTTTTTGTTGTTGGCAGTATTACCTCCATTGGGATGACTGCTTCGGCTCCGTAGGTTATCAAGAATGGAGATTCTCCCGTGGCCACCCTTCTGGTTTTTCGGTAGGCCCATATGACGTTGTGTAGTTGTTCGCACCATCTTTTCTTGTATGGTCCCAGCTTTTTCTTCAAGTTCACTGCAATCGTCTTGTTAGTGGCCTCCGCTTGTCCATTGCTCTTAGGATAGATCGGAGTAGACTTATTTTTCTGAATGTTGAAGGTGTTGAACAACATGTCTATATTTTTTCCTTCCAGCTGCTTTCCGTTGTCGGAGTCTATGGCCGCCGGTATCTCGAACATGCATATGATTTGTTCAAACAAGAATTTAAAGACATCGGTGTCCCTAATTCTTGCCAAAGCCCTGGCTTCCACCCATTTGGTGAAATAGTCCATGGCTACTATTAGATATCTCCTTTTTTATGTTCCCTCTATCCAGGGTCCAACAATGTCAACACCCCATTTGACGAATGGCCAAGGGCTGATGACCGAGTTAAGCTCCGTTGCTGGTGCTTTAATCTTCCTGGCAAAGCGTTGTCATCTTTCACAACGCCTTGCTACGTTCTTTGCGTCTTCGTCCATGCTTAGCTAATAGTATCCGTGTGATTTGGATTTGATTGAAAAAGATCTCCTTCCGCTATGATTGCCAGCTTCTCCGCTGTGTATGTCATGCAGATTTTCCTTACCTTCAGTTTGTGAGAAGCATCGCATCAAAGGTCCGAGGAATGATCTTCTGTAGAGTATCCCATCCCGTAGGCTGTGCATTGCTGCTTTTGACTCGATTTTTCGAGTTTCTTTGGTATATGTGGGTAGGATGCCTTTGTCGAGGTATTGGTGTATTAGAGTCCTCCAATCATCTTCTGGTTCACCTTCGTTGCTTTCATCTGACATTGATTGCTCTTCGTCAGACTTGTAGTCTTCTTTATCCGGCTTTTCGGCTTTGTCATCTTCCTTTGCTTTCCCTGCTTCCCTCATGCCCTGGTCTGGACGGCTAAGGCTTCTTCTGCGGAGGTTAGTCCTTCTATCGAAGGCTCGTAAATTCTCCCTATCTGGACGGAGGTGGTGTTTCTGTCCCTCAGCATTGATGATATCAATGCTAAGTCATTTGCGTGTTTGTTGTCTCTCCGACAGACATGTCTGAATGTCACCTTGTTGATTTTTAATGCATGCTCCTGTGCTAGCTTTAGGTACGAATCTAGTATCGGATCCAGAGTCTGGTATTTGAGCTTTATTTGCCTAATGACTAATTATAAGTCACTAGTCAAATGAACATCTGATAGACCCAGCTCTTGTGCTAGGCATAGACTGTGTATGACTGCCTCATACTCCGTGATGTTGTTGGTATATTGTTTGAATTATAACCTGAATGCATGGATGAGCCTGTCTCCGATAGGGGTCGTTATCACAATTATTATGCCTGCACCTTCTCCGTTGGAGGAGCCATCTACGAAAATCTCCCACCTTCGTAAGCTTTGCGGCTCCAAGATGTCTTATGGGTCCGGATTTTCCTCCTCCATTCCTGGGATATCATCCACCTCAGCTTCGTTGTTCAAAGGTAGGTCCGCTAAGAAGTCTGCTAAGATTTGTGATTTCTCAGCCTTCCTGGTCTCAAAGATTATGTGAAACTGTTTGATCATGGCATTCCATTTTGCCACTCTTCCAATTTTCTCTGTGCTATCGAGGATCTGACTTATCTGAGCCTTAGTAAGACTCGAACGGTATGCGCATCAAAATATATCCTTAGTTTTTTTGTTGCCACAACTAAGGCATATATGAGTTGCTCTACCTTGGTGTAGTTACGCTCCGCTGAACTAAGTGTTTTGCTGATGTAGTACACGGGTTTTTCTCCTTGCCCTTGATCTCGTACCAATACTGCGCTTACAGCGTAGCTTGTTGCTGCTAGGTATAGGGTAAGTATCTCAACTGGCCCCGACTTCTGTAGAATGGGTACGGACGCCAAGTATTCCTTGATCTTGTGAAAGGCTTGTTCGCACTTCGTGGTCCATGTGAACCTGCTTCATTTCCTTAGCGTGTCGAAGAATGTTTTGCACTTGTCTGATGATATTGCTATGAATCTTCCCATAGAGGCTAAGATTCAGTTTAGCTTTTGCACTCCTTTTAGGGTTTGCAGTGATGGCATCTCTATTATAGCTCTAACTCTTTCTGGGTCTACTTCGATTCCACGCTGAGTTACCAGATATCCTAGGAATTTTCCTGAAGTTACTCCGAACGTGTATTTCTCCGGGTTCACCTTCATGTGAAAACTCCTCATGACTTCGAATATCTCCCTTAAGTGTGAGAGATGGTCCTTTGCTTCTTTGCTTTTGACGAGCATGTCGTCCACGTAGACTTCTAGTGTTTTGCTTATCCATGGTTCGAAGATTTTGTATACTAGCCGTTGGTATGTTACCCCCGCGTTCTTTAGTCCAAATGGCATCCTTGTATAGCAATACATGCCTCGTGGGGTAAAGAACGCAGTATGCTCCGGGTCTTCTTTTGCAAGAGCTATTTGATTGTAACCTGAGTATCCATCCATGAAGGATAGTCTTTGATGACCTTCGGTTGCGTTGACCAGTTGGTCAATATTTGGCAACGGGTAGCTGTCCTTCGGGCACGCCTTGTTGAGATTGATAAAGTCGATGCAGATACGTACACCTCCGTTATTTTTGGGAATGATGACCATGTTGGATATCCGTGTGGGATATTTGACTTCTCGTATGAATCCTGGTTTGAGTAGCTTTTGCAGCTCCTTTTCTACCCTTTCGTGGTAGATGTCTGCTACTTTCCGCACGCGCTGCTTGAATGGTGGTATCTCCGGCTTTATCCGAAGGTGGTGTGAGACCAAATCTGGGTTGATTCCTGGAATGTCCTCCATTGACCATGTGAAGACGTCTGCGTATTCTTCTATTAACCGTTGTAGCTTCACCTCCCCTTCCTCTTCGAGTAAAGTTCCAATGCTGAGTATCCTTGGCTCTTCCTTTGTCCTAATGTTGATCTTTTTTGTTGGTTCCACCGGTGTGCATATTTTTTGTTGAGGTCGTCGAGGAGTTCTTTTCTGTAATTGTCATTTGATGGAGCCATCTGTGCTTGGAGTGGCGGAGATACCTGCTTCTGGTGCGGAGGTTCCTTATTTTGGTGCAGAGGTGCCTGCGTGGACGATGGTGTCTCCGTCTTCCCCATTTTTTTTAGTTGCCTTGCGCTTCTTTCTTTCCTAGTGCTGAGCCGCGCTTCTTTCTTCGTTGAGTTTGATTTCTGCCAAGTTGCAGAGCCTTGCGTCTTGCTGGTCACCCTTGATTTCCATTTCACCCATAGGTGTATGAAAGCGTAGGTACTGATGGTATGTTGAAGCCGTTTCTCGTAATTTGTGGACCCAGAGCCTTCCCATGATGACATTATAGGGCGAAGGTGATTCCACCACACAGAAGCGTGTGCTGGTTACTAAGGGTCCTGCGTGTACCTGCAAAACAATTTCTCCTCTTGGTCTAGAGACTGCTCCGTTAAAGCCGTATATTGTGCAAGTGGAAGAATCCATTTGCTCCGCTGTTAAACCCATGCGTAGGTAGGGTTCATAAAATAGTACGTTTAAAGAACTGCCCCCGTCAACGAGGACCTTTGTAACATTCCATCAGTGTATTGGAAGGGTGATCACAAGTGGATCGTTATGCATTTCAACCTCCTGGTTGACGTCTTTTGTTGAGAATGTCAATGGAGTGGCCATCCAGTCTTTCCAAGTGCCGGTAGGTGGTCCACTTAGTTTGAACATTTCATGGGATTCGATCTTCTTCCAGTTTCGAGCTAACTTGAGTATATCTTCTACCATTCCTTCTTGGACTCCGCTGGAGAAGGTGATTATGTTGATGTATTTGCCATTCTGAGGTAGCTCCACCCTTTTCTTTGAGGCCTCCTCGGTTTCAGCTGGCTGTAGTTGCACGTATTCCGAGAACTTACCTTCGTCGATGAATCTTTGGATCATGATGCGTAGGTGATAGAAAGTATATGTGGTATGTCCATAGAACTGGTGGTACTCGCAGTATTCCCTAGCTTCCTTCGTTTTGTCTGGATGCTTTCCCCTAGTGCCCGGATATGGAAATCCTGGCTTTGCTCCTTCCTTGCTTAGGATGTGAGAGAAGGTTGTATTCTGCTTTGTGTAGACTTTGTCGACAAATTCTTCCCTTCTCCTACCTCTCTTGTCATCTCCGTACTTGGAACGTTTGTCCTGATAGCTAGCTCTGCCCCCAGCTTCATTTTGCCGCTTAGGTATCTCCGGAATTGGTTCCAGAGAGTTGATTCGTTGCGGAGCTGCTGTTGGCTTTGTTTGTGCTCTGGGGTTGTCCTTCTGGATATCCTCGAGCCTGATGTAGCGATCTTGAACGACCCTGAGCTCTCTTTCTGAATCGAGGGCTCTGTTGTGAAGTTCCACGAAGATGGCTGAGGTATCGTCAAGTCCGTACTTATAGCAGTTAATGCTAATTTCTGGTTTAACTTTCCCGATTACTTGGCATGTCTTTTGCCATCTGTCTGTGTACTGCATGAGTGTTTTCCAGGGTCCGATAGCTTAAGAAAATAGCCTATATAACCCTGCCTTTGTTGCTTTGTTGTACACGTATGTCTCCAAAAAGACTGTAGACAATTGCTCGAAGGAGTCAATTGAGTTTGCTTGTAGGTTGTCATACCAAGTAAGTGCTGATCCTGTTAAGCTTGCCGGAAAGTACCTACATAGTACTACCTCATCTCTTTCCCAATGGGCAAGGACACGAGTGTAATACCGTAGGTGGGCTGCGGGATTTGAGGTACCATTTTATGCCTGAAACGTAGGTACCGGGAATTTTGGAGGAATAGGTTCCCCTAAAATGCGAAAAGATAATGGAGATGTGGTTGCCTCCTGTAGCGCCTCTTCTAGTCTTGCGCCTGCATGACCATTTTTTAGGCCTCGTATCTCCCTCCGCATCTTCTCCATTTTCTCCATGACCATATTCACGTTGTGATCATATTTGGATAACGCCTTGTCGTAGTAGCTTTGAGAGGGTTTGTATGTTGAGTCCACCTCATCTGGGTCGTGGTGCGGTGCTCCATCTCTCTTAGGTTGATTAGGCATTGATGTGTTGAGAGTGACCCGTCGTCTCCCTAAGATGGCTCCGTTGTTATGCTTCCTTTGGGGAGGCCGAGCTTGGGATCCTTCGATTTGTGTGTCCAACATACCTTTGAGATTCTGGTTCTGCTGGGCTATCTTCTGTAGCGCATCTTCATTTTCCTTGTTTCGGAGGATCAAGGATGCTACTTGTGCCGCCATCTGATCTTCGATGAGGGCTTCACTTCCTTGCGGAGTGCTGTCGACTGGAAGCTCAAAGTTGTCCGCTACTTCGTCTATGATTGGTGCATCTGTATCTATCTAGATTGGTGTTAGTTTCCCAACCCTCTCCTTGTATGAACTAAGGTCCCAGGTAACCCTGCGTTGGCCGCAGGTGGCTTCGTTGTAGCCGGATGCTCCGGTAACGGCATGCCGTAGATCGGTTGAGCTCCCGATGTTTTCCTCATCACCTCAGTAGGAATATGTGTCTTTGTAGCAACCGTTCTTCTTGCTATCTCGCTTTGTCCGTCCTTTGCTTCATTTCTTTGATTTGCTTGAGACGGCTTTTGGGATCTTCCACTTGTGAGCACTGGTCGTGAGCTTGTTGGTATATCATCCGGTTTTAGCATACCTTCGGCTTTTGATACCCTGTAGTCACAAAGATAGTGAAGAAATCTGGTACTTGGGTACCTTAGTCAAAAAGTAACAATAAATGTTTTGACACAAAGGGTGTCTAAGCAGTTTTTTTTAGAAAAAGTACTGAAATGATGTCTGACAGACGGGTATTAAATGCGTATGACACCCTTGGAGAAAACAACCTTGAAAACCGAAAAAAGGGGGTGTCAAATCTAGGGGAAAACGAGGTCATTAATGTTTTTAGAAGATTCTCCTTCCTTAAAATCTTATTGAGGTTCCTTTATTAGTCAAAGGTTCTCAGATCTATGAAAAAAGTTGGTTGTTTTAGTATAAAACAAAGATTTTGGCGTTTTGCGGATACGCTTTTGTGAAGAACTTTGTAGATCTGTGAAGCCGTGTGTTTCTAGAGATGACGAACTCAAAAAACATACACAAGTAACAAATGAACGAATCACTTAGAGAGTGAGATTCACCATTGAGACACAGATCCCTTCGTTTCCTAAGAATTAAAAAAAAAACTGAAGTTAAAATTGTGTCTAAGCTCACGGTCGTGAGAAAGAACACGGTGGGCGCCAAACTGTGACTACTTATTTTCCCATAGTCTACGTAATTTAAACAGCTCAAAGGATCAGATGCTAGGAAGTATCGATACCTCTGTTGAACTGATGATACTAAGTAATAAATGATGAGTAAGGTCTCAACAATAGCAAAGAACGTAAATATAATGTAAAAACATCTTAGTTATCAAGAGACACAAGATATAACGTGGTTCAACATTCGTATACGTCCACGGGGAAAATGAGTGATTGTTTTGTATTAAGCTGTGGTGGTTACAAAGATCTTTAATGCTTCCCAAAGTAATAGAGAGAACTCAAGTTGTAGTTTACTTAAGTTCTAAACATTAAAGAGGTATAAGCTTAATACTAGATCTTCTTCTTCTAGGTAATGAATTGAATGCCTTTAATTTGTTGGTGAGGCTTGGAATTTATAGCCCCTTCTGCCCCTGGTATATATTTGCTACCTCTGGGTCCATCGTCTGCTGATATACCTTAGGTGTCAGTGGTACCTTCGTTCACCGCGTGCTTGTTCCAGTAGAATCATGCCATCTCAACTAACCCACGTTCCTTTGGGAACTTCACAGCCTTTGTATGGGTGGTACCTTCGTTCACCGCTTGTGTCATCCAATCAGGTCTCGCCACACCTCTTCTCTCCACGTGCCTTGGTTCATGCGTGTATATAAGAGTTTTGGCATTTAATGCTGATTAGATGCGTCATCTAACTCTGTCCCTTTGCCAGATGCGCCTTGTAGATGGGACTTGTACTTCTTTCATCTCTACCGTCGAGGTATTATTTCTTGGGGCGAGATAAAGTAGATCTACGGAGGTACCCTTTGAAGCTCAGGTTCCTTTGTCCAGCGAAGGTTGTATAATTCAGTTATTGAACGACCACTAAGATCGTGACACGTGCTCCACAGAATATTGGTATTCACATACTCATAGCTAAGTCTCGGACTAGGATAGAAAGTGTAGTTGCGCTCTAGACTCCATGGCTATCATCATACAAAGATGAAGAACTACTCAAGGAACTTGTGGAACTTCATCGACTAAAAGGTATGTGAAGACTTCAACTTATCTATCACTAAAAAGTCTATATACTCTATCTCCTATCTTGAGACAAAAGTCGTATTGCTATATAGACTATGATGATACATGTTTGTTATTTCGAGCCGAGTTTATCTCACTTATCTATTTCTCAAAATATGTATTGGTAAGCTTTCGCTTTGGCCAAATTCAACTTTACTAGTGACGAAAGTCATATTAGTTTCAATTACTTGAAAATCGCTTTGACTAAAAATAGCTTGTGATAACAACTATATAACGTCCTCTAAGAATGTTTCAATGATTGAAATGAGAGTTTAAAATATAACCTTGAAAGGATATAAACATTGTGTGATAACTCATGCATGTGTAAGTCCTTATTCTTTGAACTAAAGTATGCGTACTTTGCTGCTCAGGAAAACCAGAACTAAAGTCCGCCTACCAGCACGCGCACTATTGGAGGTTCACATCCCGTGAATTTCTGCTGGAGTTTGTGAACTAAAAACAAACTTATTCCGGGTACTGAAGTCAGCGTACTAGTATGCGTACTTAAGTGGGTTAGTTTCTAAAAACGGTTATTCGTGAACTTAAACTTATAATAAACTAAGGAATGAATACTTGCAAACCGTAACTATATAATTCATGAATCAAATCGTTTTTGCTTCAATTGTGTCTTGTATACTTCTATGAGATCTAAGCAATTGAACAACTCTCTAGCTAGTTCTCCTGAGTCATTTGAACTAGTTATGGTTAAGATGAATAAGGTTAATATGATAGTGCTCATATGGCTAACCATTTGGTTAAATAATGTTAAACCAACTAAGTGTACATGTTTGGGTACAGTTACACAAACCTAAATAAACGTGCATTTCATTTGTGTATAACAAGATAAGTTCGATCTAACGGTTGAAAGATATTAGCTTGAATCTAATCAAGTTTTCATCTAACGGTGAATATTGAATGCTTTGTTACCAAGGTAACTTAGATTGCAAACCATGATTTAAGAGATTATATAAAGGAGAACTCTAGCAACTAGGAAACCTAATCCCCATACCTCCTGTGTGATACTAGTTGTATTTTCTAGTGTCGATTCTCCTTTAACCTTAGGTTTCTAACGAGACTCTGTAGGTTAACGACTTAAAGACTTCATTGGGATTGTGAAGCCAGACCCAACTATTTTTTTGTAGTTGCGTGATCTGATATTGTTGTTTCTATCATATTTGAGTACAATCGTAAGATTGGCTTGAGATTGATTTCTCCGATAGGAAAGATATAAAAGTAGTCACAAACATCTTCGTCTCATCATTTGTGATTCCACAATATCTTCTTTCGCTAGTCAATTAAGATTATTATGAGGTGATTGATAATTCTAGGCTATTCGGGAATATAAGTCTGGGTTATAAATTGGTTCGTGTTCAACTTGATTTATCAAAAGATGGAACAAAACTTGTAGGTATTTTTGTGGGAGACAAATTTATCTATTACCGTAGACTTTTTTATGTGATACAGGTTTGTTTATTAAATTCTTCGAATTTGGGACGTAAGGAGTGCAATATTGGAGTTTGTCCATACAGATTGCTAATCGAAATATTGGGTGAGGTTGTTAGACCCCCGCTTTTTCACAAAACTCATGGTGTCTGTTTTATTTATTTTCCGCATTATATTTTGTTATATAATTGAAATATCACATGTTGTGCGTTGTATCAATCAATTGTGAAATTCAACCTTTAGTTGTTGATTGGGAATTGATTGATCCTTGGAAATTGGTCTTTGGTACCATCCAAGTTTGTATCTCTTATATTCAATCGGGCTCGCAGATTTATATTTGCTGATTGTAGATTGAATTAGAGATTGAGATATTTAACTCCTTGATATATCTTTCTTAAGATTGAGTCTAACTTTCTAGTTGATTCTCTTGAAAGTATATTGGAGTTAGTCCATACAGATTGCTAATCGAAATATTAGGCGTGGTTGTTAGACCCCCTCTTTTTCAATTGGTATCAAAGCAGGCAATCACGTTTAAAGACCTTATAAGTCTGTGTTTGTAGCGATCTGACTCTATGGACAGTAGCTCTATCTCAATAAATGCACCACCATATCCAGGGATTCCAGAATTCTCTTCCATGTCTGATTTAATTAATTCCATAGAAGAAATTATGTCTAAACCTCCACCAGGTTTAAATTCCCTTGAATGTTTTTCAGGAATTAAAAAGAAACTTGAAAGTCTATCTTCTGATGTTGATCTATATCTCCAGAATAAACAGGAAGCTCTTGACAGGCTAAATCAAGTCATGATGAATAATAGTCTTGTTGAGGTTGATATTGAGTTATTAATCAGAAAGAGCAATGCTCTTCTTCTGTGTAGTTCAATTAGTTGTAACAAACTCAACAAGTTACAAAAGGAGTCTAAATCTCATTCATCCGAGAATATCACCTTAGAATAAGGATTGATTCAGTACTCAATTCCTGACGCATCCTATCAAGATAATAGTATTGTCTTCATTAAAGAAGCAAGGACGTCTCTTTTTACCAAAAGAGTTTCCCTTTGTAATACTAAAAATTATGTGCAGAAATTGTTTCTCATAGGGTTTAAAATAAGAAATCAGAAACGCAATTCTCATTGTGCTCTCTGAATGTTCTTTGAAATTTTTACAGAAAAAATTCCTTGGTTTTTCTCCAATATTGTATGTTGTAAGAGATGTTGTAAGGAGACTCTTTCATGGTGTCATGGAGTTCATGAACTTTTTTCTACATGTCTGATTGGTTATAGGCATCTCACAATTGTATTTGATAAACTTTGCTCCAAATATGATGGCCAATTTGTTAAAACAAATAAGCACTAGTCAACACATGTGCAGTTCACACATTCTGGACCCAAAACCTTGTTTCTGTTTTGAACATTTTTCCAGAACACGATTAATTGGTTCGAGTACCACCGCTCGACACATTAAACGAGGAAAACCAACTTCGTTATCCTCACCTCTTATTCTTCAACTATTTGAGAACGAGAAGAAAGAAAACCCAAACTGTTCGTGAACCTTTAATCTCATTTTTTAACCAATTTGAGTGTTCTTGGATTCATTATCTTCACAACAAAAAATTACTCAACGGGTTGGCATTTGTTGCGCACTTACTTGCTAAATAAGTATTCCACCATTAACATCAGTTCATGAACAGAAAAGGAGAATCTAACAGTTCTAAAACCAAGTAAGTTTCTCAATACTTCTTTTAGAATTTTTGTTGTTGAATATGGCACATAGAAGATCTAGTCATGTTGGGGGTTCAAGTGGTCAAGCAAGGGATGAATCCTTCCATGATCCAAGTATCCATGTTATGTTCTTCAACCCTGCTGCTTGAGTACTCTATTTGGAGTATAAGAATAAACAACCAATTTTTGAAAAATATTAGGATGAGTCTGAAATTAAGGTATGAGGCTTATCTGATTTTCTCAAAAAACACTCCTGGGGAATTATTCACAAGTCATTGGGAACTTCCCGTATTGAGATGACTGCACAATTCTATGCTAATATTCATGATCCAGACCCAGCCAATTGCATGTTCAAAATGATGGTAGGTGGTATGACTTTCACCGTGGATCGTTATGTTATTGCTTATCTGCTGGATGTAACTCATATTGGTAATGCTAGATTTTATCCTCCTGAGAATGAAATATTGACTCCACAAGTAATGTCAAATCGCATCTTTAATAGAGATGTCACTCGGAGAGATGAGAAGATTTTTTTTGGAGGTGCTGAACTGTTCCTCAAGGTTGCTGCAAAGCTTATTGTAGAAAATATGATGCTTAGCATTATTGACAACAATCTTTGGACCAGGTCCCTTGTTGAGTTTATTTGTTATATTGTTGAAGAAAGATACATTGATTTTTGTGGACTTATTGTTAATCAGATGATAAGTGTGAAACAGACTTCAAAGAAAACTCATGGATTTCCTTGCCTCATCTCAAGGATTTGCAGTCACTTCAAGATTACTCCCTTTGGAACTGAAATTGGTGGACCAAAGGTTCTGAGTAAAGCTAGCATCAAAAAGATGATGCAATCTTCAACAGGTACCCTAGCAAGTACATCTGCAGCTACAAACTCTGAACTTACTCATCTTCAAGATGAAGTTGATTGCATGAAAGATAATTAAGAAGTTTTATGAAATTGCTAGAGACTATTATGGGAGAAGTGAATAATCTCCGCTCTACTTAATCTTTCTCTAGCCCTTCTTGGATTGTTAAACTGGTTATGCTATCTGTTCAAACTTCTTGAACTTAATGTTATGGTGATGTAATAACTTTAACAACACCTTAGATTTGAATGAGTATTCTCTTCAAGTAATTTGCTAATTGTGCTAAGTTCATAAGAAGTATAAATATACTTATTCAAAAGTTATCTCTATTATGTTGATATGAATGTACTGATGGAAGATATAATGAACTCTTGACATTACAAAAGTTTTTAAGACTATTATATGTCGTTATACAAATATTGATGGAAGAGAGGATGAACTTTTGTTTACGAGGATTATGTCTATTGAATGTCATTGTGCAAATAGTGATGGAAAATAGAATGAATCCTTGTCTATTCCGCAGTATTGAACTTCCCTGATCCATATTTTTATGTATATACTGTGCGACTCCGTAAGTTTTCTTATGTCGAGAATGACCAATTAAATTGATCACTTTTTGTGGTTAACTTGGAAGTGACAAAGATTTCGAGTAATGTTGAAGAACCAAGGAGATCATGCATGTAGAATACAAAAGTTTATTTATCTTTTTTGTAATCCATATGTATTGATAGTTTTGTCACTAAAATTGACAAAGGGGGAGATTGTTAGAGCACTGCTCGGTCGAACTCGCAAGCGTTGCTATCTCAAGCTTGTTGTCAAGTTTAGTTGCCAAAACTATAAGTCTTGATTTCTAGTCTACTCATAGCTAAGTCTCGGACTAGGATAGAAAGTGTAGTTGAGCTCTAGACTCCATGGCGATCATCATACAAAGATGAATAACTACTCAAGGAACTATTGGAACTTCATCGACTAAAAGGTATGTGGAGACTTGAACTTATATATCACTCAAAAGTTTATCTACTCTATCTCCTATCTTGAGACAAAAGTCGTATTGCTATATAGACTATGATTATACACATTTGCTATTTAGAGCCGAGTTTGTCTCGCTTATCTATTTATCGAAATATGTGTTGGTAAGATTTCGCTTTGACCAAATTCATCTTTACGAGTGACGAAAGTCATATTAGTTTCAATTACTTGAAAATCGCTTTGACGTAAAATAGCTTGTGAATAACAACTATATAACGTCCTCTAAGAATGTTTCAATGATTGAAATGAGAGTTTAGAATATAAACTTGAAAGGATATAAACATTGTGTGATAACTCATACATGTGTAAGTCCTTATTCTTTGAACCAAAGTATGCGTACTTTGTTGCTCAGGAAAACCGGAACTAAAGTCCGCGTACCAGTAGGCGCACTGTCGGAGGTTCACATCCCGTGAATTTCTGCTGGAGTTTGTGAACTAAAACCAAACTTATTACGGGTACTTAAGTCCGCGTACCAGTATGCATACTTAAGTGGGTTAGTTTCTAAAAACGGTTATTCATGAACTTAAACTTATAATAAACTAAGGACTTCATACTTGCAAACCGTGGCTATATATTTCATGAATCAAATCGTTTTTGCTTTAATTGTGTCTTGTATACTTCTATGAGATCCAAGCAATTGAATAACTCTCTAACTAGTTCTTTTGAGTCATTTGAACTAGTTATGGTTAAGATGAAAATGCTCATATGGCTAACCATTTGGTTAACTAATGTTAAACCAACTAAGTGTACATGTTTGGGTACGGTTACACAAAACTAAATAAACTTGCATTTTCACTCGCCAACAGGTTATCATGGTCCGCGAGGTTTTAAAAAACCTGCTGGCGGGTTTATTTCATCCGCGCGTGTCATAATAAACCTCCCAATACCATAGTGAAAATTGCAGTTTGCCTATCCACCCGACTCATTAAATTTTTGAGTTGGGTGATTCACATAGAAATTGGCAAATTGCCCTCACTATCATATTAAGCCCCTAAAACCACATCACTCCTCCTTTAAAAGGCTAAGTCATATGAGCTCCTACGTTGCACGATGAACATGACACCCACCTCAAATTAAATTAGATAAAAGCTTTCAACTACACCAATTCTGGAGAAGACAAGTGTCGTAACGTTATTGGTCGAATATTTTTTTTTTTAAAACACCCCCTTAGTAGAGAACGTTATTGGTCCAAGCCCCTTGATTTTAACGGCCAAATACTAAAACCGTTAGTAAAAACGTGGGTGTACAAAACTTATGTGTTGATTTACACCTAATAAAAAAATTACATCGGGTTTACACCAAATACTTAACTGGACGTTAAGTAACACCGTCGACAACCGTTAAATACTTAGTATCCCACACGTGTGGGTCCTGTGGGCAAAACTTGCGGATCAACTACTCTTTTACCCTCGGACGGTTTAATGAGCGACGCGTCACCAATTATGATTTTAAGACCTATGCAAATACGAGAACTTTCAGAGTCCAGACTAGGTGTCGCTTCCAGCAAAGTAATCTATGATTTGTCGGTAGTTAGCCCCACGCGTCTTATATATGTTCGACTGTTTACATCGTAGCATGTAAGCGAGCAAGAATGCATGTAAGGTGTGACCAATAACAAATTAACAATGAGACATTTCATTAACTGAAATGATTGGTTGAAGACTTAAGTTGTGCACTATATGTGATCACATTTAAATGGTCGAGGTTTTTCTGTTGGGATAATCTGAGACGCCACCAGTTAACATTTCCTTGACGTGTTTATAGCTTAGCTTTCTTCTGTCTGTGTATAGAAGATAAACACGAGTTTATAGCTTGCTTTCTTCTGTGCATAGAAAGATAAGTCCAAAGAAACCTCATTTGATTCGCCTCGCCACACCAAATCAAAAATATATAATTTTTTGATCCGCCCGGTGCATAGCACAGGCACAAAATCTAGTTATTTATAAAGGGGATATCACTATTAGCGGGAGTGCCAATTGAGCGATCCGAGGTCAGGATGTGTTAACATTTATCTGTCATATATGAAATGGTATCACCAGTAATACTGTTATCCCCTTAATACCGGCTCTCCCCCGACTAACCCTTGCTAATGTCGAACCCTAAATCTTAACACTCTCCAGCTACCGAAAAAAACAAAACAAAAAAAACACTCTCCTCCTCTCACTCTAGCCGGCTTCTCCTTCTCCTCACCGTTACTCGTCCAACTTCCTACTGCCGAGAAGTATAATCGAAGCTGTTAAACATGTTAATCAAATAGCCCTCCTCTATCTCTGATGGAGATTCTCTATCTATACTCTTTTTTCTTTGTCTCTTTGTATCTGTTATTGTTTCTGCTGCTGCGCTGATACTTCACTTCTGTGGTTTTTCTTTGCAGATTTTTTAAGAGGTAAAACAATCGTCGATGTTTCTGACAAGGGGAGGAGAAAAAACCAGTTTAAAATCGGGTTTTAATCAATTTTGTTTGTTTCTGTACATTTTGATTTTGGGGATATGTTTCTGTGTGTAGGACAGAGTATAAAGGACTGGTGGTGATAGGGTCCTTTAGGCCGATCTGTTGCTTGTAGTAACTTGGCTGAAGTTAATTATTCTGAAGGTGCGGAGTTGATTGATTCTATTCTTGATGTCTTCAGAAAAGAAGCTGAAAACAATAATGGTTCGCAAGATAAATCTTCTAACTCTATCTTGTTTAGATTCAATTATTTTAGTTCTACTTGGGTTGATTTTGTGGATTCAATGGCTGATATTAATATCTATATGGCTTAACTTATTCAAGAGGTTGAACTTAGCAAGAGATTCTGTTTTTTTTCTTCATACTATAGAATCCCATTTGGATCATCCCATCACCTGTTCTTTAGTAGTTTGAATTGCAAGCTGATGGGTATTTCTATCTTTCTTTATTCTTTAATGCGCATATCATTTAGTAGCAATAATTGTTGTAGTAATAGTGTTTATTTGGCTTTAATCTCTGAGATTTTGATGAATTTTAGTGTTTGGCAAATCCCCTCAATAAGTACTTATAAGTGTTTGTGTTTGTATATATAGCTGCTATGTTTGTACTTGGAGGGTGTTGGAGATGGTGGAGTTGTAATTTGTAATAGTAAGGAGCAGGTAATGGTGATGTATGTGATTTGTAGGATTATGGGGCTTGTACGTATGGGTTGGTACGACTAATATGGACAGTAGTACTAGTACTACTGCTGACGGTGGTGGCGGTGGCGGTGATTCGTAGTAGCAGTGGTACTGATGACGGTGTTGGTGGTGATCTGTAGTAGTTGTAGTATTGGTGACGATGTTGGTGGAGACTTGTAGTTGAAAGGTATTGTACACGAGATGGCGTAAGTGGTGCTTAATTCGCAGTAGTATGGGGCAGGTGTGAGAGATGGTGGTGGTAGTGACATGTATAGAGGAATATATTGAGATGGTACTAGAGATGGTGGAGGCATAGGTTCGCAGTAGTATGGATGGGTGGACGTGGTGGAAGTTGTGATTTGTAGTAGTAAGTAGTACTTCAGATGGTGGAACACCTTATGCTAGTAACTTATTAGTATTTTCAAGCACTTTAACCTGTGAAAATGATTGGTAATTCATTTAATTTTCTAATATTCTTAAGTGTCTACCATTTCAACTATTTTTGATTAGTTCTCAGTGATACTATGTACATTTTCTATTTATCTTCATGGTATATAGGTACTTGATAAACGCATCAACAAATTATAATGTTAACAGAAATGCCTTTTACAATGCCTCTCTTGATGCGTAGATGTATATTTATCATGTAACTATAACTAAAAGTAGGAAGGTATGTCTTAATTATAAGTTGTTATTCTTTTGTCTGTAAAATCTATCTAAAAAATTCACTGTTTTTTTTTTAGGGATAAGCAGAGTGTCTCTTACCTTTGGAAGAGGAGGAAGAAGTGGTTAGTGCGATGTCTCTTTTAATTGTTCTATATATATATATATCAATTGTTTGTGTGCATGGTTATACCAGGTAATGTTGAAACAAAATCGAAGCATGATGTTTTCTTGTGGTTTTGTGTAAATTGATAGGTCGTTTGTGGTTATACAAGACATTTATTACTTTCAGGAGTCCTTTAAGTCCATGTTCCCAGAGTCGGTACTGTTCTTCTGTATTTGGCAACTCATATTTTCATTTGTTTGTTGTGTTCATTTTCTTACACCTAATATTGTTAGTACGTTTGATAGGTTTACGTTCACTTGTATAAAGTTATGGTGTATCCTCATGCTTCGTTTAGTGGTAACAATAATGTCTATGGAGATTCTGCTAGCAGATTTGGAGAGCCTGATGATTGTATTTATAAGAACGGAGATTTGAAGAGTGCTTTTTGTTGTAGCCTAACAATTAGTTGTTGTGCTCCAAAAAGCATAAATGTAATAAACATTCCTACTCCTATGATTGTATGAAGGCTCTTCTATTGCATATGCACCTCCTCTCAATAATCAGTAAATCTGTGAAATTGGCGACACAAGATGGTTTGTTTTTCATGAGGTTTTCACTGTTGCAACTTTACATAGGAACTCAGGATTCTATGGAGGATGTTTAGTGTAATGTAAATTAAATTCATAAATTCACTGCTTCCATTTAAAAACAATGATTATTGTGTAGTATGCTAGGATCTATGTACTTAGATGCTCATAATGTTTGTGTTCAGGTGGTAATCATAGAGGAGTTCAACATCCAAATGGGATTCAGTGGCCAACTTATAATGGTGACTGGATCTTAAACTAAGATGTACGCTGAACACGAAAGAAAGTCAAAACAAGGAGTAACTGTTGCAGTTATTAGGGCTTTCTTCTGATCTGTCCGATGAAGAAGGCATTGTTTTGTTTGTCTTTCATGCAAGCAGGTCTAAGGTTTGTTGTAAAGAAATTTTAATGGTTGAATACACATCATCAACATGATTAGGCAGTGTTTTATTTGTCTGGAGCTGATAACATCACTGCCGTTAATATTCCTTCTAGTCCTCAACCAGGTAACTATGCTGAGCCAGGGAATGAGATGGTGATTTCTGCCTCCATATATTGTTTCAGCAACCAAATTCCATTTGCTTTTTCCTGCCAAATTTCAACAAGATATGGAATTATGTGTAGTGTATAAAATACAACTACAAGGAATGAGGAAGATAATTCAGCAGCAAGCTGCTTTCTCTCTGTAGAACAGAGCATAACTTTCAATCAAGAAAGCAAAAATTATTTTCATTCATTGACCAGTTCAATTACAGATTGATTTCTCAAATACACAATCGAGTTACTAGACTCTAACGGCTAGAGTTACATCAATTAGAAAACAGAACTCTAGGAAATAAATATCCAACTCTCAAACAATGATTAATGTCTAGTTTACCCTCAAGACATAAAGTCTAGCCAAGGCTCGGCATGGCTCATGGCATGTGCACATGACATTACTCCCCCCTTCCAAGATCCTTGTCCTCGAGGATCAAATTTGGAAATTGAGTTCTAATGTGAGATAGGTCTTCCCAAGATGCATCTTCCACAGTGGAGTTGGACCAGTGAATTAATAGATGCATCTTCCACAGTGGAGTTGGACCAATGAATTAATAGTTGAGGTACAGATCTGTCACCTTTGAGTGTAAGTCGAGTGGCCAACACTGCTACTGGTTCCACCACATAGTGTCCTTGATCATCCACCACTGGTAGTTGTGGCATAGTAGAAGCTTTGAGCCCAATATGTTGTTTGAGCTGTGAAACATGAAAGACAGGGTGAATGCGAGATCCAACAGGCAGTTGCAATTTGTAGGCTACTTCTCCAATCCTCTGCAGCACTGGAAAGGGACCAAAGTATTTAGCTGACAACTTGAAATTTTTGCGCAGAGCCACTGAAGACTGCCTGTAAGGCTGTAGTTTGAGAAAGACTAGATCACCCACTGCAAACTCTCTGTCAATGCGCTTCTTATCTGCAAACAATTTCATTCTAGCTTGAGCTTTAGCCAAGTCTTCCCTGAGAAGTTGCAGCATGATATTCCTTTCTTGCAGATAAGACTCCACAGATGCCACTGAAGTTGTTGAGGGTACTGGGATGATAAGATGAGGTGGTTGGTACCCATAGAGAGTTTGAAATGGGGACATCTTTAAGGATGTATGATAATTGGTGTTGAACCACCATTCAACCAAGGCTAACCACTGGGACTATTGTTTAGGGTTGGAGCTGGTCATACACCTGAGGTACTGCTCTACACAAGCATTGGTTCTCTCAGTTTGACCATCTGTTTGTGGGTGGTAGGCTGTACTGAGCTTGAGAGTGGTGCCTAAGGATTTGAATAAAGCCTGCCAAAAGTGGCTCACAAAGATCTTGTCTCTATCACTAACAATGGAGCTAGGAAGGTCATGAAGTTTGAAAATGTGGTTAAGGAATTCTTTGGCTACTGTAATGGCTGTGAAAGGGTGGCTCAATGCAAGAAAATGGCTATATTTTGTGAGTCTGTCAACAACTACTAATATCACACTCTTGTGGTTGGATAATGACAAACCCTCAATGAAGTCCATGGAGATGTCTTGCCAAGATTTCTCTGGAATAGGTAGTGGTTGAAGGAAACCACTAGGGAAGGAAGAGCTGCCCTTATTACACTGACAAACCTCACAGGTAGCCACAAACTGAAGAACATCATGTTTCATTTTTGGCCCAAAGAAATGGGTTTTTGCCCTTTGGTAAGTGCCCAACATACCTAAGTGCCCTCCAATGGCAGAAGAGTGTAGAGACTGAAGAATGGAATGTCTGACATTGTTAGCAGAACTAATGTATAGTCTGTCCTTAAACCTTAAGATGCCCTGAGTATAGGAAAATGGTGACTGAGCTGTAGAGATAAGCAATTGAGAGATATGTTGTTGAGCAATGGAATCATCCTCATAACTAGCTATAATATCAAGTGCCCACTGTGGAGTGCTGTAGGAGAGAGCATGACATTCAGCATGGTAAGTGGGTAACCTGGAGAGAGCATCAGTTGCAGAATTGTCCATCCCCTTCTTGTATTTGATAACATAATCAAAATCCATGAGTTTAATGAGCCACTTCTGTTGAAGAGCAGTGGAGATTCTTTGATCCATCAAGTATTTAAGGCTTTGATGGTCAGTGTAAATAATGAACTGACTATGAGAAAGATAATATTTCCACTTTTAAACTGCCATGACAATTGCCATAAATTCTTTCTCATAAGTGGATAAGGCTAACGCTTTAGGACCAAGTGCTTTACTGAAGAAGGAAATAGGTTTACCTTCTTGCATTAATATAGATCCCACCCCCTTGGCATAAGCATTAGTTTCTAGGGTGAATTTTTTGGAGAAGTCAGGCAGGGCCAGCACTGGTGCTCTTGTCATAGCCGCTTTAAGTTCAGTGAAGGTTGTATGGGCATCTGGAGTCCAATGAAAAGCATCCTTTTTGAGCATGTCAGTGAGGGGTTTGGAAATAGTACCATACCTTTGAATAAATCGGCGCTAGTATCCTGTTAAGCCCAGAAACCCTCTCAACTGCTTCAATGTAGTAGGTAATGGCCAAGTTTTCATTGCAGCTATCTTCTCAGGGTCGGCATCAACTACTTGAGATGTAATGAGGTGGCCTAAGTAATCCATCTGAGATTGGCCAAAAACACACTTGGATAACTTTGCATATAAGGAATGTTTTCTTAATACTGCGAAGACTTGTTGTAGATGAGCAACATGTTCCTCCACTGAAGAGCTATATACCAATATAACATCAAAAAAGACCAGCACAAATTTTCTTAAAAATGGTTGAAAGATGTCATTCATGAGTGATTGAAATGTGGATGGGGGCATTAGTAAGGCCAAATGGCATGACTCTAAACTCATACTGCCCATGATGGGTTTTAAATGCTGTTTTGTGAATATCTAGACCAAATAACCTGATTTGATGATATCCTGATATTAAATATATCTTGGAAAAAATGATGGCTCCCTTTAGTTCATCCAGTAGTTCATCAATCAATGGGATTGGAAATTTGTCCTTCACAGTCATGTCATTTAGTTTTCTATAATCGACACAAAACCGCCAAGTGTCATCTTTCTTTTTGACAAGCAGAATGGGAGAAGCAAAAGGGCTATTGCTTTTATGAATAAGCCCTGCATTAAGCATTTCTTGAATCATGTTTTCGACCACAAAATTTTGGATATATGGGCATCTATAGGGTCTTTGAGAAGTGGGGCTAGAATGTGGTTTAAGAGGTATTTTGTGATCTAAGTTTCTTTGTGGTAGGAGTTGAGAAGGTTCATCAAAAATATCAGCATAAGTGTCCACTAATGAAGTGAGGAAGGGTGGTGTGGGTAGAGGTGGTGATGTGGAAATAGCGAAAAATTGACCCAATAAGGCATGTACTTTAATCTTAAGCAGAAGCACTAATAAGACTCAAGGAAGGGTTAGAGGGACTCCCCTGCAGTGTGATGTGGTGGTTTTGATGCATGAAAGAGATCTTGAGTTGAGAAAAATTGAAAGTAATATCACCCAGTTGATGCAGCCAATCAGTTCCTAACACCATATCATAACCACCTAATGGAAGAACCCGCAAATCAAATGAAAATTGGTTGCCCTGCATTTCCCAACAAAGTTGGTGACAAATTCCCTTGCTGATGGTGTTATCTCAATTAGCTACTGTGACTAGCATGTGGCCCGTTGGAGATGCATGAATACCCAATTGATCTGTAAGTCGAGAATCGATGAAGTAATGAGTGCTTCCTGTGTCGATGAGGATCATAATTGGTTTCTTCTGCAAGTGACCAACAATCCGTATAGTATCATGAACCACATTCCCTGTCAAAGAATGTAATGAGATTTCCATAGTGGAGTCAGTAGAAGAAGGTGAATCAACTTGAGTGGTTGCATTGGATAGTTGGTCTGGCTCTTCAATATCCTCATCAGTGATAAGCATGAAAAGTTGATGAGTTTTGCATTTATGGCCTTGCCGGTAAAACTCATCGCAGTTGTAGCACAAGCCTTTATCCTTACGTTGCTGCATTTGTGCATAAGTGAGGAGCCTGATTGGTGGCAAGGATTTCTCAGGTGAAGTGGTAGTTGGGGTGGTGGGGTGTGTTACAATAGGTTGTGAATAAAGACCACTAGATTTACCAAAAGAAGTAGATGGTGAATAAAAGGTTGTGATGGCGCTAGAAGGTTGGGAGATGGATAATAGAGGAGGTGTAAAGGTTTTGTGAAATGATTTCAGTGATTTAGGCAAGTGATGCAGAGATGCTTGTTACATTCTGGCAAGAAAAAATGCCTCAGAAGTAGTATCAGGTTTAAACATTTGGACATCAGTGCGTATTTCCTCCTTCAAGCCACTTATAAAGCTCAATGTATAGAAAGATTATGGTAGAGTTGGATTATTGGCTACCATGAATGTTTTATAATGCTCTCATTGATCATAGGAAGCTTCTACGGTAGATGTGTGAGACAATTTATTGAAGCACCCTACATAATTATCCTGTGCAATATCTTCATATCTAGCACAGAAATCTTTAGTAAATGTATCCCAAGAAATGGATTCTTTACCTTGTTGATAGTTTAAAAACCATGGATCTACCTGTGAATCAAAGTGAATAGCAGCCATATCTACTCGTTCCTCATCAGGTAACTTATGAAGATGAAAATAGATATTGCACTTAAGAACCCAGCCACGAGGGTTGATACCATTAAAGCGCGGAAAACCAACTTTAGGGGTGCGATTAAACTTACTATGCTCTCTGTGAGTCAGGCGATGAACCACGGAACGAAATCCATCTTTATTTGTATCTGAATTCGAAGAATCAACACCAAATTCAACATCTGTAGATCGAGTAACGCCAAGAAATTGGATGATATCTTATAGATCGGATTTCATTATGGTGAAATCCGAATCCAAACGAGTGACACATTGAGTGAGAATACCCACATAAGCTGATGTTTGATTCACTGAAGCAGCTAATTGAGCAACTGTGGTTGCTAGATGATTGAGATTTGAATTAACTCCGGCGACTGTAACTTTTTCTTCCATGACAACAGGTCCAGGAGAAAAGGTTGATACCAATTGTAGTGTATAAAGTACAACTACAAGGAATGAGGAAGATAATTCAGCAGCAAGCTGCTTTCTCTCTGTAGAACAAAGCCTAACTTTCAATCAAGAAAGCAAAAATTATTTTCATTCATTGACCAGTTCAATTACAGATTGGTTTCTCAAATACCCAATCGAGTTACTAGACTCTAACGACTAGAGTTACATCAATTAGAAAACAGAACTCGAGGAAATAAATATCTAACTCTCAAATAATAATTAATGTCCAGTTTACCCTCAAGACATAAAGTCTAGCCAAGGCTTGGCATGGCTCATGGCATATGCACATGACATTATGTTTATATATCAGTCTACTTGCAAGCATGATATGGTTCTGAATTATGAAGTTAGATGCGTTGATTGATTTGAAGTTTGTTTGGAATGAATTGATGCGAGATAGTAAAATGCATGAGGAAAATGGTCCAAATTTAATAGCTGTTAATGCATAAGGAGTTAATAGATGCTTATATAACTGTTACAGGTTTTATGTATACAATTTCTCTGAGTGTTCTTAATTTGCATAATTATGTTTGGTATAAGTCATGTATCCAATTTGGAAGCTTGAAAATATTGTCTGGGAAACACTTCAAATTTCTGGTGAATTCTACCCAACCTGACATATTTTCTGGAGTGGAAGCAGGCTAGGAGTGTCCAAAATCTTTTCATTATGTGATTCAGTTAAATTAGAAGTTGTTGGTTGCTTGGATAACTTCATCAATGCTTGTCTCACTGATAAATTCATCAATGCTTGTGTCACTGTTTGTATGTTAGTCATTACAATAAGAGATTGCTTGTGTCACTGTTCGTATGGCAGTAATCACAATAAGAGAATATTTTGGAAATTTCTTTTAGGTATGTCTAATAATACGGATCTATCATGGGTGGTAATCGGGGTCTTGAATTTTGTTCTTCACCATGATTAAATGAAGGGGGCTGGAGTAAATAAAATGGATATAGAGGGTTGAGTTCGGGCTGTAAATGAGGCAAGTCTGATTGATCTTGGTTTGTCAGGGTATATTTTCACGTGGTCAAACCGTAGACATGACAAAGGGTTAATAAAGAAGAGGCTTGACAGGGCTTTGGCTAACTATGATTGGATCTCGATGTTTCCTGATGTGATGGTGACCTTAGCCCCGGTGCTTCATATGGTGGTGAGGCAATTCTTTGTACTAAACACTGTAGAAATGAGGATACATCTTGTATATTGATATGATAACGAAATCCTAGTTAACTAGTCATGTTCTTTCTCCTACTTTTAAAATTGTTAAAAAACTGGAAACACAATTTTTTGTTTTAAATAACGTGCAAAACATAAAACATTTTCCTTCTGTTTGGTATAAGAGTTACCTAAAACATTTTCCTTCTGTTTTCTGTTTTAGAAAACAAAACACAGAGAATGATAAATTATCGTTTCTAAAGTTTGTTTTAGTTCCTTTATATACCCCTAAAAAATACTAATGGTACCCCCACTAGTTAGTTATTTTAGTTATGGTTTAGTTAAAATGAAAATTCCGAAAGCATTTCAAATTTTTGATACCTATACCCCTCTTAAAACCTTAAAAAAAGAAAGTAGATGCATATATATATATATATATATGCGTACTAGGTATCACCGGGGCCTACGGCCCCTGCTCAACCATATGCTCACCCATATTGGATTGATGAGTTGAATTTTCATATTCGTGTGAAATAGAATGAATCATTGTGTATTTCACTTAATTTTTTTTTTTTGCTTCTTACAACTCAAAAGAATCTCAAGAGAACACCATAAAAATTTGCCCTTAAACCTTGGATGATGGAAATAAAATTCCACAATTTTTCCAGTTAATTGAAATCTACAACCCAAATGACTTCATTACTTGTTTATCGTATTACACATCCCACATTCTACAGTGCATTCTACTTTTACCTATTCTCTAACTGAATTTAGTTTTTTTGTTCCGTATCACTTCCACATGAAATAATTCCCCATCAAATATTGCTCGATTTCTAGTGAACCACAATTCCTTTGTACTAACAGCAAAAAATGCCAAATATTACGCTTTTTTAATAACCTTGCTTTATGCCTTGGAAATTTCAGCACATCAGAAAAAAATAAGTATGAGTTGAACACTGAAATATACTCCCCAACCAATCCCATAACTGCGTACTACTGCTAAATTTCCTTAGTATCTGTGTGTCTGAATTGTCTCTCGAACCCGAATGCCATCTATTTGTTCCGTGTTTTTTGTTTTAAACATTTTCCAACTATGAGAAAACAAAAGTCATTTCCCCATCTATTTTATAGACCCTTTACCCACATCAAGCTGACCATATTTCCATCCTCTTTGCTTGTTAACACCTGAGCTTGAATCCCCATGGTCTCTTGTCCTCTGCTCATAAGCCTATTACCTTACCAAGTTTTTGTCTGCCAGTGCCAATCCTACGTATTTCAAGCCATTTGGACTATGTATATGCAGGACTCTTGGAAAAAATGATGCCAAGAGTACATTGAGTTTCTCCACGCTCTCAGTTGGATCTGTTATAATAATTCTCTCATTATAACAGTATCTCAAAAATCTTCCTCGGACTCTAATTGGAGATAAATCATTTTATTTAGGGGATTCTTAGAATATGTGATTCTTTTGGCAACACACTTTTTGGCAAATCATATGATGCATATTCTTTCCTTAGTTCTGGAACACAAATACAAATGCGATCCAAATTTTCCTTAGTTCTGGTACACAAATACGATCCAAATATCAGCAAACCATGTCAATACAGATGACATTAACATGAAAAAAGGATAAAAATTCACCACAATAAAGTATATATTAACGAAGTTATGATAATCAAACAAATAATAATAGAATACATCCCTTGGTCGCTGATGGCCAGGACATGAATATCATAGTTAATCGTGCAGAAGCCAGGAAAATAAAGAATCGCACTCCTCTCTCCTCTAATTGTCCATTTGTTTTCTTCCAAAGATAATAAACTGATCAAAAACTTATACATAACTTATTCTCCTAGCCTACCAAAAGATGGGTAAATTTATCGACGTTTATTGCAAGACAAAACCAAAAAATTAAGCAACATGTTCGATTTAATCCCGGATGAATTTGAATCAACTATTCCATGAAAGTCTAGCCTGATCCAACCTGTGAATACGTGGGCTTGGATTAATAGACTTTCATTTCAGAGAAATATTAACAATATCCCGTCTCATCACACCACACCCGTAGTTTCCAGAATAATATATTTCCTTGGTTCCTGATTAACAGTAATCTCGCCGCAGTAACGACTTTGAGCAGTACACAGAGCTGGGCAAAATTTTCTACATTCAAATGGTCATCCAAAATAAATCAACTAATGCCATTAACATCACTATGCACATGGATGCAAACAATCACGCATAGTTGGCCCATATTTGTTTCGTACAACCATTATTTCCTGGAAAAACACTCGTGATCTTGACTGGATTTAGTGAGTGTCTCTCTTCCCTTTTTTAATAATCTTTTGCTGGATTTTTTCTTCAGGCCCTTCACCTTCTCAAGTTTGGTAAATGCAGAGCAATACCTCTGCCACAAATGAACTAATCACATAAACAATCCGTATACTGCGAAATTATTCTAAAATAAACAATACACAAAAAATCCATTGCCATGAGAACACAACATATTTAAATCCGAATAATCCACGGGAAAAGTTCTTGGTTCCTATTCACCGATTCAATTTTGGCGTTAACTTACATCAACTCCTAAGCGCAAATGGTAGCATTTATTATTACCCGGACTAAATAAGCATTACCTTTGTCGATTATTACCAACTAATAAACTTCTAATGACGACGGCTTGGAGTCTCAATCTACTCAACCATAATTGATATTGATCTAATCTGAGAGAAAAAACCAAGGTAATAAGATCTACTCTTGTTAATTCACATGAATCAAAGTTTATTAGAAACTAACCATACTTAGGTGAAGTATCACGGGAAGCAGTTCACTTGGTGAGTAAACCGAGGAACCATTCTCTTTTCTAATTGTTTGCAAGATCTGAATGTATCCGTGGTGCCTAGATGTCAATAATTCACGAATAAATGGAAAATTTATGCAAGAGGGAAGAGAAATTTGCAAGTTGCAACCCCAAACATAATACTACAATACTGATTAATACATTGATACAACAAAGCTCCTGCAAAACAAAAACAAAAACCGCTCGGTATAAACCTAGAAAAATCATAAGAAAAAAATATCAGAGAAAACCGTGCAGTAAGATTTTATAGATATTGTTATTACATGAAATTACTTTTTCTTTCTCTTACTTTTGCAAGTTTATATATAACACCAATTGACATGCAAGTACAGCCAAGCTCACTACGGATGAAAGGAAATATGAGAAGAGATGTAAATTTTACTCCTGGCAACCAAAGTAAGCGCACAAAAACCAATTAATGTGAAATAAGGACCCGCCAAGCAAAACCGAAAAAAATATATGGTAAAAAGAAGATGCAATCGATGAATCAACGAAAACATGGGGGAGTGTAGCCCACAAAATCGACGGTCCAACACTTCCTAGAGAGCCACCTACCTCAATAAAATAGTAGGTTCTACATCTGAGCATAGAGTTCTTCAAATTTCTATAAGCCTAAAGTTAACAATAAAAGTGGGACGGTGGAGAAGGTTTCCGAATTGTGTTCGTATAATGAAACTCCAGGAATTTTAGTAAAAGATATTGTTAGAATATTTATTTGTTTCTGAATTTGGCGGAATGTAACTATAAAAATCAAATAATTATCTATAGCATCGATATTCATTTTCCATTTCATCGTGATCATTTTCGTTCTTAAACTTCCAAGTGCTCAAATTCTTAAAATGAAACTTCCAAAGATAGGCACTTACTTGTAATGTGGGATGCAATTTAAATTGCAAATGGAATTCAATTTATAAATTTTACAGTGTCTCTTCATCCTCCAATCATAGGCTTGGCATATGCCTATTAAGGAAAAAAAAAACTAAATTCAGAACTTCATTAGAAAAAACGAAGAGCATAATTTTTTTTGCCACGTGAACGGTTATGTTTCACCGTATGTAACGCTTCCTTCCATCCATGATGTGCAATCTTCCCTTGTATCTGCTCTCAAATTAAATAAAAAAAACAACTGAATACCGAAAAGCAGTACAGGCTAGATATACAGACTGATATTAAAAAAGGATGGTATCTGCAAGTAGCGTTCTTCCAACTGGAAGTATGAATTATATATTAAAAAATTTATGCATAACATATAAAAAATAAAATTACCTATGAAGAAGTTATAAACAATTACTACATATAACCACCACACCATTAAGTTCATATATGAATTCCCAGGTTAGACTACCCATTCACTTATCACACAAAGAATTTAAGAAGCTCATACACGGCCATTACCTCAAGACCCTGCAAAAAAAAAAAAACAAGAAAAGTAATGTTCATCTTTTAGGCATATAACAAAGTTTGCAATTCAATTCTGAATCTCCTTTATGAGAACAAATTAACCTATATGAGTATTATAGAGGAACAAATTAGTTACCATCAAATTTACCATAAAAAAGTCTAGGTACTTGTGCAAAAGAATCAAATTCATATGAGATGAAAACATGCCTGAAATAACTTCAAGTTGAACTTGTTAGCATTCTACTAACTCACGTACAGATCCTGAGATAGCTTTTGGAGGAACAAAATGAAATGACTAACTCACACACAACCTTGAACTCGACAGCGTCTTCAACAATGAAATAAGTAAAGGACATGGCTTTCCCTCACTAAACTCCTGTTGAGATAACAATAATTCACGTTTGAGTCAACAACTTATAATTGAAAATCAGTACAGTTTTAGCAAGTAAACTGAAGAAGTTTGGAATAAGACTAATTTACCTTGGCAAGGTAGTGGTTTAATTTTAAGTGCTCTCTTCAGTCCCTTTCTTAGGACTGCAATACTATATTCAACAGAATATACATATTCTTAAGTGCGCTCACTTTTAGTTTACTTCCAAGTTCTCCCCAGATTCCTCTTTTGGGTACTCCCCACTATCACGCTGTGGGCCTGATAGTGTTTCATTGTCCTTTCTCTTAGAACCTGTACTTCAGCAAGTAATTCAAAGGGTATAGAAGATAGTACTGCTTCTGATGAAGTCAAAAGAACCTGGAAAAGATATGACCATCGACGAAACAATATTGGAAAAACGATGAATATTAATGGGACAAATAACAAGAGAACAACTTCGGTCGGTGCTTCTCCCAAGCTCTACCTTTTTGTCTTCCCTTTGAGCATGATTTGTGAATTTGTAATCTTTGCGACTCCCAGATTTAGAAGCAAATATTCTCTGAGGTTCCATATACTTTACAGCCTATAGTATCAGGGTCACTAACATAGCCAAATCTAACGATGAGAAGGAATTCAAACACTGCCTCAAACTATGAGCAGTACTATAATTTCATTGGCATCCATGTCCTCTTTTACCTGCCGTCTCTGCACCTGTACATTGGTCAAGCTGACTTTGTCTGTGATTAATTAAATCAGCGGTGGAGTCAGATAATAACTCGTTAACATATTAGTTAGATAATAACCCCGTTAATGTATTGGTTAAAGAGACCAATTTAAACTACTAAACTGAAACTTATACAAAATATTGCCAGGAGTGTGTTGTATCAACGTATTATACAACTCCCTACATTATAATTTAATAAATTAAATTTTATAGAGTGGTAAACTCAAATTTAACCAACTGAACCTTTATCTAGCTAAGATACTCAGATTCCAACATGTTGAGATTTCAATAATTATTTTGTTGCATGATATATACAAAGAAAATGTGACATCCCAAATTTATACTCCCTATCATGTAATCTGCGTAAAATTAGAGGAATACATGTGGGTTTGATGAAAGTCCAAATTCAGGGAGAAGTCTCAACTTTGTTCTCGTTTTCAATGCAGAGTCTTCCTATTCTTCTTCTTACTATTCTCTAGTGGATGGACGAACGCAAAAAAGCAAGATTATAAAGATGTGGCAGGAGTTCATGGTAAGCTGGACCAATCAATTTTTCTGCAAAAATATCCAAATAAGTATGAATTATACACATCCCATAATGAAAGGAGTGAAGATACATCGATTTGTACACGTTGTATGTAGGTTCAATTCTTTCTACATATGGATTAAAGACAGTGTCATATTGCAACTGATGATCTCAATTATGGAAGATTCATCTATATCCATGATGATAACTACCACAATACATGGTAGATACAACCTAACCATATAAACAAAGTGTAACAAATGAATAATCCATGACGGAGTAATCTAAAAATAATAAAAACAATAAGATTCGCAAGAAATCAAAGTTAAGAGTTGATAAAATGGTGAATGTGTATTTAGAAACATAACCAGACTACCAATATCTCAGTGCAGTTCCAAACAAAGAGCATCTTATAAATTTTATATAAAACAAAAATCCTTCTAAATACACAGCAAATATAACATTATGTAGTTACGACATAGCATAATCATATCATGAGAGATTTCCGAAAATGCAATTCTAATATGAAAAAATATCAAGTGATGATTTGTTATTGTAAATAATAAAAGAGGAGTGTAGACAAAAGGAAGGGATATTAAGAAAATGCATACCCGATTTTCATTCTGCTGGTGATCTCGCGGAGGTTTTGAGTCCTAGAAAAAGAGAAATGGAGATTTTCAGATCTCTTATACTCCATCCGAGACATTTTCAATCAATTTCTTATCTACAATAAAATAAAATAAAATAAAATAAAATATTAGCAATATGTTCTACATGAGTATCATAATATGGTTTACACTGGTAAATTTTATATTAAGTGTTTTTTATAAAATTTAAGCTTTACAAAACTAAAGAATGGAACCTTCACTCATTGGTAAGAAATCTAGTTTCTTACATGGCTTTTGATTACTACACTTGATAATTGAGTCTCTGAATAGTTAAACTAAAAGAATAATGGAAACAACAATCAATTCATTAAGGTCAGCTAGTAGCTAGTACATCTCAACATACACCTGGAGGCCATATCTAATGTTTTATAAACTACCCAACAAATTCACATAGAAACATCACTTAGTGAAAACAAAAAATAAGTTTGTTGTTTTATTTAAGTTGAATTATCTTTGGGTTTGAGGGAATGAACTCGACTCGGGTTAATTGGCTCTGAGCTAATTAAGATGGGTGTTGTTCAGTTTCAAACATGATCAATTCCAATATATTCTTAAAAAATGTCAAACAGGGCCTTAAATATAGTGAAAGATTTGCAACTTCAAATTCTTCCACACCGTGTAGTGGATAAAATGCATCTCCACTGATATCCCACATTTTACTTTCACCTTTCGTATAGTTTCACTTTTTTCGTGAAAAAAGACGAAAATTACTATGAACAAATTTTGAAGGCGTCCCCAAGTATCCCAAAGTATCCCCAAGTAACCGACACTGATAAGGTGTCCGATACGGATACGTCACCAATTTTGAAGTATCCGTGCTTCATAGTTATATTGTCATTGATAAAAATAAATTTACCATTACTTTCTTTCACGGAACTAATTACTTCATGGTACGCCTGCATCTTGGAAAAGTTTAATTTCTCAATATATTCATCGACTTGACACTCCTGCTTTGCAAGTTGGATCAGTCGATACTCTCATGACATGAATTGATCATCTATGACATCACATTAATTTAATTTTGAATTTTGGCATATCTTTGAAATATCTAAGAGACATGCCAAATTCACGTTGTTCATTAGTTGGCCTATGAATCATCATATATGTATAGGACAAGGTTTGACTACGATATTTAGGCTGGAAGGGTTACAACCGCAAAGAATAATCTCGATTTTCTTAGCTAGACTTTTGTTTTCATCACCCTTATTTCTTGGTGACATTGTATCTTTTTCATTTTGTATCAAAATCTCTCTTAAATGTAGCTTGATTAGATGTATACCTAAGTTTGGGTTTGAAATGACCACCAATATACCCATCACATTTGCATGCTTAATATTGTAATTAATTTAATCAATGGATGCCGGTTCAGGTAGAATGAATTTACGTATTGGAGTATATGTTCGCTAAGGTCATGTCTCTATGGAGAGTGTATTCTAGGATATTTCCTAGCAAATGTTTCTACTTTCAAGAGTCCCTCTATATGATGAAAAAAAATTCATTCAAAATCCACATATTTTTCCCTAGGTATAAAAAGCTTTGTATAATAAACGTGTCCCAGAATATTAGTTTCAAATCATTACCGTTTATCATTATCCAAAGTGTGTGAACAAAATTAGGATCCTCTCCCGATAAAGAAAGCTTAATTTGTTTCCTAACATACATAAAATCTCCTCAAGAAGTAGTCAATGATGATTTTGCTATTGAATACATTATTAACCTGTAGATTCCTGGAAGAATTCAAATCTTCTCTCTATGATTATTAACATCTAGAATCAAATATATCATTCTACCATAATTATTGTTGACTCTTATAACTTTCCAAGTAACGAAATTCTCAAAATTGTAGAAGAACTCAATTGAACTCCAATCAGAGAAACACAGAAAACCACAGATGCCATTGAGAACTTCCCACTTGAAGTTATCTCCTTCACTGTCCCCTTCTTTGGTTTTCCTCACCATCTTTCACTTCTTCTTCATTCTCTGTGGAACTGTTTTCAGCTATTTCCAACAGTAAACCGTGTAAATAGAGTTCAAGCATGCATATCAAGCAAAATTAATGTGAGAAAGTACATACGTGATTAATCTTTGTTGTCATCTTCACCTGAAAAACTTCAACATCTATTTCCTTGGGGAAGTTGGTGAATTTAGAGTATATCGCCATTAGATCTTGTAACTGAGAGCATAATCCTGATTCCTGATACGATAATTAGATCACATACTAAAAGAAATGAGGAAGAACATGTTCTGAATAATTTTTTGTTGGCACTGGCAAGAAAATAACCAACAAAGTATATATAGTTGGGTAGAAAAAATGGTAAGTAAATACTGTGAACATTTCCGTAACCTCAAAGAAAAAAAAAAGTATCGCTGAAAGGATTAAGTTATCAGTTACAAAAACTTTAACATATTATCGATAGTATAGAATCATACTTGATATATTAGGAACCAATTCTAACCTTGAAAAATATTTTGAATTGCCTAAACTAAGGTTAGGTTAGTATCTATAGTTCCAATCCAAGGTGCTTCTAAAATCAATATAACTATATAAAGTAAAAATACTAACTCAATACAGTTTAGGGATGGTTTTGTTGTTACATCACTCACATCATTAGGCATTGATTTCCTCTTTCTTGACAGTAGATAAGTAGTACACACAGTGAACTGAAAAGGCAGCAATGAAATATATCAACACACTTCATGATCATATTCAGATGAAACAACATCTTATACATGAAACATTGGTCGATATGACATATAGCAGAATACCCTCCAGTACCAACATTTTGACTCAAATTAGTGCGAGTAGAACAACAACAATTGGTAAAAAAACAAATTAGACCAATATATTTTTTTAAATTTCCGCCGTATAAAAAAAGAAACAATTCGTTAGAAGGCAATATAATTGTGCACCTTGAACAACAATGAAATAGCAAAAGAAAGAAGCCTAATGAAGGCAAAAACAAAATGGCTAATTAAGGTTACGATAGTATGGACATAGAGTTGTAATGCAAACCAAGAAAATGAAGTACAATGTTTAAGATTCCCTGGTGCTTCTCTTGTATTCTCATTTTTCATTTCCTTATACGGTCGTGTTCCTTTGATATGATAAACATTTCAGAACACTATTCTCTTTGTCATCGAATTGAACCGAAAGGATACATCTTAGATAATTTGAGCAAGAACCATGCAAGTTCATGGTCAAATTAGATATAAAAGACATTAAGAATCTAATTTGAGCAAGAACCATCTAAGCTCATACCTACATTTTCAGATACCAAAAAAAAAAAAAAAAACAATTCTACATAAGGGGGAGAAAGATACGTCGTCAAAAGATATACTTAATGATGTGCATAGAGACAACAATATAATTTTTTAAAGGAAATTGTGCCGGTAGATTGCGTGCCTATATAGTATGTGAAATAGAGTAAAAATTGATGTGAATTTTTTTTTCTATCCCATTAAAGATAAGTTGACGTAGCATGAATAGTTCAGTTATAATACGAAGATTGAATTCATTGGTTAAAGGTTAGTATCTAAATTTATATTGGAAGGATACCACAGATTAACGATCCTTGGTTTTATTGATAGATTACTAAATCCTGGTTGGCTAAGAAAACGACACACGTAGTGTAGCAGGACAACCAACACATTAGGATATTAGGTTACTAAATCAGGCTTATCAGCAGCAATCCAAAATTCCAATGAACCAAAATATTAAGATATTACTGTGGGCCTAGTGAACTCGCAATCTCTACACAATCTCCACACAAAAAAAGAAAACCAAAAGTTTAAAACATCCCAAAAGCAATTTTTCGGTGGATGCACTATTGTTTTTCTACCCTCTAATATGTGTGACGCTCTTCGCGTATAAGTAAACTATGTTGCTTGGCTAGTGCGGTCAAATTGTGTTTCCTGTGAGCCTAGTGGTTTGGTTAGTGAATTGACTAATGTTGTTGTGATTGGGTATGTACCTACATAAATTATAAATTGAATCTAATGTAGAGCTGGGAGTTTCTTAGCGTTTTATGTTGGTTTCCGTATGTGGGAATCAAACCCATGACCCTGGAGAAGAACGCTACGTGCTCTACCAACTGAGCTAAGACGGAAAGTAATGGTAGCATTGGGGATTTTTCCATCATATTAAGATTAAGAGAACCCTGGGATAAACAACTAAAATATAGAGCTATGATAGGGATTCCTGTTTAAGTCTATCGAATTCATGTTCTTTTTTATTTAACAGAATCGAACACTGATGTAATGTTGTGAATTAAGAATGAACACCATTATCATGAAACATAAAATATGCACATGTGCGTAGGTACCCCTTTAGATATTGCAGACAGAATTTCCATACCTATCAATCAAAGATAGGTAACGCTTTTATTCCCTTCCCTCTTCATCATAGATGTTTTACACGCACTTCTGGCATTATTGAATTGTTCCTTGTCTATCTTTTGGTATCCTCGCCAGTCAATCAAATACCTACAAATGAAGCAAACTAATGATAAATTAGTTAATTTAACCTTAAATAAATCAACAAAATTGCACCCGTCAACAAAAACACGACAAAATTAAAATAATGCAAGAAGATATAGCACACTCAAAGAAACATAATAAGCAAAAGGGCTCCAAGTTCTGATAATGTCTTGTATCCATTTTAACAAACTTTTACAAGATAGATCACCAATAAATGATTATAAATCTCAATAAGGGAAATGTTCTGCCCAATATATATATATAGTAAGTTGCAACCGATCCAAAACAATATTGGCTAATCTTACTCGCATATAAATGAATATAATAAGAAATTGAGGAAGAAAATATATTAATAGAATAAGAAATTGAGGAAGAAAATATATATGCACACAAAATTCAAATGACTTTTCAAGATAAACTAAACCCAAAGTGAAAACAGAAAGAAAAATTCCTCCTCATGTAAATAATGTGTTCTTACTATATGTCTGTTGGTGTTTGTGCAATATAAACAACGGAAAAAATGGTCAGATCAATATAAGCAATGAAAAAAATGCTCAGACACAGATCTAAACATATAGTGAAACACTAATCACAAATGTTACATTAGCTGGCTTATTTGTTTTTAAAAGAAGGTAAGTCGGGTTCCAAGTCTGGCTCAGAGAGTCCAATACCTAGTTTTGCATATACAGAGTCAAACAAACTAAATTTCAAAGACCAAAATGATACCTATATCAGGCCAAACATCACTACTTAGAAAATAGTATAAACCTTGACTAACAAAATAGAGAAGTCTGGTACCGGAAAATGTGCCAATCATTAGAATAAAACAGTAAGTTGAAATCGCCAAAATATATATTGTGCTCGTGAGAAACAATGTGGTACTGTGGAAGTATAGAATGTGCAGCTTGATGCTAGTCCCTGCTGGTCTGTAAGACGATCAATGTTTTTCACCACTGGTTAGCCAACACGGTGAATTGCAATTTGGAGAGTTACAAACTGTCTTAGAAAGGATGGACTGATCACAAAATGGTCAACTAAATAATCTGATATCAAGTTCTACTTTCAAACAAATAGCATTAAGAATGTATCAAATAAAATACAAATAAAATTAAGTTAAGATAAACTATTCACTGAATGTAATAAGTCATAACCATGACTAAGTACACCTGAACCTTTGAATGATAATCCACAAAATATGTGTCAAGATTGACATGAATAAACTACTTCAAGATTTAAGTCACAACCATGACTAAGTACACCTGAACCTTTTAATGATAATTCACAGAATATGTGTTAAGATTGACATGAATAAACTACTTCAAGATGAAGGAAATATGTAGAACAACTTTTTGTATACATGCACAACCAAAATTTCTGTTATCGAGTTTATGACTTAAGATGGACCTTCTGCACTGATCAGAATTCCGCAAAGGTCTATCATAAATCTATACTTCAGTAAACACATAAGGAAAGCTGAAATTTTATATGCCAACTAAAGCATAAGGATATCTATTTTCTCACCTAATCAATCAGGATGGCATCCACAACATTGTTATGCCTAGAATCCAAGCAAGTAACTTCATATTCCTCCACGTAGTAAAATCTTTCTATCAGCGTTATTCTCTACCTTCTCAAATGATATACTAACAAAATACTAATCACAGCTTACTTAGAGATGTATCTAGAGCACTTTTTGCAACACCCTCTTAAGGACACAATGAGATTCATCTAAAAATTATAACCATATTTTTTTTACATAAAAAGAGAATTAATTTTTATTTAATTATAAATAAGACACGAAATTCAATCGGGGTGATACGGCTTAAAAGAAAAATAAGCAATATCTTCTTTTATTTAACAGTAGGAGGAATGGTATGTAATTCCTTTTTAATTAGTCAGAACTCAGAACTCAAAACACAAACTATGCCATGCAAACATCAAAATCACATTGATGTTGTATCCTACTATCCTTGAAACTTAGAGGTGTAACACATAATATCAAGAAATTAATTTCAGAATATAACCATCACCTGTCCAAGCTCTATACATAATAACCAACAAAAGTTTCGCATTGTAAGCCTTATTTGTCATTACTTCTCATAATTATCCCACCTACAATTCTGAAATGAAACATGATGAGCATGTGTTGCTAGTCAATGATTTTATTATAAATTTAAAGCTTCGGTGATGAGAAAATTGGGCATATTCAATAAGTATCATTATTACCAACATCACGTATACATTGAAGCCATATATACATTCAAGTAGATGCATTAAGTACTCAATAGTCAATACTATGGTAATATGTTGTTAAGCACAAAAGAAAGACCGAAGTTCTATCATAGTATGTCAATAGAATTATAGTAAGTATGAAAATATTGATCATGCTTTTCCGATTAGGAGAAATCAGAAGCTGCACTACTTGAATTCCTAATTCAGCTGTGTGAAGTCTTGGTATTCCTAATTCAGCTATGCGAATGGCATCTATAATGTTGAAAAGGCCAGTTAAGATGAGAATCAAATGGGCAATCCCTAGATTGAAGCCCGAGCATTTCACTGCTTGTTCTTCCGAAGCTCTAAATACCACTGGTACTGCATAATAGTTACACTTATTTGAAACCTGGGATCATGTGACATAATTGTGAATTTTAACGACTGAAGCGGGTGAGGGTGCTTAGCCAGACAGGAGTTTGGGGAAGGTCGTTAGACACTTCCTAGGGACCCGAAAGGATGCAAGACTTCTCGCACAAAACAAAATATTTAACATATGTGGTCCTAATTATTGTTAAAATAATTTCCGTTTAGATAATTAGTAAAGATACAACTACTCTATGAGAAAATAAGGTAGGAAGAGTCTGGGTTAGCTTTCAGATCTGACCATATTAAAGTACTGTAGGAGCAGTTGATATGCAGTAGTATGTCATACAGTTGTAAATTAACATTCTTTAATAAATAAACTATATGTATGAGACCCTACCATATTAGTTCCTCAAAGACGAAATGGAAAGATGAAGCACATATAAACTATGGTACGCAGTTTTGTCAATATCGTAATCGGTGCACATAACAGATTTAAAATATGAATATGATAAAGCAAAGGTTTGAATAGGTTTCCCTGGGAACCTGAGTTTTTATCTTGAAGCTGTTACCATGGATGAATTGGTTATCAACACTTGAAACCCACCATGATATATCGAAAAATCATTGTTGTGGAGGATGCAATCAATACCTATATGTCCATGAAGAAACTGAAATTAGGGGAGGGCTGACATGATAATGGAAGAAACAACAGCTCTCTATCGAACACGGCAAAATAAACAGATCAACAGAAAAATAAACAAAAAACAACTTATAAAATTTTGTTTTGCATATTAAGACATTGTCGCAGGTCAACCAATCTGCAAAAACATAATTCAATTACCCAAAATTTGCAAAAACTCATTAACAAAAAATTGAATAAACAAATAAGAAAAATCAATTTAACCCATATAAAATAGTAACTCGTTAAATCGAAATAAAAACGAATCAAAAACCCTAGATTTCATATAAGAAATTGATAAATTAGGATTTCTAAGCAGGATAACACAACAACCATTAAACTACTTCAATTGTTTAAATTAAACACTATGAGAAACACCCAAATATATGAAACCCTAGGTCGTGGTAGTCAACAAAAAGTATCTCTGAAATCTCTTCTTACCTAGAAAATCCCTTCAATTTCAACTAAAATCAACAAACATAAGATGAATATGACGAAAGCACTTGCTCAATTATGAGAAAACGATGATGTGGTTCACTGAAACATTGTTGCTTCTCGAGAAGGAGAAGTAGATGAAGGTAGGTACAGATTCTGGTGTCGGTATGAGAAGAATTGACCAATCGTAATTAGATCTTGATAAGAAAACAAAAAAATAAGAACAAGAGATAAGCCAAAGATTAGAGCAAACTGGTTTACTAACCAATTCTCAATCTTTCTTCTCATCTCAGTATGGATTGCAATTGTTCAGCGAAGGAAACGAAAAAAGAAGAAACCATCTCTCGCTATGTCTGCCTCTCCCTCTCTCACAGAGTAAAAAATAAAAACCCAATTCACCCACACCCACCCACATCCGGTCTTGCAGTAAAATGTAACGACTTCTACACCTGAAAAATTTCCTATTTATTGTTTTTGAATATAATCCTTTTAGAATCTCAGTTCTCATCTCTATTGATTTTTAGAGGTCCATCTCTCGATAAAGATAACCACCAAAAGAAAGAGATACATAATTATGGTCAGGCATACAAATAAGAGGTTGTGACTTGCCGATAATTGGAATTATTGGACAAACGATGGGCTACTAACATTAACTTCCATGTCTGCAGCCTAAATTGGGAAACATGGGGAGATAGGTTTATGGAGGGTTTTAGGTCAGAAGGAGAGTGGTGAATTTTTGTGGGGCTACTAACAACAACTTTGACGATAAAATAAAAATAAAAATAAACTAACAACAACTTCCATGCCTGCAGCCTAAACCGGGAAACACAGAGGGGGGAGATAGGTTCATTGAGAGCTATGGTGTCTGATTACCATTTGAGACTAAAAACATCCCCACAAAGAGGATTTGTAATCATAATTCTGAGAATCCAGCACTTAAAACCAATCACCTACATAAGAACCCAATAATAAGCCTCAATAAGAGTGTTGGGTACTTAGAATTAAGGTTAGTACTGAAGTGGGAACTTGCATAACTCGATAATCTCTCTTCGCCACTTCTTTTACCCCCATAATGCGATCATGGGCCGAACAACTTGCACTGGAATATGATTAACTTTAGTAATTTTTCGAAATGTTGTCAAAGGGAGGTTAGATGCATCCAAGATATTGATAAATAACATCAGTCAAACATCGAAAACTGAAATAAGATATTCGTAATACTCGGTTAACTTTAGATATTGACATGAAGATATCTCCAGACTTAAAAGATAACTCCAAACCATTAGTTCACAAACAGAAAATTAACAAAAAAAACTGAAGATACAGAATACCTATTTAGATAATCTGACTTTTTAGATAGAAATTTCCTACAATATTTCGAAAACTCAGTAAGTTTTGCAGCAAGAACAGGAAAGTAAAATACATGTGATCTGCTAGGCTGTATCATCCCAGTGAAGGAATTCAATTAAAATTTTGTGTATGAAACTTGGTTGCTGCCACTGGCTCTCAAGATGATGAATTTCCATAGCACGCACCATGGTTATTTACACTTGCAGTTTCATCCTTGCATTTAGTAGTATATATTTCCCATTGGCTATTAGGAAATCGTTAAAATTCACATTATAGGGTTTATAACTGTACAGAAGGTACTTTATCACCTTGCAATGATGAAGAACTCCTGTACAGTCATAACTTGACCTTCCCACCAGTTTTCATCACCAACATTTGCTACAGAAGATATTGATGACTTCTTTTTGCCAGCGAACGCAAGTACATGAGGTTCTTCATCATTATTCTTTTGCAAACTATCTGTGTCATTGTCACCATCTAGATAGGTTTCATCATAAAATACCAAGCGTAAGGGGTTTCTTATTCACATCAGGTCCACACGGTAAATACCATCATCTATTTATCACTATATATACATCAATTATCGCATTAATAAAACCTCATTAATAAACAATTTTTCCTTTTGATGATACCTCAAACTTATTCGGTTTGATTTCGGTGATACACGCACAACCGTGGCCATATCAGAAGGTTTTCCAAGTTCATCTAGCGAGAGGAGTATACAAAAACATGAGAAGAATTTACAATAAATTGAAGATGCAAATTCAAACATAGTGTTAATTTACCATTGAAATGGAAGATGAAAAGGCTTCCACAATGACAGCATTGGTCGTGGAAAGCTAAGTTGAAGCTTGGATCACCAATTTTTTCCCTGACCAAGTGCAAAGATATCCATGACTATGCTTACAACAACAAAAGAATATGCCTCCAGATAGTAGTAAAGAATCTCTTGTTGATCCTCCTTTGATTTTGTATACAAACACTTTCCTCGTTAAAAATATCTCCAATGACTCTAATTGAGGGAGAATAATGAACTTAACGACGATCATAGAACCAACCATGGGTCTAGTACCGGGAGAAAAAGCGGAAGAGAAGAAAAGGAGGAAAAAATAATTAGTTTCCATGGATAGGAGTGGATATTAGATTCGTTATAAAAGACCTTTCCCAGCAACCAATAATTATCTTAATGGAACAATAAGATGCTCTTTTTGGAACCCTAATCAACAAATAATCAATCAAGATAAAACCCTAATTTGGAATTATTAATTAAACTACCACAATAATAAGTACCTGATGGGTGATTCAAGCTTTTCCCAAAGCATATACTTATTTTCTTTAGTTTTTTCCAAAGAAGAAGAGAGATTCGATAATCTACCCTGAACTTCATCACTTTCATGTCTCCGTTTGAAGAATGCATAGATTTTTTCTCTGCTCAGCGAGGCGAAAGAGGAAACGTGATAATGTTTGTAAAAATTAGGTTTCACATGACGAATTCGTACCCACCTCCTATTCCGTGCACCCGCATCGACACTCCTAACAATACCGTAACTTTTCCATCCGTCCAATTCCAAACCCAATCCGGAGCTTCACAATATCTGCATTTACTATTTCCTGTATATCAGCATGCATTGCAAAAACTACAAGCTAATTCATAGACGAAGGGTACTGTATGGGACTCTCCGAGACGGCAAGTTTGTCTTGCTATCCAAAGTTTCACAAAGATTGAGTGATGAAACCAGGGTGAACGAAAATGTTATATATGATAATAGCCTGGTCGTGGATTTTGCGGAGTCATATATATATATATATATATAAATGCAGATATATTAAGATCAGTTTTATTTGCTCATGCACAATTCCTTTTTTGATTACTTTGATATTCACTGTAACTGTTATCCTAAGTCCAACCTTGACTTAACAATCCAAAGTTATCTTTTTTTTAGGGCTCATATTACATAAGAAAGTTATCCTAACTTAATTGATATTGAAGCAAACAAACCGAAAATCAAGAGAAAATCGGGAGGAGGACAAGGTTTGAGTTCCATACGTCTGTGTTAACGAAGTTATTTCCGCATTCCTTGCTTCATGGAATCCAGGTACTAATGAAGCACCACTCTTTGTTCTAATTGGTGATGGTGAAAGTCGAAAGTGTAAGAGAGATTATAAAAGAAAATGCTGAAAGTGTCCAGGACATCCAAGCTGAAGAAATAAAATGCAGAACGATTTGATTATGAATGGACCTGGAACTTTCTCACCTGGAAAAAGAGTGCTAGCTATATTTTAGTGTGTTATTGTGCCTAGATTTCTTGAGAACAAAGGGCAAGTTAAGGATGAAAATGGGTTGGATGGGCTGAGGTTGGTAGGGCCAAGTTTTTATTGCTGTTATCCACTCCGTGCAACACAATTTTTGTTTCCAAAGGTAAAAATTGTCCCTTGGAGAGTTTGCGTGGTGCTGTGTTGGGTGATATGCTGCATCTTCCATTTTTCATGCACATGGAATCTGGGCCACATGGTCCATGTACCATACACTTTTTAACGGTATCAAACAAAACTGGATCAGTTTCTTCGTCTGGGAACTCCGAAGTAACAAACTTGTCGACTTGTTCAATGGTGTGGATTTTTTCAGGGCCATCCAAGAATATAAGAGCGTGCATATGAGGTAAACCACGCTTTTGAAATTCGATCGTGTGAACATGCGCAACAACTATTCCAAATACATTTCCTTTTTTGATTTCTTTCATTAATGCAATTCTCTTCATCTCGAAGACTCGGGCTATGAGATTAGGGCAATCTGAAGCATATTGACCGGTCAATAGTGCATCTTGTATTTATGGCCACCGAGGATTTGCAGTCATTGTTAGGAAGATATCTGGATGATGATGAAACCGTGTAATAGCCATTGAATCCTGGTAGATCTCAGACATATACCTAGGACCGCCAATAAAAGATGATGGCAAAACAAATGGCTTTCCCCAATCTTTGGGATCCACTCCAGAGTCTTTTGATGCCTTTATATTGTTGTAAGAATCTCCTCGCAGCTTTTCTTGATTTTTCTTAAGGAAATATAGATTTTTTTGCTCGGTGGATGCCCAAGCATCTACCAAGTACTCCTGAAAAAGATTTTTTCCCCTCAAGATGGTAGAGTACTCGTTTGTACACTGAAAGAGGCGGAAACTGTGAAATTTTTTCAAACTTAATCGTTTCTTAGTATGTTTACCGATTTTCGGATCCAACTGCTTCATCTCTGGATGCCATCCCATTTCTCCGTAGGGAAAAAACAAAACATAATGTAGGGGAAAGTACGCAAGGTGACATTCAGAAATGCGTTCAAGTGCATTACATGCTTTCAGATGTAGTATGATATCCCGGAAGCTAGGTTTCTCAGTTAACTCACCAGGTAGTATTAGCGATACTTCGTCAGTCGTTGGTAAATTATAACGCCTTTCATCCGTGCTTTTTTTGTAGTGCATGATTACCTTTACATCTTGCTCTTTAGGACTTACATCGCCAAGTATCTCATGTGCATGGTAATACTTACCGCATAATTCATTATACTTTATAAGCATATCCTGGATTTTTTTGAGAATATCTTTATTGAGATTGGAATTTCGGTTAGCACGAAAAGCCAAGGCTAGGTTAGGATAGTATAAATATAACTGCAAATAAATTGGGTCTTTTCCTTCATCGGGTAACAACGATCATGTTATGTGAAGAAGTTCACCGTGTATAGCAAAGCTACGCGGACCCCTACCTTTCAGAGTTCTACTATCCAGTTTACAATCAAGGCTGGTAAAAGCATTTGAAGAATTAAACTGACGTATGTTTTCAAGGAAATATCTTGATTCGACATCATTTCTGTCCAATAAAACCATCAGTTCCTCAAGAGGTTCACGAAGCATAGGGAGTACGACTTTTCCATTACGACAGCATTTGGTAAATTCTGGTTTCTTCTAGGTTGATGTAGACTTCTTCTCATCCATCCAATGAAGTGCTCCACACATTGAGCACTCAATATCCATTTTACCAAGATAATGACGAACACATAAGAACTGATCGACCTTCTGACTTAGTTCTTGCTATGCATTCATATCGTCTTCATCATCTGACAAACCACAGAATTCATCCAGACTATCTGATGAAAAACCGTCGTCAGCAGCTGGTCTGTACACAACATTAAAGTACATAATATTAATACAATGCTTACATCTACGAAAATAAACAGATTATCCGTGTTCTTACATTTGAATGCAGGTTGAATCTACGCCTGGATCTGCACTACCATCTGAGATGTTTGAATTCACCTGTAGTATGGAGTACAATTAAACAGTCATAATCTACTATCTAATAAACATTAATAGGATATAAGATTCCATAATGCTTCTTTTTTTAAGGGACTATTATATGATTTATTACCGTAATTCCGGACGCATTATCTGAATAGCATGTGCGTGAACGTTTAAGTCTTGGGACCTACAATATAATAAGCATTAAATGTTTCCCATATTATCATCCAAAAGTCCGTGCAGACAACTCCGCTCATAGCATCGAGTTTTGTCATTGCAAATCAGTTTTATGTGCATACTTCTTTTAAGGGAGGAACTTTCCTCTTCAGGTTTTCCATGCTACGACGCGATTGCGAGGATATCTGTCCATTATGTTACAAAAACAATAAAGAAAAAAACAAACAGTATTCAGGCCAGGCACAAATAAAAAATTCATGTGTGGGGAGTATATTTCACTGCTACATACTCATTACGCGATGTCTGTCAGACTCTTTTACATCAATTGTGACCACTGATGCGTGGTTGTGCATATCATTTGCGGCTACTTCAAACAGAATGGAGGAGATAAATATCCTCCAAATTTTAAAATAATCCTACTACAAAAATGACTCAATTGACATGGGAAGCCATAAAACACAATTTTGTTTAAAGTATGCTGAAGTGCTTCAACCGTCAGTATTCTTTAATGTTTTCAATTTAGTTACAGTAAACATGGACGTCCATAGGATGGATTGCAAAGAATCTACAATGTCACTGCATTAGCCAATCCTTGCATCACCATTAGTTTGGTGAGATATTTTGTTACTATCTTGTGTAAATAAATCACCTGGTTATCATCCGTAGCCTCCTGTTGTTGTTTGGATACCCTACTTTGACGCGCTTTCTGAGCACTTGAACGGGATCCCTGAAAATTGAGACACCCACCAAACATATTAGAAATTATAAATCACTTAGACACATTTATAATTAAGCCATGTAATCATACTTTAGCCCTTATAGTTGATTCATGTCCCATTCCTTTCTCCTGGCGTGCTTTTTGCGCTTCCGATCTGGATCGATGTAAAACCAATACAAATCTAATCATGTTGAGATAGTGTTGTTCTATCACTAATTACAAATCTAATCATGTAAACCTAAACAAAACAAAGGAAGCATACCTTGATAATTTGTGAACGAGACTGCTGCTCTCTCACCCTACGTTTCGTTTGAGCTGTGGAACCTTTACTGTTAAGGTTGAGATAGTCATGATGTGACGACATATTTGCTAATGCGATGAAGAAACGGAGCAAGGCTGACATAAACTATAATAGAACTGGAAAGGTATATAAAGTTTCCGTGTATCATATAAGGAAGGAATCCTTTTTATGGTAAAATATCATATAAGGCAGGAGTTCTTTTTTACGTTAAACATAACTTGTTGACTTCCTAGCCGTCCATGCAAAGACCCATCCGGAATAACCCAACCTTCGGATTAGCGTCCCCTTGAAACGACGTCCGTCTGATAGCCCTGGCTATCATGGACACAAACCTCATACATTTTTATAACAATGATAAAGGAAATTTTTTCACAATCTTTCTTAAAAAAATATGATATAGAAATGGAACTGCCACAAGTTGGCCGCAGTTGCTTCTTGTTCTTTACAAACTGGCTTCGGTTGTTTCCTGCAATGGCATAACTCTGGCAAAGAAAGATCATCCCGCAGAAAACAAGTTGACCTCGTTAGTTTCTCAGACCATTTAAATGTCCTATGTTTCCATCATCTATGTGTATGTAAAAGATCATAACTTACGTAATCCTAAACATTCATTCTTATTTTATGGCCCTGCAAGAACATTAATGGAAAGCAAAAAACTACAGAAAACACGTCAACTGTTTGAAACATTGCATAAGATATCCAAAGTATGTTTTACTTGCTCGTCTAACCATCTACGTAGAAGCTTTGATACGAGGCACATGCTCCAGTGCAGGTAACAACTTGGTATCGACTTTCCCCTAATCTAGTACCACTAATACATCCACAAGAAAAACATCCATAGGAAAAATTAAATTCCCAAGAAAATAAATTAAAACCAAAATTAGGGATTTTTTACTAGCTAACGTTACCCTTGAAGAAGAGAAATACATAATAAACTAGGGTTAGATTGGTTTTGTATAAATTTAAGATCAGAAGGGAAGATGAACAGAAAAAAAAACTTTCATCACTTTTCAACAAGAGAAGGCGAAGAGTTTGCGTTTCTATTTCTGTCACGTTCTTCAAGGGTATAATTTCAGCTGTTTGATGGGGTAGGTAAATAAAGTTCGGGGGTACGTAGATAACGGGGTACCGTTAGTATTTCGAGGGGTATATAAAGAAACACCCTTTCTTTTTGATTTCAACAAATATTATTGTTACTAATAAAAAAAATTAATATTCCTAATCATTATCACGAATACAAAATTTAACAACAGTTATAATTGTTGCAGGACTTATCACAGGTGTATCAGTGACTGAAAAATAAACTGTGACAGATACAACTGACAAAAGAATAGAATTAAACCCAAGTGATCTCTGGTTGCTTTGATATCTAAACCTTCAAAGCTGTACCAAACATACAATCAAATAGATATATAAACCATCATGACGGAGTCAAATGTCTTTAACCAACTGTTATTGAAATTACTTAGAGACCGGATTCAATAAATTAAAATTAAGAGTTAATTAGTATTTGGGTCGTAAGTTTTGGTATGTTTTTGAGTTTGGGTCGTAAGTTTGTCCGTTTTAGAGTTTAGGTCATTGACCCCGTTAGTCAACTAAGTCAACTGATCATCAAACTGTTAGTTAAAGTTAACTTCAGTTAGTAACTTATTTATGCAGTTTGCCACTCGGTTAAATGTTTCACACACGTGCAAACTTAAAAATCATGTGCTACCACTGAAATAATCCATTGTCCAAATTACACCAAGATGTGTGGACGATATATACTCTGACCTACCGTTACACTCTGACCGTTATAGGCCTTCATAAGTTACAAAAATAGATCCAATAGCCAACGTCTTTTGAGAAAGAAAAGGCTTTATTTTGATAATATATAGGGGAAAGACACTTTTACTAAAGGGAAAGCAGTGACTATGGTCTATTTTTGTTGACTTCGGGTCAATATGTGGTGAATTTAATAATTCGCTTTCCCGATCAAAAATCACCGTCGGAGTTTGATTTCCTATACACCACCCTTTACCGATGTCTAGAGCGCCTGTACATCAACATAACCTAACCCAAACTGTAACCATTGAGCCTCCATTTATTGAAAATTCTTAAATCATCCGTACTAGTTAAAGCACAAACGATAGGGAACATTAGCCTAATTCCTTGCACCATAAGCTGTAATTTTCTTTTTGAATAGGGTTGTCGGGACAACATTTTCTGCCTCTCGCATTGCAATCACGAACTGCTTCTTTAGACTCTAACACATAATCTCATAAAATAATTGAACAAATATATAAGTAATCTGAATGTTTACTTAGTTGTGGAAAGAATGAGTTAAGTCCAAAGTAGATCCATCGGACATCTGCAACTGGAACAACATAAAAAATGGATGATGTATATGCAAACAAAAAATTAAAAAATTATTGTATATGCAAACAAAAAAATTGAAAAACTAAGATAAAGGGAAAGAAAGATGAACAAGTATACAAACAAAACTACGAGATCATTCTGGTTATGATCATGGTCAATCGATATTTATATGTATAGCTTAACAAGTTATTATATATTTTCACCTCGAATTATTAATCATCTCTGCCTGCTAGGGTTCTGGTATAATTAAGATCATTTTCTTCCACTCCGCTTCAGTATCTTGGGATTAAGAACAATTGAACGTGTTTTTTATTGTTAGGGTTTTACGGTTTTTACAGGTTATACAGGAATGCGATTATTGATGAGGAAGCATTATTTTAAATCCACCCAAAGTCAAATAAGTTTGAAAAAATTCAGCTTTCCCTCTAATAAAATTGGCTTTCCCCTTATTAATTATCTTTATTTTGTCTTCATTCACTACTAAATTTGGGAAAATTATGGGCAAATGGTAAATTTGCAAAAATTAGGAATTTATTTTAGCCCCAAAATCCATCCCAAACATGGAAAAATTATAGCAAAAATCCTAAAGGTGCCGTTGATGACAAGACAGATACTTAAGAACCCCACTCTTTATTCGATAGAAAAAAGAATGAGAATTTCGAGTCGCTTCTTCAAAGGTATTATAATACTCTACAAGGGTGGAAAGCTAAGTTGTTATCTCAAGCGGGCAGGATAATCTTAATTCAACCAATCCTCCAATCTTACCCAACGTATCAAATGTAGATGCTAGCTCTCCCCAAAGATACTCTAGATTAATTAGATAAGATACAAAGAGATTTTTGGTGGAATAAGGATAAGGATAAAGGAAAAGGTGGTTATATAAAAACGTGGAGAGGCATGTGTAAACCAAAATCGCAAGGGGGATTGGGAATAAAAAAAACCTCACAATTTCAATATAGCATTGCTAACGAAGCTAGCTAGCAGAGTTTATGTCAGAAAAAGAGCAATTGTGGGTAAAACTTCTAGAAGCGAAATATTACTATGACTCAAATCCCTTCAAACCATCGAGAAACTATGGGCTTCTGGATTTGGACAAGCATTCAAAAATGACTTAATATTATAAAGGGAAATTATATTTGGCAAGTGAAAAATGGAGCTAAGACGAAGATATGGGAAGACGATTGGATACCTAATTTGGAAAAACTTAATAAACCAAGAGAGATATAGTAGATCCGTTGCCACAAAAATTTCAAGAGCTAATAAAATAGTAAAAGAGACTGGGACACCGGAAAATTAGATGAATTTTTCGTGCCAGAAATAATAGAAAAAATATTAGCTATTACTCCAAATAAAGAAGAGGGAGACGGGATCATATGGAAACATCATCAATCTGGGGATTTCATAGCTAAAAACATCTACAACTATCTCATCAACCAAAATGACGACAATATGGAAAATATTGAATTCCCTTGGAAAAAATTCTAGAAGCTACAAGCAATTCCTCGGTTTAGGCTATTTATTTGGAAACTTGTCCAAAAAGCGCTTCCGACCATTAGCAGACTAGGAGCTCACAACCCGGGGATCTCTCCCGAGTGCCCTATGTGCAGAACCAATCATCAGAAACAGAAGATCATATGTTTAGAAAATTTCCTTTCTTTAGATCGATTTGGTTTGGTTTCTCTATGGACGTGATCAATACAAAGATTAACACAATCTCTATTATTAAATGGGTAGAAATATGGATAACGGATCCAAAATTTTCGATCTTGGTGAACAGATCGCTACCATACTTTGGTTTATTTGGAAATATAGATGTGAAGTAGTGTTTAGGAAAATCACTCTGGACCAGACATCTCTGATCCAACAAATCAAGAATTTCATCCAGTCTTAATCTTTCATCAAAGAGAACAAAAAGAAAGATGTCCAGAAAAAGAAGTCGTCTAAACCCTCTTGGAACAACTTCAATGCGGACTGGAAAATTTTCACAGATGCGTCGTATAATAAAGAGAATTATCCATGGGATATGCCTTCATACTTTACTCGGTCGATCAAGAGGCTTTCATGCATATTTCTGCAAGTTCAGATTGGGCCTCATCAGCTGTGCACGCAGAAGCAAAAGCTCTATTATTAGCGGTAAAATTGCTAGAAGTTAATATTTTTTCTAGTGATTTCATTGCTACATATTGTGAAGTACTGGCGGACTACATCAACAAAAAAGGAACAGACTCTTCTTGGACAACAAAGAACACTATAGAGGAAACTATTTCTATTCTAGGTAAACTTCCACAAGCAAAGTTAAAATTTATAAGCAGAGACCACAACGCAACAGCGAACTCAGTAACTAAAGAAACAAGGATTGGAAGACTACAAGTCTACAACACAGATCAACGCACTTGCATCAGCGAGTGCAAGACGAAAGCATTAATTCTAATATTTTTCACAAAAATAAAATTGTAGACCTTCTATACTTCGTTGTTTAATTAATATATTACCCTTTTCATAAAAAAAAAAAAACTGCTATTCTTGAAAATAGATTTGGATTAGATAAAATGAAGTAGAAACTATCAAATAGTCCTAGTATTAGAATAAGTATGTCAGTTTGGTCATGTTAACTTGGTCCAATTGCCTTTTTCAAAAATATATTTGTCTTAGGATGAACATTACCCACGCGGGATAATGTCGTTATCTTTCAGAAATACTTTTTTCCCTCTTCACAAAAACAAATAAATAAAACTTAAAATTAAATATTTTTTGAACTGTAAGTCAAAAAGATAATAAATATTTGGAAAGTTCTCGAGAAATCTATCCAACGAGTGCCCCTTTCATTATTTTTCAAAATATTAACTTTTACGTTAACTTTTTGTTAAAAATTAGTTACAATCGACTACAAAATGAACTACCATACGAGCTGATTCTACAATAAAAACTACTTGAATGAACTACCATACGAGCTGATTCTACAATATGAACTATTTGAATGAACAACCATGTTAGCTAGTTCATTGTACAAAGTGAACTTCTTGAATGAACTATCATATGAGTTCATTCTACAAAATAAACTCCTAGGATGAACTACAATATGGACTTCTATCAAGAGTTCATTCTACGATATGAATATCTATCACGAGTTCATTCTACAATATGAACTACCATTACGAGTTCATTTTACAAAATGAATTACCTTTCCTACAATATGAACTACCACTATGAGTTCATTCTACAATATGAAATACAATAATAAACTACCATGACGACTTCATTCTTCATAAACTACTTTTACGAGTTCATTATATAAAATGTACTGCTTGAACTAGAATGAACTATCATACTCTAAAATGGAGTTCATACTTGGATATGAACTACCATTATACCGAAGAAAATAATTATAGTTTTGAAACATAGTATAATGGGTGCTCCTTGTGTATATCTCGTCGATATGTTTTCGAATATATAAAATTTATTAATTTTCGACTTATATTTTGAGAGATTTTTTTTTTTGCTTATGTTAAGAAGAGAGAGGAATTATTAGAAAGAAAATAAAGAAGAAGATAATAAAACTATATATCAGGAGAATAAAAGAGAGAAAATAAGATAAATAAAAAAGTACTTAAGATATTTAATATTTTAATATTTTTGAATAAATAAGCTTAGCATTTTTAGGGGCGACTCCAAAAGAATTAGGGGCGACACAAAAAGACAAAAAAGGTCATAATCGGGAGGTTAATCCACAATCGGTAGATAACTTTACAATCTCATTTTTTTAATGGACAAACTACCCTTTACAATCGGTAGATAACTTTACAATCGGAAGTTAATCCACAATCGGGAGTCAATTTAGTTTATATAACTTCCAAATATGAAGTATCCACAAAATAAAATCCAATATTGATTATCCTATAATCGGTAGTAAATAAAGTTATCTTGAATACCGATTAAAATAGACCTTTGGCTAAAATGCTACCATAATCGGTAGTGAATTTTGATTATTTAACTTCCGAATATAGAGTAGCCCCCCAAACGAGATTTTGCCAAATCCTCTTTTTTTTCATAATTTTGGTTGAGCCTATAATCGGTAGGAAATGAAGTTATACTGACTTCCGATTATACAGTAAACCTCTTTGCCGAAATCCTACAATAATCAGTAGTTAAGATAGTTCATATAACTACCGAATATAGAGTAGCCCTAGGATAGTGGCACACATTTATGAAAATTTCCAACAAATGACGGCATGGTTTTTTCGGTTGAATACAATGCCGGTTTGCCTTTCAAAATGGGGGATATTGTTGGCCAACCGGCATGGACGTAGTATGTATACCATGCCGGTAATGGTATTGCCGGCATTGTATTCATACTACGTTCATGCCGGCACAGAGCTATTTCAGTTGCAACAATGGTGGATTCAAAGAAAAAATTAAATTTTCAACACATTGGCACTTTTACCCGAGTATTGGGAGTGCTTGTACAATCATCCTCCATTTTTACCTCTATCCCTCAATTAGTTTTGATATCCCCCAACTGCGCATTCTGAATGAAGTTATCCTGACTTCAGATTATCTTGGCTCTCTTTGAAATATCCAACCATAATCGGTAGTCAAGATAGTTCATATTATCACCGAATATAGAGTAGCCCCAAAATGAGATTTCGTAAATTTTTTTTTTTTTGAATTTTGGTTGAGCCTAGAATCGGTAGTAAATGAAGTTATCCTGACTTCCGATTATCCTGGCTCTCTTTGCAAATATCCAACCATATTTGGTAGTCAAAACAGTTCATATGACTATCGAATATAGAGTAGCCCCAAAATGAGATTTTGCAAAAATCCTCTATTTTTTTAATTTGGTTGAGCCTATAATCGGTAGTCAATATAGTTCATATAACTACCGAATATAGAGTAGCCCCAAAATGAGATTTTACAAAAATCATATATTTTCTTAATTAGGTTAAGCCTATAATCGGTAGTCAAAATAGTTCATATAACTACCGACTATAGAGTTGCCCCGAAAATGAGATTTTGCAATCGGTAGATAAAAAATAACAACTAAACTACCGATTATGAAGGGACATATAAATATTTTCACCTATTTTATCCTTTTGTGTCGTCCCTAATTTTTTTTGGAGTCGCCCCTAAAAATGGCAGGTAAATAAGGACCAAACTGAACTTCCCTTTTATTGGTGGACCAAACTGACTTGGGACCACCAAAAATAGGACCAAACTGGAATATTTCCAGATATGAATGGGATTCCGAGTTCCCTATCAATCTTGTGGTTGCCTTCTTGGTAAGACAATGAAGCACGAGTCACCAAAAATGGATGGGGAGTTTTATCTTGAGATTTTAGATACTGGTTTAAGCCAAATATCAATAGTTCCAATGTCTTGATGCTCTAAATAGATGAAAATTTAAGAAGATTAGAAACTGTTTGATGAAGTTACCAAGAAAAGTTTGATCCAAATATCTTTACTTTCTTGATGTGTTTACTAACAATGTTTGATTAATGGGTTGTCCAAAGACAATCAAATGAGGGAGGCGAATCAAATGTTACGGGGGTTTACTCAATAAATACTTTTTGTGATTTCCATAGACTTTAATAGATTTCCAAAGTATTGTATTATTGGTTGTATACTTTATAAAACTCCTTGTAAGGATACGTTACTCGTTATATACTTGTAAAATCTCGTTCAAAGTTTGTGTTACTCGTCATAAACAAGAAAATTTAAAGACTTTGAAGACTTACCAATTTTTAAGACTTTGAATGACATTTATGTGTATTTTTGCCTTATAGAATGTCTCACAAAATATGAAAGATTTTGGGAGACTTTTACAAAAATTTAAACTTTCATTTATTATCTTTTATTTGTTTTGATATTATTTTATTTTATTTCAAATGCAAATGCAAATGCTGATACGAGTGCTCTAGATCCATTTCTCTCTCCATCTCTCTCTTTTAATTATATCCTAAATGCATATATATATATATATATATATATATATATCCTAAACAACATATGATACGATGAAACTCTTTTGATTTTGAAATGAAAATTTTCATTGATGGCTAAAGTGTTTCAAATTATGATGGGTGCTCAATTTAATTTGCAATCAACGTTTTTCAAGAATTGTTTCTGATAGGATAATTTTTATAAAACTCTACAAATCTCTAGATTTGTCATGTTTGGTTGTTATACAATTCTCTAGAAATCTTGTATTCAAAACTTTTTAGAACTCTACAAATCTCTACAGGAATTTGGCCAACTCTACAAAACTCTGCAAGTTTTTTCTAACTCTATAGAACTCTTCGAAAGTTGTTATTTTTCACGACTCTTTTTAAGTCTATACAAATCTACAAAAGTATTTATTGAGTAAACCCCCGTTAGAACTTAGAGGAAGTGATGTTACTTACACTATATTGATCGACGGGGATTGTATAAAAGATAAAATATTGATAAACCTATTGAAATGTACGGCTAGAGCTTTATCTTTAAAGATATATTTGAAAAACCACGAAAGGAAAAAAACGCAGTTTGGAGTCATATTTACTTCATCTAAGAGAACGAATGTGAGAAATAATAAGTTGAGGGGGTGAATGTGAATATTAATGTTTTCTTTCCATACCCTTGCATTATCTCCCTTATAAAGCACAGTTTGGCTAACTTAGCCTATCTGAGTGGTGGCTAGGATTTATTCTGGGCAAAGATAAATCTACGGTCGTGGTTGTGCAGACCACACCCTCATCTCGCACGTGTAAGTGATGGCCAAGATTTCATATCCCAATTGATAAATCTATGGTTGTAATTTGTCCCATAAAACTAACATTTTATGACCCATTAATGGAAATCTAATATAATAAATATAGCAAATGATTAATATAATAAATACCTAACTAATTAGTGTTCCACACTAATTGATATTAAATGATTTATTAATTGCTAATAATAATGTTTGTTCACTAATTGCTCATAATAAATAATTTATTAATTTATTCCACTATAAAATTTCTCTTAGTCAAATTAATAAATTTGTATTTCTTCTATTAATAAATAATTTTGATAAAAAAAGAAAAAATATCAATAGATATTAGTTGCGATAGTAGGTTGTGGAAGCGGTGGCGAAGGTCCAATGAATCACTAATCTAATAATATCAGTAGATATTAGTTACGGCACAGGTTAAGCCCTATAAACACATAAATAACCACTAATCTAAGGAACAAGTACAAGAGACCTGGATCTTCCGGTAACTCATATAATGGAACACTTTATGTTTTGTTTATGCAATCCAATTAAGAAAAATCAATACTAATACTTTGTTACTTCACTTTCTTATTATTATCATCAAGAATATAAAGCACAGTTTGGATAACTTTGCTTATATAAGTGGCGGTTCAAATTTTTCCTCACAAGAGATAAATCTAGGGAGGTAATCGTTTGTCATAGGTGATGGTTGTGATTGAGATTAGAAATGCATCTAATGGACAAAAGTTATCATGTCATTAGGGTTCCATAATTCTTCATAATAAATAGTCTATTAATTAAATGTCAAACTAAAAAACATAATATATAAATTATTCTACCAATGATGATAATAAAAGTATATTTTTATTAGCTAATACTTAGAATTAGTTTCGTATTGCTGCGAGCTTTACAAAAGTTCTTTTCCGATGTACGTTATTGTGCGGAGCTATGTAAAAAAAATGATTGGTTGCCGATGTAAGTTACTGTGCCGAGCTTTATAAAAAAAAAAAATTGAACGGTTGCGGATTATAAACTAAAGCTAAAACTATTTTAAAAAACAGACATATCTCTGAAAATATCATGTTCAACTATAGTTAGTGAGAAAATGACAAAAGCAGACATATTTCTGAAAATTGTCTATTCTATTTTATAGTGTGTAAAGTAAATTTTCTACTATTAGAGTACGTACACATGTAATATTAAATTTACTAATTAGTATTATTACTAAAATGTATTATTTTTCTAAACCACTTTTTAAAAATCCATAATCTCTTAATATTTATCGTTGAAAATAAAAGTATATTTTAGTGATACGATATAACATAAAATGTAGTTTGAAAATAAAAAATAATTATCTTTAAAGAATATAAAATATAAAAAATAAAAATTGGTGATTATATATAGATTCAAGGATAATTGTTGTCAGTTATAAACAAAATGGGATAGAATTGGAAAATAAAATATGAAGCTAGGGTGAACTATAACTTTTGCTTTTGAATCTTTTAAAAGCTCCTTCTCTCCACTTTACAAATTGATAAATTTTGGAAGTGTACACTTTATGAAATCTTTAATAAACACTAAGATGAAAAAATATTGATATCAAAATGTTTTCAGAATACTTTTTTTGAATGAAAAAAAGCAACACCAAACTTAGTTAAATTGTCTAACAATTATATAAGTGGACCATAATGACGGTGGGAAGTATTGGTGCCCAGTGAGTAATTTCGCATCGCCTCACATATTTCTTGATAAATGGTTTAACGTTATTTTTATTAAATGATGATGGATAGCAGAATTTATTTTTAGTAGAGCTTATTGTTATTAGGTTAATTACTTAATGATTTGACTTACTAACTAATCATGATTTTATTATTTTTATGCAACAAATAACCTCACATTTGGAGGCATAATGTCGTAGAATGTAATGGCTTGCCTTCTACCGATAATGTCCTTACTAAGCCACTGCGTTCATCTGATAGTATTGAGTTTTCAATGGTAACCGCTGCGTTCATCTAGCAACAACTTCTTAAGAGGTCACCCATCCCAAGATTACTCAATACCGAGCATTCTTAACTATAAATATTTTTCTCCAACTACGAAGCCAATTATGCTGAAAAGGTCTCGGTGTTAGCAAATGAAAAACCATTACCTCTATTCCAACTTAATTTGGAGCCTTCCTCGGGTACGGAATATGTTCAATTCTAGACTCTGGCATTTTTTCTCACTCATGAGACTCTGGAATATGTTCAATCCGTCAAGCATACTCTTTCACCCTCGACATGTAACCCGTGGTTGACTCTAATACCATTTTAAAGGACCTGATCTTTGCCAGTACTGTTCCCACTTAGTCATTGTGGTTATCCGATAGAGTGGGATTTTCAACTAAAACTGATGTGGACATCCATTAGCAGTTTTCTGGGAGGTAGCCCATACCTAGATTACTCTCGCCCGAGAACCCACAAATTCAGTGATTTTTACCAAATATGGATCCAACTATGTTGAAAAGGCCACAATGTTATGAAAGGACAAACCATTACCTATATTCCATTCGGTGAACTCTTCCTGCCAAATTGAATTGCGTACATACTATTTATGGGAATTTTGAAAAACTAGAACTACATCGTATGTGGGTAAAATGATTACCATCGGAAATGACTTAACATTTTAAAGTATAATATGTTAAGTGAATGAATTAGATTTTAAGTATGTCATCATCATTGAAATAGTAAGAACATACAATAAGCTTGGAATTCTCCATACATAGCACCGAGGCTTTTTAGTTAAAAACCCCACACCTCTCATCCCAAGGTGGTCAAGTGGGGTTTGGTGTTATGTGGTTGGGCCCTGAGTAGTGTCTGATGGTCCATGAAGATCATAATAATTGGTATCAGAACCCGTGGTTGGGGATACTGTTCGAACGTTGAAGTGGCTGTGGATGTCACCCGGTTTAGGGCGCAAGTGAAATCAAACTCAAGGTGAAGAAGGAAAGGCCCAAAGTTCAACTGGATCTCAAGGTGGAGTTAGTGTCTCACTCATTAACTCAGGTGGACCAGGGTTCTAGATCAGAAAGGCAATGCTCAAGGTTGAACTGGCGCTCAAGGTGGAGTTAGTGTCTCACACATTGACTCTCAAGTAGTAGGGTTATATGTGGGCAAGAAAATGCTCAAGCTGGAGTTGGTGCTTGCCTTCTCATTAACTCAAGGTGAAGTAGGATCGTAGGGCGCATAATGACAATAATCCTGATCGATGGGTAGAATATACAAATGGTAATCATATGGTGAAGTATGATTGGACTGGTGAAGTGGTTTAATATCATCAAGGTGGAGATTGTTGGAGTATGTGGCACGATAAACCACTTAATTATATCTAGGGATAGTCCCACATGGAAGAAAGAGGAGTACATGTTGAGCTTAATAAACTTGGGCATCTCCTTACGTAGCGTTATGGCCTTTTAGATTAAAACCACACACCTCTTATCCCAAGGTGGCCAAGTAGGGACATGATCGGTGCTATGTTGTCGGGCCCATAGTAGGTTCCTATTTTCCATGAACATCCTAACACCATTCACTAAATATAAGAAAGATGCAAAAAGGTAATACCATTTCAAAAGATCGATAAGATATCTTTTTAAACTAAAAAACATATCGAATAATATATATATTTTTGGGACAAAATATGTAAAATTTAGTTTCGATATAATTTCATTGTTGGCTTGAGGATACAACTCTAAAAAGTAGAGACATAGTATGGGAGGATGTCAAGGCGGAAAATGCTAGAAAGGATGTGAAGTGAAGAATAAAAATATCTATTCGGGTTTCCCTTTACTTTTGCAACGATAAGAAGGGTAAACTTGATATTAATACATATTATATTTGATATTCATATGTCGGAAAATTCATAACTAAATAAAAATTATGCCCGTGCCGTTATGGCACGGGTTAAGACCTAGTATTAATATATACTAGGGTATGACGGTATGACCTGTGCAGTAACAACATTGGCATGTTGTGGATTTTTTATTTTTTTTAACAAGGAACCTTTTTATTAATGGTAATTCGAGGTTACAATGAGTTTAAGATCGAAAGAGTACAATACCGAGAGATCCGACAAGAGAAGGGGAATGATTACTAGAATAAGACAAATACAAATATGGATAAGATCAGAGGAAGAATGGTTATTTTCGGAATTTAATTCCAACAATTTTGTTTGATTTTCTTCTATAAAAATATGTGCTCCCAAAATACGAGTGATTTGCTCAAATCTCTATAACTAGAGATGGAGACTTCGTCGTCAAAAAAATCACTGCCGTAGTTTCCATCGCCGAATAAATTAATGATGAATATTTCGTCGCTGGAGACAACAAGGATGAAGGTTTCGTCTTTGGAGAACATCCCTGTTGATCTTGAAACACAAACTAGTAACCAAGAACCGCCATCAAAGCGTAGATAAACCTTCAGAAAGGAGATAACTAAAAAAGATGATAACAACTAAACTAAACTTACTAACTAACCTAGAAAGCAATAAAAAATTAATAAAGAAACCTGCTCAGACCTGACCCAAAACAGAATAGATCTGTACAGACAAAGAGTTACTAGTGGTGTTTTTGTTGGAGAAGAAGGAGTGAGAGAGAGAAGAGAGAAGAGAGAAGAAAAAAGGTTGAATTTTTCTTCTTATATACCGATAGCATTCATCATGTGGTGGTTAGTTTAGATGGACCATCAATATATGGTATGGAGTATCAAATATAAACAAAGTGCATAAAACGGGTACATTAGAAAGGCAGTGTTGGTATTAATTCAAACCCCAACTTTTTTTATCTTCCGTATTCAAATTAGTTTAATATTCCTTGACCCCCGGTGTTTTACATTATCTCCTACTTAATCAACACTCTACATTTACAAAACCATTCATTTTAAGCAATACTTCTGCTGCAGACACCAGTTATACCTACCAACAAGCATTACATACATATGTTCAGATACGTGGCCTCTCTTCTTCTTCCTACAATGTCGACTTTACAGCCCCCATCCCATGCACTCTCTAGTTGTACCCTATTTCAACGCAGTGATGAAGCATATGCCCATCCAATACCCCATGTCTGTACGAGACTCAGCATTGTGGCAGAGTAATAGACTACAACATGCTCAGGATTTCCTTCTGGCAGTACCTATTAGTGGGCTCAACCAAAACCTTGGACCTAGATAATTCAGGGCCGTGGTTAGTTATCGACTTGGCATTCCTCTTTTCCCCGATAATAGCCAATATTCCAGCTGCAACGGGAATATGGACGTTTTTGGTAATCATGCATTACACTGTGCTAAAGATGTAGGGGTCAAGTTTAGACATGATTTAGTCAGAGATGTTGTCGCAGACATGTGTTTCAAGGAGTGTGTTCCGGCACGTAAAGAAGTCGCTTTAGGTTTCTTAACCGACGAAAACCGTGATTTGAAACCGACCGATATTCTTGTTTATAATTGGGAGAACGGTCAGGATGTATGTCTAGATGTTACGGGCGTCTCACCTTTCATTGGTGGCGGTGTCCACACTTTCATGCCGGGTCGTGCCATTGCAGCTGCAGTTACTCGGAAAAAACACAAATATCTGGACAAGTGTGTTTCTCATGGCTATGGATTTGGTGTTTTAGTTTTTTCGACTCTTGGCGAGCTTGGTGAAGATATAATAAACTTCTTGAAAATATTTAAAAATTGCCTCAACAACAATGAAGCAAATAGTAAGGCATGTAGTTTTTTTTTTCACAGACTAGGGGTTTCCATTCAAAAGGGTGTAGGAGCTCATCTTGTCGCGAGACTCCCATCCAACTTCGTGTATAATTTTTGTTTTGTATATAAAAATCATCTTTAGAAATGAAAAAAAAAATCGGAATGAAATCTTCAGATGCATTTAAAATTCAAAAAAAATGTCATAATAGATAAGCATAATAATCTAGAAAGTGTAATTGGGGATGTATAAAATAATTGAGGGATATGATAATAGAACAAAATAGAGATTTAAATAGTAAATCAGAGTCACCCCCTATTCATGTATTTTAACTAATTCATAATCTACCCCTCACTAATCAGTTTAGTGATTGATTATAATTAGCAAATTTATAAGATTATTTGATAAATGCTTAGTGTATTATGTGTGTGAGGTGAGAGTAGAAGGAGGGAGATTTTTGAGAAAAAGGTTTTGGTTGAAAATAGTGGATGATAGCGAGAAGATAAATGCTGTTGAATCTTTAGCTCAACTACAACATCTTGAATCTTCGGCAAATGATAACGATTCACAATTGTAATTATTTTTGGAAACAACACCCTTGAATCATGATTTTTATGAGCATGGAGATTTTTGTGAAGAACCAACTCAAGAAAGTAACCAAGCTCACCATACAAGCATCCCCAATACTTAGGTACATGGGTTAATGAGTTAAAAATTTAGTTTTTTTTCTTTGAATTCACCATTTTTGCAGTTAAAAAAACTCAGTGCCGGCATGGACGTAGTTTGAATACAATGCCGGCAGCATATAAACCGGCATGGTATTCATACTACAACCATGCCGCCAAAGTATATCCTCCAATTTAAATTTCATGTCGGCATTGTCTAAAAGAAAAAATCTATGCCAGTAGAAAAGTTACTTTTTACCTACCACAGAATATTTGCTCGGCATGGTCCAATACTAAACTTACAATGCCGGAAACTCAAAAAAATAAAAAATAAAATACAAAAAACAATGACTTCCAAAGTTAAAGGTCAGCGTTTTTGGTTACTTATCGAGCATGCCGGCATTATCTACCGGCATTGAACTGAATTAGTCAAGCATGCCGACAAAGAGAATCCTGACATTGTTATCCGATGATAGATCTATGCCGACAATGTTAGAAATCTTGTCATAATTATCAGATCATTTTGATCATATATCGGTACTTCCGGCACATTGTCGAGCATGCTGGAACCATGATCTGGCATAGTTATATATATTTTATATTTTTGAACTAATTTAATTCTCTTATCTTTTTTTTCACATATAGTGAGCCAACAAATGCAAAACCGCTCGGTCGTGATATGTCGAAATGTTATAAAATGTGTCTGGTATGTTACCAAAGAGTACTTTGACCTAATATTTTGAACTTTACTTAGGGATTTCTTATAATGAACCTTATAATATCCCGTGGTTGTCCTTATGTAGGGAATACAAATTAAAGATAATTCAATTAATTGGGCTTTGGAGACGGCTCGTAAGAATATGTGTGTGATAGTGAGGAATACCCAAGGTTCAAAGACTCATTTTGAGATGGTTTACGAGAGAATTGCGTCGTACAATTAGAAGAATATCCACAAGACAAAGGGTTATGTATATCCAAAGAAGACTAATAGGGTATATAAGACTAGTACGAGGAAGGATGAATGCCCCTTTAAGCTGGTATTCCATTTCAGAGGAGGTGAATGGGAATGTATGGTGTGTTTCGGCCTCCATAATCACGAGGATCCTAAACCTTTTGTTGGCCACTCCATATTTGCGAAGCTAAAACCTCATGAAATGGAGGATGTGAAGAGATTGACCAAAGCATGTCTTAAACCAAGACAAATTCTCAACGTCTTCAAGGAGAAGGATGAGACGACCGTTTCTTTTCTGCATAAATTTTATAGTGTACAAGAAACTACTAGAAGGGTAAAAATTATTACATAGGTTTGATAGCTAGTACGAGCCCAGTGTCCTTGTAGATAAATAGTCGTTGCGGATCGCTCAGTTGACCCAAAAATTTCCCACCACCAAGGTCAGGTAACATGTCATCATGATGAGGAAGGTGCGAACCTTTTTGTTTGAATACTTTCTTCGTCTGTTGTTGTTCTTCTATCGTTGTTCTCCTTCACCTTGTCCCGATACTTCACCCTGTGTCAGTTGTTGACTTGGCCAAGCGTCTACCTCTGAATCTTCACTTTGGCTTGCTTGTTGACTTGACTCAACCTCATCATCTTCCTCTTCACCGTGCTTATCATTTGATTCTCCAGTATGTTCACGAATTGCTATTTTTCTACGGTCCCTACTCTCCCAAACTTTCCCTCTTGCTGAGCATACTCCCAAATGCTTATTGCGACCAAATTCTTTCCCTTGAGAAGGCAGAGACTCTGGAGTCCCAAGAGTGTTCTTCTTTCTTTTCTTAACGCCAACATGTTTACTTTTTCCTTTCTTAAGTTCCTTGTATTTTGCCCTATATCAAAAGACATACGAAATAAATAAACAACAACCAACAATGAAATATGGAGTCGGAATGGATATTTTGAATAACATTATTGAAGCATAAGAGCCGTCATTGTTTAATGAAAGATTGACCATGCCGGAAAATGAAAACGACACTGAAATAGATAAGGAAAATATGTCGGCTTACAAACAAAAAATAAGGAGTTTCCTGTAGTCTTTTACAAATAATCCGGCATTGTATATTGAAAGCTAGACCATTCCGAGAGATGATACCGGCATAGATATCGAAATGACGACAATGCCGACAATTTTAATATTCTTAAGTTCTTCATGTAAACTAACTGAGAACTGCAGGCGTATAACTTAAATTACAAGCAATATCGGCATGGTATTCAACCTAAATTTAATGCCGGAAATAAACATGCAATTTCTTATGATTTTTGATATCTAAGCCGGCATGTTATTCAAACTAAAATCAATGCTGAAACCCTATACCAACATGGTCTTCATACTAATTTCTATGTCTGAATTTGCTGTAACTGAACTGTTTGAGTTAGGGTTCACGAATTTAATCTAAACCCACTACTTTAAATTGATAAAAGCACTTATAAAACAGTTCAGAATCACTTACCTTCTCACAGAAGCCATTTTTTCGAGAGTTTAATGGTACGAATCCTCTTCATCTTCAAGAGCAATCCGATTAATCCTTTCTATTTGTTTTTGTTGAGCTACTGATTTTTATTGCGGATTGGGTTTCTTTCGTGGAGGCATGTTTATATATTTGGGTAATCGACGAAGATATTTTTGCATTGACGATGAGTTCGTGTGAACGATGAAGAACAAAGTTTTTTTTTCTTCAAAACCCCTAACCTAAGAGTGCCGGAACTGGAGAAGAAGAATGGGGGATATGAATTTGGTTTTTGATTTTTAGTTTTAAGTTTTTGATTTGGATGGAAGGGCATTAGAGTCTTTTCTATATCTTTTCAATTAACCTAAAGGATATTTTAGTATTTCCCACCCAAAAACACCCTTTAGCAGAAACTATTGGATGGGATATTAATTCATATCCCCTAATTACTTTATATATCCCCCAATTACGCGCTCATAATCTACTGGTTTCAACTGATGCTCATAATGAAAAATACCGCATACTCTTACATAATTGAAATTACAAAAAGGAATAACTATCCCGGTAATATTTGGAAGTTAAACTTATTTTTTTTTTATTATGGAAAGGTTGATTTTATTAATTAGATAATATAGTACAACATATTAACAATTTCTTTGTTATTGAAACTATTACATAAAATTCTGGATTTTTGAGCTCTTTGATGCAAATGTGTCATCATATATTGAAGATTTTTATTCGGTAATGCTATTCCCCACTCTTCTTGGCACTCTATTCACCACTCAGGGTGAACTGTCATCCCAATGTACAAACCATGTCATTTTTCTTCCTTTTATGTTTTTATCTCTCCATCCTTCCCTTTTTTCGATGAAATGAAAACACTTTTACTTCCTCTGTAATTTATTCTCCTTCTTCATCTTTTTTATCAAATGGTCCGTGTGCTGAGAACATCTTCATGTTGTTATCAAATCTTTTAATTTTAATGAAGTGATAGTGAGAGAAATAATTTTAAGTGATTTTTTTTTGGAAGTATGAAGTCATCATGAACTGGTGGTGATGCAGCATAATATGATTATTTTTCAAAAAAATTCTTTCACATCGGTGGTGGTAATTCTATACAACCCGCAGTATCACTACATCAACATTCATCATCAATTGATTCTTTTTCTAACCTTCTCACTACTGATAGTAATTATCAATATTAACAAATGCATTCACACCAGCACTATTATGATCATCAGATCAAAATTAAAACTCATCATTTTTATTTTAGACATACATGTACAAAACCCATATTCTTTGATTCCAAAATTGGAGACGAGTAATTTTAGATATAATAATTGATTTTTTAATTCAAATAAAGTTTCCATATGCTGTATCACTTTCCATGATTATCTTGATACAATGATTAGGTTTGATTTTTGTTTCTCAATTAATTGTCATTGTTAATCTGTTAATCAAATAGGAAAAGGGCATTGTTTTGATTCTAGAGAGGTTCTTGATGTTGAAACCAAATTGTTGCTTTTACATTGCTAGAGACTTTTTCATTGATGTTAAAACCCATTGATTTTATATGGGTTTGAAATTTTGAAGATGCTGTGATAGAAGTGTCTGATGGAGATTGGAAAAGTGGGGGTCTAACAACCACACCGAATATTTCGATTAGCAATCTGTATGGACAACTCCGAATTACTTTCTAGAGAATCAACTAGACTCAATCAAATAGAAAATATCTCAAGGAGTTATTATCTCAATCTCTCGATTTGATTTACTCAAGAAAATACAATCTGCGAGTCTTAATCAAAGAGAGATAACTTGGATGGTACCAAAGACCAATATCCAAGTGTCAATCAATTTAAATCAACAACCAATAAGGTCGGATATTCTAATTGATTGAACAACGCACAACTTGTATTATTTCAATTATATAACAAAATATAATGCGGAAAAGAAATAACACAGACACCAGAATTTTGGTAACGAGGAAACCGCAAATGCAGAAAAAACCCCGGGACCTAGTCCATATTAAACATACACTATATTAAGCCGCTACAGACACTATCCTACTCCAAATTAACTTCGGTCTGGACTGTAGTTGAACCCCAACCAATATAACACTAAACCAAGGTACAATTATGCTCCTACGCCCCTGATCCTAGCAGGATATTGCGCACTTGATTCCCTTAGCTGATCTCACCCACAACCAAGAGTTGCTACGATCCAAAGTCGAAGACTTTAATAAACCAATCTGTCTCACAGAGAAAAGTCTACAAGATAGATAAATTCGTCTCCCACGAATAAACCTATGAGTTTTGTTCCGTCTTTTGATAAATCAAGGTGAACATGAACCAATCAATAAAACCAGACTTATATTCCCGAAGAACAACTCGGTTTTATCAATCAGCTCACAATAGTCTTAATCGATGCAGCGAAAAAAGATATTGTGGAATCACAAACGATGAGACGAAGATGTTTGTGTGTACTTTTATATCTTACCTATCGAAGATAGAAATCTCAAGCCAATTATTACAATTGTACTCGTACAATAAAAACAGCAAGATCAGATCACACAACTACAAGAAAAGTAGTATCGGTTTGGCTTCACAATCCCAATGAAGTCTTTAAGTCGTTAACATGGTTTTAGAAGAATAAAACCAAAGGTTAAAGGAGAATCGACTCTAGCTTAGCAAACTAGTATCACACAGAATGTGTGGGGATTAGGTTTCCTAGTTGCTAGAGTTCTCCCTTATATAGTCTTTCAAATCATGGTTTGCAATCAATGTTAGCTTGGTAACAAAGCATTCAATATTCACCATTAGATGAAAACCTGATTAGATACAAGCTAATATTTATCAACTGTTAGATCTAAAACATAGCTTGTTATACACACATGTACTTGACGATTTTGGGTTTGTGTAACCGTACCCAAACTTGTACATTAGTTGGTTCAACACTAGTTAACCAAATGGTTAGCCAAATGATATCAACCATATTCTTCTTCACCATAACTAGTCCAAATGACTCAAATGAACTAGTTAGAGAGTTGTTCAATTTCTATGAGATCTCATGTACTACACAAGACACAATTGAAGCAAAAACGTTGTGATTCACTTGAATCGATTCATGAACTATAAAGCCATGGTTCGCAATAGCATTCCTTAGTTTATTAAGATAAGTTCACAAACATCGTTTTTAGACATAACCTACTCAGGTTCGCGGACTGGGTTCGCGCACTCAAGTTAACCGGTTGGAGTTTACAAACTCCAGCATAAATTCCCGGTTCGAGAACTTCCATCAGTTCGCGGAATGAAACTGAGCTACAACTCCAGCAGAAATTCTCGGGTTTGAGAACTACGCAAGTTCGCGGACTGAGTTGACGGCTCATGTTCCAGTTTTTCTTGATCAACAAAGTTCGTAAACTTCGGTTCAAGCAATAAGGACTTATACATATATGTGTTACCACAACAATTTTTATATCCTCCAATGGTTATATTGTTTAAACTCTCATTTCAATCATTCAAACATTCTCAGAGGGCGTTATATAGTTGTTATTCACAAACTATTTTTCGTCAGAGCGATTTCCAAAATGATTGAAATATAACATAACTTTCGTCACTAGGTAAAGATGAACTTGGCTAAAGCGAAAGATTTACCAACACATATTTCTAGAAATAGATAAGTGAGATATACTCAACTCGAAATATCATATGTGTATAATATTAGTCTATATAGTAATATGAATTTTGTCTCAAGATAGGAGATAGAGTAGATAGACTTTTGAGTGATAGATAAGTTCAAGTATCCACATACCTTTTAGTCGATAAAGATCCACTGGTTCCTTGAGTAGTCCTTCATCTTGTATGATAATCGCCATGGAGTTCTTGAGCTCAACTACACTTTCTATCATAGTCCGAGACCTTAGCTATAGTAGACTAAAAATCAAGACTTTATAGTTTTGATCACTAATATTGACAAACATGCTTGAGATAGCAACGCATGCGAGTTCGACCAAGCAATGCTCTAACAGAGATAACAGAGAGAAAAAAATTAGGAAAGGGGAAGAACTGATGAAGAAGGAGAGGAATAACAAATAAAGATAGAAAGAGAAAAGAATAATCACGTGACTGACTTTTTAAACTTTTTTTTTGTGTTAAAGTTGTTGTCCTCTCACCTCGGTAGACTGTACACTAGGATGACATCTCAGCGTGAGTGTTGAGTAGAGTGCCAAGAAGAGTGGGGAATAGCATTACCGATTTTTATTGATAGAAATAATATAGGTAATTGGTGACGTGGCATATGATTGGATCTCGATGTTTGTTTATGTGATGGTGATATTAGCCCCGTTGCTTTAAATGATGGTGAGACAATTCTTTGTATTAAACACTGTAGAATTGAAGGGGCCAAGACGGAAATGATTTTGAACTCGCAACGCGAGATCATAAAAGAACTAGCAGCTATAACAACTGTCGGATGATAGAGATATGACCTCAGCAAACCTTAGACTTAACCGCAATTAGAAACCCGGTTCAACTAGTAAACTAACGTATCTTTCCTAAATTCCAAATACACAAATTGATGTACTCCTTTATTTCTGGTGAAAGTCTTTATCACATGTCATTATCAGGATCAGGATCAAGTTCAACAGGTGAATCACATAATCACCGCCAAAGGAAAGAATACATATAACATGTTAGCATGTTACATTATCAGCTGATAGTTTTCTCAGCTAGACTATGTATATTAACACTTCCATATACACTTCTTCTATGGTCGATCAATAAAGGCAAGGTCGAAAACATTACTAGAATTGTTAGCATCATCTTCATTCCCACATTCTCATAAAAAAACACATTGTCTAATTAATTCATTGTAGTTGATACATTTCTTTTCTTTTCTATGTATATAGTTTTCACTACAGCAAGGTAACAGACAAATGGTAGATCCACTACGGGAATATAAGAAATTGTAGAAGTCATTTCTGAGATGCTTTGTTTTTGTGATTTTATTTCGCAAGCACGAGTCTTATTTTGGATCGATGAAAGGAAGAAATATGATGCATCTGGAATATGGAAAAAATATGTCATCTAGAAAAGTATACATCCGAACTATTTGGAAAAGATACGGTAGTCCGTAAAATACCAGTAGCTAATCGTGGTTAAGTCACACGTCACATCTCTAAAATCTGACGGTCACATAGATGCGGGTTCCTTTTTGAACTCGCAGCGCAAGTTCAAAATATTTTCCTGCCAAACTATCATGTGTTTTGATCTTTGGCTTGAAGATATATCTTGTATATTGATATGATAACAAAATCCTAGTTAACTAGTCATGTTAGAACTCCTACTTTTAAAATTATTAAAAAAATTGGTTTGGTTAAAGAAAATATATAAATAGGGCTTGTTTGGTATATGTTTTAAAAACAATTTTTTGTTTGAAAGAATGTACAAAACATAAAATACTAGAAAATACGTTTGGTACAAGAGTTTTTGAAAAATATTTTCCTTCTGTTTTCTGTTTAAACAAAAAAATGAGAACGATAAATTATCGTTTTTGTTGTTTTCTAAAGTTGTTTTTCTTTCCAATCCCGGCATCTCAAGAAAAGGAAAAGGCTTTATTTTGTCGCCATTCACCTCAACTCTTGAAAACAGCCAGTTTGGTCATGTTGACTTGGTCCAATTGTTCTAAGGTTTTTTTCAAAAAATATATTTGGTTCTAAGATGAACATTATGATAGCCCCGTTTGGGATTGTTTTTTTTAACCAAAAGCACTTTGTAACAAACTTTTACCAAAATTATGTTTGGTAAATTTTTTCAAAATGCTTTTAAAAGCTGAAAAAGCAGAAGCTGTGGACCCACGTAATTCGATTTAATTGATTCTCTATTTTAACCTTGTTATTTTATTATAAATACAAGTTTTACCTTAGAATATTGTACACTTAACATTATATTTCTAACTTTTATTTTATTTCTCTATTTTTTATTTTAAAATAATAAATACAATAATAATTAAAAAGATTGAGTAACTGCTTATCTAGCCATGACGCTAATTCTAAACTAGGCAGTTTACTTTTCTATAGGTTGGGCATTATTATACAGAGAGGTGTTGGCGCCCAGATTGTTGCTAGGCTACCAACTTCTTCCTTGTAAATGTTGACTTTGTTTGCTTTACAATTTTATCCCTTTGTGGCGTCCTTTTTTATAATAATAATAATAATTAAAATAATAATATTTTTTAAGCAAACCATAATCATAAAATTATTTATTAAATAATAAATATAATTATAATTATAAAAAATAATAAAATAAATATTATTTATATTTTATGAAATATATTATAATTAGATATATAATTTATTAGTATAATAAAATTGTATTTAAGACTAATTTTTGAAATATGTTTATTTTCGTCATTAACTACACCAGTACTTTAAAATACCAGTTTACCAAACAGAATTTACAGTTTGTTAATTGCACGGTGCTTTTTAAATTATAGTTTACCAAACGTCATGCCGGTTTATTTCCACAACACAACACAGCACAACAGAAAAGCACTTTTCTAAAACTCAGCAATACCAAACTAGCATGATGTCATCATCTTTTAAACAAAATCATAAATACCCTTTTATCACTCTTCATAAAAAAAAACTTACAATTAAATATTTTTTGAACCCCAAGTCAAAAAAATAATAAATATTCGAAAAACTCTCGACGAAATCTATCCAATGAGTGCCACTTTCATTATTTTTCAAAAATATTAACTTTTACATTATCTTGTAGTTAAAAATCAAATACAGTCAACTATAAAATGAACTACCATACGAGTTGACTCTACAAATTGAACTACATGAATGGTTCAAATAATTTTTTCCAGAGCATTACATAATCTGAAGTCAATATATTGCCTTCGAAACGTAGAAGGTATGCCTTCACCTTTGAACGATACATCGTCATAAGTAGAAAGGTTTCATGATGGAAATATAGTCATTATACACATAATAAATTTCATATCAGAGTCCCTTTAATGCTTCCCAAGTACTCCCGGTCCATTGGGTTGACTAGGTCATGGTCAACAAAAGTACACATATCTCCTCAATTATATATGAAGTATACATTCCCATTGATAATAAATTTGAAACTATTAACGTAGGTCCAAAACTCATTAATGTTTTTATCACATTCTTAAAGACTTTTAGTAACAGAGGCTTTGGTGACAGTGCAATATTTTCTTAAAACTGTCACATAGCTATTTTGGTGACAGTTTTAGACCGTCTTTTAAGCCCATTTTCATACTAGTGTCTATAGACTAAAAGGTGAACACTCAAGAGGTAAAGTTGCTCATATATCTAAACATGGACACGTCTCTCGTGGTGAGTATGAGACTATTTACCCTGGTGCTTTTAAAGAAATAAGATGTGGATCCTCATCATCTTCAAAATCCTGTAAGATGAGGATTACCATAATAACTAGTGTTCATTTTGCTTCAAATAATTATGCTATTTGATTTCTCTCAATTTCTTTTCTCCGAGAGTTGTTGTTGCACATTACTATGTACAGTAAAGTTTCATCAACCTAAGCTAAAGACAAAACTAATTACTTGTTGATCTTGCTCCAATGAAGTTTTTTTTTTTCAGTCTTGAATATCAGTTCATTATTATGTTTATGCACCGTCACGATTTCTCATCATGGCTTGAGGTAAATATCAACAAATCTTATATTTTTTGCACTACATTCTCCCCGCCTATCTGACTCCTATGCAAGAGACGAGAACATAATCCATGTAAATATGCATAATAAGCTGAGGTAAGTATGCTCTTAGTTTCCAATCATGTGTGTTGATACTTAAGTTGATAAACTTAGGATGATTATAGAAAGAATACTTCTTTAGTGCAATAATACCTCTTGGGTTGAAAAGGGTGTTCATAAGTCTCCGATACTTATGTTTTGATGAAACTATTGGGGTGAGGAAATACGTTCCGAAACGGTTTCCTACTTTAACCCAATATCCAAGTTTGTAGTCATGGAACCGACAAAAATTATGGAAATACCTTTAAGGTTGTGTTATATAAATAACAATCACTTGGATTGAGAATTATCATTGAAGTTCTTTCTGCAGTCAAGGATGTCCCCCATGCCTAGTAACAAAAACATGGAAGAAACTCTTGGTAACAATTGCAGTAGTATTTTACCAAAAGGGAAGAAGAAAAGAACTCTAGTGGAAGATGATGTTGAACATTGGAATGCTACTGAGGAACACCACAATGTCAATTTTTATTTCGCATATGATCATCAAGATATTGAACAAGAAGAGACGATCTCAGCAAATGTTGTTTATGATTTTCTTAAATAATTTGAAGAAGCAAAGATTCAACTTGCTGAAGCCTTGAAAAGTCAAGCCATGCTAAGAACTGAGTTGAAAAAGGTTTTTTCATGAAATTGCATGTCAATGATATTCTCAATAAGGATTTCCTTGTAGAGTTCGTAGATGTTGTCGAACACAAACTCAAAGGACTCAAAACCAATGATGCTTCCACTGGTATCTAATTAGATGTTTTCTTTTCCTTTATATTTATTAGTTAACTCCTTGTATGAATTTTATTATTGTTGTTTAAGGAGGAGAACTGATTTTGGAGTAGTTTTTATGTGCTACATTGGCTATTCCAAATACTTGCATGTTTAAATTTAATATTAGAGCACTGCCCGGTCGAACTCGCAAGAGTTGCTATATCTCAAGCTTATTTGTCAAGTTTAGGTGATCAAAAATATAAGTCAGGATTTATATTCTACTTATAGCTATGTCTCGGGTTAGGATCGAATATGTAGTTGAGCTTTAGACTTCACGGCGTTCATCGATTGAAGAAGAAAATCTACTGAGGAGATCTTGGAGGAACTTCATCAACAAAAGGTATGTGGAGACTAAAACTTATCTATCACTCACAAGTCTATTTTATTCTACCTCCTATTGAGACTAAGTCGTATAGCTATATAGACTTTTACATTATACACATTTGATATTTCGAGTTGAGTTTAACTCGCTTATATCTATCTCAAAATATGTATTGGAAACTTTTTGCTTTAGATACGTTTATCATTATTCTTGACGAGTTTAGTTGGAAAATAATTTATTTGTTGGAAACTAAATAATAAGTAAAAAGATGATCATGTGAAAATTTCCTTGAAACATCTTACATGATTTGTGTGAGACAGTCATTTGATGTCGACTTGGAATATTTCGTATTGATCATTTGATCATTTGATAATTACTTATAAGTTAATAGTTTGTGTGAGAAAGCTATTGTTGTCTTCAAAGGATGTTTCAATGATTGAAATGAGATTTTAGAACATTTAACCATTGTCTGGATAAAGCACAGTGTGCATACAAGTATGCAAACTGTTGTAGTATAATCCAGGTCCGGAAAACAAGTTTGCATACAAGTATCTGAATATTTTTAACTGTTAAAGTCCGGGAACCAAGTATGCATACCAGTATGCGTACACTTGTACCTAAGTTAGGTCCGGAACGACAGTATGCATACCCATTTGCGAACTGTCAGACAAGACTAAAGTCCAGAACTTAAGTTTGCGTACTCGTTTTCAAACTAAGTCGGTTAAAGTTTTAGAATCGGTTTAGTATGTTTTAATACTCATGAACAAATACATTAATAAATTATGGAATGCAATCTTTGTAAACCGTGGCTTAGTGTTCATGAATTGATTATTGAATAGGTACTTTGTACAATCATGAAACAAATCCGATTTTGTTTCAATTGTGTCTTGTATACTTCTATGAGAATATAAATAATTGAACAACTCTATGAGTAACACAAGTAGATTCATTTGATTATCATTTGATCTAGAAGTTTTAGATGAATGTGGTATATACAAAAGTGTTCATATGGCTAACTTCAGTTAACTGTTATTGAGCCAACTCAATATACACGTCTAGGTACGGTTACCCCATATCTAAATGAAGGTATATTTCATTTATGTGTAACAAGCTAATACCATCTAACCATGAAGAGATATTGTTTTGGTTTTAAGCAAACTTAGCTTGAATCTTAAATCAGGTTTCCATCTAACGGTGAATATTGATTGCTTTGTTTCTAAGCTATCAAACCCTGATTTGAATACTATATAAGGGAGAAATCTAGCAACTGGAAAACCTAATCCCCACACCTTCTGTGTGATACTAGTTGTGACTAGAGTCGATTCTCATTAACCTAGGCTTTTCCTAAAACCATTATAGGTTAACGACTTAAAAATTTCATTTGGATTTTGAAGCCAGACCCAACTATTTTCTCTATAGTTGCGTGTTCTGATCTTACTTGTTTTATCATATTAAGTACTATCTTCTCTAAGATTGGATCGATATTTATCTCTAATAGGTAAGATATAAAAAGCAATCACAAAGATCATCGTCTCATTATTGTGATTCCACAAAAACTTGTTTTACTACCATATTGTTAAGTTATTGTGAGGTGATTGATATTTCTAGACTGTTTTTCGATATTATAAGACCGGATTATCTATTGGTTCTGGTTCATCTTGATTTATCAAAATACGGAATAAAAACTTCATAGGTATTTCTGTGGGAGATAGATTTATCTATCAGAATAGTCTTTTCCGTGGGAGATAGATTTATTTATAAAGTTTTTGACTTTGGGTCGTAGCAAATCTTAGTTGTGGGTGAGATCAACTAAGGGAATTAAGTGCGTAGAGTCCTGCTGGGATTCAGATACGTAACGAACGTACCTTAATCGATGTGAGACTTGGTTAGGGCTCAGCTACATTCCAGTCCAAAGTTAACTTGTAGTAGGCTAGTGTCTGTAGCGGCTTTATACAATATGGTGTTCAAATCTGAACTTGGTATCGGGGTTTTTCTGCATTGCGGTTTCCTCATTAACAAAATTTCTTGTATTTGTGTTATTTCTTTTCTGCATTATATTTGTTTATTTAATTGAAATATCACAGGTTGTTCGTAGTTCAATTAATTGGTAAATACAATCTTTGGTTGTTGATTGAAAATGATTGACACTTGAACATTGGTCTTTGATACCTTTCAAGTTGTTTCTCATAATAATCAGGCTCATGGATTCCTATCTGTTTGATTTGTTGACCACACTGAGAAACATAGATATAACTCTTGGATATATTTCCTTGATTGAGTCTTACTGTCTAGTTGATTCTATTGGAATTATATTGAAGTTAGTCCATACAGATTTCCGAACAAAATATTGGGTGTGGTTGTTAGACCCTTGCCTTTTCAATTGGTATCAGAGCAGGCAAACACGTTTAAGAGGTTATAAGTTTGTGTTTGTAGCAATCTGACTCTATGGACAGAAGCACTATCTCTATAAATGTACCGCCAGTCTTCGATGACTCGAATTACTTATGGTGAAAAATTTCTATGCGTGCCTTTCTTCAATCGTGTAATTTTTAATCATGGGCTCGTGTTGTTAATGGCTATGATCCTCCAATGGTTACATTATATGGTGTAACTATTGCAAAGGATATTATTATGTATGAGCCTGGCGAGATTCTTGCTGCAAAGAAAAATTCAGACGGCTTAAATGTTTTCATACATGCCTTTACCCCAGATCTTCAGAACCATGTGACTACGTGCACTCGGTCTAAAGATGCTTGGGATATCTTAAAAATCATATTTGAAGGTAATACCTTTGAAAATAAAGCTAGACATTAAAACCTAAATTATGATTGAGAAAACCTTCGTATGGCCGATGAAGATTCATTTGATGAGTTTAATCATAAAGTGTCTGAAATTATTAATGCATCTTTTGCATTAGGTAATACTACTGAAAATGATATTATGATGAAAATTATCAGATCGTTTCCAGCTAAATACGATTATAAGAAACATGCCATCGTTGAATGAAATAAATTTGAAACACTTTCCAGAAACTCACTCATTGGAAAGCTAAGAGTTCTTGATCATGATCAGAACACATTCAGAACATCTGCGTTCAATGCTGTGACCAAAACAAGTAATTCTCATAACTTGTCTTGGGTTGATGAATGTTGTCCAAATCATATTGATCCTGACAGGTCATTGATTTTACAAAATATCAAGTATATTGTGAGAAGAATCAAAAGATTTGAGGAACATCTCTCTCTCTGATGCTTCAGATGATTCATTACAAGAAAAATCATATCATGTGGTCAATTCGCATACTTCCGAAGTTTGCGCAGAAATTTCAGCCTCACAGCAGAAACTTCTACTAACTGAAATTCTGATTCTGAATACGAGCCTGACACTGAGATTTTTTAATTCTTGAATAAAAATGAAGAAATTCACCAAGAAAATCTTCAACTAAAGATGATGTTGGAGAAACTTGAATCATCACTTCAGGTGAAAAATCTTGAGATTGACTATCTTAATGATGAATTCACCAGAACCATGTCTCTAAAAGAAAAAGAGATTAATACTCTTAAGTGTGACCTGCAAAGGTCGTCTGGAAGCTCTGACAAGATTTCAACAATGTTATTTTGTCAGAATTCTTTTTGAAACACAAATGGCTTAGGGTTCAAAAGCAAGACTGTGAGCACAAACAACTCTTTTGTTCTGGTTGGTTCTGGAATAATGGATGTTAAAAGTTGTGATAAACATGATCCAAATCAGCAAAATGAAAATTCTTCATTGAATTGTTCGTTTTGTGGAAACGCGAATCATGTTTAAAGTAAGTGTTGGAAATTTATGAAGAACAACAAATGAATTTCCAAACTTCAGAATGACATGCAAAGGATGAATCTAGCTTTGGGTAACCAACAGGGAACTCTTGAAGACAAAAAGAAATCTAATAACACCATAGTCAGATGAGGTAAGAAATCTGTTTATACAACAAACCTTGATAAGTCACCATGTGACACAAGATGTGAGCATTCTTCTCACTCCATCACTATCTAACTATCGTGATGTACGCATCCTCATCATTAACTTGAGAATATGAGGATTTCATCAAGGTTTCTCAAGTCATGTATAGTGTTAATTACTTATCCTCGATTATTTAAGTTTATATAAGTTAAGATTTGCAATTGAATATTTTCTTATTAAAAATAGATAATGGATCATGAACCGTGAAGACTTTTTCAAAGTTCTTTGTAGGTTTTACTTATCCGGTGCTCTATATATATTCATTTGTGATCAAATTTCCCTTCACTTTTTTTTTCTTTGAAAGATACAGTATCATGGCTCTTGTAACTAGAGGTACCAAAAAAAGGGATGCAGTATAAGCAGTTAATATGTATCAGTGTGAAGGAATCCACTCCTCAAGGAAGAAAAAGGAGAAGTGTACAAATGATGAAAAAGTTTCCTCCTCTAACTGTTTTTTATCTATTTGTCAAAATGATAATAACTTTAGGTCTATGGTGAAGGATTTCATCAGTAAAAGAAATGATTTAAAATCTCAAATCATGTTCTCTTTGGAAAAGATAGCTCACTATGAGAAAATATTATCTCTGACAAAGAACACTCTGTGTGAACTAAAAAGAGAACTTAGTGAGTTAACTGATATTTATGAAGATCTAGAGGAATTAAATGATCCTATAATAAATGGGTTCTTCAATAATGAGAAAGAATTCTCAGTAGATGCTCTAAGAAATCTCTACAATGTGTAGGAAACTTCTTATGAGAATTTATTTGTGTGTTTTAAGAAGGATAACTAGGGTTTGGAATAGCAAATTTGTGATTACACATAGATATTGCCAACGATTTTCATCTTGCGATGTTTTAGATTTATTTATTTAAATTTTAAGTTATTTGGAAGATGATTTTGCAGTATTAATCTTTATTGGTTTTATATATTGCAAAAATATTATGGGATATGTGTGTTTACGTCCGTGAACTATGATTATCTCATATGTCAAAAGTTAAGTTTATTATGTCTTTATGCAAATATTGATAAAAGATATAATGAACTTTTGAATATTCCGCAGTATTGATCTTTTCCTGATCCACTTCTAATTCAAAGTACTATATGGCTCCGTAAGTTTTCTTATATTGAGCATTTCCAATTAAATTAATCACTAAGGTTCTCCTGTGGTTAATTTATTCGAGTTTTCTGGATACAAATTCATTTTCATGTAATTTTTTAATGTCCAAATAAATCATTCTTTTCTCATAAATGTAAGGTCTCTCTTGTTGTTCTTTCGGGAATGACATTTTATGAGAGAGATATCTTAATTGAACTTGTGCTTAATTGACAAATCTTTATGGGAAGTGCGGCTGTGGAATATTGTAGGAGTTATCTTGTATCTTTATAAACGCCTTGATGAATACACTAAATTCCGACCATGTGAAATCATCGAAACAAAGTTGATATGTTCTCTTTTAGTCATGAATAATCTCTTTGAGAATTTCATTATGATCCCGCTAGTTTTCATTCCTTTGCCAATTTATATTGAAAAAAATGGGGAGAATTATTTTGTAGTACACACTACAAACATATGGTTTACGGATCATTATGTAAGGGGGAGTTGTTTTCATTGTGAGATGAAGTATTGACTAAGGGGGAGTGATACATATTCCTGTAGTATTATTGTCAAAGTTATGATATAATTGAAATTTGATGTTGTATAATAATAATACTATGACACAGTACAACAATAATTGAGAACAATTTTTTTCTTGTTGTTATGTCTACGGATCTTGAACAACAATGATGCTGAGTTGAACATGTTCAGAATCACTGAGTACTTGGAGTGACGAAGAACTTAAGGAATGTTGATGAACCAAGGAAATTAAGCATGTTGAATGAGAAGCTACAAAGTTTGTTTATTTTGTAATCCATATGTATTGATAGTTTTGTCACTAAAATTGATAACGGGGGAGATTTTTAGAGCACTGCTTGGTCGAACTCGCAAGCGCTGCTATCTTAAGCTTGTTTGTCAAGTTTAGGTGATCAAAACTATAAGTCTTGATTTCTAGTCTACTTATAGCTATGTCTCGGATTAGGATAATATGTGTAGTTGAGCTTTAGACTTAACGCCGTTCATCAATTGAAGACGAAGATCTACTGAGGAGAGCTTGGAAGAACTTACAAAAGGTATCTTGAGACTAAAACTTATTTATCACTCAAAAGTCTATTCTATTCTATCTCCTATTGAGACTAAGTCGTATAACTATATATACTTTTACATTGTACACATTTGATATTTCGAGCTGAGTTTAATTCGCTTATATCTTTCTCAAAATATTTGTTGGTAGCCTTTTTCTTTAGATACGTTCATCATTATTCTTGACGAGTTTAGTTGGAAAACAATTTATTTGTTGGAAACTAAATAATAAGTCAAAATTTGATCATGTGAAAATTGCCTTGAAACATCTTACATGATTTGTGTGAGACAGTCATTTGATGTCGACTCAGAATGTTTCGTACTGATCATTCGATCACTTGAAAATTACTAATAAGTTAGTAGTTTGTGTGAGACAACTATTGTCATGTTTTAAGGATGTTTCAATGATTGAAATAGGAGTTTAGAACAATTAACCATTGTCTGGATAAAACACAATATGCATACCACTATGCAAACTGTTGTAGTATGATTCAGGTCCGGAAACCAAGTTTGCATACCAGTATGCGTCCGGTTTTAACTGTTAAAGTCCATGAACCAAGTATGCATACTATTATGTGAACGGTTTTACCTGAGTTAGGTCCAGAACGACAATATGCATACCCGTTTGTGAACTGTCGGACAAGACTACAGTCCAGAACTTAATTTTGCGTACCCGTTTACAAACTGAGTTGGTTAAAGTTCTAAAATCGGTTTAGTATGTATACATACTCATTAAAAAATACATTAATAAATTAAGGAATGCAATCTTTGCAAACCGTGGTTTACTTTTCATGAATTGATTCGTGAATAAGTACTTTGTACAATCATGAATCAAATTCGATTTTGTTTCAATTGTGTCTTGTATACTTCTGTGAGAATATAAACAATTGAACAACTCTATGAGTAACAAAATTAGATTCATTTGATTATCATTTGATCTAGAAGTGTTAGATGAATGTGGTTAATACAAAAGTGTTCATATGGCTAACTTCGGTGAACTGTTATTGAGCCAACTCAATATACACGTTTTGGCACGGTTACCCATATTTATGTGTAACAAGCTAAGACCATCCAACGGTGGAGAGATATTGCTTTGGTTTTAAGCAAACTTAGCTTGAATCTTAAATCAGGTTTTCATATATCGGTGAATATTGATTGCTTTGTGAAAAGACGAGGGTACCCAAATATACCTCAATCTAAAACTTTTCCACCTATAAGTCCTTTCTCCGAAAGTGATTGTCTGTGGAATAAGTCGAGATAATACAACAAATTGGTTCACACTTCGTGTGATCGTCTATGGATACGAGATCGAGATAATATGACAAAAAGATAGCTTGAGTGATTGACTATGGATACAAGATCGAGATAATACAACAACGAAGTATGTTTATTTGATAAATGGTTCAGACTTATCCAAACACAATAGGATTACTATCAAGTAAATATGAATTAACGTTTGTGTAATTTACTTTAAATTATAATAACATTAATTATAATTGCGGAAAATAAAAGTAAATGACACAGCAAGATTTTGTTAACGAGGAAAACTGCAAATGGATAAAAACCCCGGGACCTTGCCCAGAATTGAATACTCTCATGATTAAGCCGCTATACAAAATCAAGCCAACTTCGTATAGTTGAGACCAATCAACTAAACCTATAGTTCACCTAGTTCCGTCTTTATTCCCACGCCTTTGATCTGTAATATGTCACATATTTGGAAAAATTCCTTTGGTTCGTATTCCAAACAGTAAAGGAACAAGAAATCTGTTTGGTATCAACTCTTTTCAACCAAGTGATGTGAGTTCGAAAAAAGGCTCTCCTGTTATCTCAAATAAACTCCTTTGTCAGGTTCTTAGATCTATCTTATATAAAACTACCAAAGTAATTGTTAAAATTCTACAACAAAATAATTTTAATCACAAAGAATCGTATTGATACCGATCTACACAACTAATCAATTCAATCCACCACAAGGATAACCGATTATAGTTGGATCCTATTTTATTAAAACAAGTATTGTGCACACCAAAGATTATGAACCCAAATCAGAAATCTTCAAAGTCTACTTTGTCTTCAAATCTTCTTTAATCTTCAATCAGCACCTGTAGACAATCAACTTGAATCTCTTGTGATCAATCACGCACAGAACGAAGTCTGTTAACAATGGATTATCACAAGACGTCTTTAGATCTATAAACAGTCTAAAGATCCTCGTCGAAACTTCGATCTATGATGGTTATTTTCAATGATATTGTAGTAAAAGGTTCGTTGAGACTTGTGAAAGCAGATATTTTTAGACTTAATTTTTAAAGCAAAAATATAACAAACTCAAAATAAAGTTTTGTGAAAATTATGGAGAGACCGGGGTTCAGGATTTCACCATTCACCAAAATTCATGTGATTTAATGTTAATGTTTATCATGCAATTCTAGACAATATAACTCCAATCAAAAGAAAGTGTGATTCTAATCATTGCCTAAATTAGATTTTCAAAACATCAATTGTTAATCGCAAGCATGAAGTATCAAAATCACTAAACTAAGCATACTTCATCAAGAGAAAACACAACTAATTAATAAAAACCATTTACTCAATTTTCATTCAGTGCAAATAATCATAAAAGAATTACATAAATAAATTTTACCACATAACTTTTGGAAGAATGGCTTCCTCCATCGCCCCGGAGGATGGGTTTAGCTCTTCATCATAGAAACACACTCAAACGTTGATTTCATTGCCCAAAAGTGTTTACAAATGATAAAAAGGAGAGAAATTGAATAAACCAGGAAACTGCAACACTTTTGCGGTGTTGCAAGTCCACTGTTACAGAGATCGATATAAAAAAGTGTTACTGTAACTGTAGCGTATAAGACTGCTATGAAACTGTCGCAATCACTGTAGCATGAACGACGGTCTCAGGGGGTCTTATGTTCCTCATGTTCTTCCCATGTAGCAGCAGAAATTTTTCTCTGCAACTCGATTCTCGCCTCTGTATTCTCTCAAACTCTCCGTCCCCTCTCTGCTCGACCCTAACAACCTATTTATACCAGAAAGATGCATCGAATCTTCTCCATAACTTCAAAATATCCTCTCTTTATTTTTATTCTCACGACAATATTTTCCATATTTTATTTGATCTTCCACGCGTTTTCAGCTGTCAAACCTTCCTTATTTATCTTCTTCACGCATCTATGTAGTGCAACACTACTCCAAACTCATGCATTACACGCCTCAAACTCGTGTCAAATACACTTGAACCCGTGAAAGCTTGTGTCCACTAATTCGGACTGAGACACGTTATTCAGCCAAATTTTGTCCAAAAAAACACCCATACCAACATTATAGAGTCATATCGCGTATACCCATGAAGTTTCAGCGATTGAGTCTACCTCTAACCATCCAAAATCCGATCGAAAAATCTGCCTGGAGTGAAACTCGTTTTCCCGCGAAAAATGAAATTTGAAAAGGAGAATAAGGTGTGCCCCTATCCAGAGTAAGGGAACCTTTAACAGCTTGTGGTGTCCGGGGGTGCCCTTATCCAAAGTGAGGGTGCCTTTAGTGTTTTTCTTCGGGTGTCCAAAGAGCACTTTTTGAGAAACTTTTTCCACACAAGCGTATTTCTCCAAAAACACCTACACAAACATAAAAACACCATAATAAGTACAAAATCAAGCACTAACAATAGAGACACTGAGGACAATTCAAACACAAAAATGTGTCTATCAAATACCCCCAAACTTATTATTTGCTAGTCCCGTGGAAATCTAATCTAGAAAATAAAATGACTACACATAGCACGTGCATCAAGCCGTTAAACCGCTTGGTGGCCCTAGTGGCGGAGTGTTGTCTCCAGAGGGTTTACCAGAGGTGTACCCACAAAACCTTTACTCCAGTCCCTAGCTATTTAGGCAGAACCTTGGAAGTCACTAAAGAATCTCCTTGGTTGGCATATTTATTGACTACAGGAGGAAGTACCCTGATGCGAAATTCCAATTGATGTACATGAGTTTGCACTCAAGCATACTAAAATTCATATAAAGTGACAGAGCTCTACTCAGATAGTTTCTGGACATCATAAACCAGAGTCAACCAATCACATGGATATATTAAGAAGATGTATGTAGAGAAAAACGTGGATGATGTTGACTAAGGTGAACCTATCCTAATGGACTGAGATATTGGTCTGGACTAATATCAACACACTGGCATATACAAGGGAACCAGTGGTCGATAATCCTAACTCTAGGTCAACTCAGCTGGCATATACAAGGTCACCAGTGGTCGACTTTATTGAATTTATTCCTGTTGGTCTAGTGGTCTGGTCATTTTTTTTTTTTTTTTGTATCTCAATCACTCTATTTTACCCTAGAAATGGTAAAAAGAAAAATAAAAGAAGTGATCAGGATTATTTCGATGCTTCCATAACGAGGATATGGTAAAACTACCATGTTTTCTTTTCTAACACCTGAGCTCTGTGCTTTTATTAATAGACTCTTCTAGATGTTTCCATCTAATCAGATTGGTTCCTCAACTCCTACAACTAAGATGTTCCCATCCACTTAGATTGGTTAGTGCCAACCTTAATAAGCATAAATTTCTAGGCTCTGGTGTTTTATTTATTGCAACTAAAAAGTTTCTCCCATACCTCCAAACTTAAATCTAACATTGTCCTCAATGTTCTAAAGATGAAATTAAAAACATGAACAAGGAGAAACCGTTACCACTAGAAGGAAATGAGGAAAAATATTATCGTATTGCAAGAGAAAGGGATACCTCCCAAGGAATGCTAAGTTTAAAGTCTTCAGCCAGACATCAAATACCTCAAAAAGGATCTTCACCTTCCAAAGTCATACACCAATAGCCGAAATAGTTGTGGGTCCATAAGACCAAATAAAGTTAACACCAATATGAGACAACTGCACTGGTTCAGAAAAATGAATAGAAAGAGCACATCCTCATCTAAGGTTTCTGTCAAGACAACTAGATTTATCTGGGAAAAAAAAATGAAGCTTCATATGTGTGTCTTGATAAAGAGATTCATCTGAAATATTGGCCTCTAATACCTGCGTCACTTCCTGGACAGTATGAGGAGCATCGGGTTGCGGAGTCTAAATAGACTCAAGTAAAATCTTAGGCGCACAAGGCTCGAGTCCCAAGTTAGGGACTCTTATCAGGGATATTTGATGATCACAAGAACCATCGATACCCCCAAACTTAGGGTTTTCACTACTCACAGACAAACCTCTGACTATTGCTTGAATTTCCGGATCTTCAGAGTCCTTAAAATACTCAAGATATTTTTCTAGTTCTCTACCCCCAAACTTATGGATATCATTATTCTCAGAAAGACCTAACATTATTGCCTGGATTTCTGGGTTCGTAGAGTCTTTAAAATACTCAAGGGCTTCTTCTAAAGATTGATCACACATTTGGTTTAAGAGAATGGTTTCCTTAAATTCATCTAAAGAATCTCCCAGTAAAGTGTCATGCCAATTATCCTGAACTAAATTGATAATCATATTCACTTCTTTTAAATCATCATTTTCAGAAGGTTGTCTAGTAACATTAAACACATTTAGTTCAGTGGTCATATTACCAAAGGATATGTTCATAAGCCCGTTCCTACAATTGATGACAGTGTTAGCTGTGGCTAAAAATGGGCTACCTAAAATCACCTGGATTTGAGCACTTGGGTCCTGAACAAGATGGGTATCTAGAACAACAAAATCCACTAGATAAATAAACTTATCAACCTCAATCAGAACATCATCTATGACACCACGAGGTACTTTGACAGACCTATCAGATAATTGTAGTGTCATTTTAGTCGGTTTGAACTTACCAAGACCTAGCTGGGTGTATACATGATACAAGAGTAAGTTAACACTAGATCCTAAGTAAAGTAAAGCTTTATCGACCATGTGATTACCAATCACACAAGATATGGTATGGCATCCAGGGTCCTTATACTTAGGGGGTGTTTGGTTCAGAAGAATGGAACTTACTTGACCAGCTAAAAAGGTTTTCTTTTGGACATTAATATTACGCTTTTGTGTACAAAGATCTTTAAAGAACTTAGCATAAGCAGGCATTTTCCTAATTTCTTCTAATAATGGAATGTTGATGTTCACCTGCTTAAATGTTTCCATTATCTCGTTGAAAATCGACTCATTCTTCGTTGGGGATAACAACTGTGGATATGGGGATCTAGGCACAAAGACATACCTATCAGGAATTTCTGGGGACTCCTTAAAAATTGTTTCAGTTTCCTCAGCTACGGGTTCCTCTTGGGAAGTAGAAGGTGGAACTACAGTATGTCCACTAGGCATGGATACCTTATTGTCTACCGTTTTACCGCTCCTAAGGGTTGTTATCGAATTCACATGGTTTAATGATTTCTCACCAGCTAAATATATTTGATGAACTCCTCTAGGACTGGGCTGTGGTTGACTAGGGAACTTGCCTTTTTCTCTCAAAGTCTCATTTATCTGACTAACTTGGTTTTTTATCTCGGAAATAGCCTGAGAGTTAGCCTGGACCATCTTTTTATTTTCATCTAGAACTTGAGCAACCGATTGCTGAAATTCTATAGTGTTCCGAGTTAACAAGGCGAGAGACTCTTCTAAACTCGTGATTTTATTATTTGAATGAATCTGAAACTGTGTTGGTCCTAAAAGATTCTTAGCATAGCTAAAACCTAGGGGAATAACCTGAGAGTTACTAGACTGACCTTGACTCTGGCCCTTAGACCAAGAAAGGTTTGGATGGTTTCTCCAACTAGGGTTATAGGTTTCTGAATATGGGTCATACTTTTGATGGTTTTCAAATCTAGTGTTATTATAAAGAGCATGGGCTTGTTCTTCAGTAGTATGTCCTTCCCAAATAGGCTCTACTCTACCACTAGTTCGACTCAATTTTAAAACTTTTAACCTTTTATCTATGGATGCTATTTTGGCATCTGATTCAAAAGATACTTCAAACCTATTAACAGTTCCTCTACCTAGAAGAATGGTTTTCTTGGGCTCCCTACTATTTTCCCATTGGTAGGTCTTTTCGGCGATTTCATTCAAAAATGTCATTGCTTCATCAACAGTTCTATTTTCAAACCCACCAGTATACAAAGACTCAACCATGGTAGTTGTCGAATAATCTAAACCCTCATAAAGGATCTGAACTAGCCTAACCTTCTCTAAACCATGGTGAGGACATTGAGATAACAAGTCATTGAACCTTTCCAAATACTTATATAGAGATTCCCCCTCTTATTGAGAAAAAGTACATATTTTCGTCCTAATAGACGATGTTTTATGCCTAGGAAAAACCTTCTGTAAAAAGGAAGTTGTAAGTTGGTCATAGGTTTTAATTGACTCAGAAGGCAAACTATATATCCAAGGTTTGGCTTTATCTTTCAGGGAAAAGGGGAATAACCTAAGTTTCAAAGCATCATCATCTAGGTTTTTAATTTTCAAAGTACTACAAACTTCCTCAAATTCCCTAACATGAAAATAGGGGTTTTCATTTTCTTTACCTAAAAAGAATGGGAGCATCTGCAAGGTCCCAAGTTTCAGTTCATAATTTTCCCCAGTTTCAGCTAACTTGATACATGACGGACGAGAGGTCCTAGTTGGGTTTAACAAAGCTTTCAAAGTTGCCATTTCTGGCACTACCAAAGTACTAGGAGTACTTTCTTCACTAAGTGTCAAGTTTTCAAAGCTGAAATTTCGGAAAACAGGGCTCTCAAAAGAAGAGTCTTCGAGCTCCCCGTCTTCACAAGAAGAACTACTAGGTTTGTCACTAATCAAACGACCTAAAGTGTTTCTTTTCCAAGCCCGTTCTCTAATGACCTCGGGCATACACTATAAAAACAAAAGAAAAAGAAAAATACTAAAAGGAAGGGAAGTTCTATGCCAACATAAACATGGCTGACTCCAGCACAGCAAACCTACTGATTTCTAGTAAACAAAAAGCATGAGGGAAGCTGCGTGGAGATTTGATACCCAAGGCCTCACCGCATTACAAGGCGGAGTAGTCACGCATTCAACTTACAGAAACCATCATGAACTTCGAAGTATGCTTAAAGAGTAACCAATATTTTTTGAATGACTTTCCTAGTAAGCCCGATACCCTATCGGTCTCGTTCTATTCCAAATTTTAAGGCTTAGGTTCACGTTAAGTATCGTTTTCCTAAGGCGGGCAAGAAGATAATGGTGATGAAATCCGAACCCTTATATTGTATGGCCAGGCCTTGCCCTTTACTAGGAAATTAAAGCAGCCATATTCAGTTCCTCGACATATATGCAAACGAAGGAATACAATAACTCGCTGGCAGGGGATTCGCGAGTGTTTCGACAAACTTACCTCCCGTACCAGACCAGGGATGAACCGTTGTAGTCGACTCGGGCCACGACTCCTATTTCATGTATGAACCCGAGGGTCCGAGGCGATATTGTAATCGCCGTCCTTCTCTGCAAACAGTTTATATTTAATACTACCCTTCCTTAGGGTATTAAAAAAATAAAAATAATGTCCCAAAGTTTAAAGTCCAAAGTCCAAAAATAAAGTACAAAAGAAAAAGAAAATTACAAGAATATAAGATATCCTAATACAATCTAAAAAAATAAAAATAAAAAAACTCTCTTTTCTTTTCTCGCTCTTTTCGCTTTGTCTTTAACTCCAAATCTTTGAGTATTCACCAAAAGCTTTGGCAAATTTTTCTTTCGCTCCAAATTCCAAAATCTGTAGTAAAAAGACAAAAACCCAAAAACGTAAAGTAGAACAAATAAAATAAAAACAAAAACCTAAAAAAAATAAATCTAAAAACTCTAGCCTAAATACAAGTCCGCATAGGCGACGCCAAAAATTGATGGTTATTTTCAATGATGTTGTAGTAAAAGGTTCGTTGAGACTTGTGAAAGAAGATATTTTTAGACTTAATTTTTAAAGAAAAAATATAACAAACTCAAAATAAAGTTTTGTAAAAATTATGGAGAGACTGGGGTTCAGGATTTCACCATTCACCAAAATTCGTGTGATTTAATGTTAATGTTTATCATGCAATTCTAGACAATATAACTCCAATCAAAAGAAAGTGTGATTCTAAGCATTGCCTAAATTAGATTTTCAAAACATGAATTGTTAATCACAAGCATGAAGTATCAAAAGCCCTAAACTAAGCATACTTCATCAAGAGAAAACACAACTAATTAATAAAAACCATTTACTCAATTTTCATTCGGTGCAAATAATCATAAAAGAATTGCATAAATAAATTTAAATAAATTTTACCACATAACTTTTGGAAGAATGGATTCCTCCATCTCCCCGGAGGGTGGGTTTAGCTCTTCATCATAGAAACACGCTCAAAAGTTGATTTCATTGCCCATAAGAGTTTACAAATGATAAAAAGGAGAGAAATTGAATAAACCAGGAAACTACAACACTTTTGCGGTGTTGCAAGCCCACTGTTACATAGATTGATATAAAGAAAGTGTTGCTGTAATTGTAGCGTATAAGACTGCTATGAAACTATCGCAATCAATGTAGCATGAACGACGGTCTCAGGGGGTCTTATGTTCTTCATGTTCTTCCCATGTAGCAGCAAAAAGTTTTTTTCTGCAACTCGATTCTCGCCTCTGTATTCTCCAAAACTCTCCGTCCCCTCTCTGCTCTACCCCAGCAACCTATTTATACCAGAAAGATGCATCGAATCTTCTCCATAACTTCAAAATATCCTCTCTTTATTTTTATTCTCACGACAATATTTTCCATATTTTATTTGATCTTCCACGCGTTTTCAGCTGTCAAACCTTCCTTATTTATCTTCTTCACGCATCTATGTAGTGCAACACTACTCCAAACTCATGCATTACATGCCTCAAACTCGTGTCAAATCCACTTGAACCCGTGAAAGCTTGTGTCCACTAATTCGGACTGAGACATGTTATTCAGCCAAATTTTGTCCAAAAAAACACCCATACCAACATTATAGAGTCATATCGCGTCTACCCATGAAGTTTCAGCGACCGAGTCTACCTCTAACCCATCCAAAATCCGATCAAAAAATATTCCTGGAGTGAAACTCGTTTTCCCGGCAAAAATGAAATTTGAAAAGGAGAAGAAGGTGTGCCCCGATCCAGAGTAGGGCGCCTTTAACAGCTTGGGGTGCCCGGGGGTGCCCTTTTCCAAAGTGAGGGTGCCTTTAGTATTTTTCTTCAGGGTGTCCAAAAAGAACTTTTTGTGCATCTTTTTCCACACAAGCGTATTTCTCCAAAAACACCTACACAAACATAAAAACACCATAATAAGTACAAAATCAAGCACTAACAATAGAGACACTGAGGACAATTCAGACACAAAAATGTGTCTATCAATTTAGTTTGAGTGAATCTTATATCAAAATAGAAGATTCTCAAGCATAAATAAACTAGGTGCAATTAAAGTTCAACCACCGTTAGTCAATCAAATCAATCGAAAACAAAAGATAAACCTCAATTATCTAGTTTCCCACCAACGGTACTAATAGAACTTCTCAATCCCAAAGAAGTCTTTAAACTGAGCGGCCGTAAGAGATTTCGCCTAATTAGGTTACTTTACCTCTCCGAATAGGCGGACCCACCAGTAACAACACAACTGAGGTAGTTTTGCTGGCTTTGAGGATTAGTTTGCTCGAAATGCAAACTTTGATATCTATAGAAAAGGAATTTTGGACACCAAGGAATTTCCAAAACCGAAAATATTCTCAAGATATGGAATATATTCCAAATTCGGTTTCAATAATTATTAGAAATGCTTTGTCCAAATATTGACCGAAAATATCTTAGAAAATTTCCAACTAGTAAATGCACATTACTAATTTTCATTTTTACAAAAATAAAATTAACAACCTTGAATAAAATATTCTCAATTTATTTTTCGATATGGGATTTTTCCTTTAGCTATTAAGAAATTGTTTGTGGGTGAAAACTATTCCTGCCGATTTTGGTAATTTGGGGTGTGTGGATGAGGAATGAATCTAAACCTTAAACAATGCACTGCGTGGTGAGTGCTTGTAGATTCGAGAGGTCAATCTGTGCAAGTCCGGCCTAAACCAAAAAGAATGGCCGTTCCAGACTTGTTTCGGTCACAAAGTGAAGGAGATGGGGTTGATCTTAGGGTGGGAAGCGAAGAAGGTATTGAGATTGTGAAGGTGTTGGCTATGTATGACTTGCAACAGAAAGGTGAGCAGGCTTGTAATTAACGCAAGCAGGCTTTGGATGTTAACACTTTGTTTCTGTGTTATGCTCTCTCTGTTCTGTCTTGTCTTGTTTGAAAAATAGGGCGGAGAGCCTATTTATACAAGTATTTTAGCCTAACCTTCATATCTCGTGGGAAGCGGAGAAAGTGGAGTGATGGAGTAGTGGAGTAGTGTGTTGGTGTTACACAACCAGGCTTGCCCACTTCTCCCATCATCACTAACCGTCCATGACTTCCTGACACGTTCTTGTGATGGCGCGTTGGCCGCTGCACGCTGTAAACCGCCAGACCAATACCCCAGTATGTATCCCCCAGTTTGTGACATGATTGATGTCTCAAGTGTGTGTGTATCGTGGGACCCACAGAAAGTAGCATGTAACGCTACGTTATTTGGGAAATTGATACTTGTGAAGTATCGTGTGTATACTATGAAGGTACTGCATCGAGTATATTCATCATGTAAGAAGCATCGTTGTTTAAGAGTCACAAAGAAACTTCATGTTCAGCCTACTTCATGTGATGGTTTGGAAGTTGCGCATGCAAACGCTCCTTTGACCGATCACATGGTGTGGTAGAGTGACGGGTGGTGATCACCATGACGCCACACTGACCAATTAACTCCTGACCAGGGATGTATAGCCAAGCCGGTGAAGTTGGACGGACAGATGATCTGTGAGACACTCATCTGCGACCGTTGATGAAATTAAGGTTTATGAAAAGGAGCGCAAGCATAACTTTTCAGCTTGGTCGAATCCAAGCTTGGGACGCAACTTTGGCTATGCCGGTTGTGCATGTGTGTAGACAACATGACGATGTAGGCGCCCATACCTCATTGTCTCACGAAAGTGTGATCTAGGCCACTAATTCGTCCTGCGAAGTTGTGTGGTTGAGATCAATTTGCGACAGAAAATTGGTGCCGCAAAAGCCGTATGTCGTACCAACCTTGAGCGGGAATTTCAAGACGACTAGGTTTGGTCGGTCTTGGACGATTTCTCCAACATGTAGGTGATAGGCTGGTGTTCACGCCTATGCCTTACCGTCCCATGAAAACATGATCTAAACCACTCAATTCGTCCGGAAAAATCGAGCGGTTGAGATTAGTTTGCAGCTTGGAAGGTGCGACCACACTAGTTTGGGCGAACGATTTGGGATAACCAGTCATGGTATGCCTTGTCCGATTAGGTGAGGGGATAGATGGGTCCACGGTGGTCATGTTTGTATGGCCATACCTGCTTTGATCTAATCTCGGACCCTCCATTCGTGCCGGAGAAAATGGACGCTCGTGATTCAAAACCCTAATTTTGGGTTTCAAGGCCGTGCGTCATGCTCTATTCAGGCGTACGATTTGGAATGAGCAACCATGGTTGGTCCTGACCGATTGGTCAGGTATGTAGGTGGGCCCACGGTAATTGTGTTGACATACTCCTTGACCTTTGAATCTACATCTGCACCCTCCATCTATACCTGCGAAGATGGATGGTTGAGACTGTTTTGCGGCACATGTAATGTACCTCAAACCCTAATTTAGGGTTTTCGTCCATACTGCTTTGGTTTGGACATTTTGGAAAGCTAGGCCAAGGGGAGGCCAACCATGCGGGCCCCGTATTGGTTCGGAAACTGATATTACATACCTGCTTGGGGGTTATGGAATCGATCCGGGCCATCCAATCATGCTGGTGGAGTTGGATGGTCGTGATCATATCCAGACTGATACGGTCAGTCCGGACGCTCAATCGGGCTAGTATAACATATCGAGAGTGGCTCAATCGGGCTAGTATAACACACCGAGAGTTGCAGCCTGTACGGGTATTTCATACATGTTTCATTATAATGCTTGGAGATTCGTGTTGCTCTGCTGAGAACAACACCCAGTCATCATGCCGCACTGACAATGAGTACAAGAAATACAAGGATGGTTGCGCATTAATTAATAATACTGGAAATTCACAAGGTATATGGGATTATTGATACATGCTCCAACCTAGATGAATTTCGTGTATTTTATTCACAGAATGGGATTGTTGCCACATGCTCCATTCTAGGTGAATTAATAAAGTGAAGGAGTATCCATCGCTTAATAATGGCCTTATCTTTTACAAGATGTTGGCGCATAATTTTTAGGTTTTACAATTTTACCCTTAAATGAAAATCCACCATCAACATTACAATTTTTAGGTTTTACAATTTTTAGGTTTTACAATTTTAGGCAGGGCCTAGCACATAATGGTTACACTATTGTGGGGTAGGCATGAGATGGTGACAAATTTGTACACTGAAATGACCAAGCTAAAGTGAATGTATATTTACCGGATAGGTCGACCTCGTCAGGCGTTGCCCTGGGAGTTTTGGTTAGGGTTGTGAAGGAAGCATGACTTGATCCGGTGAGTCGCTTTGATTCCTTTTGTACAGGTCAGAGCTCGGTCCCTTCCTTGGGTCATGTGTACTTCCTATCATCATACAACATCTTTCCTCAGACGTATGCGATAAGCATCGTTGATTGCTATCCCGAAATAGTAGCCTTCATAGGTGGTAAGTAAAGACATTTTTTCTCCTGGAACTCTGTCGACTTGCGAGATTATAAAGAATCATCTCACGTAGTTTTTCTTCCCATATCTCAGGTACTGCTTGTAGTTGGTGATTATCTCACAACTACACCCTCATAAGAATCCATTAAAATGATTCCTAAATCTAATTAATTTGATATGAAACTAAGAATTAAGGTACTAAAATTATAAAGGAGACACAAAGATTTTTACGTGGTTCGATCAATGTGATCTACATCCACGGTTCTTCACTAGTGATTGTATGTCATTACATGATTTTACAATTGAGACTCCATTAATGAATATCTGGAGCTCTAGAATTTTGGAGAAGAGGATGATAAAGAAAATAAATCTCTCCTAACATTCTTCTCTCTCCTCTTAAAATTATCCTCTCTTGCTAAAAGATCTCCCTTACTTCTCATGCCTAAATGGCTATTTATATGATTTTACAATAGATGACAGTTGTGTTGTCCCGCCATTTCGGATTTGAAGATTATCTTGCGAACCTTCGTGGTTTCCTTTGCTCGCAAAATTTCCTTCTTGTTCGCAAAATATTCTTTGCTCGTAAAATGTATTTTCTCTACACAATTTCGTAAGTTATCATTTGCTGTGATATTCCGCTCCTACATCTTGCCTCTTTTTTCTTGAATATTGCTTGAAGAGCGATCTTTAAGAAAAAATCACTTGCTGTGGTTGTTGGAGTAGTCTTTGATCTTTGTTGATGAAGGAACGAGCTAAAGAATATCAAACTCAAAAAGTATATACTTGCCTCTATTCTTTTGCGAAGTTCTGAAGCTTTAAGAAGTAATTAGAAGTATCATCTTGCGAAGTATGAAGTATGCGAAGTATCTTGAAGAAGTATGAAGTATAAGAAATATAAAATATCCTTGAAGAAGTATAAGAAGTACTTAATCCTCGAAATATATAAGAAGTATAAAATATCCTTGATGAGAGTGATAAATATTGCCTCTGTTCATGTGAAATTATTATTCCACTTTTGGTGAGGATTCTTGCTGAGAAGATAAAGAACATCAAATATTTTCTTGGGTATCCATAGTTGCCTCTGTTTTTTATCTATGAAGGAGAATCCTTGAGAAAATGTTGAATAATTAAATTGCCTTTGTCTCAAGTGGTAACCCTGCTAACTTCTGAATTTTTCAGCAAATTTCTGAATTTTTCTGTGAATTTTTGGGGTTTTCTGCGAATTTCTGAACTTCTAAATAGTGCTGCGAATAGTGCTGCGAATATAGTGTTGCGATCATAGTGTTGCGAATATAATGTTGCGAACATAGTGTTGCGAATATAATGTTACGAACATAGTGTTGAGAATATAGTGTTACGAACTATAAATATTCCTGCGAATTATGAATTTTTCTGCGAACTTTCGCGGTGTTTTCCTGTAAAATTTTGTAAAATACTTGTGCGAATATAATATTTATGTAATGATTATGTTATGAAATGTTTATGCGATGCTTATGCCATGAAATGTTTATGCAATGCATTTATTATGCAAATATGATGCTTGAATGATGCGAGTATGATTCTTGTATGATGCAAATATGATGCTTGTATGATGCAAGTATGATGCTTGTATGATGTGAATACTTATCTATTATAATGCATAGCTAATGTTTGTGTTACTTAGCTCATTTTGCTGCGATAAAATTGATATATCTTTGAATTGCCTCTATTCATATAATCATCTTCGCAAGTTTGCTTGTGTATTTTCGCGAATGAAATCGCCTCTTCTGGTATGACTTCGTGATATATATACTTGTAAAAATTCTTCAATGATCTTAATGGGATTGTCTTCTTTGTTAGGACTTCATGATATATCTTCTTGTAAAAATTCTTCAATGATCTTGATGGGATTGTCTTCTCTTCAAAACTTCATGATGTATATTCTTGTAAAATTTCTTCAATGATATCGACGAAGCTGTCTTCTTTTCAGATCTTCATAATGTATATTCTTGTATAATTTCTTCAATGATTTTGATGTAATGAATTTCATTAATTGTTGTGGTCTTATCATGCCTTCCTAAGTAAAGGTCTTATTTTGCCACCTCTTTTGTAGTAAATTTTTGTATTTGCGATAATATGACAAGTCTGAACATTCTTGCGAACATACAACCTCGTGACATTATCGTCTTGCGATGAAATCGCAGGACGTTTTTACACTTTCATGTAATAACCCATTGATCTCATCTTAACTTCTTTGTTTCATTCTGCGAGTTCTTTTTGTATGTTTTCCTTTTTTTTTTTTTTTTAGAATGCTCGCAGAACTTCATTTGTTGCACAAATATGACAATACTTTATGTTTTCGCAAACAAGAAGCCTCGTGACATTTGCGTCTTATAGCACGTATCAGCTCCCTAATGGAGGGTGCTGCCCTTTATATTCCCCCTGGTTACCCCTTCAAGGAAGCGTACATCGACCATACAAGGTTAGCTCTTCCCATCCGGTTCTGCCAACAACCAGCTTTTGATCGCAACCTCTTATCCTTTTTGCCTATAGGGCTTATAGTTACGAGATTGCACCCTATGGGGTATCTTTGGGCCAAGTGCATCATTTGCCAAGACTTGTCAAAAATGGCAGATGTGGTTCAACCTCACCCGGCACTCTTGACTCAACCGTGTACCTCGGCGCCTTGATCGTTTTCTGCACTTCTTGGGAAAGACAGTATGCCTTAGTCGCCCAACCTAAATCCTCTTACACCGCATTTTATATTGCGTAATGTCGCTAGATTAGGTGAGAATCCAAGGTGTCTAACCCGGATAGGTACCCCATTATTGGGTTGTACCCCTAAATGTTTACCATGTACTAAGGGCCCTTGGTGGTGTTCCGGTTACCCTTAGCCACGTTATAGGTACCCCCTTAAATGACGTACTTTAGGACTTTGCCTCTTACGAAATATAGCTTCGCGAACTAGGTTGTACGCCACAAAGGTTTGCCTGTATAAAATTTTCTGCGGCTCTCTTTCTTTTTTGGAGGCTGATCACAGATTGCGGTCTTTTATTCGCAATTGATTATTGGCGGTATTTTTTCGCCTTTTATGAGTAGAATCAAAATTCTTTTTATTCGTAAAAATTCATCGTAAATTTTTTATGTATATAAGATGTTGAATGCTTTCATAAGATCTTTAGCATAAGAAGTATTAATCAAAATTGTTCTATAGAAATATAGGAATTTAATTTTCTCTATTTTTTGTAATTTTGAAGTCTTTTTAAATTTTTTGAGATCTTTAAATTTTTGCGATTAAGTCATTTTTGAATCTTGCGATTGTATCGCTTTTCACCAATCTAAAAAATCTTTGAAATATTTTAAATCTTAGAAATTGTAGAAATTTTTGCGAGTAAATCGCTTTTAGTAAATAGAATCAAAATTCTTTTGTCTTCAGAAAATAAAGTATTCAAGGAAATGGTACTTACCTTTTTATGGCTTGTTGTTGTCTCTTGCAAAGTATATGACTTTCCATTTCTTGTGAAATAATCTCCCACTTTCTTCTTGCGAAATATCCAAAATTCTTGCGAAGTAAACCTTTGTATGAAGTAAACGAACATCTGTGAAGTGTCGGTGCATCTGTGCTTCCTTTGCTATGTGATAGAAACACATGTAACCTTCCTCTTATTCTTTTCTCTTTTTGTTTCTGCCCTTTCTGACCTTTGTTTCTGCACAAATTATTCGCACAAATCCTGTTTGTTTAATTCCGTTCTTCGTACTTTGCTGGGAGATCTGACGCAGTAGACTTTGTCTATAGCTCTTCTTCCTTCCTCCTTCATTAACTGATATAGACAAGAAGAATCTTCTTTGCTACGAGTTTCATGTTAGTTTTCTTTACTGCGAAACTTATCAACTCCTGCGAATTGCAGCTATATATTAGTGGCTAATCAATAATAATAATCAATAATAATATTGCAATTTTAGTTCAAGTAAATGAATGTAATAAGTAGTTTAATCAATTCCAGTCACGCAAGAAAGCTTGTTCATAATTGATGAATCTAGCCCACTAATTCCTGTACTTTGACATGCCAATCTCAAGCCATGATTTCACGTTTCCATTGTAGTGACTAACGGCCGTTCTACCAATTTCCTTCTGTTTTTCTTTGCCTCTGACTTCTTTCATGTATTTGGTATCCTTGGAGGTGCTTTCTTCTTTGTTCTGTTATTCTTTCAACAATTGCGTACATTGCCCTTAATTATGAATGTATTTGACTTTTGCCCTGAAGCCATATCGCCTTTCTTTCTTATTTCTCTCCTTTTATACGAAGTTACAGCATCACTTCTTGTATTTTTGATTTTCTTCACCTGAAGCCATATCGTCTAAGTCCTTTTGTTTTGTTTCACTGCTGGTTCGTTCGGCATTAGCATTTCATTCTTCATCATCGTAGTTTCATGTTGTGCTTGCACTGTCATTTACTTACTTTGATACAGCTGTACCAGTTATATATAACACACTGGCTCCTCTTCACATGGTCCGTTAGCTTCTCATGCGTTCTCACAGGCTCCTCTTCACAGGGTCCGTTGGCTTCTCATGCAAAATAAGTTTACGAAGATTCGCAAAACTAACTGAAGCAAACTGAATATTCGCAAAATGAAATATCCATTTCTTAGTGAACTTCGCAGGACTTCTTATTTCTCAGAAAATGAAAATGAGGGCCATCAAATACGAGCTGCTAAAGCTGAAAATGAGGACCATCAAATACCATCGTAGTGGGACCATCAAATACTTTACATCGTTTTCAAGATGTCTAAGATAATGTTATCTTCTTATTTAATTATAGATGGCACTTAACAGTTATCTACTATACTATGGTGGATTCCATCCGTAGTGATCTTATTTTGCCATTGAAAAGTAGTTGTGGGACCATCGTTTACCACCATTTGGGACCATATTCGCAAAACTTTCTTCTTCGTATACTTCGCAAAAGTAGTAGTGATAATTGAATCCATTAATTTGATATCTTTGGAATAGCTTTCTTATTTACATTCTTCAGGGAGTAGTTAACTTTCTTCTTCGTATACTTCTTCTTTTGTTCGTAATGGGGATAATCTCTTTCGTAAGTACGTAAATGAAAGTTTGTATGTAAATGAACGTCTGTACGTAAATCTTCTTTTGTTCTTTTGATTACTTATATCTCCCTGGATAGTTTATGTAACTCGAATTGTCTTGTGAAAAATGAACTGCTGAACTTCACCTCGTCCTACTAAATTTCTTCTTCTTCTCCCTGGACATTTTTGTTCGTAAGATTCGAACTCATGATGACATTTATCCCGTTTCTTCGTAGGAATGATAATTCTTCGTCAATGACGCAGAACTTTGCAAAAAAAATTCTGCAAACAATCAGTAAATTTGGTTAGCAGTTTATAGATCATTAAGATGAGTAATGTTTGCCTATGAAGAATGAAAACTTTCCATATATTCTACTTGTTTTTGTTCTTGCGAAATGTAAATCTCTAAATCTCTAACCAACAGAAAATCTTGAATTTTGATTTTGTCAGAAATTCTTTAAACAAATTTGTAAAACGAGATTTGGTTACTACTAATTTATAGCAAAAACATTTTTAAATTCAAAATTTCCATAATAAATCAAATTTCTACAAAAAGCAAAGTTTAGATCACAAAAAATTTATTTTTCAATTTGTGTTTTGAAATTCCCAAATTTTGAAAAATGAAACAAAGAATAAGAAAAGTAAAAAGAAATTTGTCCTTTTTGGAAGCGATTGTTGACGTAGCATGTGTAAATTTCATTTTGCTTGACGATTTCTCCATATCCACATCTCTCTTCCTGAACTACTACTAAGAACTTCCATTTCTGTCTTCAAAACTCATAGATCCGGTACAATTCATCACCATCAGTAACCAATTTTTCTAACTTTCTTGAACCAACAAGGTTAGGTCCATGTTTCTAGCGCCAAATATGTAGTTGGTGATTATCTCACAACTACACCCTCATAAGAATCCATTAAAATGATTCCTAAATCTAATTAATTTGATATGAAACTAAGAATTAAGGTACTAAAATTATAAAGGAGACACAAAGATTTTTACGTGGTTCGATCAATGTGATATACATCCACGATTCTTCACTAGTGATTGTATGTCATTACATGATTTTACAATTGAGACTCCATTAATGAATATCTGGAGCTCTAGAATTTTGGAGAAGAGGATGATAAAGAAAATAAATCTCTCCTAACATTCTTCTCTCTCCTCATAAAATTATCCTCTCTTGCTAAAAGATCTCCCTTACTTCTCATGCCTAAATGGCTATTTATATGATTTTACAATAGATGACAGTTGTGTTGTCCCGCCATTTCGGATTTGAAGATTATCTTGCGAACCTTCATGGTTTCATTTGCTCGCAAAATTTCCTTCTTGTTCGCAAAATATTCTTTGCTCGTAAAATGTATTTTCTCTTCACAATTTCGTAAGTTATCATTTGATGTGATATTCCGCTCCTACACTGCTCCGCACTTATCTGATCTCCTGATCGATGGATTGATTTTGTTTTTTTAACTTTTCCTTCTTTGCAGTTTAACATGGAGGTGGTGGACGACCATCATATCACCTCTCTAGAAAGAAGCTTCGAATTTGATAAGCCTGAAACCCATGCACACGAAGAAGTAATGGCTAAGATCGACCTTCCAATTCGCGAAGTTGGCCGCGATATACAGGGGATGTATATTTTGCACCTGCGTATTTCCAGAGGACGTATCTGTGCCCTTTCAGCTGCGATTGACATGGAGGAGAGGTGGAGGCGCGAGGAAGCATTGCAGGCACCAGTAAGCGCAAGGGCAGAGAGATTTGCAGCGCGGTTGAAGAGGCAGAGGGTTGAGCATAAACGACCTCCAAATGAAGATAAGTGCGATTACCCAATCCAGGACGGCGTGATAATTCTCGATTCCGACACAGACGAACCTGAATATTTGAAAGCAACCGACACGACTCCTGATGCTGCTGTGGCCTTTGATGCTCCTGCTGATGATGTTGGGATGAAGTGCGTTGCTATGGAAACATCTGATGTGGAAGCTGAGGCAGATCTGAAAGGAGGAGCATCACTTGCAGAAACGTCTGTTGCAGAAGCTGAGGTAGATCCTAAAGGAGGAGCATCAATAAGTGATGGCATTGAAGCAGAACTTGACGGTGGTGCAGGCGCGGTCGACCCCCTTGACGACTAAAACCTTTTTTTTTTCAAGTATATTCCGTAATTTGTGAACATCTTCCTTGTATTCAGTGGCCGCTGAGTTTAAGGTTTTCTTCTATCATTTGATTAATTGAATAAAGTTTTTACTTTATAATCCTCTGTTAAGATCGCGACTGAACTTTCTCAGGTGCAAGGGTGCGCCTTTACATGTAATTCTTTGTGATAAAATAAATAATGCCATAATGTAATACCACGGACCTGTGTTCCTGACGCAAGATATTCCTGGCTTTGCTGGGGTGAGTGGTTCAAAGCCCCTTCCCTTTCCGCGTACATCTTTTCCCTCGACTCTTTTTCAGGATGTTTTTGCTTAGGGTTTTTTTTCTGCTCTAGTAGATTGGTTTAGGCTGGATTTTGTATCTTTAGGGATAAAGAGGCTCTCAGATGGAAATAATACTTCAATTAATTTTGAAAATTGAAAATTGAAACCCTAAATGAATGCAAGTATTGCAATTATTTTCTAGAGGAATTACAAATATAATGTGAAATTGTAATGGAAAACACGCTGGAGGAAGTAGCACATCATCTTAAAGCGTGTAGGATTCTGGAAAGTGGTAGCATAACGTTTTAAGTACGGTAGGGTTTAAGCCATCGCGAGTGAATTGTTACGCCTTCTAGCTTGTCAGCGTTGATGAGTTTGCAGTATCCACCTAAGATGACATTTTCTACCAGGTACGGTTCATCCTCCTTTTCGGTGGGTGAATTAGGTGAGGTAGCCATTTTCACTGTAATGCTTCCAACCTTGAACGCGGTTGCCTTCGTTACTAAGTCTCCAATTCGTAATGGGTTTGGGCGTGTAGACATCATGGTCTTGGTTTTGTCATCTTTGATCGAGACAACTTCTAGATTCCTGATAAACTGTTTAAAGGGGACGGCTTCCCATTCGCATCTCTTAGCCAAGGTTGGTTTCTTGGCTAGAGCCAGTCCCTAGGACTTACCAGAATGAGGTGTGGTTGGTTGTAAAAAGGGTTGCGTGATGAGACTTACTTGAGATCGGAACCTTTCAACGTGCACTGACAGGATCTCCCAGGGAAGTTGCGTCACATTGGAAAGTTGTTGGTGCGGCAACAAACAGTCGTCAGGTCCAGAAGGCGTGTTGGAGATTCTTTCACGTATCGAAACCGGTAGAGGACAAACTCCTAGCATTGCTCTGTTGTCATGTATCCAAGGGCGTCCTAGGATCATGTCACAGTTGGGATGATCTTTGACTATGTAGAACTTTGCTTGTGTCGAGGCATCACCCAATTTGACTTCAAGATCAATGTATCCCTATGTATCTCTGAATTCTCCTTCTGGATCGTTAATCACAGTTGGGTGACGAGTAGCTTCCTGCTTCGGGATCTTTTTCGCTCTCAAGGTCTTGACAGTAATGATGTTAAATTCGGAGGCCGTATCAATCAACGCGCTATCGAACTCAACGTTTCTCAAATGAGTGACGGTTAGGAGTCCCCAGTTTCCTTTGCTCGCATCTTTTAGGAAAGACTGGGGTCCATGGACTTCTTCTGGATACAAACGACTTCCTGATACAACGCGGTTGGGAGCTGTAAATATGTCTTGACGCTGTCCCTTGGAGAAATACAAGATTTCACACAAGCACTCCATCATAGATTGTACAGTCTTGCGAACAGAATCCCCAGAAATCATACAGTTCCTGATAGGAGGAGGATCTCTATGAACACCTTCATTTCCAAGTTAAAGTTCTCCTATCTCTATATTTTCCCTGAAGATTTGTTTCAGCCTGTTAAAATCTTTGGTTGGATGGTGAACGAATCTATGGTAGCAGCAGTATTTAGGGTCCGCCATGTCTTTCGCAGTGGGAGGACATCTGATAGGAGGCATCTTGATGGTGTCGTCTTGGATCCACGCTTCTAAGAGTTCTATCACTTCATTCATGGGGAAAGGAAAACCTGTATCTTCGTCGTCTTGTGCAGGAGTTTTGTCCGCTCCTTTCCGAGATGAAGTCTTGTGTGCCGGGGATGCCCGCTTGGTTTTTTGTTCCGTCGCTGAAGCTTTACTTTTTTATCCTCCGCCTACTACACTCACAGAAGGACCAGTGTTGTATTGCTTGTTCGTGAGATGCCTGCTTCCTTGACTTTCACATGAATCTTCACTTCGAATAACTCTGGTTCTTTCTAGCAATGCTGGTGTGGTTGTTGCTGAAAATTTGGCAGCTTCATGGAGTTCAGATAACGTTTGAAAGCCCAGATTCTCTAATAGAGCGCGGTATATGGGTTCATCCCATTGATGCACAATTCCACCAATTGTCGATCGGTGACGTTCGGGTCATGACAATCCAGTTCTTGGGTTCTGAACATCTTAATGAAGTCGTTGGGATGCTCATTGTTCTGCTGAAGAATTCTTCCCAGATCTGAAAAGGTGATTTGTTCGGACACGAAGAAATAATTTCTGTAGAAAGCACTGACCATCTCATTCCAATTGGATATGCTGTTAGGTGTGATGTTGTTGTACCAGGTGTACGCCCTTCCCATAAGTGACTTTGAAAATTCTTTTAGGCGGAGAACATGATTGTATTCATGCTCCCCCAAAGATTCTAAGAATCGAGAGACGTGTTCACGAGCATTACCAGTACCATCGTAGAGGGAGAATTGGGGAGAGGTGTAACCTCTGGGAGGAGGAATTCGTTTCACATCTTGAGGGTATGGCGGCTGATGCTGGTGTACATCAGTTCGTTCCCCTTTGCATCGATTTTGGAGAAGTCGTTCCATGTCCTCACATGTGATGAAGTTGGATGGTTGGTTCCTTCCTCTTGGGCGTTCAGGAGAAATACGAGTTTCCTCATCCATGTGGGCCAGGATGGAAACATCTCCCCTGGGTTATCGTGAACCTTGTGACAATCGTTCAGTCAAAGTTTTGAGGAAAGTGAGTACCTTTTTTTGAGTTGCGGCCATATCCGTTTGGGTCTTAGCCAAAACTTCCTATTTTTCTATTAACTCTGCAATGGTAATGGGTGGTGGTCCTCCTCTTGTCCCTCCGGCTCCTCATCCTAATGAAGGAGTGAATGTTGTTGCTCTGCTGACCACCGGAGGCGTTACGCTTGAGAAAATGCAGGGATTAGCGGCTGCTCTGGCTCTGGTGATGGGAGGTGTTACACTTACTGGAATATTTCCTGCTATGCTGGTGCTGACAGTAGAGGTGACGGCTCCACGAGATGTATTGACCCAGGTAGCTCCACTGACAGGTACATCGACGCCGGGAGTGTTATCCACACTAGTTCCATCAAAATTGATTGTTGATCCGGACCTGAGTTCCACCATCTTGAAATGAGTTGTTGATTGAATTGGTTATAAGATCTACCCTTTTGAAATTGACAAAATCGAATCGGATTTCGAAGAAATTGACTTTACAACCGAGAGATCAACCTCCCACTGTGGTCGCCAATTGTTTGTGGGTGAAAAATATTCTTGCCGATTTTGGTAATTTGGGGTGTGTGGATGAGGAATGAATCTAAACCTTAAACAATGTACTGCGCGATGAGTGCTTGTATATTTGAGAGGTCAATCTGTGCAAGTCCGGCCTAAACCAAAAAGAATGGCCGTTCCAGACTTGTTTCGGTCACAAAGTGAAGGAGATGGGGTTGATCTTAGGGAGGGAAGCGAAGAAGGTATTGAGATTTTGAAGGTGTTGGCTATGTATGACTTGCAACAGAAAGGTGAGCATGCTTGTAATTAACGCAAGTAGGCTCTGGATGTTAACACTTGGTTTCTGTGTTATGCTCTCTCTGTTCTGTCTTGTCTTGTTTGAAAAATAGGGCGGAGAGCCTATTTATACAAGTCTTTTATCCTAACCTTCGTATCTCGTGGGAAGTGGAGAAAGTGGAGTAGTGTGTTGGTGTTACACAACCAGGCTTGCCAACTTCTCCCATTATCACTAACCGTCCATGACTTCCTGACACGTTCTTGTGATAGCACGTTGGGCGCCGCACGCTGTAAATCTCCAGACCAATACCCCAGTATGTATCCCCCAGTTTGTGACATGATTGATGTATCGAGTGTGTGTGTATCGTGGGACCCACAGAAAGTAGCATTTAATGCTACGTTATTTGGGAAATTGATACTTGTGAAGTATCATGCGTATACTATGTAGGTACTGCATCGAGTATATTCAGCATGTATGAAGCATCGCTGTTTGAGAGTCTCAAAGAAGCTTCATGTTCAGCCTACTTCATGTGATGGTTTGGAAGTTGCGCATGCAAACCCTCCTTTGACCGATCACATGGTGTGGTAGAGTGACGGGTGGTGATCACCATGACGCCAAACATACAAATTAACTCCTGACCATGGATGTATAGCCAAGCCGGTGAAGTTGGACGGACGAGATGATCCTTGAGACACTCATCTGCGACCGTTGATGAAATTAGGGTTTATGAAAAGGAGCGCAAGCATCACTTTTCAGCTTGGTCGAATCCAAGATTGGGACGCAACTTTGGCAAGTCCGGTTGTGCATGTGTGTAGACAACATGACGGTGTAGGCGCCCGTACCTCATTGTCTCACGAAAGTGTGATCTAGGCCACTCAATTCTTCCTGTGAAGTAGTGTGGTTGAGATTAATTTGCGACAGAAAATTGGTGCTGCAAAAGCCGCACGTCGTACCAACATTGAGCGGGCGTTTCAAGATGACCAGGCTTGGTCGGTCTTGGACGATTGCACCAACGTGTAGGTAGTAGGCTGGTATTCACGCCTATGCCTTAACATCCCATGAAAACATGATCTAAGCCACTCAATTCGTCCGGAGAAATCGAGCGGTTGAGATTAGTTTGCAGCTTGGGAGGTGCGACAACGCTAGTTTGGGCGAACGATTTGGGATAACCAGGCATGGTATGCCTTGGCCGATCAGGTGAGGGGATAGATGGGTCCACGGTGGTCATGTTGGTATGGTCGGACTTGCTTTGATCTAATCTCGGACCCTCCATTCGTGCCGGAGAAAATGGACGCTCGTGATTCAAAACCTTAATTTTGGGTTTCAAGGCCGTGCGTCATGCTCCATTCAGGCGTACGATTTGGAACAACCAACCATGGTTGGTCCTGACCGATTGGTCAGGTATGTAGGTGGGCCCACGGTAATTGTGTTGACATACTCCTTGCCCTTTGAATCTACATATGCACCCTCCTCCATCTATACCTGCGAAGATGGATGGTTGAGACTATTTTGCGGCACATGTAATGTGCCGCAAACCCTAATTTAGGGTTTTCGTCCATACTGCTTTGGTTTGGATGTTTTGGAAAGCTAGGCCAAGGGGAGAACAACCATGCGGGCCCCGTATTGGTTCGGAAACTGATATTCCATACCTGCTTGGGGGTTATGGAATCGATCTGGGCCATCCAATCATGCTGGTGGAGTTGGATGGTCGTGATCATATCCAGACTGATATGGTCAGTCCGGACGCTCAATCGGGCTAGTATAATACACCGAGAGTTGCAGCCTGTACGGGTATTTCGTACATGTTTCATTATAATGCTTGGAAATTCATGTTGCTCTGCTGAGAACAACACCTAGTCGTCATGCCGCACTGACAATGAGTACAAGAAATACAAGGCTAGTTGCGCATTAATTAATAATGCTGGAAATTCACAAGGTATATGGGATTATTGCTACATGCTCCAACCTAGATGAATTTTGTGTATTTTATTCACAGAATGGGATTGTTGCCACATGCTCCATTCTAGGTGAATTTATAAAGTGAAGGAGTATCCATCGCTTAATAATGGCCTTATCTTTTACAAGATGTTGGCGCATAATTTTTAGGTTTTACAATTTTACCCTTAAATGAAAATCCACCATCAACAGAAATATCTTTGAACAATAAAAGATAAGCGTTACTGCACATGTTCAAAGTATGTCAACATCTTTACTTTGTAGGTCCTCTTTCATACTTACAATCTTGAAACCGATTTGCCACACTTCCAAACAAGTTTAGAATTGGTTCATCTGACTTTCAAGAACTATGTGATTGATCAAGAACAGTCAATCACCAAACATGGGTTTCACGGTTCTACCAAAAACAAGTTTCGGTTCTACCTCCATGTGGGTAATGGATTTAGTCACACTAGATTTCCAAAAATTCGGTTGACTAGGTACTAGGATCGGTTCCCACATATATATGGTATCTAACTTGTACTTGTTGTACAAGTCTGTAGGATCGGTTCCCTTTTGCCTAAAAATGTATTGCACATGTCCATAGGATTGGTTCCCCTTTCTACTAAAAACTTTCCTCACTTGATACAAGGATCGATTCCCCCTTTATGATAGGTTGCACCTCTTACTAGGTTAGGTTCCCCTTTACCTAGAGTTGGTCATACTAATAACACTAAATCGATCATACCATCTCAGGTGATTACTTAAGCTCGGTTTTACTAATAAAAGTCATACCAATTCAAAAGTCAGGCCTTTGTGAATAGTTTTACTATGAACATAAATAAGTTATGAGCGGTTATACTAATCACACATATTGGTAGTTCAAAAGATATGCAATGAATAACAATGCCAGTAACACCTAGTGATAGGTGTGATAAACACCTAATTTTATATCTAGTATTTATGCTTTCTTTGCTATTTATTTTGTGAATTATGTATCTTATGTGTGAATTTGAGTTGATTAGGTGCAATCGAGCCATTTGGAACAAAAGAAGGATAAACCATTCATTTGGAGTGTAAAATGCAAAAAGACAACTCACGGGCGAAATATTTGTGGAGCAAAATAGGTTGCGCGATGAAGGAGCGGAAGAATGAACTGTCAGTTGTATAAAAAAAACTGGCAGTTGAGCAAGGAAACAAAATAGGTTATCGGTTCTTTAAAACCGACAAGCCATGTATGACTTGAATTACCCCTTATCTGCCTAACCTGGGTGGATATATCCACTTTCCTACACAACCCTAAATTTGAGAGAAATAATGTCCCAATCATTTTTGTACCTAAATTCAGAGAAATAGCTGCTGATATTGCCTAGAGACACAGAAGAAACGGAGGAGATTGATAGAGTAAGATCGATGCTGCTATGATTGAAAATTCAGAGAAGGGAGAATAGATGCGGTTGTTCATGGCACCGGAGAGAGAACATATCGAGTTCTCAGAAATAGAGATTGCGGCTGCTGTCTCAGGGAGGTGTAGAAATTCAGAGGCGGAAATCGAGAAGTTGAGGCTATCTGAGATTGAGAGACTATGGTCCGATGTTGAAAAGGGAAGTTGAATCTGTAACTAGAGATAAAATGAAGAATCAGAAGAAGAATTATGGCTTTGCTCAATCAGCTGGAATATGGAATTAGAAGTGAGATTTAGATTTGGGGATTTGAGCAAATGGGTTTTGATTTTGGTGAATGGTGGCCTGAGTTGAATCTGTAGTTGCTAGTCATGGATGGAGTGAAACAATGGCAGCTATATGAATAATGTGTGTGTTGGTTGGCATTACAGGGTTGGTGGAATTTGAGCTATTGATACTCAAGACTGTTAATGGGTTGATTTTGAGGAGATGGGTCTTAATCACAGGCTTTGGTGGTTGTAGTTAGCTTGAGTTTAGAGCTGCAGGTACATCTATGGTGATGTTGAGAAGATAAAATTTGGGGATTGCTCTGAACTTGAAAGTGAATTATGAATGGTGTTTATTGTTGGTTTTTGAAGCTACAGAAAGATGAGCTTGTTGGTGGTGTTTGCATCTCAGGGAGATGTTGGTGAAGCCTTTGATCATGTGATGAACTGGTAAAATGGTAGAGAAGGTCAGTGAGGCTGCTATGAAAGAAGAAATGTAACTGAGCTCAAAAGCTGGAATTCTATGTTTAATGGGAAATAGAAGGTTCTACTGCCATTGAGAAATTGCAGTTGAACTGATGGAGCAATTGAAGTTGCAGTTGTGAAGGAACTGAAATTACAGGGAAGGAATGCAAGTTAGAATGTTTGCAGGGTTGCATTTGACCTGAACTGGGGTTACAGGGTTATGATTGGGGTGGTTTTGCTGCTGCAATAAAGATTTGAGCTATTGGTTTGAGATTGGTGGCAGGGAAATATGTATGGAGAGGTGTTGCAGGTGGAAATTGTTAGTACTAATGTTGAGATGTGAAGCTGCAATTGGGGTTGCAAGTGGAGAAGCTACAGCCAAGAGAAGGAGTAAGGAAGTTGGTGTTGGTGATGCCTGGAGTTCCTAGGTCATGATCTGAGAATAAAATGGTGGTAATTGTGGTCACTAAGTTTGCAGTTGGTGTTGGTGATTCCTGGAGTACCTAGGTCATGATCTGAGAATAGAATGGTGGTAATTGTGGTCACTGAGTTTGAAGTTGGAGTGGAGCTTGCACATAGATGAATGCTTAGGAGTTTGTAACTGCAGGTGTTGGTACTGCAATGCTGAAAGGGTGAATGACATTGCAGCTGTAGTGGAAAGGGGAGAGTCATGGTGTGGATAAATGTAGCTGCAATTCAAATGGTTTTGATGAAGACTAGAGTGTTGGAGTGCAGGTAGAGCAATTGCTTTTGAGCTGAAGCTGCAATGGTTGTAGATTGGTGGTTGTGTAGAGGTCTTAGTTTTGAAGTCATGACTGTTGCAAACTGGTACTTTAGCTATTGGCTGTGACCTGAGGTGGTATTATTGCAGTTGGCGCTGCAGTTTTGGTGGACTGCTGCAGTGAGTTGCAGTGGTGTTTGAAGCAGCTTGGAAGCAAGGAGTGATGTTGCTATGCAGCTGCAGGCATTACAGATTCTGGTGGTGTTAGTTGCAGTGTTACTGCCATAGCTAGCCAACATGGTGGAGCTGGAATGGAAGCTACAGCTGGGAATGGAGCAGGTGCAGTTTACAAGAGAAGAAAGACATGAAGGAATGGCTAGGCTTGTAGCTTGCAGGGGTTGGAATTGGTGGCTCGAATGAGTGACAGTTACACTGTAATGGTTGAAGTTGGAAGGAATGCAACAAGATATTTGGTAAAGAAACTACAGAATGACACTACTAGAAAGGACTGAAGTTTCAATAGAATAAGTCAGGGCCATCTTGGCTGTGCAGGGAAGGTTGCAAGACAGCCATCTTGGCTGAAGCACAATGATTGTGCTACAAGGGTTATGGCCTATGCAATGGCCTGGCCTGACCGATTTGATTGAGTCAGATCGCTGAATCGGTATGACTCGGTGCTTGACCCGAGTTGGACCGGTTGACTATTGACCATTTGACTTTTCAGGTGACCGACGGCAACTTTCCGGCCAAAAACACAGTTTTCTGGCGAGAAATTTCTGGGTCATATTTTCACATGGTTGTTTCACACATGAGTACGGGTGGACTTCTTGGTATTGGACCTTGGGCTTTGAAGACCTAATTTTGGAAAGTTGAAGGCTATAAAAAGAAGAAGTTTCTATTCTTTTGAGGGATGATATATCACGTATTTTTCTACTGGAGTTTGGAGGAGAGCGATTCTACTAGGGTTTGATTTCGTTTATGTTTCATGTTCTTCATTTTATTTTTGATAATAATTATGTTGAATCAAAATACTATGAGTAGCTAAACTCCATATTATTGGTTATGGGATAATAAGTAGATTTCATAAATAGTATTGGAATCAATGAAGTAGTTTTGTCTCAATATTTTACTGTTTATGATTCATTGTTTATATTTTATATGATTTGATTGTTTGATTGGTTGAGTCCGGAATCAATCCGATTTGCATTCATATCTAGAGCTATATTAGGGTTTTCAATATGAAAACGTTGTTAATCCCTGATTCTAAGTAGCATAAATGTGGGTAGTGCTTGTAGAGATATATCCTACTAGTCACATATGAATCATAACTTGGGTTAAATTGATTTAGTGCTTTTACACATTTCGATTGCCTTGATTAGTCTTATTTCATATAGCTTATTAATTTTAGGGAGTTAAATCTAATTTTCTTTTACACTTTAGGTTGCTTTCTAGGAAGAATTCACATATGCATCTTTTAATGTGGTTGTGATGAAATCAGGGAATTAGTGGGGTATTCTTGCGATCAAGGTATCCTAGGACTTTTAGTAAATGAGAGATTAAATTTCAATTATAGTCATTGATGAAAATATGTGTTTGTGAATGAAACTATCCCGTGACCAATACTTTCTCCATATTGATTACTTTAATACTTTATTTCTTTCAAATTAGTTTTATAGCTTTGATAACTCAAACCCCCCCCCCCCTTTGGTTACTAGGAAACTGAAAATTTGCATAACAACAAAAGCCTCTCCGTGAATACGAACTCTTTCTTGTCGCATAATATTTTTATTTTAGGAAGTAAGAAAGTGAAATTATATTTGTGTCGGCTGACAACCGACCACCTAACGATTTCCCTTTCGATTCACAAAACAAGTTCATGAATTTAGTTCCTTTAAACAAATGTAAAACATTGTTTCCTAGGATGAAATCTTCACCTTTTACCCATACATAATCACAATAGCATTCAAACGATTACGTCGATGTCTTATATACAAAGTTTAATGGTTAAGAAATAAACCCCGTATTGTATTCCTTAATACTACGTCTAACTAGAGTGTAATCATTCATGCTTCGCACTTATGTTTTCAATATGTACGACTTGAAATATACGATAGGGAATTAAAAAGTTCAAGTCAAATATCACTAACCTCAAGTGGAAAGATGATGTTGTCATTGTAGCTCCTTACTTCTTTACTTCTTAAAGTCTTCGCAATACTTGTAATGTCTCATATCCTAATACTTTCAAGCTAACCTATACGAAGTTGACTCTAGTACATAATCAGGCGACTCTTTAAATGAGTTTTGGCTCACTAAAATATTACAACCAAACTTGACATACCAACGCTTGGTAGGTTCAACCGAGCTATGCTCTAACTATCTCCCCCTTTTTCAATTTTAGTGACAAAACTTTTACATCATATGGATAAACAAATTACAAGAATTCATTACACATACGCTTGATTTCCGAATTCAACAACACAATAACCTGTATACATGCAATCCATAAATGTCGTTGTTGACATTATAATAACAAAGATAATACTCCCCCTAAAGGTAAGATAGGTAGATTTTATCAATCCGCACGTCTTTGGTATTCCCTTGTAGTCCATATAACTACATCCATCATATGATATGATACCCCCCCCTTAGTCTATGCTTTTACTCTTTCGTTAGATAAACATTTAAGCACTAATGTCCTTTCCCTTAGTGATACCAATCAATATAAATCAATACCAGTATCACTTGTTTACTCCATATATTTCTCCCCCTTTTTGTCCCAAAATGACAAAGAAACAAAAAAATAAAGGACAAACCGAAAGGATCTTACAAATCTCAATAGACTTGCAACCTATAAAATTAAGCACGAGGGTTCCACACACCATTTTTCATATCCAATATCAAAACCAAAACTACTAAGTAATTTTGTTTTGATATGTTACCAAGGAAATGATTGCCCGAAGCAATTTTCACTGATAGTTTAGCAAACCAAAAATCGACGAAGCACCTTAGTTCCTTTGCTAAACTGATTGTACAAATACAATCGCTTGTTCGATAAGACCAAAATAAAGATAACTCTATTTTTCTCATCAGGTTCTAATTATCCATATAACTTAGACCTTTAATTTGTAAACAAGACAAGTACTAGGTTAGTTAACTAGCATTTCTTGTTAAGGCATTCGATTAGACTTGAATAACCAAAACCTCCACTTTGATAAGTCTAACTAAGATCAGAATTAACTTAGTTTCTCTTATCCGGAATTGAATTGGACTAAACAATTCATCCCGAAAACATTTTCTTTCGTTAAGCCATAAAAAATTCATACAAACCAAATAAATAAACTTGCATAATTATTTACCTCAACCGGAAGCAATTGAAACAACATAGACATTAAAGCACCGCAATTGCATCGAAATTTTGTAAGCCTAAATATCAAACAATAAAGCAAGATAATAATAATTTTTCTTAACCGGAACCAATTGTATCACACACACATCCATACACAAATAATGGAATAGAACATCAATTGTACCGAAATTTTGTAAGCAAAAGCAATAAATATATGCAATAAACTCGGGATTTTCTTAAACATGAAAACAATTAACTAACAAGATTGTTACCTCAAATTTCACATCCTATTCTCCAATATGTTTGCATCTTCTTCCAGGGAGAACTGATATCGAAATATAATTATGATGTCATCCTTATGCAAAACAAAAGAATAACAACAACTAACCTTTACCAGAGAAAGGTTGAAAACCCCGAAACACATATGCTTTTATGTTAAACCACACAATTCAACATATCGTGACTTTTTCACATATTTTTTCAATCAAAACCCCTCATGATCCTTTGATAAAGCCTACCAACATGGGCTAGAACTTAATCCTGCTAAACCAAAAAGTCACCCAAACCATAAGGGTTCACAACATTATGAGATCAAATATCAAGGTAGTTAAACCGAAATCAAACATCTCATAAACATACATAGCAATAAAATAATCATTCAAGCACATGTTATGTAAATCAAAAACTATCACAAGAAAAATTATAAATCAAATAATTTTATTCACAATAATTGTTTTATTCATAAAATAGACCTTACACAATTATTGAAAGAAATCAAACATTGATGTCTATTTTCCTAGATTAAGTATTACAACATAAAACTTAATCTCTAGGGGTGATCTTGTTGTTCACTGAGGTTTCTTTAGTGTTCAAACTTTTGAAGCATGTATCAAGAGACTTGTCTGCAAGCACTTCTTGTTTCTCAAGTTTTTCAACTTGAATCTTCATATCAGCAATACCAGCTTTTGTTTCCTCAATCTTATCTTTGAGCCAACACTAATTTTGAACCATTATTATAAGATTGGTTCTTAGTTCTTCAAAACCTTGGATATAGTCAATCGTACTATCATAACGAATCCACTTGGTTTTGGTTGGATCTTTTATGTTGTAAGCCAACAGACATGACTCATCTTGTGATCCGACTGAACTATCAGAGTCATAATCAGACATGATTCTTGATATGTTTTTCTTCTTACTTTCTGTATTGATTCCTTTAGAATCTTTAACCTTTTGAGCTTCCTCCTTATTAACCTTTATGATACTGCGAGTTATTGGAGGCATGCTTGGTTATATATATAAATAAGGATTGATCAGGGTTTCAATAATACAGATAAGAGATAGTTTCCCTTTAAGAAGAGACAACTCTCGGACCGAAAATATCAGGAAATTCCGAAAATATTACGAAAAAAATATTTCGTTTCCTTTTCCGAACTTCTCAAGCTGGGAGGTTTATTAAAATTCGAAAATTCTAAATAAAACCTATTTTTTGGAAGATCATGATAAACATTGTAGTTGCAGGAAATCCTACACTACACCCTTGATAAGAATTTACTATAATTAAGACATATTTGAAGATTAAAAACAACACTTTATTATTTGATTCTCAGAAATCTTTACAAGAAATGGAAGAAATCAAGAATACAACCGCTCCCTTGAGTTTTCTCTCTCCTCAAGATTTCCTTAACACTCAAAAATACATCATCTTCTCTTTGAATCTACTGGGTCTCTTTATATAGAATAGTTACATAGTGGATGACATCTAATCTGTCCTTTAATTTCGGATCTGACTCGCGATATTATCGCAGTAGTTATAATATCCATTCTCGCAAGCGTTGTAACCATCGCAGGATAATCACGCTCTTCCCGTGTTTCTTCATTTGTCAGCTATTACGTCATTCTTCAAATCATTCTGTGACACTCGCGAAGTGTTATTGAAGAACTCGCGGTGATGTTCGCAGAAATGTTTTTAATCTCGCAAGAGTAATATTATGGAGATATTCTGGTCCTACAAACATGATCAGTTTTCAGACAGACATGTGTTCGCAGTAATCCAAAAATGTCACAAATTTTTTTATTGTGCTTTTCTCATCCATTAAAAAGAGCATGGAAGGGGATGAGAGTACACAATTTTGATACAACTTAAAGCTTTTTCTAGCTTACAATGAGTATCAGAACCATAGTCATGTTTCTTCTTGGGAATTTCTGCCAAAAATATTTTCTCCCAAAATAATATTTTTTTTTAACTCTAGAGATATGATCATGTGGAGAAGATGTACTGATGTGAGAATCTTCAGGGATAGTTAAATCTCTCTTAATTCTATCAATGAGATTTTCATAAGATTTTCTCATTCTAAATATTTCCTTATGATGCACATCAGCAATATTGTCAGAAACAATTATTGGGAATTCCTGATTATTTCTTTTGGCTAGAGATTCTTTCTTTCCCTTTCTTATGGAGTCGTTCTTCATCAAAACATGAATTGTTTCGATATGGATGAGGAGGAACCTTTTTCCAGAAGCGATTATCAACTCTTTTCTATGATCCTTTTGAGTTGATCTTGTCGGGTAGTGGCATAATCTGTCTTCCTACTGAGGAATGATTTTTCAGTTTTTTAAGACAAAAAACTTCTTTCAATATTTTTACCACCGTATGTTGAAGAAGTATAAGTTTCCTGTCAAGTGACTGAAAGTTGTATTCCTTAAGATCACTTACACGGAATCGGTTCAAAGTTTCCTTTGCACAAGATTTCGTTTGATCATCAGTAGATCTAGAAGATGGTTTTTCATTTTCTTATGACTTGATGTAGTTAGGCAGACTACCATCGTCTTGATCTATTTCAGATATGACTAAACCGGTTTGACCATAATCTGTAAAAGTTGAGCAAGGACTTTTAGTTTCCACAACATCAGAAGAAATTACAATAGAATCATTCTTCAGAGTCATAGGATGTGCCTCCTTTTCTTGAGTTAGAGTTTTACTAAGGACTTATAATTTGATAGTGAGATCCATATTCGCTATGGATAGAATATTTAATTGATCTCCTGTTTAAGAAGATTTGTCTATGTCTGTAATATCAACACTTTAGAAGAAAAAGATTGTATATGCATTAGGAGTTTTACCAACTCTTTATCAGCATCTTCTTTTTCATCAGAGATGGACACAGATGTTTTCGCAACTCCTGGATCATGAGTGAACGAAGTCGTAACATCTTCAACTTTTAAGTAGTCATACTCTTGCATAACGTTAACTGAATCAGACATAGATTCAAATTCTTATAGGTTGGATCGCACCAAACATAGATTGTTAGATCTTTTAGTGTTTGCCTGCTTTGATACCAATTGAAAAGATGAGGGTACCCAAATATACCTCAATCTAAAACTTTTCCACCTATAATTCCTTTCTTCGAAAGTGATTGTCTAGGGACTGAGTCGATACAATATAACAAATCGGTTCATACTTCGTGTGATCGTATATGGATACGAGATCGAGACAATACGACAACCAGATAACTTGAGTGATTGACCATGGATACAAGATTGAGACAATACATCAACGAAGTATGTTTACTTGATAAATGGCTCGGACTTAACCAAATACAATAGGATTACTATCAATAGGTCTCTTTATATAGAATAGTTACATAGTGGATGACAACTAATATGTCATTTAATTTCGGATCTGACTCGCGATATTATTGTAATAGTTATAATATCCATTCTCACAAGCGTTGTAACCATCGCAGGATAATCACGCTCTTCCCGTGTTTCTTCATTTGTCAGCTATTACGTCATTATTCAAATCATTCCGTGACACTCGCGAAGTGTTATTGAAGAACTCGCGGTGATTTTCGCAGAAATATTGTTAATCTCGCAAGAGTAATATCATGGCGATATTCTGGTCCTACATATTGCCTCTTCTCATGTCTTTTCTGCGAAGAAGGAAAGACTATGAGTATTTAAATGCCGCAGCTACTTAGTTTTTCATCTCTTTTCCCCGACAAAACCCTGTAAATTAGGTATGACCGCTTATACGTGTCAAATGCTCCTCTTTTAACCGGTTAATCCTTTATTACCCGGTTACCCTTCTTCTATCTATAAAAGAGATAACTTGTTAAGAAATATTCTCTTTCTTTTACTTCTTCGTCTTCTCCGTCCATTCTCTTCTCTGTAAACCTTCCCGTCTGCAATTTTTTTTTCCTTCCACAGGTTCATCTGCTACTGTTCTATTGGAGTCTCAAAGGTATAAATATTCTCTTCTCATATTATTAAATTCGATTTTGCTTGTCTAAACTATGTTTATCTATTTTATTTGATCTCTTCTATTTGATTTTTCATAATTCTCATACTGTGTCTTTTTTTCAGTGAAACTACTTCTAACGTGCAACTTGTATCTCAAAACCATAATCTTCTTAAAAAATCGCAACAGAAACTGGCTGAAAAGAAGAGGAATCGTGTGAATCATAAGATAGTAAGAAACACTTGTTTTCTTAATAACAATATTGTTGCCTCTGTTTATTATCTAGTTTATTATTCGCAGGATGATGAGAATGTCGCTGAACCTCGCAAGCGATCTCGCAAGATTAAACCTATTGAATACTGAATTACTATTCCCACATTATCTTCTTCAAAATCCACTCCCATAGCCTCGCAAACTGTGCCCCAACCTTTTGCTCGCGATGATGTCACTCCCAATATTCCTGCCTCAATTAACCCTCTCATAAGTGAAACTCCCCATATTATTTCGAATGAAGTTCCTTTTTCTTATACTATAGTCACTTCTCAAGTTGATTCATTTTCACTTCCAAATATGACCTTTCCAGACACTCCCCCTCCTGATGATACAAATAATTCAGACCTCCAACTCGCCATTGTTACCACTTCACCACCTACATCTCTCCCTCCTGTTAGAGAAGCTTCAATTGATGTAGACGTTACCTTTAGAGTCTTATTTGACATTTTGTATGAAACTAGAAAATCCTCTATTAATCCTGTCAAGCGTGGCGTCTGCGAAGTTTTAAGAAAGTATTTTGGTTCTGAACAAATGGCTGCGAAGACATCTCTATAAAATGAAATTGAAATTTTAAAAGAGAGTCTTCGGGTTAAGACTTCAGAATGCAATACTCTTCAGCACAAGCTTCACAACTCTTCACTGAATTGCGAGAATCTTCGCAATAAGAATGAAGAACTAAAAGTTATACTTTTCCTTCTTTTATCTCTTGGTTTTTCTATTTTAGTAAATTCTCATTTTTTCTATGCTTAATTCTCTTTTAAATCCTTGGTTCATATATTTAGTTGTAAATCAGACACGATTCTTGGAGAGATTCCGGTTTGAGTCTATCGCTGAAGAAGATCGTGCTGATAAAGACTCTTGGATGGATCAATATAATATATTGGATAACCTTCATTCATATTCTATCGACCAAATAGATAATCTTACCAATGAGAATAACCAACTAATACAAAGGCAAAGTTTGTTAAATAGCGAAATTACTCGTCTTTCTTATTTGTTAACCCAAGCTAATTTGGCGATAGAAACTTTATCAGATGAAAATGAGACTTTATCTCAAGAAAAGTGCAACTTCTCAAATAAGATATCGATCTCCTCGCAATATTTAAGTATTATTCAGAAAGTGTGTAAAAATCAAGAACAATCTCTGTCTTCATTGAAAGAAGAACTCAAAGAAGTAACTGAATCATCAATAGCTGAAAAGGATAAACTCATCCTGGGTAGGATAGCTCTAAGTGTGAAGTCTAGTAAACTCATAAAACGTTTCTCCCGATTGAAAGAATCTCATTCCTTATTGGAGAAAGAAAATGCTTATCTCCTTTCTAAAGAAGAAAGTATAAAATCTCGCCTAAATGGTATAATTGGAGATAAATTTGATGATGCCATGAACCAGTGGGAGAGTTGTGTCTTATAATTAATTCAAAACTTATCTTCGCAAAGAGAAGGTAGTCATTTTGACTGCCTTAATTGTTAGCTTTTCTGTTCAAATTTCTCTGCTATATTTTTGCAAGATCTTCGTCTGAATGTTTTTCTGGCTTATCTATTTTTCTCGCAGAATCTGAGAAAAGTCTTCAAACCACCATTTCTGACTTGTCTGATAAACTAGCTTCAGTCCGCAAAGAAAATGTTGAACTTCTGGCCAACTATGTCAAATCTCGCGATCGTGCAGAAAGAAGATATGACTATCCTGAATACTATAAGAACATGGAAATTAGGAATCGCGACAGAGGCTTCCTTCGCAAAGTTCATCTCAGTGCTGAAGTTCTCGTGAATGACATCTTAATATCCAATGCTTTCTCCCCTGTATAAGTCAATCCTCTAGAAGTAGATGATGATAAAATTCCTCTTCCCATGGCTAGTGATCTAGAGTATGTAAGTGATGAAGAAGATGTTTCTCAAGAAAATTTAGTGGGTAAAGAAAAATCTCCTCCTACTAAGGTAGATACTGGCGATGGAACAACCGTTAATGAGTCATCAAATGAGGAAGAAACTCAAGATGATCATGAGAAGAATGTTGGCGAGGCTAATAACTCTGGCAAAGATAATGCTTGAATTTTGTTTTTGCTTTCTTTTAGTTCTCTTTCTTGCGAATGATGTAAACCCTTTAAATTTTAAAACTCATTTTGGAGCTCTGTTAATTTTTTGTCCTTCTCAATACTCTGCGAGAAAGATAATGATATTTTATTTATCAATTTTTCCATACTTTCCCCTCATTATCTTTCTTGGAATGAATAAATATTTCCTGCATCTTAGAAAAATGAAATATTTAATGGGTATGATTATTCTTGTGGTCTTATTTTGCCTTCCTAATTAAAGGTCTTATTTCGCCACGTTTATTTCTGCGACAAAATCGCAGGACGTCCTTACATTCGTATGTAGAGACCCATTGATATTGCCCTAGCTCTTGTATTTTATCAATTCTCTGCGACTATATGATAGGCTTAAGTTCCCTTGCGAGAACAAATCCCCATGACATAGCCGTCTTACGATGAAATTGCAGGACGTCATTACACTTTCATGTAAAAACCCATTGATCTCATCTTAACTTTTTCTTATGGCTTGTTGCCTCTGTATTTGTTACGCGACAATATGACAGGCATAAATGTTCTTGCGAACATAAAGCTCCATGACATTGCCGTCTTAAGACACTTATCAGCTCCCTAATGGAGGGTTCCGCCCTTACTCCCCCTGGTTGCCCCTTAAAGAAGGGCACATCGGCCATACAAGACTAGCTTCTCCCATCCAGTCTTAACAACAACCAGTTGTTTTCGCATCCTCTTATCCTTTATGCCTATATGGATTATAGTTACGAGAATGCATTCTAAGTGGGGTTTTCTTGAGGCTGAGTGCATCATAGCCAAGACTTACCAAGAATGGACAGGGTAGGTTCGTCCATCCCGGGCATCCTTGGCTCAACCGTGTACCTCGGCACCTTGGTCATACTCTGCACCCCTTAGAAGAGATCCTCGGTCATCCAACCAGGGTATAACCTTATATAGTTGGAAATCCAAAGTTTCTCTCCTGGATATGTATCTCAAAGAGATGAACCCCATTCTCCGTGTCTCAGGTTCCATTAGCGGTATAACCTTATCCCTGAGTCATGCAAAGAGATACCCCCTAATATGATGTACTTTAGGTCTTACATTTGCCTCTTGAGAAATTATATTCGCGAACTAGGGTGTACGCCATAAAGTTTTGTCCCGTTCTTTGTTTCTTTTGCGTATATCACAATTTTTCATTCTTTATGTAATCTTGAATAATCTTGCGAATAAGCTCGCAGCTGTAAAAATTTGTTACTCATAATATCTTTTTAAATATAATATGTTCCATGGTCTACCAAGTCTTTGACCAACATCTCTGCCTTCTGGGTCCACCAACTTGTATGCCCCTGTTCCAACTATCTCTTTAATGATATATGGTCCATCCCATTTTATCGCCAACTTTCCACCACGTTCTCGCTGGTACTCTGGTGTTTCTCACAGAACTAAATCACCTGGTTGAAACTCACGTTTTTTGACTCGCTTGTTATATTCGCGAGCTAACCTTCGCTGATAATTTTCCATATGTTGTAATGCTTTTTCTCTTTTCTCTTCTAATTCATCAAGTTCTCTTAGAATCATGCTAGTATTAAGATTCTTCTCTCAAACCTCTCTTCTTGTTGTAGGAATAACAACTTCTGTTGGTAGTACTGCTTCAACACCATACGTTAAACAAAAAGGTGACATCCCAGCTGCCTCTCTCCTGGATGTGTTGTAAGCCCAGACTGCATTATGTACCTGTTCACACCATGCTCTGTGGTACCCTTCTAATTTCTTTTTTAAGATGTCTGCGATTGTATTATTAGTTGCTTCAGCCTGACCATTAGCTTGTGGGTATAAAGGAGTAGATTTTCCGCATCTTATCTTAAATACATTGAGTAACAACTCTATGTTTTGTCCTTCAAATTGTTTTCCATTATTAGAAACCAACTGTGCTGGGATTCCAAATCTGCAGATAATATTTTTAAAGATGAACGTAAATATATCTTTATCGCGAATGTGATGTACCGCTTTTACTTCTGCCCACTTTGTGAAGTAATCTGTCGCAACAATTAAGTATCTCTCTGCCCTGAACCTGGCACAAAGGGTCCCACAATATCTAAGCCCCATTTTCCAAAAGGACACACACCTTTTGAAGATGATAATGGTGCCCCTGGTGCATGTATCCTTTTTCCATATCGCTGGCAATCTTCGCAACGTTTTGATAATTGTTTTGCATCTTCATGCATATATGGCCAATAATAGCCTTGCATTTTTGTTCTATAAGCCAAAGATCTTCCCTCGCTATGATTACCAGCATCTCTGCTATGCAACATTTTTAACACTTTTTCTCCTTCTTCCCTTGTCAAACATCTAAGTAATGGCCCATTAAAAGATTTTTGATACAATACTCCATCCCTTAATTCATAATTTGTTACACAGCTCTTTAATTTGTGCACCTCCAATCTATTTCTTGGTGTTTCACCTGTCGCCAAGTATGCGTGAAGTTATGCTCTCCAATCTGCGATAATGTCGCTGGCTGGCTCTTCTGCGTCATTTTCTATTATCATTACATCCCTCTTTTCTTCTTCTTCTTTGTTAATTGAAGGTGATACAAGCGTTTTAATTCTTATGCATCTCGCAACTGGGTTTGTCATCATACTTGATATGAATGCAAAAGCATCTGCGAGTCTGTTATCTTTTCTTGATATATGTTTCCATTTTATTTTTGGAATTCTCGCAGACAATTCTTCAACAAGTTTCTTGTATTTCTTCAAAGATGGTTCATTTGTTGTGTATTCTCCTTGTATCTGGCGAATAACCAGTTGCGAGTCACTAGTAATCCTTGCGTTCTCCAACTTCATCTCTACGGCGAACTTTAGAGCATGTACCACAGCTTCATACTCTGTTTCATTATTAGTGGATGTGAATTCCAAACGAAATGAAAAAGCCATTTTTTCTCCTTCTGGCGAGATAAAGACCACTCCAATTCCATTTCCTTTCCCATTTAATGATCCATCCACCAATATTTCCCACATGTTGGGTTCCTTTAATATATCTTTTGGATATCCATGTTCTTCTTCTATGTTCATCATTTCTTCCATAGCTTCATCATCTTCTTGAGGAAATTTTGCTAAAAAATCCGAGACAACTTGTGATTTTGGCGAGGATAGGACTTCATATTTGATTTCAAAGTGCCCTACTTGTGCATTCCATCTCTCAACTTTGCCTGATCTTTTTGAGTTCTGTGTCATTACTGATCTTTTTGCCTCTTTTGCCAATTTTCTGCGAGCTTTTCGCAGATTTGGACGCTCTTCATAATTTCTCACTTCAATTCGATAACACAGCTTCTCAAGATCAGTATCTCCTCTAATTTCTCCAATTCCACTAGGCATAGGAAATTTGATGTATTGATGTAATGTTGATTCTACATCCTTGATTGCATGTATCCAAGGTCTCCCTAATATCATGTTATACGGTGCCTCCACATCCACCACATATAATGTTACTTGTGTTTCAATCTCTCCTAGCGGAATTCGTACCGTTATTTCTCCTTTAGGTTTTGTTATAGATTTTCCAAAACCATGAATGTGATAATTTGAACAAGACATCTATTTATCCTTATATCCCATTTTCTTAAATGTATGATAGAATATAATATCTACAGAACTTCCTGCGTCCACCAAAGTTTTATTCACGGCCCATTCTTCTGCAGATCTTGTTGGTTTTTCCTTCTTCAATCGCACAATAGATACCATGATTACCAATGGAGATGTATGACCCAAATTACCTTTTGGTATTTATGCTGCTGTGAATGTAATCTCCTGCTTTTCCCAATCCTTCAGAGGTGATATTTTCTCCACCGTCATAATTCTTTTTCCTTCAAAATCTCGTTTATGAATCCTTCCTCTAATATTTTCATGGAATTGGTTGATCATTGTTTTGGTTATCGTGTTGCATTCCAACTTCCTGTAATCCTCCTTTGCTTCAATTATTTTTTCTTCAACTGTTCCACCAATTTGTTCAATCATATTCTTAACTCGAATATTGATCTTTAATCTTGCTTTTTCCTATAATTTTCAACTTTCAATCCCTGTTTCGGGCGCCAAAATGTAGTTGCAGGAAATCCTACACTACGCCCTTGATAAGAATTTACTATAATTAAGACATATTTGAAACAACACTTTATTATTTGATTCTCAGAAATCTTTACAAGAAATGGAATAAATCAAGAATACAACCGCTCCCTTGAGTTTTCTCTCTCCTCAAGATTTCCTCAACACTCAAAAAATACATCATCCTCTCTTTGAATCTACTGGGTCTCTTTATATAGAATAGTTACATAGTGGATGACAGCTAATCTGTCCTTTAATTTCAGATCTGACTCGCGATATTATCGCAGTAGTTATAATATCCATTCTCGCAAGCGTTGTAACCATCGCAGGATAATCACGCTCTTCCCGTGTTTCTTCATTTGTCAGCTATTACGTCATTCTTCAAATTATTCTGTGACACTCGCGAAGTGTTATTGAAGAAATCGCGGTGATGTTCGCAGAAATGTTGTTAATCTCGCAAGAGTAATATCATGGCGATATTCTGATCCTACAAATATGAACAGTTTTCAGACAGACATGTGTTTGCAGTAATCCAAAAATGTCACAATTTTTTTATTGTGCTTTTCTCATCCATTAAAAAGAGCACGGAAGGGGATGAGAGTACACAATTTTGATACCACTTAAATCTTTTTCTAGCTTACAATGAGTATCAGAACCATAGTTCATGTTTCTCCTTAGGAATTTCTGCCCAAAATATTTTCTCCCAAAATAATGATTTTTTTTAACTCTAGAGATATGATCATGTGGAGAAGATGTACTGATGTGAGAATCTTCAGGGATAGTTAAATCTCTCTTAATTCTATCAATGAGATTTTCATAAGATTTTCTCATTCTAAATATTTCCTTATGATGCACATCAACAAGATTGTTTGAAACAATTATTGGGAATTCCTGATTGTTTCTTTTGGCTAGAGATTCTTTCTTTCCCTTTCTTCTGGAGTCGTTCTTCATCCAAACATGAATTGTTTCGATATGGATGAGGAGGAACCTTTTTCCAGAAGCGATTATCAACTCTTTTATATGATCCTTTTGAGTTGATCTTGTTGGGTAGGGGCATAATCTGTCTTCCTACTGAGGAATGATCTTTCAGTTTTTTAAGACAAAAAACTTCTTTCAATATTTTTACCACCGTATGTTGAAGAAGTATAAGTTTCCTATCAAGTAACTGAAAGTTGTATTCCTTAAGATCACTTACACGGAATCGGTTCAAAGTTTCCTTTGCACAGGATTTTGTTTGATCATCAATAGATATAGAAGCTAGTTTTTCATCCTCTTATGACTTGATGTAGTTAGGCAGACTACCATCGTCTTGATCTGTTTTAGATATGACTAAACCTTTTTTACCATAATCTGTAAAAGTTGAGCAAGGACTTTTAGTTTCCTCAATATCAGAAGATATCACAATAGCATCATTCTTCAGAGTCATAGGATGTGCCTCCGTTTCTTGAGTTAGAGTTTTACCAAGAACTTATAATTTGATAGTTAGATCCATATTATCTATGGCTAGAATATTTAATTGAATGTATTTATCTTTGATCTCCTGTTTAAGAAGATATATCTTTGTCTATAATATCAACACTTTAGAAGACAAAGATTGTATATGCATTAGGAGTTTTACCAACTCTTTATTAGCATCTTCTTTTTTATCAGAGATGGACACAGATGTTTTCGCAACTCCTGGATCATGAGTGAACGAAGTAGTAACATCTTCAACTTTTAAGTAGTCATACTCTTGCATAACGTTAACTGAATCAGACATAGATTAAATTTCTTATAGGTTGGATCGCACCAAACACAGATTGTTAGATCTTTTCGTGTTTGCCTGCTCTGATACCAATTGAAAATATGAGGGTACCCAAATATACCTCAATCTAAAACTTTTCCACCTATAATTCCTTTCTTTGAAAGTGATTATCTATGGACTGAGTCGTTACAATACAACAAATCGGTTCATACTTCGTGTGATCGTCTATGGATACGAGATCGAGACAATACGACAACAAGATAACTTGAGTGATTGACTATGGATACAAGATCGAGACAATACAACAACGAAGTATGTTTACTTGATAAATGGTTCGGACTTAACCAAACACAATAGGATTACTATCAAGTAAATAGGAAATAATGTTTGGGTAGTTTAATTTAAATTATAATAATAACAATTATAATTGCGGAAAATAAAAGTAAATGACACAGCAAGATTTTGTTAACGAGGAAAACTGCAAATGCATAAAAACCCCGGGACCTTGTCCAGAATTGAATACTCTCAGGATTAAGCCTCTATACAAAATCAAACCAACTTCGTATAGTTGAGACCAAGCAACTAAACCTATAGTTCACCTAGTTCCGTATTTATTCCCACGCCCCCGACCAGTAATAAGTCATGTACTTAGAACAATTCCTTTAGTTCATATTCCAAACAGTAAAGGAACAACAAATCTGTTTGGTATCAACTCTTTTCAACCAAGTGATGTGAGTTCGACAAAAGGCTCTCTTGTTATCTCCAATAAACTCCTTTGTTAGGGTATTAGATATATCTTATCAACAACTACCAAAGTAATTTTTAAGATTTTGCAATCAATACTTTTAATCGCAAAGAATTGTATTGATGCCGATCTACACAACTAATCAATCCAATCCACTACAAGGATAAACCGATTATAGTTGGATCCTTTTTTACCGAAACAAGTATTGTGCACACCAAAGCTTATGAACCCAAATCAGAAATCTTCAAAGTCTAATTTGTCTTCAAATATTCTTTAATCTTCAATCAACACCTGCACACAATCAACTTGAATCTCTTGTGATCAGTCACGCAAAGAACGAAGTCTATTAACAATGGACTATCACAAGATGTCTTTAGATCTACAAACAGTCTAAAGATCCCCGTCGAAACTTCGATCTAGTTTGAGTGAATCTTATATTAGAAGAGAAGATTCTCAAGCATAAAAAAACTAGGTGCAATCAAAGTTCAACCACCTTTGTCAATCAAATTAATTTAAAACAAAAGATAAACCGCAATTATCTAGTTTCCCACCAACGGTACTAATAGAGCTTCTCAATCTCAAAGAAGTCTTTAACTGAGCGACCGTAAGAGATTTCTCCTAATTAGGTTACTTTCCTCTCCGAATAGGTGGCTCCACTAGTAACAACACAACTGAGGTAGTTTTGGAGGCTCTGAGGATTATTTTGGTCGAAATGCAAACTTTGATATTTATAGACAAGGAAGTTTGGACACCAAGGAATTTCCAAAATCGAAAATATTCTCAAGATATGCAATATATTCCAAATTTGGTTTTTATAATTCCTGGAAATGCTTTGTCCAAATATTGACCGGAAATCTCTTAGAAAATTTCCAACTAGTAAATGCACATTACTAATTTTCATTTTTCCAAAAATAAAATTAACAACCTTAAATAAAATATTCTCAATTTATTTTTCGATTTGGGATTTTTCCTTTAGCTATTAAGGAATAGCTTTGAACAATAAAAGATAAGCGTTACTGCACATGTTCAAAGTATATCGACATCTTTCTTTGTAAGTCCTCTTTCATACTTACAATCTTGAAATCGATTTGCCACACTTCCAAACAAGTTTAGAATTGTTCATCTGACTTTCAAGAACTACGTGATTGATCAAGAACACTTACTCAACAAACATGGGTTTCACGGTTCTACCAAAAACAAGTTTTGGTTCTACCTCCATGTGGGTACTGAATTTAGTCACATTAGCTTTCCAAAAATTTGGTTAACTAGGTACTAGGACCGGTTCCCACATATATATGGTATCAAACTTATACTTGTTGTACATGTCCATAGGATCGGTTCCCTTTAGCATAAAAACGTGTTGCACATGTCCGTAGGATCGGTTCCCCTTTATACTAAATACTTGTTGCATCTCATGCAAGGATCGATTCCCCCTTTGTGATAGGTTGCACCTCTTACTAGGATCGGTTCCCCTTTACCTAGAGTTGGTCATACCAATAACACTAAATCGATCATACCATCTCAGGTGATTACTTAAGATCGGTTTTACTAATAAAAGTCATACCAATACAAAAGTCAGGCCTTTGTGAATAGTTTTACCAAGAACATAAACAAGTCATGAGAAGTTATACTAATTACACATATTGGTAGTTCAAAAGATATGTAATGAATAACAATACCAATAAAGCCTAGGATTTCCCTTTCGATTCAGAAAACAAGTTCATGAATTTACTTCCTTTAAACAAATGTAAAACATTGTTTCCTATGATGAAATCTTCACCTTTTACCCATACATAATCACAATAGCATTCAAACGATTATGTCGATGTCTTATATACAAAGTTTAATGGTTAAGCAATAAACCTCATATTATATTCCATAATACTACGTCTAACTAGAGTGTAATCATTCATGCTTCGCAGTTATGTTTTCAATATGCACGACTTGAAAGATACGAAATAGTTCAAGTCAAATGTCACTAACCTCAAGTGGAAGGATGATGTTAGTGTTGTATCTCCTTACTTCTTCACTTCTTAAAGTCTTCGCAATACTTGTAATTTCTCATATCCTAATGCTTTCAAGCCAACCTATACGAAGTTGACTCTAGTACATAATCAAACGACTCTTTAAATGAGTTTTGGCTCAGTAAAATACGACAACCAAACTTGACATACCAACGCTTGGTGGGTTCAACCGAGCTATGCTCTAACACTTTGTTTCTAAGCTATCAAACCCTGATTTTAAGACTATATAAGGGAGAAATATTGCAACTAGAAAACCTAATACCCACACCTTCTTTGTGATACTAGTTGCGATTAGAGTCGATTCTCCTTTAACCTAGGTTTTTCCTAAAACCATTATAGGTTAACGACTTAAAGACTTTATTGGGATTCTGAAGGTTGTTCTATCGTATTTAGTGCTATCTTCTCTAAGATTGGCTCGAGATTTATCTACGATAGGTAAGATATAAAAAGTAATCACAAATATCTTCGTCTCATTCTTCGGGATTCCGCAATAACTTGTTCTACTACCATATAGTTAAGTTATTATAAGGTGATTGATATTTCTAGGCTTTTCTTCGGAAATATAAGACCTGATTATCAATTGGTTCATGTTCACCTTGATTTATCAAAAGAAAGAACAAAAACTACATACTTATTGTGAGGTGATTGATATTTCTAGGCTTTTATGTGGTAGACAAATTTGTTTTTAAAGTTTTCGACTTTGGGTCGTATCAACTCTTAGTTGTGTGTGAGATCAACTAAGAGAATCAAGTGTGTAGAGTCTTACTTGGATTCAGAGATGTAAGGAACACACTGTACCTTAATCAGTGTGAGAATTGATTAAATCTCAATTATATTCCAGTCTGAAGTTAACTTGTAGTAATCTAGCCTCTGTAGCGGCTTAATACAATGTGGTGTTCAAATCTGCACTAGGTCCCATGATTTTATGCATTTACGGTTTCCTCGTTAACAAAACTTCTGGTGTCTGTGTTATTTCTTTTTCGCATTATATTTGTTTACATAAGCTAAGGGAATCAAGTGTGTAGAGTCTTGCTTGGATTCAGAGACGTAAGGAATATGACTGTTCCTTAATTATTGTGAGACTTGGTTAAGGCTCAACTACATTCCAGTCTGAAGTTAACTTGTAGTAGGCTAGTCTCTGTAGCGGCTTAATACAATGTGGTGTTCAAATCTGCACTAGGTCCCATGATTTTTCTGCATTTACGGTTTCCTCGTTAACAAAACTTCTGGTGTCTGTGTTATTTCTTTTCTGCATTATATTTGTTTATATAATTGAAATATCACAGGTTGTGCGTAGTTCAATCAATTGGTAAATCCAACCTTTGGTTGTTGATTGAAACTGATTGACACTTAAACATTGGTCTTTGAAACCGTTCGAGTTGTTTCTCATAATAATCAGGCTCACGGATTCCTATCTGTTTGATTTGCTGATTACATTGAGAAATAGAGATATAACTCTTGGATACATTTCCTTAATTGAGTCTGACTGCCTAGTTAATTCTCTTGGAATTATATTGGAGCCATACAGATTGCCAAACGAAATATTGGGTGTGGTTGTTAGACCCCGCTTTTTCAGTTTATTCAATTAAATCTTATTTTTGAAGATGACTCGCAATACCTAACATTTGTGGATTATATATATGAATTGCTTATTTTGTGAGATTTATTTTTTACTATCATATTTCTGGTGATTAGAACATATATCTCATATGTTAAGCTCTTAACTCTTGTTGAAAGAGGAGTAAACTATTTTGAGAATTTCATTATTGATCTCTCCACGATTATACTTTGTGAATATATACTGATAAAGGATTCCGTAAGATGTTCTTAAGGAATCTGCTTTCCACCTTGATTACATAACCGTCGGGAATGGACGATGATTATTTTTAAATATAAACAATTGAATAACTCTAGAGAATAGTTTTTGACGATGATTATTTTTCTCACGAAAATCTTGTATCTTAGTGCCTCTATATTTTTAACTTCTTTGTTCGAAAATGGTGAGAATTGAGAAAAATATCGAGATACAAATCTACTTTGTTGGTAACTGGCAAGTAAATTTGTTAATTTCCAAGAAAATCCTTCTCTTGTGATTAGAGTAAAGTTTGCTCATGTTGTTCTTTCGGGAATGATATCAAATTGGAGAAATTCTTTTGAACTTGTTCTTAAATGTCATATCTTTTTGGGGAAAGCGGATGTGGAATTATAGCAGATGCTTGTACCTATATATCTACTTGATGAAAACACTGAGTTTTGTTGGTGAAATTTTTAGAGCACTGCTCGGTCGAACTCGCAATGGTTGGTATCTCAAGCTTGTTTTTCAGGTTTAGTTGTCAAAACTATAAGTCTTGATTTCTAGTCTACTTATAGCTATGTCTAGGATTAGGATAGAATGTGTAGTTGAGCTTTAGACTTCACGGCGTTCATCGATTGAAGACGAATAACTACTAAGGGGAGCTTGTGGAACTTCATCAACAAAAGGTATGTGGAGACTTGAACTCATCTCTATTTTTATTCTATCTCCTATTGAGACAAAAGTCGTATAGCTATATAGACTTTACATTACACACATTTGATATTTCGAGCCGAGTTTAACTCGCTTATATCTTTCTCGAAATATGTTTTGGAAATATTTTTACTTTAACCATGTTCATCATTATTCTTGACGATAGTCAAAAGATGATCATATGAAAATTACCTGGTAACATCTCACATGATTTGTGTGAGATAGTCATTTGATGTAGGATCGAAATATTTCGTATTTATCATTCGATCACTTGAAAATTGCTTTGAAGCTAATAGTTTGTGTGAGACAGCTATTCCCATCTTCTAAGAATGTTTCAACGATTGAATTGGGAGTTAAGAGATAAAACCCATGTATGATACATTACAGTTTGTGTACCTAGTGTACGAACTGTTTTGACGGAATTCAGGACCGGAAGTTTACATACCCGTTTGCAAACTTATTGAACTGTTTAAGTCAGGGTAATTAATTTTGCATACCCGTTCACAAACTGATTTAACTGTTGAATTCCGAGAACCAAGTTTGCGTACTCGTTCACAAACGGTTTCAACTAAGTTCGATCCGGAGCTAAAATTTGCGTACCCGTTTGCAAACTGTAGGCTTGTGACTAATGTCCAGCACTTAAGTTCACGTACGCGTTCGCAAACTTAAGTGGTTCAAGTTCTTAAATCAGTTAAGTACGATTTCATACTCATGAACAAATAAATTTATAAATTAAGGAATGCAATCTTTGCAAACCGTGGCTAAAATGTTCATGAACTGATTCTTTTGAATCAAACCGATTTTGCTTCAATTGTGTCTTGTATACTTCTATGAGAATATAAACAATTGGACAACTCTATGAGTAACAAAATTAGATTCAATTGATCTAGAAGTGTTATGATAAACAAGGTTAAGAGAAAAGTGTTCATATGGCTAACTCCGGTTAAATGTTATTAAGCCAACTCAATATACACGTTTAGGTACGGTTACCCATATCTAAATGAAAGTATATTTCATTTGTGCGTAACAAGCTAAGATCAATCTAACAGTTGAAAAATATTAGATTGAATCTTAAATCAGGTTTCGTCTCATTCTACTACCATAAAAAGTAATCACAAAGCTCTTCGTCTCATTCTTTGTGATTTCACAATAACTTGTTCTACTACCATATAGTTAAGTTATTGTGAGGTGATTGATATTACTAGGATGTTCTTAGGGAATATAAAACCGGTGTATCAATTGGTTCCTGTGCACCTTGATTTATCAAAAGATGGAACAAAAACTCGTAGATATTTCTGTGGGAGACATATTTATCTATTCAATAGACTTCTCAGTGTGAGATAAATTTGTTTATCAAGTCTTCGACTTTGGGTCATAGCAATTCTTAGTTGTGGGTGAGATCATCTAAGGAAATCAAGTGCGTAGAGTCTTGTTGGGATTCATAGGCATAAGGAACACGACTGTACCTTAATCAGTGTGAGATTGGTTAGGTCTCAACTACATTCCAGTCCAAAGTTAACTTGTAGTAGGCTAGAGTCTGTAGCGGCTTAATACAATGTGGTGTTCAAATATGGACTAGGTCCCTGGACGACACAAAAATAATTTAAGTTCTTTCAATTCACAATTATAAATAATAGTATATTTATAAGAACATATTCGTTCCACAGGGATATATGGGTTTTTATTCGTATTTGAAAATTTAAGTAACCTAGGGGAATTTTTGATTTGAGTCTAAAATAGTTAAACTAATAATAATAGCAAATAATGAATAAAGAGAATCAATAAATTGAGAATACTGGTTAAGGCTTCATCACCAATCATAATACATGCACGTCGACTAAAAACTGGTGTTGTCACTCAATCATTCATTATCAAGAGTCCTAAAGTCCCCTATCGAGAGCATACTCTGGTAAATTCCTTATGTCATCATATACCATGACGATGAATATATAATACTACTTAGTGAACAACCTAATGCAACGTGTTATTAGGTTTAATCCTCCAAGTGCCTTAAGTTCTATGGATTAGACTAATCCATGCAATAGAAATACTACGAGTAAACTATTTAACATAGATCAAGCTTCTACTTGCAATCACACAAAGGTTTTGAAAAAAATTGGTAATCACAATATGCTACTTATGACAAGGTTTATCAACAATTACGAATCTCAAAACCCTATCCTAGCTTTAGAAATGCATTCATGCTCATTTAGTAGCGTTTCTAAACAAACAATCATACAATCATATGCGATAATAAATCGTTGAACAAGACAATAATAATTTGATTGAGATAACAAAACCAATATATTAATTTAGTAGCATGTTAATGATATCCGACTACATCCTTAACCAATATGAGGTGATTAGCTACTCATGGATTTCTCAAAACCCATGAAAAATAATATGAAGAAAAAGAAAGCAAACCCTTGGTTCAATCGTGATGATCGAACGCCAAAATCTCCAAGCCCTAGCTCTTGTTCTTCTCTTCCCAAAAGTATGATATAACATAATCCGATATATTTTCCAACTCTTCCTTAAATAGGTATCCAAGTATAGCAGTGTCCGTGCATGAAATCCCAGTCGAGACTAGTCAAAACTCGCCAAAAATGGCAGACGTCCAAGTCTGGTCGTGCTAAAACTCATCCCCAGCAATGGGATTTCCCATGGATGCTGTAGAAGTCCATCCCAATATCCTCTTGGTTAGCAAATTCAACTGTCAGTTCCATGAACTGACAGTACACCTTTTTCTTTTCCTAATGATAAACTCACGGACACATGAACCTCCGTGAAGATTATTTTTCCCTGAAATTTGTGTATGCACATATTTTCACCACTCTCCACATGTCCTCGGGTAAACACGTGGGGAGCATGTGACACAAGGCATCAAGAGATGATGCCACAGGCATACATCCAAGAGACACGTACGATCAAGAAGGGGCCTTCATCTAGCAGATCTGATGGCTCCAAATCAAGGAGCACCAAGATAAAGCACCACTGCGAAGGACTGGAATCCCCCTTGAGCTCACTTTATCCCATCCCGAGGCAGATCCCAGATCGACGGCTTGGATGAAGCTGACTGACATGGACTCGACTGGAGCAGAAGACTGTTGTCTGGCGCATGCAGAGGCCCAACCACCCGCATTAAACACCTTGAGCAGCACACGTGTCAGCCAGCCAACGGAATAAACGGCCATGACTCTTCGGCAATAATGAAGAAACGATGGGGGCATCGTAAAGACCGAAGAAGCTCCGCGCACTGGCACAAAGCACAAGACGATAAGGTTATAACGACTCCCTCAGTGTACCCCACTTCAGAACCCCTATAAAAACCCCTCCTCACTAAGAGAGAGGGGTAAGTTGTTTTGAAAGGAGAAAAGAGGAGAGAGAATTAGGAAGTAAGTAGTGACCCTAATCCCGCTGCCTCAGTTAAGACCCAAAAAGTCATTTGACTACGTTTGTAACCAATCCACATATAATGAAACCCCCTTTTACTCCGTGGATGCAGGCCTCAGTGCTGAACCACGTAAATACTTGTCTCACTTTACATTCCGCACGTTATATTCAGTTTTATCCCTGATTTGCTTCGCACAACCTGCGGGATGCTATCTATTTCGTTGTACGAGCATTATTAGTGATAAACATCCGATAGACAAGGACGAGTCCTAAGACTCAGAGTCGATGAACCGGTATAATCTCTTCGTTTTACGCATATTATATCTAATATGTGGATTCCAATATGTGCGAACATTGTTTGTGAACATGTTGATACTGATCGCGATTTATGTGTTTACAACTTGGCACTAAAAACAGGGACTCTGTCCCGGTAAAAGATTTATCTTATCCTGTGATTTGAACACTCCGTCCGCTCTGAGCATCGCTCTCTGAAAATATCAGTGCTTTGAGCGTTTTGTTTGTCCCTTTAACACTCGTAGAAAACACGCATATAACCTATTTATGGGTTTCCCCACGAATTGTCTAGTAGATCTACATCTTTGAAAGCGTTTTTAAGCTTTTGTCTTCGAAGAATGAAATGTACGGTTAAATCCACGTATATTTTGGTAGATCTACATCTTTGAAAGTGTTTTTAAGCTTTTGTCTTCGAAAAATGAAACGTACGGTTAAATCCACATATATTTTGGTAGATATACATCCTTGAAAGCGTTTTTAAGCTTTTGTCTTCGAAAAATGAAACGTGTGTTTAAATCCACGTATGTTTTGGTAGATCTACATCTTCGAAAGTATTTAACGAATAAGTTCCTGCGCGGATATACCTTTCATCATATCTACTTTTCTTGTGAAAACCCCGCCCGCTCGCGGTCAAACTTTATAGAATAAACCAATGAAATAAAGAGATCCGATACCCCTGAAAAGGGCAATAACAGCCGGAAAACCTCTCCAAACCTCCGGTGTTTGATTTCCAGGACTCTACTAACGGATTCCCCTTGAACCATTCCTTTATTTTGTGCGTGGTAACTTTTGCAGAAAACATCAGAAATGGAGAAGAACAAAGATACAAGAAAAACAAGGATCTCATCAAAAGAAACACCGAGGAAAACACCGGTAATGACCCGGAGCAAGCATAAGGGAGAAAAGCTCAAAGCCGCATACAAAACGCAAAATGGAGCAGAAATATCGAGGCCTTTGGATGCCAGCGCTATTGCAGCGGAAGCTCTAAAGGCTGCGGCTGCAAAAGCTGTAGCTTCCAAGACCGGGGCATCCAAGAGAGGGGCCTCCAAACTGACCGCTGTCACCTGACCGCATGAACCGCGTAAAGGGATGGCAGAGTTAGGAATACGGCAGCCTCTCTACGGGATGCCTCTCACAAACGAACAAAATGTGCTACTCCAAGTCAACCAACCGCTCTTAATAACGAGCCAATATGTTCAGCGTCCAACGGGGCAGCAAAACCCGCAGACGGATCCGCCCAAAACCTTGATTCAAATTATCGACGAAGATCAAATGATAGCAGCGGAAGGGCAGATACAGCAGGGAACCCCTAATCAGGAATCGAATTAATATGCCCAGATGCGGACAAATCTAGTAGAATTAATAAGAACTCAAAAGACATACGCGGACGCGGTAGCTCTGTTGGCACAGGAAAATCGGCAACTTAGAGATAGGGCTACCCATAGCATGGATATGAGAGTCCAACACGACGAGGCTAGATCAATGGCACCAAGACCAAATCAGGATCGCAGGATGGTACTGGCCAACAACCCAGACCCATCGAACCAAAAATATACGAGACGGAGACGAAGATCCGACCCAGATTACAACCCCCATAACTCAGACTACTTCGACAACGATGCCCCACGGATGGAGCGATCCTCTGCTCAAGAAGAACATCAACGTGCAATGGAAGATCTCTGCGCCGAGATGATGGCGGAGATCAAATAACTGAAAGCTAGGAAAGGGGGGGGGGGATTGGAGCAAGTGATGAAGGAAGCAAGCACCACCCCCCTAACACAACACTTAGCCAAGGATCTCATTCCCCAGAAATGCCCCGTCCCGGCCTTCGAATGCTACGATTAATCCAGCGATCCCGCCGCTCATCTTCATTATTATAATCGAATGATGGCACGATGGAATTATGACGAATCCATATTGTGCAGATACTTCCCTTCAAGTTTAAAAGGATCTGCTCTCTCCTGGTTCGAAAACTTGCCACCAAATTCCATTAACTCGTACGATCAACTTACCGATAGGTTCTTGACAACTTATATGTACAACAAAGTTGTGAACACCGGAATGGACAAGCTCTTCTCACTAGCAGTCAAGTACAAAGAAACGATCATAGAATACACAGACATATGGTACAAGATCTGCCAAGCCATCGGAAACGTAGACCCGGTGGTCAGCATTAACTGTTACAAGTAGGGGCTCGACAGGATCAACCCCCTGTTTGTCGAGATCCACGACTTCGTACCTGATACTTGAGGGAGACCTTCGAGTAATCATAGAAAAGCATGCCAGGCTAGAAGAAATCCAAAGGGAAAATCCCAGAGCTCAGACCCAATGTCCATCATGCACAAACTCCGCGGAACAATCCAGCGGACCAAAAAAGGGAAACTTAGGTGAATGCCCTAATGAAGATAGAAGAGAGCGCAAGGATGATCGACGAGGGGATAATCGAAAATTCGAAGACCAGGTCTACACAAAGATGAATCCCAGTTACTCGCGTATCTTAAAAGAAATCAAGGGCCGCGAAAACCTAGATTGGCCATGGTCCAAGGGGAAGCAGCCCCCTAGATCAGAACATTCCAAAGAATACTGTGAATATCATTGCTTCAACGGTCACTTGACAGAGAAACACAAGAACCTAAAGATGATGATTCAAAAGTTGGTAGATGTGGGAGACCTCAAGCAATATGTGCAAAAGATTGGCGATGAAGATAAAGCCAAGCGGAGCAAGCAGGTCCAACTGCCTGAAGGCAACCATACCCTTAACGCCATCTCATGTTCTGAGTCCGCGGGACCCTCCCTAATGGCTCAGATAGGAAAGAGACTGAGGAAGCAGTTTGAAGACTATTGTGAGCTATACAAAATCGATGGGGAAAAAGTGGACGAACACGAACAATGGATGGACGCACCCATGATATTCGACACGGACGATGTAGAAGAAGATATGGAGGATCATAACGATCCCCTAGTTCTCACACTACCAATTGCAGGATGCAATATCAAGAAAATCCTCATTGACGGGGGAAGCTACGTTAATGTTCTATTCTATGATACATTCAAACGAATGGAACTCAATGATGAGCAATTATTATCTTCATACTAAACTATCTACGGATTCAATGGAGCTTCCACAAAACCCTTAGAGGATATTATTTTACAAGTTGATGCATGGCCAATGAAGGTCGACACTCAGTTCAGCGTGGTGGACGCACCTTCGCCATACAATGCCATAATAGGCCGAAGATGGGTGCGTAAACTCAAGGGAGTGGCCGCTAGATACCACCAGTACCTCAGGTTCCCAACCCCCCAAGGGGTAATGGAGATAAAAGGGGATCAAGTCACGGCACGAGAGTGTCAAACTCTGTAAAACAGGCTCAACAGCGAACAAGATGAGCATCAAAAGAACCGAAGATCCCTAAATAAGGGAGCCGCAAAAGAAAAAGCAATCAACGCTTACCTAGAAGAAATCTCCGGAAGAAGCCTTTAAAAGGGACCTACGATTGGGAACATGGAGGAAAGTACCTCAGCCACGAAGGAAGGCGAGGAGTCTACCAAATAGCAATCAAAGAAGATTCCTCTCCTAGGGGAATCAAAACCCACGTTTACACCTGTAGAAGCGGTGAAATTGATAAATATAGGAGCTGAAATAGAACCAAAAATGATTAAGATCGGAACGCTGATGGATGAGGAGCGCGAGGCATCCTTAAAAAAATTGCTCACGGAATATGCAGATGTTTTCGAATGGAAGCTAGGAGACATGCTAGGAATCGACCCTAAGACTATCCATCATGAGCTTCGTATAAAGCAAGGCACGCCACCTTTCAGGGAAAAGGTACGAAAAGTAGCTCTAGAATATCACAAAGATGTACTAGAAGCTGGATTTATCAAAGAAGTCAAATATCCAACATGGATTTCAAACATGGTCATCGTACCTAAAAAGAACGGCGGGGTGAGAATATGCATCGATTTCACCAACCTCAACAAAGCGTGCCCCAAGGACAGCTACCCTTTACCAAGCATCGACCAGCTGGTCGAAGCGGTCGAAGGGTACGAAGAGATGTCATTCATGGATGGATACTCCGGGTACAACCAAATATTCTTGTCAGAAGATGATCAACAGCATACAACATTTTATACCCCGCATGGCCTCTACTGCTACGTAAGGATGCCCTTCGGGCTCCGAAACGCAGGGGAAATGTACCAGAGGATGGTTGGCGCTATTTTCAATCCATGGATTGGAAACACTTTGGAAGTCTATGCGGACGATATGCTAGTCAAAAGAAAGCTGCAGAAAGATCACCACCAAGATCTGAAGGATATCTTTCAGGCAATGAGAGAACATAACATGAAGGTAAACCCGGAGAAATGCACCTTCGGTGTTACTTCGGGAAAATTCCTCGGATATCTGGTAACAAAAAGGGGCATTGAAGTGGACCCTGCCAAAATTCAGGCCATTGCAGGAATGCCATCTCCAAGGAACCTGAAAGAAGTCCAAAGACTCAATGGCTCCCTAGAAACGCTAGGGAGGTTTATATCCAGATCCTCAGACAGATGCAAGCCATTTTTTAACATCCTTAAAAAAGGGAGAAAGTTTGAATAGACAGCAGAGTGCGAGGAAGCCTTCAAAGAAATCAAGGACTATCTTGCTGGAATCCCCATTTTGCAAAAACCCGATCCCGATGAGGTTTTGGCCCTGTACATAGCAGCAACGGAGAATGCAGTCAGCGCGGTGTTGGTTAAAACCAACTCGAAGATAGAACAACCCATCTACTATGTCAGAAAAACTCTCAATACTGCAGAAAGGAATTACACAAAGATCTAACAACTCATCTTGGCGTTAGTATGGGCCACCCAGAAGCTAAGGAGCTACTTCCTGACCCACTACATCCGCGTTCCATGCAAAGCCCCACTAGAGGCTGTCCTCAAAAGAGCGAGAAAGACTGGGAGAATCGCAAAATGAAACACTCATCCAGACCAATACAACATCATACATGAGCTCCAACATTCCCAGAAGTCCCAAGTCTTAGAAGATTTCCTGGCTGACCTACCACTAGATAACGATGAAGAAATCCTCATCGATGGGCTCAACACAGTAGGGTTACCAGGAGAGGCGACGGAAGCAAAGATCCCGCCGATATACTCGAGCCGTCTAACCCAAGACAATGGGAAGTCTTTGTCGACGGCTCGAGGAACAAGGAAGGAGCAGGCATCGGCGTCGTAATCACTACCCCCTCCGGAGACCGAATCATACATGCTTTCAGACTAGAGTTCAAAGAGCAAACCAACAACATTGTCGAATACGAAGCCGTTGTACATGCTTTGCGTCTAATAATAGAAATGGTTAACCAATGTACGCTTGACCAATGACTCACAACTGGTCATCCGACAAATAAAGATGGAATATAATATATACGACGAAACTTTGTCAGCATACATGACTTTAGTCCAGACACTGGCACATCAAATACCAAACATTAAATTCCAGCACTTAAGCAGAAAGTAGCTTAGGCATGCAGATGCTTTGGCATACATCTCATCTATGTTAAAAAACAGATATGTAGAGGCAATTAAAATCACCAGGGTTTACGAACCCTCAATCCCCTCCCGAGAGCTCTGCACTGTAAGCCAAAAAGGTATCTCGGGAGGGGACGTAGCAAACAGTGATGTGGGAGAATACATCATGGATGACTTTCAAGAGGACTACATCATGACAAGAGCAGATGAATAAGAAGACTTCAGCAAAGAAGAAAGCTGGAGGTCCGATATCCACCGCTTCTTCAAGGAAGAAACACTGCCCACGGACCTAAAGCAGCCCAGGAAGGTACAATCAAGAGTAGGAAGGTACGACTTAAGGGGAGAGGTTTTATACAAAAATTATTTCCTCGGACCTTGGCTACGCTGCCTATCCAGAAGCGAAGGTCACCTGTTGCTAAAATATATTCATCGAGAAGACGCGGGAAATCACAGCGGGATGAGGTCCCTAACCGATAAGGAAAAAACCCAAGGGTATTATTGGCCAACAATGATATGAGACGCTGCCAGGATGTCAAGAAGATGTGAAGAATTCCAGCGGTTCGCCATAAGAATCCACGCACTTGGCCATTCTCAAAATGGGGCATAGACATCGTGGGACCCCTGATCGAAGGATCAGGGAAGAGAATATTTTTGATAATGTCCACGGACTATTTCAGTAAATGGGTAGAAGCAAAAGCCTTGGATAGAATCCGCGACTCGGATGTCTTCACATTTATTTTTCAAAATATAATCTGCCGGTTCGAAATCCCAGCAGAGATCGTCTCTGACAATTGTAAGAAACTACATGGTAAAAACATCGATTTACTATTCGACACTTTAAAAATCCGAAAGAATAAGTCAACACTGATATACCCTCAAAACTACGGCCAAGCAGAAGCCACAAACAAGACCCTCGCTCTCATTCTCAAGAAACAATTAGACGAGCACAAAGGACGATGGTGCGAACAACTACATAACGTCTTATGGGCATACCGAACAACCCGAAGGTCAGCCACATGGGAATCTCCCTTTTTGTTAACCTACGGAGCCGAAGCTGTCATCCCCACAGAGATTATCATGCCAACCACGAAGAAAGAAGCATGGGAAAAGAACCTCACCACGGACATGATGCTAGAAAGACTCGACGATCTCGAGGAAAGGAGGGAGACAACGTTACAAAAAATGGAAAATTATCAAATGAAATTAGCGAGGGAGTACAATAAAAAGGTTAAACTTAGGAATTTTGTAGAAGGAAAGTATGTGCTAAGAACTATACCCCAATACCAACGAGAAAAGAAGTGGGGAAAATTGGCACCAACATGGGGAGGACCTTTTATCATACAAGATATCGCGGGAAATGGATCATATTACTTGCGCAACCTAAAAGGGGAAGTCCTCCGACATCCATGGAACGCTAAATACCTCAAGCCATACCATCCCTAAATTATAGCGCAACATTGCAACTGCGCGAAGAATGCTAGAAGAAGAAGACGATGCTTCTCGTTAATATGTTTCTATCTCTGGACGAGGAATAACAAACCTCAACGAATCAATCAAACAAACTTTCTTGCGTATATCTTTGGATAGCAATTAACCTAAGGAGATACAAGGGGTGGCGTACTAGCATAACCAATACTTGTAAATACATTTACAAACATACTACCAAAACGACACACCTATATTGGACAGATCTCTCAGGACTCCCCTATCAACGTCTATAAGTGTAAAGACCATGAGGAAGGCATCTAGCAGAAAGATATCTCCAACTATTCTAAGTCAGCGGGTCAACGGAATGGGGACATGTAAATAGTAATACCCCATATCCTAGAACGCTGCATCGACCCCCACCGTCTGGGAATCTTCTGGCCAAGGATTAGCCAGCGGGGTGATAGGTCTCAAGATGTTCACGGAGGTACATACCTTCGGCATCTCACTCAAACACTTCGTTCTTTTATTTTCACTACCTCATTTGGTTAACTAAATAACGCAGCTAAAAGAAGATCACGGGCGAACATAGCTAACAAACGATGATCCATTCCATCGAAGTTGATTACAAGTTCGACAAAATAAGTAAAAGAAAAACAGAATAAGCAAAAGAAGTTCGACAAATGCCACAAAAACTCTATAATCAACAAGGATCAACTCTCTATAACTAACAGGAAAATCTAGTTGGATAACTCAGCTCCACCAGCGGGTTCTTCCCTCTTCGACGAAGGTACGATCCCACCTAAAGAGGGCCCCGAAGAACCGGAAAGTACTAGAGGTTTAGGACGACGAGGATAGTCTTTGATGATGCCATGCTCAGTTTTAAGGTCATGCTCTATCTTGGCCAAAACCTTGTTTGTCTCTTCTGCAAGTTGACAACGAGCCTTGTACGTAATAGCGGTGTTTTACATTTCGGCCTGGGACAACAAAGTGGACAGACGGTTCACTTCCGAGGAGGCCAAGTGAGCTTCCTGTTCGTTAGACGTGGCCAAGACTTTGAAATACGAGGTCTGACCCTCCTATTGCACCAAGGCAGTCTGAGCCTTCTCTAGCTCAGATTGAGCCTTGTCAAGTTTTTTATTTGCAGCGAGAAGCTGTCCCTGGAGCTCTGAAAAACAAGATGAAGAGTTAGGGCCACGAAACCCAAAATCACACCCGGTAAAGAAAGTATATTCCTTCGACTCTAGTCGAAGCTATTTCATACTCGTTAACAACCGAATCTCGAGCCTCGTCAAGAAAGTCATACTCATCGGATATTTTCTTATAGTCCATTTGAAGAGTGGAAAGAGAAAATTGACTAGCGTCTAAATCTACCTGCTTCATTGAGTCCAAATGACGAAGATGGTTGACTTCATTATTTAGCTCATCCATTCCTTTGTTGAGTCTGTACATATTGACTTCGAGATTTCTCTCAGACTCGGCCTGACGAGATACGTCGGCCCGGGATGCGGCCAAGGCCTTGCCAAGGGCAGAGGCTTCGGCCAGAGTATCGCCTCTTTCTTTGGAAAGACGTTGTATGTACACCCTTACATCGGAATCATGGGAGGAACGAGCCTTCCATAGCTCTTCCTTCATAAGATTCATCTTAGCCGACAAAGACGAAGCAAGTTCTCTTGCTTCACGAAGATTGTCACACGTCCACAGAAGAGTGCCATTAAAAAGGCGACGGTCCGCGTTATACTTATTTTGCATATCGACTATCTGAGTATGCCTTAAACGCCATACTTCGGCCTTGGCATCCCATCTTTCGGCCTCACTCTTAATTTGCTCTACTAGCTCGGCAATACCGGTCTTCTGCCATTCTCTCTCTCCGGAGCCATATCAACTCAGGGACTCCACCCACTGAAGATAGGGTGGGGATACTCAGACAGAACAGAAATTGCTAGAAGAGAACAATGATAAACAAGAACAAGAGACAAACTTGTGAAAGTTGAAGCATTTTCCAGAACAGCCTCCAACTCACTACGCACCATGACAAGCTCTAGATGAAGCCTCTCTTCTTCGTTTCCAAACTGTTCCTTCCCCTTAAGACGGTTCTTCAGCTCACTTATCTCCTTATCTCGAGCTGAGATAACCGTCTTAGCCGCAGCCAACTCCTCCTCTCTGTGACGAAGCTTACCCTCTAACTTAAGAGACTTGACTTTGAAAAACTTGTACAAGTTATGATTGCAGTATTCGCTCCTCATTATCTACGTTCCAGGAAAAGGCACCATGTCAGAGCACCGTGGAATACCCACGGAAAAGAAATATGAAAAACACGACGTACCTCTAGCATTCCCTGGTGAGGATAACCATACTGATATCCATCAGCTATGGCCATCATGTTAACAACGGTGGCTGGAGGGTCAACCACTACGGTAGCCTCCAGCGACCTCAGATTATTGTCCCACAACTCCGCAACTTGTTCTTCGGTGGATAACTACATCATCCTATGAGTATAGGCATCAGAATCCTTCTCCCCAGCAATCACGAGAGCAGGATTCTGAACAAATATAAAAAATTTCTTCTTCAGCCAAGCAAGAACAGCATCGTCGCCTTCCACCATCAAATATTGTGGGAAATCATCCGAAGGGGACCTAGTAGAAGATTCCCCAGCAACGGGAACCTTCCCAGCTATTGCACTCTTAACATCTCCCTCCCCTCTATCAACAAAGCTCCCAACATCATCAACATCCGCGGCTAATCTACCCGAAGCCTTCCCCTTGCCAGAGGTGTCCAGCACGTCCCAATCATCGTTTGGGGAAAGTAGAGAAAACTCATCAGCAAGACCCATGGAAACGCTCACATCAAAGCTCTCCCCCGCGGAACGGACTTGGCCAAAGTAGAATTCTTGATCAGTCTTGTCCCCACCACCATCACCAGAAACGGTTATATTTTCAACATCATTACCACCAGGGGCACCCTTTGTACCATCAACATCACCACCTTCTCCGTGGGTAGGGGAGAAGTATCAATATGCTCCTCTCCATCGGAAAAGTCCTCATCTTCCTCAAAGTCTTCATTAGCAGGACTGGTAACCTCCTCTTGGACCTCTGCCTCATCAACAACGAGAGTGGAAGAGCGCTTGGGACCAATCTTCCTTTTCTTCACAACCTACAGAACAACAAAGGAAATAAATCAACATTTTTTTCCTTTACTCAAAATTTTTTTTTGGGTAAATAAAAAAAAGGGGCAACCAAAGGATCCGCACCTTCACAGTCGCAGTACTCTTCGAAGGAAGAACATCGCCAGAACTTTCTTCTTCATCGCCATCAACGACATCGAAGGCATAAGGAAAATTCATACCTTCGAAATTGAGACGCCAAGGGCAGAAATCTCCGTAACGTATAGGGGAACCTCACGGGGAATACTACCAACAATAGGATGCCACCCATGGGGACCAGGAATCCAACCCCAAGCCCACGGACCAATAACCTCGATGACGGTGGCATGCCACTCGTAGTCATGATCGCACTTAATCCTCTCACAAGGAGGAAAAATATTCTTGTTAGCAGACCCTTCATTGCCAGGAACATACTTCAACTTGGCATCACTCACCTCACTTAAAAGACGAACCTCGCCACTGGAAGCAGCAATGTTGCGAAGACCCACACTCCACCACTTACGATTCTTACTATTAATATAATCCCCGAAGGAATTATTAAAATTCTGGGGAGTATTCCATTCCCTCTCATCCGGATCGGGGGTATAACAAGTCATCATCGTTTTTCCCTTGCTCCGAAGATAGCACTCCTTCAGAGAACGAAGATAATTCCCCGTAAACTGTGACACAAAACGACTGTGGGTATTCGTAGAAGAACCCTCGCGATAAGCTAACACGTCGTAGTAGAAAGAATCACCTGACTTGTATAAAGGCAAGATGAGACCCGCCTCGAAGGCCCCCACGGTAGTGAGCAGATGAAACTCATCGAATTGATAACTCGAGATAAGATCATAAGTAATGTCATCATCAGGGGCATAGAAACTAACCTCAAAGGCTTGCAGTTCATGCTTCTCCTTGAACATCTCCAGATCAATGTGTTTAAAAGTGACATTTTTCTTACCAACCGGGACGCTCCGTATAATCAATGCAGCATCTTCCTCATCAGGAGGGTCTTGTGCGGAGTCTTTTGAAGGACTCGTATCCGGGGCCTTCCTTTTTAAAGGAACGTTCTTAGGCGGTTCAACCTTTGAGGCAGTACACCTGATAGACTTTCCTTTGGAAGGTATCACCGGAGGAGGAGGTAGAGGATTCAGCTGAGGCATTGGAGAAGCCATGGAACGAAGAGGAGGAACATCCAAAGCTTCATTTCGAGGAATATCATGCGTGTTTTTAGGATCGTCATGTGTGCGGGAAGAAGCGCGGGTAGCAGCGTACCTAGAACCAGGGGGATCCCTCGGAAGATCTCCTTTCCTGGAAGATGAATGTCTATGACCCGAAGAAGATGAAACCCTCTAGGAACGAAGATCAACCTGCGAGGCCCTAGAGCCTCCTAGAGGAGATATGTCCCGATCTCTGCGCGTAGGAGATCTAGGAGGACTCGGTAGCGGAGTCTGGTAAGGAACCCGTGGATGATCAGCCATATATACGGATATATGAACAAGTTGTAAGTTTTACAGAATCACAAATAAAGATCAAAAATCTAAACTTACTATAAAGTTATCAGAGAGCAGAATAAAAACCCTAACCGACTTACGTCGCCGGGAGAACTTTTTCGACGAAAATAAAGAACAAAGGAAAATATTAACACTAAAACAAAGGCAAGAATGCCCTTTGTGTTATTCATCACTAAAACCAAAAGCACAACAGCAGAAATCGAACTAATAATCAAGAACAAAAGTCGAATATCGAACTCTTACATGTACCAGGAGCTTCAAACAACGAAAGAACGCGACCAATAAAGAACGAGCAACAGCAACAGACGAACACATAGAATCAAGGACTGGTCATATTCAAGACAGAGCAGCAACAGGTGGTAGTAGTAGCAGCAGTTAATGGCATCCAAACAAAAATGAAGAATGAAAAACAACAGGTGGAAAGAATGAAGGACCGACAGATTTAAATTTATTTCACATTCTCTCCCCCCTTATAAACATCAAAGAAATTTGAAACCGTCCCTTCTCTCAAGGAGTAGTTATTTCATAATGGGAAACGGGCCCTGGAATCTAGGGGAATTTATTGGGCGAGTGGCAAATATGCGACGGTTTTCCTCTCACTTCAATTGACGCCATAAGTCAGAAGAAAAGTGGCAAATTGTATGCACATATTTTCACCACTAGCCACGTGTCCTCGGGTAAACACGTTGGGAGCATGTGAAGCGAAGCATCAAGAGATGATGCCGCAGGCATACAACTAAGATACATGTACGATCAAGAAGTGGCCCTCATCTAGCAGATCTGACGGCTCCAAATCAAGGAGCACCAAGATAAAGCACCACTGCGAAGGACTGGAAACCCACTCGAGCTCACTTTATCCCATCCCGAGGCAGATCCCAGATCAACGGCTAGGACGAAGCTGACTGACACGGACGCGACTGGAGCAAAAGACTGTGTTCTGGCGCATGCAGAGGCCCAACCACCCACATTAAACACCTTGAGCAGCACACGTGTCATCCAGCCAACGAAAGAAACGACCATGACTCTTCGGCAATAATGAAGAAACGATGGGGGCATCGTAAAGACCGAAGAAGCTCCACGTACTGGCACAAATCACAAGACGATAATGTAGCAACGACTCCCTTAGTGGACCCCACGTCAGAACCCCTATAAAAACCCCTCCTCACTAAGAGAGAGGGGTAAGTTATTTTGAAAGGAGAAAAGAGGAGAGAAAATTAGGAATTAAGTAGTGACCCTAATCCCGCTGCCTCAGTTAAGACCCCAAAAGTCATTTGACTACATTTGTAACCAATCCACATATAATGATGTCGGACCAGAATATCGCTACGATGCTATTCCTGCGATACTAACAACATTTCTACGAGCGTCACTGCCAATTATTTAACAACGATTCACGAGCGTCACATAATATCCAAAAGAAATTGACGATGGAAGAAATAAAAGAAGAATATGTTGATCCTGCGATGATCATCATTCTTGCGATAATGAATATTGTAGCGATCGCGATGAGATCGCAGAATAGATCCGAAATAGGAGGAAAAGTTAGCTGTCATCCATTATGTAAATCCCTATATAAAGGGCTCGATAGATCTAGAAAAGGATGATGTATTTTTTGAGAGTTGAAAGAGTCTTGAGGAGAGAGAAACTTCAAGAGAATATTTGTAATCTTGATTTCTTCCAATTCTGTAAACATTTCTGAGATTTGAATAGTAAAGTGTCATTTAAATCTTTGAAGTTTAATTGATTTCTAATAGATTTCTACAGAATCTTAACAAGGGTGTAGTGTGGGAATTCCTGCAACTACATTTTGGCGCCCGAAACAGGGACTGAATTAATGAAAATTGAAGAAAAAGCGAAGAAGAAGATAAGAATTGTTCAAGATTAAAGAAATCATTAAGTAAATCGGTGAGATAATTGAAGGAAGAATGATCAGAATCGAAAAGGATTTTAGAAAATTGAAATGTGATATGGTAACAAGAGCAATGGTTGATAGATTTCATGAAAAAATTAAGGGGAAGATACATAAACGGGATTTTGAAGGAAGAAAGATTATGACAGTAGAGAAGATATCATCACTAAAAGATTGGGAAAAGCGGGAGATCACATTCACAGCAGCAGAAATACCAGAAGAAAATCTAAGTCATACATCTTCTTTGGTAATTACGATATCCGCTATACCAGTGAGAAAGGGAGAATCAATAAAATCTGAAGAAGAATGGGCTATGAATAGAACTTTGTTAGATGCAGGAAGTTCTGTGGATATAATGTTCTATCATACTTTTAAGAAAATGGGATATAAGGATGAAGAAATGTTTAATTCAACATATCATATTCATGGCTTTGGAAAATCATTAACAAAACCTAAAGGCGAAATAGTGGTACGAATTCCGCTAGGAGAAATTGAAACACAAGTATCATTATGCGTGGTAGATGTGGAATCACCGTACAATATGATACTGGGAAGACCATGGATACATGCAATCAAGGCTGTAGCATCAACATTGCATCAGTGCATTAAATTTCCTATGCCCAGTGGAATCGGAGAAATTAGAGGATATACGGATTTTGCAAAATTATGTTACCAAATTGAAGTGAAAAATTGTGAAAACCGTCCAAAGTTGCGAAAAGATCGCGGAAAACTGGCGAGAGAATCGAAGAAGGAAGAAGAGTTTAAAGTTTACATGATAAGAGCAAAGGAAGGAAAAGGAGTGCCCAGTGAAATTTCGCGAGAGGGAGACGAATTCATGAGAATTATGAAACCATCAACACCAATGGGAGAACCTGAAGCCAATTACACTGCTGCGGAACCAACAAAAGAAGTAAATATTGGGAGTAAAGAAGAGCCTAAAATACTAAAAATTGGGACTAGAATGGAGACAGATGAGGAAGAAAGAACTATAAGTCTCTTGCGAGAATATAAAGATATCTTCGCATGGAATATGGATGAAATGCCGGGGATAGATCCATCAATAGCATGTCATAAATTAGAAATCAACAGAAATGTAAGACCATTCAAGAAAAGAATAAGAAAAATCGCAACAACATACCATTCTCAAATAGAGGAAGAATTACAGAAAATGCTCGATGCAAGAATTATAAGGCAAGCAAAATATCCAGAATGAATTGCAAATATGGTAGTGGTCCCGAATAAGAACAAAGGGATAAGAATTTGTATAGATTTTACTGATTTAAACAAGGTTTTTCCAAAAGATAGTTTTCCATTGCCAGATATCCCACAAATGGTTGAATCAGCAGCGGGAAATGCAAGAATATCATCGCTGGATGGATATAAAGGATATAACCAAATTCCTCTCGTTGAAGAAGATCAAGAACATACAACATTTTTTGCTCCAAGAGGGTTGTATTGTTACACAAAGATGCCATTTGGTTTGCGAAATGTTGGAGCAACATATCAAAGAATGGTGGAGAAGGTGTTTGCAAAGTGGATTCACAAAACATTAGAAGTGTATGCAGATGATATGCTAATCAAAAGTAAAGAAGCTGAAAATCATGTGCAAGATTTGAAAGAAATTTTCGATCAAATGCGACAATTTAATATCAAAGTAAATCCTAATAAGTGTACCATTGGAGTAACCTCAGGAAATTTTTTGGGGTACATTGTATCAAAATAAGGAATACAAGTTGATCCAGAAAAGGTGCAAGCAATTCGCGATATGCCAACACCAGCGACAATAAAAGATGTACAAAAATTGAATGGACTCTTAGCCTCGCTAGGGAGATTCATTTCATGATCTTCAGATAAGTGCAAACATTTTTTCGACATATTGAAGAAGGGAATAAAATTCAAGTGGATGGATGAATGTGAAAGGGCTTTTCAAGGAATCAAAGAATATTTAACGAACATAACTATTTTACAGAAAGCTGAACCGGGAGAAGAATTATTGATTTATCTTGCAACAACCGCATATGCGCTAAGTGCTATGTTGCTACGAGTAGATGCAGGGGTAGAAAAACCAATTTATTACATCAGTAAAACATTCAATTCTGCAGAGAGAAATTATTCAAAGATTAAGAAACTAATTCTAGCATTGGTACATGCAACTTTCAAACTTCACATCTATTTTCAAGCACATAAGGTCAAAGTGTTAACGAAAGTTCCAATTGAGTCAGTAATGAAAAATTCAAAGAGATCAGGCAGAGTTGAGAGATGGAATGCACAAGTAGGACACTTTGATATACAATATGAAATTTTATCCTCGCCAAAATCACACGTCATCGCAGAGTTCTTAGCTGAATTTCCTTTAGAAGATGATGAAGTTGTGGAAGAGATGTGGATGTAGAAGAGGAATGTGGAGATCCGAAATAGCTATTAACAGAACCCAACAGATGGGAAATATTAGTAGATGGATCATATAATGGAGAAGGAAATGAAATTGGAGTTGTTTTCATATCACCAGAAGGATAAAAAACAGCTTTTTCATTTAGACTTGAATTTGCATCCACTAATAATGAGACAGAGTATGAGGCTGTGATCCATGCTTTAAAATTTGCGATAGAAATGAATTTGGAAAATGCCAGAATCACCAGCGATTCACAATTGGTTATTCGTCAGATAAAAGGGGAGTACACAACAAATGAACCATCCCTGAGAAAATACAAAAGACTCGTTGAAGAATTATCTGCGAGAATTCCAAAAATAAAATGGAGACATATTTCAAGGAAAGATAATAGGCTCGCAGATGCTTTCTCTTTCATATCTAGTATGATGACAAATCCATTGTCGAGGTGCATAAAAATTCAAACACTTTCATTTCCATCGATAAACAAAGAAGAAGAAGAGACAGATGTAATGATGGTAGAAGCCGGCGAGGGAGAACCTACGAGCAATATCACAGATTGGTGAGAAGATCTTCATGCATACTTGGCGAGAGGATAAATTCCAAGAAATCGATTAGAAGCACACAAGTTGAAAAGTAGGGCAACCAATTATGAGCTAAGAGATGGAGTGTTATATCGCAGATCTTTTAATGGACCATCGCTAAGATGTTTGACAAGAGAAGAAGGACAAAAAGTATTAAAGATTTTACATAGTGTTGACGCTGGTAATCACAGTGGAGGAAGATCTTTAGCATATAAAACAAAAATGCAGGGTTATTACTGGCCGTATATGCATGAGGATGCAAAGCAACCCTCAAGGCGTTGCGAGGATTTCCAGCGATACGGAAAAAAGATACATGCACCAGGAGCACCATTATAATCTTCAACAAGTGTATGGCCTTTTGGAAAATGGGGGTTAGATATTGTGGGACCATTTGTACCTGGTTCTGGACAAAGAAGATATCTGATTGTCGCAATAGATTATTTCACAAAATGGGGAGAAGTAAAGGCAGTACAACATATTCACGATAGAGATATTTTTACATTCATCTTTGAAAATATAATCTGCAGATTTGGGATTCCAGCAAAATTAGTATCTGATAATGGAAAGCAATTTGAGGGACCGAATATAGAATTGTTACTCAATGCATTTAAGATAAAACGCGGAAAGTCTACTCCTTTATACCTGCAAGCAAATGGTCAGGTTGAGGAAACTAATAAAAAATCGCAGAAATATTGAAAAAGAAGCTAGAAGGATACCACAGAGCATGGTGCGAGCAAGTACATAATGCAATATGGGCTTACAACACAACTAGACGAGAAGCAACTGGAATGTCACCATTTTGTTTGACATATGGGGTAGAAGCTGTATTACCAACAGAAGTTGTTATTCCTACAACAAAAAGAGAAGCATGGGAAAGAAATTTAAGTGCCGGTATGATACTAAATAAGTTGGATGAATTCGAAGAAAAAATAGAACAAACTCTACAACATATGGAGAATTATCAACGCAGATTAGCTCGCGAATACAACAAACGTGTTAAGAAGCGCGAATTCCAACCTGGCGATTTAGTACTGCGAGAAACACCTGGTTATCATAGAGAAAGTGGTGGAAAATTGGCGAGAAAATGGGATGGACCATACATCATTAAAGAGATAGTTGGAACCGGGGCATACAAACTAGTGGATCCTGAAGGAAGAGATGTTGGTCAAAGACTCGATAGACCGTGGAATAGATTATTTCTGAAGAGGTATTATCAATGACATCTTCTGCGAGATAATAAATACTGGTATGTTATATGATGACACATATAATAAATTCTTCTCTCTCTTACAATTGAAAAATTCTTCTGATAACAAAGCACAACAAGAGCAGCGAGCATCATCGCAAGAAAAGCGAATAAAATTTCGCAGAGATTAAAGAATAGGACAAACCTTTATGGCGTGCACCCTAGTTCGCGAATAAAATTTCGTAAGAGGCAAATGTAAGACCTAAAAGCACATCATAGGAGGGGGTATATCTTGACATGATTCAGGGGTAAGGTTATACCGCTGCTGGATCCTGAGTCATGCAGATGTTGGGGTTAAAGAAAACCTATTCGGGAGAGAGATCTTGGATTTCCAACTATATATGGTTATACCCTGGTTGGACGATCGAGAATCTCTTCCAAGAAGTGCAAAGTATGACAAGGCGCCGAGGTACACGGTTGAGCCAAGGGTGCCAAGGGCGTACGAAACTCCCTTGCCATTCTTGGTGCTATGATGCACTTGGCCTGAAGAAAACCCCACTTAGGGTGCAGTCTTGTAACTATAAGCCATATAGGCATAAAGGACAAGTGGATGCGAAAACAGCTGGTTGTTGGTAAATCTGTATGGGAGGAGCTAGTCTTGTATGGACGATGTGCCCTCCTTGAAGGGGAAACCAGGGGGAATATAAGGGCGGCACCCTCCATTAGGGAGCTGATAAGTGTCTTAAGATGGCAATGTCATGGGAATTTATGATCGCAAGAACATTTAAGCCTGTCATATTATCGCATGACGTAAATTATTCAGAGGCAACAAGCCAAAAGTTAAGATGAGATCAATGGGTTTTTACATGAAAGTGTAAAGACGTCCTGCGATTTCATCGCAAGACGACAATGTCATAAGGTTAAATTCTTGATAGAGAGTTTATACTTATCATATTATCGCAAATATTTTGAAAGAACATGGATAAGACAAGATCAAAGGGTCTTTACATGCAAATGTTAAGAAATCCTGCGATTTTGTCGCAGAAAGAAAAAGTTTGGCTAAATAAGACCTTTAACTAGGAAGGAAAAATAAGACCAAAAGAATAATCTTACCAATTAACTATTCTATTTTAAGATTGCAGGAAGTATTCATTCATCGCAGAACTATATATAAGAAGGCAAATCCTTAACATCGCAGATTCCTTCAGAATTTTTCAGAACATCGCAGCAGTATTCATTGTATCGAAGATATATTCATACTTTCGCAAATAATGCAACAACACAATTCCTTAAAGAAGATACAGAAAATGATTCACCATTTCAAGAAAGATAATGAAGGGAAATTAGGGGAATAGGGAAGTAAGATTTCATTATCTTCCTTGAAAATATTCAAGGTAAGCTAAATTGAAAGTTAAATTCTAAAAGTCTCAAGAGTTACATCGCTCTCAAGAAAGAAGAAGAAAAAGAAAGCAAAGATAAAATTCAAGTTTCAGCGATGGCTTCGCCAGATTCATTCTTCTTGATCGTCAGATTTATTATTTTTGCCAGAGTTATCAACTTCATCAGCATCCTTTTCATCGCGAGTCTCTCTTTCTTTTGATTCTTCATCAGCGATTACTTCGACGCTTGCAGTTACTTCTTTGGGAGGACTTCTTGCTTCTTCTTCACCATCTTATTGGGTGGTATTTTATTCATCATTAGTAAACTCTAATTCTTCATCCATGGGAAGAGGAATTTCATCATCATCAACCTTTATATGAGGAACATATACAGGAGGGAGAGAATGGGAGAGCAGGATCTTGTTCACAAGAACTTCAGCACTGAGATGGACTTTGCGAAGGAAACCTCTGTCATGATTCCTAATCTCTATATTTTTAAAGTACTCGAGATAATCAAGTCTTCTTTCTTCTTTGTCGTGGGCTTCAAGATAATTGGAAACAAGAGATTTGTTTTCTTTGCGAACTTTATCCAATTTAGTGGTCAGATCAGAGATGGTAGAATGAAGATTTCTTTCGGATTCTGCGAGCAACAAAATAAAAAAAATCAGTTAGACAAAAATCTCACAAGGAATATAACACAAAATTTTATGTGAATATCAACAAGAGAGGCAGTCAATTGACTACCTTCTTTTCGCGAGGTTAAGTTTTGGATTAATACAAATAAACAGTTCTCCCATTGATTCATGGCATCATCGAATTTATCGCCAACCATACCCTTCAGACGAGATTTCATGCTTTCTTCTTTGTTGCGAAGATTTGAGTTTTCCTTTGCTAATAAATAATGAGATTCCTTTAATTGAAAGTATTGGTCTTGAAGTTCGCTGGCCCTTAAACTAAGATTTAATCTACCCTTGATAAGTTTATCCTTCTCGGCAGCAGATGATTCAGTTAATTCCTTGAGCTCATTCTTAAGAGAACGAAGAGATTGCTCTTGATTATTACATGTTCTTTGAAGATTACTTAATTGCTGCGAGGAAATCGCCATCAAGCTTGAAAATCTATGTTTTTCTTGGGACAAAGTTTTATTCTCATCTGATAAAGATTCCATCGCCAAATTAGCCTTAAAAAACAAATATGAGAGGCGATCAACCTCGCCACTTAATAAATTCTGCCTTTGCAATAATTGATTATTCTCATTAGTAAGATTATTTATGTGATCAATTGAATAAGTGTAAAGATTGTCTAGTCTAGTATGTTGATCCATCCAAGAATCTATTTCAACGCGAGCTTCTTCAGCGATAGATTCAAATTTGAGTCTTTCTATGAAACGAGTCCGATTTGAAACTAATATATGAATCAAGAATTTAAGAAGGAAGCCTGAGTACAGAAAATATGAAAGTAAAACAGAAAAACAAAAGAGCAGAGGCAAGAAAATGTACCTTTCATCTCGTCATTTTTTCTGCGAAGATTCTCGCAGTCTAGAGAAGAATTGCGGAGCATATGATTCAAAGTATCACATTCAGCAGTTTTAACTTAAATACTTTTCCTCAGAGCTTCAATCTCATTTTACAAAGACGCTCGAGAAGCATTACAATCAGATCCAAAATACTTGAGTAGAGTCTCACAAGCTTCATGTTGGAGAGGATCAGTGGAAGACTTTATAACATTGTCTAAAATGTTAGACAAGATTTTAAAAGCAACATCAACACCTGCAAAAGTTTCGTTTGATGAAGGAAGGGGTGTAGAAGATGAAGTAGTAATGAGAGCAAGTTGATGATCATTTGTGATGGTTGAGTTGTCAGGAGGAGGAGTATGTGGAAAAAAAATAGTTGAAGGCCGTAAAGGACTATAAGGAGTCTCAGTCACATCAATTTTAGAATCCTGATCTGTCAAAGGATCAGAAGAAGTAGAAGTATGGGTAGCGATATTCTCGAAAACAAAAGTAGAAAGATTTGGTTGCGATGGTGTGGGAGTAGTCCTCATGGATGTTAGCGTGGGAATCATGAGATTATCCCCAAGAGTCTTAAAGTGGCGAGATCTTTTGGGAGGCTTAACAAGGTTCTCGTCATTCTGCGAATAATAACTCAGATAAGAAACAGAGGCAACAATATTGTTATTATGGAATAGAATATGTTTCTTACTACCTTATCATTCGCAGAACTCCTCTTCTTCTTCTCTGCTAGTCTTTTGCGAGTATTAGGGTTTTGAACCGTGGATTCTGTGTTAGAGATAGTTCCGCTGAAGAGAAGACATAACATGGAAGTTATGAAGAATCAAATAAGAAAGATTGGAGAATAAAAGTAAAAATTGGCTTAAATAAATGTCATAAGTCAAGAAACATACCTTGATGATTCCATTAGAGCAGTAGCAGAAGAATATGAAGAAGAAGAAAAGTTGAAGACGGAAGACGAAGTAGACAAATGAAGAAGATGAAGAAACGGAAGAAGAAAATTAGTTTTTTTCTACATTTTATAGGAAAAAGGGGGTGGACCTATTGAGCAGAGACGTGTCAGTAAATGGAGGAATTCACAACACATGTAGGAAAGGATAGATTAACGGAATCTTGTAGAGGAGAAAGTATAAAAGGGAAAGAAGTTGCGAGGGTAATAAAGAATATTGGTTCTCATGATCTTCTCTTCTTCGCAGAAAAGACATGAGAAGAGGAAAAATGTAGGACCAGAATATCGCTACGACGCTATTCCTGCGATACTAACAACGTTTCTGCGAGTGTCACTGCCAATTCTTTAACAACGTTTCACGAGCGTCACAGAATATCCAAAATAAACTGACGATGGCAGAAATAAAAGAATAATATGTTGATCCTGCGATGATCATCATTCTTGCGATAGAGAATATTGTAGCGATCGCGATGAGATCCTATATAAAGGGCTCGACAGATCTAGAAAAGGATGATGTATTTTTTGAGAGTTGAAAGAGTCTTGAGAAGAGAGAAACTTCAAGAGAATATTTGTAATCTTGATTTCTTCTAATTCTGTAAACATTTCTGAGATTTGAATAGTAAAGTGACATTTAAATCTTTGAAGTTTAATTGATTTCTAATAGATTTCTACAGAATCTTAACAAGGGTGTAGTGTGGGAATTCCTGCAACTACAAATGAAACCTCATTTTACCCCATGGATGTAGGCCTCAGTGCTGAACCACGTAAATACTTGTCTCACTTTATATTCCGCACTTTACATTCAGTTTTATCCCTGATTTTCTTCTCACAACCTGCGGGCTGCTATCTATTTCGTTGTACGAGCATTGTTAGTGATAAAAATCCGATAGACAAGGACGATTCCTAAGACTCAGAGTCGATGAACCGGTATAATCTCTTCGTTTTACGCATATTATATCTAATCTGTGGATTTTAATGTGTGCGAACATTGTTTGTGAACATGTTAATACTGATCGTTATTTATGTGTTTACAATTTGGTTTAGTCCCGTCGGAATCACGGATACTTCCTCCTCCGTGAAAATAAAAAGTTACCGATTTTATTTTCTGTCCACAGCCATCCGCGGTCTCTTATATCTCCGTGAAAACTCAAAACATATGAGTTTTGGTTTTGAACTACTTCTTTCCCTCGGACACTCTCGATCAACACTCCCTCGTATACCAGGCCATCCATGAAATATTCACTCTCCTGGATTTTTCTAACTCCGTCTGCCGTGTTCATTCTCTGTTCTCCTCCACTGACCATAGTTCAACTCCCATCACCGAGCACTGCCAATCCATCAGCTGCAATAACCATTATACCAAACCATCGCAGCTTCACTATATTACCAGCACCATTGTTTTGCCGAGACACATACAACCTACTGCTCCATTATCAATAATACAGCATCTGAACTCCAACTCGAGATCGAGAAGATCATAACAGCATCATCTCCTTCGTTAATGGTTTGCATGGCAGCAACCACTATACACCATCATTCGATCACAACAATAGTTTCATCTTCTTTCGTAACCACGGATCACCATTTACTGAATTGCTCGGTTCCTTTTCTTCACTGCCATTCCCTGTTGCCTCTCAATCTTGTCATCAAAACATAAGTCACCAGCCAGCCCCGATCACGACCAATCACCGATCCTTCAAGCACTGGCTGCAAGCCACCATTACTCTCTATTTTGAATTATCAGCATCACTACGAACCCTCAACTTCTATCACTAGTGATAACCAACTCCAGCTCTTTCGATCATCAACAACATCATTCCCTGTCGAGCTCAACCTTCATCATCAACTGTCGATTCCAGCACCTTCACTTTAACTCCATCGGTAACCATCAGAAGTTACCATCTCTGCCAAGCTCAAAGCATCATTACTCCACGATCATATCACCATCCACAGAGCCTCCGTAACCTTCTCCTTCACTGTCAGTGTTCGTAGCAAACCATCTACCCAGCCATCTCAGTACCATTATCAATGTATGCACATATTTTATCACCCGCCACGTGTCCTTAGCTAAATACGTAGGAGATATGCAACATGGAGCATCAAGGAATGATGCCACACACAGCCAAGAAACGGGTATCATCGAAAAGGAACCCTCATCTAACAGATCCAATGGATCTGAATCAACGAGTAACGGGACATAATGCTGCTACGAAACACCGTAAAGCACCCTCGGATTCACTTTATCCTATCTCGAGAGAGATTCGAGATCAATGACTGGGATAAGTGACTAACACGGACGTGACAGGGGCAGAGGACCGTTGTCTGGAGCGTGCAGATGACTCAACCACCCGCATTAAACACCCTGAGCAGCATACGTGTCATCCAACTGGTGGAAGACACGACCCCCACTCTTCGATAATGAATAAGGAGCGATGGGGGCATCATTGAAGACGAAGATGTCCGCAGTACTGGCACATAGCATCAGAAGATAAGGATACAACGACCTTTAGATGTGGACCCCACGTTGGAAGCCCTATAAATACCCCTCTCCACTAAGAGGAGGGGTGCAGATTGGTTGGAGGAGAAAGGAGAGGAGAAATAATTAGGAAGAGTAAGTATTCCCCTAATCCCGCAGCCTCGGCTTACACTCCAAAGTCATTCAACTATATTTTTAATCAATCTATATCTAATAAATCAACAACCCCGTGGATGTAGGCCTTAATGCTGAACCACATAAATACTTTTCTCATTTACATTCAGTACTTACATTTCACACTTTACATTTAGCATTTCTTAGGATAAGCTTCCCATTATGTTTCATTCTGTATTTACTCTCTTATACGATCATTGCTAACGTTAATATACGACTAGACAAGGACGAGTCCGAAGACTCAGAGTCGATGAATCGTAATATTCAATCCTGCCTACGCTTATAACACTTAATTTATAAGTTTTATCGTATGCGAACATTGTTTGTGAACACGTGGATCCCATCGTGATTTGCGCGTTCACAATCTGGCACTAGAAACAGGGACTTTGTCCTAGTAAAAGATTTATCTTATCTTGTGATTTAAAATATTATCTGTTCCATCTACCGATTTATGAAAATAACGGTGTTTGAGCGTTTTTTATTTCAGCACCCGTTAAAAACATCTAAAATATACGTCTCCGTGAATCTATCCGTCTATTATTTGGTAGATCCACGCCTTTATAAGAGTTTTTCGAGTTTTATGCCTTTGAAAAACAAGATTTATGAGTAGATCCTTGTGTATCTCAGTAGATATACATCTTTTAAAACACTTTAAAAGATTTTATCTTGAAAAACAAAACTTGATGAGAAGACCTACGCCTATAAATCTACATCTTCATGCTTTTATCTTGAAATATAAAGATTTTATCTCGAAAAATAAAACCAATGGATAGATTTGCGTTTATTTCAGTAGATATATTCTCACTTTACGCATTTATTAGAGGTTCCGCGCCTCAGGAACGATTTCTTAAGAAGTTGGTTAAACCTTATCTTCATCAATAGATTTTATGTCATGTCTGAATCTTTTTTTAGTCAAACTTATAAAATAGACTGGGAGTAATCAAGGGATCTGATACCCCCGAAAGGGAGAATAATAGCCAGATAATCTCTTCACACCTCCGGGATATGATTTCCATAACTCTGCTAACAGGTTCCCCGTGAACCGCACCTTCTTTGTATATTCTCTATCTTTTGCAGAAGCCATCGGAAATGAAAAATAACAAAGATATAGGAAAAACAAAAGCCTCACCAAAATAAACGCCGAGGATGACACCAGTAATGACTAGGAGCAAGCAAAAGGGTGAAAAGATCAGCGCTGTGGATAAGACACAGGATAGAGATGCCAGCGCTATTGCAGCGGAAGCTCTAAAAGCCGCGGCTGCCAAATAGGGGGCATCAAAAGAGGGGGAATCCAAGGGGGGAGCCTCCAAAGCGACCGCTGCCACCCGACCGCACGAACAGCATGAAGGGATGGCAGAGTCAAGGATACATAAACCTCTCTATAGGATGCCTCTCACCAACGAACATAACATACCCCTCCAAGTCAATCAACCGCTTCTAATAACAAATCAACACGCGCAACAACCAACGGAACAACAAAACCCGCAGACATATCCGCTGGAGCCCTTGATACAGATCATTGAAGAAGATCATATAATAGCGACTGGAGGACAGATGCAGTAAAGAACGCCGAATCAATAATCGAGTCACTCTGCTCGGATGAGGGCAGAGCTAGAAGAATTAAGAAGGAATCAAAAAACGTATGCAGACGCGGTAGCTCTGCTAGCTCAGGAAAACCAGCAACTCAAGAATAGAATTACCCATAGCATGGAGCAGGGAGTTCAACACGACGAAGCTAATTCTAGGGCGCTAAGGCCGAATCAAGATCGAAGAATGGTGGTTGCCAATAACCCGGAGCCATTGAACCGAAGAGACGTAAGAGGAAGCCAAATATCCGACCCGGATTACAATCCCGACAACTCTGACTACTTCGACAACGACATTCTAAGGCCTGGACGACCCTCCACTCTGGAGGGACATCATCGCGTAATGGAAGATCTCCGTGCTGAAATGATGGCGGAGATCAAGCAATTAAAAGCCAGGCAAGGGGGCGGGAGATTGTAGAAAGTGATGAAAGAAGCAAACACTACCCCCTTGACACAACACTTGGCCAAAGCTCTCATTCCTCAGAAATGCCCCGTTCCAGCATTCGAGTGTTATGATGGATCTTGTGATCTCGCTGCCCATCTTCGTTATTATAATCATTCAGTGTTATGATGGATCTTGTGATCCCGCTGCCCATCTTCGTTATTATAATCGAATGATGGCGCGGTGGAATTATGAAGATGCCATATTGTGTAGATACTTCCCTTCAAGTTTGAAGGGATCCGCACTCTCTTGGTTCGACAACTTGCCACCAGATTCATTGATTCGTATGACCAGCTTACTGAGAAGTTCTTGGCAACTTACATGTACAACAAAGCTGTCAACATAGGGATGAATAAGCTCTTCTCACTATCAATCAAGTACAAGGAAACCATCATAGAATATACAGACAGGTGGCACAAAATCTGCCAAGATATCGGGAACGTGGATCCCATGGTTAGCATGAACTGCTACAAATGGGGGCTTGACAGGATGAGCCCCCTATTCGTCGAGATCCACGGCACCATCCCTGCTACTGAAGGAAATATTCGAGTGATCATGGAAAAACATGCTAGATTAGAAGAAATCCAGCGAGAAAATCCCAGAGCTCAGACCCAGCGTCCACCACAAACAAACTCCGTGGAACAATCCTACAGATCAAAAAGGAGCAACTCGAGTGAACAACCCAACGAATATAGACGGGAGCGCAGGTACAATCGACGAGGGGATGTTCGAAAATTCTAAGATCAAGTCTACACAAAGCTGAATGCTAGTTACTCGCGCATCTTAAAAGAGATCAAGGAACGGGAGAACCTCGAATGACCATGGTCTAAGGGGAAGCAGCCTCCAAGATCAGAAAGGTACAAGGAATACTGTGAATATCACTATTTCAATGGCCATCTGACAGAGAAATGCAAGAATCTAAAGATAATGATCCAAAAGTTAGTCGACACAGCAGATCTTAAACAATATGTGCAAAGGACTAACGATGAAGATAAGGCCAAAAGAAGCAAGCAGGTCCAGCTGCCCGAGGGAAACCGCACACTTAACACCATCTCGTGTTATGAATCCAAGGGCCCATCCCTAACGTCTCAGATAGGAAAGAGGCTGAGGAAGCAATTTGAAGATTACTATGAGCTATACAAAATCAACGGGGAAGAAGTAGACGAACACGAATAATGGTTGGACGCGCCCATGACCTTCGACGCGGACGACGTAGAAGAAGAAATGGAGGATCATAACGATCCCCTGGATCTCACACTGCCAATAGAAGGGTGCAATATCAAGAAAATCCTCATCGATGGTGGAAGCTCAGTTAATATTTTATTCGACGACACATTCAAACGAATGGAACTCAACGATGAACAACTACTATCTTCATACTACACTATCTACGGTTTGAACGGAGCAACCACGAAGCCCTTAGGAGACATTGTCTTGCAAGTAGATATAGGGCCAATGAAGGTCGACACTCGGTTCAGTGTGGTGGACACACCATCACCATACAATTCCATAATCGGCCAAAGATGGGTACACAAACTCAAGGGAGTAGCGGCAACCTACCACCAATACCTTAGATTTCCAACTCCCCAATGGATAATGGAAATAAAAGGAGACCAATTCACGGCGCGAGAGTGCCAAACTTTGTAGGACAAGCTCAACAACGAACAGGATAAGCAGCGAAAATCCCGAAGATACCGAAATAAAGAAGCCTCGAAATAAAAGGCTATTGATGCTTATCTGAAAGAAATCTCCGAAAGAAGCCTCTGCAAAGGGAACACGGTTGGGAACACAGAGGCAAGCACTTCGGCCTCAAAAGAAGGCGAGAAATCTACCAAATAGAAATTAAAGAACATTCCCCTCCTAGAGGAATAAAAACCCATCTTTACACCCGTGGAAGCAGTAAAAGAAGTCAACATAGGAACCGAAGAAGATCCAAGGATAATAAAGATCGGAACCCTGATGGATAAGGAGCGAGAAGGATCCTTAATTAAGTTTCTCAGGGAATACGCAGATGTCTTCGCATGGAATTTAGGTGACATGCCAGGAATCGACCCGAAGACAATCCGTCATGAGCTTCGTATAAATCCAGGCATACCACCCTTCAGGAAGAAGGTACGGAAAGTAGCCCCAAAATACCACAAGTCGGTCGAATTAGAGCTTTGTAAGCTGCTAGAGGATGGATTCATCAAAAAAGTCAAGTACCCAACATGGATTTCAAACATGGTCATTGTACCTAAAAAGAATGGCGGGGGTGAGAATATGCATCGACTTCACCAACCTCAACAAGGCGTACGCTAAGGACACTAACTGGTCGAAGCAGTTGAAGGGTACGAAGATATGTCATTCATGGATGGGTACTCTGGATACAACCAGGTATTCTTAGCAGATGAAGATCAACAATACACAACATTTTACACCCCGCATGGCCTCTACTGCTATGTTAGAATGCCCTCTGGTCTTCGAAACGTAGGGGCAACATACCAAAGGATGGTCGATGTTATCTTCAAACCATGGATTGGGAATACTTTGGAAGTCTATGTAGATGATATGCTAGTCAAGAGAAAACTACGCAAGAATCACCCCCAAGATCTGAAGGATATTTTCCAAGAAATGAGGCAACACAACATGAAAGTAAAACCATAAAAATGCACTTTCGGTGTCACCTTAGGTAAATTCCTTGGATACCTGGTAACGAAAAGGGGTATCGAAGTGGATCCTGCCAAAATTCAAGCAATTGCAGGGATGCCTTCTCCAAGGAATCTGAAAGAAGTACAAAAACTCAATGGCTCCTTAACGACACTAGGAAGGTTTATATCTAGATCATCAGACAGATGCAAGCCCTTCTTCAACATCCTTAAAAAAGGGAGCAAGTTTGAGTGGACAGCGGAGTGCGAGGAATCCTACCAGAAAATCAAGGAATACCTGGATGAGATCCCCATCTTGCAAAAACCATATTCCGAGGAAGTTTTTTCCCTGTATATAGCAGCAATAGAAGATGCAGTCAGCGCGGTGCTGGTCAAAACCAACACGAAGATAGAGCAACCAATCTACTACGTCAGCAAAACCCTCAACACGACAGAAAGAAACTACACAAAGATCGAACAACTCATTTTGGCATTAGTATGGGCAACTCAAAATTTGAGAACCTACTTCCTGACTCACTATATCCGCGTCCCATACAAATCTCTGCTAAAGGACGTCCTCAAAAGAGCAGGGAAAGTAGGAAGAATTGCAAAATGGAACACTCATCTCGACCAAATCAAAATCATACATGAGTTCCAACATTCCCAAAAGTCACAAGTCTTAGCAGATTTCCTGGCAGATCTTACCCTAGAGGACGACGAAGAAGTATTCATCGACGGGCTTAAAACAACAGGATTACCAGAGATCGACAAAAGCAAGGATCCCGTCGACATTCTCGAACCAGCAAACCCAAGGCAATGGGAAGTCTTTGTTGATGGATCTAAGAATAGAGAGGGAGAAGGCATTGGCATCGTGATCACCACTCCCACGGGAGATATAATCATACATGCCTTCAGACTAGAATTCAAGGGGCACACAAACAACATATTCGAATATGAAGCTGTGGTACACGCTCTTCGTCTAATAATAGAAATGGGTATAACTGATGTGCGTCTGACGAGTGATTCACAATTGGTCATCCGACACTGGCAACTCAAATACCAAACATTAAATTACGGCACATAAGCAGAAAGAAGCTCCGGCACGCGGATGCTTTGGCCTATATCTCATCTATGTTGAAAGACGAGTATGTAAAGGCAATCAAAATCACCCGGGTTTACGAACCCTCAGTCCCTTCCCAAGAATTCTGCGCTGCAAACCAAAAGGGCAGCGTGGGAGAAGATGCATCAGACGATGATATAGGAGAATACATCACGGATGGCGTCCAAGAAGATGACATCATGCCAAGAGAAGACGAAGACTTCAGCAAAGAAGAGGACTGGAGGTTTGAGACCCACCTTTTTCTCAAAGAAGGGACACTGCCCACGGACCTGAAGCATGCCAGGAAGGTACAATCAAAATAAGGAAGGTACGACTTAAGGGAAGGGATATTGTACAAAAAATCTTTTCCCGGACCTTTGCTACGCTGCCTATCCAGATCCGAAGGTCACCTGGTGCTAAAAGATATTCATCGCGGGGACGCGGGAAATCACAGTGGGATGATATCCCTGGCAGACAAGGAAAAAACCAAAGGGTAATACTGGCCAACGATGATACGAGACGCCATAAGAATGTCGAGAAGATGCGAAGAATTCCAACGGTTCTACAAAAGAATCCACACACCCACAATGATGCTAAGGTCGGTAGATAGTCCGTGGCCATTCTCAAAATGGGGCATAGACATTGTAGGTCCCCTGATCGAAGGGTCAGGGAAAAGAAGATTCTTGATAGTGGCCACATACTATTTCAGTAAATGGGTAAAAGCTAAGTCTCTGGCTAGAATCCGCGACTCGGATGTTTTCACATTCATTTTTCAGAACATAATCTGCAGGTTCGGAATCCCGGCAAGAGATTGTCTTCGACAATGGTAAGAAGCTACAGGGAAAGAACATCGATTTACTCTTTGATACTTTCAGAATCCGAAAGAATAAGTCAACATCAATATACCCTCAAAGCAATGGACAGCAGAAGACACAAACAAGACCGTCGCTCTCATTCTCAAAAAATAACTTGACGAGCATAAGAGACGATGGTGTGAAGAACTACATAAAGTCTTATGGGCATACCGAACAACCCGAAGGTCAGCCATAGGAGAATCTCCATTTCTGATCACTTATGGAGCCGAATCTATCATCCCCACAGAGATCATCATGCCAACCACAAAAACCAAAGCATGGGAAAAGAACCTTATAACGGACATGATGTTGGAAAGACTTGACGATCTTGAGGAGAGAAGAGAAGCAGCGTTACAAAAAATAGAGAATTATCAAAGGAAACTAGAAAGGGATTACAATAAAAAGGTTAAACTTAGAAATTTCGTAGAAGGACAGTATGTGCTGAGAACCATACCCCAATACCAACGAGAAAATAAGTGGGGCAAGTTGGCACCAACATGGGGAGGACCTTTTGTCATACATTATATCGCAGGGAATGGATCCTATTACCTGCGCAGCCTAAAAGGGGAAGTCCTCAGACATCCATGGAATGATAAATATTTCAAGCCATACCATACATAAATAGCAGCGCAACTCTGCATCTGCGTGAAGAGTACCAAAAGAAGAAGACGATGCATCTCATCGATATGTTTCTATCTCTGGACGAGGAATATCAGACCTCGACAAATAAATCAAACAAACTTTTTTGCGGAAATGGATGAGTAACTAAATATCCTAAGGCAACAAAATGGGCAGCGTACGAGCAGAACATATACTTGTAAATACATCTGTAAATATGCCACAAAACGCCGCTCCTATTTGGGAGAGCAGACATCTGCAATCTCCCAGGACTCCCCTATCAGCGTCTATAAGTGTAAGACCATGGGGAAGACATCCAGTAGAAAGACATCTCCAACCATTTTAAGTCAGCGGATCAACGGAATGGGTACATGTAAATATTTTGAATTAACGCCCCATATCCTAGAACTCTGCATCGACCCCCATCGTCTGGGAATCCTCTGTCCAAGTATTAGCCAGCGGGGTGACAGGTCTCAAGACGATTACGAAGGTATATACCTACCTTCGGCATCGCATTCAAACACTTTGTCCTTAAAAATAACTCCTTTAATTTGTGTATCTCATTTGAGTCAACCAAATAACACAGCTAAAGTAATAATGCAGGAAAACGAAGTATGTACACAGTTAATAAATGATGATGCATTCCATAAAGGTTGATTAACAAGTGCGGCAAAAGAAACAAAACAAAAAGCACATCAGCAGGTGACACAAAGCTACATAATCAACAAAGATCAACTTTCTATAACTAACACCAGAATCTACTTTGATGATTCAATTCCGCCGCTGGGATCCTTCCTCTGCGATTAAGGTACGCTACCACCAGAAGAAGGCCTTGAAGAGATAGCCAAGGGAGAAGGAATATGACGATGGGGATAAGCCTTAACAAGCCCATGCTCGGTCTTGAGATCATGCTCGATTCAGGTAAGGACCTTATTGGTTTCCTCATCCAACTGACAAGGATCCTTATACATAATAGAAGTATTCCGCATCTCGGACTGTGACAACAAGAAGGACAGACGGTTCACTTTATTAGATGCAGTATTCGCTGCTTCGTCTCGAGAATTAGCCAAACCTTGGTAGTACGTCTCTGACCCTCCTGATGAACTAAGGTAGTCTGAGCCTTTCCTAGATCAGATTGAACCTTTTCAAGTCTTTCATTTGCAGCGTGAAGCTGTCCTTGGATCTCTGAAAAGAAGAAGAAAATACGAAGGGTTAGAACATCGAAATCATAAAATCACACTCGATGAAGTAAATATATACCTTCGACTCTAACCGAAGCTATTTTATAATAAGTTACAGTTGCGTCTCAAGCTTCCCCAAGAAAGTCAAATTCGTCGGCTAATTTCCTATAATCCGTTTGAAAGGTAGAAAGAGAAAATTGACTAGCGTCTAACTCTACCTGCTTCATTGAATCCAAATGACAAAGATGATTGACTTAGCTATTCATATCCTCTATCCCCTTGTTAAGTCTGTACATATTCACTTCGAGATTTCTCTCAGACTCAGCCTGTCGGGCTACATCAGCCCGAGATGCATCCAAGGCTCTGCCAAGGCACCGACTTCATCCCGAGCATCGTATCTTTCTTTGGCAAGACTCTGCATATACACCCTTACTTCAGAACCCTGGGAGGAATGTGCCTGTCGTAACTCTTCCCCCAGAAGATTTATTTTAGCTTCCAAATACTAAGTATGTTCGCGAGATTCAGCGAGATTGCCGCGAGTCCATAGCAGAGTTCAATTAAACAATCGACAATCAGAATTATACTTATTCTGCATATCAACCATCTGAGTATGTCTCAGACGCCATACCTCGGCCTTAGCATCCCATTTCTCGGCCTTGCTTTTTATTTGATCCACTAATTCGGCAATACGGATTTTCTTCCGCTCTCTCTCATTCCGAAGTCATATCAGCTCTAGGATTCCACCCACTGAAGATAGGGGTGGGAAACCCAGACAGAACATTAATAGCTAGAAAATACCGACGGTGAGTAAAAGCGAAGAAAGAAAACGAACCTGTAAAAGATGAAGCATTTTTCCGAACCTCCTCCAACTCACTACATACCATAGCAAGCTATAGGCGGAGATTTTCCTCTTCGTTTCCCAACTGATCCATCCCTTTGAGACGACACTTCAGCTCACTTATCACCTGATCCCTGGAGGAGATGACCTCCTCAGGCGCAGATAACTCCCCTTCCCTGTGACGAAGTTTGGCCTCAAACTTGAGAGACTTGGCCTTAAAGAACTGGTATAGGACATAATTGCAGTATTCACTCCTCATCACCTGCGTTACATGAAAGCAAGGGGTATCATAACAAAAATCTATAGTCACGAAGAAAGAAACATAAGAAGAAAAACGCACCTCTAGCATCCGCTGCTGAGGGTAACCATGCTGATACCCATCACCTACGGCCATCATATCAGCAATAGTGGAGGGAGGATCAACCACCAGAGTAGCCTCCAAGGCCCGCAGATCCTTATCCCACGTTGTCGCAACTTTATCTTCGGAAGATAACTGCATCATCCGACGGGTATAGGCATAGGAATCCTTCTTACCAGAGCACGGGGGAAGAGTTCGGGACAAATATCAAATATTTCTCCTTAAGCCAACCAAGAATGGCATCATCGCCCTCCAACATCAAAGATTGCGGGAAATCATCCAAGGGAGAGCCAGTAGAAGTTTCTCCAACAACAACGGTCTTCCCGGCCGCAGACTTGTTCCTTACCTATGCCTCCTGATTAACGAGGGTGTCAACGTCATCACCCGCATCTATGACCCCCTTCCCGCAGTATTCCTCTGGACAGAGTTATCAAGCACATCCCAATCATCATTTGGGGAAAGCATAGAGAACTCTCCAGCAAGACCCATGGCAGCATTCATATCGAGGGTCTCCCCTGCGGAGTAAACTCGACCAAAAGAAAATTCTTGGGACCCAACAGGAATAGAATCAACATTACTATCACCACCATAGGAAACGGTTCCTTCACTAGCAACACTGCCACCAGGTGCAACCTCCTTCCCGCCACCACCACCACCATCTTCGTGGTTAGGGGAGAAGTTTCAGTACGCTCCTCCCCATCAGAAATATCATCATTATCATCAAAGTCCTCGTTAGTAGGACTGGTAACCTCCTCATAAATATCTTCCTCATCAGCCAAAACAAGAGAAGATCGCCTGAGACCAATCCTTCTTTTCTTCGCTGCATACAAGATTAATAGAGGATGCCATCATAGGATTACTTGTTCCTTTACTCAAAAACGTATTTTTAACACAAAGAAAAAATGGGCAAGTAGTACAGGAAGAAGCCATACCGTGACAGTCGCATGTCCCTTCAAAGGAAGAACAACATCTGAACCATCTTCTTCGTCACCATCAACAACATCAAGAGCATAAGGAAAATTCATTCCTTCAAAGTTCAAACGCCAGGGGCAAAAGTCTCCGTAACGAACATGAGGAACCTCACAAGGAACACTATCAGCAGTGGGGTTCCATCTTTGTGGACCAGGAATCCAACCCCAATCCCACAGACCAACAATCTCAATAATAGTAACATGCCAATCATAGTCATGATCATGCTTGATCCTCTCACGAGGAGGGAAAATATTCTTGTTAGCAGAGCTCTCCGTACCAGGAACATACTTCAGCTTGGCGTCACTCACCTCACTTAAAAGACGGATCTCACCACGAGGAGCAGCGATGTTACGAAGACCTACACTCCACGAATTACGGTTCCTACTATTGATATAATCCCCAAAGGAATTATTGAAATTCTGTGGAGTATACCATTCCCTCTCAGCAGGATCGGGGACATAACAGGTCATCATCGTTTCACCCTTGCTTCGAAGATAGCACTCCCTCAGTGCGCGAAGATAATTCCCAGTCAACTGTGATACATAACGACTATGGGTGTTCGTAGAAGAACCCTCACGACCAGCCAATACGTCGTAATAAAAAGAATCACCTGACTTATATAAAGGCAGCATAAGACCCGCCTCAAAGGCTCCCACAATAGTCAGGAGATGAAACTCATCTAATTGATACCTTGAGATAAGCTTATAACTGATGTCATCATCAGGAGCATAAAAGCGGATATCAAAGGCTCGAAGCTCATGTTTTTCCTTAAATACCTCCAGATCAACATGTTTAAAAGTAACTTTCTTTTTACCGACTGAAACGCTTCGTATTATTGGGGCAGTATCTTCCTCCTCCATAAGATACGGTGTGGAATCCTTCGAAGGACTCATATCTGAGGCCTTTCTCTTAGATGAAGTATGCTTGGGAGCGTCAGTCCTCGGAGCGGTATCCTTGGCAGATTTCCCCTTGGAGGGGACCGCTGGGGGAGGAGGCAGAGGATTCTGCTGGGACAGCGGAGGAGGATCCATAGCGCAAATAGGTGCAATGTCTAGCACGTCACTACGAGGAGGAGCCTGCGTGTTCCTAGAATCATCACGCGGGGGAGAATATGCACATGTACCAGCATACCTAGAACTAGGAGGACCCTTCGGAGGATTTCCTTTCTTGAAAGAAGAATATCTCTGAACAGAGGAAGACGAGACCTTTTGGGTATGAAGATCAGCATGCGAAGATCTAGAACCTCCTGGTGGAGACATATCAGGGTCTCTGCACGGAGAAGATCTACGAGGACTTGATAGCAGAGTCTGATAAGGTACCCGCTAACGAACATCCATTTCTGCGGAATACACAAACAGTCCATTGGCCCCGAAGAATAACAAATAAAGATCAAAAAGATAAATTTCGGCATGTTCATCACAATCATCTAACAGAAGAAAATAAGGGAAAACCCTAGCCTAAAAATAAGAAACCTAACTTAGTTGGGATCACCGAGTGAGAATCTTCTAATGAGAATTCATGGTATTTGTGATAAAGAACATGGGCAAGTATATATATACACTTCATATATGTTCTTTATCACAAAGCCACAAACACAGTAGAAAAAGATGAACAGATGATAAGATATTAAGATCAAAAATAAGCAAAAAAACCCTTACCTGTATCAAGAGCTCCACCAGCAGAAGAACGCCACTGAAAAAAAAAAATGAACAACCGCAACTCGCGAACACCAGAGAATCAAGGACTGACCGTGTTCAAGACAAAGGCAGCAGCAGTTAAGAGTATCCAAACAAAATTGGGGAGTAAAGGCTTCAGGGGAAAAAGAATGAAGGACTGACAGAGGAGAATAAGAATTATTTCATGCTTTTTACATTCTGCTTCTCACTTATAAACATTGGAGAAAAAAAAAGAAACTGTCCCTTCACCCAAGGAGAAGTTATTGCAAGGAGTTATTGCATGTAGTGGGGAACGTGCCCTAAAATTTAGGAAGTTATTAGAGAGAGGTGGGGAATATGTGACGGTTTTCCTCTAACTTCAACTGACGCCTTAAGTCAGAAGAAAAGAGGCAAATTATATGAACATATTTTATCACCCGACATGTGTGATTGGCAAAATACGTGGGAGACATGCAACACGGAGCATCAAAATATGATGCCACACGCGTACACCTAAGAAACGGGTATCATCGAAAAGGAACCCTCATCTAACAGATCCAATAGCTCTTAATCAAGGAGTACCGGGACATAATGCTGCTACGAAACACCGTAAAACACCCTCGGATTAAATTTATCCCATCTCGAGAGAGATCCGAGATCAACGACTGGGATAAGTGACTGACACAGACGTGACAGGGGAATAGGACCGTTGTCTGGTGCGTGTATATGACTCAACCACCCGCATTAAACACCCTGACCAGCATACGTGTCAGCCAACTGGTGGAAGACACGACCCTCACTCTTAAGTAATGAAGAAGGAGCGACGGGGGCATCGTTGAAGACGAAGATGTCCGCGGTACTGGCACAGAACACAAGACGATAAGGATACAACCACTTTCATAAGTGGACCCCATGTTGGAAGCCCTATAAATACCCCTCTCCACTAATAGGAGGGGGGCAGATCGGTTGGAGGAGAAAGGAGAGAAGATAAAATTAGGAAAAGTAAGTATTCCCCTAATCCCGCAGCCTCGGATTACACTCCAAAGTCATTCGACTATCTTTATAATCAATCTATATCTAATAAATCATCAACCCCATGGATGTAGGCCTTAGTAATGAACCATGTAAATACTTTTCTCATTTACATTCAGTACTTACATTCCGCACTTTACATTTGGCATTTCGTAGGATAAATTTCCTATTATGTTCCGCTTTGTATTACTCTCTTATACAAACATTGCTAACGTAAATATACGACTAGACAAGGACGAGTCCGAAGACTCGGAGTCGATGAATCAGAATATTCACTCCTGCATACGCTTATAACACTTAATTTGTAAGTTTTATCGTATGTGAACATTGTTTGTGAACACGTGGATGCCATCGTGATTTACGCGTTCACAATCAGCCCGACCCCATTCATATTCACCTTAAATGCCATGATCATCATCACTAGCCAATACTCACAACATACCTTCTTCCCATCAAGCCAACTCCTCCATTCTCCATCACTGCCAGTCATGTAAAAACGTGATGAAAAAAATAATTGTACTGATCGTAACAAACTGTTGGTGCCTTTTCCCTCATTCAACTGTCAGTCCCAGAAGACTGACAGTTCGGTTTCGAATAGTTGGTTACCTCGAGTAAATCCAAAGGGTGCCTTTATCAATTCTGTGTGTTCTCCTTCGTCGCATCTTTCACAGCTTTGGCTTGCTTCAATTCCGCGTAACTTTCTCATGTAAAGTCGGAATGACCTCATTCTTTCGCTGTTGGCTTCATCTTTTCGTCCTCTTCAAGGTGATGCGAAGAAATATCGGATTTGAGCGAGTTCCATTTCCTTTTGGTTAAGATGACCTCAAACACCTAAGAAACTCAAAACAAACAAAATCAAAGCATAATGATGCAAAAAACTACCAAGAAAGCAAAGTATTTGAGTACCTAACTAGTGAAAATATTGCACCTATCAGTCCCGGATTTTTTCTGCATTTGCGGTTTCCTCGTTAACAAAATTTCTGGTGTCTATGTTATTTATTTTCCGCATTATATTTTATATATAATTGAAATATCACAGGTTGTGCGTAGTTCAACCAATTAGATAGTCCAACCTTTGGTTGTTGATGTAAATTGATTGACACTTAAACATTGGTCTTTGGTACCATTCAAGTTGTTTCTCATAATAATCAGGCTCACGAATTTCTATCTGTTTGATTTGATGGTTATATTGAGAAACAGAGATATAACTCTTAGATATATTTTCCTTGATTGAGTCAGACTGTCTAGTTGATTCTCTTGTGTGATACTAGTTGCAACTAGAGTCGATTCCCCTTTAACCTAGGATTTTCCTAAAACCATTATAGGTTAACGACTTAAAGACATCATTGGGATTCTGAAGCCAGACCCAACTATGTTCTATGTAGTTGCGTGTTCTGATATTACTTTGTTTTATCGTATTGAGTACTATCTTCTCTAAGATTTGCTCGAGATTTATCTCCGATAGTTAAGATATAAAAAGTAATCACAAAGCTCCCCGTCTCATTCTTTGTGATTCTGCAATAACTTGTTCTACTACCATATAACTAAGTTATTGTGAGGTGATTGATATTACTAGGCTGTTCTTCGGGAATATATGACTGGTGTATCAATTGGTTCATGTTCACCTTGATTTATCAAAAGAAAAAACAAAAACGCGTAGGTATTTATGTGGGAGACAGATTTCTCTATCTATTCAATAGACTTTTCTGTGTGAGACAAATTTGTTTATCAAGTCTTCGACTTTGGGTCGTATCAACTCTTAGTTGTGGGTGAGATTAGATAATGGATTAAATGCGTAGAGTCCTGCTGGGATTCAGAGGCGTAATGAATGCGACTGTACCTTAATCAGTGTGAGATTGGTTAGGGCTCAACTATATTCCAGTCCGAAGTTAACTTGTAGTAGGCTAGAGTCTGTAGCGGCTTAATACAATGTGGTGTTCAAATCTGGACTAGGTCTCAGGGGTTTTTCTGCATTTGCGGTTTCCTCGTTAACAAAATTTCTGGTGTCGGTGTTATTTATTTTCCGCATTATATTTTCTATATAATTAAAATATCATAGGTTGTGCGTGGTTCAATCAATTAGATAATCCAACCTATGGTTGTTGATATATATTGATTGACACTTGAACATTGGTCTTTTGTAATATTCAAGTTGTTTCTCATAATAATCAGGATCACGGATTTCTGTACGCGTGTCGTAACCACAACAAATTAATTAATACTTTACTACCTAGTTAAAGAGTAATATAGGGTAGTCAAGGTCGATCCCACGAGGAGCAAGAGATTCTAGTTTTAAATTTGTCACAAAAAGGGGGGTATTGGTTGTAAAATTTATAAAGCAAAAGAAATAAACAAAGTATTTAAAAGTGTAATTGAAATCAATGAGAGAAAATAGATCAAGGAATCCTTCTTCGCTGCAAAACAATGATTAAAGTTATGTTCTTTCCCACTTGTTATTAGTCATAGATTATCACCAACCGTAGGTATATCAGCTAGATCATTGCTAACCCCAAAATCCCTAATTTCACCGGATACAGAAGTTCTCGCCTACCGGATTCTATTCACCAAACCACCTAGTAGTAGATCACCCAAGATGTAATTTAGTTAAACGCATTAAGATTCATGAATTTATTAGGTTGATATTAGTAGTTAAACTCTTAGATCAAGGTCCACTTGCTAACGTTGTTTTTACACACAATTGCTCCACGGAATCCCTCCGCAAGGTCTTGTGTTTTCTACTTATGTAAATAGTCAAGAAACGATTACTTATCCCCTAACTTTCACTAGCTTTAGATTAATTAACAAATCAATTTAGTTGGCCACCCAAACGACCTATCAATCAAACATAAACACTAATATTAGTAAAAACAATCGATAATCATATGAAAAACTTCAAAGTAGAATTAAAACAAAACTCAAACCATATGTTAAGAACTAGGAATTCATCCTCAATCAATAAAAAAATTAGCTACTCATAATTTGGAGTTCACACAATAATAATAATAATTAAGGAGAAAGAAAAACTTATTGAAAAGATGACGGTTTCTCCTTCCTCCAATCCTTGTGCACTTTAACTCCTTCTCCAAAGTAGATATGTGTATAAAAAGTTGTAGAGAACTCTCTTATTTATAGGCTTCAATACTCTCCATATCTTTGTAGGAAAAGAATCCTCATTCCAAAAGAACACCACTTTCCCAAATTGAGCCATATTCTAAATTCTAGTCCAATTCTCCAACACTTCCAAGTTTTCATCCAATTCCCACTTCTAAGTCTTCACACACATGAGAGAAGTCCACCCAAAATTTTGCATTTTTGCTCACCGGAAAACTGTGTTTTTGGCCGGAATTTGTCGCCGCCGGCCACCTGAGATTCTCCTCCGGTAATGGTATATTTCGTTGGTCAACCGTTAGGACTAACGGTCAAATGTCAAACTTAATGGTCTTCCGTCAGTCAATGGTCAAAGTCAACATCGCTGAATCGCTGAGTCAGAACCGAGTCAGCCAGCTAACTCGGCTGACTGGTTCTGGTTTCCAACTTATTTCTGCCAAATGCTATGCACGGCCAAGATGGCCGTGCCTTCTCTGCCACCCATCCATTATGGCTGTGCACATTCCTGCACTTCATATCATTCATTCTCTTTTCCTGCGGCACAATCTCCTTCTGTTTCTTCTCCTAGCACTTGCACAACAACTATATCTGAGCTGCAATACCAACAGCTGCAACGTACAACACTAGCTGTAGCTTCAAGCCTTCTGCTGCATACACAATCCCTGGAAATAACAGCCATTTCAATCTCAAGTTCAATCCTGCCTGTAATTCAGTTTTAAGCCATTCTTTCTCCATGTGCCAACACCATCAATTCCTCCATGTCCTAAACATTCCTCTATCAATTGCATCATTCAATCACTCCATTCCAGTTGTTCACCAACACATACCCATTACTTCCCTGAAATCTTTACCATCTCTGTCATAGCAATCACAATATAATTCAATATCTTCCATTTCCATGGCTCCACTCACAAAGAAAATCCATTCAACAGTTTCAGCTTCCACAGATAACATCAATTCCACTTCTCTGCTGCCCAGCACCAGAACCCATTTTCAGAAAACCAGACTTCTTCTCAAAATTCCCAATTGATTCCACCCACACAACCAAAACTGCAACTCCCATTTCAGTTCTTTGCTCTCTCCCTAGTTAAACAGGAACCAACTCCTGCAGATTCTCCATTTGATTCACAGAAAAGGAAAACCCTAACTGCAACCAACCTTCAAAATCAACACAAACCCATTTGAATACTTGCCCTGATTCTCACATTAACCCATCAATCCATCATCTTCTTCTTCTCTCAACCAAACAGCAACAACTTCAACCACATACCAAAATCACCACCAACTCTGTAACTTAAGCAACAACGTCGAACCCATCTTTAATCTCAAATCGACTCAACCCCACCTTCGATTCATACAGCAGTACTTACTTCAAACCATGACTTCTTCTCTTTAATCCATCATCCCGTCTCGAGCTTCATCTCGATGATGAGATCGAACCCTAGGTTTAATTTGCGGAGATGAGTCAACCCTCATCAATTTCTTCTTGATTTGATCTCTAGATTTCAGTGTTTCTCTTGGTTTTGATGCTTGTTGCTTGTGCAGCCATTGCGTTTGTGTAAAAATTATTAAGAGAAACTCTCATTAGGGTTGGGTATAGCTGGTGGGTTTGGATAGTATTATGGGCATACTTGGCATTCCAAGTTAGCTACATAGGTGCCATGAACGCATAAACGGGTGCTTTTAGCACTTCTGTGGGCTACCCCTTATCCTTAGATGATCTGTCTTTAGTACTTATCTGGAGAGTTGCCCCTTAACCTTGGCTCGTCTCCCGATAGTGTTTTCCTGAAAAATGACAGATTTGCCCTTTTTGCCCAATTTGGGTGATTTCTCCTTCTTTTCGTCCGTGCGACTCCAGAGTACCTAATAACTCAAAAACACGCGTAAAATACATAATTTACTAGAAAAATAGCAAAGAAAGCATAAACTCTTAGATAGTAAATTAGGTGTATTCTACACCTATCAAATTCCCCTACACTTAGACTTTGCTAGTCCTCGAGCAAATCAAAACTAAAACTTACAACTTTCAAAGCGTTCTAGCGTCCCAAGCATCCTAAAAGCTATGAAGACATAGAGTTTCTGCATGCTAGTAATAAGAAGTTAGAAATACTAAAGAACATATTCTCATCCTTAAATGTTGAGTGAGAAATAACCACACCATAATGAGAGAACACGTGTTTGAGAAACGATCAATAAGCATTTCGCCTCGACTTCTGCCTCACAAAAGGGTTTTATGATAATTGCACTCAAAAAGACGGCTTTTTTATGGGTCTCACATGTGTGCAGGTAGGAATGAAGAGAGAATTCCTGCAACACGTTGAATGGTGGGAAGGATAACTTCCGAAATTTTGAAAAACCCACATCTTTTAACATTTTGAAAAAATATTTTTCTAATGATCTCTAAGAAAGGAAATCAACCACTTATATCGAGGATGAGATTACTTACTTACCTTCACATCCGATTGCCAATTATGATAACACCACTCTCACGGAATCCAATAGAAACGTCTTCTGCTCCTTGTCTTCATCTTCTTGGTCATTGGCTTCAACTATTGATGATAAACACTTGAACTTCATAAATCCTTAACAATTTGTAACCTTTTCCTCAAAATCCATGTCGCTTGAAACTTCCTTATAAATTTTCCTTCCCCACGGCTTATTCAATAACAAAACAATAATAGATATTTCTCTTGTCTCATATATATATTTTTTTTTTTTTTTATTTTTTTTTGGACAAGAGAAACAAAATACAAAACAAAGTGAAAAATAAAATAAACCATGGCCGTGGAAAAGTACTTTACCGCTTGATTCTTCATAACTTGTATCATCTCGAAATCATAAACTTCAATAATTTTCACCTTTTGCTTTTCTTCGCTTTTGTAAATAAGTCTTAATACTTGAATATAGAATTACCTCATTGTATTATAAGTCTTCCACTTTGATATAAAATTATGATATTTTCTTGTTTCATTGTTGCTTTCAAACATTGAACCTTTTCAACTTTCCTTGTAGATTTTGATGTCGCTCCTTGTTGTTGATGTGGTGTTTCTATGGACCCGTTGTTGTCGAGAGAGAGAATGGTGCTAACTACAAATCGAACTACAAGAAGGTAGCTTTCATCTATAACGTCACCCTCATGATTGACAAAGATTAGCACTCAAGAGATCAAAATAGTGCTGAAATTGGTGTGCAATTGGGTAGCTCACCATTCTACCCGGAATTAACGTACGGTGACACACACTCAAAAGAATCTCTTTAGTAAAGGAAGAATTTTTGGTCGGTGCCTTGGTTGATATGAAAATGGGTAGTATCCACTAATGATTGATCAGCAATTCTAATAACGCACTTCTCCTTGCACCAAATTTGCATCACCGGCATGATTAAATCCATTATTTAACACTCTAACAAGCAAGAAATCGAACGTAGTTCCCTAACACTTCCAAGTTCAATTATGTCGGTCATAATTCTCTATGTAATCATACCTAGAAGTATGCTAGTGACTCTAAAATCTCTAAAAGTTGAAAGTTTTATGCAATTTTTTTTTTCTTATATGCAAAAATATATGCTTAGCCACTCCCCCACACTTAAACCTTACATTGTCCTCAATGTAATTGAATCCTCCTAGTAAAGTCAAGGTGGGAAATCCTAATATGATATGAAACAAGAAAAGTAAACACACAAAACAAAAAGCCAATAAAAACAAAAGGATAAGAGATACAAAACCGGTGGGTTGCCTCCCACTTAGCGCTTGTTTTAAAGTCGACGGCCCGACATAGCTCTTGCTTCACATTACTCCTCTAGAGGGAGAAAATCTTCAAATGGAAGTTCATCCACATTCACATAGGTGATGTTCTCATAGTATGGCTTCAATATATATCCGTTGACTTTGGAAACCGAGTTGTCTCTAAGACTAGTAATTTCGACTGCACCATAAGGAAAAACATTAGTAACAACATATGGTCCAATCCAACGGGACCTTAATTTTCCAGGAAATAGTTTAAGGCGAGAATGAAATAAAAGGACTTTTTGCCCCACAACAAAACTTTTCCGAGAAATCATCTTGTCATGAAAAAGCTTAGTCTTTTCCTTGTAAATACGGGCACTCTCGTAAGCATCATTACGTATCTCCTCTAGCTCATTTAGTTTCAACTTTCTTTGTTTCCCCGCTTCATCATACTCCATGTTGAATTTCTTTATCGCCCAATAAGCCTTATGTTCAAGTTCAACCGGAAGATGACAAGCTTTGCCATAAACCAACCTATATGGAGACATACCAATCGGTGTTTTATACGCCATTCTATACGCCCAAAGTGCATCATTGAGCTTAAAGCTCCAATCTTTCCTTGTTGTGTTCACCGTTTTCTCAAGAATGGACTTGATTTCACGATTTGAAATTTCAGCTTGTCCACTAGTTTGTGGATGGTAAGTGTAAGTACTGAATATCGCAAGATAATAGGTCACGAGTATCGTAATAAATAAAGGAGAAAAGAATTATAAAATGTTACGATGATAGAAGAAACGCGGAGAAATATGAAGTTTTGCGAGGATGGAGTAATTTTGCGAGCATGAGTTGCGATACTTCGTAACTCATGAACAGCTGTATAAATTTTACTATAAATAGGAGTTCAAATGTAAAATTCGAGAGGTTCTTTTAGTGAGTGTTAGAAAATATTTTAGGAAAGAGAATAGAGAAAGTTGTAACTATTCTAATTCCATTTAGATACTTCTTTGTGATCAATTGAAAACATTAATAAGAAAATTGTTATTCATCATCAAGAACTTCTTGAGTTTCTACTAATTCTATTGAGGGTGTAGTTGTAGGTTATTCTGCAACTACATAATTGGCGCTAGAAACAGGGAGAGAAAGAATTCTTGTACTAGAAAAATGACAAGAAGAAGAAACACATCAGAACCATTAACTGAAGTAAGGAGAAGTGTAAGATTAGCAGGAGGAGAAGCAAATATAACAGGAGAACCTAGTAGAAGAAGGAGTAATCGAAGAAATCAAGCTCAACAAGTAGAAGATCATGATCAAGTAAGTATACACACTTGGAGAACTAATACACCAGAAGAAGAAGATAGAGAACCACAAATCAGAGAAAATGGAAGGTTGATGGGAGGAACAATTCTTGAAAGAGAAATGGAGATGCTAGAAACATTGAGACAAGGAATCCAAAAAGAACGAATGATCGAAGCTGAAGAACGTGCCAAATTGACAAGACAAAATCAAGAATTGAGAATGGAATATGAGATGTTACAAAGGAGGAAATCTCAAAGTGTTGCAAGATCAAATGTTAGAATAGAAAGAGAAGGACAAAATTCACCGATAATCAATAATGAAAATGATATGCAAGAACAAACGCAAAATCAAGGTGATAGAAATCAAGAAAATCGTTTCATTTTAATACCAAACCGCGAACAAAATATGGAGAATTTACGAACAAAACCAAATCATAAAGAAAACAATCAGAATCGAGAGGAAGAACAGCAACTTATGGAAGAAACTGAGAGACAACAAGCAATACATCAAAATAATCACGAGAATGGAGTAAGAAGACATGAAGAAGTTCGTAACAAACAAAATGTTGAATATGAAAGAATTAAGAGAAGAATTGTAAATCAACAAACAGAAGTGGAAAGGAATGAACCAAATTCTCGAATCAGAGTACAAGTAAATCAAGAAGAAATAAGTCACAGAAGAAGGAGAAATGAAGAAGAAGAAATTCCTGATATTCGCATGAGAAGAATGAGAAGAATAGAAAGGGAAGAACAAGAATTCCAAGATGCTTTACAACTGAACAATTATGATAATTTAGAAAGAAGATATTTGCAGAATTATGCGAATGAAAACATTAATGAAGAATATGATAGAATGCGAAGGATCGCATGGGAGGAAGTGCAAGAACGTAGAAGAAGATAAGCTGCATTAAAAAGACCAATGGATGAGAATTCTGAGGCAAATGCACGAATCTTTCGAGAATTAGCAGAAATGAGAGGGATGACAAACAATAGAAGAGGAGGAGATAGGAGGCAATTAGATGAAGCAATAGAAGAAGCAGCGAGGACTCCATTTGCTAGAGAAGTACAGTTGGGAGGAATTCCACCAAAATGTAACTTGCCCACACTTACCAGTATTTTTGATGGGACTTCATGTGCTATTCAACACATTAAAGCATACATAAGATGCATGTTACAATGGGAGAATCATGATGCTGTGTTATGCAAGTACTTCGCATCAAGTTTAACAGGGGAAGCTCTAAAGTGGTTCGAAGGACTCCCTAAGAACACTATTACGTCATTTAATCATTTGCAAGTAGTTTTTCTTGGAGAATATATCACAAATCACTCTTCACGGCTTGGTATTGAAGATGTATTTGGTTTAAAACAAAGAGTGGGTGAAAGTTTGAAGCATTTGGTAAGACGATGGAAGACTATGTGCAGTGATATGGCAGGGCGTGTAGATGAGAGATACTTGATTCTGTCCTTCATAAATGCGATGTTCGCAACTGAACAATTATATGTTCAAATCTTCAGAAGAAAGAATTCCATAATGATGACAGAATTACGAGAATTGCAAGAAGAATACATTACACTAGAAGAAAAGCATAACAATATGGAGTCATATCCAGTAACAAACACTAACAATCAAGAGGGAGGAGCAAATTTACTTCCCAAAATAATCAATGTAGTAGCAGGTACTTCGCAAACATCCTCACAAACTTCTTCGCAAATTTCAGAAGAGAAGAAAATCAATAATAGCCAGCCAAAGATGGTAGCAATGGGCAGTAGAGATCAAGAAGAATATGATAGAGAGAATAATTTCTATAATCGGACAGGAAATAACCAAATTCCAAGATTAGATCAACAACAAGAAAATTATGGTGGACAAAGGCAAAATTATTTTGGACAAGGAAACCAGAGACAAAATTATAACAACGGTCAAGGAGGTCAAAGAATGGTAAGGGAAGAGATAAAATTGCCACCTTTGAATACAAGTATAGAAAAGATATTGCAAGCAATTATCCTGGTAGAGAATTTACCAACTCCATGGAATATGGGAAAGGAACCACCAATGGGTCCAAGAAGTCATGAATTTTGTTCATATCATCATTTTCATGGACATTCTACAAATAATTGCCATAATATCAAGAGGATAATTTTGCGAATGATTGATCAAGGAAAACTAAATCAATTTTTACTTAAGCAGACACAGTCGCAACAATTACCACAGGCTCCAGCCATAACTCGCAGGTAGAACACGACAAAAGAAAAGGGAGAAGAAATCCTACATATAGAAGTGGGGTCAAAAGCAAGGAATGTTTTCTGTAATTCCATTGTTCATTCATATAAAACCATAGAGGATTTTCATGATAATGTGTTAAGTAGGGTATCTGCGAGGGATGGTGAAGGAAAGGAAGTAATGAACATCGCAAAGATTTCACGAATTGAAGATTGGAAGAAACGTGAAATTTCTTTTGAATCCACTGAAATTCCAGAAGGTTGTGAAGTACATGATAATCCATTGGTGGTAAGACTGGCAATCTACATGAATATGGAGGAGAACGAAGATGATATGGAGGAAGAGTCAATTGGTCTTAATAGGATTTTGATTGATACGGGAAGTTCTGTCAATATCCTCTTCTATTCTGCTTACAAAACTATGGGGGGAAAAGATGCATATTTAATACCTTCTACTTACAGAATTTATGGTTTTAATGGAACTGCCAACAATCCCAAAGGAGAAGTGAGCATGCGAATTCCATTAAGTGGAATGCGAACTGAAATTCTGTTTTGTGTTGTTGATGTTGAATCGCCATATAATGCTTTGATAGGAAGGCCATAGCTTCACGGAATTCTAGGCGTAGCTTCCACTCTACATCAGTGCATAAAATTCCCTCATATGAAGGGTATTGGAATTATCAAGGGTGATTGGGCTGAGGGAAAGAAATGTTACGATACAGAAGTAGAAATTTGCGAAGGAAAAACTGCTGAGAAGGAAAATTGGAGAAAAAGAGCAAAGGTTGTGAAAAGAAGTGAAAATTTAATGGCAGAGGATTAAGGAAAAAGAGAATAAAGTTACGATGATAATAAGGGATTGTGATTCGCGAGGAAAAAAGAAGGTTATCAGTATGTTTGCTCGTGAAAATGAGGTATGTGGCAAAAAAAAAAAATTATTTCATGATAAAATTTTACGAATATTGTTTGCTCGCAGGAAATTGGGAAAAAGTTACAAATTTTCAGAATTTATATTCCGATTAAAATTTCATTAATTTGCGAATAAAAGACCGCAATCTGTGATCAGCCTCCAAAAAAGAAAGAGAGCCGCAGAAAATTTTATACAGGAAAACCTTTGTGGCGTACACCCTAGTTCGCGAAGCTATAATTCGTAAGAGGCAAAGTCCTAAAATACGTCATTTAAGGGGGTACCTATAACGTTGCTAAGGGTAACCGGAACACCACCAAGGGCCCTTAGTACATGGTAAAAATTTTGGGGTACAACCCAATAATGGGGTACCTATCCGGGTTAGACACCTTGGATTCTCACCTAATCTAACGACATTACGCAATATAAAATGCGGTGTAAGAAGATTTAGGCTGGGCGACTAAGGCATACTGTCTTTCCCAAGAAGTGCATAAAACGATCAAGGCGCCGAGGTACACGGTTGAGTCAAGAGTGTCGGGTGAGGTTGAACCACATCTGCCATTTTTGACAAGTCTTGGCAAATGATGCACTTGGCCCAAAGATACCCCATAGGGTGCAACCTCGTAACTATAAGCCCTATAGGCAAAAAGGATAAGAGGTTGCGATCAAAAGTTGGTTGTTGGCAGAACCGGATGGGAAGAGCTAACCTTGTATGGTCGATGTACGCTTCCTTGAAGGGGAAATCAGGGGGAAGATAAAGGGCATCACCCTCCATTAGGGAGCTGATAAGTGCTATAATATGCAAATGTCACGAGGCTTCTTGTTTGCGAAAACATAAAGGCTTGTCATATTTGTGCAACAAATGAAGTTCTGCGAGCCTTCTAAAAAAAAAAAAAAAAAAAAAAGAAAGAAAGAAAGAAAAGAATAAAGAACTCGCAGAACATAATAAAGTTAAGATGAGATCAATAGGTCGCTACGTGAAAGTGTAGATACGTCCTGCGATTTCATCGCAAGACGGCAATGTCATGGGGCTTCATGTTCGCAAGAATATTTAGGCCTGTCATATTGTCGCAACAATTCCTGAAGAGGCTAAAATACTATACAAAGAAGTTAAGATGAGATCAATGGGTTTTTGCATGAAAGTGTAAGAACGTCCTGCGATTTCATCGCAAGACGATAATATCACGAGGTTGTATGTTCGCAAGAATGTTCAGACTTGTCATATTATCGCAAATAATTAATACAAAAGAGGTGGCAAAATAAGACCTTTACTTAGGAAGGCATGATAATACCACAGAAATTAATGAAATTTATTGCATCAATATCACTGAAGAAATTATACAAGAATATACATTATGAATATCTGAAAAGAAAACAACTTCATCAATATCATTGAAGAAATTTTACAAGAATATACATCAAGAAATTTTGAAAAGAAGACAACTTTGTCAATATCATTGAAGAATTTTTATAAGAAGACCTATCAAAAAAGACAACATCATTGAAGAATTTTAATGAAGACTTAACAAAAGATGCGATTTTGATAACAATCAAATACAGATAAGTTCATATTCGTAAAAAATTACGAGAATTACATACTTCTTATACTTCTCCATATATTGAATACTTCCCCAAAAAGTTGAATACTTCTTATAATTCTTCAAGAATATCTCATATTTATTATACTTCTTCAACGGATATTTAATTTTGCGAAGGTTAAGTACTTATTATACTTCTTCATACAATGAGTAATAATTTTTATACTTCTTCATATATTGGGAAATTCTTCATAAATTGAATGCTTCTAATACTTCTTATACTTCTTAAGGGTATTTCATATTTTGTATACTTCATAATTTCTATACTTCAAGGGGAGATTTATTATTTACCTCGCAACATTCCGTAAAAAGCAAAAGGCTTATATTTCTTATACTTTGAAGGGAGGATTTTTTATCACAATAAGAAGAAAATTCGTAAGATAAATTCAGAAGGATATTCTAATACTTCCAGCGGTAGTTGATCATTTGAAGAGAAATAATAAGGGGAAAGGGAATACTAAGCTAAGTCTTTAAGATATATTATTTCTCTCCATATGATCAAGTTATGCGAATAAGGGAAATAAACATCAAAGAAAGATTAATTCAAATTAAGCTTTGAAAAATAAATTGTTGGATTGATTGAAAGCATAATCAAGAAGAAAGTGTTGTATGGAAAAGTTACAGAACAGATATACAAAAGAAAAAAAAAAAAAAAAAAAAAAGAATGAAGTTATTCTTGAAAGCGATCTGTTCCCATCAAAATGATCTTCTTCTTCAACTTCACTATCATCTTCAACTTCACTTTCAAAATTTCCAGATATGGAGTATCTTGAGAATTTCTTGAGAAAGGAGCGTATGGTACTTCTTGAGAGGAATTTCATTATCTTCGCAAATCTTGCGAGTCATCTTAGCTCTCGAAAACGCTTGACATATAAACTATGGTTATCTTTGTGAAATTAGAAGCTGAGATCTCAAGTCAGAAATTTTCTTATTACGATTAGCAAGGAGAGTTTCCAGATTATTATTTATCTTCGCAAGATTTTCTGCAACAAGAAAAGAAATTAAGGAATTGGTTAGCAAATTATGAAGGAAAAGTAACCAAAATAATTATCATCGCAAAGAATTTACCTTCTAGTTGCTTCTTATCATTATGAAGAGAAGAAATTTCAAGCTTTAATTGATTATTCTCCTCAAGAAGAGAAGAATTATCAATTGCGATGCTCATGATTGTGAATTATCTTCGTGACGAGATATTAATTCTGCGTTATCAATATTTAGATCTTCTATTTTCTGACGGAGACTTGAATTTTCAACCTCTAACTTCTTACAACGATTTAAAGTTTTCTTCTCAGCAATAGAATGACGTCTTTCCCAATCAGAAGCAGCTGCACAACTAACTCTTCCAACCTAAACAAGAAAAAAGGGGTTAGAAATCAATAAAATAAGGAAATAAACAAGGAATAGAGAAGAAACTTACCATGTTGCCTAAAGCATATAATGAAGCAGGAGAGACGAATCCTGAAATTCCTTTGAGGGAGTTATTATCAATAACAGTAGGAACTTTACAAGACTTCGCAATAAGTTTGCGAGAATTCGCTGTAGGAGAATTTCCTAATCCACGAGAAGAATGGAGGAAAGCCTCAGAAATGCTAACCATTCTTTGAGGAAAAAGTTTCTGGGATACTATAATCTTCATTCCCACCTTCATCAACATCATCATCATCTCCTTTGTCAGAAAGGGTATCAGAATTAGAACTAAAGTCCTTATCAGGAAATTCATTATCTTCATCACCAAGATCTTCCTCAATGTCCTTATTATAAGAAATTACATTGGAATAGGATTTGGTTGAGAGTATCTTCTTTTTCTTTCTCTCGTAAACAATATCTTGAAGTTTTCTTTTTCCTTTGCAAAGAGCATCATCTTGACTGTCAGAAGCTTGAGAGACCTTCGCAGAACGAAGAGTTTGTTGCCTCGCAGTAAGCCTTTTAGAAGAAGTGGAACTTTTATTTTCACTCGAAGCAATCTCAGGAAGAAGTGGAACCTGTAAATTCAAATAAGGATAAGAAACAGAGGCAACAATATATTGTTTATAAAAATACAAGAGTGTTTCTTACCTCATTTGAAATTAAAGGGTAACAAAAAGATAAGGAAGTGGAAATACATACATTTCTAAAAACCCAAGGTTGATAATAGCGGTTACGAAGATTCGCAGGAAGTTCTACTATCCCAGTAATATAAGAACCTGATAACATTAAAGGGTACTTATACCAATCTTCATCATTAGAACGACGAGGTGTCTTATTATTTCTGAAGCATAATCAATATCGTGCATGAGAAGATCATCTGCTGCGATATTAGCTTTACGATGAAGACGAACACCCCAACGATTATCTTCTTTCCTCGCAGGAATTAGTGTGTAATTTTTGAAGAAACCCTCAACTGTATAATTCGCAGCAACAATTTCTATATTCTCAAACCCAGGTTTTCTAAGATCAGTTGAATATAAAGATTTCCCAAAAGCAGCACGATTTGCGAATTCAACTAAGATGCGAATGCAATCACCAGTCAATTGATAAATGGCACAAGAAAAACTGGGGTGGGAAATAATTTCGTAGAATAAAGGAAACTTAACATCATAAAGAGGAATAGGAAGACCTGCGAGGATTTGACCTCGTGAGATTAAAACTTTATGATCATCCCAAACATAGTTGGTAAAGAGCTTCACACAGAGAGAAGACTTATTATCATAACCTTCAATCTCAGAAAGAATAAGGTCTCTATCAGCAAGTTCCGCATTAAGTTGTTCAATAGTTTTCTTCTTTGGTGCCATTGAATATAAGAGGGAAAATAGGAAAAATAGAAGAGGTTGCGAGGCGAGAAGCGGTGAAGAAGATGAGTAAGAGAATAAAAAGCAAAAACAAAGGATAATATTTATAAGAGAGTTTGATGAAGATAAAAATTCATTAATACGAGTAAGCGTGAACGGTTGAAAATAACGGTTACGAAGAAACGTGTCAGAAAGATAAGGGAAAAGTAAAAAGACATGTTGCGAATCTGAAGGGTGGTAATAACTACACTAAATTTACGAGAATAGGGATTCTCATGACATTTCTTCTTCAAAGAATTGACATGAGAAGAGGCAAGATGTAAGTACTGAATATCGCAAGATAATAGGTCACGAGTATCGTAATAAATAAAGGAGAAAAGAATTATAAAATGTTACGATGATAGAAGAAACGCGGAGAAATATGAAGTTTTGCGAGGATGGAGTAATTTTGCGAGCATGAGTTGCGATACTTCGTAACTCATGAACAGTTGTATAAATTTTACTATAAATAGGAGTTCAAATGTAAAATTCGAGAGGTTCTTTTAGTGAGTGTTAGAAAATATTTTAGGAAAGAGAATAGAGAAAGTTGTAACTATTCTAATTCCATTTAGATACTTCTTTGTGATCAATTGAGAACATTAATAAGAAAATTGTTATTCATCATCAAGAACTTCTTGAGTTTTTACTAATTCTATTGAGGGTGTAGTTGTAGGTTATTCTGCAACTACAGTAAGGCGTACCAATCTTGTGTGTTATGTTGTACTTCTTGAGGAGAGCGTGAAAAGACTTCTTGAAATGCGAGCCTCCATCGCTTATCACCATTCTTGGTGTGCCGTGCCTAGTAAATATGTTTTCTCTTACAAAATTACAAACAACTTGAGAATCATTAGTTTTGGTGGCTCTAGCCTCCACCCATTTAGAAACATAATCTACGGCAAGAAGTATATAAAAATTTCCATTCGAATTGACAAAAGGGCCCATAAAATCAATTCCCCACACATCAAAAATCTCTATGGCAAGAATTGGTGTGAGTGGCATTTGATTTCGAGCACCTAGATTGCCCGTTCTTTGACATATATCACACGATTTACAAAAAACATATGAATCTTCAAACAAGGTAGGCCAATAAAATCCACTTTCAAGAACCTTGAGAGCGGTACGTTTAGAACCAAAGTGGCCACCACATGCAAAAGTATGACAAAAGGAGAGAATAGATTGAAATTCGGAGTTAGGTACGCACCTCCGTATGATTTGATCAATGCCATATTTCCATAAGTATGGTTCATCCCACACATATTGCTTCGCTATCTTCTTAAGCTTCATCTTTTGGAAGTTAGACATTGTGCTAGGTACCTTCCTTGTCACCAAATAATTCACTATATCCGCATACCAAGGTGTTGATTCTTCCACGGAGAAAAGTTGTTCGTCCGGAAAGCGGTCTTGTAATGGTAGTTCTTCTTGAGACATAACAAGTCTACTAAGATGATCCGCAACGGTATTCTCTACACCTTTCTTATCTCGAATTTCTATGTCGAACTCTTGTAGTAGTAGGATCCACCGGATTAGTCTTGGCTTAGCTTCTTTCTTCTTTATTAAGTATCTAAGTGCCGCATGGTCGGAGTACACAATAACCTTTGTACCCACCAAGTATGAGCGAAACTTTTCTAATGCAAACAAAATAGCCAATAACTCCTTTTCCGTGGTAGAATAGTTGATTTGTGCATCATTGAGGGTCCTAGATGCATAATATATAACATGGGACAACTTGTCCACTCTTTGACCCAAAACGGCTCCAACCGCATAATCACTAGCGTCACACATTAGTTCAAATGGAGGATTCCAATCCGGTGACTTGATAATCGGCGCACTTGTCAACATTGCCTTCAATTTGTCAAAAGCATCCTTGCATTCCTTGTTGAAGTCAAAAGGTACCTCCTTTTGTAGTAACTTGCACATCGTCATGGAGATTTTGGAGAAATCCTTGATAAACCGCCTATAGAAACCTGCATGACCAAGAAATGAACGAACTTCCCTCACCGAAGTGGGATATTGTAAGTTTCTTATTAAATCTATCTTTGACTTGTCCACTTCGAGCCATTGAGAGGACACAATGTGACCAAGTACTATGCCATGGTTTACCATAAAATGACATTTCTCCCAATTGAGAACAAGGTTAGTGTCTATGCATCGTTTAAGAACTAGTTCAAGGTTGTCTAAACAAATATCAAAAGAATTGCCATAAACACTAAAGTCATCCATAAATACCTCAATAATGCGCTCCACATAATCCGAGAATATGCTTACCATGCATCTTTGGAAAGTAGCCGGTGCATTGCAAAGACCAAACGACATCCGTCTATACGCAAACGTTCCAAACGGACAAGTAAAAGTGGTCTTCTCTTGGTCCTCCGGTGCAATAACAAGTTGATTGTATCCCGAATAACCATCCAATAAGCAATAATAAAAATGCCCCGATAACCGCTCCAACATTTGATCAATGAAAGGTAAAGGAAAGTGATCCTTTCGGGTTGCGGAATTAAGCTTTCTATAATCAATGCACACTCTCCAACCGGTTTGAACTCTTGTAGGAACAAGTTCATCTTCTTGATTTCGAACAACCGTAACACCGGACTTCTTTGGCACAAATTGTACCGGACTAACCCACTTGCTATCGGAAATTGGGTAGATCACCCCCGCACTTAGCAATTTGAGTATCTCTTTCTTCACAACCTCCATCATGGGAGTATTAAGCCTACGTTGAGCATCACGTACCGGCTTCACGTTATCTTCCATTAGAATCCTATGCATGCATATGGATGGACTAATGCCCTTGATATCCGCAATTGTCCACCCAATAGCCGTTTTGTGCTCTTTCAAGACTCTAAGCAAACGGTATTCTTGTACCGGTGTGAGGTTCTTTGAAATAATCACCGGAATCTCATCTCCATCTACCAAAAATGCATACTTCAAATGATCCGGAAGTGGCTTCAAATCTAGTTTAGGCGCCTTCACAATAGATGGTACAAGTAATTCTTCATTCACAGGTAAAGAAATATAGGAAACATTACCCTTAGCTTCTTGTAATGCCGTCAAGGCACCACACGTCTCCACCAATTCCGTGGAAATTTCAACATCTAAGTTAGGCAAGCCGTGGACGTCCAATTCAATGCTCTTTTGCAACACCACATCAAGTTCGTCCTCACGATTCAATTCTACCATTTGTTGCGCTAATGAACCAACCACATCAATGGAGTAAGCGGAATGCACATCACTTGGGTAGCGCATGGCTTCAAATATGTTGAAGTGTATTACTTCCTTGTCGAATTCCATAGTGAGTGTACCCTTATCAACATCAATCTTCGTCTTTGCGGTCTTCATAAATGGCCTCCCAAGAAGTAGAGAAGTAGATGAACGATTCTCATTGTTGTCCATATCCACCACAAAGAAATCCACCGGAAAAATTAACTCATTCACTTGCACTAGAACGTCTTCTACAAGCCCCTTTGGATAGATGTTAGACTTGTTTGCTAGTTGGATAATAACTATTGTCTCTTTCAACGGTCCAAGATTCAAGGAGTCATAAATATCGGCCGACATCACACTAATGGAAGCTCCCAAATCAAGTAAAGCATGTTCAAACTGTTTCTTACCAATAGTAATTGGCACCGTGAAACCACCGGGATCCGTGCACTTTGTAGGCATCTTCTTCAAAAGCATAGCCGACGCACTCTCGCCAACTTTAGTAATTTCATTATCAAGCAACCTATCCTTCTTTGTGCATAATTCCTTCATGAACTTAGCATACCTTGGCATTGTCCTTATGGCCTCTATGAATGGAATGTTGATTTCTATCTTCTTGAAGATATCCATGAGTGCCTTATCTTGAGCTTCCTTCTTGGACTTAGCAAAATGACTAGGAAAAGGAGGTGGAGTAGTGAAATTAGGAACCGGTTCCTTGGATTGGGTGGTTGGTGTTGAATTCTCCTTTGGTACGGCATCCTCCTTGTCTTTGACTACCTCTTCACTAGCTTCTTCATGACGAGTTGGACTCTCCACTTGTCTTCCACTTCTTAAGGTAACCGCATTAACATTCTCTCTTGGATTCACAATGGGTTGCGAAGGAAGCTTTGTGGATGCTTGAGCTTTCATTAAGTTCATATCGGTCGCCAATTGTCCCATTTGAGTTTGTAAGTCCTTGATTGCCGAATCGGTCTTTTGTTGGGTTTGTTGTAACATAGAAGTGATACCTTGCATGCTTTGCATTATCACATTCAACTTGTCATTATTCGAAGAATCTTGCTCCTTGAAACGTTGTTGTTGGAAACCACCTTGTTGCGCATATGGATTAGGAGCCGCCGCTTGCTTGTTTGCATAGCTAAAGTTGGGATGATCCTTCCAACCGGGATTGTAAGTATTGGAATATGGATCGTACCTTGGCCTTGGATTTGGATATAAAGCATTTGCTTGTTCGGTTTCATCATCCGGAATAATTATCATGACCAATCGTTGCACTACCCTCTCTATGTTGTTTAACCGTTGATCGGATTGTGAAGACGAGTCACTAACCTCATGCACCAACTTAACCATTGAATCACCTCTTGCATAGAATTGTTGCGAGTTTGCCGCCATACTTTCAATCAATTCGGTAGCTTCGGCCACTGTCTTGTTCACTAGTGCACCACCACCGGCGGCGTCAAGAAGATATCTATCACTTGTTTGGAGACCTTCATAGAAGTATTGGATTATCATGGCGTCACTAAATTGATGGTGTGAAAAACTTGCCACCAATCTCTTGTATCGATCCCAACATTCATATAATGACTCTCCCACATGTTTCTTGATCCCACAAATTTCTTTGCGAATTTGAGTAGCCTTTGATGCGGGAAAATATCTCTCAAGGAAAAGTTTCTTCATCCCATTCCATGTTGTAATACTTCCGAAAGGTAAATAGTATAACCATTCCTTAGCATTGCCCGCCAAAGAGAACGGAAATGCTTTCAACATTGCTCCATCCGCATTAGTATTTGGTGGAAGCATGGCCGTGACTATGGTGTTGAAGTCCATAAGATGTTTGTTCGGGTCTTCATTCACCATGCCATGGAACTTTGGTAATTCTCTAATCAACCCCGGATTGATCTCGAAAGTTGAGTTAGTTTGGATACACCATTGTTGTGTATCGAGCTTGTGAGAATCTAGGTCTTTGAGTGTACGATCACACATTGCCTCTTCTTCAATATCCGAATCTGCGAATTCACTTGATGTAGAACGAGGAAGCGGAGTGTTAACCGCTCGAATGAAGTCTCTTAGTTGAGTGCCGGATCGAAGACATATTCTAATAGGACTCGGTCTTCCCCCTTGAAGCATTCACCAAAGATATAGTACCTACATCAAGGTTCACAAAACTAAGTTAGATACGGTATAGAATCTAACAAAGCAAGAATAAAGCAAAAAGAAAAATAAAAACAACTAAAATCGCCCGTTGCTCCCAAACAACGCGCCAAAATTTGTACGCGTGTCGTAACCACAACAAATTAATTAATACTTTACTACCTAGTTAAAGAGTAATATAGGGTAGTCAAGGTCGATCCCACGAGGAGCAAGAGATTCTAGTTGTAAAATTGTCACAAAAAGGGGGGTATTGGTTGTAAAATTTATAAAGAAAAAGAAATAAACAAAGTAATTAAAAGTGTAATTGAAATCAATGAGAGAAAATAGATCAAGGAATCCTTCTTCGCTGCAAAACAATGATTAAAGTTATGTTCTTTCCCACTTGTTATTAGTCATAGATTATCACCAACCGTAGGTATAGCAGCTAGATCAGTGCTAACCCCAAAATCCCTAATTTCACCGGATACGGAAGTTCTCGCCTACCGGATTCTATTCACCAAACCACCTAGTAGTAGATCACCCAAGATGTAATTTAGTTAAACGCATTAAGATTCATGAATTTATTAGGTTGATATTAGTAGTTAAACGCTTAGATCAAGGTCCACTTGCTAAAGTTGTTTTTACACACAATTTCTCCACGGAATCCCTCTGCAAGGTCTTGTGTTTTCTACTTATGTAAATAGTCAAGAAACGATTACTTATCCCCTAACTTTCACTAGCTTTAGATTAATTAACAAATCAATTTAGTTGGCCACCCAAACGACCTATCAATCAAACATAAACACTAATATTAGTAAAAACAATCGATAATCATATGAAAAACTTCAAAGTAGAATTGAAACAAAACTCAAACCATATGTTAAGAACTAGGAATTCATCCTCAATCAATAAGAAAATTAGCTACTCATAATTTGGAGTTCACACAATAATAATAATAATTAAGGAAGAAAGAAAAACTTATTGAAAAGATGACGGTTGCTCCTTCCTCCAATCCTTGTGCACTTTAACTCCTTCTCCAAAGTAGATATGTGTATAAAAAGTTGTAGAGAACTCTCTTATTTATAGGCTTCAATACTCTCCATATCTTTGTAGGAAAAGAATCCTCATTCCAAAAGAACACCACTTTCCCAAATTGAGCCATATTCTAAATTCTAGTCCAATTCTCCAAAACTTCCAAGTTTTCATCCAATTCCCACTTCTAAGTCTTCACACACATGAGAGAAGTCCACCCAAAATTCTGCATTTTTGCTCACCGGAAAACTGTGTTTTTGGCCGGAAGTTGGCCGGAATTTTTCGCCGCCGGCCACCTGAGATTCTCCTCCGGTAATGGTATATTCCGTTGGTCAACCGTTAGGACTAACGGTCAAATGTCAAACTTAACGGTCTTCCATCAGTCAATGGTCAAAGTCAAGATCGCTGAATCGATGAGTCAGAACCGAGTCAGCCAGCTAACTCGGCTGACTGGTTCTGGTTGCCAACTTATTTCTTCCAAATGCTATGCACGGCCAAGATGGTCGTGCCTTCTCTGCCACCCATCCATTATGGCTGTGCACATTCCTGCACTTCATATCATTCATTCTCTTTTCCTGCGGCACAATTTCCTTATGTTTCTTCTCCTAGCACTTGCACAACAACTATATCTGAGCTGCAAGACCAACTGCTGCAACGTACAACACTAGCTGTAGCTTCAAGCCTTCTGCTGCATACACAATCCCTGGCAATAACAGCCATTTCAATCTCAAGTTCAAGCCTGCCTGCAATTCAGTTTTAAGCCATTCTTTCTCCATGTGCCAACACCATCAATTCCTCCATGTCCTAAACATTCATCTATCAATTGCATCATTCAATCACTCCATTCCAGTTGTTCACCAACACATACCCATTACTTCCCTGAAATCTTTACCATCTCTGTCACATCAATCACAATATAATTCAATATCTTCCATTTCCATGGCTCCACTCATAAAGAAAAGCCATTCAACAGTTCCAGCTTCCACAGATAACATCAATTCCACTTCTCTTCGCCCAAACACCAACCCATTTTCAGAAAACCATACTTCTTCTCAAAATTCCCAATTGATTCCACCCACACAACCAAAACTGCAACTCCCATTTCAGTTCTTTGCTCTCTCCCTGGTTAAACAGGAACCAACTCCTGCAGATTCTCCATTTGATTCACAGAAAAGGAAAACCCTAACTGCAACCAACCTTCAAAATCAACACAAACCCATTTGAATACTTTCCCTGATTCTCACATTAACCCATCAATCCATCATCTTCTTCTTCTCTCAACCAAACAGCAACAACTTCAACCACATACCAAAATCACCACCAACTATGTAACTTAAGCAACATCGTCGAACCCATCTTTAATCTCAAATCGACTCAACCCCACCTTCGATTCATACAGCAGTACTTACTTCAAACCCTGACTGCTTATATTTAATCCATCATCCCGTCTCGAGCTTCATCTCAGTAACAGATCGAACCCTAGGTTTAATTTGCAGAGATGAGTCAACCCTCATCAATTTCTTCTTGATTTGATCTCTAGATTTCAGTGTTTCTCTTGGTTTTGATGGCAGGCTGCAGTCATCATTGCGTTTGTGTAAAAATGATTAATAGAAACTCTCGTTAGGGTTGGGTATAACTGGTGGGTTTGGATAGTATTATGGGCCGCCCACTGGCATTCCAAGTTAGCTACATAGGTGCCATGAACGCATAAACGGGTGCTTTTAGCACTTCTGTGGGCTACCCCTTATCCTTAGATGATCTGTCTTTAGTACTTATCTGGAGAGTTGCCCCTTAACCTTGGATCGTCTCCCGATAGTGTTTTCCTGGAAAATGACAGATTTTCTCTTTATGCCCAATTTGGGTGATTTCTCCTTCTTTTCGTCCGTGCGACTCCAGAGTACCTAATAACTCAAAAACACGCGTAAAATACATAATTTACTAGAAAAATAGCAAAGAAAGCATAAACTCTTAGATAGTAAATTAGGTGTATTCTACACCTATCAATTTCTATATGTTTGATTTGCTGATTACATTGGGAAATAGAAATATAACTCTTGGATGTATATTCCTTGATTGAGTCTGACTGTCTAGTTGATTCTCTAGGAAATATATTGGAGTTAGTCCATATAGATTGCCGAAACGAAATATTGGGTGTGGTTGTTAGACCCCCGCTTTTTCAGAAATCTTCTAATCAAAAATATGGTATGTGTTTTACAGTCTTGACCTTTTTTTTTAATTCATTGTGATCCCTATTCCTTTCCCAATTTGTACACAAAAAGGGGATAATTATTAAGTAGTATCTTACTACAACATATGGCTTCTCGGAGCATTATGTAAAGGGGAGTAGATTATGGCCTATAGTTTTTTACCTATTTTTCACAAGATGTAAGGATTTATATAGGGGTGGAACATATCACCATAGTATTGCTTCAAAATTACGGTGCAATTGAACTTTGAGGAAGGTAACAATTGTTTGCAGGTAAAAACGATTCACAGGTTTTCTGGTTAAAAAATGGTGGAGGAGGGAAGTGCTCGCTGAAGAAGGTGCTCGAAGTTACAAATCGTCTGAACCTTTAAACAAATATACTACACAGGAGTACTTTGAGTTCGAGAGACTAATCTGTAAGACCCTAGCCTAAACCAAGACAATGTCCATTCCAGGTTTAATTCGGTCACAAAAAGAGGAGAAGGGTCGGTCTGTATGGAGGGAAGCTGAGATTGTGTGGAGATCAATGGAGACTGTAGGTGATGTGATGTGTCGAACTGCCGTGAAGATGATTCTCTGTGTAGACATGAGAAATCTTATGAAAGTATTTGATATCTTGACAGCAATGAGTTTTAGTTGTTGTTATCAGATCATAAGTTCAGAAACCTATTTATAGCAACACATCAATCTCCTATAAGTGGTGACAGTTAAAGGAAGTGGAAAGATGGATAAGTGAGAGATCGTGTCGAAAACCACTTCCATGTTGCATGGATGACTTGGTTGATCAATTATCCAATTTCCATTTTATGTTTTAACTGCCAGCATGACATACCCCAACTCTCATCGTAGATGTACCTCACATCGTGTGACATGAATTGATGTATCATGTGTTAGTGGTCAATATTTGACCTAAGACTATGAGTCTTATGAACCGAACATACGAAGTCCAACATTAAGATGGATGAAGCATCGAATGTTGAAACAACAACACGCTCTGCACACCATGGATGTTGAATTAGGTCATTGATGACCATGACGTATCATTATGCTAGTTGAAGTAGTAATTATAGTCGAATGCCATGATGGTTTTATGAGATTTTTGGATCGATCATAAACCGTTATGGTGGTGCGCTGAGCGCTTGTGAAAATAATCATTATTGAATGATCATAAAAGTCCTTTCTCAATCTATGTGTCGTTATTCGAATGACGAGGAGAGATTATAATATTAAAATAATAATTGACAGACGAGCCAAATATTGGTTGATGAACTAATAAAATAATGATAGCTGGATCAGTGTTAAATTCTCAAATATTGATAGTTGAATCAACATCAGAAATACTACAACTCGAATATAGATATCTATGAGGAATATTGCTCTGAGCAATTAAATATTGATAGTCGAATCAATATTTCCAGAAATGGCGATTCTGAACCTTGTTGGCCGTAACCCATTGATAGGTGAAGCAATTAGGTATTTCCAGATAGATCATTGATGATTAGAGCAAGTATTGCTAGTCAAAGCAAATACTGCTAGATCCATAAATAATTGGTAGCAAGACCAAATAAAATATTAATTAAAAATATTGACCTAATATTATTTAGTTAATTAATTAAAATATTGATTGTTGGATCAATATTAAAATATTGGTGTTTGAACATGTTCATAATTAGGCTAGACAGAGCATTCAGTTCAAAACCCTAATTATGATCAATGGATGACCAATGGATGATCGACCGAGAGTCAGCCAGAAAGGGACCGCCTCTACTAGTGATGAACCAACCATGTACTACTTGGATGCTAGACTGAGCATTTACCAAACTCCTTTGCAGATCAGTTGGTGAAAAATATGATTAATTATTGTTTAATCATTATTAAATTGTGCTTGACCGAGCAATAGGTAGTTGTTTGAGGGTGAAAAAGGTTTCTGCTGATTTCAGTAATTTCAGGTATATGAGTGAGAAACGAATTTAAACCCTAAACAATGTACTGCAAGGGAGTACTTTATATTCGAGAGATCAATCTATACAAGTCCGGCCTAAACCAAGAAATTGTTGTTCCAGACTTGCCTCGGTCACAAAGTGAAGGAGAATGGGACAGTTGGATTTGGGGAGGGAAGCAAGGAAAGTGATGAGACCAGAATAGTTGATTTCTGGAAGAGTAGTTGTTTTCTACGATTTGTATCAGAAAGTGGGAAGCTAACAAATGGAAAGCTAGCAAATGTTTTCTGAGTGTTGTATGACTGAACTTGTTGTTCGGTGGAAATAGGTAAGACCCATTTATACAAGTCGGAATGAAACGTACTCTAGTCTCATTAAGGAATGGAAAAATGGGTGAGTAAATGGGAGGAGGTGGTAACCGTTAACGCATGGAATTGATGTCCCATAAAAAAGAGCGTTTCACCATTAACTCCCTGTATTTACTAACCGCCTCACCCTTATGACACTTCCTTATGACGGGCATAGTGCACGCCACACGCTTTAAACCTCCAAACCAATACCCAAAGAGGATCCCCCAGTTTGTGATATGTGTTGATGTCTCGAATGTTTTGTGGAAAACATGTAGCATATTGTTGTTGCCTGGAAAGTCGAGCTTGGGAGACTTGCTGGCTTGGTGACCTTCGACGGTCGAGATTTTGCATCTTAAGAGGAAAGGTAGCCGTTTGATAAACACACTTTTGTGTATAATTTGTCTCGCTTCTATATATTGATAGTGCTCATTTCTGTACTTATTATGGTATTTTATGTGTGTGTAGGTATTTTTGGCCAATAAACATTTTTGGAAAAATCGGCTCAAAAAGTTGTCTAATGCACCTGGAGGAATTGATTTTGGCACCCACGTTTTGGATAAGGGCCATCCCAACGCAACTCACATGCACCTGCTAAAGGCACCCCTACTCTGGATAGGGGGCCACCACTTTTCTTCTTCACGGTTCAAATATTTTTTTGGCGGGAAATTTGTTAAGCAGCGAACAAGATTTAGGGTTCAAATTCTACGTGGGTTCTGGATAGATTCACTCACCGGATTTAGTACATATGGAATCTAACTAACTGAACATGCCTGGTATGATCTTTTTATTCGAATAAATAGGGCTGGATAATCGGGCTTCTAGCAAAACAGGGAGAGAAGAGTTACGGGTTTTCTGGTGGGATAAATTTGGAAGATTTATGGAAGATAAGTCTTGAAATGATTCGTATCTATCAAATATAGAAGTTGGAGTAAATTTGGAAGGATTCTACAGCCTATAACCGCGTAAGAAGATTCACAGAGAAGATTATTGCGGTTACTTCCACGAAAAGAAAAGGAGAGATTTAATCGGGTTTTAGAGGGTTTTGAGGTGTATAAAAGTCTTGGTCGAATTCCATAAGGGGATATAAAATTTTATACGGATTTTTGGGACTAACAGAGGCATAGAGGAGGAGAAATCAGAGTTGCAGGAAGACGGGTTCTGCTGGTGTAGAAGGAAGAACACGAAGAACATTAGACGCATTAGAACAGTCGTTATTCTACAATCGTTGTTCTACAGCATATCCATTCTATCGTTTATTGTAACAGTTCTTTATTGCAACAGCCTCTGTAACAGTCAGTTTGTAACGCCCAGTAAACGTTGCAAGATGTCTGCTTTAGTAGTTTTCTCTTGTTTTTCACTCTTTTGAGCTATGAACTCCTATTTTGAGCACGTGAATAACATGAGGAGCTAAACCCCATTGCTGAGGCGATGGAGGAAGCCGTTTTTTCAATTATTATGTGGTAAATTCTATTTAACTTAATTATTGCAATTCTTTTATGATTATTTGCACTGAACTGAAATTGGTTATATGATTCTGACTAAGTAGTTGTGTTTTCAATTGATGGGTCATACTTAGGTTAAGTCTTTTGATGGTCCATGCTTTCGATTTACAGCTATTGTTTTGAGAATCTACTTGTCTAGGCAATATTTTAGAATCAAACTGAATGTATGAGTTGCATAATTATTGTTATTGACTGAATCACTGATAATTGGTTGATGGTGGAATCCATAGTCTCAGTTTTCTCTATAATCTTGAAATCAATCTTTTTAAATTTAAGTCTAAAGTATCCTTCACAATTCTGAGAGGAACGACAACCTTACTACCACTTTCTACAACATTATTGAAATCACATCACCGTTGATCGTCGTACGCTTTCGTTTTTTTGATGTCCGCATAGGGAAGGCCAAAATGGTGGAGCGGCTAGGTTGGCATGCCTTGGTGCGGTTTGGCATGGCCAAACTAGGGTTTTGGGCCAAAGGTTACCATGCATTGTCTGGTAACCTTGGACGACTAGGATTTGCTCCTGGAATTGAAGGGAGACCGTTGATTATCGCACGCCTTCGTTTTGGTAGTCACATAGGGAAGGCCAGCATGGTGGCACAACTAGGTTGGCATGGCATGCCTTGGCGCGGTTTGGCGTGGCCAAACTAGGGTTTTGTGCCAAAGGTTACCATGCATTGTCTGATAACCTTGGACGACTAGGATTTGCTCCTGGGATTGAAGGGCGACCATTGATTGTCGCATACCTTCATTTTGGTAGCCGCGTAGGGAAGTCCAGCATGGTGGCGCGGCAAGGTTGGCACGGGACCATGGCAAGGTGCGTTTGGCGCGGTTTGGCGTGGACAAACTAAGGTTTCGGGAAAAAGGTTACCATGTGTTGTCTGGTAACCTTGGACGGATAGGATTTTCTCCTGGGATTAAAGGGAGACCGTTGATTGTCGCACGCCTTCGTTTTGGTAGCCGCATAGGGAAAGCCAACATGGTGGCACGACTAGGTTGGCACGGGGCCATGGCAAGGTGCGTTTGGTGCGGTTTGGCGTGGCCAAACTAGGGTTTAGGGCCAAAGGTTACCATGTGTTGTCTGGTAACCTTGGACGGCTAGGATTTTCTCCTGGGATTGAAGGGAGACCGTTGATTTTCGCACGCCTTCGTTTTGGTAGCCGCATAGGGAAGGCAAGCATGGTGGCGCGATTAGTTTGGTATGGGGCCATGGAAAGGTGCATTTGGCATGGCACGGTGGGGCCAAGGGATTGGCGTGGACTGGTTGGCATGGTGGGGAAAAGGGTTTGGCATGGGAGGTTTGACTTGGCATGGTGGGGCCAAGGGTTTGGCATGCCTTTGGCATATGGTGCGGCTAGCATGGTTGTCATGTCTTGGCGAGGTAGATGTGTCTGGCATGGTTTGCCATTGGCACAGTGGTGCGGATAGCATGGTTTGCATTCCCTGACGTGATTTATGTGGCTGGCATGGTTTTCCATTGGCACAGTGGTGCGGCTAGCATGATTAGCATACCTTGGCGCGGTAGATGTGGCTAGCATGGTTTTCCATTGGCACTGTGGTGCGGCTAGCATGGTAAGCATGCCTTGGCACGGTAGATGTGTCTGGAATGGTTTTCCATTGGCATAGTGGTGCGACTAGCATTGTTGGCATTCCTTGGCACGGAGATGTGGATGGCATGGTAAGCCATTGGCACAGTGGTGCAGCTGGCATGGTTGGCATTCCTTGGCGTGGAGATGTGGCTGGCATGGTTTTCTATTGGCACATTGGTGCGGCTGGCATGCCTTGGCGCGGAGATGTGGCTGGCACGGCATGCTATTGGCACATGTGGTATGGGAATTAGGGTTTGGCCTATCAAAACCTTAATTAGTATTAAAATAAAGGTACCCTGGTAATTTTCTCGCAGACATATTAAAGGGTTCAATAAATGCGCTTAGGGGAGACATTATAACTCAAGTTATGTGACGTCACTATCTATCTAGGGTTTTACGATTTTAACTCTAAGCTAAAAACCACTATCAACATTAAGTTCCCTGCTTAGCTCGGAACATGGGCATTGTTGCGAGGTAAGCATAAGATGGTGTCAGACAAGGACAAAATCGAAACGTAAATCGTGCAAGATAGTCAGGAAGATCCGTCTAACCTTTTTCGGGAAGTAAGGAGAATCTTGATCCTCTTACTTGGCGGATTTGCGTAAATTCTGCTCATGGTACTATAGGTTAGGCTAGAATGGAGCCGCTAGTGTAAATTTGGTGTGAAGGGAAGCTTCTAGCACTAGTCATCTTGGACTTGGAGCCGTTAGCACTGGATCAGATTGGAATGGGAGCCGCATGTATCGTGCGGCTTGGAAAGGAGCCACGAGCGTTGGATTGGCTTGGAATGAGCCGTCATCATTGGTTGGCTTGGAATGGGAGCCGCAGGTATCGTGCGGCTAGGAAAGGAACCGCGAGCGTTGAATTGTCTTGGAATGAGCCGTCAGCATTGGTTGGCTTGGAATGGGAGCCGCATGTATCGTGCGGCTTAGAAAGGAGCCGCGAGCGTTGGATTGGCTTGGAACGACCCGTCAGCATTGGTTGGCTTGGAATGGAAGCCGCATGTATCGTGTGGCTTGGAAAGGAGCCGTGAGCGTTGACTTCGGGAAGATAACAACTTGCTTCAGTTCCGTGGGAAGGTGACGACTGGTAGAATAGTTGTAGAATTCTCGTACGAACTCGGATTTTGACGATCCGCCCCTCCATTTTAATCGGAAAAGAATTTCCTATCTTCCTAATTGGGAATATTTAGGTTTTGAGCTCGTTTAGGAGGTGAAAGCGGCCTGACAGTGAAACTTAGGAAGAATTCAGGAGGGATGTTGCGGGCCCGGGGTATCATAGTCGCGCCGAGTCATCTATTCCCATTTATGGAGCAAGAAGGAAAATTTATTCTATGCAAACTCTATAAACCCCGTCCGTATGAAAAGAGGTATTGACCTTCTTCTATTTTCTGTTGCTCATCCGGATCCGTGCTTTCATCTGTAGTGTCTCTCCAGTGGATTCCAAAATTTACCAAATTCCATTGCATTCTTGGGACGGATGAATGTGGTTGCGTTGTCGGTCCATCCTTGATTTTAGGTTGTTCATTGCCTCAACCTTCTGATCGCGATGACAGTATGTTGTGGATTCTTGTATGGTCGAAATCTTCCGGAGCCACTAGATGAAACATATGAGTTGTGAGATTTTTTGTTGCCGACATGCTGCTATCAAGTCTTCAAGGACTTTGTTCCAAAAGATATCATTTGAACCATCTTCTGAATCTTGGACTATTTTATGGAATGGGATGCGGTAAGCAGTCCCTAGTTATATTTCTGTTAGATCCGATGGCACGGCCGAACATGTGAATGTATATCTGTGGCGTGCTTTTGGAGTCTTCGATGCACATGTACAGCTTCGTGTTGAGAAATTCCTATGGCCCATAAAACTTCGACAGTGATGATGTTGAAATCAAAAATAACCTGGTTGAGGGGGTGAAAGTGTCCCGTGATGGTAGTCTTCTTGTGTAGCCTGCTTTCATTGCATCGCCTTGAATCCGTGTCCACGGGATTTGATACAAGCTTATTGTACTCTTTAGGATGTGTTGCTGGGATGCACATAAACAAAATATTCTGGATAACGAAGAGGTAGGAATGAGAGAGTTATGTTGTTTATCATAGATCCCTCTTTTTCTTCAAGAAAATGCTTCAGCCGCGTCTCTGGGGTTATCTCATGAATCTTTGATGGTCATCGGGATGGACTGCGATGGGAAGTCCCCAGTCGCACTTTTCTTTAGTTTCTGAACTTGTTTCTTCTGAGCAGGCTTGGGATCCACCGCGGCCTTGTAAAGTGTTGCAGGCGTCTTCTAGACAGAGCGGTGATGATATTCTTACACTGCACCCTTGAAGAGTAAATGACCTCGTCATGACTATAACCTTTTGGTTGACCGTGTCTTCTGAGCTTTGACAGTGAAGGGATTCTGTGTAGATACTCAGTCAAGGGCTAAATCAGGAGTTAAATTAGCGTTTGCGGCGAAAACAACCTCAATGTTAGTCAAGGGCCAAGGAACTAAAGAAACAGGGTTCAACTGATAAGTGCTTATGTGGGTCAAACCACCTAATCTATCTAATGGACAGAGCATCAAGATGTTGAAGAAGTTAGCCGTGAAGTCTCATATGGTATGAAGGTGTTGGTTGTCGTCGAGTTTTATGTGAAATGGTTGCACACAAGAAGAAGACGAATGGTCCATTTGTTTATCGAAGTTGGTAACTGAATTGGTTATAGATGGGTACTGTGATCCAAGGGTCTCGATCAAAACTAGTTGGCATGGATGGATGGTTTACATTAATTGAAGCTCTCTTGACAGTTGTTGTGGCCTGAGTGGGAGAATGAAGAGTCTGTTGTATATTTGAAAGCATCATATGGTGTTCACTTAAGTGATAAAGCAGCAACTCTTTGGAATGTGGCTGTATCTCTTTCTGGAGGGATTTGAGAGATTAAGGCCACATAAAGAGGGAGAGAATGAAGACGTTAACGGCTTGGAACATTTCTTCATTTTTGGTCACTTGAGTTTGAGTATTTTTTTCAACAACAGCTCTTGCATATCTGGCAGCTCCTTACTGAAGGAGGTAGTGCTTATACAGTCAAGGGAATATACTTGGACGTGACTGAGATGAAGATGGAGTTGCTATGGTGATTCGTTGGAGCTGTGCATGAGAAAGAGAAGAATTGATTTAGCTTGGGCATGGCTGGTTTGTACTGTAAAGTTAGTCTTGATCGAGAAATTTTTTGTGATGGAGCCGGAGTAGGAAGAACGAGTTGTTTTACTAGTGAATGACGACTGAAATAATGATAATTGTGATGGATGTATGGAGCTCGGTTCTGCGACGGATGTTGTTATTGTTGAATGTTGACCATACAAAGACACGGGAGCAACTGGTGGCGGCTGTGGCCTTGTATATGGACTAAAATTTATGGGAAATGATTGCAATGATGGATGTCGTCGTAATTGGAACCATTAGGAATTTGAAATAAGTTCAGTCGGTGGTTGACTGAACCTGCTGGTATGAAGAGAAGAAAATAAAGCTTATCAACTAAAAGTTTTGAGCTTCAACTGGTGGAGATGATTGAGCCGCAGTCTATGGAGAAAGCTAGAGTTTGATGTGACCTGATGTATAAATGGCTGCATTACTCGTGACAGTGGAGTATGGGAGAATTCAAATTTGCAGGAAACTCTTCTAAGCAACAATGGGATTTCAAAGGTTTTGTATTGCGCTGTTGGGTCATGGTATGACGGGCTGAATATGATAGCAAAGGGTTTGCTGTATCCGGAGATGGAGAAATCAATTGGTAGCACCAAGTTCTCGGTTGGCAGAGGTGGATTTTGTATTGAATGGGGGCTATGTGCTGTATCCTGGTGAGAAGAATAAGTAACCAATATGAAGAGTGGCTTGGTCTGAATCTCAGTGTTACCACAGACTGAATGGTGAGCCAGTGGGTGTCGAGAACTGAATAGACAGAGAAGGTTGGTGGAAGTAGGGGTGTGCAACGGACGGACGGTTGCGGATTAGGGGTCACCCGTGTCCAATCCGTCAAAGTTGCGGATTTGAAAATTCCAACCGTGTTCGGCCCAATCACCCGCGGATTTGACATCCGCGGATCAACGGATGATACGGACCGGATGCGGATTAACCGCGGATTTAGTGTCAAATATTCCAGCTCAGACATGCTTTCCTTAATACTTCTATTAATTTTCTTTATTGCTCTACGGTGCGGGTGAATCCGCGGATTTCAAAGTCCAACCGTAACCAAATCGCTAAATGTGCGGATTTGAAAATCTCATCCGTGTCCGAACCATAGATCTTGCGGATTGGGTTTCACCTGCAATTTTACGGACGGATACGGATGAAATCCGCAGTTCTGAACTTTTTGCACACCCCTAGGTGGAAGAGTTGGATAAATTGGATTTGGAAGTCGTGATAGTAGTGGATTGGGCCTTTGGAAATACTTGTACGGTCCAATTTGTCTCTTTGCAAATGGTCTGTTAGGTCTAAGGAAACTTGTCGCAAGACATATATAGGGATCAGACAGAAATACAGTGGGGAGACCGGCTAGAGGCGAGGCTACACAGACGATCACAGTCTAGGGGTTTGGAGTTTCACTTTTCCATTTTTGGTTAGCTATTTTGATTTTAATCTTTTTATGGATTTTGAGAAAGACATGACTAGCTAGAGCCATGTTAGAGTTTAGGTAGAACCCAATTTTATTATGAAAACTCTATATTTATATGCTAAATAATGATTTGATTGATTAATAGTTTTTCTTCATATAGCTCGGTATTTAATTGCTCATGTGATTTTCTTGATTATTTATGATTTTCAATTGATGGGAATATTATGAATTCTTATTCTGTTTTCACGTTTTTTCAAGGGTTTGCAACGCAAACTCCTGGAAATCTTCGTTGTTTTTGATCATATTTGTGATCAAGCATGGTGCAACAAGGTGGTACAAGTGTTGGCGTTAATGCCAGAAACCAACTCCGCGATTAATGGTTCAAACTCTGCGAATAATGGTGCTAAGCCATCTTTTTCGGACATTGTCAAAAACAGAACCCATGTTCTTTCGAAGCTTGATGTTAACAATTTATGCAAGGCTAGAAGATCTGAAATTAGTCGTTTTATTGTTGATATTAGTGATGAACTATTTAACAGTGCGATGGAGGATATGAAGTTTGCATTAATTGGAAGGTTGGATTTTAAATATTTAAAGTTTGCGGAGGTTAGTGCAAGCATGTTGGCTCAATGGAAGTTATTAGGCCCACATCAATTCATACCACAGACTAAAGGTTTCTTCACGATCATTTTAGCTAATGACGATGACAAAAGACGATTCTGGCGGGATGGTCCATGGTTTGTCAAGGATCGGCCATTACGTGTTCTTGATTTTGATCCAAATTTCAATCCAAATAATCATAGAACATCACGTTCTTTGGTTTGGGTTCAACTGCCTGGTATGCCCGTTGCATATTGGACAGAGGAAATTTTGATGTACATATGCACAACATTAGGTACTCCTGTTGCTATTGATGCTAGGACGTTGAAGAGGGAGTATGGTTATTTTACAAGAGTCCTCGTTGATGTGGATTTTGCCGAGGATATTCCAAAAGATGTTCAAGTCAATGCTTTGGGATTTGGCTTTGATCAGATAGTAGACATCTAAAGCAAGCCAAAATTATGTAAACAGTGCAAGATCATAGGCCATGTTTTTGAAGAATGCAAGTTGGTGCTGGAGGTGAAAGAGAAGAAGAAAGTCGAAGAAGACAAGGAATCTAGGCTGCATCAAAACTCTGCTACGGACAAGGAAGTTGTGAAAAAATAGGAAATTGTTGCACAAAAGGAATTTGGCCAGAAAAAGGACTGCGGTGCTTTCAAGGTTTCCAATCTGAAAAAGGACTCCAAGGCTGTGAAACCTGGGGCTGAGGCTAACACCACTGATAAGACCGTGGGTAGTGTAACTATGGTTGATGAGGCTAAGAAGATAGCAGATAATTTGGCAAAAGCTGAAAAGGATCAAATCAAGTCCGCGGCAAATTGGGCTCGAGATAAATAGGCACAACAAGATTATGAGATTCAGCAACAAGAAGCTAGTAAGTTGGAGAACGATAATAGGATTGCTGATTTTGGGTAGGTCTGCTCAACCAAATTCTGCTGAGCTGAAGGGCAAAACACCTGAGTTGGATAATAGTCATAGAGAGGATATACGATCGAAGCTCATGGGTGGAGATATGCGAGCACATAAGGCACAATCATCGCGTACTGGCTTGTATATTCAGGATGCTTTAGCGGCAGGCTACACAACGAAGGAAATCAAGCAAAGTATTATAGAAGGTGATGCCCAGATGGAAGCACAGTTGCAAGATGAATTGGATTCACCAATTGATCCTCAATTGCAACGACATTGGGAGAATACACCTTTTGTAACCCAGAGGAAGAAAAGTAGAACTAAAACCATTGCGGGTATTAATGTTTCCAAAGCTGACACCAATTGTTATTCGATTTTGCGCAACAATAAGGAGACTGTAGATGAAAACGGAGAGACATAATCTGAAGAAGTGGATTCTGAGATTGAGGCAGATGTAATTGATAATCCTAACATTGTTTTACTAGATGATGAAGATGGTAAAATCAGTTGGGCTTCGCAAGCTGAAGCTGAGGATGCAGCAAGAGAGACAGAATTAAAGACTCAAGCTCAGGCCATTATCGATGTTCAATCTGAAGTGAAGGAATTAATGGGCACAAGTACTGATAGAAATTTGTAGGGTGGTACAAGGAAGTCTAGCAAAGATGGAGTTAAACCCAATGATAAGTCTAAGAAGAAGAAAAAACCGAAAGCTATCAAATCTGCGAATGCGAAAGATGTTGAGACTATTGACGAAAATGAGGACATTGATGGCGCAATTTTGATTGCGGAATTGAATGAATCATCAAAGCTTTTTGCAAAGAGTTTTAAAAAGAAAGGTAAGGAGGGACCAACACCTCCGCCAATAGTTGATTAATACATGTGTTCTTCTGGAACATACAAGGTCTAGGAAAAGATGCTCCTAAATCTAGGCTTAGGGAGTTGGTAAAACAAGATAGGCTTGATATTTTATGCATTGCTAAGCCGATGTTACATTGCAATACTCGCACTATACATAGCTTAAGATTATATGGATTAGGAAATAATTTCATTCAAAATATGGATAGTGGCAAGAGTAATTTGTAGGTACTTTGGTCGAGAAGTATTGCGGATCCTATTCTAATCAAAAAGAGTAAGCAATCTATATCAATTGAGGTAGATGGAGTAGTTATTTCTTTTGTGCATGCCAGCACATGCCAGTTTACTCGTCGAAGAAGTTTATGGCCTGTTCTTAACTTTGGTGATGCAAACGTCCCATAGTTAGTGATGGGGGATTTCAATTGTGTCTCGCGTATTGATGAAAATAAAGGAGGTAAAGTTGTCCACCAAGATGTTATCAATGAGTTTCGGTCTTGGGCCAATGGTAATGACTTGATAGAGGCCGACTCCTTTGGAAGTAAAATGACTTGGCACAACAGAAAATATGGTTGTACTAGGATCATGGAGAAGATTGATAGATCTTTTGTTAACGAGGCATGGCTTGATAAGTTCATTAATTAGCATTACCTTGTAATAGCCAGAGATGTGTCTGATCATGCACCTATAATTGGTTTTCCTTTTGAGATGAACATCCCTGTTCGCGCTCCTTTTAAAATTCAGAGAATGTGGTTCGAACATGACAAGTTCATGGATATGGTTCGTACCAACTGGAACGCACCTTAGCAAGATTCAAAGGCTTATATTTTTCCTAATAAGCTTAGGAGATTGAAGGAGGCAATGCAGTTGTGGAACCGTGAAGTTTTTGGTGATGTGCATATTAGATTGAAAAGGGCTGAGTTGTATTTAGAGGCAGTTCAGGACATCTCGTATTTGGATCCGAGTGATGATGCTAACTTTAACCTTCTGACTGCCTTTGGTTAGTGTTGATCTGGCCAGAGTGAATTTAACGACTATGCTAAAACAGAAGGCACGTACAACTTGGATTATGGGTGGAGATAGCAACACTAGTTTCTTCCATAATTCTATTCGTATGCGAAGGAATGATTCGCTTATTTCTAATATTTTTTCTGATGCAGGTACCATACTTAATGACAGCAATCAAATCCGTGATTATATTCTGGACTATTATTTCAATAAGTTCAATGAGTCCGAGACGGTAGTGGATATGGACTTATTCAACTATGAGTATCCTAGCATCAATTATGAAGATATGTATGCGCATGGATGCAGTGTCGGAATTGGAGGAAATTAAGGCTGCAGTTTTTGAGCTTGGAGCAGATAGTGCACCTGGCCCTGATGGTTTCTCAGGTATCTTTTATTGAAGATGTTGGGAAATCATTGAAACTGATCTTGTCGCAGCCGTGATTCACTGCTGGAAACATCACTTCGTTCCCAATGGAGTGAATTCTAGTCTTATAGTTTCGTTACCGAAGGTTAAAGGTGCGGACAAGTTGAAGAATTTCAGGACAATTGGCCTGAATAACATTTTCTTTAAAATATTCACCAAGATTTTGGCTACACGGCTTGGCAGTGTGCTGGATAATTTGGTTTCGGAGGAACAAGTGGCTTTCATGAAGGGTAGAAATATTCATGAGAACATTAGTTTAGCTTCAGAGATGGTGAACGAAATTGATGTAAAAAGGAAATTTGGAAATGTCGGTCTTAAGCTAGATATAACACAAGCTTTCGACACGGTAAGTTGGCAATTTGTACTTGCGGTTTTCAAAAGATACGGCTACTCTGATGTTTGGTGCAGTTTGATTTTTAATATTCTTAGTTCGGCCAGGATATCAATTTTGATTAATGGAAGTCCGGAAGGTTTTTTCAAAATTAACATGGGGTTACGACAAGGTGATCCGTTATCCCCTCTTATTTTCGTAATCATTGAGGATGTTTTAATCCGTAATATCGCTAAGTTGTTTGCGAACGGTGATATTTCACACATGGTTTCTAGAAAAGGTGTAGCTCCTATGCAACTTTTCTTTGCTGACGATATTATGATATTTTGCAAGGGAAACTTGAAAAGCCTGCGTAATACCAAAGGGAGGGGTGGAAAACGTTCTTGATAAGTTGGCTGGTTGGAAGGGAGTGATGCTTTCTTTTCAAGCCAGACTTGTTTTGGTTAGGGTAGTGATTTCGAGTATAGTTACTCATTCGAAGTTAGTTTATAAGTGGCCATTGAAAGTGATTGTTGAATGCGAAAGGGCCATAAGAAATTTTGTTTGGTCTGGTGATTCGAAAAAACGCAAGTATACAGTGGTGGCATATGACACAATTCGTAGTCCCAAGGGCAAAGGTGGTTTAGGGATTACTCGACTATAGGTAGTTAATAAAGCCATGCTCATGAAGCTGTGGTGGAATATCAAGAATTCATATAAGAAGTGGGCGCGTTTCTTGTGAGCAAAACTTTTCAAGGTAAATGGCGAAATTAATTGATTATCATCTCAAATCTTCCATTATGCCAGGCATTAGATGGATTTATAATAAAGTGGAACAACATACTAGGCGTCTGATTGGGGATAGACGTAATACATATCTATATTTTGACAATTGGAACGACCAACAGAGTATAGCTTCAATTTTGGGAATATCAATGACTCGGAGAATGTAGTTTTCTTCTCTATTTTCGCATTTGATTATAAATGGACATTGGGTAATACCAGATGCTATGCGTGAACAAATGGAAGCGGCTAGGATGGATGTGGCTATGCTACCAAAGCCTAGTGCTTTGCAGGATATCAATATTTGGACTCCGGATCAGAAGGGGATCTTCTCAGTACAATCTGCAAAGAATTTACTACGTCGATCAAGGCATGTGTTTCGTGAGGCTAATCTTATTTGGCATAAAGCTATACATCTGAATTTGGGTGCGCAGACTTGGAAGGTTGTAAACATTAATTGTTGTGCTACAGATGATATTCTTTTTTCTAGATTCAAGCGGGAAATAGTTTCATGCTGCGTACTTTGCAAGATGGAATCTGAGTCGATGCAGCACATTTTGTGGGGTTGTTTTTTTCTCTCAAAGGGAGTGTAATTGGATTGCAACTATCTTTAAGCTGAATCCAAAACCAGATTTGCTAGATTCATATAAAGTGGCAAAGGGACGTAGTAGAATGGTGAAGGACCGGTAGCAAACTTGGCCATTAGAGTTGAACTTTGGCTACTATGTAATGATATAGTTTTCGATGGCGCCAAGTTAAATTGGACGACATTCAAGATGAAGGTTTATCAACGTATTCATGAGAATGCTAAGAGAATGACAGGATATATGCATAACACCTGTGAAAATCTGCGGATTCTTAGTTTTCTTAAAGTGGCACATAGAAGTGTTCAACATTCAATCCCTTGGGAATGTTTGTGGAGGCCTCCTGATAAAGATGAGATATTGATATACTGCGATGGGGCCTTTATTGAAAATCCAGGCCCTGCCGGATCGGGTATAGTTGCAAGAAATAGTAGTTGTGAGGTCCTTGGGGCTCTGAATGTTGGTCTTGGAAACACAACTAATTACATGGCTAAAATTGAAGCGGTTATACATGGCATGGAATGGGCCAAACAGTGGAGGTTTAAGAACATTCGTGTTAGGTATGATTCTCAAAGCACAGTGATTGCCTTTCAGGCCAATTGCGTTCCATGGACAGTAAGGCAACGTTGGCTTGCTGCTAAATCATGGTATAGTCGCATTCGGCTCGAGCATACGTACAGGGAAATTAGCGGATATGATGGTGAAACAAGGTAGTTTGTTGCCAATGGGTACCAAAGATGGACATATAGGCCTGGCTTTCTCACTGCAGTGGAGTGGCCAAATAGGCCTTATTACCGCTTCAATTAATATTTCATCGATGGTGAATATAGCACCTTAGATGATTGTTGCATCTTTGGCTGCAACTGCTGCTATTTTAGTAGTTTTTTGGTTTTCTTTTTGGGTGCTTGCCTTGCAAGTGCCCTTTGTTTTGTAAACAACTTTGTTTCTACTTTAATATAAATACGGACTTAACCAAAAATAAATAAGTATGCTTTTTAATTGATATTCCGTGCTTTGGTTAAATCCCTTGATGTGATATTCTTTAGGATTGATAGGTGCTTTAGAATCACTACCCATGAAGCGAAGAAAATTACAGCGGAAAAACAGTATTTGAAAAAGCATGGAATATATATTTTTAAAGGTTAGTAGAGTTTGCATAGTTAATTGGTGGAAACCGAAAACCCTAGTAACCCTTTCCTGTTTTGTTTATTGTCAAAATTAATATTATTTCATTTTGTTTCGAATATATGAAAAATCGTTAAACATCATCTTGTTGATTACTTAGCTTTTAGTATTGGTTGGTAGAGTATTTCACACTCCTCGTGGGAACGACCTGTACTTGCCGTTCTCTACTAGTTAGACATCGTGCACTTGCAGTATTATTATTGTAGGTTTCCGAGCCTACAAGTTTTTGGCGCCATTGCCGGGGAGTGGTTGCAAAATACTCTCTAATTGATATCTTTTTGTATATAATTTTGTTTTGTTTTTCTTTTAGATTTCTTTTGGTTCTTTTTAGGTTTTTTTTTATCCTGAAGTGTTGTGGGCAAAAAGAAAGTATGCACTTGCAAGGATTTTGCAAGAGCCAGTTGGAAGATCCATTAGAGGTTTGCTTAGCTCATTTTGGGTATTATTTTGATGATGATAGTGTTATTTGTGAAGTCAATGCCTTATTAGACTCCATACCACTGCTAGATACTAATAAATGGAAGCCCAAACTATAAACTCTAGTTCAGTCCGAGTCTCGACTAGTTCCATCAGTCGTGATAGCTCCGACTTTGACCCATAAGCCAATGTTTGACCTATTAGGGTCTGATTGTTTCATCTTAATGATATTAATAATGGAACTGTTGTGGATGATAATAGGTTTATTAGTCATGATATTATTGCTCTATTGATCCCTTGTTCTGCGAATAGATTTGAGCCAACATATGTTAATATGTCTCATTTTTCTGAATATGAACCTATATCAGCCGCGGAAGTTATTTCTGCTGATTTAGAGCCTGATTTAGGACGTGCACTTCAACAATAAGCTATTGATCAATTTTTACCTCTTTGTGCGAATGAATTATTTATCCCAATAATGCGAGGCTTGATTACTAAGGATTGTTTTGTTTGGGGAATAGATTCACATATATGTTTGGATGATTATAGTTTTTGCAGGTGCATATCTTCAGCTGACCGGGTTAGTTGGGTTGATCCCCAACTTTTCAGACTCTATATATATGATTGGCAGCTTACTATGGGGTATCAACCTCATTTTGTTTGAGATTACGTGCTATTGAAAGCGGGGAAACAAATACCTTTCGCTTCGTGGGAGTCAACCCATCAGATTTGTTCCCTTTTCTCTATCTTTTTTTTTTTTTTGCAATTTATAATTTCCCACCTTAATTTATACGTTGGATGACTCAATATACATTGAGGACAATGTAATGTTTAAGTGTGGGGGAGTGGCACTTTCGTTAGGATTTTGAAAAAAAAATGCATATTATGACTAGCTGTTTAGCGGGTCTTAAAAAAATTTGTATGACATGACCAAATGTTTAGCGGGTCTTTCTGTCTAGCTGTTTAGCAGACATCTCTCGATCTTGCTGTTTAGCGGACATCTCTAGGTCTTGCTGTTTAGCAGATCCGTCACGCTGTTTAGCAGACAATACTCTTCATATCCAGCTGTATAGCAGATATATTTTTTGTTTTGCTCGAGGACTAGCAAAATATAAGTGTGGGGGTGTTGATAACCACGTATGTGCTACATTTTATACCTATATTTATATTAGTTAAGACTCGATATTTTGGCTAATAACATTATTTTAGTGCTTTTGTAGAAAGTACAAGTGAATTCCGATAATCCGGAAATAATGGCTAAATCAGGAGTTAAATTAGCGTTTGCGGCGAAAACAACCTCAATGTTAGTCAAGGGACAAGGCACTAAAGAAACAGGGTTCAATTGATAAGTGCTTATGTGGGTCAAATCACCTAATCTATCTAATGGACAGAGCATCAAGATGTTGAAGAAGTTAGCCGTGAAGTCTCATATGGTATGAAGGTGTTGGTTGTCGTCGAGTTTTATGTGAAATGGTTGCACACAAGAAGAATACGAATGGTCCATTTGTTAGTCGGAGTTGGTAACTGAATTGGTTATAGCTAGGTACTGTGAGCCAAGGATCTCGATCAAAACTAGTTGGCATGGCTGGATGGTTTTCATTAATTGAAGTTCTCTTGACAGTTGTTGTGGCCTGAGTGGGAGAATGAAGAGTCTGTTGTATATTTGAAAGCATCAGATGGTGTTCACTTAAATGATAAAGCAGCAGCTCGTTGGAATGGGGCTGTATCTCTTTCTGGAGGGATTTGAGAGATTGAGAACACATAAAGAGGGAGAGAATGAAGACGTTAACGGCTTGGAACATTTCTTCATTTCTGGTCACTTGAGTTTGAGTATTTTTTTCAACAGCAGCTCTTCAATATCTCATACCAGAAATGTTAATCAACATGCAACAGGAGAGGAGATCAAGCTTTTATGTAATCTGGCAGCTCCCTACGGAAGGAGGTAGTGCTTATACAGTCAGGGGAATATACTTGGACGTGACTGAGATGAAGATGAAGTTGATATGGTGATTCGTTGGAGCTGTGCATGAGAAAGAGAAGAATTGATATAGCTTGGGCATGGCTGGTTTGTACTGTAAAGTTAGTCTTGATCGAGAAATATTTTGTGATGTAGCCGGAGTAGGAAGAACGAGTTGTTTTACTGGTGAATGATGACTGAAATAATGATAATTGTGATGGATGTATGGAGCTCGGTTCTGCGAAGGATGTTGTTATTGTTGGCCTTACAAAGACACAGGAGCAACTGGTGGCGGCTGTGGCTTTGTATATGGACTGAAATTTATGGGAAATGATTGCAGTGATGGATGTCGTCGTAATTGGAACCGACAGGAATTTGAAGTAAGTTCAGTCGGTAGTTGATTGAACCTGCTGGTATGAAGAGAAGAAAAGAAAGCTTATTTACTAAAAGTTTTGAGCTAGAACTGGTGGAGATGATTGAGCCGTAGTCTATGGAGAAAGCTAGAGTTTGCTATGACCTGACGCATAAATGGCTGCATTACTCGTGACAGTGGAGTATGGGAGAATTCGAATTTGAAGGAAACTCTTTTAAGCAACAATGGGATTTCAAGGGTTTTGTATTGCGCTGTTGGGTCATGGTGTGATGGGTTGAATGTGATAGCAAAGGGTTTACTATATCCGGAGATGGAGAAAGCAATTGGCAGCACCAAGTTCTCGACAGAGTTAAGATATGATGGATTGTACGAGGCTGGTTCGAATCAGCTAAGACAGTGAGAAAATCGAGACAAGAAGTTTATTGTGGTATCGATTGGCAGAGATGGATTCTGTATTGTGTAGATACACTTATTTACCTCCCTCACCACGTGTACTACCATCTCCACGTGGAAGCCACGTCACAAAGGTGGGTGACACACAGGATCATCCGTGGGTCTAGATAGTGCGCCATCTGTCAAGATAAGCGATCGAAGATGAAGGAGCATCAAAGGAAGGTATACCCGCGTAGCACCAAAGAACTTTCCTATTACACTTTACCCCCTCACGAGGCAAGATGTGATCAACGGCTAGGTGAAGCCCCACTGACAGACGCGACAGGGAAGGACTGACACCGCCTGGCGCGAATGGCATGTGTCGGTTGGACTGACGACAAGAACAAAGTCAGGCCAGCGTGATGAGCGTAGGAATAATAGAAGCCGCGGGATGACAGAGAGGTCCGCGGACTATGCACAGAACACAAGAAGATAAGGATACAACAGCTCTTTCCCAGTCTTAGGAAGAGAGAGAGACAGAGATTGGTCAGCGTGATGATCTTAGGAAGCATAGAAGCCGCGGGATGACCAAGAGGTCCGCGGACTATGCACAAAGCACAAGAAGATAAAATTATAACAGCTCCTTTCTAAGGGACCCACGTAGAAGAGCTATATATATGACCCTTCCTGTTACATGGAAGGGGTCGAACAATTGGAGAGAGAGGGGGAACAATTAGAGAGAAAGAAGGGAAGAGTAAGTATGAGCGTTAACCTTCGGGTTCCATGATCACCCAAAGTCTTTCGACTAATCTTGTAATCTTTTACCATCATAGTGAATCACCCTCGGACTGCGTGGATGTAGGCCTTAGAGCCGAACCACATAAATCTTTGTCTTATTTACATTTCGTATTGATCTACCCTAATATTTGTATGCATCTCTTAGATCTGTCGTTATGGATGTTGAGGAGATCATGAAAAACCCGTGGGGTTTAGAATCAATGAATCAACATCTATCCCAAAGATCTCACAATATATTCGTACTTTAATGCATGCACTCTGTACATGCGAAGATTGGTTGTGGACACGTTGATGCCTACGTGATTTGCGTGTTCACAATTTGGCGCTAGAAACAGGGAATTTTGTCCCTATCAAAAGATTTATCTCTCTGTGATTCTTTAGACAGATTTGCGCTTTAAACTCGTTTTTCGCATCATATCTATGTTCTTTGTATTTTCTAATCGCAGATCTGGGCCTCTTACGACTTTTAACCGGCAGATCTGTGTTTTGGGCTACTTTTTGCATATATTTATGACCAATGTATTTTCTACCAACAGGTCTGGGCGTTTTATAACCTCTGGACCGACGGACTTATGTTTTAACTATTTTTTATACTTATTTTCTACCAGTAGCCTCATAACGACCCTAGGACCCCATTATTTCAATTGAGTCGGTACATCTACCCACGTTTTTTTATATTACCCGCATGATCAGTAGTTTGAATGCATTCTTTGCCGCTAGGAATCCAACTTGTGGGTACCGTGAACTAATAGCTAACCCGTGAATCTTGCCTCGTTTTATCTCCGTGCCATATCTGTAGAGTATTGCAATGGAAAAGAGCAAGGACGTAGGAAAATCGAAGGTACCATCAAAAGAGACGCCTAGGACTATGCCAATAATAAAAAGGAGCAAACAGACAGGCGAAAGACTCATAGCCGGGGGAAAAACGCAGAACGGATCGGAAGAAGCATTACTCTCAGAAGCGGGCATCATTGCAATGGAAGCACAGAAGGCTGCGGCGGCAAAGGCTACGTCATCTACAATGGTAGCTTCTCAAGTGGCTGTCTCCAAAGCGATGGCTACGGACAGACCTAATGAGCCCCAACATGCAGCAGTAGGCTCGGTGATCCAAGACCCTCTGTACGGGATGCCGCCGGTTAATGGACGAAATACACAACTACGAGTAGGATACCACGGGGTGGTAGAACCCATTGTGCAGCTGGTGGAAGAAGTTAATACCGCAGTCCCCGACGGACAATCCCAACTTCAAGCAGGAACGCTAAGTCAAGAATCAAACCAGTCTGCGCATATATGGGCGGAGCTAGAAGAGATGAAAAGGAGTCAAAAGACATACGCAGACGCGGTGACCTTGCTAGCCCAAGAAAATCAGCAATTGAGAGAAAAGAACCTCCAAAACGCGGAGCTAGAGAATTAACAAGACGAGGCTAACTCTGCGATGCAGAATGCAGACCGAAGAGCGATCCTCGAAAACACCCCTGCGGAAGGTAACCAAAGAAGAATACCCCGAAGAGGTGCGCGTAGCAACAGGAGGTCTGACCCAGACTATTACCCGGAGACTTCGGACTACTACGACGAAGATGAGGACACGTTGCTACAGCCTACGAAGAAGGCACAGTCATCCATGCAAGACGAGCACTATTTGGCGATGGAGAGTCTTCGTGCAGAAATGCTAGCAGAAATCAACCAAATCAAGACCAGGCAAGGAGGCGGAAGGCTAGAGCAGGTTATGAAAGAAGCCAGTACTACACCCCTAGCGCACCAGTTAGCTACGGCTACTATTCCACAGAAATGTCCAGTCCCATCCTTCGAATATTACGACGGGTCCGCGGATCCCGCGGCCCATCTACGATATTACAACAGGGTAATGGCCAGGTGGGACTATGATGAAGCTATACTATGCAGATATTTCCCTTCCATCCTGAAGGGATCCACGCTATCCTGGTTCGATAACCTCAAGATAGGATTCATCGATTCGTATGATCAGCTCACCGAAAAGTTCTTGGCCACCTACATGTATAACAAGGTCGTCAATACAAGAATGGACAAACTCTTCTCGCTTGCAATCAAGTATAGGGAATCCATTCGGGAATACACGGATAGGTGGCACAAGATATGTCAAGCCATAGGACAGGTAGATCCCGTAGTAAGTATTAATTGTTACAAATGGGGACTGGATAGGATGAGCCCATTGTTTGTCGAAATCCACGGCATCATCCCCGCCACAGAGGGAGATTTGAGGATAATCATCGAAAAACATGCAAGGTTGGAAGAAATTCAGCGGGAGAACCCAAGAGCGCAGGCTCAACGACCTCCACGGACCAATTCCGCGTAACAAGCAAGCGGATCTAAAAGTTACCAAAGAGATTTGAAAGACGACTACAAGAGGTCTGGTAGAAGGTTCGAAGATCAAATCTACACGAAACTCAATACCAGCTACTCACGCATCTTAAAGGAGATCAAGGATCGCGAAAATTTAGACTGGACTTGGACTAAGGGGAAACAACCACCAGCCTCAGAGAAGTCCAGAGAATACTGTGATTTCCACTGCTTCAACGGGCACCCAACAGAGAAGTGCAAAAACCTCAAGATAGTGATACAAAAGCTGATAGACGCGGGGATCTCAAAAATACGTTGAAAAGACTGCACCGAAGACATGGCCAAACGCAGCAAACAAGTCCAATTACCGTAGGCAACCGCACACAAAGAATACTATATCCTTCTCAGAGAATAAAGAACCAACCCTAACTGCACAGATAGGAAAAAGACTGAGGAAACAATTTGAGGACTATTGTGAGCTTTACAATTTGGAGGGGAAAGAGGTGGAAGATCATCAAGAATGGATGGACGCACCCCTAACCTTTGAAGCCGAGGACATTAAAGATGACATGGAAGACCACAACGATCCTCTGATCCTCACCTTGAGAATTGCAGGATGCAACATAAAGAAAATCCTCATCGATGGGGGGAGTTCCGTAAACGTCATATTTTACGATACCTTCAAACGTATGGAGCTCAATGACGAGCAACTCTCGGCCTCACACCACACCATCCACGGATTCAATGGTACGGCTACGAAGCCTATCGGAGATATTGTTCTGCAAGTGGATGCCGGCCCCATGAAAGTTGACGCTCGTTTCAGTGTGGTAGACACACCTTCACCTTACAATGCCATTATTGGGCGGAGGTGGATCCACAAGCTTAAGGGGGTCGCAGCTACCTACCATCAATACCTTAGGTTTCCTACCCCCTAGGAGTGATGGAGATTAAGGGTGATCAAGCTTCCGCAAAGGAATGCCAGGCAATGCAGATGCAACTCAACAATGAGGAAGACGAGAAAAGGAGAACTCGTAGGGATCGAAACAAAGCAATATCAAAGGACAAAGCCATCGATGAATACTTGAAAGAAATCTCAGGGAAAAGCTTATCCAAGGGGCACTCCATAGGAAACACGGAAGTATCAACATCAATTGCTGACCAGGACGCCCCTACGAACAAACAACCCGAGCCTGCCAAATAGAAATTACAGAAAGTTCCTCACCTTGGGGAACCAAAACCCACGTTCACATCCTTGGAAGAGGTGAAGGAAGTTAACATTCGGGACAGAGGGGATCCCGAAGAAGATCAAAATAGGAACTCTGATGGATGAAGAATGCGAAGCCTCTCTGGTGAAACTGCTCAAGGAGTACGCGGACGTCTTCGCGTGGAAACTATCTGACATGCCAGGAATAGATCCAAAGATCGTACAACATGAGTCGCATTAAACCTGGCACACCCCCAGTAAGACAGAAGGTGCGAAAGGTAGCCACGGAGTATCACAAAGCAGTGGAAATGGAATTGCGAAAGCTGTTGGAGGCTGGTTTCATAAGAGAAGTCAAATATCCCACCTGGATATCTAACATGGTGATTGTACCAAAGAAGAATGGCGGGGTCAGAATCTGCATCGACTTCACCAACTTGAACAAAGCATGCCCCAAGGACAGCTACCCACTACCCAGTATCGATCAACTGGTCGACGCGGTAGAAGGATACGAAGAGCTATCATTCATGGACGGGTACACCGGGTACAATCAACTATTTTTAGCAGAAGAAAACCAGCAACATACATCATTCTACACACCCCACAGCCTCTATTGCTACGTAATAATGCCCTTCGGACTCATGAACGCAGGAGCAACATACCAAAGGATGGTCGATGCTGTTTTCAAACCGTGGATTGGTAATACCCTAGAAGTCTACGTTGATGATATGCTCGTAAAAAGAAGATTCAAGAAGAACCATCACCAAGACTTGAGGGACATCTTCGAAGCTATGAGGGGGCACAACATGAAGGTAAACCCGGAGAAATGCACCTTCGGAGTAACATCTGGAAAATTCCTCGGATACCTGGTAACAAAAAGAGGCATTGAGGTAGATCCCTCAAGAATCCGAGCCATAGTAGACATGCCATCCCCAAAGAACCTAAAAGAAGTACAAAAGCTCAATGGATCCATAGCCGCTTTGGGAAGATTCATCTCTAGATCCTCGGATAAGTGCAAGTTCTTTTTCAACATATTGAAGAAGGGAACAAAATTTGAATGGACTACGGAATGCGAAGAAGCTTTCCTAGGCATCAAGCAATACCTAGCGGAGATCCCTATCCTTCAGAAACCAGATCCTAACGAAGTTTTGACGTTGTACATCGCAGCAACCGATGACGCAGATAGCGCAGATTTGTCGACCCATACAAAGGAAGAACAACCAATATACTATGTCAGCAAAACCCTGAACTCCGCAGAAAGAAATTACACGAGGATCGAACAACTGATTTTAGCCATCGTATGGTCCACCGTGAAGCTGATAATGTACTTCTTCACGCATGACATACGTATCCCGTGTCGAGCACCCTTAGAATCCATCCTCAAAGGGGCAGGAAAGGTAGGACGCATAGCAAAATGGAGCACATACCTCGACCAATTCAGCATCCACTATGAGCTTCAACACTCTCAGAAATCCCAAGTACTTGCGGACTTCCTAGCAGACCTACCTCTGGACAACGAAGAAGAAGTGCGCATACAGGGATGGAGAGCCGCGGGTGCCCCAGAAATTGAAAAGCAAAAGGAGCCAAACGATATCCTTGAACCAGTAAACCCACGGCAATTGGAGGTCTTCGTAGACGGCTCCAAAAATAGAGAAGGCGCTGGATTAGGCATCGTTATCACCACACCCACAGGGGATAGAGTCGTACACGCATTCAGGTTGGAATTCGAAGGCCATACAAATAACATCGTAGAATACGAAGGAGTGGTCCACGCCCTCCGCTTGATAATCGAGATGGGGATACAAGAAGTACGGTTGACCAACGACTCCCAGCTAATCATACGGCAGATAGGCTACGAATACAACGTGTACGACGAAACACTAATGGCATACATGTCTTTGGTGCAAACGTTGGTTTCCCAAATACCAAAAATCAAGTTCCGACATCTGGCAGAAGGAACTCAGGCACGCAGATGCCTTGGCTTATGTTTCGGCCATGCTCAAGAACAAAGATGTCAAAGCAATCAAGGTGACAAGAGTGTACGAGCCATCCATCAAACTCCAGGAGATATGCGCGAGTAACCAACGCAGGTCCGCAATGTAGAATGTGTCCGAGGAAGAGGATATCGGAGAGCTCATATTCGACGAATTCCAAGACGACGATATAATGCAACAAGCAGATGCGGACGACGATTACAGTCGGGAAGAGGATTGGAGACTCGGAATCCACTCCTTCCTCCAAGAAGGGAAGCTACCCCAGGACACCAAACAAGCTAGGAAAATACAATCCAGAGTAGGGATGTATGAGCTAAGATACGGAACCTTATACAGAAAATCATTCCTAGGGCCACTTCGTCGTTGTTTGTCCCGATCCGAAGGACACGGCATCTTGAAAGATATCCATAGAGGAGATGCGGGAAATCACAGCGGAATGAGATCGCTTGCAGATAAGGCAAAGACGCAGGGTTACTATTGGCCAACAATGATCCAAGACGCGGCTAGAATGGCGAAAAGGTGTGAGGAATGTCAAAGATTTGGCAGGCGAATCCACGCCCCAGCCACAAAGTTGAATTCGGTGGACAGTCCGTGGCCCTTCGCAAGGTGGGGAATCGACATTGTGGGCCCGCTTGTATCAGGAACCGGGAAAAGAAGATTCCTAATAGTGGCCACGGATTACTTCAGCAAGTGGGTAGAAGCCAAGGCACTTGCGAGGATTCGTGATTCAGACGTCTTCACTTTCATATTTCAAAATATCATTTGCAGGTTCGGCATCCCCGCGGAGATAGTTTCCGACAATGGTCAACAACTACAAGGAAAAAATATCGACTTGCTGTTCGACACCTTCAAAATTCGGAAAAACAAGTCCACTCCTATATACCCGCAGAGCAACGGACAAGCGGAAGCCACAAACAAAACCCTAGCGCTCATCCTCAAAAAAAAGTTAGACGATTACAAAGGGCGATGGTGTGAATAGTCACATAACGTTCTGTGGGCATACAGGACAACTCGAAGATCAGCTACTGGGGAATCTCCATTTCTACTCACATACGGAGCGGAAGCAATAATTCCCACGGAAGTTCTACTACCCACAACAAAGACAGAAGCGTGGGAGAAGAACCTCACCACGGACATGATGTTAGAAAAGCTTGATGACCTCGAAGAAAGAAGAGAGACCGCACTACAGAAAATGGAAAACTACCAACGCAGTCGGCTGCAGAGAGTATAACAAGAAAGTAAAACTTAGGAATTTTGTAGAGGGCCAGTATGTGTTAAGAACTATTCCCCAATACCAGCGAGAAAAGAAGTGGGGAAAATTAGCACCAACTTGGGGCGGACCCTACGTGATACACGACGTCGCCAGAAATGGCTCCTACTACCTGCGTAATCTGAAAGGGGAAATACTCAGGCACCCGTGGAACGCCAAATACCTCAAACCATACTATCCATAATCTATCATCTACGTATGCATTTCAGAAGAAGAAAGTTGACTTACAAGTCCGCATGTTTCTATCTCTGATGGAGGAATAGCACGCCTCAACTTTTCAATCAATACAAATTTTCATCTTCAATTGACACAACTCTACTCGTTACCTATACGCATCTCGATGCGCTCAATACCCATAACCAACACCGTATGAGACACATGTATATACCCATAAGCATTTCAATTTACACATGTATATACCTATAATCACTTCAATTTACTCAGACTACTCAATACCTATCCTTACACAAAGAGATCAACGAAACAACCGAATACGAATGTACATTGAAAATCATTCCATATATTAATAAAGTGTCAATGCTATTGTTACCCCGTGGACGTAGGCCCTAGGGCTGAACCACGTAAACTTGTGTGCAGTTACTATCATGGTACTTCAATAAGGTGAATGTTCCGCACAAAGCGCGGAACATACTCACTACGATACACCGGGAACAAACCGGACAACGCATACACATGCCATCCCTTGAACTCCCCATAAGCGTCTATAAGTGTACGACCAGGGGGTGACTTCCTAAGGAACGAGATACCCAAGCAATAATTATAAGCCGCGTTACTCTTGAACGTCGTCTAGACCCCCACCGCTCAGTAATCCTCTGGCCCAGGAATTAGCTGAGCGGGGTGACAGGTCGCAAGACGATTCCGAGGACACCAACCTACGGAATTGCATTAACAATAAAATTTATCAGATCTTACAAATAAAGATCCACGGATAGCAAAACCAATCTCGTGGACAACGCAACCATTCACGTGGATTTCGGAACTAATCCACGGCACTGTTTAAATACAAAGTTTACGGAATTACTTACTATATTAACAGGGATCTATAAAAATAAACGTGATTTCAACAAAATACAAGTTCAGATTTACACATTGAAGTTTGATCTATTACAGGGCGGTTGATTACGAACCTATCAAGAAAAGTAGCAAAAACGCTAAGAAAATTAAGCAACTGAGATCAATCCCCAACATACTAGTTACGATCTATTGAGAAGGAGCACCATCCGCTGGTTTCTCCTTTAACGACGAAGGAACACTACCACCATATGAGGGGTTGGAGGAACCTGAAGGGAGACTGGGAACGGGACGCCGAGTATAATTCTTGCTTATTCCATGGGTCTTCTTGAGATCCAGATCAATCTCACCAAGAGTCCTGTTAATCTCCTCCGCCAACTGCTTACGCGCCACGAAGCCTATAGCTATGCTCTTCATCTCATCTTGAGTTAGGGAAATGGAAAGATGCTCCGCCTTCTCAGTAGCATGCTTCATCGCTTCCTCTCGAGACGGCCACCCCCGATGATAGCTAACCTGCTCTTACAATTGAACTATTTTAGCCTGAGCTTCGGAAAATTTGTCATTTGCAGCTTGAAGCTGTCCTTGGAGCTCTGCAGATATTAGAAGAAAGTGAGTAATAACAAATACAACATGAAGCACACTCGATAACGAAGGCATATACCTTCACAGTGGTTATCCACGGAGTCTCGTGCTTCTGCGGCATAATCATATTCGTTCTAAAGCCTATCATAGTCTACCTGCAGGAGATTATGAGCATATTGACTCGCGCTAAGATCATCTCGAAGCATTGAGTTCGAGTGATGATATCGGTTAACCTCATCATTCTTCGATTCTAACCCCTTGTTAAGACGATACATAGTCACCTCTAAGTTCCTCTCATACTCGGCCTGACGAGCCACATCAGTTCGAGACGCGGATAAGGCACTACTAAGAGCGCCAGATTCCGCCCTAGCATCATCTCGTTCCTTGGCAAGACGTCGCATATAAACCCGCACATCAGAGGGATGAGAAGAACGTGCTTGCCGCAATTCTTCTTCCATATCATTAAGCCTAACCTCTAGGGAGGAAATCTGGACACGGACTTCCTCGAGCCTATCCCGCGTCCATAAGAGAGTCCCTTTGAGCAACTCACGATCGTGATCGTTTCTATTTTTCAAATCTACCCAACTAAATTTTGTCTGACGCCATTCTTCGGCCATAGCATTATGAACATCCGCGCGAGCATTCCATTTCACTGCTTCGCTCTTAAGTTTCTCAACTAACTCAGCAATACGCCCCTTTTGGCGAACTCTCTCACTACGAAGCCACATCAATTCGGGGACTCCGCCCACCGAAGACAATACCGCGGGAGGAGAGAAGAAGGAGACGACTCGGAACATATAGGGAACATCGGAAAAGCAAAGTAGGGGAGGTTCAAACCTGAAAGGGACGAAGAATTCTTCTCAGCAACCTCTAACTTTTCCTTGACTAAAGATAGCTCGGAACGGAGCGCAGCCTCATCCACGCCCGTTGTTCCTTGCGCTTAAGAAGATCCCTCGCCAGTTATCTCCCTATCTTTAGCAAAGGCCGCAGCTTCGACGCTCGAAAGCACTCCTTCACGGTGGCGGAGTTTCGCCTCTAGCTTAAGAGACTTGGCCTTGAAGAGCCGGTATAGAGTATGGTTACAATACTCACTCCTCATCACCTACGGATCAAAAAGAAATTAGTTCAAATAACATATCCAAGTAAGAGCAGGGGTTACGAAGAATGGGACATACCTCCAATAGTCGCCGCCGAGGATAATTATACTTGGTACCCATCAAAGAACATCCCATCATACCAGCGACAGTAGAAGGAGGATTCACCACCAAATCAACCCCGCTGGACACAAGATCCTTATCCCACTCTACATCTACAATCTCCGCAGAGATCGACTCCATATGATGGCGAGTAAAAGAGTCCGAACTCTTTTCCCCTTCAATCACAAAAGGCGGATGCGGCACGACGAGCAAACCCTTCTCTCTAAGACAACCTAAGACAAAGATCATCACCATCCGCGATTAAGGATTGGGAAATCATCAGAGGGAGAACCCAAGGGATTCACACCAGGTGCGGCACTAGCTTGACCTTGCGTCAAAATACCCCCAACACCGGAGGAGGTGCCACCATAACCCTCCGGATGAACCAAAGGAACCTCAATACTAGGCACAGCTGTCGCGCCACCACCACCGCTACCTTTAAGCACATCCCAGTCATCACTAGGAGAAAGAATACTAAAATCCAAGACGAGTCCCATAGCCGCGGACATATCAAAAGACTGATCCCCGGACATAGTATTACCAAAAGAAAACTCACCACAAGCACCCACGTCCTGACCACTGCTAGCCAAAAAAGCAACTCCATTTCCCTTGTCCGTGACTGTCTGATGTTGACCGACCTCCATGACCACATCCATAGTAGATTTTGCTCCATCACTGGTCTGATCACCATCACCACCGAGGACTTGATTACCATCGCCACCTCCAACTCCGCCACCAGCGACCTCATTAACAATACCACCATCACCACATGTGGCTTGATCACCAACGCCACCATCACCACCACCAGCAATATCTCCTTCTTTCAAAGGTGGATAAGTCTCAATCCGCTCCTCTTCGTCGGACACATCCTCTCCAGCGTTCACTGGACTTCTCACATCTTCGAACTGCGTAGAGTCTCCAATAGGAGAATTTGACGATTGCTTGGGGTTGATCTTTTTCTTTCTAACCACCTGCGGGACATAATAATAAATAACCTTGAGTATCTCCTTTCCTTGGCATAATCCATATCACTTAAGAAAAGGAAGGGGCATATATACGAAGAATACAAACATACCTTAGCAACACTAGCATTCCGCGGAAGAGGGTTTGCGTCGGAGTTACCCTCCTCGTCCGCGTCATCAACATCACGGTAGTAATCAAAATCCATACCTTCGAAACTCATCTTCCAAGGGCAATAATGGGCATAACGAGAAGGAGAGGTTTCGCGGTAGGAGCTGTCAACACTAGGTTTCCAACCATGTGGCCCAGGAACCCAGCCATAGGCCCACGGACCAACAACCTCAATAACGGTAGAAGACCATTCATAATCATGATCACGCTTGATCCTCTCATCAGCAGGAATAGGAAGACCTTCGGCACCAGGAATCCTTGCCATCTTGGAGTCACTTACTTCGCTCAAGAGGCGAATTTCCCCCTTAACAGGAGCAATATTCCGCAGATTCACATACCACGGCTTGCGCGTCTTCCTGTTAACATAATCTCCAAAGGATTTGTTAAAGTTTTCAGGAGTATACCACCCTTTCTCCTCTTCTAAGTTGGGAGCATAGCAGGTCATCATCGTTTGCCCCTTGCTACGAAGATAACACTCTCGGAGATGACGAAGGTAATTTCCCGTCAATTGCTGCACCCCACGGTTATGGATCTTCTTAGCAGTACCGCGGCTAGATAAGACCCGGTAATAGAAATCATCACCAGCTTTATATAAAGGCAACATCAGACCAGCCTCAAAAGCGCCCACGGTCGTCAACAGATGAAAAGCATCGTACTGATAATTAACAACCATCTCGTAAGTTATGTCTTTCTCAGGGGCATATAAACTCACTTGGAAGTGCTGAAGACCATGCTTCACTTTGAAGGCTTCAAGATCTATGTGCCTGAAAGTGAACTTCTTATTACCCATGGGTAGGGGACAAAATGTGACAGCAGAGTCATCTTCATAAGCATCCCCCGCAACATCTTCCGTAGAATCTGCTACCTTCTTCTTAGGAGGAACCACGTCTACCAAAGACTCCATCTCTGAGGCCTTCCTCTTCGCGGGATGGTTCTTAGTTGTTCTGCCTGAGCTAGGCACAGATGAAGATGGAGGAAGATTAGCCCGCAAAGGAGGCATGGTACGAAGAGGCTGCACATTTAAGAGTTCCGTGCGCGGAGTATGCTGCCTCTTAGAAGACTCATATCTAGGACGGCTCGAGGCGTATTTCGACCCCCGGGGCGGATCACCTCTTTGAAATGGAGGCCTCTGGATAGAAGACGAGGATAGACGCCTATCCCGAGGGTTACCCTGAGCAGAGGAAGGAGAAGCCCTTCCTGATGTGAGAATCTCCCCGAGGAGATCTATGAGGACTCGGCGGAGGAGTTTGATAAGGTACCCGCGGATAATCCGACATATCTGCGAACACAAACACAAACAGGAGGACTAGTCAGTCAAGGAAGATCAAAAACGAGGAAATCTCAAGAACAGTGAAGAACACGAAGAAAACCCTAAGTTTCACCAGCCGCCGATTAAATTCTCAATTCATTACCCCACTCAAAAAGGATCAAAACGTAGCCGGTAAAACACCCAGTTCAGCATGGGAAATCTTCGATTCCATGACATGCATGGGATTAAAACCCATCACGATTCATCACCAGAAAATCAAAAACTCCACAGGAACAAAAATGGCGAACAAACGAGACAAAAACCCTACCTGAACCTCAATAGTTATACGAAGCAGCAGCGACGGCAGCAACAACAGCAGCAGCGGAAGCAACAGAAACAGCGACGGCAACAACATCAACGACGGCAACAGTAGCAGAAGCAACAGTAATGGTAGCAGAAGAAGTTAAGAGGGTAAAGAAGAAAATGGGGCAGAGAATAAAACAGAGAATGTGAGTTTAATTCACATTCCATCATTCTCTCCTCTTTTATGTCGCCAGAAGAAACAGCCCACTAACCAAGGGGAAGTCATGACATGCAGGGGAAACGTGCACAATAATTCAAATAACTCCTTTTTAGGAGAAGTTATGAGGAGGGAGATAAAAACATATCACACGGTTCTTCTTCCAACTATAGCTGCCGCCTAGTCACAAGAAGAGGGGCAAATTGTAGATACACTTATTTACCTCCCTCACCACGTGTACTAGCATCCCCACGTGGAAGCCACGTCACAAAGGTGGGTGACACACAGGATCATCCGTGGGTCTAGATAGTGCGCCATCTGTCAAGATAAGCGATCGAAGATGAAGGATCATCAAAGGAAGGTATACCCGCGTAGCACCAAAGAACTTCCATATTACACTTTACCCCCTCACGAGGCAAGATGTGATCAACGGCTAGGTGAAGCCCCACTGACAGACACGACAGGGAAGGACTAACACCGCCTGGCGCGAAGGGCATGTGTCGGTTGGACTGACGACAAGAACAAAGGCAGGCCAGCGTGATGAGCGTAGGAATAATAGAAGCCGCGGGATGACAGAGAGGTCCGCGGACTATGCACAGAACACAAGAAGATAAGGATACAACAGCTCTTTCCCAGTCTTAGCAAGAGAGAGAGACAGATATTGTTCAGCGTGATGATCTTAGGAAGCATAGAAGCCGCGGGATGACCAAGAGGTCCGCGGACTATGCACAAAGCACAAGAAGATAAAATTATAACAACTCCTTTCTAAGGGACCCACATAGAAGAGCTATATATATGACCCTTCCTATTACATGGAAGGGGGTCGAACAATTGGAGAGAGAGGGGGAACAATTAGAGAGAAAGAAGGGAAGAGTAAGTATGAGCATTAACCTTCGGGTTCCATGATCACCCAAAGTATTTCGAATAATCTTGTAATCTCTTACCATCATAGTGAATCACCCTCAGACCTGTGGATGTAGGCCTTAGAGCCGAACCACATAAATATTTGTCTTATTTACATTTCGTATTGATCTACCCTAATATTTGTATGCACCTCTTAGATCTGTCATTATGGATGTTGAGGAGATCATGAAAAACCCGTGGGGTTTAGAATCAATGAATCAACATCTATCCCAGCATCTCACAATATATTCGTACTTTAATGCATGCACTCTGTACATGCGAAGATTGGTTGTGGACACGTTGATGCCTACGTGATTTGCGTGTTCACATATTGAATGGGGGTTATGTGATGTAGCCTGGTGAGAAGAATAAGTAACCGATAAGAAGATTGGCTTGGTCTAAATATCATGTTACCACGGACTGAACGGTGAGACGGTGGGTTCCGAGAACTGAATAGACAGAGAAGGTTGGTGGAAAAGTTGGATAACTTGGATTTGGAAGTCGTGATAGTAGTGGACTGGGCCTTTGGAAATGCTTGTACGGTCCAATTTGGCTCTTTGCAAATGGTATGTTAGGTCTAAGCAAACTTGTCGCAAGACATATATAGGGATCAGACAGAAATACAGTCGGGAGACCGGCTGGAGGCGAGGATACGCAGCCGTTCACAGTCTGGGGGTTTGGAGTTTCTGTTAGAGCATTGCTCGGTTGAACTCGCATGCGTTGCTATCTCAAGCATGTTTGTCAATGTTAGTGATCAAAACTATAAAGTCTTGATTTCTAGTCTACTATAGCTAAGGTCTCGGACTAGGATAGAAAGTGTAGTTGAGCTCAAGAACTCCATGGAAATCATCATACAAGACGAAGGACTACTCAAGGAACCAGTGGATCTTCATCGACTAAAAGGTATGTCGAGACTTGAACTTATCTATCACTCAAAAGTCTATCTACTATATCTCCTATCTTGAGACAAAAGTCGTATTACTATATAGACTAAGAATATACACATGTGATATTTCGAGCTGAGTATATCTTGCTTATCTATTTCTCGAAATATGTGTTGGTAAAGCTTTCGCTTTAGCCAAGTTCATCTTTACCTTGTGACGAAAGTCATGTTATGTTTCAATCACTTTGGAAATTGCTATGTCGAAAAATAATTTGTAAATAATAACTATATGACGTCCTCTGAGAATGTTTCATTGGTTGAAATGAGTGTTTAGACAATATAACCATTGGGGGATATAAACATTGTTGTGGTAACACATATATGTATAAGTCCTTAGCACTTGAACCGAAGTATGCGAATTTTGTTGATCAAGTGAAACCGGAACTTGAGCAGTCAACCCAGTTCGCGAACGTTCGTAGTTCTCGAACCCGAGTGAAAATGCGGGGGTCTAACAACACCACCCAATATTTCGATTAGAAATCTGTATGGATAACTCCGTGTTGTTTTCTAGAGAATCAACAAGACTCAATCAATAGAAAATATCTGAAGGAGTTATTATCTCAATCTCTCAATTTGATTTTCTCAAGCAAATATGATTCGCGAGTCTAATCAAATAGAGATAACTTGGATGGTACCAAAGACCAATATCCAAGTGTCAATCAATTTAAATTAATAACCAAAATGGTCGGATATTCTAATTGATTGAACAACGCACAACCTGTATTATTTCAATTATATAAAAATATAATGCGGAAAAGAAATAACACAGACACCAAAATTTTGTTAACGAGGAAACCGCAAATGCAGAAAAACCCCGGGACCTAGTCCAGATTAAACATACACTGTATTAAGCCGCTACAGACACTAGCCTACTACCAATTAACTTCGGTCTGGGCTGTGGTTGAACCCCAACCAATCAAACACTTATCCAAGGTACAGTTATGCTCCTACGCCTCTGATCCCAGCAGGATACTGCGCACTTGATTCCCTTAGCTGATCTCACCCACAACCAAGAGTTGCTACGACCCAAAGTCGAAGACTTTAATAAACAAATTTGTCTCACACAGAAAAGTATACATGTAATAGATAAATTCGTCTCCCACGAATAAACCTACAAGTTTTGTTCCGTCTTTTGAAAATCAAGGTGAACATGAACCAATTGATAAAACCAGACTTATATTCCCGAAGAACAGCTCAGTTTCATCAATCACCTCACAATAAACTTAATCGACGCAGCGAAGAAGATTATCGAGGAATCAAAAATAATGAAACGAAGATGTTTGTGACTACTTTTATCTTGCCTATCGGAGATAGAATCTCAACACAATTATTACAATTGTACTCGTACGATCGAAAGAGAAAGATCAGATCACACAACTACGATAAAAATAGTATCGCTCTGGCTTCACAATCCCAATGAAGGCTTGAAGTCATTAACCCGAGTTCAGAGAGAAAACTCAAGGGTTAATGGAGATCGACTCTAGCTTAGAGAAAAATAGTATCACACAAGAAAGGTGTGTGGGGATTATTTTTTCCAATAGCTAGAGTTCTCCTTATATAGTCTTCAAATCAGGGTTTGCAATCAATGTTAGCTTAGTAACAAAGCATTCCATATTCACCGTTATATGAAAACCTTATTATATACAAGCTAATATTCCTCAACCGTTAGATCGAAAACTTAGCTTGCCATACACACATGTACTTGACGTTTGTTGGGTTTGTGTAACCGTACCCAAATGTGTACAATGGTTGGTTCTCAACTAGTTAACCAAAAGGTTAGCCAAATGATAACTTCCATATCAACCATGTTCTTTTTCACCATAATTATTCCAAATGACTCAAATGAACTAGTTAGAGAGTTGTTGAATTGCTATGAGATCTCAAGTACTACAAGAGACAAAATTGAATAAAAACGATGTAATTCACTCGAATCATTAATCATGAACTATAAATCCACGGTTAGCAAAAGCATCCCTTAGTAATATAGAATAAGTTCACGAACAACGTTTTCAGACATGACCTCTTGAGTTCGCGGACTGAGTTCGCAGACTCAAGCTAACCGGTTGAAGTTATAAACTCCAGCAGAAATTCTCGGGTTCGAGAGCTTCTGTCAGTTCGTGGACTGCACATGAGCTATAACTCCAGCATAAATTCTCGGGTTCGAGAACTAAGCCAGTTCGCGGACTGGGTTCGCGGACTGAGTTTCTGCTCACGTTCCGGTTCCACTTGATCAACAAAGTTCGCAAACACTTCGGTTCAAGTGCTAAGGACTTATACATATATGTGTTTCCACAACAATGTTTATATCCCCAAATGGTTATATAGGTTAACTCTCATTTTAATCATTGAAACATGCTCAGAGGGCGTTATATAGTTGTTATTCACAAACTATTTTTCGTCAGAATATTTTACAAGAAGATTGAAACTTAACATGACTTTCGTCACTAGGCAAAGATGAACTTGGCTAAAGCGAAAGCTTTACCAACAACCATTTCGAGAAATACATAAGCGAGATATACTCAGCTCGAAATGTCACATGTGCATATTTTTAGTCTATATAGTAAAACTACTTTTGTCTCAAAGATAGGAGATAGAGTAGATAGACTTTTGAGTGATAGATAAGTTCAAGTCTCCACATACCTTTTAGTCGATGAAGATCCACTGGTTCCTTGAGTAGTCCTTGGTCTTGTATGATGATTGCCATGGAGTCTTGAGATCAAGTACACTTTCTATCCTAGTCTGATACCTTAACTATAGTAGACTACAAATCAAGACTTTATAGTTTTGATCACTAACATTGAAAAACATGCTTGAGATAGCAAAGCATGCGAGTTTTACCGAGAAATTATCTAACACCGAGAATTTCTTCTGGAGTTGTAGCTCGGTTTCATTCCGCGAACTCAGTTCACGAATTGACGGAAGTTATCGAACCCGAGAATTTCTGCTGGAGTTTGTGAACTCCAACCGGTTAACTTGAGTCCGCGAACTTGATTGGTTATGTCTAAAAATGATGTTCATGAACTTATCTATATTACTAAGGGATGTTTTTTCTAACCGTGTCTTTATAGTTCACGCCTTCGTTTGTAACCTTAGACGGCTAGGATTTGCTCCTGGAATTGAAGGAAGACCGTTGATTATCGCACGCCTTCGTTTTGGTAGTCACATAGGGAAGGCCAGCATGGTGGCGCAACTAGGTTGGCATGGCATGCCTTGGCGCGGTTTGGCGTGGCCAAACTAGGGTTTTGTGCCAAAGGTTACCATGCGTTGTCTGGTAACCTTGGACGGCTAGGATTTGCTCCTGGGATTGAAGGGCGACCGTTGATTGTCGCATACCTTCGTTTTTGTAGCCGCATAGGGAAGTCCAGCATGGTGGCGCGACAAGGTTGGCACGGGACCATGGCAAGGTGCGTTTGGCGCGGTATGGCGTGGCCAAACTAAGGTTTCGGGAAAAAGGTTACCATGTGTTGTCTGGTAACCTTGGACGGATATTATTTTCTCCTGGGATTAAAGGGAGACCGTTTATTGTCGCACGCCTTCGTTTTGGTAGACGCATAGGGAAGGCCAACATGGTGGCGCGGCTAGGTTGGCACGGGGCCATGGCAAGGTGTGTTTGGTGCGGTTTGGCGTGGCCAAACTAGGGTTTCGGGCCAAAGGTTACCATGTGTTTTCTGGTAACCTTGGACGGTTAGGATTTTCTCCTGGGATTGAAGGGAGACCGTTGATTGTCGCACACCTTCGTTTTGGTAGCCGCATAGGGAAGGCCAGCATGATGGCGCGGTTAGTTTGGTATGGGGCCATGGAAAGGTGCGTTTGGCATGGCACGGTGGGGCCAAGGGCTTGGCGTGGACGGGTTGGCATGGTGTGAAAACGGGTTTGGCATGGACGGTTTGACTTGGCATGGTGGGGCCAAGGGTTTGGCATGCCTTTGGAATATGGTGCGGCTAGCATGGTTGGAATTTCTTGGCGAGGTAGATGTGTCTGGCATGGTTTGCCATTGGCACAGTGGTGCGGATAGTGGTTGGCATGCCCTGACGCGATTTATGTGGCTGGCATGATTTGCCATTGGCACAGTGGTGCGGCTAGCATGGTTAGCATACCTTGGCGCGGTAGATGTGGATGGCATGGTTTTCCATTGGCACTGTGGTGCGGCTAGCATGGTAGGCATGCCTTGGCACGGTAGATGTGGCTGGAATGGTTTTCCATTGGCATAGTGGTGCGACTAGCATTGTTGGCATTCCTTGGCACGGAGATGTGGATGGCATGATTAGCCATTGGCACAGTGGTGCGGCTGGCATGGTTGGCATGCCTTGGCGCGGAGATGTGGCTGGCATGGTTTGCCATTGGCACAGTGGTGCGGCTAGAATGGTTGGCATGCCTTGGCGCGGAGATGTGGCTGGCATGGTTTTCCATTGGCACGATGGTGCGGCTGGCATGGTTGGCATGCCTTGGCACGGAGATGTGGCTGGCACGGCATGCTATTGGCACATGTGGTATGGGAATTAGGGTTTGTATTATCAAAACCTTAATTAGTATTAAAATAAAGGTACCCTGGTAATTTTCTCGCAGACATATTAAAGGGTTCAATAAATGCGCTTAGGGGAGACATTATAACTCAAGTTATGTGACGTCACTATCTAACTAGGGTTTTACGATTTTAACTCTAAGCTAAAAACCACTATCAACATTAAGTTCCATGCTTAGCTCGGAACATAGGCATTGTTGCGAGGTAAGCATAAGATGGTGTCAGACAAGGACAAAATCGAAACGTAAATCATGCAAGATAGTCAGGAAGATCCGTCTAACCTTTTTCGGGAAGTAAGGAGAATCTTGATCCTGTTACTTGCCGGCTTTGCATAAATTCTGCTCATGGTACTATAGGTTAGGCTAGAATGGAGCCGCTAGTGTAAATTTGGTGTGAAGGGAAGCTTCTAGTACTAGTCATCTTGGACTTGCAGCCGTTAGCACTGGATCGGATTGGAATGGGAGCCGCATGTATCGTGCCGCTTGGAAAGGAGACACGAGCGTTGGATTGGCTTGGAATGATATGTCATCATTGGTTGGCTTGGAATGGGAGCCGTAGGTATCGTGCGGATAGGAAAGGAACCGCGAGCGTTGGATTGTCTTGGAACGAGCCGTCAGCATTGGTTGGCTTGGAATGGGAGCCGCAGGTATCGTGCGGCTTAGAAAGGAGCCGCGAGCATTGGATTTGCTTGGAACGACCCGTCAGCAATGGTTGGCTTGGAATGGATGCCGCATGTATCGTGTGGCTTGGAAAGGAGCCGTGAGCGTTGACTTCGGGAAGATAACAACTTGCTTCAGTTCCGTGGGAAGGTGACGACTGGTAGAATAGTTGTAGAATTCTTGTACGAACTCGGATTTTGACGATCCGCCCCTCCATTTTAATCGGAAAAGAATTTCCTATCTTCCTACTCGGGAATATTTAGGTTTTGAGCTTATTTAGGAGGTGAAAGCGGCCTGACAGTGAAACTTAGGAAGAATTCAAGAGGGATGTTGCGGGCCCGGGGTAGCATAGTCGCGCAGTGTCATCTATTCCCGTTCATGGAGCAATAAGGAAATTTTATTCTATGCAAACTCTAGAAAACCCGTCCGTATGAAAAGAGGTATTGACCTTCTTCTATTTTCTGTTGCTCGTCCGGATCCGTGCTTTCATCTGTATTGTCTCTCCAGTGGATTCTAAAATTTACCAAACTCCATTGCATTCTTGGGAAGGATGAATATGGTTGCGTTGTCGGTCCATCCTTGATTTTAGGTTGTTCAGTGCCTCAACCTTCTGATCGCGATGACAGTATGATGTGGATGCTTGTATGGTCGAAATCTTCCGGAGCCACTAGATGAAACATATGAGTTGTGAGATTTTTTGTTGCCGACATGCTGCTATCAAGTCTTCAAGGACTTTGTTCCAAAAGATATCATTTGAACCATTTTTAGAATATTGGACTATTTTTTGGAATGGGATGCGGTAAGCAGTCCCTAGTTATATTTCTGTTAGATCCGATGGCACGGCTGAACATGTGAATGTATATCTGTGGTGTACTTTTAGAGTCTTCGATGCACATGTACATCTTCGTGTTGAGAAATTCCGATGGCCCATAAAACTTCGACAGTGATGATGTTGAAATCAGAAATAACCTGGTTGAGGGGGTGAAAGTGTCCCGTGCTGGTAGTCTTCTTGTGTAGCCTACTTTCATTGCATCGCCTTGAATCCATGTCCACGGGATTTGATACAAGCTTATTGTACTCTTTAGGATGTGTTGCTGGGATGCACATAAACGAAATATTCTGGATAACAAAGAGGTAGGAATGCGAGAGTTATGTTGTTTATCGTAGATCCCTCTTTTTCTTCAAGAAAATGCTTCAGCCGCGTCTATGGGGTCATCTCATGAATCTTTGATGGTCATCGGGATGGACTGCGATGGGAAGTCCCCAGTCGCACTTTTCTTTAGTTTCTGAACTTGTTTTTTCTGAGTAGACTTGGGATCCACCGCGGCCTTGTAAAGTGTTGCAGGCGTCTTCTAGACAGAACGGTGATGATTTTCTTATACTGCACCCTTGAAGAGTAAATGACCTCGTCATGACTATAACCTTTTGGTTGACCGTGTCTTCTGAGCTTTGACAGTGAAGGGATTTTGTGTAGATACTCAGTCCCCAAATGTGGTTTACATGTTCCATCTTTTTAATGATCGTGCTTTGGTGAAGCTCTCGCTGGTATCAACAAACCAGCGGCACCGGTTCTTGGCAACAAGTGAAATCAGAAGAGACTACATTGTCATGGGAACAAAGTAGGTTGGATGGATGCGTAAGCGATCAAACTGTCCAACACGAGCTTTGGCGGGAAGGAGGCGTTGAAGCGGCTTCGGTTCTTGGAGAGGACGTTGAAACTTATAGAGCAAAAAAAAAAAAAAACTCTAAAGCTGATAAGCATGTATGTGCTACATTTTATACCAATATTTATATTAATTAGGACTCGATATTTGGCTACTAATATTATTTTAGTGTTTTTGTAGAAAGTACAAGTGAATTCCGATAATCCGGAAATAATGGCTAAATCAGGAGTTAAATTAGCGTTTGCGGCGAAAACAACCTCAATGTTAGTCAAGGGCCAAGGAACTAAAGAAACAGGGTTCAACTGATAAGTGCTTGTGTGGGTCAAACCACCTAATCTATCTAACGGACAGAGCATCAAGATGTTGAAGAAGTTAGCCGTGAAGTCTCATATGGTATGAAGGTGTTGGTTGTCGTCGAGTTTTATGTGAAATGGTTGCACACAAGAAGAAGACGATGTTGGGTTTGGTCACTCCTTATGGTCCAACAATTTCGGTGTCCCCTTAACCAATGGGAGGTGTTACGTAGTGTCTGCCTATGTTATAACACAAAGGCATTAGGAGACGGGTTTCATTCATCTTCTTCATATTTTGTGAGAGAAAATAAAAGAGAGGCAGTGAGAGCGAGCGTTGCAGCTCGAAAAAGAGGGAGAAATTCGTGAGATTTGCTTGAGGGAAGAAAAGGGTTTGCTAAGAGAGTGTTTGGCAAGATCTTGGTGAGCTTAATCCATCAAATTTGTGCTCTTGTTCTTCTATCCAAGCTTGGAGATTTCTAGGGTTTGTTCAAACCCTAATTGTGAGTATTTCTACTCTTGTTCTTAATTGATTGTTGTGAATCTCATCTATTATCATATATTAGGTGAATGAATTGTTGATCCATCCTTAGGGGTGAGTGTAATTAGGCAAATTGGTATCCAAGTGCTATAGGCACCTTGAGGTTGTGTTTATCCCCAAATTGGGAGAATTGTGTGTAACCCATTATTGTTATAGTGGAAGATTTGCCCGTGGTTTTTTACCCTTCACCTTGGAGGGGTTTTTCCACGTAATTGCCGGTGTTGTGTGATTGCTTCTATATCGTCATAGTTTGTGTATTTCCGCATTGTGTTTCATTGCTCGTGTAGGTTTCGTATTGCGCATAGCGGCTCGGATTTCGTAAGTCTCCCCCAACAAGTGGTATCAGAGCTTTTGGGTTGAGCTAATCCTGTGCAATGGCGGAAGCTAGCACTAGTAATAGAATGGTCAATTTGACCGGTGAGAACTTTGTCATATGGAAGGCGAAGATGGAAGATTGGTTATATTGTAAAGATCTCTATGGTCCAATAGAGAGCAAGGGAGTAAGGCCTGAGGCGACAAGTGCAGAAGATTGGAAGGTTACTAATCGAAAAGCGGTTGGTTATATTCGTCAGTGGATTGATGATAGCATTTTTCATCATGTGGCTAGTGAGACACTAGCATATCCTTTGTGGACCAAGTTAGAGGAGATATATGATCAGCAGTCTCCTTGTGAAAAAGCTCTTCTATTCAAAAAGCTTGGAAAGTCATGTTACAAGGAAGGGAGTTCAATGGCGCAACATTTAAATGAAATGAAGGGGATCATGAATCAGCTTACATCTATGGACCTCAAAATTCTGAAGAGGTTCAAGCTTATTTGTTGCTAAATACTTTACCAGACAGTTGGGAGCCATTGAGGAATTGTCTCGGTTATTCTCGCTCCGGACAAGAAGTTGAACATGACTCATTGCAACTAGCAGTTTCTTGAGTGAAGAAGTTAGAAGAAGGTCATTAGACTCATCTCATTCAAGCTCTTGTGACAGAAAATCGGGGTAGAAGAAAAGACAGAAGACAAGTTGGCCGTAGCAAGTCAAGGGGTAAATCAAAGTCCGAAAGGAAGTTGAATGTTGGAACTGTCATACGAGAGGTCATTATTCAAATGAATGCAGGAAGCAAAGCAAGAACACAAGAAGGGGAAAGGAAATGATAACCAAGACAATGGTGTTGCAGCTACTGTGACAAATGATGATATCATTGTATTCTCAGATTGTAATGATGTTTGTGTTAGTTTTGCAGGTTCTGATTCGAATGGATAGTTGATTCAGTGCATCTTATCATGCTACTCCTCATGAAGATGTATTTACCTCCTACAAGGCTGGTGACTTTGGGTCGATCAGAATGGGCAACATGGTGTTGCGAAAATTGTAGGAATGGGTGATGTGAAGGTTGAGACCAAAGTTGGTTGTACGTTGGTTCTCGAAATGTGCGACATGTACCAGATCTTCGTTTGAATCTAATGTCACCAGGAGTGTTAGATGATGAAGGGTACAACAATCACTTGGGTGATGGCAAATGGAAGCTAAGCAAGGGCTCCATGGTTATTGCAAGAGGCAAGAAGTGTGGCACATTGTACAAGACACAAGTGAAGGTGTTGAAAGGTGAGTTGAATGCTGTTGACAAAGATTCAATCTCCGAGCTGTGGCATAGAAGACTTGGTCATCTTAGTGAGAAGGGAATTCAAATCCTCACCAAAAGACAAGTTTTGCCAAATGCCAAAGGTATGCAATTGGGTAAGTGTACTCATTGTTTAGTTGGTAAACAAACTAGAGTCTCTTTTCATAAAGCTTTACCCAAGCGCAATTCTGGTATTATTGATCTTGTTCATTCTGATGTATGTGGACCTTTAAGGGTCAAAACACTTGGTGGTGCTGTTTATTTTGTTACTTTCATAGATGATGCTTCAAGGAAGGTTTGGTCATATGCAATCAAGACCAAAGATGATGTTGTTCCTGTGTTCAAGATGTTTCATAGCATGGTGGAAAGAGAAACAGGTAGAACCTTGAAGTGCCTTCGTTCTGACAACGGGGGAGAGTACATTGGGCCACTTGAAGTGTATTGCAAGAGCATGGGTATACGTCATGAACAATCAGTATCAAGACTCCACAACATAATGGTGTTGCAGAGAGGATGAACCACACTATTCTTGAGAGAATAAGGTGCATGTTATCTCATTCCAAGTTGCATAAGCATTTCTGGGGTGAAGCAATGAATACTTCTGTGTATTTGATCAATCGATCTCCTTCAAGACCGCTAGATGGAGAAGTAGCAGAAAAGGTATGGAGAGACAAAGAGCCTACTTATGATCACTTGAAAGTGTTTGGTTGCAGGTCATTTGTTCATATCCCAAAAGATCAGAGATCAAAGCTTGACGACAAAGCAAAGCAGTGTGTGTTCCTAGGCTATGGAACAGAGAAGTTTGGTTCTGATTTTGGGATCCAGTTGAGAAGAAGGTTATCGAAGTAGGGATGCAGTATTCCTTGAAGACCAGACAATTGAAGACTTTGAGAAGATTGAGATGCCAAAGCTTCAAGATGATATGACCTTGGATCCAAATCCAGTTGTTCCTACTCTTGAACAACATGATGATGATGTTGATGGTAATGGCAATGAAGATGAAGCTCATGAAGATGTTCCAGTGGGTGATGTTGAGAAAGAAGTGCAGCAACAACAACAACCAGAAGCTGAGTTGAGAAGATCCAAACAGGACCAGATTACCTTCAACAAAGTATCCACCACATGAGTATGTGATGCTCACAGATGCGGGTGAACCAGAGTCTTATGAAGAAGCTCTCGGTGTTCTGAAAGTCGAAGTGGTTGAAATCCATGAAAGAAGAGGTTGGCTCTTTAGATGAGAATGACACTTTTGATTTGGTTGACAAGCCTGAGAACCAAAATTCTGAAGAACAAGTGGGTGTACTGAAATCAAGATGAAGATGGTAACTCACAACCAAGGTACAAAGCACGCTTAGTTGTGAAGGGTTATGAGCAGAGAAAGGGTGTTGACTTTGACGAGATTTTCTCACCGGTGGTGAGATTTTCTTCTATTCGGGTTGTCTTGGCAATAGCCTCTAGTTTGGATCTTGAGATAGAACAACTAGATGTCAAGACAAAGATTTCTTCACGGTGAGTTGGAGGAAGATGTGTATATGGCACAACCCGAGGGTTTTGAAGTCAAAGGCAAAGAGCACATGGTGTGCAAGCTAAAGAAGAGTCTTTATGGTTTGAAGCAAGCTCCAAGAAGATGGTACAAGAAGTTTGAATCGTTCATGAAGGAACATGGGTACAAGAGGACGGCTTCAGATCATTGTGTATTCATTCAAAAATTTGCTGATGGTGATTTTCTTACTCTTTTGCTATATGTTGATGACATGCTTATTGTTGGCAAAGATAAGAAAAAGATTGACAGGTTGAAGTCAGATCTGAGCAAGTCTTTTGCTATGAAAGACTTGGGTGCAGCAAAGCGTATTCTTGGCATGGAGATCACTCGTGATAGGAAAGCGAGGAAGCTGTGGTTATCACAAGAAAGCTACATTGAGAAGGTGTTGCAAAGATTCAACATGGACAAGGCTGAGCCGGTAAGTTGTCCACTTGCAAACCATTTTAAGTTAACTCGTGATCAATGTCCTGTGAATGATGTTGAGAAACGGAAGATGGAGAAAATTCCTTATGCGTCCGCAGTTGGTAGTTTGATGTATGCAATGGTGTGTACAAGGCCGGATATAGCTCATGCAGTTGGAGTGGTAAGCAGATTTCTATCAAATCCTGCTATGGAGCATTGGGAAGCAGTGAAATGGATACTACGGTATTTGAGGGGTACTTCTAATATGTGTTTGTGCTATGGAGGTGACAAGCCAGAGTTAGTTGGTTACACAGATTCAGATTTGGCAGGCGCTCAAGACAGTCTCAAGTCTACATCGGGTTACTTATTTACCTATGCAGGGGGAGCCGTGTCTTGGCAATCCAAGTTAGAAAAATGTGTGGCATTGTCTACTACAGAGGCAGAGTACATTGCAGCTACAGAGAGTTGCAAGGAGATGATATGGATGAAGAGGTTTGTTAGAGAACTCGGTGTGAAGCAACAGAGGTTCATCGTTTACTGTGACAGCCAGAGTGCCATACATCTCAGCAAGAATTCGAGTTTTCACTCGAGGTCCAAGCACATCAATATTAGGTATCAGTGGATACAAGAAGTTCTTGAAGAGAAGGTCTTGTATATTGAGAAGATCCATACAGATGACAACGGTTCTGATATGATGACAAAGTCGCTACCAAAATACAAGCATGTGTATTTCTGCAGCAGGGCTGGTTTGGTGGTGACGGGTACCTTGCCATAAGTCGTGAGGGGGAGATTGTTGGGTTTGGTCACTCCTTATGGTCCAACAATTTCGGTGTCCCCTTAACCAATGGGAGGTGTTACGTAGTGTCTGCCTATGTTATAACACAAAGGCATCAGGAGACGGGTTTCATTCATCTTCTTCATATTTTGTGAGAGAAAAGAAAAGAGAGGCAGTGAGAGCGAGCGTTGCAGTGAGAGCGAGCGTTGCAGTGAGAGCGAGCGTTGCAGCTCGAAAAAGAGGGAGAAATTCGTGAGATTTGCTTGAGGGAAGAAAAGGGTTTGCTAAGAGAGTGTTTGGCAAGATCTTGGTGAGCTTAATCCATCAAATTTGTGCTCTTGTTCTTCTATCCAAGCTTGGAGATTTCTAGGGTTTGTTCAAACCCTAATTGTGAGTATTCCTACTCTTGTTCTTAATTGATTGTTGTGAATCTCATCTATTATCATATATTAGGTGAATGAATTGTTGATCCATCCTTAGGGGTGAGTGTAATTAGGCAAATTGGTATCCAAGTGCTATAGGCACCTTGAGGTTGTGTTTATCCCCAAATTGGGAGAATTGTGTGTAACCCATTATTGTTATAGTGGAAGATTTGCCCGTGGTTTTTTTACCCTTCACCTTGGAGGGGTTTTTCCACGTAATTGGATATAGCAACATACAATAGATGTTGTTGTGTGATTGCTTCTATATCGTCATAGTTTGTGTATTTCCGCATTGTGTTTCATTGCTCGTGTAGGTTTCAACCACAAAAAAAAGGTCAAGTCTATGTTTATTTACCTAGTCAAAATTCATTACCCCCACATTTCCCCACTGCGGCTCAAATGGATTTTCTTCAATTGATAAAAATGTCTCCCCAACGATCTTTGTAATGTTATTTTCCCCATTTTTCTTACACTTCAATATGGAACATTAGTAGCCTTCCGATTAAAGAGTCAAAAAATAATTCACCTGCAATATCAAATGGTCCATCATCCCTCAAAACTTCATCCAAGCAAACCTGAGAACAATCACACATACAACATATAAATGATCAGCTGACAATTTCCACGAGTTGTACAATAATTTGTGGTAGGCTATGACTTCATTTCCATACTGAGCCAAAAAAAAAAATATCTACCTCGAAGCAATCACCACATAAGAGGCATCTTGGAAATGTTAACCTATTGCGATGTTGATGATGGTCTGCATCCCGTTGTAACGTGTCATGTCCCACACTCCCACTTTATCAAATCACCAACATAATATCCAACCCTTACCTTGTCCTACTTTATCAAATCACCACCCTAGATGAAACAGAAAAAAACTGGTCCTATTAGAATAGAAATAGGTTAACATTTAAGAATAGCCATCGAGAGAGTGGAAAACATACCTTACCACAAGTAAGATATAGAACAACATCTCCACGGCGAGCATATAGCTGAATTAGAACACTCTTTATCTGCAAAGATGAAAAAAGGAAGGAGTGCATTACTATGGTGGAAATAAACAGAGATCTACACCACAATCGACAACAAAAATAGTTCAGAAAGACATTTCTTCAATCATATTTGTATTCAACAGTCAAGACAATCGATTGAATCAAAATAAACAAACACACAACATAAAAGCCGACAAAATGCCTTGTTAAAAATAAATAAAAGGAAGATGAGAGATGACAAGAGCAACAAGCCGCATCACCCATCATTAATGCCCCGTAATTAGCAAAATTTCTTGTTCTGTTCAAGCTTGAAAGTGTTGAAGGGCATCTAAAAAGATGAATCAACTTACTAGTTTTTAGTAGCTTGTGCAATATTTGACCAGATTTGACCCATGAGGACCCCATGGTTCATTGCTTGTCGATCAAGAACCTGTAAAATATTACGCGGTAGATAGTTATTTATACTCCCCAATCACCGACTAAACGAATGAACCCGTTGCAGCTAAAAAAAACTCCTCAGAGACTAAGTAATTCAGATAATATCCAAGTCGAGATATAAAGGAAATGACGAAACTATCAAGATATATTTATCCACATGTCAAAAAATTACAAAAGAAAAGAAGCGAAGCAAGGACTGAAATAAAACTATTTACCTTCTGTTACTATAGGAAGAGAAGGGTTTCATGCAGAGAAACACTCACTGATAAGCAATCAGCCAGAGACCATGCTCGGTGAGATGGGTGGAACAAAAAAGAGAACACAATGGAAACACCCGTTAATAACAATAAAATATACGACTCTAGAACAATTTATCCTTTCGAACGTGTAAGAGTTACAAGTTTGTAGTAACCCTCTACTACTCTTAACATACTCTTAACATATAAACCCTTTCCAATCCCATCAAGCCGTCATTTATCGGCATTCATAGGTTCAAACTTCCTACTTGGTTTTCCGCATCCAAAAGCAGAATATTCAACAAAAGAACAATCAGCAAAATGTGATTCTAGGTGATTCTAGAAAAATATATGAAACTCTGACCCTAATCCCATAGAGTACAGTTGCACAGATAGATAGCCGAAACTTTTGATTAACGAGAACTGATGTCCATTTGTTTATCGAAGTTGGTAACTGAATTGGTTATAGATGGGTACTGTGATCCAAGGGTCTCGATCAAAACTAGTTGGCATGGATGGATGGTTTACATTAATTGAAGCTCTCTTGACAGTTGTTGTGGCCTGAGTGGGAGAATGAAGAGTCTGTTGTATATTTGAAAGCATCATATGGTGTTCACTTAAGTGATAAAGCAGCAACTCTTTGGATTGTGGCTGTATCTCTTTCTGGAGGGATTTGAGAGATTAAGACCACATAAAGAGGGAGAGAATGAAGACGTTAACGGCTTGGAACATTTCTTCATTTTTGGTCACTTGAGTTTGAGTATTTTTTTCAACAACAGCTCTTGCATATCTGGCAGCTCCTTACTGAAGGAGGTAGTGCTTATACAGTCAAGGGAATATACTTGGACGTGACTGAGATGAAGATGGAGTTGCTATGGTGATTCGTTGGAGCTGTGCATGAGAAAGAGAAGAATTGATTTAGCTTGGGCATGGCTGGTTTGTACTGTAAAGTTAGTCTTGATCGAGAAATTTTTTGTGATGGAGCCGGAGTAGGAAGAACGAGTTGTTTTACTAGTGAATGACGACTGAAATAATGATAATTGTGATGGATGTATGGAGCTCGGTTCTGCGACGGATGTTGTTATTGTTGAATGTTGACCATACAAAGACACGGGAGCAACTGGTGGCGGCTGTGGCCTTGTATATGGACTAAAATTTATGGGAAATGATTGCAATGATGGATGTCGTCGTAATTGGAACCATTAGGAATTTGAAATAAGTTCAGTCGGTGGTTGACTGAACCTGCTGGTATGAAGAGAAGAAAATAAAGCTTATCAACTAAAAGTTTTGAGCTTCAACTGGTGGAGATGATTGAGCCGCAGTCTATGGAGAAAGCTAGAGTTTGATGTGACCTGACGTATAAATGGCTGCATTACTCGTGACAGTGGAGTATGGGAGAATTCAAATTTGCAGGAAACTCTTCTAAGCAACAATGGGATTTCAAAGGTTTTGTATTGCGCTGTTGGGTCATGGTATGACGGGCTGAATATGATAGCAAAGGGTTTGCTGTATCCGGAGATGGAGAAAGCAATTGGTAGCACCAAGTTCTCGATTGGCAGAGATGGATTTTGTATTGAATGGGGGCTATGTGCTGTATCCTGGTGAGAAGAATAAGTAACCAATATGAAGAGTGGCTTGGTCTGAATCTCAGTGTTACCACAGACTGAATGGTGAGCCAGTGGGTGTCGAGAACTGAATAGACAGGGAAGGTTGGTGGAAGTAGGGGTGTGCAACGGACGGACGGTTGCGGATTAGGGGTCACCCGTGTCCAATCCGTTAAAGTTGCGGATTTGAAAATTCCAACCGTGTCCGGCCCAATCACCCGCGGATTTGACATCCGCGGATCAACGGATGATACGGACCGGATGCGGATTTAGTGGAAATAAAAAAGTAAAACAAATGCTTCTGAAGCCTAAAATCGTATGGGAAAGATATCTTTAATAAAGCCAAGAACAGTTGCGATGATGAAAAGCAAAAAAAAGTCAGTGTTAGCTTCCCTGATCAAATGCGAAATTCTGAAGCCTATTTTATTTACATTCTGGTCCAGTTCTAAGTCTTTCAGCAAGTCCTTGTAACCCCTTCCAGACCACGTGTAACGACAAAACCCAACCCTTAAACTAACTCATTCACCTTTGTTTATGATGTATTATTTAGTCAAGTCTCACTAACAATCCTATCTGTACAGCTTAGCTCAAAATTATAAGTTCAAACCAAGTCTACAAGGTACTGCAAACCCGAGCAATGAACCAGGAAAGTTCACATATGCACTGATAAGTATGTTATCGTCAATATTAACACTGCAAGCCCATTGCTATGAAATTCAGTTGCAGCAACTCTATGTTACCTGTAAATACTCCAGCTCAGACATGCTTTCCTTAATACTTCTATTAATTTTCTTTATTGCTCTACGGTGCGGGTGAATCCGCGGATTTCAAAGTCCAACCGTAACCAAATTGCTAAATGTGCGGATTTGAAAATCTCATCCGTGTCCGAACCATAGATCTTGCGGATTAGGTTTCACCTGCAATTTTACGGACGGATACAGATGAAATCTGCAGTTCCGAACTTTTTGCACACCCCTAGGTGGAAGAGTTGGATAAATTGGATTTGGAAGTCGTGATAGTAGTGGATTGGGCCTTTGGAAATACTTGTACGGTCCAATTTGTCTTTTTGCAAATGGTCTGTTAGGTCTAAGCAAACTAGTCGCAAGACATATATAGGGATCAGACAGAAATACAGTGGGGAGATCGGCTAGAGGAGAGGCTACACAGCCGTTCACAGTCTAGGGGTTTGGAGTTTCACTTTTCCATTTTTGCTTAGCTATTTTGATTTTAATCTTTTTATGGATTTTGAGAAAGCCATGACTAGCTAGAGCCATGTTAGGGTTTAGGTAGAACCCAATTTTATTATGAAAACTCTATATTTATATGCTAAATAATGATTTGATTGATTAATAGTTTTTCTTCATATAGCTCGGTATTTAATTGTTCATGTGATTTTCTTGATTATTTATGCTTTTCAATTGATGGGAATATTATGAATTCTTATTCTGTTTTCACGTTTTTTCAAGGGTTTGCAACGCAAACTCCTGGAAATCTTCGTTGTTTTTGATCAGATTTGTGATCAAGCATGGTGCAACAAGGTGGTACAAGTGTTGGCGTTAATGCCAGAAACCAACTCCGCGATTAATGGTTCAAAATCTGCGAATAATGGTGCTAATCCATCTTTTTCGGAGATTGTCAAAAACAGAACCCATGTTCTTTCGAAGCTTGATGTTAACAATTTATGAAAGGCTAGAAGATCTGAAATTAGTCGTTTTATTGTTGATATTAGTGATGAACTATTTAACAGTGCGATGGAGGATATGAAGTTTGCATTAATTGGAAGGTTGGATTTTAAAGATTTAAAGTTTGACGAGGTTAGTGCAAGCCTGTTGGCTCAATGGAAGTTATTAGGCCCACATCAATTCATACCACAGACTAAAGGTTTCTTCACGATCATCTTAGCTAATGACGATGACAAAAGACGAGTCTGGCGGGATGGTCCATGGTTTGTCAAGGATCGGCCATTACGTGTTCTTGATTTTGATCCAAATTTCAATCCAAATAATCATAGAACATCACGTTCTTGGGTTTGGGTTCAACTTCCTGGTCTGCCCGTTGCATATTGGACAGAGGAAATTTTGATGTACATATGCACAACATTAGGTACTCCTGTTGCTATTGATGCTAAGACGTGAAAGAGAAGAAGAAAGTCGAAGAAGACAAGGAATCTGGGCTGCATCAAAACTCTGCTACGGCCAAGGAAGTTGTGCAAAAATAGGAAATTGTTGCACAAAAGGAATTTGTCCAGAAAAAGGACTCCGGTGCTGTCAAGATTTCCAATCTGAAAAAGGACTCCAAGGATGTGAAGCCTGGGGCTGAGGCTAACACCACTGATAAGACCGTGGGTAGTGTAACTACGGTTGATGAGGCTAAGAAGATAGCAGATAATTTGGCAAAAGCTGAAAAGGATCAAATCAAGTCCGCGGCAAATTGGGCTCGAGCTAAATAGGTACAACAAGATTATTAGATTAAGAAAGAAGAAGCTAGGAAGTTGGAGAACGATAATAGGATTGCTGATTTTGGGTAGGTCTGCTCAACCAAATTCTGCTGATCTGAAGGGAAGAGCAACTGAGTTTGATAATAGTCATAGAGAGGAGATACGATCGAAGCTCATGGGTGGAGATATGCGAGCACATAAGGCACAGTCATCACGTACTGGCTTGTATATTCAGGATGCTTTAGCGGCAGGCTACACAACGAAGGAAATCAAGCAAAGTATATAGAAGGTGATGCCCAGATGGCAGCGCAGTTGCAAGCTGAATTGGATTCACCAATTGATCCTCAATTGCAACGACATTGGGAGAATACACCTTTTGTAACCCAAAGGAAGAAAAGTAGAACTAAAACCATTGCAGGTATTAATGTTTCCAAAGCTGACACCAATTATTATTCGATTTTGCGCAATAATAAGGAGACTGTAGATGAAAACGGAGAGACATAATCTGAAGAAGTGGATTCTGAGATTGAGGAAGATGTAATTGATAATCCTAACATTGTTTTACTAGCTGATGAAGATGGTAAAATCAGTTGGGCTTCTCAAACTGAAGCTGAGGATGCAGCAAGAGAGACAGAATTAAAGACTCAAGCTCAGGCCATTATCGATGTTCAATCTGAAGTGAAGGAATTAATGGGCACAAGTACTGATAAAAATTTGGAGGGTGGTACAAGGAAGTCTAGCAAAGATGGAGTTAAACCCAATGATAAGTCTAAGATGAAGAAAAAACCGAAAGCTATCAAATCTGCGAATGCGAAAGATGTTGAGACTATTGACGAAAATGAGGACATTGATGGCGCAATTTTGATTACGGAATTGAATGAATCATCAAAGCTTTTTGCAAAGAGGTTAAAAAAGAAAGGTAAGGAGGGACCAACACCTCCGCCAATAGTTGATTAATACATGTGTTCTTCTGGAACATACAAGGTCTAGGCAAAGATGCTCCTAAATCTAGGCTTAGGGAGTTGGTAAAACAAGATAGGCTTGATATTTTATGCATTGCTGAGCCGATGTTGCATTGCAATACTCACACTATACATATCTTAAGATTAGATGGATTAGGAAATAATTTCATTCAAAATATGGATAGTGGCAAGAGTAATTTGTAGGTACTTTGGTCAGGAAGTATTGCGGATCCTATTATCATCAACAAGAGTAAGAAATCTATATCAATTGAGGTAGATAGAGTAGTTATTTCTTTTGTGCATGCCAGCACATGCCAGTTTACTCTTCGAAGAAGTTTATGTCCCGTTCTTAACTTTGGTGATGTAAACGTCCCATAGTTAGTGATGGGGGATTTCAATTGTGTCTTGCGTATTGATGAAAAGAAATGAGGTAGAGTTGTCCACCAAGTTGTTATCATTGAGTTTCGGTCTTGGGCCAATGGTAATGACTTGATAGAGGCCGACTCCTTTGGAAGTAAAATGACTTGGCACAACAGAAATATGGTTGTACTAGGATCATGGAGAAGATTTATAGAGCTTTTGTTAACGAGGCATGGCTTGATAAATTCATTAATTAGCATTACCTTGTAATATCCAGAGATGTGTCTGATCATGCACCTTTAATTGGTTTTCCTTTTGAGACGAACATGCCTGTTCGTGCTCCTTTTAAAATTCAGATAATGTGGTTCGAACATGACAAGTTCATGGATATGGTTCGTACCAGCTGGAACGCACCTTAGCAAGATTCAAAGGAATATATTTTTCCTAATAGTCTTAGGAGATTGAAGGAGGCAATGCAGCTGTGGAACCGTGAAGTTTTTGGTGATGTGTATATTAGATTTAAAAGGGCTGAGTTGCATTTAGAGGCAGTTCAGGACATCTCGTATTTGGATCCGAGTGATAATGCTAACTTTAACCTTCTGACTGAGGCTTTGGTTAGTGTTGATCTGGCCAGAGTGAATTTAACGACTATGCTAAAACAGAAGGCGCGTAGAACTTGGATTATAGATGGAGATAGCAACACCAGTTTCTTCCATAATTCTATTCGTATGCGAAGGAATGATTCTCTTATTTCTAATATTTTTTCTGATGCAGGTACCATACTTAATGACAGCAATCAAATCCGTGATTATATTCTGGACTATTATTTCAATAAGTTCAATGAGTCCAAGACGGTAGTGGATATGGACTTATTCAACTATGAGTATCCTAGCATCAATTATGAAGATAGTATGCGCATGGATGCAATGTCGGAATTGGAGGAAATTAAGGCTGCAGTTTTTGAGCTTGGAGCAGATAGTGCACCTGGCCCTGATGGTTTCTCAGGTATCTTTTATTGAAGATGTTGGGAAATCATTGAAACTGATCTTGTCGCAGCCGTGATTCACTGCTGGAAACATCACTTTGTTCCCAATGGAGTGAATTCTAGTCTTATAGTTTTGTTACCGAAGGTTAAAGGTGCGGACAAGTTGAAGAATTTCAGGACAATTGGCCTGAATAACATTTTTATTAAAATATTCACCAAGATTTTGGCTACACGGCTTGGCAGTGTGCTGGACAATTTGGTTTCGGAGGAACAAGTGGCTTTCATGAAGGGTAGAAATATTCATGAGAACATTAGTTTAGCTTCAGAGATGGTGAACGAAATTGATGTAAAAAGGAAATTTGGAAATATCGGTCTTAAGCTAGATATAACACAAGCTTTCGACACGGTAAGTTGGAAATTTGTACTTGCGGTTTTCAAAAGATATGGCTACTCTGATGTTTGGTGCAGTTGGATTTTTAATATTCTTAGTTCGGCCAGGATATCAATTTTGATTAATGGAAGTCCGGAAGGTTTTTTCAAAATTAACAGGGGCTTACGACAAGGTGATCCGTTATCCCCTCTTATTTTCGTACTCATTGAGGATATTTTAATCCGTAATATCGCTAAGTTGTTTGCGAACGGTGATATTTCACACATGGTTTCTAGAAAAGGTGTAGCTCCTATGCACCTTTTCTTTGCTGACGATATTATGATATTTTGCAAGGGAAACTTGAAAAGCCCGCGTAATACCAAAATTCTTCGGGTCAAACTGTTAGTCTCGGGAAGAGTAAGTTTTATTTTGGAGGTGGATCAGTTGCTAGGAAAAGGAGAATTGCAGCAATGCTAAATATTCAGGCTGTTAGTTTTCCGGATAGATACTTAGGTGTCCAACTTATGCCGGGTGTTGTGCGTTATATGCATGTCAGACCCGTGGTGGAAAAATTTCTTGATAAGTTAGCTGGTTGGAAGGGAGTGATTTCGAGTATAGTTACTCATTCGAAGGTAGTTTATAAGTGGCCATTGAAAGTGATTGTTGAATGCGAAAGGGCCATAAGAAATTTTGTTTGGTCTGGTGATTCGAAAAAACGCAAGTATACAGTGGTGGCATATGACACAATTCGTAGTCCCAAGAGCGAAGGTGGTTTAGGGATTACTCGACTACAGGTAGGTAATAAAGCCATGCTCATGAAGCTGTGGTGGAATATCAAGAATTCAGATAAGAATTGGGCGCGTTTCTTGTGAGCAAAACTTTTCAAGGTAAATGGCGAAATTAATTTATTAACATCTCAAATCTTCCATTATGCCAGGCATTAGATGGATTTATAATAAAGTGGAACAACATACTAGGCGTCTGATTGGGGATAGACATAATACATATCTATATTTTGACAATTGGAATGACCAACAGAGTATAGCTTCAATTTTGGGAATATCAATGACTCGGAGAATATAGTTTTCTTCTCTATTTTCGCATTTGATTATAAATGGACATTGGGTAATACCAGATGTTATGCGTGAACAAATGGAAGCGGCTGGGATGGATGTGGCTATGCTACCAAAGCCTTGTGCTTTGCAGGATATCAATATTTGGACTCCGGATCCGAAGGGGATCTTCTCAGTACAATCTGCAAAGAATTTACTACGTCGATCAAGGCCTGTGTTTCGTGAGGCTAATCTTATTTGGCGTAAAGCTATACATCTGAATTTGGGTGCGCAGACTTGGAAGGTTGTAAACATTAATTGTTGTGCTACAGATGATATTCTTTTTTCTAGATACAAGCGGGAAATAGTTTCATGATGCGTACTTTGCAAGATGGAATCTGAGTCGATGCAGCACATTTTGTGGGGTTATTTTTTTTCCCAAAGGGTGTGGAATTGGATTGCAACTATCTTTAAGCTGAATCCAAAACCAGATTTGCTAGATTCATATAAAGTGGAAAAGGGACGTAGTAGAATGGTGAAGGACCTGTAGCAAACTTGGCCATTAGAGTTGAACTTTGGCTACTATGTAATGATATAGTTTTCGATGGCGCCAAGTTAAATTGGACGACATTCAAGATGAAGGTTTATCAACGTATTCATGAGAATGCTAAGAGAATGACAGGATATATGCATAACACCTGTGAAAATCTGCGGATTCTTAGTTTTTTAAAGTGGCACATAGAAGTGTTCAACATTCAATCCCTTGGGAATGTTTGTGGAGGCCTCCTGATAAAGATGATATATTGATATACTGCGATGGGGCCTCTATTGAAAATCCTAGCCCTGCCGGATCGGGTATAGTTGCAAGAAATAGTAGTTGTGAGGTCCTTGGGGCTCTGAGCGTTGGTCTTGGAAACACAACTAATTACATGGCTAAAATTGAAGCGGTTATACATGGCATGGAATGGGTCAAACAGTGGAGGTTTAAGAACATATGTGTTAGGTATGATTCTCAAAGCGCAGTGCTTGCCTTTCATGCCAATTGCGTTCCATGGACAGTAAGGCAACGTTGGCTTGCTGCTAAATCATGGTATAGTCGCATTCGGCTCGAGCATACGTACATAGAAATTAGCGGATATGATGGTGAAACAAGGTAGTTTGTTTCCAATGGGTACCAAAGATGGACATATAGGTAGGCCTGGCTTTCTCACTGCAGTGGAGTGGAAAAATAGGCCTTATTACCGCTTCAATTAATATTTCATCGATGGTGAATATAGCACCTTAGATGATTGTTGCATCTTTGGCTGCAACTGCTGCTATTTTAGTAGTTTTTTAGTTTTCTTTTGGGGTGCTTTCCTTGCAAGTGCCCTTTGTTTTGTAAACAACTTTGTTTCTACTTTAATATAAATACGGACTTAACCAAAAATAAATAAGTATGTTTTTTAATTGATATTCCGTGCTTTGGTTAAATCCCTTGATGTGATATTCTTTAGGATTGATAGGTGCTTTAGAATCACTACCCATGAAGCGAAGAAAATTATAGCGGAAAAACAGTATTTGAAAAAGCATGGAATATATTTTTAAAGATTAGTAGAGTTTGCATAGTTAATTGGTGGAAACCGAAAACCCTAGTAACCCTTTCCTGTTTTGTTTATTGTCAGAATTAATATTATTTTATTTTGTTCCGAATATATGAAAAATCGTTAAACATCATCTTGTTGATTACTTAGCTTTTAGTATTGGTTGGTAGAGTATTTCACACTCCTCGTGGGAACGACATGTACTTGCCGTTCTTTACTAGTTAGACATCGTGCACTTGCAGTATTATTATTGTAGGTTTCCGAGCCTACCAAGTTTTTGGCGCTTTTTCCGGGGAGTGGTTGCAAAATACTCTCTAATTGATATCTTTTTGTATATAATTTTATTTTGTTTTTCTTTTAGATTTCTTTTGGTTCTTTTTATGTTTTTTTTTTATCCTAAAGTGTTGTGGGCGAAAGAAAGTATGCACTTGCAAGGATTTTGCAAGTGCCAGTTGGAAGATCCATTAGAGGTTTGCTTAGCTCATTTTGGGTATTATTTTGATGATGATAGTGTTATTTGTGAAGTCAATGCCTTATTAGACTCCACACCACTGCTAGATACTAATAAATGGAAGCCCAAACTAGAAACTCTAGTTCAGTCCGAGTCTCGACTAGTTCCATCAGTCATGATAGCTCTGACTTTGACCCATAAGCCAATGTTTGACCTATTAGGGTCTGATTGTTTTCATCTTAATGATATTAATAATGGAATTGTTGTGGATGAGAATAGGTCTATTAGTCATGATATTATTGCTCTATTGACCCCTTGTTCTGCGGATATAGATTTGAGCCAACATATGTTAGTATGTCTCATTTTGCTGAATATACCTATATCAGCCGCGGAAGTTATTTCTGCTGATTTAGAGCCTGATTTAGGACGTGCACTTCAACAATAATCTATTGATCAATTTTTACCTCTTTGTGCGAATGAATTATTTATCCCAATAATGCGAGGCTTGATTACTAAGGATTGTTTTGTTTGGGGAATAGATTCACATATATGTTTGGATGATTATAGTGTTTGCAGGTGCATATCTTCAGCTGACCGGGTTAGTTGGGTTGATCCCCAACTTTTCAGACTCTATATATATGATTGGCAGCTTACTATGGGGTATCAACCTCATTTTGTTTGAGATTACGTGCTATTGAAAGCGGGGAAACAAATACCTTTTGCTTCGTGGGAGTCAACCCATCAAATTTGTTCCCTTTTCTCTATCTTTTTTTTTTTTTTTTGCAATTTATAATTTCCCACCTTAATTTATACGTTGGATGACTCAATATACATTGAGGACAATGTAATGTTTAAGTGTGGGGGAGTGGCAGTTTCGTTAGGATTTTGAAAAGAAAAAAAATGCATATTATGACTAGCTGTTTAGCGGGTCTTAAAAAAAATTGTATGACATGACCAGCTGTTTAGCGGGTCTTTCTGTCTAGCTGTTTAGCAGACATCTCTCGATCTTGCTGTTTAGCGGACATCTCTAGGTCTTGCTGTTTAGCAGATCCGTCTCGCTGTTTAGCAGACAATACTCTTCATATTCAGCTGTGTAGCAGATATATTTTTTGTTTTGCTCGAGGACTAGCAAAATATAAGTGTGGGGGTGTTGATAATCACGTATGTGCTACATTTTATACCTATATTTATATTAGTTAGGACTCAATATTTTGGCTAATAACATTATTTTAGTGCTTTTTTAGAAAGTACAAGTGAATTCCGATAATCCGGAAATAATGGCTAAATCAGGAGTTAAATTAGCGTTTGCGGCGAAAACAACCTCAATGTTAGTCAAGGGACAAGGCACTAAAGAAACAGGGTTCAATTGATAAGTGCTTATGTGGGTCAAATCACCTAATCTATCTAATGGACAGAGCATCAAGATGTTGAAGAAGTTAGCCGTGAAGTCTCATATGGTATGAAGGTGTTGGTTGTCGTCGAGTTTTATGTGAAATGGTTGCACACAAGAAGAATACGAATGGTCCATTTGTTAGTCGGAGTTGGTAACTGAATTGGTTATAGCTAGGTACTGTGAGCCAAGGATCTCGATCAAAACTAGTTGGCATGGCTGGATGGTTTACATTAATTGAAGTTCTCTTGACAGTTGTTGTGGCCTGAGTGGGAGAATGAAGAGTCTGTTGTATATTTGAAAGCATCAGATGGTGTTCACTTAAATGATAAAGCAGCAGCTCGTTGGAATGGGGCTGTATCTATTTCTGGAGGGATTTGAGAGATTGAGAACACATAAAGAGGGAGAGAATGAAGACGTTAACGGCTTGGAACATTTCTTCATTTCTGGTCACTTGAGTTTGAGTATTTTTTTCAACAGCAGCTCTTCAATATCTCATACCAGAAATGTTAATCAACATGCAACAGGAGAGGAGATCAAGCTTTTATGTAATCTGGCAGCTCCCTACGGAAGGAGGTAGTGCTTATACAGTCAGGGGAATATACTTGGACGTGACTGAGATGAAGATGAAGTTGATATGGTGATTCGTTGGAGCTGTGCATGAGAAAGAGAAGAATTGATATAGCTTGGGCATGGCTGGTTTGTACTGTAAAGTTAGTCTTGATCGAGAAATATTTTGTGATGTAGCCGGAGTAGGAAGAACGAGTTGTTTTACCGGTGAATGATGACTGAAATAATGATAATTGTGATGGATGTATGGAGCTCGGTTCTGCGAAGGATGTTGTTATTGTTGGCCTTACAAAGACACAGGAGCAACTGGTGGCGGCTGTGGCTTTGTATATGGACTGAAATTTATGGTAAATGATTGCAGTGATGGATGTCGTCGTAATTGGAACCGACAGGAATTTGAAGTAAGTTCGGTCGGTAGTTGATTGAACCTGCTGGTATGAAGAGAAGAAAAGAAAGCTTATTTACTAAAAGTTTTGAGCTAGAACTGGTGGAGATGATTGAGCCGCAGTCTATGGAGAAAGCTAGAGTTTGCTATGACCTGACGCATAAATGGCTGCATTACTCGTGACAGTGGAGTATGGGAGAATTCGAATTTGCAGGAAACTCTTTTAAGCAACAATGGGATTTCAAGGGTTTTGTATTGCGCTGTTGGGTCATGGTGTGATGGGTTGAATGTGATAGCAAAGGGTTTACTATATCCGGAGATGGAGAAAGCAATTGGCAGCACCAAGTTCTCGACAGAGTTAAGATATGATGGATTGTACGAGGCTGGTTCGAATCAGCTAAGACAGTGAGAAAATCGAGACAAGAAGTTTATTGTGGTATCGATTGGCAGAGATGGATTCTGTATTGAATGGGGGTTATGTGATGTAGCCTGGTGAGAAGAATAAGTAACCGATAAGAAGAGTGGCTTGGTCTAAATCTCATGTTACCACGGACTGAACGGTGAGCCGGTGGGTGCCGAGAACTGAATAGACAGAGAAGGTTGGTGGAAGAGTTGGATAACTTGGATTTGGAAGTCGTGATAGTAGTGGACTGGGCCTTTGGAAATGCTTGTACGGTCCAATTTGGCTCTTTGCAAATGGTCTGTTAGGTCTAAGTAAACTTGTCGCAAGATATATATACGGATCAGACAGAAATACAGTGGGGAGACCGGCTGGAGGCGAGGATACGCAGCCGTTCACAATCTGGGGGTTTGGAGTTTCTGTTAGAGCATTGCTCGGTTGAACTCGCATGTGTTGCTATCTCAAGCATGTTTGTCAATGTTAGTGATCAAAACTATAAAGTCTTGATTTCTAGTCTACTATAGCTAAGGTCTCGGACTAGGATAGAAAGTGTAGTTGAGATCAAGAACGATAGAAAGAGAAAGATTAGATCACACAACTACGATAAAAATAGTATCGCTCTGGCTTCACAATCCCAATGAAGTCTTGAAGTCGTTAACCCAAGTTCAGAGAGAAAACTCAAGGGTTAATGGAGATCGATTCTAGCTTAGAGAAAACTAGTATCACACAAGAAAGGTATGTGGGGATTAGTTTTTCCAATAGCTAGAGTTCTCTTTATATATTTTTCAAATCATGGTTTGCAATCAATGTTAGCTTAGTAACAAAGCATTCAATATTCACCGTTATATGAAAACCTGATTAGATACAAGCTAATATTCCTCAACCATTATATCGAAAACTTAGCTTGCCATACACACATGTACTTGACGTTTGTTGGGTTTGTGTAACCGTACCCAAACGTGTACAATGGTTGGTTCTCAACTAGTTAACCAAAAGGTTAGCCAAATGATAACTTCCATATCAACCATGTTCTTTTTCACCATAATTAGTCCAAATGACTCAAATGAACTAGTTAGAGAGTTGTTCAATTGCTATGAGATCTCAAGTACTACAAGATACAAAATTGAATAAAAAACGATGTAATTCACTCGAATCATTAATCATGAACTATAAAGCCACGGTTAGCAAAAGCATCCCTTAGTAATATAGAATAAGTTCACGAACAACGTTTTCAGACATAACCTCTTGAGTTCGCGGACTGAGTTCGCAGACTCAAGCTAACCGGTTGAAGTTATAAACTCCAGCAGAAATTCTCGGGTTCGAGAGCTTCTGTCAGTTCGCGGACTGCACATGAGCTATAACTCCAGCATAAATTCTCGGGTTCGAGAATTAAGCCAGTTCGCGGACTGGGTTCGCGGACTGAGTTTCTGCTCACGTTCTAGTTCCACTTGATCAACAAAGTTCGCAAACACTTCGGTTCAAGTGCTAAGGACTTATACATATATGTGTTGCCACAACAATGTTTGTATCCCCAAATGGTTATATAGTCTAAACTCTCATTTTAATCATTGAAACATGCTCAGAGGGCGTTATATAGTTGTTATTCACAAACTATTTTTCGTCAGAATATTTTCCAAGAAGATTGAAACTTAACATGACTTTCGTCACTAGGCAAAGACGAACTTGGCTAAAGCGAAAGCTTTACCAACACCCATTTAGAGAAATACATAAGCGAGATATACTCAGCTCGAAATGTCACATGTGCATATTCTTAGTCTATATAGTAAAACTACTTTTGTCTCAAAGATAGGAGATAGAGTAGATAGACTTTTGAGTGATATCTAAGTTCAAGTCTCCACATACCTTTTAGTCGATGAAGATCCACTGGTTCCTTGAGTAGTCCTTCGTCTTGTATGATGATTTCCATGGAGTCTTGAGATCAAGTACACTTTCTATCCTAGTCCGAGACCTTAACTATAGTAGACTACAAATCAAGACTTTATAGTTTTGATCACTAACATTGACAAACATGCTTGAGATAGCAAAGCATGCGAGTTTTACCGAGATATTCTCTAACACAGAGAATTTCTGCTGGAGTTGTAGCTCGGTTTCATTCCGCGAACTCAGTTCACGAATTGACGAAAGTTCTCGAACCCGAGAATTTCTGCTGGAGTTTGTGAACTCCAACCGGTTAACTTGAGTCTGAGAACACAGTCCGCGAACTTGATTGGTTATTTCTAAAAACGATGTTCGTGAACTTATCTAAATTATCTAAGGAATGCTATTGCAAATCCTGGCTTTATAGTTCATGAATTGATTCGATTGAATCACATCGTTTTTGCTTAAAATATGTCTTGTGTAGTACATGGGATCTCATAGTAATTGAACAACTCTCTAACTAGTTCATTTGAGTCATTTGGACTAGTTATGGTGAAGAAGAATATGGTTGATGTGAAAGTTATCATTTGGCTAACCATTTGGTTGACTAATATTAAACCAACTATTGTACACATTTGGGTAAGGTTACACAAACCCAAAATCTTCAAGTACATATGTGTATGGCAAGCTAAGTTTTTGATCTAACAGTTGAGAGATATTATCTTGTATCTAATCAGGTTTTCATCTAACGGTGAATATTGAATTCTTTGTTACTAAGCTAACATTGATTGCAAACCCTGATTTGAAATACTATATAAGGTAAAACTCTAGAAACTAGGAAACCTAATCCCCACACATTCTGTGTGATACTAGTTTGCTAATCTATAGTCGATTCTCCTTTAACCTTTGGTTTTCTTCTTCTAAAACCAGGTTAACGACTTAAAGACTTCATTGGGATTGTGAAGCCAGACCGATACTATTTTTTTTATAGTTGTGTAATCTGATCTTGTTGTTTCTATCATACGAGTAAAATTGTAATAATTGGCTTGAGATTTCTATCTCCGATAGGCAAGATATAAAAGTAATCACAGACATCTTCGACTCATCGTTTATGATTCCACAATATATTTTTTAGCTACGTCGATTAAGACTATTGTGAGGTGATTCATAAAACTGAGCTGTTATTCGGGAATATAAGTATGGTTTTATTGATTGGTTCCTGTTCACCTTGATTTATCAAAAGACAGAACAAAACTCATAGTTTTATTCATGGGAGACGAATTTATCTATCTTGTAGACTTTTCTGTGTGAGACAACTTTGTTTGCTAAAGTCTTCGACTTTGGGTCGTAGCAACTCTTGGTTGTGGGTGAGATCAGCTAAGGGAATCAAGTGCGCAGTATCCTGCTGGGATCAGAGGCGTATGAGCATAATTGTACCTTGGATCAGTTTGAGATTGATTGGGGTTCAACTACAGTCCAGACCGAAGTTAATTTAGAGTAGGCTAGTGTCTGTAGCGTCTTTATACAGTGTATGTTTAATCTGGACTAGGTCCCGGGCATTTTCGGTTTCCTCGTTAACAAAATTCTGGTGTCTGTGTTATTTCTTTTCCGCATTATATTTTGTTATATAATTGAAATAATACAGGTTGTGCGTTGTTCAATCAATTAGAATATTCGACCTTATTGGTTGTTGATTTCAATTGATTGACACTTGGATATTGGTCTTTCGTACTATCCAAGTTATCTCTCTTTGATTAGACTCGCGAATCATATTTGCTTCAGTAAATCAATTTGAGAGATTGAGATAATAACTCCTTGGGTATTTTCTATTGATTGAGTCTAGTTGATTCTCTAGAAAACAACTCGAAGTTGTCCATACAGATTTCTAATAGAAATATTGGGTGTGGTTGTTAGACCCCCGCTTTTTCAATTGGTATCAGAGCAGGCAAACACGTTCAAGACCTTACAAGTCTGTATTTTTGGCAATCTGAGTCTGTGGATGAAATATTTGTTGCGCATACCAAAATGTTTCCTAAAGCTTTTGATCATGTCAAGTGTTTTGGAAACACCTCAAAGGATTATTCCTTAGTTTATTCTTCTGAATCCCGAGGTGGAAAGAATATTCAATGTGATAATGACATTTCTTCCTCTCATGAGGCATGTGACACTCTGGCAAAAGCTGAAAAGGAGCTCACCAGAATTTCAAAAAATACAGATGAGACTATTGATTTTAATGATCATGATCAGCTCATTGATGAATTTTAAAAGTCACTTGATTGAGAACGTGATCTCTATAACATCATTAAGTCATTCTCTAAGAATATTGAGAAACTTCTTCAAGAAACTGCTCTCCAACATGAAAAGATTAGTACTCTTGAGGATATATTAAGGAGGAATCGATTAGAGAAAAAAGTTTGCTTGAGACTCATTCATCGGATCTCAACAGACTTCGTGATGAAAAAGAGAAACTAAGTGCATCTTTTAGTCTATCCCATGAACAGTGTAAATCCTTGGAAAAGGAAAACTCTGTCTTAAGGAGAAAATCTTTTGTACACACGAAGAAATGCTCTCAAGATGAAGATTGTGTCAAGAAAGGTTTACATAACTTGCAGTCTTCTCATATGGCTATGAAGTTGGGACAGGTGCTAATTATTGCTTCTCCTCCACGAACCTGTACTTTTTGTGGGAAAAGGAATCACTATGCTATCCATTGTTTTGCAAGAAGGAAACAAATTTCTAAGCTTCATAATTTGCTTCTCTTCACTGTCAATGGAACAAATAATCAGTTGACTAATGCAGTGAATCACATGCCCATAAGAAACCAGAAACCTTATAAAAATGATCTCAATTATAGAAATCATCACAGGGCTCAAGTGCATTCTGGCATAAGTTTGTGTGTTGCTAAGGAAAGCATTCCCTGTACTTATAAGAATGTTTCTGGTAAATCTAAGCATAGAAAATGGATGTCTATCTATTCTGATCCTCTTGAACCAGTTGCAAGAGGTCCTAGACTTTGTCCTCATAGAAATCCATCTGATGGATTTGTTAAAAATGCCATGTATTATCCTTCAGGGATAAATACCAACCGAAGAAAGGCGAAGAAAACAAAGATCAAACAGTCAGTTGATATATACAACTCCTTTCCCGATGATTATGGTGGAATTTATTTCCACTTTACTACCTGATTCCAGGTATTTGTTTCCTTGTGTATAACTTGAGAGGTACAAGGAAAATAATTTTGGAATACTCAAGTATGTTGTATATTATTTCTATTTGAGTCTTTTTATTGGTAGTCCAAAAACATCCGCGTCCTCCTCTTGTATGTCTCTAGGGTTTTCAAAACCAGAGTTTTTGTACTCTCGTTGACGAACACATATATACTATATCTATATTGTGTTATCGCTGAACTAAAACTCTATGAAGAATTCTACGAAATCTCAAGAGATTGTGTGTCTTGATATGGAGGAAGACAATCAGGAACGTAAGTCGATTCAGGAGCTGGTTCTAAAGAAGATGCTTAAAAGAAATGATCACAACTCCTGGATTGATGATTCTGTCAAGGATTTACTCATTTTCAGAACGATTCAAGGGTCGAGTTTGCAAATCTTCAATTGCAAATAAACCAACATCTAGATGGTCAGGCCAGAATTCTTGCTAATCAGAACATTCTGATGCGTAATCAAAATAAGCTTATTATGGACTGTGCCAAATCTAGTCAACTTGCTCGGGTGGTTGATCTCAAAGTTGGTGTTCTAACTCACAAACATGGTGTGACTACGGTCAAGAGAATAAAGGAAATCAGCGATACATTATTTGATGGTTTCATTGAAAGATACGAGGTTCTTAATGAACTCTGATTTCTTAATGCATATTAAATTTTCTATTTTTCTCTTTTGCTTAAAAGAATAACTAATGTTTTGGAATAGCCATTATTGTGATTACACATAGCTATATCCAATGTTTTTCGTCTTCTTGTTTTTAGAATTTTTGGTTTAAAATTCTAAGTTTATTTGGAAGATGATGGTTGCAGTATTAATCTCTTGATTTTATATATTGCAATATTTTGATGGGATATGTGTGTTTACGTCTGTGAACTTGATTGTCCAATATTTTTTCAAAAGTAAAGTCGTTCGTGAATTGATATGCAAATATTGATAAAAGGATGAATAGAATTTGTCAAACACAAGAGTTAAGCCTATATTGTCAATTGTTGATATAAGATAGGTTAAAATCTTTTGTGATTCAAGGATTATGTCTATTGTGTGTCATTGTGCAAATGGTGATGGAAACATAGAATGAATCCTTGTTTATTCCACGTATAAGGTCGATCCTCCGATCCACAAATTTTTGTGTAAATACTGTGTTGTTCCATGAAGTGTCTTATGTTGAGCACTAAAACAACAAAAGTTGATTGCTTTGTGGTTAGCTTAGTTGTTGTTATGTAAGGTACTTTATGTTGAACATTATTAGACTAAATCAATCATCTTGTGTGGTTATTTAGTCATCACTCCGTAAGTTTTCTTATGTTGAGCATCTCTTCAACTGGGTTGGTTATTCGTGATTAACTTAGTCATTTCTCCATAGAAGTTCTTATGTCGAGTATGGCCAATTAAATTGATTACTCTTGTAATTAGTTTGGTTGAGTATGGCAATTCGATTTTTTGCGAGTTTTCTTGTGATTAATCTAATTGATTTATTAAGTCTCCATAAGTTTACTTGTGTTGAGCATATTTAGTCAAATTAATCTTGGTTCGCTTGGGTTAATTTGATTGAATATTTCTTGTTGGATTCCAAATTCACACTTGTATGTGATTTGTTGAGTCTAAAGAAATCCTTCTTTTCTCTTTTGAAATTAGGTCGCTCTTGTTGTTCCTTAGGGAATGACATATTATGGGGGAGAGTACTTTTGAACTTGTGCTTAATTCCCAAATCTTTGTGGGGAGTGCGGCTGTGGAATATCAGAGGGGTTATCTTGCGTCTTTATAAACTCCTTGATGAATGCATTTAACTTCGGATTTATGATTGCATCTAAATAAGATGATATACATTTACATTTGGTCATGAAATGTCTCTTAAGAAAATTTCATTAGGATCCCGTTCTTGTACCTTTGCCAATTTTATTGACAAAAAGAAGGAGAATTAATATGTAGTTCACACTACAAATACATATGGTTTCCGGATCATTATGTAAGGGGGAGTGGTTTCAATGTGAGATTGAGTATTGACTAAAGGGGAGTGAAGTATCACCATAGTATTGTTGTTGAAGTTGTGATGCAATTGGACTTTGACGTTGTGTAAAAATACTATGACATTGTATAACAATGATTGAGAACCGATGCTTTTCTCATTTTTATAGCTATGGATTTTCAACAACGATGATGCGAAACTTACAACCTTTGGGATCATTGGACTACTTGGAAGTGACGAAGATTTCGAGAATTCTTAAAGATTAGACATGTGGAATAGGAGCTACAAAGTTTATTTATATATTTTTTGTATTCCATATGAATTAATAGTTTTGCCACTAAAATTGACAAAGGGGGGGATTGTTAGAGCATTGCTCGGTCGAACTCGCATGCATTGCTATCTCAAGCATGTTTTTAAATGTTAGTTATCAAAACTATAAAGTCTTGTTTCTAGTCTACTATAGCTAAGGTCTCGGACTAGGATAGAAAGTGTAGTTGAGCTCAAGAACTCCATGGAAATTATCATACAAGACGAAGGACTACTAAAGGAACCAGTGGATCTTCATCGACTAAAAGGTATGTGCAAACTTGAACTTATCTATCACTCAAAATTCTATCTACTCTATCTCATATCTTGAGACAAAAGTCGTATTACTATATAGACTAAGCATAAACACATGTGATATTTTCGAGCTGAGTATATCTCTCTTATCTATTTCTCGAAATATATGTTGGTAAAGCTTTCACTGTAGCCAATTTCATCTTTACCTAGTGACGAAAGTCATGTTATGTTTCAATCACTTTGGAAATTGCTCTGACGAAAAATAATTTGTGAATAACAACTATATGTCGTTCTATGATAATGTTTCAATGGTTGAAATGAGAGTTTAGACAATATAACCATTGGGGTATATAAACATTGTTGTGGTAACACCTATATGTATAAGTCCTTAGCACTTAAACTGAAGTTTGAGAACTTTGTTGAACAAGTGAAACCGGAACTTGAGCAGTCAACCCAGTCCGCGAACTCAGTCTGCGAACGTGCGTAGTTCTCGTACCCGAGAATTTATACTAGAGTTGTAGCTCGGTTTCAGTCCACGAACTAGCGGAAGTTCTCTAGACCGAGAATTTCTGCTGGAGTTTGTGAACTCCAACCGGTTAACTTGAGTCCCCAAACCCAGTCCGCGAACTTGAGTGGTTATGTCTAAAAACGATGTTCGTGAACTTATCTAAATTATCTAAGGAATGCTATTGCAAATCGTGGCTTTATAGTTCATGAATTGATTCGAGTGAATCACATCGTTTTTGCTTAAAATATGTCTCGTGTAGTACATGGGATCTCATAGTAATTGAACAACTCTCTAACTAGTTCATTTGAGTCATTTGGACTAGTTATGGTGAAGAAGAATATGGTTGATATGAAAGTTATCATTTGGCTAACCATTTGGTTGACTAATATTTAACCAACTATTGTACACGTTTGGGTACGGTTACACAAACCCAAAATCGTCAAATACATGTGTGTATGGCAAGCTAAGTTTTCGACCTAACGGTTGAGAGATATTAGTTTGTATCTAATCAGGTTTTCATCTAACGGTGAATATTAAATGCTTTGTTACTAAGCTAACGTTGATTGCAAACCCTGATTTGAAAGACTATATAAGGGAGAACTCTAGGAACTGGGAAACCTAATCCCCACACATTCTATGTGAAACTAGTTTGCTAATCTATAGTCGATTCTCATTTAACCTTTGGTTTTCTTCTTCTAAAACAGGTTAACGACTTAAAGACTTCAGTGGGATTGTGAAGCCAGATCGATACTACTTTTCTTGTAGTTGTTTGATCTGATATTGATGTTTCTATCATACGAGTATAATTGTAATAATTTGCTTGAGATTTCTATCTCCGATAGGTAAGATATAAAAGTAAACACAAACATCTTCGTCTCATCGTTTGTGATTCCACAATATCTTTTTTTGATGCATCGATTAAGACTATTATGAGGTGATTGATAAAACTGAGTTGTTCTTCGGGAATATAAGTCTGGTTTTATTGATTGGTTCCTGTTCACCTTGATTTATCAAAATAAGGAACAAAACTCATAGGTTTTTTCATGGGAGACGAATTTATCTATCTTGTAGATTTTTCTGTGTGAGACATATTTGTTTGCTAAATTCTTCGACTTTGGGTCGTAGCAACTCTTGGTTGTGGGTGAGATCAGCTAAGGGAATCAACTGCGCAGTATCCTGCTGGTATCAGAGGAGTAGGATCATAATCGTACCTTGGATCAGTGTGAGATTGATTGGGGTTCAACTACAGTCCAGACCGAAGTTAATTTGGAGTAGGCTAGTGTCCTCGTTAACAAAATTCTGGCGCCTGTGTTATTTCTTTCCGCATTATATTTTGTTATATAATTGAAATAATACAGGTTATGCGTTGTTCAATAAATTAGAATACCAGACCTTATTGGTTGTTGATTTAAATTGATTGACACTTGGATATTGGTCTTTGGTACCATCCAAGTTATCTCTCTTTGATTAGACTCGCGGATCATATTTGCTTGAGTAAATCAAATTGAGAGATTGAGATAATAACTCCTTGAGTATTTTCTATTGATTGAGTCTAGTTGATAATCTAGAAAACAACTCGGAGTTGTCCATACAGATTTCTAATCGAAATATTGGGTGTGGTTGTTAGACCCCCGCTTTTTCAGTTTTACTTCTCCATTTTTTCTTAGCTATTTTGATTTTAATCTTTTTATGGCTTTTGAGAAAGCCATGACTAGATAGAGCCATGTTAGGGTTTAGGTAGAACCCAATTTTATTATGAAAACCCTACATTTATATGCTAAATAATGATTTGATTGATTAATAGTTTTTCTTCATATAGCTTGGTGTTTAATTGCTCATGTGACTTTCTTGATTATTTATGCTTTTCAATTGATATTTCATGCTTTGGTTAAATCCCTTGACGTGATATGCTTTAGGATTGATAGGTAATGCTTTAGAATCACTACCCATGAAGCGAAGAAAATTACAGCGGAGAAACAGTATTTGAAAAAGCATGGAATATATTTTTAAAGATTAGTAGAGTTTGCATAGTTAATTGGTGGAAACCGAAAACCCTAGTAACCCTTTCCTGTTGTTTATTGTCAGAATTAATATTATTTAATTTTGTTCCGAATATCTGAAAAATCGTTAAACATCATCTTGTTGATTACTTAGCTTTTGGTATTGGTTGGTAGAGTATTTCACACTCCTCGTGGGAACGACCTGTACTTGCAATTGTCCACTAGTTAGACACTATGCACTTGTAGTATTATTATTATAGGTTTCTGAGCCTACCAAGTTTTTGGCGCCGCTGCCGGGGAGTGGTTGCAAAATACTCTCTAATTGATATCTTTTTGTATATAATTTTATTTTATTTTTCTTTTAGATTTGTTTTGGTTCTTTTTAAGCATTTTTTTTAGGTACCTTAGCCTGAAGTGTTGTGGGCGAAAAGAAAGTATGCACTTGCAAGGATTTTGCAAGAGCTAGTTGGAAGATCCATTAGAGGTTTGCTTAGCTCATTTTGGGTATTATTTTGATGATGATGGTGTTATTTGTGAAGTCAATGCCTTATTAGACTCCACACCACTGCTAGATACTAATAAATGTAATCCCAAACTAGAACCTCTAGTTCAGTCCGAGTCTCGACTAGTTTCATCAGTCGTGATAGCTCCGACTTTGACCCATAATCCAACGTCTGACCTATTAGAGTCTGATTGTTTTCATCTTGATGATATTAATAATGAAACTGTTGTGGATGAGAATGGGTCTATTAGTCATGATATTATTGCTCTATTGGGCCCTTGTTCTGCGGATAAATTTGAGCCAACATCTGTTCGTATGTCTCATTTTGCTGAATTTGAACCTATATCAGCCGCGGAAGTTATTTCTGCTGATTTATAGCCTGATTTAGGACGTGGACTTCAACAAGAAGCTATTGATCAATTTTTACCTCTTTGTGCGAATGAATTACTTATCCCAATAATGCAAGGCTTGATTACTAAGGATTGTTTTGTTTGGGGAATAGATTCACATATATGTTTGGATGATTATAGTGTTTGCAGGTGCATATCTTCAGCTGACCGGGTTAGTTGGGATGATCCCCAACTTTTCAGGCTCTATATATATGATTGGCAGCTTACTATGGGGTATCAACCTCATTTTGTTTGAGATTACGTGCTATTGAAAGCGGGGAAACAAATACATTTCGCTTAGTGGGAGTCAACCCATCAGATTTGCTCCCTTTTCTCTATCTTTTTTTTTTTTTTTTTTTTTTTGCAATTTATAATTTCCCACCTTAATTTATACGTTGGATGACTCAATATACATTGAGGAAAATATAATGTTTAAGTGTGGGGGAGTGGCACTTTCGTTAGGATTTTGAAGAAAAAAAATGCATATTATGACCAGCTATTTAGCGAGTCTTAAAAAAATTTGTATGACATGACCAGCTGTTTAGCGGCTCTTTTTGTCTAGCTGTTTAGCAGACATCTCTCGATCTTGCTGTTTAGCAGACATCTCTCGATCTTGCTGTTTAGCAGATCCGTCTCGCTGTTTAGCAGACATATCTAGGTCTTGTTATTTAGCGGATCCGTCTCGCTGTTTAGCAGACAACACTCTTCATATCCAGCTGTGCAGCGGATATATTTTTTGTTTTGCTCGAGAACTAGCAAAATATAAGTGTTGGGGTGTTGATAAGCACGTATGTGCTACATTTTATACCTATATTTATATTAGTTAGGACTCGATATTTTGGCTAATAACATTATTTTAGTGCTTTTGTAGAAAGTACAAGTGAATTCCGATAATCCGGAAATAATGGTTAAATCAGGAGTTAAATTATCGTTTGCCGCGAAAACAACCTCAATGTTAGTCAAGGGCCAAGGCACTAAAGAAACAGGGTTCAACTGATAAGTGCTTATGTGGGACAAACCAACTAATCTATCTAACGGATAGAGCATCAAGATGTTGAAGAAGTTATCCGTGAAGTCTCATATGGTATGAAGGTGTTGGTTGTCGTCGAGTTTTATGTGAAATGGTTGCACACAAGAAGAACACGAATGGTCCATTTGTTAGTCGGAGTTGGTAACTGAATTGGTTATAGCTGGGTACTGTGAGCCAAGGGTCTCGATCAAAACTAGTTGGCATGGCTGGATGGTTTACATTAATTGAAGTTCTCTTGACAGTTATTGTGGCCTCAGTGGGAGAATGAAAAGTCTGTTGTATATTTGAAAGCATCAGATGGTGTTCACATAAATGATAAAGCAGCAGCTCATTGGAATGGGGCTGTATCTCTTTCTGGAGGGATTTGAGAGATTGAGAACACATAAAGAGGGAGAGAATGAAGACGTTAACGGCTTGGAACATTTCTTCATTTCTGCTCACTTGAGTTTGAGTATTTTTTGTTAAAAAATATAAATTTGATTTGGATTAATCAAAATTAATCTAGAAAAGGGGAAGTGGTCGGCTAGTCTAGAATCCTCTAGGTAGTACTATGTGGAGATAAATCCAACAAGGCAGGATAATTCTAGACGTGTTACTTTAGATGAGTGTGGAAATATCTAGATGAGTCAAAAAGTTTGTTGTAAAAGTAGTTGACTAGTGAATATTCTAGACAAGGCTAGAATAGATAGAGTCGGCTATAAATACTAGTTGTGGGTTCAATTGAAAGGTAGTAAGCAAAAAAAAAGAGAGAAAAGAAGTGAGTGGATGGGTAATCGAGTAGAAGAAATAACTGAGTGATAAGAGAGAAAGAAGAAAAACATAAATGAGTGTTTGTATAATTGAATCAAAACTAAAGTGAGTGTGTGGTCAGTGTACAACATTTTGAAAAGCAACAAAAACTTTGTTTTCTCGTAGAGTGATCAGTGAGTCTATTTTGAGAATCTTAAATATTTTCCATACCAAATTCAATACCCCATTTAGCCCATTATCCTCAAATATTTCCAACAAAGTGGTATCAGAGCCAAGGTCCTAATGGCTACTGAAATGTTTCCCTTCCAAATTCCTAAACTCACTAAATAAAACTATGACAACTGGAGCATTAAAATGAATGCGTTACTAGGCTCGCAAGATGCGTGGGAGATAATAGAAAAAGGTTATGTCGAACCGGAAAATGAAGCGCGCTACCACAAGTTTTACACTACGTATTTCTAGAAAGAGAGATAAAAGAGCTTTTTTCCTTCTTTATCAAGGCATGGATGAGTCGTCCTTCGAGAAAATATCAAGAGCCGCTAATGCAAAGCAGGCATGGGAGATTTTGCAAAATTCCATCAAAGGTGTGGACAAAGTAAATAAGGTGCGATTGCAAACTCTAAGAGGTGAGTTTGAGTCTCTATCCATGAAAGAGTCAGAATTAATATCGGATTATTTTTCAAGAGTTCTAGTTGTTGTCAATCAACTAAGAAGAAATGGTGAGGTCATGAGTGATAATCGTGTGATCGAAAAAATATTGCGGTCACTCGTTCCAAAATTTGATTATATCGTCGTCGCAATTGAGGAGTCCAAAGACGTCGAAACCATGACCGTGGATGAGCTCATGGGATCGCTACAAGCCCATGAAGAAAGAATGAAAAAGAGAAGAAAAGAGGGAGCAGTAGAACAAGTTCTACAAGCAAAGCTCACTTTGAAAGACAAAGGAGAAAGCTCTAGTAGTAATGCTAGAGGAAGAGGACGCGGCTACTATGGCGGAAGAGGAAGAGGCAAGCAGAATGACGATGATCAAAGGGGCCAGAGGTCAAGCTCCACAAGAGGTCGTGGCAGAGGAGATAATTCATGGCGCAACAATAATAGGCCAAGGAATAACAAATCTCAAGTTGAATGCTATAATTGTCACAAACGTGGTCATTATGCTCGAGATTGTTGGTTTTCATCGGATAACGTCGAAGAAAAAGCTAACTATGCTAATAAAGAAAAAGAAGGAGATCAGACTTTGTTGGTGGCATATAAAGGAAGTGACCACAGTGAGAATTTTACATGGGTGCTTGATACGGGAGCAAGCAACCATATGTGTGGCACGAAGGAGAAGTTCGTGGAGCTTGATGAATCAGTTTCCGGCAACGTGACGTTCGGAAATGGAGCGAAAACTCCGGTGAGTGGTCTTGGCAAAATTTTAATTAAGTTGAAAAATGGAAATCATGAGTTTATTTCCGATGTTTATTACGTCCCTAACGTAAAAATGAATATACTAAGTTTGGGACAACTCTTAGAAAAAGGCTATAGGATGAATATGGAAAACCTTAGTCTTTTCATAAGAGACAAGAAAGGAAAACTAATTGCCAAAGTGCCAATGAAGGGAAATAGGATGTTCTATCTAAACATTCAAAATGACGTCGCGAGATGTCTGACTGCCTGTGTGAAAGACTCGTCATGGCTCTGGAATCTTAGGTATGGACACCTTAATTTTGGAGGGTTAAAATTATTGTCTAAACAAAATATTGGTTGCAAAAGGCTACAACCAAAGAGAAGGGATCGACTATGATGAAGTATTTGCTCCTGTCGCTTGTCTAGAAACTATAAGATTAATTATTTCTCTAGCTGCACAAAATAAATGGAAAGTTCATCAAATGGACGTCAAGTCTGCCTTTCTAAATGGACATCTTGAAGAGACGGTATACGTCGAACAGCCACCGGGGTACAAAGTAAAAGGACAAGAAAATAAAGTCCTGAAGTTGAAAAAGGCTTTATACGGCCTAAAAAAGGCACCAAGGGCGTGGTACAGCAGAATCGACAAGTACTTCCAAGAAAATAATTTCAGTAAATGCCCGCATGAACATGCTCTCTATGTGAAGGTGAACGAAAAAGGAGATATGTTACTCGTCTGCCTATATGTAGATGATTTGATCTTCACCGGCAATAACCCAATAATGTTTAAAGAATTCAAGAAAGCGATGACGAGAGAATTTGAGATGACAGACATCGGTCTCATGTCATACTATCTCGGGCTCGAAGTAAAACAACGAGAAAATAGAATTTTTATATCTCAAGAAGGATATGCAAAAGAAATCCTTAAGAGATTTAAAATGGAGGAATGTAATCCGGCAATTACTCCCGTAGAATGCGGAATCAAGCTATCAAAGATCGATGGAGGCGAGAAGGTCAATCCAACCTTTTACAAGAGTCTTGTTGGAAGCTTGAGATACTTAACTTGTACGAGGCCAGATATTCTTTATGGAGTAAGGCTAATCAGTCGCTACATGGAGGCACCTACGAACACACATCTGAAGGCTGCCAAGAGAATTTTGCGCTACTTAAAAGGTACGCTTGATTTCGGTTTATTTTACTCATCGTCAGATAAGTACAAACTCATTGGATACAGTGATAGTGATTGGGCCGGAGATTTAGATGAAAGAAAAAGTACTATTGGATTTGTATTTTTCCTTGGAGATACGGGCTTTACTTAGAGTTCGAAGAAGCAACCAATAGTCACTCTCTCCACTTGCGAAGCTGAATACGTCGCAGCGGCATCGTGTGTTTGTCACGCGGTATGGTTAAGGAGTCTAATGAAGGAGCTTAAAATGGAGCAGGAAGAACCGACTACAATATTTGTGGACAACAAGGCGGCAATGGCTTTAGCAAAGAATCCAGTGTTCCACAACCGTAGCAATCACATTGATACACGGTACCATTTTATCCGAGAGTGCATATCGGAGAATAAGGTACAATTGAAATACACAAAATCGCAAGACCGAGTTGCAGATATATTCACGAAACCACTAAAGCAATAGGTCTTTGTCAAATTACGAGAGATTCTTCGAGTTACTGCAAATCAAGTTTAAGGGCGGCTGTTAAAAAATATAAACTTGATTTGGATTAATCAAGATTAATCTAGAAAAGGGGAAGTGGTCGGCTAGTTTAGAATCCTCTAGGTAGTACTATGCGGAGATAAATCCAACAAGGCAAGATAATTCTAGACGTGTTACTTTAGATGAGTGTGGAAATATCTAGATGAGTCAAAAAGTTTGTTGTAAAATTAGTTGACTAGTGAATATTCTAGACAAGGCTAGAATAGATAGAGTCGGCTATAAATACTAGTTGTGGGTTCAATTGAAAGGTAGTAAGCAAAAAAAAAAAAAAAAAAAAGAAAAGAAAAGAAGTGAGTGGATGGGTAATCGAGTAGAAAAAGTAATTGAGTGATAAGAGAGAAAGAAGAAAAACATAAATGAGTGTCTGTATAATTGAATCAAAACTAAAGTGAGTGTGTGGTCAGTGTACAACATTTTGAAAAGCAACAAAAACTTTGTTTTCTTGTAGAGTGATCAGTGAGTCTATTTTGAGAATCTTAAATATTTTCCATACCAAATTCAATACCCCATTTAGCCCATTATCCTCAAATATTTCCAACATTTTTTTCAACAGCAGCTCTTGCATATCTAATACCAGAAATGTTAATCAACATGCAACGGGTGAGGAGATCAAGCTTTTATTTAATCTATCAGCTCCCTACGGAAGGAGGTAGTGCTTATACAGTCAGGGGAATATACTTGGACGTGACTGAGATGAAGATGAAGTTGCTATGGTGATTCGTTGGATCTGTGCATGAGAAAGAGAAGAATTGATTTAGCTTCGGCATGGCTGGTTTTTACTGTAAAGTTAGTCTTGATCGAGAAATATTTTCTGATGTAGCCAGAGTAGGAAGAACGAGTTGTTTTACTGGTGAATGACGGCTGAAATAATGATAATTGTGATGGACGTGTGGAGCTCGGTTCTGCGACGGATGTTGTTATTTTTGGCCTTACAAAGACACATGAGCAACTGGTGGCGGCTATGGCCTTGTATATGGACTGAAATTTATGGGAAATGATTGCAGCGATGGATGTCGTCGTAATTGGAACTGACAGGAACTTGAAGTAAGTTCAGTCGGTGGTTGATTGAACCTGCTGGTTGAAGAAAAGAAAAGAAAGCTTATCGACTAAAAGTTTTGATCTGGAACTGGTGGAGATGATTGAGCCGCAGTCTATGGAGAAAGCTAGAGTTTGCTGTGACCTGACGCATAAATGGCTGCATTACTCGTGACAGTGGAGTATGGGAGAATTCGAATTTGCAGGAAACTCTTCTAAGCAACAATGGGATTTCAAGGGTTTTGTATTGCCTTGTTGGGTCACGGTGTGGCGGGTTAAATGTGATAGCAAAGGGTTTGCTATATCCGGATATGGAGAAAGCAATTGGCAGCACCAAGTTCTCGACAGAGTTAAGATATGATGGACTGTACGAGGCTGGTTCGAATCAGCTGAGACAGCGAGAAAATGGATACAAAAAGTATGTTGTGGTATCGATTGGCAGAGATGGATTCTGTATTGAATGTGGGCTATGTGTTGTAGCTTGGTGAGAAGAATAAGTAACCGATTAGAAGAGTGGCTTGGTCTGAATCTCCGTGTTACCACGGACTGAACGGTGAGTCGGTGGGTGCCAAGAACTGAATAGACAGAGAAGGTTGGTGGAAGAGTTGGATAACTTGGATTTGGAAGTCGTGATAGTGGTAGACTGGGCCTTTGGAAATTCTTGTACGGTCCAATTTGGCTCTTTGCAAATGGTCTGTTAGGTCTAAGCAAACTTGTCGCAAGACATATATAGGGATCAGACAGAAATACAGTAGGGAGACCGGCTGGAGGCGAGGCTACACAGCCGTTCACAGTCTAGGGGTTTGGAGTTTCACTTCTCCATTTTTGCTTAGCTATTTTGATTTTAATCTTTTTATGGCTTTTGAGAAAGCCATGACTAGCTAGAGCCATGTTAGGGTTTAGGTAGAACCCAAATTTATTATGAAAACTCTATATTTATATGCTAAATAATTGTAGTAGCAGGAAATCCCACACTACACCCCTCACAAGAATTCATACAATTAAATCATTTGTAGATCAACAATCATAAATTTTATTGATTAATCTCACAAATTTTACAAGATAAAAAGGAAATGAAGCTAAAGAATTAACAACCGCTCTGGACTTTCTCTCTCCTAATGACTTGCTCAACACTCGAAAAGGATCTCTCTTTTCCTTACGCCTGTTCAACTCTTTATATAGGGAATTACATAGTGGGTGACAACTAATCTGTCCTTTATTTTAGGATCTGACTTGCGATATTCTCGCAAGAGTTCTATTGTTAATCTTCGCAAATACTCTAATCATCGCAGAGTCATCACACTTTTCTCATGTTTTTGCCATCGTCATCTGTTACGCCATTCTTCAAATCATCCTGCGACGCTCGCAATGTGTTGTTGATAAAACTTCGCAGATGTGTCTTTCTTGCGATATTCTGATCATACATCTTGCCTCTTCTCATGTCTTCTCTGCGAAGGAGAGAATGTCATGAGAAATTATTCTTCAAAATGCCGCAACTTTTCATCTTTTCATATTCTTCTGTACTGATACGATTTTGTATTTTGCGCGAATTTTGTTACACGTATCTTTTCTTCCATCCATCTTTTGACACGTCTTTTTCAACCGCTGCTTTTTAACCGCTCACGTCTACTCCTCGCATTAAATACACTTATCTTCTCAAGAATTTCTATTCTCTATATATGTGCTGCTTATTCTTCCCTTCTCTTCTTTTTACTTTCTTCTCAGCTTCTCTGCAATTTTACTGTTCTTCCGTAAATTCCGCTTCTGCTACTGCAAATTTCATTCTTCATCTTTCATTCCTTCATTCCCATACTGAAGATGCCTCTAGCTGGTCGTAAAAATGAGATTGCTTTTGAAGAAATTCGAAAGAAACTTCAAACTAGAGGTTTTGATTTATCTCCCATTCCTGGTCAAAACCCTAAATCTGAGCTTTCGATTAATCTATTTTATGATCATCCTTGCAATCATGAGGAGGTCATAGTCCCGCTAGTTCAGCTTCTCGCCGGCCTTCCCATCCCCATTTATGATCCTGAACTTCCCTTATTTTATGAAATACTTTCTTATGCGAAATTCTCGCGAGCTGTATATCAATTAAGTGGGGATTGCATTTGGGGTATATTAATTATATGTCCCTACTTTTAACTCCCTACAAATATATCCTTATGCAACAATAATTATGTCCCTCCTTTTTTATAACCTTATCCATTTAATATTAGATTACCTTAATACCCTCACTCATATAATATTTTTATTTATTTCAAAATACAACAAATTTCTTCCTCTACCACTTCACCACCACCACTAGCACCACCACCACCAACATTCAACTACCATTCCACCACCACCACCGTTCAACAACCACCACCTACCAACCGCCACCACCACCAATATTCCACCACCACTCCTTCACCGCCACCATTACACCACCACTAGTCCTCCTCCACCACAAATTCGTCGTCGTCGCCGCCACCATCGTCACCACCGCTGCCGCCACCACCACCGCCGCCACCACCACCGTCACCACCGTCGCCGCCGCCATCACTGGTTCAAATTTTTTTGTATCAATAAAAAGTAGTTGATCCATTTCAGTTGGATCAAAAAATGGATGTTTATCCATTGCAGTTGGATCAATAGTAGAAATTTATCCATTGCAGTTGGATCAAAAATGTATGTTTATCCATGCTGATGGAAAAATGCTACCACTTCATCAGCTGCAGTTTCAGATTCACCAACAAAACCATCAACAGTAGAAGTTTATCTAGTTTATCCAAGAAAAAAGGATCAACAATAGAAGTTGATCCAATTTTAGTGGATCAACAATGGAAGTTGATCCATGTAAAATTGGATCAATAATGATAGCTTATCCATGTAAAATGGAGTGAACTTGGCGTGAGTCGAACACGCATCATCTGACATGGAGTCAGACATGCTACCATTGCACCACAAGTTCAACATTAGGACAAATTTACATGATTTAAACTACAAAAGCATGAGGTCAAAGGATAAACAACAGTAGTTGATCCCATATAGATGGATCAACAACCATAGTTGATCCAAAATATATGGATCAACAACCATAGTTGATCCAATATCATTGCCTGCTTCAACCCAGATAACCACCATATTTCATTACATGTAGCTTCATAAACACCAACAGCTCCAAGACCAGCTCCAAAACCAATCTCAGTTGAATCAACAATAGATGTTTATCCATTTCAGTTGGATCAACAATGGATGTTTATCCATTGCAGTTGGATCAACAACCATAGTTGATCCAAAATATATGGATAAACAACCATAGTTGATCCAAAAAATAGAAATACCATTCTAAATACTAAATAATAGACCTTGAGATTATTGTTCCAGTAGTGTTTCACGACCAAAATGTCATCATAACTAAGCAATATAAACAAACTGAAACAAACATGCATTTTTTTCCCCAATTGCAGCAAGGTATGCATAACAAAAGTAAAACAAAACAACGAAAGAAATTATGAACATACGAAAGAAATTATGAACATACCACCAGAATGTATACTCTTTCGTAGCCGGAAGAAGCCACCACTACAACCATCTCCCAAACCACCAGAAAATCACACCAATCTTCACAACCACAGTAACCAGAACCACCATCCACCACTATTTCTATCACCAATTGATCACTCCAAGCTCATTACCACCACCACCAAAAATCCCCTCATCAAATTCCTCATCAATATCACAAGGCAAACCAAAAACATCACTCAAATTATTCCTACACTCAAATTTCTTCACCGGAGTCACCAACTCAATCCCTACATGACCTTCTACATTCACCATCCCACCATAATCTACACGATTTTATACATCCTTAATCCGTTCAGGACACGATTTAATACACATTTTCTTCCTAGCAATCGGCAAAGGAGTATTAAATTGTTGTTGTTGTTGTATTTCTCTAAGTGGATATCTACAAACATTCCCCATTTCATTTTCATTTCTGTATATACACCAAAAATTATCGAAATCAAAGGGGGGTTTCAACAATTACTGAACAAATCCAAACGGGGAAAAGAGATTTAGTTACCCTAGTACTTACCTTGTGATTTGATGATGATTAACCTTAGAAACTGGTGAATATGAAGAGGAGGAGTGATTGAAGGGGCGTTTGCGACTGAGAAGAGCTTTTGCAGCTCTGAAATTCTGTGAGATTCGATTTCGTTGTTCTTATGTGAGTTGATTTGAGTGAGAACTGATGAAATTAGGTTTTGGTGGGACGTTTTCTTTGTTCATTTCGTTGATTTGATTTTGGATCCTCGCATCGGAATCTCCCCAATTTCGTCTTATCAACACCAACTGCTAACTACGATTTCTTGGATTCCCAAATTTGAATTTGTAATTTGAAACATAATCCCAAATTGATGAGGGGATTTTTGGTATCAGGTCTTGAGTTTTATGTATCAGATCTGGAAAAAAAATGAATAAGAGATGGAGGTGATGGATACGGTGGTGAGCTCGTTTGTTTCTTCTCTGAAAGAGAAATATAAATAGATAAAAACAATAGATGGTGACGATGGAGATGCTGCTGGTGCTGGTTGCGTTCGTTATGGCGGCGATGGAGATGAAGATGATGGTGGTGACGGCGATGAAAATGGTGGTGAGTTTTGATAGTCGATATTTTTCTCAGGATGAGAAATAAATAAGATAAGAAGAAGGTATATAAAGGTTGGGGTATATTTGGAAGTCCATAAATTATTGATGGGCCCCTGATGGGCTTTTAGATAAGGAGGGACAAAATTATTATGTGATAAGGATATTTGTATAGACTATCAAAAGTAGGGACAAAAGTTCAATTACCACTTGCATTTGTCTAATGCTTGAGTTCGCCAATCGTGGTGCTGGAAAGGGATCTCTTTATCCTGATGAAGTTAAAAATCCTAGTTTCGATGACGTTGTGATTATTCCTGCGAACTATACCGTACAAAATTTCTTTGCGAATTATGAGATAATTCCCATGAAGAAAGATAGTACTTGCTGCGGCATTTGTTTAAAGAAGAAGGATGATGTTGTTGATGACAAGATACTTATGCAAGACATTGATTGGCATCCTGGAAAAAATATATCCCCGCATTAATCCAATGATGATAAGTGGTGTATCTTCCCTTTAATCCTAAAGGGTCCATATATCTCCGGATCTCATGTTTTATCTGTGAATCTCGCAGCATACCAACCATGGGTATTTACATGGACTGAGAGAGAAACAAAGGTATATTTCCACATTTTGCTTGCTTGAATTGTTGTTCTTTTTATTCTTATGTATAATTTTGCTGACCACTCCAATGTTTTCATGTATCTGCGAAATTATCAGGTTGAAAGGTTGAAACTTAGCTATAGCAAGACTTGGAAAGACAACACTTTATCAGCTCTTCGATCATACACAGATGAAGTAAGAAATATTCTTTTATGATTCTTCATAATATATTGTTGCCTTTATTTCTTACCTTTATCTGTGTGTGTAGGTTATCGCTGAAGTGGAAGAACCTGTCAAAGTTGCGAGGAATAGGGGTAAAGGAAAGAGTATTTCTCGCAAAGACAAATACACTGCCCCTCCTTCAAAGAAACGAAGAGTCCAATCTAGCGAGAGTTCTAGCGATCATAACGATGATGATGATAATGTTTCTTCTGCGAAGAAAACTTCTCAACCTGAGTCTTCTATGGCGCAACTATCCTCCATCTTATCTAGTACTATGTAGGGAATTGGTGATACTCCTCTCACTAATGCATGTCAATCCATAGCTGCTATTTGCGATGCTCCCCTCTTAGAGAGTAATGAATCTCTTCACGGGGTCTCAAGATCTATATCTCCAAGTTTCTTACATTTACTCAATAGTTTGGTAAATTTTCATACTCATATTTATCTTCTTTCTATTTTTGTCTTGAGTTCTTAATTTATTCTGAAAATTCGCTGTATTATTTCGCAGGCTGGGAAAACTTCTTATGCTGTTACCGCATATTTGGAAAAAAGCGTGCGGCCTTTGAAAATAAGTACCTTGAACTTCGCAAGAAGAATGAGAAATTGGAAGCTGAAACTGTTAGTCTTTGCGAGAAAAACAACCAATTGGAATCTGAGACTGTTGATCTTCTCAAAAAGAACAATCAGCTGGAATCTGAGACTACTGTCCAAAAGAATAAAATCTCTGGTCTTCAAAAATGCCAATAAGAAACTCTATGGTATAGAACTTTTTCCTTCTTTTTCTTCATTTCGTTTTCTCATTACCCTTTCTTATATGGTTTACCATTTCGCAGACGTTTATGGTCTTTCTAATGAGGGTTCTTCTTCATACATTTCCCAATCTTATGGATGATGACACCCTTCTTAAACACCTTAACGATTCTTTAAATGACTTTCTAAATGATGAAATCAACTCTCTTTCCATAGATGAACTTAGATCCAAAATCAATCTCTTAAATATTGAACATAGATCCAGTTTGGGATTAGCCAATAAGTTTAAACGTTTTTATGTTGACTCAAAAGAAGAAATTAACAAATTAAGAACTAAGATCAGTAGTCTTTTAATAATAAAGACCGTATCGCTAAGCAAGGTGCTCAATCTTTAGCGGATTTCCACAAGACTCTTCTTGAAGTTTAAGTTGAAAGAGATAGACTTATCCGCGAAAATGCTACTCTTATTGAGAGGGAAATCAAGTTCGCTCCCGCCTTCTTATAAATCATGATGATGAGTTTGCTTGGGCTACGAGAGTTCTATATAATGCCAGAAATAACTTAGGTGTGGATGTTAGTCTTCAAGATGAGCAAACGTCCTTGATTAGAGATATGATTTCTAACAGAGAAGGTTGTTAATTGTTCTTCCTTACTTAATTATTTGTTTTTCATAAACTTCCTTCAAATTGTTGATTTACTGTTTTATTTTTGCAGAAGCTGAAGATAGATATCACAAGAGTATTGAAGAACTTGAGAATGAGAAAGCGATGCTCGCGAAAGATTTATCTTCTCGTAATGAGAAATGTTCGAGATTGAAGACTCAAATGAAGATCACTATTGCGAATTTTGGGAATGATGCAATTTGTTTCCGTAATGATACCATCAAGGAGATCTGTGATGACAACAAGATTCCTCACTCCAAGTGTCCTTTCCTCTTAGACAAAGTTCCAGAAAATGTTCCTAATTTGGTCATCTATGATAGTGAAGCTGATGAAGAGACGGAATCTGAAGAAAATGAAGAGGAGAAGTCTGATGAAGAATCTGATTGAGAAGAAAATTCTGGTGAAGAACTTGATGATGATTATGAAGAATCAAGCAAAAAATAGTTTTCACTTCCTTGTGCTTTCTTGTTCAATTTTTTGTAAAACTTGTATATTTGCTCTTGATCTTTCATTCTTGTATACTTGTAATCTATCACTGCAAATTTCTCCAGTCTTCAATACAAGCTCTATTTCTTTTGTTCTTTCCTGCATGTGTTAGAAATTTTTTCTCTCTTGCAATATAACTACCCAAAATATAATTAACTTTTTATGCGTAAATCTATCATGTGAAACAAATAACATTTAATTAATTCTATGCGTTCCCATACTTGCCTCTGTTATTTGTATTTAGATGAGTGATTGAGCATGTTACCTTTGTTTAGTAAAATAATTTGCGCTGAGGTCGCAATTATCTCTGCATAATTTCGCAATCACAGATTGTAAGATTTCGCTTTTTCTTATATTATGATGTGGTCTTATTTTGCCTACCTAAGTAAAGGTCTTATTTTGCCATCTTTTTTCATTGCGACAAAATCGCAGGACGTCTCTACATTTTCATGTAAAAACCCATTGATCTTGCCTTAACTTTTTTGTTCTTTTGTAATTTTGCTGCGACAATATGACAGGCCTAAATTTTCTTGCGAAATTAAAGCCCCATGATATTGACGTCGTGCGACGAAATCGCAGGACGTCTTTATACTTGCATGCAATAACCCATTGATATCGTATTATCTTCTATTTTGTATTATTTCCTCTTCAGGAATGTTGCACAAATATGACAAGTCTAAATATTGTTACAAAAATATAGCCTCATGACATTTGCGTCTTAAGACACTTATCAGCTCCCTAATGGAGGGTGCCGCCATTATCTTCCCCCTGGTTTCCCTTTCAAGGAGACGTACTTCTACCATACAAGAGTAGATCCTCCCATCCAGTCTTAACAACAACCAGTTGTATTCGCAGCCTCTTATCCCTTTTGCATATATGGATTATGGTTACGAGAATGCACCCTAAGTGGGGTTTTATTCAGTCCGAGTGCATCAAAGGTGTCTCTCCTGGATGGGATTTCATTGACCCAAAATCTCCTTGACTCAGGTTTCAGTAGCGGTGTAACCTTATCGCTGAGCCATGCAACAGATACCCCCTTCTATGACGTACTTTAAGTCTTACATTTTCCTCTTGCGAAATTTTATTCGCAAACTAGGGTGTACGCCATAAAGGTTCGTCCCATTCTAAGGATTATTCTTTTGTATTTCAGCCCATTCTAAGGATTATTCTTTTGCATTTCAGCTCTGTTGTAATTTCTCAATCTCATTTTTATCATTAAGTAAAATATGTTTTTGAAATTTTCGCAACAAATCAATCATACATCTATTTTTCTTTTCTCAATATTTCTATCATTTCACAATTTAAATTTTTTACCTTTACTGTTTTCTGCCTCTGTTCTTTTGTTGCTTTTCGTTACAGTCTTTCCTTCTGTGATATTTTCATCATTTGTTATTTTCAGCCAGCTTTGACTTCGCAGCATTCCTTTTTTTCTTTGTTCTACTTAATCAACCATCAATCTCTCACTTCTTTGTCTTTCTTTGATGTTATACTTCCAATTCCTCTTCTTCGCAAGATTCTACATCAATTTCATAGCACTTCTTTCCTTCAACCCAATCTCCCTTTATTACTCCAATACCACTAGAATGTGGAAACTTAATGCACTTGTGGAAATTCGATGCCACACCTAAAATCCCATATAGCCAAGGTCGACCAATTAAGGCATTGTAGGGAGACTCTACATCGACAATACAGAATAAAATCTTGGAAGATATCCCCTTTAATGGAATTCGCATTGTGATATCCCCTTTAGGTTTATTGGAAGTGCCATTAAAACCATAGATTTTATAGGTTGAAGGTATTAGATCTTCATATCTACCTCCCATTGTCTTGTAAGTATGATAGAACATGATATCTACAGAACTCCATGTATCAATTAAAACTCTATTAATTGCCCATGAATCTTCGGCCTCATCATCTTCATCTTCTCTTTATTTTTGGTTTATCTCTAGTCTCACCACCAATGGATTGTCATGCATTTCTCCAGGCTCAGGTACTTCTTGTGTAGTGAAAGAAATAGTCTGCTTTTGCCACTCTTCTAATGGCGAAGCTTTCGCAATATTCATTATTTCTCTCACATCAGCATCTTTTGCGAAAACTCTGCTTAAAAAATTGTCATGGAAATCTTCGATTGTTTTGTATGAATGTACAATAGAGTTACAAAACATATTTTTTGCCTTCGCCTCCGACTTCTATAACAAATGTTTCTCCTGCTTTTGTTGTGTTTACTCTGCGAATTTCTGGCGGTGGTGGTAAGAGTTGAGATTGAGGGTTCCCTATTAGAAAATGATTTAACTTTCCTTGGTCTATCATTCTGAGAATGATTCTCTTTATGTTTCTGCATTCATTTGTAGAATGTCCATAAAAGTGATGATAAGAGCAAAATTCTCGAATCTTGCTATTTGGAAGCGGTTCTTTTCCCATGTTCCAGGGTGTTGGTATATTCTCCTTTAAAATTATTGCTTCCCAAATTTTTTCCACACTAGTATTCAAAGGCGGCATCTTGATCTCCTCCCATATCATTTTTTGACTTCCTGATCCTCTCTGATAGTTTTGTCTTTGTCCTCCATAGGTTTCTTGTGGTTGATCAAGTCTTTGAATTTTTTTGTTTCCACCTCGACTATAAATTTTTTTTCTCTTTCGAATTCTTCTTGATCCCTGCTTCCCATATCTACCAACTTCTATTGATTATCATTCTTATTTTCTTGTTGTACTTGCGAAGTGCTCGCCACTGTGTTTATCAATTTCGGCAATAAGCTTGCATTCGCTGTATTTTAACTTGTGTTCGCGAATGGATATGATTCCATTTCATTCTGCTTTTCTTCAAGAGCAGTGTACTCCTCTTGCAATTCTCGCAGCTCAGTCATTGTGATTGTATTCTTGATTATGAAAATTTGAATGTACAATAGATTGGTTGCGAACATTGCGTTAATGAATGATAAAATGAGATATCTCTCTTCCACACGTCCAGCCATTTCACTACACATTGTCTTCCATCTTATAGTTAGATGTTTCAAACTTTCACCAACTCCCCACTTTAATCCAAATACATCTTCTATGCCTGGTCGCGAGGAGTTGTTAGTTTTATACGCCCCTAAGAACGTAGTCTGCAAATGGTTAAAATATGTTATAGTATTCCTGGATAGACCTTCGAACCACTTTAGCACCTCTCCTGTTAGACTTGATGCAAAATACTTGCATAAAACAGCATCATGATTCTCCCATTGTAACATACATCTCACATAAGCTTTAATGTGTTGAATTGCACAAGTTGTTCCATCAAAGATGCTGGTTAACGCAGGAAAACTGCACTTTGGGGGTATTCCTCCTAATTGTACTTCTTGTGAGAACGTATTTTTCGCAGCTTCTTCTATGGCTTCATCCAATTGCCTCCTGTCTCCTTCCCTTCTGTTATTTAGCATTCCTCTCACCTCTGCCAATTCTCTTAAGATTTTCTCATTTACACCTGAATTTTGGTTCATTGGTTTCTTTAATTCTACTTCTCTTCTCCTGCGTTCTTGCTTATTTTGTGTTGCGAAATTTTGATTTTCTTCCCCATCATCTTCTTCTTGTCTTTCTCTGCGATCTTCTCTTTCATGAATTCGCACACCATTATATCTATCATTTTGTCTTCTGCGATTTTGCTCACTCCTTATCAAGTCTCTTTGTTGTCTTTCGATTCTCCTTCATATTTTATCATATTCTTCATTGACATTACCATTGTTGCGGCTTTACTCGCATCTTCTTTCTCGATTGTCATGATTGTTCTGACGTATTGCTTCTTGGAGTTCTCTTTCCTCCATTTCTGCTCTCAATCTCTCTCTCTCTCTCTCTCTCGCAGGCTAAACGTGCTTGTCCAGCATAATGTCTCTCGATTTCTTCTTCAATTACTTTCTCATTTCTGCGATCTTCTCTCCCATGTAATATTCTTCTTCCTTCTTCTTGGTTTAATTTCTTCATCACCTTGGTTATTTTGTTCTTGACGCTGCCTGTTTTGAGGAATTTTGCCATGTGGAATATATCGATCTATAATTATTTCTCTATTTTCGCGACGTTATTCACCTATATTTTGCACCTCCTGCCTAATATTTCCATCAACATTTTCTACAAGTGAGTTTCGTCTTTGTTCCCTTCTGATTGATCTTGAACTTGATCTTGTAGTGCTTCTTGACCTTCTATTTTGTAATCTCATATTCTCCATTCTCAACTCATGATTCTGCCTTGTTAAATTAGCACGTTCTTCTGCTTCTATTATCCTTTCTTCATGTATTCTTTTTATCAATGCTTCTAATGCTTCGATCTCTTCATTTCCATGAATTATACCTCCAACTGTTTCTTGATCTTCATCTACTCGTCTATCGTTTCTTAATTGTTGTTCTTCCTCCGCTTCATCTGCTGAATCTGACTGCCAGGTGTGTACATACTCACTCTATCATAATCCATAGTTCTATTTTTCGCTGGTGTATGCTGAATTGGTTGTTGAATTTGATTTTCTCCATCATTTCTTGTATTCATTCTTGATGATTCTCCAGTTTCATCTCTTTTTTCTCCAGCAAGTCTCTTACTCCTTCTAAGAGTAGTTGGTTGTCTTGAAGCATTTCTTCTTCTAGCCATCTCTTTAATCTTAACTAGTTAGATTGCACGCGCGATGTGCTTGCTGCATGAAACGTCTAACGCTTAGATAGATGAAAGTACTTCAAAAAATTATGTGATTCTTGTAGTTGGAGCCCTACCTATTTTATTTTTTTGAAGCATGAAATTTATTGGATTAAATTACCACCATGTAATTGGAGCATTATTCGCTAGTATATTAATTACACAACAAAAATATAATGTGAAAAAAACAACCAAAATACCCATAAAAAAACAACAAATTGGAGGATACATAAATTAATTGGGAATATCTGCCGGCATGATCGATGGATTGTCGGCATTGGAAAACCATGTCGACAACGACACTAAAATATCCACAAATTAAAAAAAGTATCCTCAATTAAGTGTTCATAAAAAAAAACAAATTAACTTTATTTATTTATTAATTTTGCATTTAAATTGTATGAACAAAAGAATTTAGTATTTTCCACATTTTCGTAGTGCTAACATGTGCACTTTGTCTGTACCAAAGTGCAAAAAAACTAACTGCGAAACATTTTTTTTTTTAGCCTTTGTGAAGGAGTAAAAAGAAACACATGTCCCAAAATGGAGTTGTTTTTTCCAAGAGTCCAAGACACATACTCAAAGAAAAAAAAGAGACACATGTCCCGAAGCCCCAACACCTAGTTAGCAATTCGGGATACGGAGACGAGTTCGGGACGGCATACGTTCGGGAATTTTACGGATTTGGATAGGTCGGATTCGGTCAAAAAGTCGGTCAACGGTTCGTTGTTCGGAGTGTAGTTCGGAACGGATACGTACGTCTATAATTCGTTTTACAAATATAAGTTCGGTACGGAAAATTCGGGTTACATCAAATTAATAAAAAGTATATTTTTAAGGTTAGATTGAGTTAAAATTATGATTTAATCCATATTTTATGTGTTATATTCATAATATAGTAAAATTAGACAACAAACAAGGAACTACCTCAATGGTTAGATCCCTAGTTCCCAAGCAAGGGGTCATGGGTTCAACTCCCACCCCCAAAATCTTTTTATTTTCTCTTAAAAATAGTAACCTTGGAGTTAAAATATGTATATATACTAAATAACTTGGAGTTATATCACCAACGCAAGGTTGGTCTGGTGGTTTAGTGGGTTAGTGAGTGACCTTGAGGTCATGGCATCGAATCTCCACTCCTCCACTATTATTTTTGACACATTCATGTGCTAATCAGCCGAGTTGGATTCTAACTCGGACCGAGTCGGACTGAGCCGGGTTAGCCAGCTAGACGAACTAGTTCGCCGAATAATTCGCGACAAATTCGGCATCTTCATATAATACGCGTACTAGGGACGGGGTTTCAGTAATTCGGCCGAATGCATCGGATTCGGACGATTCGCGAATAATTCGCCGAATTGCTAACTAGGCCCCAACACATGCTTCTCTACTATTTCTTTTTCTCAATGCAGAAAGGAAATGTTGTGAAACTCCAACTCTATCTTATCCCCCACCTGCTCATACTCTGTTCTCTTTTTCTCCTCTTTCTATCTTCGGTTTTTGTTTCTTTCTCTCTCGAGACAAAATTTGAAACAATTAATATCCATTGCTTTAACAATCAAAAGCATCAAATTTGAAATTTGAGTGACTCGATCGATTGAATAAAGTGTTTGAAGATTGAGACAACAATGATAGCAGCAACTGGCTTAATGAATATGGGTGTAACCTACTAATCTTTTTGAGGAGATGAAGGCTTTGAAAAGATTTCAAGATCGGTCTGCGTTGTTTTGTTTTACCTGATTCACTCACACTAACACCGTCACCACTAATTCGGTACCCAATTCAATGAAAACATGAATGTCATGTATCAGATTTAAGTAATGGATTGGTATAGTGAATCAATTTGTTGGTTTTCAGAAAGAATAAAATTTTCTATTTTTTCGAATTTGAAAGTCGAACTTGAAATTGATCTAATTAGTTGAAATTTGAATTTGTTTAAAAAAATTGTTGAAATTTGCAAAATGGGTTAATTTAATCGTTGGTAAGATTAGGGAGTTTGGGAGGATTATGAATTCTTAATAATTATGATCTCACACTTTCATTATTTTAAAACTTTACACGGTTACGGAGGCGGTGGACCTGGTGGTGCTGCTGGTTGTGGGAGTGGTGGTGAAATATTCGGCGATGAATTTTTAATTGTCCTTTTCATGGAAGTTGGCGGAAGTGTTGATTACAATTTACGGAGGTGATAAGGAAAAATATGTGTTGACGGTAGAGGTGTTAAGGAAAAATAGGAGAGCGACAAAGAAAACGAATGTTGGAAAATAAGTGAGGGTAGTTTAGTAACTAAGGGTGTCCACGGTTGAAAATGGGGCCTTTTCTTTATTATAGTATAAGATAAGATAAGATGAATTGTTGAAAATTATATGAAACTTTCACCAACTACTCCAAGTTCTTTCAAATCACAATATTAATCTTCACACTATAAACAAGGATGTCCTTGTTTCTAGCACCAATATGTAGTAGTAGGAAATCCCACACTACACCCCTCACAAGAATTCATACAATCAAATCATTTTTAGATCAATAATCATAAATTTTATTGATTAATCTCACAAATTTTACAAGATAAAAAGGAAATGAAGCTAAATAATTAACAACCGCTTTGGACTTTCTCTCTCCTAATGACATGCTCAACACTCGATAAGGATATCTCTTTTCCTTACGCCTGTTCAACTCTTTATATAGGGAATTACATAGTGGATGACAGCTAATCTGTCATTTATTTTAGGATCTGAATTGCGATATTCTCGCAAGAGTTCTATTGTTAATCTTCGCAAATACTCTAATCATCGCAGAGTCATCACACTTTTCTCATGTTTTTTCCATCGTCATCTGTTACGTCATTCTTCAAATCATCCTGTGACGCTCGCAATGTGTTGTTGATAAAACTTCGCAGATGTGGCTTTCTTGCGATATTTTGATCCTACAATAATGATTTGATTGATTAATAGTTTTTCTTCATATTGATTGGTATTTAATTGCTCATGTGATTTTCTTGATTATTTATGCTTTTCAATTGATATTTCGTGCTTTGGTTAAACCCCTTGATGTGATATGCTTTAGGATTGATAGGTAATGCTTTAGAATCACTACCCATGAAGAGAAGAAAATTATAGCGGAGAAACAGTATTTGAAAAAGCATGGAATATATTTTTAAAGATTAGTAGAGTTTGCATAGTTAATTGGTGGAAACCGAAAACCCTAATAACTTATTCCATTTTGTTTATCGTTAAATTTATTTATTATTTCCTTTTGTTCCGAATATCTGAAAAAATCGTTGAACATCATTGATCGATGTCGTAGGCGTCAAAAATAAATTACACTTTCTTACTACTCAAAATATATAATGAAGCAAGGGCAAGAAAGGATCGTTCCCACAGAGAGGACTAAGTTATCAATATATTTTCGGTTTCCTATAAATAACGCGGGGGATTTTTCTGATTTTTATAAAGTAAAAATAAAATAAAAGCAAACAAACAAATAAACAAACAAATCAATGTAGAAGAGATATTGGTTAACGATCTCGTTTTCAATCACAAACATGCTTTTTAACAATAACTAGAATTGATATTTAATATCAACTTTTATCAAAAGCCCTAGGATCCCTTGATCGCAAGAATATCCCGCTAATTCTCTCTTGTCATCAACAAACACATTAAAAGATGCGAATATGAATTCTATCTGAGAGAACAACCTAACGTGTAAAAGCACTAATCAAGTTTAATTCCCTAGATACATTAAGTTCTATGAAATCAGGCCAATCAAAGCAATTGAACGTGGAAAGTGCACTAATTCAATTTAACAAAGGTTATAATTCACATATGATCATAAGAATATATCACTACAACTATAATCATATTTATGCTACTTGTATTCAAGGATTATAACTTTTACGTATAATAAACCCTAAACTAGCAATAGATGTGATTAGAAGTTCTACCAATTTGCAACTTGACAAAACAATCAATCAAATCATGTTATAATACGTCAATCATATAACTATATTTTCAGAGAATCGTAAACGATAAATATGAGACAAAACTAATATATTGAATCAAAGAATCATGCTTTGTGAAATCCAACTATTCCATAACCAATAATAAAATTAAGTACTCATGTTAATGGAGTTCATAACAAGAAGGAAGAGAAAACCTATCATGTTTCTAAACCCTAAAAACAAAAGTAGAGATAGATAAAAGATAGATTGTGTTTTGAGAAAAGTCTTCTCTTTTATAGCTCTTCTTGTTCCAAAATTAGGTATAGCCTTCAAAGGTCCAATAGATAGAAGTCCTCAAGCCCATGTATGAGAAAACACGTGCAGAAAATCTGTCCCAAAAATGCTCGCCGGAAAACTAGGTTTTTGGTCGGAATCCGTAATCGCCGGTTAACCTGGGTTGTGTTGCCGACAACGGAATATTCCGTCAGGGAACCGTTATATATAACTGTCAAACTAACAGTCTTCGTCAGTCAACCGGGTCAAGGAAGAGAGTTAGACACCGAGTTAGCTGAGTTCAGACCGAATCAGCTGTCTGACTCAGCTGACTAGTTCTATCCAGGCTACTTACACAGGCCATACACTGTGTTGCACCATGATTGCACTTCACCAGAGCAAATCTAGCCATGATGGCTATCAGTCTACTCTTGCCATATCTTCACTTCTCATCTGTTCCAGCTCCAAATTCTCATCACCTGCAGAAATGCATTCCAACACACACACAAGACAACCAACTAGACCATCAATACTTCATACTCTTGTTGCAGTTCCATTCAATACGCACGCATTATTTGTAATAACAGCTCCTCCACTGCATAATTCCACAACATACTGAAACCTTCTCCCTTGTGTTCTCTGTCTCAGTTGGAGCTCTCAACCCTTGAGTCTCCACTTCCCATTCTTCTCAACTCACTTCCACAAGTCAGCTGCACATCTCAAGCTCCTTAGCATCAGCATCCATCCTTTGCATATTATACTCGCCACTGTATATTCCCGTTCTTCTCCGCTGCTCAGCACCAGCTGCAGCTTCATTGTCTTAGCACCACCTGACTCGTGCACAACCTATATCCAGCAACACACAACAGACTGCATCAAACTCTCATTACTGCATCTACACTTTAACTGTCACATTTCATACCTCACTGCCCAAACTAATTCCACCAGTTTGCATCTTCATTACCAGCACCTTCCAACAATTCCAGTGCCTCCACCAACACAAACCCATGAATATCACCACCACTGTCTTGTTTTTCTCCATCTCCTAATTGCCTTCTCTTGTAGCATAAACTCCACCATTGTAATAGCTCAATTCTTCATTATAAGCTCAAACTCCATCTGATACCACCAGTATTGTATTATTCACACACAGCAGCACTCCTTTTCCGGCCACAAAACACATTTTAATCTTAATCTTCATAGCAGCATCAATTCCATCATAATCTTCAATCCCAGCAACCACAAACCCTAACCAATTCCATTAACAGACCCATCTCATAATTCTTTCTCAATTCACCAGTAACTCAGCCTCAGATGCAATCAATTTGACAAACCATTTTCTCAATTCGAACGGCAGCAGCTTTCATTTCAACCTCCAACACATTAACAATATCAGATTAAATATCTCGTTAATCTCCTCTGAATTGCAGCGTCAATCACCCATATCACAGCAGCATCATGATCTCTCAAGAACACCAACACAACTCTCGATCCATTCTCAGTTCATCAGAAATTAATCAAATTCCAGTCCATACCCATCTCAGATTCAGTTACTCTTCTCGATTTCACTGGAAATCATCAATCAATCTCTACCCGAAGTAGCCACCATCACTGCCTTCTTAATAGTCTCCACGGATCTTCCATTTCTCGATATCAAATTCCATATATATCTCTTAGACCAACACCAACAGCCGCTACTTTAATTTCAGGTGAAAATAGAGGTTTGGGAATGAGAGACGACATCTCTCGTATTTAGGGTAGGGGTGGATTTTAGGGCAGGATTCAGACACCCCAGCACTTGAGATAAGGGTCACCCAGATGGCAACCCCCTTAACCTTAGTTGGTCTGTATTTAGCACTCCTTCAAATAGAGTCACCCGTAACCTTGGCTCAGCTCCCAATAACATTCGTCTATGAGATGACGATTTTACCCTTTTTGCTCAAATTGGGTGATTTCTTCTTCTTTTTGTCCATATGTCTCCCGAGTACCTAATAACTCAAAAACACGCATAAAGTACATAATTTACAAGAAAAATAGCAAAGAAAGCATAAACTCTAGATAGTAAATATGGTGTAATCTACACCTATCAAATTCCCCCACACTTAGACTTTGCTAGTCCTCGAGCAAATCAAACAAATCAAATTTTAAAACATACATACAACTCCGTGTCGTTGAGGCTACGGTCACTTTTAGCATAAATAACAAGACTTTAAACCCCTAGGTGTCCCTATTGGACGAGTTATAGTCTCGTGAGGGCTTACTAGAGATATACCCACAAAACCTACTCCAACTTCAAAGCGTTCCAGCGTCCCAAGCATCCAAAGAGCTATGAGGACATAGAAATTTTGCATGCTAGTAATAAGAAGTTAGAAATACCAAAGAACATATTCATTCTTAAATCTTGAGTGAGAAATAACCACACCATAATGAGAGAACGCGTGTTTGAGAAACGATCAATAAGCATTTCGCCTCAACTTCTGCCTCACCAAAAAGGATTTTATGATATTGCACTCAAAAAGACGGCTTTTTTATGGGTCTCACATGTGCGCAGGTAGGAATGAAGAGAGAATTCCTGCAACACATTGAATGGTGGGAAGGACAACTTCCGAAATATTTTAAAAACCCACATCTTTTAGCATTTTGAAAAACCATTTTTCTAGCGATCTCTAAGAAAGGAAATCAACCACTTATATCGAGGATGAGATTACTTACTCACATTCATATCCTATTTCCAATTATGATAGCACCACTCTCACGGAATCCAATAGAAACGTCTTCCTCTCATCGTCTTCATCTTCTTGGTCTTCGACTTCGGTTTCAACTATTGATGATCAACTCTTGAACTTTGTAAATCCTTGACAATTTGTAACCTTTTTCCTTAAAATCCTTGTCGCTTGAAACTTCCTTATAGATTTTCCTTCCCCACGGCTTATTAAATAAAACAAACAAACACAATAATAGATATTTCTCTTGTCTCATTTTTTTTTTTTTGAGACAAAAGAAACAAAATACCAAACAAAGTGAAAAAATAAAACAAACCATGGTCGTGGAAAATTACTTTACCGCTTGATTCTTCACAACTTGTATCGTCTCGAAATCATAAACTTCATTAATTCTCACCTTTTGATTTTCTTTGCTTTTGTAAATAAGTCTTCAACTTGTATGTAAAATTATGCTCATTGTATTGTAATTCTTCACTTGAATATGAAATTTGCTCTTTTTCTTGTTTCGTTACTTGTAAACCTTAAACATCTTCAACTTTCCTTGTAGATTTTGATATCGCTCCTTTGTTGTTGTTGATGGTGTTTCTATGGACCCGTTGTTGTCGAGAGAATGGTGCTAACTGCAAATCAAACTACAAGAAGGAGGCTTTCATCCATAGACGTCACCCTCATGATTGACAAAAATTAGCTCTCAAGAGATCAAAAATAGTGCTGAAAATTGGTGTGAAGTTGCGTAGCTCACCATTCTACCCGGAATTAACGTACGGTGACACACACTCAAAAGAAGCTCTTTAGTCATGGAAGAATTTCTGGTCGGTGCCTTGGTTGATATGAAAATGGGTAGTCTCCACTAATGATTGATCAGCAACTCTAATAATGCATTTCTCTCTGCTCCTAATTTGCATCACCGGCATGATTAAATCCATTATTTAATACTCCAATTCGTAAGAAATCCGAACGTAGTTCCCTAACACTTCCAAGTTCAGTTATGCCGGTCATAATTCTCTATGTAAATATACCTAGAAGGATGCTAGTGACTCTCAAATCTCTACAAGTTGAAGGTTTTATGCAAAATTTTTGAAAAATCGACTCAAAAACGCTAAAAACTCTATATGCAAAACATCCAAACACTCCCCCACACTTAAACTTTACATTGTCCTCAATGTAATTGAATCCTCCTAGTAAAGTCAAGGTGTGAAATCCTAATATGATATGAAACAAGAAAAATAAATAAACGAAACAAAAAGAAAATAAAAAGCAAAAGGATAAGAGATACAAAACTGGTGGGTTGCCTCCCACTTAGCGCTTGTTTTAAAGTCGACGGCCTGACTTAGCTTCTTGTAAGATTCATTCCCCGTATATTAACAATCGAAAAATTTGGGTATCCACCCATAGCACCTATTTTGCAAACACTAGATTCACACAAATATTAGTAATATAAAACAGAAACGAAGCTATTAACCGATAAAAGTTTCCCCCACACTTATTCTTTTCCACACTTGGAAGTGTATAAAGAACATAGAAGTCGGATACTTCCACATTTTCTTGTTCACAAACCTGCATAGCATGAGAATCAATTTTCTCTAATGGAGGAAATCGAGAAACAAAGTCATTCAACAATGTTTTCGAAGTACATACATTTAAACCAATAAGAGGTAAAGGAGAAGAATCAATATGCAAACGGTTAGACAAACCTATCACAATATCTTGTATCACGGAATCCTCTTCATCCTTGAAAAACTCAAGTGAATTATTCACCTCTTGTATATCATGGTCCTCTATGAAACTTTTCAACCATTCTTCGTTCGTTTTTGCCTTAACAAAAGTCTCGACATAAACATCATCATTACAATCATATGCAAGCTCAATTTGGTTTTCCACAATATTGGTTATATCGGTTTCACTCTCAACATTCTCATCTTCATAAGACTCAAACCTTGTTGCAAAGTTTTGTGAAACACTAGTTTCATCATACTCATGTACCTTTTGAATAGGTGCTTGATCATTATAAATATCAAGAGTTGAGTCAACTACACTAACGTCATCAAATATCTCCAAAGGTTGGTCCTTTTCAACATAATCGTCTTCGTCTTCATTTTCAGACTCACCGAAATCAGAATCGTCATCGGTTTCCCAACCTTTATCACGACGTCGTTTAAGTTCCATATAAATGGTTCTACTAATTTCATCGACAATCTCTTCTGAAGCTCCATCATCTTCCAACTTGTATAATTTCTGTGCAAGTTTCCTGACGTTCACATGCTTACCACCGCTGGCTACAATAGGTTCTCTTTCCCATGACTCTTCCATTTGAATGGGTGAATGATCATAACTACGATCTGGAGTCGGGTAAGAAAAAGTGTTCCAAAAATTGGTTTGTGCGACGTTCTATCTATTACGATCAAGTTGGTCTAGCCTTTGTTGCATGTCTTGTAATCCATTCAAAATCTGCATACAACTCGAACGAAGCCAATTCGAAGTAGAATTATCCCACCTAGGTGCTTGAATTACATACCCACTACAAGGTTGTTGTTGGTATGTACGAAAATCACCATAAGGCTCTCTAGGATATGCATCATATCCAATAAATTGGTTTTGATTGCATTCCAAAGTTGGTGGGATATTTTCATAGTGTTGAGGATGTTGAAAACCGTATCCATTGTACCAATATGCTCCGTCCATAGAAATTGGTACCTGAAACAAGAGTTCTCAAAACTATGTCAAAGCCAGAAAATAAGAAAAACTAAAAACAAAACAAAAAACAAAAAAAAGAAACCATAAACAAGTGACAACCGCTGCCTCCCCAGCAATGGCGCCAAAATTTGATCGCTGTCGTAGGCGTCAAAAATAAATTACACTTTCTTACTACTCAAAATATATAATGAAGCAAGGGCAAGAAAGGATCGTTCCCACAGAGAGGACTAAGTTGTCAATATATTTTCGGTTTCCTATAAATAACGCGGGGGATTTTTCTGATTTTTATAAAGTAAAAATAAAATAAAAGCAAACAAAGAAATAAACAAACAAATCAATGTATAAGAGATATGGGTTAAGGATCTCGTTTTCATTCACAAACATGCTTTTTAACAATAGCTAGAATTGATATTTAATCTCAACTTTTATCAAAAGCCCTAGGATACCTTGATCGCAAGAATATCTCGCTAATTCCCTCTTGTCATCAACAAACACATTAAAAGATGCGAATATGAATTCTATCTAAGAGAACAACCTAACGTATAAAAGCACTAATCAAGTTTAATTCCCTAGATGCATTAAGTTCTATGAAATCAGGCCAATCAAATCAATTGAATGTGGAAAGCGCACTAATTCAATTTAACAAAGGTTACAATTCACATATGATCATAAGAATATATCACTACAAACTATAATCATATTTATGCTACTTGTATTCAAGGATTATCACTTTTACGTATAATAAACCCTAAACTAGCAATAGATGTGATTAGAAGTTCTACCAATTTGCAACTTGACAAAACAATCAATCAAATCATGTTATAATACGTCAATCATATAACTATATTTTCAGAGAATCGTAAACGATAAATATGTGACAAAACTAATATATTGAATCAAAGAATCATGCTTTGTGAAATCCAACTATTCCATAACCAATAATAAAATTAAGTACTCATGTTAATGGAGTTCATAACAAGAAGGAAGAGAAAACCTATCATGTTTCTAAACCCTAAAAACAAAAGTAGAGATAGATAAAAGATATATTATGTTTTGAGAAAAGTCTTCTCTTTTATAGCCCTTCTTGTTCCAAAATTAGGTATAACCTTCAAAGGTCCAATAGATAGAAGTCCTCAAGCCCATGTATGAGAAAACACATGTAGAAAATCTGTCCCAAAAACGCTCACCGAAAAACTGGGTTTTTGGCCGGAATCCGTAATCACCGGTTAACCTGAGTTATGTTGCCGAAAACGGAATATTTCGTCAGGGAACCGTTATATATAACTGTCAAACTAATAGTCTTCATCAGTCAACCGGGTCAAGGAAGAGAGTTAGACACCGAGTTAGTTGAGTTCAGACCGAATCAGCTGTCTGACTCAGCTGACTAGTCCTAGCCAGGATACTTGCACAGGCCATACATTGTGTTGCACCATGATTGCACTTCACCAGAGCAAATCTAGTCATGATGGCTACCATTCTACTCCTGCCATATCTTCACTTCTCATCTGTTCCAGCTCCAAATTCTCATCACCTGCAGAAATGCATTCCAACACACATACAAGACAACTAACTAGACCATAAATACTTCATACTCTTATTGCAGTTCCATTCAATACGCACGCACCATTTGTAATAACAGCTCCTCCACTGCATAATGCCACATCATACAGCAACCTTCTCCCTTGTGTTCTCGGTCTCAGTTGGAGCTCTCAACCCTTAAGTCTCGACTTCCCATTCTTCTCAACTCACTTCCACAAGTCAGCTGCACAGCTCAAGATCCTTAGTATCAGCATCCATCCTTTGCATCTTATACTCGCCACTGTATATTCCCATTCTTCTCCGCTGCTCAGCACCAGCTGCAGCTTCATTGTCTTAGCACCACCTAACTCGTGCACAACCTCCATCATACAACACACAACAGACTGCATCAAACTCTCATTATTACAGCTACACTTCAACCATCACAGTTCATACCTTATTGCCCAAACTAATTCCACCAGTTTGCATCTTCATTACCAGCACCTTCCAACAATTCCAGTGCCTCCACCAACACAAACCCATGAATATCACCACCACTGTCTTGTTTTTCTACATCTCCTAATTTCCTGCTCTTGTAGCATAAACTCCATCATTGTAATAGCTCAATTCTTCATTACAAGCTCAAACTCCATCTGATACCACCAGTATTGGATTATTCACACACAGCAGCACTCCTATCGGCTTTCATTGATTTTCCGGCCACAAAACACATTTTAATCTCAATCTTCATAGCAGCATCAATTCCATTATAATCTTCAATCCCAGCAACCACAAACCCTAACCAATTCCATTAACTGACCCATCTCATAATTATTTATCAATTCACCAGTAATTAAGCCTCAGATGCAATAAATTTGACAACCCATTTTATCAATTCGAACGGCAGCAGCTTCCATTTCAACCTCCAACATATTAAAAATATCAGATTAAATATCTCGTTAATCTCCTCTGAATTGCAGCATCAATCACCCATATCACAGCAGCATCACGATCTCTCAAGAACACCAACACAGCTCTCGATCCATTCTCAGTTCATCAGAAATTAATCAAACCCTTTAATCAAATTCCAGTCCATACCCATCTCAGATTTAGTTACTCTTCTCGATTTCACTGGAAATCATCAATCAATCTCTACCCAAAGTATCCACCATCACTTCCTTCTTCATAGTCTCCACGGATCTTCCATTTCTCGATCGCAAATTCCATATATATCTCTTAGACCAACACCAACAGCCGCTGCTTTAATTTCATGTGAAAAGAGAGGTTTTGGAATGAGAGACGACATCTCTCGTATTTAGGGTAGGGGTGGATTTTAGGGAAGGATTCAGACACCCCAGCACTTGAGATTAGGGTCACCCAGATGGAAACCCCCTTAACCTGAGCTGGTCTGTATTTATCACTCCTTAAAATAGAGACCCCTTAACCTTGGCTCAGCTCCAAATAGCATTCGTCTATGAGATGATGATTTTACCCTTTTTCCTCAAATTGGGTGATTTCTTCTTCTTTTTCTCTGTATGTCTCCCGAGTACCTAATAACTCAAAAACACGCATAAAGTACATAATTTACAAGAAAAATAGCAAAGAAAGAATAAACTATAGATAGTAAATACGGTGTATTCTACACATATCAATCATCTTGTTGATTATTTAGCTTTTGGTATTGGTTGGTAGAGTATTTCACACTCCTCGTGGGAACGACGTGTACTTTCCGTTGTCTACTAGTTAGACACTGTGCACTTGTAGTATTATTATTATAAGTTTCTGAGCCTACCAAAAGCTTCGCCTTCGGATTCTGGATAAGATTATGGAGAGAACACTGAAGTGGAGCGGCTGCTGAAGAGAATGTTGAAGCGGAGCAGCTGCTGAAGCGAACGTTGAAGCGGAGCCGCTGCTGGAGGACGTTGAAGTAGAGAGGTTGCGTCAATCAATCAGTGTGTTGTCAAACTGGACACCCTTCAAGCGAACAGTAGTTAGGAGTCCCCAGTTCCATCTATCAATCATGCTATCTAAGAGAGGTTGTGGTTTGGGAACGGCTTCCTAGCTGGAAACAGCTGCTTTCCTGATGCAGTGCGGTTGAGGGTTGCAAATATGTCTTGACTTTGTGCCTTGGGTAAATATATAATCTTGTATAAATATTGCATCATATGCTGCACGATTTTGTGGGCGAAGTCCCCAGAAATCATGCATCTCCTGACAGTAAAAGAGTTTTTGAGAACTCAAGAGGGTTGCTGATTTTCTTTTCCTCGATTTTGGAGAAGCCGTTCCTGATATTTATGTGTGATAAAATTGGATTGCTGATTCCCTTCTACTGGGCGTTCAAGAGCAATGTGATCCCCTTCATCTATGAACTCACGTCCTGCTGAAGTGTCTGCGCCGGATGTTAAAAATATTCCTTGTCATCTCCCTCTTGGGTTGACATGAATCTTATGGTGGACGATCTGTCAGTGTCTTGAGGAAATAGGTATCCATTTCCGAGTTATAAACACGTCTGTCTGAGCCTTACGAGAACCTTTTGTCTTTCCATCAAATCAACAGTGGTAAAAGAATGTCGGCTTCTTCCGACTCTTCCAGTATCTTGCCCTGATGGTGGAGTAGTATCGTCTCTGGTGACATTTGGAGCTTTCATACTTTAAGAAACGTTGGGGTGGCGGAAGCGGCTTTGGTTCTAGTGATCGTAGGTGTATCATGCAGAGATTGCACGGTTTTGATCATGGAGTGCTGGATCCATGGCGCTGTTTCGAAGGGTGAGGATGGCGCTGCTTTGGCTAGTTATAGAGTGGAGAAGATGGCGCTAGAAGGGTGCAAGTTGTTAGCGCTAGAAAGGATGCAAGCTGCTAGCACTAGAAAGATGCAAGTTGTTAGTGCTGGAAGGATGCAAGCTGCTGGCGCTGGAAGGATGCAAGATGTTAGCGCTGGATCGGCTTGGAATGGGCACTGGCTTGGCGTGGGCGCTGGCTTGGATTTGGTATGGCGCAGAATGTTAGCTTGGCATGGAGCGGACTGTTGGGCACCGTGAGGCTTGTTCTTGCGGGCTCAGTTGCCTCTATCCATACGTATCTCAAATAGGAAATCCTTTCCTTATTCAAATTCCAAAAAATGTTATTCTTATGAAAGGGTTTGGCTCCCCTTTTTATCTCGTATCTTTATTATCATGTCCTGGTGTTAGCGGTAGCGTGGTAGAAATAAAGTGGGAAAGCATATTCCAGCTATGTACTCCAGCGTTTATCTTTTAATTTTCTCTCTTGTTTTCTTGTGTTGGTGCAAACCCTAGCCATAGGTATGCCTTCCATAAATCTGTAGAAATATTTTTTCTTCTGAACTGGTGTAAACCCTAGCCATGGGTATGCCTTTCATAAACTTGTAAAAATACTTCATCATGGAAAATTCCTCTTCGAAAATCACCGTAATAACGTTGGATACCTCATAAATGGTGACGGGTAATCATTATTATGCAACGTAGGCACGTACGGGTGGGCGACTATTTTTTATTTTTGAAAGACAAATGAAATACCTAGTTTATGGTTTTGATTTCCTGGATTTCTTGGGTTGATAGACAAATGTTACCTTGAGGGTTTTGGGTTATTCTTTTGGAATGAATTGTTTTGGAAATGATTGAAAGTGTTGCAGGCATCCTAGGAAAACCATGGAACCGTGCGTTTAGTAGATGACATGGGGTGAAACATAACATGGCTATTGGTTTTATCATTCCCGTGAAACCTTGAAAAAGCAAACCACGTATCTTGTCTAGGTAGGACTTACTTGGTTTTTAGGTCTCCTGATGAAAAGGAAACCTTCCGGGTATAAGGCCGAGTTTTATGGGAAGCACCGCCGTGATTGTGGAAAGTCCCCAGTCATCCCTGAGTCACTTGATAAGATTTTTCGATTCCTGAGCGGATCGTTTGCCTTTAACCTCTGGGAAGTCCCCAGTCGTCCCTTGCTATGTCAGATAATCGGGTCATCTGGTAACTGAGTTCTCGATCTCTGAACGGATCGCATGGTCCTACCATTTTGATGTATGGGTCGAAGCATGAGATCGATGGTCGAAAATTTACATTGTAACCGAAAGATCAATATCCCACTGTGGTCGCCAATTGTTTGAGGGTGAAAACAGTTTCTGCTGATTTCGGTAATTTCGGGTGTACGGGTGAGAAATGAATTTAAACCCTAAATAATGTACTGCAAGATGTACTTTAGATTCTAGAGATCAATCTATATAAGTCCGGCCTAAACTAAGAAATGGCCGTTCCAGACTTACCTCAGTCACAAAGTGAAGGAGAATGGGTTGGTTTTGGGGAGGGAAACAAGGAAAGTGATGAGACCAAAATAGTTGATTTCTGGAAGAGTAGTTGTTTTTTATGACTTGTATCAGAAAGTAGGAAGCTAACAAATGGAAAGCTAGCAAATGTTTTCTGAGTGTTGTATGCTCCTGACTGAACTTGTTGTTCGGTGGAAATAGGTAAGACCCATTTATACAAGTCGGAATGAAACGTACTCTGGTCTCATTAAGGAATGGAAAAATGGGTGAGTAAATGGGAGGAGGTGGTAACCGTTAACGCATGGAATTGATGTCCCATAAAAGAGAGCGTTTCACCATTAACTCCCTGTATTTACTAACCGCCTCACCCTTATGACGTGCGTAGTGTATGCCACACGCTGTAAACCGCCAAACCAATACCCAAAGAGGATCCCCCAGTTTGTGATATGTGTTGATGTATCGAATGTTTTGTGGAAAACATGTAGCATATTGTTGTTTCCTGGCAATTCGTGCTTGGGAGACTTGCTGGCTTGGTGACCTACAACGGTCGATATTTTGCATCTTAAGAGAAAAGGTAGTCGTTGATCGTCGTACGCTTTCGTTTTTTTGGTGCCCGCATAGGGAAAGCCAACATGGTGGAGAGGCTAGGTTGGCATGCCTTGGTGCAGTTTGGCGTGGCCAAACTAGGGTTTTGGGCCAAAGGTTACCATGCATTGTCTGGTAACCTTGGACGGCTAGGATTTGTTCCTGGGATTGAAGGGCGACCGTTGATTGTCGCACGCCTTCGTTTTGGTAGCCGCATAGGGAAGGACAGCATGGTGGCGCGGCTAGGTTGGGATGGCATGCCTTGGCGCGGTTTTTCGTGGACAAACAAGGGTTTTGGTCCAAAGGTTACCATGCGTTGTCTGGTAACCTTGGACGGCTAGGATTTTCTCCTGGGATTGAAGGGAGGCCGTTGATTGTCGCACACCTTCGCTTTCGTAGCTGCATAGGGAAGGCCAGCATGGTGGCGTGACTAGGTTAGCACGGGGACATGGCAAGGTACGTTTGGCGCGGTTTGGCGTGTCCAAACTTGGGTTTTGGGCCAAAGGTTACCATGTGTTGTTTGGTAACCTTGGACAGCTAGTATTTTCTCCTATGATTTAAGGGCGGCCGTTGATTGTCACACGCCTTCGTTTTGGTAGACGCATAGGGAAGGCCAGCATGGTGGCGCGGCTAGGTTGGTATGGGTCCATGTCAAGGTGCATTTGACATGGCATGATGGGGCCAAGGGCTTGGCGTAGACGTCTTGGCATGGTGGGGCCAAGGGTTTGGCATAGACGGTTTGGATTGGCATGGTGGGGCCAAGGGTTTGGCATGCCTTTGGAATATGGTGCGGCTAGCATGGTTGGCATGCCTTGGCGCGGTAGATGTGGCTATCATGGTTTGCCATTGGCACACTGGTGCATCTAGCATGGTTGGCATGCCCTGGCGCGGTAGATGTGGCTGGCATGGTTAGCATGCCTTGGCGCAGTAGATGTGGCTGGCATGGTTTGACATTGGCACAGTGGTGCGGCTAGCATGGTCGGCATGCCTTGGTGCGGTAGATGTGGTTGCCATGGTTTTCCATTGGCATAGTGGTGCGGCTAGCATGGTTGGAATGCCTTGGCACAGAGATGTGGCTGGCATTGTTTGCCATTGGCACAGTGGGACGGCTGGCATGGTTGGCATGCCTTGGCGCGGAGATTTGGCTGGCACGGCATGCCATTGGCACATGTGGTGTGGGAATTAGGGTTTGGCCAATCGAAACCCTAATTAGTATAAAAAAAAAGGTACCCTGGTAATTTTCTCGCAGACATATTAAAGCGTTCAATAAATGGGCTTAGGGGAGACATTATAACTCAAGTTCTGTGACGTCACTATCTGACTAGGGTTTTACGATTTTTACCCTAAGCTAAAAACCACCATCAACAGTAGTAAAAACCTAATCATAGAGAAAGGAGGGACCGACCAAGAGGTGTAAAACCGGCCCTTGGTGGTCGTGGGACCATCTGATGGCGAGTGGATCATTATTCTCGGTTGCAGGAAACAAAATATGGACTCCAGGTGATTAATTAGGTCAAAAATCATCAATAGAGGTGGGACCGGATTCTGCAAGCCGAAGTGCCGACCATGACCGGTCATGGTCGTGTGCCCGTGTCGCCATGCTCTTCGCAACCGATCTTGAGAATTTTGGTATTTTCTGATGGTCTATCGAGCATTGTTTCATCTTTGTATGAAGAATTTGAGTTTGACTGAAACTCTTAATAGTGGTGGAAGGACCACTAAAAAATAATATTTTAATATTTCTCATAATAGTAGAAATATAAGTCATGGTGGTTGCGGTTACTTGGCTAACCATATGGTTTATGGAAAAATATGGAAGTTTCATGAGTTTTGATTGAAAGAGGAAAACACCAAAATAATAATAAAATAAGAGTTTTAATTATAAAATATTAAGGAAAGGGGGAAGGGACCGACCAAACGGCAGCATGCCTAGCCGGCCGGCCGGTGGGACCACCCACACGATTTCCTTTATTTTATTTTTATTATCTCTCTTCATTTTCCTTCTTTGATCAGGCTTCCATTCCTAGTTCTTCCATGGATGCTCCTTGAGCATTAATACCAAATATACCCATGCCTCTTGCTCGGGGTGCCCCAAATTCCTGAAAGGTAAATATACTTAATTTCATGGAATTCGACTCAGAACAATTGTTAAGTGCATATTTTGCATATATTTAGTGTCGACTCCATGCTAGTAATTACTTAGTTTCTTGCAAATTTTTGTATATTACGTTTGTTTTGTTTTATTTGTGTTTCATTAGGTGAATCATCCGAAAGAAGTGAATTTGTACTTAATTGTGCAATAAAAGAAGTTAGCTATAAGCGAATAACGGCCAAAGACCGAGTGGAAATCGTTAATGGGTCGGAGAACCGAATTTATTTTACCGCAAGTACATGGTGTCAAAATTGTAGACAACAACAAATGTGGTTCGTTCCCTTAAGGAGTGTGAAATTACCTCTAACTGATACTAATAAAAGAAAATAAATATATAGGATAATTTAAGCTAAACGAATCAAATTATTCTGGACAAAAGAAATATCAAAGGTGACAAACATGTTAGGGATTCGGGAATTCCATTGTAGTGTTGATTTCATATGTTTCCTATCACAAAAGTCTCACATTACTCATACAGGGTAGCAACACAAAGCATCCTATACGGAAGATTTATCGATAAAAGGCTCAACAATATTTTTCATAAGATATGTTTGGTCTCGACCTAAAAGTAGATATCTGAAGCACTAAATATACATGGCACAGATAGTCAAAGAATTATCATAAAAAGTGATTAATCAGGTCTAGGATGGATTATTTAGTATCCAACTATGAATTATACATGGCATAAATCATGAAAGAGTTATAAATCAAAACCATCGATTGAGACACTCAAACATTATTAACCACTAAAAATTTGACTTTGTTTTAGAACACAAAATGAGATAACATCTACAAGTTCATCTGTCACCCTAACATGAAAAACTAGCAAGACATGGAAGAAGAGAACAATAAAATACCAAATCCTTGACTTCTCCTTACGGTTCTGTCGCCGCCTCCCTTTATCTCTCTTCGGTCGTCTATTAAAATTTCCCTCTGAAGAATGTAATAGAAACCTAGCGAACTGCTCAAGCCCATGAACATGACCCAAATCCGACCATTCCAACTGTTTCCATTCTGTCCATCTAACCACAACTCCAATGAATATCGTAGAAATTGACGTTTAGTCCCAAAGTTACTGGGCTTGGGACACTTTAGTCCACCCATCTTAGGCCTAGTACTCCCTAGTCAAAACAATCCCCGCCTCCAACAATTTAGTCCAAATATGGACGAGTTAGTCCAAAAATACACCGATTCATGAATATCTCGGATTTTCACAGTACCAAAATTACCCTTTCAGAATTTCCATATACGAACAATTTTTTCAAATGTAATGTGGATCTAAGATTTCAAATTAGAAGAAATTGAGAAAGATCGAGAGAAAGAGAGAGATAAACAAAGATATAGAGAGATTTTGGAGGATTAAGTTGTTTCTTCATCAGATTATTTTGATCTCAGGTTAGTTTTTCATCGTTAATCTTTTGTTTTACTTCTTCAATTATGTGAATGTGCTTTTTTTTAATGCATGGTATGAAATCGATTCGATTTGTTATATTTTGTTAGATCTTTTTTATTTTCTTTTTTTAGTTTTGATGTTTGTTATACTTGAGTTTTGATTTTCATGTAATTCTGATTTCATTTTCATTTCTTCTTTATAAATTTGTTGCTCTTTGTTAGTTTTTCGATTTTGAGATCTACATATACATGATTAAGATGTTTTTGTTCTCTTCATATAAGTTTTTTATAACACGACCAAAGTTATTAATGGCGATTAATTGATAGATTGATTGATTTCTTCTATTTTTGATTAAACAGAATGTGTACTTTCTTGTACACTGTATATGTTTCAGTTTATGGTTATTTTAAGATTGATTCGAAGGATAAATTCTATGATATGTTCAAATGTGATTCAGATATATTTGCTTTTAAGTCTCTGTGTTAGTGGATTCTATATTAAGAAATTTTAGATGTGATTCAGATTTTTCTTGAGCTACCTTTGTTATTATATGTGATTTCTTTAGATCTCTTGATCTCTTCATTTGTGTGCTTTTATTTCATAATTTCTAATTGATAGAGTTTCTGATATCTTTTTATGGTGATATAACATGTGTACTTTATACAATGTATATGTTCTCTATATATGTATTTGTAATACGCAAGGTATCAACCATGTCTAAGAAGGTTGTATACATATTCTACCATGTGTAAATGCATAGGTTGTTTTGTTTGAATCAACGCTCTATTTTTGTTATTTTTCTGTAGATGTGTACATACTTGTACACTATACTAGCATGCTCTCAGATGAATGCACGACATGTTTTGTGGTTATGGATGCTAGAATTTTTTATTTTTTTCTGTGGATGTGTACATGTTTTTACACTAAAATTCTCTATAATGAACATATAACATGTCATGTGGTATGAATGCTAAAATTTGCTAGGTTTTTATACAGGTGCACAATTTTTTGTATGCTAGTATATATGCTCTTTCTATGAAGGGATGGCATGTCCTATGGGTATGATGCTATAATTGGTTATTTTTTTGTAGAGTTGTACATGTTTGTACTCTAGTATGTGTTTCAATTTATATAGCATGTGCATGGACTTTAATATACACCATATATGTTTTTTTTTTTTAATGTGTAGGGTCTGAACCAAGTCTGAGCAGGTTGTGTATGCTTTTTTTGAATCCTGGTGAGTATTCATCCATATTTTGGGAGATGCGTACACATTTATATACTAAAACTTTATGTGTGATGAATGCGTCGGTTATTTTGTTTGAATTAATGCTATATTTTTTTTGTTTTTTTGTATATGTGTACATAATTATACGCTAGTATGCTCTCTCATAATTTTATGTTTTGCGAGTATGGATGTTGGATTATTTGCTTTTTTAAAGGTGTGTACATAGTTGTACACCATTGTGCTGTGTCATTATTATATGGCATGCTTTAGGGGTATGGATGTTGGATTTTCATAGGTGTGTAAATAGTCGTACACCATTATGCTCTCTCATAATTTTATGATATGTTTTGTGGGTGTGGATGTTTGATTAGTTAGATTTTTGTATAATTCTACATGTTTATATACTAGTATGCTTTGTGATGAATTGATTGCATGTCCTGCGAGTATGTACGCTAGAGTTTATTATGTTTCTATATAGGTTTACATATTTGTACACTTGTGTGCTCTGTAATGATTATTTTGAAGTTTATTTTTTACTTTAAGATTTTCAGGATCATATTTTTTGGGTGTATATAGCTGTACACATGTTAATGTTAATGTGTACAGAGTTGTTCATATTTTTGACTTTATGAATGGTATTACTAGGGTGCATGAATCATTTGGTCGCAGTTAATGAAGATGGTTGGACATGAATACGACGATGAGATGATTACCTCTTGATTATTCTATTCATAAATGGTGGATGTCACTAGGGTAAGTTTATTTACCTTTGCAATTGAGTTTGAAACCTTATTTTGAGCATAGTTAACCCTAGTAATGATGTGGATGATATTTGGGTCGATAATATGTCACACTTTAGACTCATTGGGTATTATTTGAATTTATATGTATGTATAAATTTAGGGACTCATAATCTCAAAATAATTTTATTCAATATGGGTAGTGATATTGTTTCTTAGGTACACGATTCAAGTTGTACGTGTGTATATGATTGTGCACGTTGTCCGGTCTCATTTATATATGGCATTTCTATGTGTATGGATGTGCACAGGTTAATTGTTTTAAAGATGCGCATAGTTCTGCAACTAAGTGTACATAGTTGTACACATTCTTTTTCTTAATGTATATATATTTATACACATGTTTATTGTTTTTGAATCTGCGCATAGTTTTGCAACATTATATTCTTTTTTTCCCAAATAATTTCATTCGTGCATATGTTTTATTTTCCAGGTTGAAGATTATTATGTTGATGTCTAAGAGATGGGAAAAAGATCTTATAGGTAGAATCATTAGTTACATATCCAGGACTCCATTTGGAAGACGAAGAAATCAACACATCAAAATTGCTAGAGAGAAGTAAAGAAGACCTATGATGTGCACTGAGTGCTTTACTTGCACCTTCCTTGATGATTTATTACCATTATTGCTTACGACTTTGTACTTTTTTTCTCATGTAAACTGTTACGATGAATATTACTATCTTATTTATTTTAATAATTTAGATTGGTTTTTACTTCAGTACATGTGTCTTTATTTCTGCAAGTATGAATAATTTTATAACATGTCAGTACATATTCAACATCATGTACACTTTGATTTTCTAACCTGTCAGTAGATGTGCACCATCATGTACACCATTCTGTACACATGAAGAAAAAAAATACTTATAATAAAAATCTGCATTCAAAACATCTATATTCAAACTAATAATAAGATTAATTCAAGGTTTTACAAGTAATAATAGTTGTTTAAGAAAGTTAAGAAACATAGTTGTTAAAAGTTTAAGAAAGTTACAAACAACTTAAGCAGGTTTTAAACATAAATCAAGTTTTTTCTCTCCTACTCGCATGCCAATCTTGGTATTATTTATCTAGTGTGATATTCTACAGTTTGGCAGGACCACTGATAGGTTTCTGCAGGTTCTGATGCTACCATCTCCAACAAGTATATACACACCTACAAAAATCAGACAAATCCAACTTCAAAAACTATGAAACATTTCATATATCCATGAGGTAGCTTACCAGTGTACTAGCATGTATACCATGACATCCATACTTCGAAAATTATAGAACCCATGACATCCATACCCACAAAAAGTACATATATCCATGCCATAACATACTAGTGTGCAAGTATGACCTACAAAAATCTTAAAACCAATATTCATATTCGCACAAGAAAGTTCATATGTCCATGACATGATACTAGCAGTGTACATGTATGTACATACCTATAAAAATGACATAATCTAACATTCAAAACCACAGAACATGTCATACTCCCATGACATGATACATCAGTGTAAAAGTATGTACACACCTCCAGAACTTTAACAAATCCAACATACATGCTCATACAAAACATGCCATCTGTTCATGACATGATACAACAGTGTATAAGTATGTACACACCTACAGAAATGAAAAAAATCCAACATTTAAAACCACAAAACAGATCATATGCCCATAACATGATACAATGGCATACAAGTATGTATACTCCTAAAGATAACATGCACTTCGACGAAATTACCCACACATCCTTGAGCTGTCATTAATGTGTACAAATCTGTATACAACCATAACTAATTTAAGTAAAATAGAATTCATACTCATATGTTTTTGTACAAATCTGTATACAACTGCAAAAAAAATCTAACAAAAATAACATCCATGTCCACATAATAGTTCATACACCCCTGAAATAACATCTTGTATACAAATATGTACACTACCACAACAAAACTAACAAAAACAACATTCATGCCCACAGAACATTCCATACATCCCTGAAATAAAATGCATATTCTTCTCATATTTTCTCTCTCACTACGACAAATATTTTTCCCTCCCTACGTGGCCCCACTTTTCCACTCATCCTTTCCCTCCCCCATAAGAGTCAGACTTTAAAACATAACAAGTTTATTGAAAGATTTGATTTTGAATAAAGATGAAACAACATATGTGTACTTATATGTACACCAGTAATCGAACTGTTCAGAGATTTGATTTTGAATAAAGATTTAATTATGAAGATGAAACAACATATGTGCACTTATATGTATATCAGTAACATAAGTAATGGGAAAAAAAGTTTAAAACACACACACACACAACTGGCGATATGAAGTGAAACAACATGTTGGTGCACAGTTATGTACATTAGTAACACAAGTAATGGGAAAAAAGATCTGAACCACACAAAACAGGCTGTATGAAGATGAAACAGCACACTGGTGGACATATATGTACACTAGTAACACGAGTGATGGGGAAAGAGCTTCAAAACATACACATCCGTCCATATGAAGATGAAACAACATGCTGGTGCATAATTATGTACACTAATAACACAAGTGATGGGAAAAAGGCTTCAAAATACACACAGCCAGCCATATGAAGATGAAACAGCATGTTGGTGCACAATTATGTACACTAATAACACAAGTGATGGGAAAAAGGCTTCAAAACACACAAAACAAGCCATATGAAGATGAAACAGCACACCGGTGTACTGTTATGTACACTAGTAACACAAGTGATGGGAAAAAGCTTCAAAACACACACACACACACACACACACACGTCGTATAAATGAAACATCACGTTGATGTACAGTTTTGTACACTAGTAACACAAATGATGAGAAAAAAGCTTCAAAACACACAAATCGGTCATATGAAGATGAAACAGCATGTTGGTGCACAGATCTGTACACTAGTAACATAAGTGATGGGAAAAAAGCTTTATAAAACAAAAATAAGACCAATATTTGTTACCTTTTCCTTTCTTAACTGGTGATGACTTTGAAGTTTTTGATGTCTTCTTATATGGTGATGTTTTTGCAGTTTTTTTTACTACAGTTGATATTAAAACTGCTGTATTCTTTTCAGATTTTGATCTCGTCTCAGAACCTGGTGGTTTTGAAATTTCTCGTTCTTCAACTGATGTTGTATCTTTCAATAGTTCTTATGCTTTCCTCTTTTGAACTGGTTTTTCCCAATCACCATGTTATTACTTCTACTGCAATCATCAACGATTATGAAGCTTTAGGGTTTGATTATGAAGATTTAGGGTTTGATTATGAAAATTTAAGGTTTCGATTTGGGTTTTCTCAGTTAGGTTACAGTTTTTCTTTCTTCTCTTTGTTTTCTCTGATCTTATTTTTTCTTCTCTCTGCTAAATGAAATAATTTATTTTTCCATTTTTAATTTCAGTTTTTTTTTGTTTTGAACGAACGTTTCACCCTTAATGTGTCAGTTGCAAACTATTTTCATTCGCCGTACGTGTGTTTTATGAAACACGTGCGAAGGATAACATCGTCTTTACACAAATTTTGGACTAATTTGTACCTAGTCAACTAGGACTGGACTAATCTGTATATTTTGAGGCGTTTTTGGACAAAACCATTTTTTCCCATGAATATCCCTTGCACCTCTAGCCACATCGGTCACGAGCATCACACTTAGTCTCTGACCATATGGGAACCCAACAGATCAATCCGTTCCAAACCCCTACTGGTTGCAAACAAGTCGCACTTCCCATTGTACCAGGAGAATGCAGTGGTAAATCCAGGCCATTATCGAATTCCCATCATCTACTCTTGCTTGTTGTGTTATCGCCACCTGTATCTCCTTTACGATCAATCATCTTCACCAGTTCTGGCCACAACCACTGACTGCATCGCTCATTCCATAACCCTTGCAACCAATTCGAATGAACCTATTACAGATTCGAGAGAATAACCACCACTGCCTTCAGTTATATTAGCCAACAAGACCACATCTGAAACCATCTTAGCAAAAACACATTCAAGAATTGATGTTGTCGGTCACAATAGAGGGAAGAGATTGAATAGCTTAATCTCTTTGTTGCTGTCGTTGCTGTAAAATCCATTAACCAGCTAACCAGTTGAGAAGCCATCTCAGCCAACCCCATTAAGACCAAACCAATTCAGTCGAACCCCATTGCATATTCAACTCATCCAGGCATACAACCTACTTTATTGACCACAATATCAGCTTCTTCATCACCTACCAGCTCAGATCCATCTTCTTCTTAACGATAGCATGTACCAACAGTAGCCATCATGCCAAAACAGCCATAATAATCAATCATTCTCACCATAACCCATCATTACTCGGTTGGAACCCTCATTCCATCTCCAGCCATGCCTTGTCTCACTGCTGCCAACTAAACCCATTACCGCCAACAGGATTCATATATTGCTTCCGTTTTCTTTCATGTCTGATGTCTCCTACCATCATTAATCAACACTAAAAACCCCCAGTAAATCATGAAGAGACACAAACTGTTAAAACTTGAGGCTAAGAATATGAGAAATTACTGATTACAATGACAGAACTTTGAGGCACGTTTATACGCTGTCCTTAAAGTGATATTTGCCCCTACTTATAATGTATATAAGTTGCTAATAGGTTCTAAGCGAATCACTTCCAAGATACATCAAAGTTCAAAATTTATAGTTTAGCAAAACTAGAAATTCTCTTAGAATTTTCAACAACGAAGAAGAAGGAAATCAATCTTTGAGAGAGGTGTGGATAAGAGAAAAGAAGGAAGAAGAAATCAGATTTCTATGTTTTCCTTCCGTTTGCTTTCTCTTATTTATAGAGTTCTAAATGACGGCATTTAAGGTGTTGTTTCTCTAACAGTTACAATGGTTCATGAAAGGGTACATACGAAGAGTTATGTAACTTTTCAAACTCAATAACCGTACAGATTTGAAAAGGTACAAAACATTCAAATCAAACTTCCACATACTCAGCGCTTCATGCTACTCAATTAGCATATAGTTTTCACTATTATAATCTTTCAACAATCCCCCACTAGATTATAACAACTTATAGATTCAATGATGATGTTTTTATGCATAGTATATGGTATCTTTCAATTTAAACCATATGTTCGTGTAAGTAAATCAAAGTTTCAACAAAGTGCAGGTGGAATAATCTCTTAAACCTGACACTTTTTAAGTATCAAAACCGGATACTACACACATAAATACATCCTAATTTCTTTCTTCCAAGAAAAATATGAAATAATTGAGTACTATTATGGCCTTGCACTCCATCTTGGTTTCATGAAACACTCACAAGATATAACCCAATATTTTGGTAGAAGCGGAACCACTTCTTATGTTCATATAGGTGAGGATTTATATATTCATCAAGTCCATGCTACTTACAGACTCCAAATAAACCTCATTAAGATTTGATCACTCATCATCTTCCCGTAGCATTCTACACTAACCACTCTGGAATGGGCTATACAAAAATAATTCAAATTAGTTCCAATCAATCATATAACAGTGACTTGTTGTTACCCATTAAACTTTGAATAGTGATATACTATTTAAAGTTGGGTTACCATCACAGATGAGTTGTTTAAAAGGGTTTCAGCCCCATTCCACTAGAAGTTGATCTTACTAAATCTCTTGAGAGCCCTTTAGTAAGCAGATCCACCAAATTATTACTTGACAGGACATAAGTAATATTAACAACGGCATCCATTATTAGTTGTCTGACATATTCATGTCTCAAACTAGTATGTCTAGATTTTCCATTGTATACTTTGTTATACGCTCTAGACAAAGTGGCTTCGTTGTCGTAGTACAAAGATATGGATGATATCGGTTGTGGCCACAACTCTATTTCATACAATAAATTTCTTAACCATTCTGCTTCTTTTCCTGCTGCTTCCAATGCTATGAATACAGATTCCATAGTAGAATGTGTAATACAAGTCTGTTTCTTGGACGCCCAAGAAACCGCTCCGCCTGCAATCGTAAAAATCCACCCGGATGTTGATTTGTTATCTCTAGAACTGGTTATCCAACTCACATCTGAATAACCTTCTAAAACTGCTGGAAACTCGCAGTAAAAAAAACCCAAATTAATGGTTTTCTTAAGATAACCAAATATCCTATTGATTGGCATACGAAGAGATACTTCGTGACAAATCGGGCGGGTCAAGCTCTGCAACTCGGGCGACGTAATCGGGAGAAATTTTTTTCTTCTCGATCTATGTTTCAGTAAGTCAATTCCATTAATTCAGGTGTTTCTTTGGGGTAATTGGTACCCATTTATTCTTCTGGTTTAGCAATAGTGTATAATGATTGATTAGAGATGATAGATTTAAAATTTTGGTTGCAATCTATGACCAATTCCCAAATCTAAGTTTCCATGGAATCCATGGCGGAAGTAGTTTCTCCTCCATCTTGTTTTAGTGTCGATCCCTCTAGAATGGCTGCATCTGCACCTCTCTGTCCTTGGGATTTTTTGAATCCTTCTAATCCACCGAAATCCTTTAACCCAATTCCTGAAAATAATACTGTTTCAAAACCCAAACCTAGTTTTGCTTCAATATTGATGAACGCTCAAACTGATGTATGTATTGCTCAATTGCCAAAGCCTTGTTTGAAAGGTAATTGTATATCAATCCGAATCTCAGAAGATGAGTATCAGAGAGGCATGGACGATTGCAAGAATTGTTTGATTGGAAGATTAACTCTTCCAAAAGGGTTTGTTCCTCTCAAAACAATTGATCTGTATAACAAGCTAAAGCTCATATGGCCTGCAGATATTCGTTGGAGTTTATCTCCATTAGGTAAAGGTTTCTTTTGCTTCAAGTTCGTGTCTGATACAGATATTCTTCGCATCCACTCTTCTGGAGCAGTACATTTAAAGCCAGGTATGTTACATCTTCGGACATGGATACCCGATTTCAACCCCAACAGGCAGCAACAATCCTTGGCTCAGGTGTGGGTAAGATTACATGACTTGAGTATTGAATATTGGAGAAGGAAAACTTTATTTGAAATTGTTAGTGCCGTTGGTACGCCAATGAAAGTTGATGAGGCGACGCTAACGAAACAATGTTTTCACTTTTCCCGTGTATTGGTTGAGGTGGATTTATCGGAGGCCATGCATGATAAGATATTGGTGGAGACAGATGGATTCGCGTTCTTGGTTCCATTAACATATGAGAGATTGCCTTCGTTTTGCAAGCATTTTCATGTGATAGGGCATGGTTTGGGTGAATGTAAAAAGAGAGGTGCACAAAGTGGTGTCCCTTCTGTCAAGGCGGCTGATCCAAAAAAGAAGGTTCATATTCCGAAAGCTGCACAACAGTTGAGTGCTAAAACTGCTACAGATGAACATGGGGCGACAAGTACTGAGGAGACTCAAATCAGAGATGTTAATACCGGGGTAAGTATTTCTTCTACCAAGGAGGATGCTCTTCCTGCGGTTAATATAGTCGAAAGACAGGAACCTAATATTGGAGACAAATCCAACAAGGACGATGTGACGAATGCGGTTGTTGAATAGCAAACAACTACTGTTGTTGTTCAGGAAGTTTCTCCAATTATTAATGTTGAAACGGGTGACAAGGAAAACAACAGGAAGATGGTTTTGGTGACGCCGAATTTGCCAATGCAAGGTGCAACTGTTGTCCGCTCAGTGGATCAAATAATTAATTCAGCTATTCAGATAGCTGCTGAAAGTTTGTATAATGAAGCCGCAGAAGTTGTTGTGAATGAAAAAGATGACGATCATGTTAGCATACATACTGTGAACTTTGATAATGAGACATTAGAGAATCATGTTCTAAGTACTTCGTCTCCAATAATCAGTAAAAACTGGGCAGATATGGCTGATGAGGAAGACAGGGAGTTCACTCCGGTGCTCTCTAAATCTCAAAAGAAAAAGGAAAAGCGGCGTGCTAAAAAAACTCGGGATGCGGCATATCTTACCGCACCCGTGATTCAGACCAACGACCCTTATCCATTTCGTTCAATGGCTAGTACTCCTAATGTTTCGCAATGAGGACTATCTATTGGAACTTACGTGGTGTGGGTAATGCACCAACGCAACGCATTCTTTCAAATTATTGTAGAAAATTCAGCCCGGATTTTTTATTTGTAGCTGAGCCGTGGGTGCTGTTTTCCTCCAATAATGCTTCCTTTTGGAGTAATTTTGGTTTACGACTTGTCGCTGTTAATGACAGACCAGGTATTCCTAACTTGTGGTGTTTATGTTCGCTTAACTTAAGTCCAGTAGTTCTCTCTTGTACTGGTCAACAAATCTCTTGTAAAGTTACTCTCGGCAGCGACTCTTTTTATGTTTGCGGGGTTTATGCTTCCACATCTCATATTACTAGACATACTCTTTGGTTTGAAATAGCAGAGTTCATTCAGGATAACAAGGGGTCGTGGTGTGTAATTGGAGACTTCAATGCAATTTTGGGTGCCCATGAAAAATCTGGCACTTTTCCTCCTCATGAACTTTCTTGTGAAGAGTTTTTACAGTTCACAGAAGTTTGTGGATTGCACCAAATTTATACTAAGGGCGCCGAGTTTACTTGGACTAATGGTAGAAAAGGAAGCAGACACACTGAGTCTCGATTAGATCGTACTTTATGCAATGAAGATTGGTTACTTTACTGGTCTTCTTCTTCCTGCAGTACTCTATCTCACGTTCAGTCTGATCACTTTCCCTTACTTTTTGAGTTTGTGAAAGGAGATAGAACCTTTCCTTGTACTTTCAGATTTCAGAGCATGTGGATTCTTCATCCTGGCCTTCGTGGTATTATTAAGAGGGAGTGGCAGACGAAATTTTTTGGTTGTCCTATGTTTGTGCTGATGCAAAAGCTAAAGAATTTGAAGCTTATTCTTAAGAAGTGGAACAAGGAAATCTTTGGAGATGTTCATAGAGCAGTGGATCAGGCATTTCTGGAGCTTGAGATAATTCAGCAATGTCTTCAACATGAAGGTTTTTCTGACCGGTTGCATATTCAAGAACTGGAAGCCTCTAATAAGGTGGATAATGCTTTGAATATTCAACATACTTTCTGGAAAGATAAGTCTCGAAATCAGTGGGTGGCTGATGGTGACTCCAACACCAAGTTCTTTCACAGGGAAGCAAGGATTAGAGCCTCTACTAATAAGTTGACGCACTTAAAAGTGGATGGTGATATATCTTTAGATCAGGATTTCATATCTGATCATATTGTCTCGTACTTCTCTGATTTATATTCGGGGGTTTCTAATTGTGTCGACAATGGTCTCATCGAAAAGAATATTGAGAGCAGTGTTACTGGTTTAGATAACGCTTCTCTCACTCTTATCCCAGATTTTCAAGAAGTAAGGAATGCTGTTTTTAGTATGAATGCAAATGGTGCGCCTGGACCGGATGGATTTGGAGGCATTTTATTCACTACTTTTAGGGATGTGGTTGGTATGGATGTATTCAACTCTGTTAAATATTTTTTTCAACAGGATTGGATTTATCCTAACATTAATTCTAATCACATAATCTTGCTTCCCAAAGAGCCAGGAGTTGATGTGATTGAGAAGTATAGACCTATCGCTCTTGGTAATTTTCACTTCAAGATTATTTGCAAGATACTTGCCGATAGATTGAGCCCTATAGCTTCTCGTATAGTTTCTCCTCAACAAAGAGCGTTCTTGAGAGGTAGAAGCATTTTTCAATGCATTGGCCTCACCTCGGAATCTATTAACACTCTGGATTCTAAGATTTTCGGGGGCAACATGGCTCTGAAATTTGACATTAGAAAGGCCTTTGACACCTTAGACTGGGATTTTCTTCTCAACACTCTAACTGCTTTTGGATTTTGCCCTCAATTTGTCAACTGGATTAAGGTCATTTTTCATTCTGCGAAGCTTTCAATTGTGGTGAACGGTAGAGCAAGGGGCTACTTTGGTTGTACTCGAGGTGTTAGACAAGGTGATCCCTTATCTCCCATTCTATTTTGTCTGGCCGAAGATGTTCTCAGCAGAGGAATTACTAATTTGATGAATTCTGGAATGATTCATCCTATCTCCTCTCCAAGAGGAATTACTGCTCCCTCTCATATTCTTTATGCAGACGACATTATGGTTTTCTGTAGAGGATTAAAGAGTGATATGAGAAATCTGATGAACCTCTTTGATGAGTACGGGTGTGCCTCTGGCCAGCATATCAGCCCCTCGAAATGCACCATCTATGCAAGTAAGTACATTGCTAGAAGAGCCTCCAAAATCGCAAATTTCTATGGTATTTCTGTTGGCTCCCTTCCTTTTCGTTATCTAGGTGTTCCAATTTTTCAGGGGAAACCCAGGAAAAGATTCGTTCAACCTATTATTGACAGAATAAAACTAAATTTCTCTACCTGGAAGGGTACTTCCCTTTCCACCATGGGTAGAGTTGAGTTAGTTAAATCTGTAATATTAAGTTCCTCCTTGTATAGTTTTCATGTGTATGAATGGCCGAAAGCCTGTATTCATACTCTTGATACTTGGATGAGAAATTTTATTTGGTCCGGTGATATTAGTATTGCTAAACTAGTTACTGTTGCTTGGAAAACGCTTTGCTTACCTTTTGCAGAGGGTGGTCTTAATATTCGTTCACTTAAAAGTTTAAATCATGCAGCTTTAATGAAAAATACTTGGCAGATTGCCACGGGTAATAATTTTTATAGTGAATTCATCAAAAAGAGATGTTTGCGGAAAAAATTTACTTCATACATTAGATCGTCCATTTGGCCTGGTATTAAGAAGACTTGGCAGGAGATTAAAATTCAAATTCGGTGGTTAGTGGGACATGGGAAAACTGTGAGTTTTTGTAATGATTCTTGGTGTCCTAATTTAGGTTGTTCTATTGCGGACTACCTAGGATGCGATGATGGGGTTAGATTAGAAAGATCTGAAGTGATTGCTGATTTTAGGGAAAATGGGCAGTGGAAATTCGGAGACTTGCCGCTCGTCGATCAACTTATAAGGAATGAGATCCTATTAACTCCTGTAGCTGAACATATGGAAGATCAATTGGTTTGGCCTCACAGCAAGAATGGATCAATTACTTTAAGAGATGCTTATGAATTTTCGAGGCAAAGAAATACTGTTCGTGAAGACTTTTCCAATCTTTGGGATGCTGTGACACCACCAAAACGTGATTGGGTAGTCTGGAAGCTTCTCTATGACAAAATTGCGATTGATGAAGCTATGCGGAGAGTTGGAATTACTGTAGTGTCTTGTTGTTCCCTTTGCAGTCGACCAACTAACTTTGAGACTACCATGAACTTATTTTTTGAATGTAACTTTGCCATTTCTTTATGGAGATGGATTAGTACCATTTTTGACAATAACCTGGTTTGTACTTCTGTTGAAGATCTATTTATGCAGGTTAGACAAGTTCATTGTTCTTCGCAACTCAAAGGAGTCTTGTGGATTGGTGTTATTAGTTGTGTTTGGGAGATATGGTATCTGCGCAATCAAATTAGGTTTGCTGGTGCTACTGCCTCTATTCAACAGGCCACGTCTAGCATCAAATTTTACATTGCTGAATCAGGCAGGTTGGTCAAGGGTTTTTGTTGCGATTTAAAGGATCTTTGCATTCTTCGCTTCTTTAACATTGCTAGTAAGGCAAGGAAGGCTCCTAATATTATAGAAGTTAAATGGCAGTGTCCTCTTTATGGTTGGACCAAATTCAATTCAGATGGTTGCTCTCTTGGTAATCCGGGGATTTCAGGTTGTGGTGTTGTGTTGCGTGATCATAATGGGCTGGTTAATGGTTGTTTTGCAGCTCCTTTAGGGCGTGATAATTCAGTTAATGTGGAGTTTTGGGGGGAAATTCATGCCTTTCGTATCGCTATGGAGTATAATATAACTCGTATTTGGTTTGAATGTGATTCGATGAATATAATTCTAGCTATTTCGGATAAATCTCTGGTTCCTTGGAGGCTTATGGTTCATTGGGAAAATTGCTTAAAATATTTGACGACGACTCAGTTTCGATTTTCACATATCTATCGTGAAGGTAATCGTTGTGCAGATGTCCTAGCTAAGTGGGGTGCCGGTGCTGCTGTTTCTCAATTTTGGGTGAACCCACCCTCTTTCATTCATAGTGTTATGGGGAGTGATAGAAATGTTCTTCCCAATTTTCTTTTTCGGTAGTGTCTCTTTGGGAGGTCAGGCTTTTGCCCCCCTCCGCTCTTTGTTTTTCCTTTCTTTTGATCAATAAATTTCCCTTTGGGGTTTTGCTTAAAAAAAACAAACAAATATCCTATTGATTGCTTTCCAATGCATAATTCCCGGATTACTTGTATATCTCGAAAGCTTGGATACAGCGAATGCTATATCAGGTCTTGTAGCATGTGTAGCATACATTAAACTACCTATTGCACTAGCATATTCAAGTTGTGCAACTGACCTTCCTTCATTTTCTTGAATTCCCATATTTGAATCATATGGGGTAACAGCTTCCTTTATATGCAGATGCTTAAACTTTGTAAGTATCCTTTCGATGTAGTGAGATTGCGACAATGCATAACCCCACTATGTTTTTTCACTTTAATTCCTAAGATGGTATCTACTTCGTTCAAGTCCTTCATTTTAAACTTTGAACTCAAGAACTTCTTAGTTTCTGAAATCCCTTCCATGTTTGTTCCAAAGATTAGCAAGTCATCGACATATAAGCAGATAATAACACCATACCCATTTATGAACTTTGAATAAATACACTTATCTGCATTATTATGCTTAAAACCATTTGACACAATTACAGAGTCAAATTTCTCGTGCCACTGCTTAGGCGCCTTCTTTAATCCATAAAGGGATTTCGTCAATCTGCACACTTTGTTTTCGTTCCCAGGTAGAACAAATCCTTCTGGTTGTTCCATATATACTTCTTCATCCAAATCGCCATTTAGAAATGTCGTTTTAACGTCCATTTGGTGTACATAGAGTTTGTATATCGATGCCAAAGCAAACAACACTCTAATTGATGACATTCTAGCAACTGGTGAATACGTATCAAAATAATCTATCCCCTTCCTTTGTGTAAAGCCTTTGGAAATCAGTCATGCTTTGAAGGTTTGGACAGACCCGTCGGTGTTATATTTTCTCCTGAAAACCCATTTGCATGTTATTTCTTTAGAACCAGCAGGTAAATCTACCAAAATCCAAGTTCCGTTGGATATCAATGAATCCATTTCATCGTCAATAGATTCTTTCCAAAAGGCTGAGTCTCTTGAAGACATAGCTTCGCTCAAACTTTTAGGATCATCCTCCACATTTAATAAAATTGGAATTTTATTCAGAACTTGATCTCTATCTCCCTCGACTAAGAATGCAATTGCTTGCGAGGAGATAAAATATTTATCTAGAGGTTTTTCTTTTCTAGAACGTTTACTCCGTCTAAGTTCACTAGGAGTTTCGGTTTCTTTTCTCTTATTATTTGAGAATAAACCAGTATTTGTATTATTTAGAACCGTAGGTGTAGATTCTAATTCTGCAATGTATGAGAACCTATCTTCAAAGAATTCTACATCCCTTGACTCTACAATTACATGAGAGTCCAAGTCGTATAATCTATACGCTTTCGAATTTTCTGCATATCCTACGAATATGCTTTTGACTCCTTTAGGACCAAGTTTTGATCGTTTAGGGTCATTTGGTTTGTAGAATTCCAGGCATCCCCAAACTCTGATGTATGTCAAATTTGGTAATCTTCCCTTCCAAATTTCATACGGTGAGGTAAGCTTCTTTCTTGAAGGAATTCTGTTGTGCAAATGACAAGCAGTAAGAAGTGTTTCACCCCAAAAATTATTTGGTAATTTGGCACTAACCATCATAGAGTTAATCATATCAGTAAGTGTCCTATTTTTCCTTTAGGCCAAGCCATTTTTCTGTGGCATACGAGGAGCGGATCGTTGATGAATAATTTCATGTTCTTCATAGAATAAATAAAAATCACCAAGAAAATACTCACCACCTCTATCACTGCGAAGGATCTTTATTTTCTTATCCTTTTGGTTCTCAACTTCAGCCTTGTAATGCTTAAACATGTTGAAGGCTTCATCTTTAGTTCTCATAAGATATACATACGTATATCTGGAACTATCATCGATAAAGGTGATAAAGTATATCTTCCCTCCTCTAGTTAGGATGCCATTATATTCACAAATATCAGAATGAACCAAGTCTAAAACCTGTGTATTTCTTTCAGCCTTTGGAAAGGGCTTCTTTGTTAGTTTTGATTCAACACAAACTTGACACTTATCACATATGATATTTTGGAAAGGGATCAAATTATGCTTAAACATGTATTTTAAAGATCTAAAATTTAAGTGTGCTAAACGACTATGCCAAATATAAGAAGATTCAACAATGTAAACAGAAGAACTTATTTTATTAATACTCAATTTAAACATTCCATCACAGTAATATCCTTTTCCAACAAAGAAACCATTCTTTGTAAGGATCAACTTATCAGATTATAATACAACTCTGATACCGCTCTTACATAACAAGGCAGCAGATACAAGATTCTTTCGAATTTCAGGTACATGAAGAATATTTCGCAAAGTTAATTTCTTTCCGGAAGTAAACTGTATTTCAGTCGTTCCTTTTCCCAGTACCTTTGCAGTGCCATGATTTCCCATCAATATTACTTCATCGTCCACCGTTGCATATGTTTTGAACTGTGTTCGGTCATTACATACATGGACAGTAGCACCGGAGTCGGGCCACCAATCAGAAGATAATGTAGTTGTTTCCATATGTAATTCAGTTATCATGTCAATCTCCATTCGTGAGACCATCGCAACAATATTAGTAGGTTCGTAAACTGAATTAACATCATTAGGTTTAGAAGTACCAACCTTTTGATCAGTATTTTTCTTAAACCAGCAATCACGACTAAAATGTCCCTTTTTGCCACAATTATAGCAAGGATCAGCATTTTTTTTGTTTTTAGAGTTTCCACTCTTCTTGAGCTTCTTTTTGTTGTTAACTTTGAAGTTCTTTCTATATTTGTTCTCTTCAACATTGTGAACCTTGGAGTTATCGTTAGATTGAGAGGACAGAATTTTGTCACGGTTTCGTGTTTCGTCTTCAATCTGGATATGCTTTTGTATCCCATCAAGAGTAAGATCTTCTGTCATATGCAGAAGTTTCTTCCTATAATTGCTCCAAGTTCGGGGTAGGTTTGCCATAATAGCACCCACTTGCAAGGCTTCGGGAACCTCGACTTTCAGTTCTTTAAGTTTAGAGACCAAAACCAACAGTTCATGAATCTGATCCATGATGGATTTTCTTTCAACCATAATAAATTCATAAAATTTAATCATTAGATACTTATCTGTACCGCTTTTGTCTGTCACGTACTTGTTTTCCAGTGCTTTCCAAATTTCTCCCGGAGATGTCATTAGAGTAAAGAAATCATATAAGCGGTCCGATAGAGTATTCAGAATATTCCCCCTGAAAATAAGTTCATCCTCTTGTCGCTTCTTCCTATCAGTAATTATTTTCTCGGTGTCTTTATCACTTGGTTCAGGAAACGGATGCAGACCCGGATCAAGAAGATAGGCTAAGTTCAACACAGTAAGGAGAAATATGATATTATCTTTCCAGCGAGAGAAACTGGTTCCATCGAATTTGTCCAACTTCCATACATCTTGATTCATCACTTTGTAAGCCATTGATTTAGAAATTTTCTCCATAATATCACTTTAAGATTGTTAGAACTTCAGGCTAAGAATATGAGAAATTACTGGATACAATGACAGAACTTTGAGGCATGTTTATATGCTGTCCTTAAAGTGATATTCGCCCCTACTTATAATGTATATAAGTTGCTAATAGGTTCTAAGCAAATCACTTCCAAGATACATCAAATATCAGAATTTATAGTTTAACAAAACTAGAAATTCTCTTAGAATTTTCAACAACGAAGAAGAAGGAAATCAATCTATGAGAGAGGTGTGGATAAGAGAAAAGAAGGAAGAAGAAATCAGATTTCTATGTATTCCTTCCGTTTGCTTTCTCTTATTTATAGAGTTCTAAATGACGACAGTTAAGGTGTTGTTTCTCTAACAGTTACAATGGTTCATGAAAGGGTACATACGAAGAGTTATGTAACTTTTCAAACTCAATAACTGTACAGATTTGAAAAGGTACAAAACATTCAAATCAAACTTCCACATACTCAGCGCTTCATGCTACTCAGTTAGCATATAGTTTTCACTGTTACAATCTTTCAACAATCCCCCACTAGATTATAACAACTCATAGATTCAATGATGATGTTTTTATGCATAGTATATGGTATCTTTCAATTTAAACCATATGTTAGTGTAAGTAAAACAAAGTTTCAACAAAGTGCAGGTGGAATAATCTCTTAAACCTGACACTTTTTAAGTATCAAAACCGGATAGTACTACACACATAAATACATCCCAATTTCTTTCTTCCAAGAAAAATCTGAAACAATTGAGCATTATTATGGCCTTGCGCTCCATCTTGGTTTCATGAAACACTCACAAGATATAACCCAATATTTTGGTAGAAGCGGCACCACTTATTATGTTCATATAGGTGAGGATTTATATATTCATCAAGTCCATGCTACTTACAGACTCCAAATAAACCTCATTAAGAGTTGATCACTCATCATCTTCCAGTAGCATTCTGCACTAACCACTCTGGAATGGGATGTAAAAAAATAATTCAAATTAGTGCCAATCAATTATATAACAGTGACTTGTTGTTACCCATTAAACTTTGAATAGTGATATACTATTTAAAGTTGGGTTACCATCACATATGATTTGTTTAAAAGGGTTTCAGCCCCATTCCACTAGAAGTTGATCTTACTAAATCTCTTGAGAGCCCTTTAGTAAGCGGATCCGCCAAATTATTACTTGACATGACATAAGTAATATTAACAACGGCATCCATTATTAGTTGTCTGACATATTCATGTCTCAAACTAATATGTCTATATTTTCCATTGTATACTTTGTTATACGCTCTAGACAAAGTGGCTTCGCTATCGGAGTACAAAGATATGGATGATATCGGTTGTGGCCACAACTCTATTTCATACAATAAATTTCTTAACCATTTTGCTTCTTTGTTTGCTGCTACCAATGCTATGATTATCAATAATGGATACATGATTTATCAGTATCTTGAAGATGAGCAACCTTTGGAAATTCCTTGCAATAATGGTAAAGCTATTCCAACTTTAGATCATTATAATGATCACTCGACTATTCAAAAGGAGGAGAATGTACATGACATAATCGTTGTTATAAATGTTGTAACATACTCAAACAATGATTTTAAGATCTGCACCAATGAACTAGAATTACTAGGAGAGGATTCCGACTCCGATGACGAGGTTGTTGATGAGAATATGATTGAGAACGAAACTAAAAAAGCGGGGGTATAACATCCACACCCAATATTTCTCTTAGCAATCTCTATGGACTAAATCCAATATACTTTTTAGAGAATCAACTAGACATTCAGACTCAATCTGAATAAAAGTATATCAAAGAGTTATATCTCAATTTCTCGATTCAATCCACACTCAAACAAATATGAATTTGCGAGCCTGATTGAATACAAGACAAATAACTTGAACGGTACCATAAACCAATGTTCAAGGATCAAAAAATTTCAATCAACAACTAAAGGTTGGATTTACCAATTGATCGATTCAACGCACAATCTGTGATATTTCAATTATATAACAAAATATAATGCAGAAAATAAATAACACAGACACCAGAAGTTTTGTTAACGAGGAAACTGCAAATGCAGAAAAACCCCGGGACCTAGTCCAGATTTGAACACCACATTGTATTAAGCCGCTACAGACTCAAGCCTACTACAAATATAACTTCGGCCTGGACTGTAGTTGAACCCTAATCAATCTCACACTGATTCAAGGTACAGTTGTATTCCTTACGTCTCTGATCCCAGAAGGATAATACGCACTTGATTCCCTTAGATGATCTCAACCACAACCAATAGTTTCCACGACCCAGAGTCGAAGACTTGATAAACAAATCTATCTTACACAGAAAAGTCTACAGGAATAGAAAAATCTGTCTCCCACGGAGAAACCTACTAGTTTTGTTCAGTCTTTTGATAAATCAAAGTGCACAGGAACCAATCGATAACCCGAACTTATATTCCCGAAGAACAACCTAGAATTATCAATCGCCTCACACTAATCTTAATCGATTAACGAAACAAGATATTGCGGAATCACAAACGATGAGACGAAGATGTTTGTGACTACTTTTCTATCTTGACTATCGGAGATATCAATCTCAAGTCAATCTTACGATTGTACTCAATACGATAGAAACAAAAAGATCAGATCACGCAACTATAGAGAAAATAGTTGGGTCTGGCTTCACAATCCCAATGAAGTCTTTAAGTCGTTAACCTACAGGGTTTCGTGAAAAACCTAAGGTTAAAGGAGAATCGACTCTAGTTTATGCAACTAGTATCACATAGGAGGTGTGGGGATTAGGTTTCCCAGTTGATAAATTTCTCCTTTATATAGTCTCCAAATCAGGGTTTGCAATCTAAGTTACCTTGGTAACAAAATATTCAATATTCACCGTTAGATGAAAACCTGATTAGATTCAAGCTAATATCTTTTAGCCGTTAGATCGAACTTAGCTTGTTATACACAAATAAAATGCACTTTCATTTAGGTTTGGGTAACCATACCTAAATGTGTACACTTAGTTGGTTCAACAATAGTTAACCAATGGTTAGCCATATGAGCACTTTCATATCAACCTTATTCATCTTCACCATAACTAGTTCAAGTGACTCAAATGAACTAGTTAGAGAGTTGTTCAATTGCTTAGATCTCATAGAAATATACAAGACACAATTGAATAAAAATCAATTTTGATTCACTCGGATCAATTCATGAACATTATTGCCACAGTTTGCAAAGACTGCATTCCTTATTATATAGTTGTTTTAGTTCATGAACAAAACGATTTTAGAAAGTAACCTACCTAAGTACGCAAACGGGCACGCATACTAAAGTAAACAGATTGAGTTTTTTCTTTACTTTCAAACTCCAACAGAAATTCACGGACGTGAACTCTCCGCTGGTATGCGTATGGGTACGCATACTCACCCGGATTTCCAATAACCACCAGTACGTGTATGGGTACGCATACTTCAGGTTCCCGGTTTTGGACTTTTACACAAATGTGAGAACACACTATGTTTATATCCAAAGATGGTTACATGTTCTAAACTCTCATTTAAATCATTGAAATTTTTTTAGAGGATGTTATATAGTTGTTATTCACAAACTATTTGTCATCAAAGCGATTTTCAAGTTATTGAAATAATCAACATGACATTCGTCACTAGTAAAGATGAACTTGTCCAAAGCAAAAGCTTACCAACACATATTTCAAGGCATAGATAAGGGAGTTAAACTCGACTCGAAATAGCACATGTGTATAAATGAAGTTTATATAGAAATACGACTTTTGTCACAAAATAGGAGATAGAATAGATAAAATTTTGAGTGATAGATAAGTTCAAGTCTCCACATACCTCTTTGTTGATGAAGTTCAATAAGTTCCCTTGAGTACTTATTCATCTTCATTCGATGAACACCGTGGAGTCTAAGGCTCAACTACACTTACTATCCTAATTCGAGACTTAGCTATAAGTAGACTAGAAATCAAGACTTATAGTTTTGGAAACTAATCTTGACAAACAAGCTTGACATAGCAACGCTTACGATTTCGACTGAGCAATGCTCTAATAGAAACAAAATTGATTGATTTTGTGGAAGAGCCAATTGAACTTGCTAAAGATTATATTGATGCTGAAATTCCAATCAAAGCAGAAACTGACGAAGAATGGCTAAATAGTTTGATAGAGGACCACGATACAAACGAGGTAAATAATTTATTGTAATTCTTTAAGAATGATGAGGATCTCGTAATACAGGAGATTGCGGATGGTTTGTTTAATCCTTTGCATATTTCTAAATCTTTTGATCTACATTACTTAGGATTGGAGTTGTGTGCTTCCAAAGTTTTAACGAATTATTTCTCTTCTAAGTATCTACCACTTCATGTGTTTAATTCTATCTTTGTGGAGGTTCACCAAGAGGAACCTTTTAAAGTTCAAATATTTTATATTCTTTATCCACTTCCAAGTGTTGAAAGGACTAAGTGTGGGGGAAACTTCCAAGCAATAAAAATTTCATTATTTTTATCTTATGTTAATGTTTTTGTGAAGTTGTTATTTGAATTGCAGATTGTTTTCTGGGAAGACTACCTGATTTTCAGATTGTTGGTATATGGACGATAACAAGAAAGTCAGGCTGACGACTTAATTTAAACCAAGCGCTAAATGGGAGGAAACTTATAGGTTTTGTATCTTAATCCCTTTTATATTTATTTTTTATTATTTTCGTATCATATTTGCATCCCCATGTTTAATTTCATAGAGTCCGGATAGAAGAAAATTATGACGAATACCTTCTCGTCAGAAAAATTCAGACTACACGTAGTTCAGTCCAGATACCATAACTGTCAGACCGTTTATCAAAACACTGTTCCCTTTTGACACTTTGTAGAAACTACATAGGTGAACAACTTTTGTGAATGGAGTTTTTCCAAATTCCTTACCAATTTGTACAGTTTTTGCGTTTTATCTGTTGTTAGGTCAAAATTTAGAACTTTCGGTTTTACACATTGAGGACAATGTGAAGTTCAAGTGCGGGGGAGTATTTTGCATATAGATTTTTCATTTTTTTGTACATATTTGCATGAAAAATCCAACTTGTAGTTAGTTTAGAGTCACATAGTATACATGTCGCTAAGATTACATCGAAATTCTCACAAGAATGACTGAACTTAAAGATGCCAGAGAACGTGATCGGGTTTCTTGTTTGTTTGAGAGTTAAAGTTGGATTTAACCATGCCAGTAGCAAATGAGGTGTAGACTGAATTCGGTATTAGAGTTGTGATCCCCTATAATAGAGAATACCCATTGTTACATCATGTGAGAAACCGACCTTTAATTCTTTGTACGTGCCTAAATATGTGCTTTTAGAGTATGTGTCCACTTGTACAGTTTTTGTGTTTTATCTGCTATTACGTCAGAATTCAGAACTTTCGGTTTTACATATTGAGTACAATGTGAAGTTTAAGTATGTGGGAGTATTTTGCATATAGATTTTTCACTTTTTTGTACATATTTGCATGAAAACTCCAACTTGTAGTTAGTTTAGAGTCACATAGTATACATGTCGCTAAGATTATATCAAAATTTTCACAAAAGTGACTGAACTTAAAGATGCCAGAGAACGTGACCGGGTTTCTTGCTTGTTTGAGAGTTAAAGTTGGATTTAACCATCCCAGTGGAAAATGAGGTGCAGACTGAATTCAGTTTTAGAGTTGTGACCCCCTATAGTGGAGACTACCCATTGTTACATCATGTGAGGCACCGACCTTCAATTATTTGTACGTGTCTAAATATGTGCTTTTAGAGTGTGTGTGTGTCACCGTACGTTAATTCCGGGTAGAATGGTGAGCTACCAAACCTCCCACCAATAGAAGCACTACTTTGATCTCTTGAGTTCTATTTTATCAATCATGAAGGTGACATCGAATTTCTAACTTAAATACCACTTGTAATCTTGTTCGCAGTTAGCACCATCCACTTTATCTTTCTCTACACCAACAGGTCCATAGAAACATCATCATCATCAACAAGAGGAGCGACATCAAAATCTACAAGGAAAGTTGAAGACGTTTGAGGTTTACAAGCAACAGTACAAGGAAGAGAAAATTTCATATCCAAGTAAAGCAACAAACAGTGAGCGGATTTTCATATACATGTTGTGGACTTACATATAAGGAGCGGAATTTTATATCCAAGTTGAAGACTTATTAACAAGAGCGAGGAAAATCAAAAGAGGAGAGTTATTAAAGTTTAGGATACAAAGACAATACAAGCTATGAAAATCAAAGTGGTAAAGTACTTTTTTCATGGCCATGTTATTTTAATTCTGTTATTATTTTTGTAGATGCAATCTTTTTATTTATCAAAAAAAATATACAAAAATAAAAAAAGATTTGCATTTAGGTTGTTATTTGTTCAATAAGGTCACAAGGAAGAAAAATATATAAAGACAAGCAACAAGGAAACTAAGGAAAAGAGTTACAAATTGTCAAAGTTCTATGAATATCAAGAGTTTATCATCAACAGTTGAAGACCGAAGACGAAGACCGAGAAGATGAAGAAGAAGAATCGAAGGAAGATATTTCTATTGGATGCTGAGATAGTGGTGCTAACTTCATGTCAAACAGATAACAAGATAAGTAATCATATTCCCACATTCTTGAAGTGGTTGATTTCCTTTCTTAGAGATCGTCAGAGAAAAAAAAATGGTTTTCAAAATGATAAAAGATGTGGGTTTTCAAAACAATTCAGAGGGGTTTTTCCTTCCTACTATTCAATGTGTCACAGGACTCTCTCTTCATTCCTACCTGGACACATGCGTGACCCATAAAAAAGTTGTTTATTGAGAGCAACTTTTATAAAACCCTTTCTGGTGAGGCAGAGTCGAGACTTTCGATCACTCTCGAAACCGGATTCTTTCGATAAGGGATGGTTATTTCTTTCTTAACTTTTAAGGATGAGATTGTGTTCATATGTATGTCTAACTTCTTATGACTAGTGTGTATAATCTCTATGTCTTTTTAGCGCATTGGATGCTATCATTTCGGGAGAACTAGTAAGTTGGAAAAGTAGATTTTGTGGGTATATCTCTAGTAAACCCTCACGATGTTTAACTCGTCCACTAGGGACACCTAGAGGTTTAAAGGCCTGTTGCACATGCTAAGTGCAACCGTGTCCTCTACGAATGAAGTTGTTGTATTTAGGTAGTTTTATCGAGGACTAACAAAATCCAAGTGTGGGGGAATTTTTTAAGTGCATATTTTTCATATATTTAGTGTCGAATCCATGCTAGTAATTGCTTAGTTTCTTGCAAATTATTGTATATTTCTTTTATTTTGTTTTATTTGTGTTTCATTAGGTGAATCATCCGAAAGAAGTGAATTTGCACTTAATTATGCAATTAAAGAAGTTATCTATAAGCGGATAAGGGCCAAATACCTAGTGAAACTCGTTCGAATCCAGAATTTCTTGATATCATCTCGAAGAGAACGAAAATATGAAGCCAACAGAGAAGAACAATGTCATTCCGACATCGTATTAAGAAATTACAAGCATTTGAAGTTAGTCACAGTTGCGCAATTTTTGAACATACAGAATTTTTATAATCACCCGAGTTTCAACTTAGGGGAGCCACTGAATATGAATTGAACTTTCAGCCTTCTAAGAGTGACAGCTGAATTAGGAGGTGTTGTTGAGTATCGATGGGAAGACTGTTGGCTGTGGTATTCTTGAATGAGAAGACAAACTGGAGTTTAGTTTTGGCAGCAATAAATATTTGATGCTATTGGAGTTGACTGGTGGAAAATGAATAAATATATTTTGTTCATGGCAGTTGATCTAAAACAGAGACCTTGAGCTAAGAGTTTAACTACTAGGATCAACCTAATTCATAAATCCTAAAGAGTTCGATTGAATTACACCTTGAGTGGGCTACTACTTGGTGCTTCGGTTGGAAAAAATCTGATATTGGAGAGCTTCTGTATCCGTGGTAAAAGGAGTTTTGAGGATAGAACTGATCTAGCTGCTATTCTATAGTTGATGATGAATTAATGATTCTTACGAAAGACAGATAAAGTATAATATGCGAGTCAATGCTTGGTAACGACGAAGGAATTCTTAATCATCTCTTTTCATCTTATTTTATTTCTATTTACTTTAATCAAACAACCTTTCTTTTACTTTATCTTATTTTTCTAATCCAAATAACATATCAATTACACAGCTCTATGTGGGAATGATCCTTACTACCGCTATATCACTAGTTAATTAGTGGGAAATATCTTAATTAATTTTTTTCACTTACGACACGCATCAACAACCATGGATCCTAAGTAGGTGAATATTTAGGCTTTAATTAGTGTGTAATTTCTAGGAATTTAATCCGATGAATACTGCGACTAGATTGAATTAATTCGTTGCTCTATACTAGCATGCAACATGTCTAGGAATATTTAGATATGATATGATCAGCATCATATATTATTCTGGGTTAATTTAGACGCCAGAGATGAATTCTGAATTCAATAAAATTTGTGCAGAGTCTTTCAGCTTTAATCATGAAATATATGGAATATTAAAACTTCTTCCTTAGAAACCCTAAGATCGCCACCATATATTATTACTGTCATGATATTAGTAAATTGCGATTCACCTTGTGAAAATACAAATTTCTTATGATTCAGAGATACTTAATTTTTCCGATGTGATTTTACGAATATGTCATTCGTCAAAAATCCACCATCAACAACAAATTTATGTTTTTGTATAACAACCATTGAGTATAGTGATTTTTTATTCTAACAAATCTCTCTTTGAGTATTCTCATAAGTTTTTATCGCTACGGATCTTCAACAACAAAGGTGATAAAGGAACATATACAAAACCATAAAAAAACTTGAAGTACAAATAATTCAAGACGATTGTTGAAAAACCAAGGAAATCAAGCATAATAGATTTTGAGCTGAAAGATTATTTTATTTTAAATCCATATGTATTGAATAGTTTTGTCACTAAAATTGACAAAAGGGGGATATTGTTAGAGCAATGCTCGGTTGAAACCACAAGTTTTTCCATCTCAAGCTTGTTGTAAAAGTTAGTTGACCAAAACTATATCTTGATTTTTAGTTTACTAAGTCAAGTCTGATACTAAGTTAGAATTTGGTAATTGAGTATCAGACATCACCCTCGAAAACTGAAGATCGACGAAGACATTTGGAAACTTCATCAATAAGGTATGTGAAGACTGACCCATTCTATTTTACTCATTATCTTACCAATCCATCTTTATGAGACTATGTCGTATGACTTCTAGTAGATTCATTGCAAAAAAAAAAAAAAAAAATTGAGTCAAGCTTGTCTTTTTAAACATCTCGAAATATGATTCAAGAATTGGATGTTCAAAGTTCCTTAAGAATATTAGTTCGAAACAATTCACTGTTCAAGAATTAAATTTTGTAGATCAATTGATTATATCATTTGGGAATGTTTCAAACATCAAAGAGAGAAATTCAGAACTTATGTAATTTCTACTCAGTGTAGGTTGGTGAACCATCTCACAAACCATGGATATCAGTGTTAGAGTATATCTCGGTTGAACCCACCAAGCGTTGGTATGTCAATTTTGGTTGTCATATTTTAGTATCAAAACTCATCTAGAGTCGCTTGATTAAATACTAAAGCCAACTTCGTTTAGGTTAGACTAGAAAGCCTAGGAATGTTAAGACATACAAGTATTACTCCAAGACCTGAAGAATGAGAAGAAGTAACGAAGACATCATCCTTCCACTTGAGGTTAATAATATTGACTTGAAATTGTTTCAATTCCTAACGTATCTTTCAAGTCGTGCTATATTGAAAACATAACATGCGAAGCTTATATATAAATAATACTTTAGTGGATAGACATGATCATAATAGTATGGACATATTATTAAGGAATTATATTACGAAGTATAACGCTTATCTTTTGAACTTCGTAGGTATGACATCGACATAATCTTGTATATAGTTTTATGATTATGTAATGGGTTTATGGTAAAGATTTCATCCTAAGAAACAATGTTTTACGTTTGTTTAAAGGAAGTAAGTTCGCGAACTTGTTTTATGAATTGAAAGGGAAATCAATAGGTATATTGGTCCGGCTATTCATTTCATAATCTTTGGATGACCAATATGTGTGAGTTGGTAGAAAAAATATTAAATAAGGTTATGTATCTTGGTATAACCCATCGCAATACCTATACTTATGATTTGGTATGACCGGTTCTAGTAATTGGTGTAACCAATCCTAAGTAATCACCATGAGATGGTATGATCGATCCTTGTAATTGGTGTGACCGATCATAAAAGGTTGTGACCGATCCTTGTAATTGGTATGACCGATCCTAGTGACTGGCATGACCGATCACAAGTGAATACCATGTTTAGATTGAACCGATCCACGTGATTGGTATAACCAATCCGAACCCATGTATGTGACTTGGTAGGATCGATCACAACATTGTGACTTGGTATGACCGATCACATAGTAGTCTTGGAATTTTGGTAGAACCAATTCTAAACTTGTTTGGAAGTGTGGTAGAACCGATTCCAAGATGCAAATCCGATTTTCCATGAATTACATATTTTCTTCATGAACTTGTGTAGATTCAGAATTAGGATTTGTCGTGTAAAGATGTCAACATATTTTGAACATGAGCATTAACTCTTATTATTTATTGTTCAAAGATATTCCTTGGTACTCAAGGTGATCCTATACCGAAATAAATTAAAAATCTTTTAACTAAGGTTTTTAGTTTTATATGCTTTAATTACCAGCAATTAATGCATAGCTCTAGAGAATAAAAATTATTAATGTGTATTTACTAATTGGAGATTTTCTATGAGAGATTCCAGAAAAGTATTGGACTACATTTATTGAAATTAGGAAAACCGAATTTGGGAATTTATTACATATCTTAAGAATGGAAATTCCTTGGTGTCCAAACAACCTTGATCTATAAATACCTAAGTTTTCATTTCTAGCAAATTATCTTAAGAGCCAGGAAAACTTCATTTCTTGTTGTTTCTGGTGGAGTCGTCTATTCAGAGAGGAAAGTATCCTAATTAGGTGAAATCTCTTACTACCGCTCGTTTAAATACTTTTGTGGGATCAAGAAGCTCTACGACTACCATTGGTGGGAAACTATATAATTGTAGTGTTATTAGTTTTCGATTATTGGTTTGATTGACTAACGGTTATTGAATAGTTTGTTTATTCTTAAGAATTTTCTCTTCTGATATAAGATTCACTAAGACTAGATCGAAGGATTGACGGGATCTTTAGAACTGTTGTTAGATCTAAAAAAAATCTTGTGATAATCCATTGTTAACAGACTTCGTTCTGTGTGTGATTGGTCACAAGAGGATTCAAGTGTTGTTATGCAGGTATTTGAAGGAAATAGAAGACGAAAAAGACGAAGAAGAATTCTTATTAGTTTTCGTATTTTGTGGACTTAGTGCACAAACTTTGATCGGCTGGGATCCAACTAGAATCAGTTTATCTTTGATAGATCTGATTGATTAGTTGCATGAGATCGGCATTCTCTATAGTTTCTCTTTGAGATCTATATCGATTGAGTGTGAATCTAAACTTGACTATTTCGGTAGTTATTGGATAGATTGATCTAACCATACAAAGGAGTTTATTAGATTAAACATAAGATCCTTTGTCAATGACTCATCTTATCTCTAGCAAGATTGATTAGAGTGGTTACCAAACATGTAATTGCAGGAATTCTCACACTACACCCTACACAAGAATTTATCAATATTTATGACATAATTTGAAGATTAAGGACCTTTTTTATTAATATGAACTTAAAAGAATTACAGTAATCAGGAATACAATTCAATTAATAAGATTTTCTCTCTCCTAAAAACTTTCTTAGCACTCAAAAATTCATCATCATCTCTGGAACTATTCATTTCCTTTATATAGGAATTTACATAGTGGATTACAGCTCATTTACTCATTTACTAAGATTCCCTTTAGTTTCGGATCTGGGTTCTTGCGATACATCGCAGTTTGCACCGCCTTAATCTTTCGCAGGTTTTATTGATTCATCGCAGAAATGTCACGCTTTTCTCATGTTTCTGTCATTTTCATCTGATATGTCATTCCTTACGTCACTTTGAGATTTATCGCATAATATCATTATTGTTTATTTCGCAGAATATTGTTTGTGACAATATTCTGATCCTACATCTTGCCTCTTCTCATATATTTTCTGCGAAGAAGATAAAGATCATGAGAATTTGAGTTTCTTGATTTGCCGCAACTCCTTGTCTTTTACCCGACAAAATTCCTTATTTTACGTTTTTACCGTTGACACATGTCAATCCTTACTTCTTTACCGATTAGCCAAAGTTACCCATTCTTCATCTATAAATAGATTTCCCACTCGAGAATACGTCTTCTTTCACCTTCTCTTTCTTCAACTCCTTCCTTTTTTGACTGCAACTTTTTCTTTCCTGTTATCCTTCCTGCTGCTGCTCTAATGGAAACTCAAAGGTAGGTTCTTATCTTGAATCTTATTTTGTTCATGTTACATCATTTCTACCACCCGATTTTCTTTATAATCCCCATATTTTATTATCTTTTTCAGTAACACTACTTCTCAGACTAAGATTACTATCAAAAACCCTAACCCTAAGGGTCCTCAGAAAAAGCGTGTTGGGAAGGCGAAGAGATCTGAGAATGATAAGGTAGTAAGAAACATCTATTTCTTTAAAATAACAATATTGTTGCCTCTGTTATCTACGTTATTATTCGCAGAGTGAAGAGAATATTTTTAGACCTCTTAAGCGTTCTCGTCAAGTTAAAGTTCTTTCAGATAAAGTGGATATTCTTGATTTTTTTCCTGCAGACCCTGTTCCGCCGCAAGATAAATCTTCTCCTTCTCCTTGCGTAAATTCCAATATTAACACCCATACTACTTCTTCACTAATTCCAAATGAAGTTATTGATGTTAATATTTCCATCTCTAATAATCCCAATATTTTAAAAGTTACGATAGATGAATCTATGATAGTTGGAACTATGATGAATGAATCAACAATAAATAAACCTATGATGAATGAAGACGTGGTGAATGAAACTACGGTAAATGAAGCTGTGGTGAATGAAACTACGGTAAATGAATCTGTGGTGAATGATGTTGCGGTAAATGAGACTACGGTAAATGAAATTGCGGTGAATGATGTTGCGTTAAATAAGACTCAGAATCGCGACTAATCAAGTTCCTTTTTCCACTCCTACTACCACAAATGATTCTAATCAAGTTCCTGCGATGAATGATGTTACCAAAACCTCTTCCTCTACTTCTCTTCCTTCTTCCCAAGAAATAGCAACAGGGTTTGAAGCTGCTTTTCAAATATTATCTGAAGTTTTGAACGATACTATGAAATCTTCTACAGATCCTGCGAGACAGGATGTTTATATGATTCTAAGAAAGCATCTCGGATCTTGCGGCTCTTCATCTTCGCTAACTGCTTTAGAAAGTGAGGTTGAAACCTTGAAGAATAACCTTCAAGCAAAAACTTTAGAATGTGAACTTCTCGATCATAAGTTTCGCAATTCTGAATTGGACTGCGAAAATCTTCGCAGCAGAAATGATGATCTGAAAGGTATAATTTTCTTGCCTCTGCTTTTGCCTCAGTAAATCTTTGTTTTCTATGTACTAAATTTTTCTTTATTTATTTGTTGATGCATATTTAGCTTCAAAACATAACCAATTAATGAAGATACTTGAATGGTAAACCATCGCCGATGAAGCCCGCATTGAGAAAGAGTCTTGGAAAAATCAATTTGATATATTGAATATTCTTCACACATATTCAATTGACGAGATAAATAATCTTAAGAATGAGAATAACCAACTAATTTGCGAACGAGATTGCCTAAGTAATGAAGCCACTCAACTTTTATATTCGCCAAACCAGATTAATTTGAAGGTGGAATCTTTATCAGATGAAAACGAAACTTTGTCTCAAGAGAAACGTAGCTTTGTGAATAAAACAATGGTTTATTCGCAACAATTGGGCAATCTTAAAAAGTTGTGTGACATCCAAGAGCAATCTCTTCGTGCATTGAAATATGACATTAAAAAGATAATTGAATCATCTGTCGCTGAACAAGAGAAACTTATAAAAGGTAGATTAGCTCTAAGTGTAAAAGTCAACAATATCAAAGATGACTATGCTCAACTGAAGAAATCCCATTCCTCCTTAAAATAAGAAAATGCTTATCTTCTTTCTAAAGAGAAAAGTGTAAAATCTCGTTTGAAAGGTAAAGTTGGTGATACTTTCGATGATACCATGAATCAATGGAAGAATTGCTTCCTTAACATAATTCAAAATTTATCCTCGCAAAAGGAAGGTAGTCATTTTGACTGCCTCATCTATTAATTATTGCATTATATTTTCCCATCTTATTTCTTGCGAGAATTCCATCTAATATGCAACTTTTCTTCCGCAGAATCTGAGAAGCATCTTCAAGATTCTATCTCTGATCTGTCTACGAAGTTGTCCAAACTTCGCAAAAAGAATACCGCGCTTTCTAAATCTCGCAACAGAGCATTGAGAAGATTTGACTACCTTGAATACTTCAAGGATATAGAGATCAGAAACCGAGAAAAGAATTGCCTCCGCAAGTCTCATTTAGGCATTGAGGTTCTCGTAAACAATGTTCTATTCTCTCATTCTTTACCTCTTATAAAGATCAAACCCTTGGAGATAAATAATAATGAAGTTCCTCGTCTCATTGATGAAGATCTAAATTATTCAAGTGATGAAGAAGATTTTTCCGAAGATGAACAAAATCCAACTAAAGAAATAGAAGAAGAAAACCTTCCCAATGAAGCAGAACAACAAAATCCTCTTCAAAGGGCAATCACTAGTGATGGAGAAATAGAAGAAGAAGAAAACCCTCATAAGGAAGCAGAAGAACAAAATCCTCCTCAAAAATCAATCGCTGGTGATGGAGAAACTCAAACTGAAAAAGATATTGCTGGTGAAGATAATAGTAGCAAACAAGAATGATGAAATTAAAGAAGAATATTCTTTTGAAGTTTTAAATCTTGTTTTATCATGTCTTCCTGCGAAATATCTTATTCTTTTCCTTGTCCTGCGAATGATTGTAATTTATGAATCTTTCTTCTTCCTGCTTCTTTTGCGAAATATTGCAATTTTTGTAACTCAATCATCTTCTTATGATTATATATTTTTATTTATCTGAATCTCCTATCGCAAATTCTTGTAACTTGATTGTCTTCTTTTTATTATCTTGACTCTTCACAAGGAAGATAATGAAATATTGTTTTATAATCCCCATATTTTCCCCTCATAATCTTCCTTGTGAAGTACTAATATATTACCATTGTAAGAAATCCTAAACTTGCATCTTGTTGTTAATATGCAATATGATAAATGAAGTATCGCAAATAATTAAGCAAAGTATAAATGAAGTATCGCAAAAATCTGTTATATGTTTTGCAGATATAACCTCTCTTGTGGTCTTATTACGCCTTCCTAGTTAAAGGTATTATTATGCCACTTTTATGCGACATGATCGTAGGACATTCTTACTTTCACATGTAATAATCCATTGATCTTGCCTTATAATTTATCTTGATCTCTGCGACAATATGATAAGTCTAAGCCATCTTGTGAGATTAATCTCTTTTTGCTTTTTAAGACTTATGACATTGCCGTCTTTGCGATGAAATCGCAAGACGTCTTTGCGATTTATATCCTCTTATCATTGATTTCATTTATCTCATCTTTTGATCTTATCACAAAAACCCATTGATCTTATCTTAACATTTATTTTTAGGCTTTTTGGCCTGTCATGCGGCAATATGACGGGCCTAAATATTCCTGCGAATATAAAGTCCCATGACATTGCTGTCTGTGCCACGCGACAATATGATGGGTCTAAATATTCTTGCAAATATAAAGTCCCATGACATTGCCGTCTTTGTTGATACACAGCTCCATAATGGAGGGTATCGCCCTTATCTTCCTCCCGGTTGCCCCTTCAAGGATTATACATCGGCAATACAAGATTAGCAATTTCCCATCCAGTTCTGCCAACAACCAGTTGTTTTCCCAGCCTTGTCCTTTATGCCTATATGGCTTATAGTTACAAGACTGCACCCTAGTGGGGTTTTCTTCGGGCCGAACACATCGTAGACAAGACTTTCCATGGATGGACAGGGTAGGTTCATCCATCCCGGGCACCCACAACTCAACCGTGTACCTCGGCGCCTTGATCATACTTTGAATTCCTTAGGAGAAACTCTCGGGCGCCCAACCAGGGTATAACCTTATATAGTTGGGAATCCAAGTTATCTCTCCCGGATGGATTTTCTATAATCCCAAATCTCCATGACTAGGTTCCAGAAGCAGGTATATCCTTTCCCATAGCCATGCAAAGAGATACCCCCCTTATGACGTACTTTAAGGACATTGCCTCTTACGGAATATAATCCGCGAACTAAGGTGTACGCCACAAAGGTTCATCCCATTCTTATATGTTTTTAGGCGATTTGCGCCCGTCTTATGCATTTGCATTAAAATTCTTAATTATCTCGCAAATTATTACGAAAAATTTCTTTGTATTTAGCCAACTTTATTCTTGTGAAACATTTCTTTTATTCTCTCGCAATTGCTTGCGTATAATCCAGTCATCCTAGTCTTTCAAACCTTTATTGATAATATTTTCTTAGATATTGTCTATTCCATGGTCTGCCAAGTCTTTGACCCATGTCTCTTCCTTCTGGATCCATTTAGTTATATGCTCCAGTTCCAATTATTTCTTTGATGATATATGGACCGTCCCATTTTTTCGCTAATTTTCCTCCATTTTCTCGCTGATATTCTGGTGTTTCTCGCAGAACTAGATCTCCAACTTGGAACTCACGTTTCTTTACTCGCTTATTATATTCGCGAGCTAATCTGCGATGGTAGTTCTCCATATGTTGTAATGCTTTTTCTCTCTTCTATTCTACTTCATCAAGTTTTTCTAGAATCATACCAGCACTAAGATTCTTTTCCCAAGCTTCTATTTTTGTCGTAGGAATAGCAACTTCTGTTGGTAATACTGCCTCAACTCCATATGTTAAACAAAAAGGTGATACCCAAGTTGCTTCTCTTCGTGTTGTATTATAAGCCCAAACTGCATTATGGACTTGTTGACACCATGTTCTATGATTCCCTTCTAACTTCTTCTTGAGGATATCTGCGATTGTTTTGTTAGTTGCCTCAGCTTGACCATTATCTTGTGGGTATAAAGGAGTTGATTTTCCGCACTTTATCTTGAATGCATTAAGTAACATCTCTATATTTTTTCCTTCAAATTGTTTTCCATTATCTGACACCAACTGCGCAAGAATTCCGAATCTGCAAATGATGTTTTCAAATATAAATGTAAAAATATCCTTATCACGAATATGATGTACTGCTTTAACTTCTGCCCATTTTGTGAAGTAATCTGTTGCGACAATTAAATATCTCTTTTGCCCTGTTCCTGGTACAAATGGTCCCACAATATCTAAACCCCACTTTCCAAATGGCCAAACATTTTTTGAGGATGTTAATGTTTCACCGGGTGCATGTATTCTTTTTGCAAATCGCTGACATTCCTCGCAACTTCTTCTGTTTTTCCCATACTTTTAGCGGTGATGCCTCATCTGCCGTCATGATTTTCTTTCCTTCAAAATCTCGCTTGTGTATCCTTCCTTTAATATCTTCATGGAACTTATCTATCATCATCTTTGTTATTACATCACAGTCCAATTTCTTTTGATTATCTTTGACTTCAACCATCTTTTCTTCCACCAATTTTCTTGATATTCTTCTAACTCTTGAATAATTTCTTTCTTTTACCTAACTTTTGCTATGATTTTCAACTATTCATCCTCTGTTTCTGGCGCCAAAATGTAGTTGCAGGAATTCTCACACTACACCCTACACAAGAATTTATCAATATTTATGACATAATTTGAAGATTAAGGACCTTTTTTTATTAATATGAACTTAAAAGAATTACAGTAATCAGGAATACAATTCAATTAATAAGATTTTCTCTCTCCTAAAAACTTTCTTAGCACTCAAAAATTCATCATCATCTCTGGAACTATTCATTTCCTTTATATAGGAATTTACATAGTGGATTACAGCTCATTTACAGCTAAGATTCCCTTTAGTTTCGGATCTGGGTTCTTGCGATACATCGCAGTTTGCACCGCCTTAATCTTTCGCAGGTTTTATTGATTCATCGCAGAAATGTCACGCTTTTCTCATGTTTCTGTCATTTTCATCTGATATGTCATTCCTTACGTCACTTTGAGATTTATCGCAGAATATCATTATTGTTTATTTCGCAGGAATATTGTTGTGACAATATTCTGATCCTACATCTTGCCTCTTCTCATATATTTTCTGCGAAGAAGATAAAGATCATGAGAATTTGAGTTTCTTGATTTGCCGCAACTCCTTGTCTTTTACCCGACAAAATTCCTTATTTTACGTTTTTACCGTTGACACATGTCAATCCTTACTTCTTTACCGATTAGCCAGGTTACCCATTCTTCATCTATAAATAGATTTCCCACTCGAGAATACGTCTTCTTTCACCTTCTCTCTTTTCTTCAACTCCTTCCTTTTTTGTCTGCAACTTTTTCTTTCCTGTTATCCTTCCTGCTGCTGCTCTAATGGAAACTCAAAGGTAGGTTCTTATCTTGAATCTTATTTTGTTCATGTTACATCATTTCTACCGCCCGATTTTCTTTATAATCCCCATATTTTATTATCTTTTTCAGTAACACTACTTCTCAGACTAAGATTACTATCAAAAACCCTAACCCTAAGGGTCCTCAGAAAAAGCGTGTTGGGAAGGCGAAGAGATCTGAGAATGATAAGGTAGTAAGAAACATCTATTTCTTTAAAATAACAATATTGTTGCCTCTGTTATCTACGTTATTATTCGCAGAGTGAAGAGAATATTTTTAGACCTCTTAAGCGTTCTCGTCAAGTTAAAGTTCTTTCAGATAAAGTGGATATTCTTGATTTTTTTCCTGCAGACCCTGTTCCGCCGCAAGATAAATCTTCTCCTTCTCCTTGCGTAAATTCCAATATTAACACCCATACTACTTCTTCACTAATTCCAAATGAAGTTATTGATGTTAATATTTCCATCTCTAATAATCCCAATATTTTAAAAGTTACGATAGATGAATCTATGATAGTTGGAACTATGATGAATGAATCAACAATAAATAAACCTATGATGAATGAAGACGTGGTGAATGAAACTACGGTAAATGAAGCTGTGGTGAATGAAACTACGGTAAATGAAGCTGTGGTGAATGATGTTGCGGTAAATGAGACTACGGTAAATGAAATTGCGGTGAATGATGTTGCGTTAAATAAGACTGTAACTGCGACTAATCAAGTTCCTTTTTCCACTCCTACTACCACAAATGATTCTAATCAAGTTCCTGCGATGAATGATGTTACCAAAACCTCTTCCTCTACTTCTCTTCCTTCTTCCCAAGAAATAGCAACAGGGTTTGAAGCTGCTTTTCAAATATTATCTGAAGTTTTGAACGATACTATGAAATCTTCTACAGATCCTGCGAGACAGGATGTTTATATGATTCTAAGCAAGCATCTCGGATCTTGCGGCTCTTCATCTTCGCTAACTTCTTTAGAAAGTGAGGTTGAAACCTTGAAGAATAACCTTCAAGCAAAAACTTTAGAATGTGAACTTCTCGATCATAAGTTTCGCAATTCTGAATTGGACTGCGAAAATCTTCGCAGCAGAAATGATGATCTGAAAGGTATAATTTTCTTGCCTCTGCTTTTGCCTCAGTAAATCTTTGTTTTCTATGTACTAAATTTTTCTTTATTTATTTGTTGATGCATATTTAGCTTCAAAACATAACCAATTAATGAAGATACTTGAATGGTAAACCATCGCCGATGAAGCCCGCATTGAGAAAGAGTCTTGGAAAAATCAATTTGATAGATTGAATATTCTTCACACATATTCAATTGACGAGATAAATAATCTTAAGAATGAGAATAACCAACTAATTTGCGAACGAGATTGCCTAAGTAATGAAGCCACTCAACTTTTATATTCGCCAAACCAGATTAATTTGAAGGTGGAATCTTTATCAGATGAAAACGAAACTTTGTCTCAAGAGAAACGTAGCTTTGTGAATAAAACAATGGTTTATTCGCAACAATTGGGCAATCTTAAAAAGTTGTGTGACATCCAAGAGCAATCTCTTCGTGCATTGAAATATGACATTAAAAAGATAATTGAATCATATGTCGCTGAACAAGAGAAACTTATAAAAGGTAGATTAGCTCTAAGTGTAAAAGTCAACAATATCAAAGATGACTATGCTCAACTGAAGAAATCCCATTCCTCCTTAAAATAAGAAAATGCTTATCTTCTTTCTAAAGAGAAAAGTGTAAAATCTCGTTTGAAAGGTAAAGTTGGTGATACTTTCGATGATACCATGAATCAATGGAAGAATTGCTTCCTTAACATAATTCAAAATTTATCCTCGCAAAAGGAAGGTAGTCATTTTGACTGCCTCATCTATTAATTATTGCATTATATTTTCCCATCTTATTTCTTGCGAGAATTCCATCTAATATGCAACTTTTCTTCCGCAGAATCTGAGAAGCATCTTCAAGATTCTATCTCTGATCTGTCTACGAAGTTGTCCAAACTTCGCAAAAAGAATACCGCGCTTTCTAAATCTCGCAACAGAGCATTGAGAAGATTTGACTACCTTGAATACTTCAAGGATATAGAGATCAGAAACCGAGAAAAGAATTGCCTCCGCAAGTCTCATTTAGGCGTTGAGGTTCTCGTAAACAATGTTCTATTCTCTCATTCTTTACCTCTTATAAAGATCAAACCCTTGGAGATAAATAATAATGAAGTTCCTCGTCTCATTAATGAAGATCTAAATTATTCAAGTGATGAAGAAGATTTTTCCGAAGATGAACAAAATCCAACTAAAGAAATAGAAGAAGAAGAAAACCTTCCCAATGAAGCAGAACAACAAAATCCTCTTCAAAGGGCAATCACTAGTGATGGAGAAATAGAAGAAGAAGAAAACCCTCATAAGGAAGCAAAAGAAAAAAATCCTCCTCAAAAATGAATCGCTGGTGATGGAGAAACTCAAACTGAAAAAGATATTGCTGGTGAAGATAATAGTAGCAAACAAGAATGATGAAATTAAAGAAGAATATTCTTTTGAAGTTTTAAATCTTGTTTTATCATGTCTTCCTGCGAAATATCTTATTCTTTTCCTTGTCCTGCGAATGATTGTAATTTATGAATCTTTCTTCTTCCTGCTTCTTTTGCGAAATATTGCAATTTTTGTAACTCAATCATCTTCTTCTGATTATATATTTTTATTTATCTGAATCTCCTATCGCAAATTCTTGTAACTTGATTGTCTTCTTTTTATTATCTTGACTCTTCACAAGGAAGATAATAAAATATTGTTTTATAATCCCCATATTTTCCCCTCATAATCTTCCTTGTGAAGTACTAATATATTACCATTGTAAGAAATCCTAAACTTGCCTCTTGTTGTTAATATGCAATATGATAAATGAAGTATCGCAAATAATTCTGTGAAGTATAAATGAAGTATCGCAAAAATCTGTTATATGTTTTGTAGATATAACCTCTCTTGTGGTCTTATTACGCCTTCCTAGTTAAAGGTATTATTATGCCACTTTTATGCGACATGATCGTAGGACATTCTTACTTTCACATGTAATAATCCATTGATCTTGCCTTATCATTTATCTTGATCTCTGCGACAATATGATAAGTCTAAGCCATCTTGTGAGATTAATCTCTTTTTGCTTTTTAAGACTTATGACATTGCCGTCTTTGCGATGAAATCGCAGGACGTCTTTGCGATTTATATCCTCTTATCATTGATTTCATTTATCTCATATTTTGATCTTATCGCAAAAACCCATTGATCTTATCTTAACATTTCTTTTTAGGCTTTTTGGCCTGTCATGCGGCAATATGACGGGCCTAAATATTCCTGCGAATATAAAGTCCCATGACATTGCTGTCTGTGCCACGTGACAATATGACGGGTCTAAATATTCTTGCAAATATAAAGTCCCATGACATTGCCGTCTTTGTTGATACACAGCTCCCTAATGGAGGGTATCGCCCTTATCTTCCTCCCGGTTGCCCCTTCAAGGATTATACATCGGCCATACAAGATTAGCAATTTCCCATCTGGTTCTGCCAACAACCAGTTGTTTTCCCAGCCTTGTCCTTTATGCCTATATGGCTTATAGTTACAAGACTGCACCCTAGTGGGGTTTTCTTCGGGCCGAACACATCGTAGACAAGACTTTCCATGGATGGACAGGGTAGGTTCATCCATCCTGGGCACCCACAGCTCAACCGTGTACCTCGGCGCCTTGATCATACTTTGAATTCCTTAGGAGAAACTCTCGGGCGCCCAACCAGGGTATAACCTTATATAGTTGGGAATCCAAGTTATCTCTCCCGGATGGATTTTCTATAATCCCAAATCTCCATGACTAGGTTCCAGCAGCAGTATATCCTTTCCCATAGCCATGCAAAGAGATACCCCCCTTATGACGTACTTTAAGGACATTGCCTCTTACGGAATATAATCCGCGAACTAAGGTGTACGCCACAAAGGTTCATCCCATTCTTATATGTTTTTAGGCGATTTGCGCCCGTCTTATGCATTTGCATTAAAATTCTTAATTATCTCGCAAATTATTACGAAAAATTTCTTTGTATTTAGCCAACTTTATTCTTGTGAAACATTTCTTTTATTCTCTCGCAATTGCTTGCGTATAATCCAGTCATCCTAGTCTTTCAAACCTTTATTGATAATATTTTCTTAGATATTGTCTATTCCATGGTCTCCACAAGTCTTTGACCCATGTCTCTTCCTTCTGGATCCATTTAGTTATATGCTCCAGTTCCAATTATTTCTTTGATGATATATGGACCGTCCCATTTTTTCGCTAATTTTCCTCCATTTTCTCGCTGATATTCTGGTGTTTCTCGCAGAACTAGATCTCCAACTTGGAACTCACGTTTCTTTACTCGCTTATTATATTCGCGAGCTAATCTGCGATGGTAGTTCTCCATATGTTGTAATGCTTTTTCTCTCTTCTATTCTACTTCATCAAGTTTTTCTAGAATCATACCAGCACTAAGATTCTTTTCCCAAGCTTCTCTTTTTGTCATAGGAATAGCAACTTCTGTTGGTAATACTGCCTCAACTCCATATGTTAAACAAAAAGGTGATACCCAAGTTGCTTCTCTTCGTGTTGTATTATAAGCCCAAACTGCATTATGGACTTGTTGACACCATGTTCTATGATTCCCTTCTAACTTCTTCTTGAGGATATCTGCGATTGTTTTGTTAGTTGCCTCAGCTTGACCATTATCTTGTGGGTATAAAGGAGTCGATTTTCCGCACTTTATCTTGAATGCATTAAGTAACATCTCTATATTTTTTCCTTCAAATTGTTTTCCATTATCTGACACCAACTGCGCAAGAATTCCGAATCTGCAAATGATGTTTTCAAATATAAATGTAAAAATATCCTTATCACGAATATGCTGTACTGCTTTAACTTCTGCCCATTTTGTGAAGTAATCTGTTGCGACAATTAAATATCTCTTTTGCCCTGTTCCTGGTACAAATGGTCCCACAATATCTAAACCCCACTTTCCAAATGGCCAAACATTTTTTGAGGATGTTAATGTTTCACCGGGTGCATGTATTCTTTTTGCAAATCGCTGACATTCCTCGCAACTTCTTGATAAATTCTTTGCATCTTCATGCATATATGGCCAATAATAACCTTGCATTTTAGTTCTGTATGCTAAAGATCTTCCGCCGCTGTGATTACCAGCATCCCCACTATGTAACATTTTTAATATTTGTTTTCCTTCTTCTTGTGTCAAACATCTGAAGGAAGGCCCATTTAAAGATTTTCGATACAATATCCCATCTCTTAACTCATAATTTGTTGCTCTACTTTTTAATTTATGTGCTTCCAATCTGTTTCTTGGTACCTCTCCCCTTGCTAGATATGCGTGAATTTCCGCACGCCAATCTGCGATAATTCTACTTGATTCTTCGCCATTATTTTCTACTATCATTTCCTCGGCCTCCTCTTCCTCTTCTTTATTAATTGAAGGTGCTATGAGTGTTTGTATTTTTATATTTCTCGCAGTCGGGTCTACCATCATACTTGATATAAACATAAAAGCATCTGCAAGCCTATTATCTCTTCTTGAAATATGCCTCCATTTGTGTTTTGTAATTTTTGCAGATAATTCTTCTACAAGTTTCTTATATTTTTTCAAAGATATATCATTAGTTGCATATTCCCCTTCAATTTGGCGAATAATCAATTACGAATCACTGGTAATTCTTGCATTCTCCACCTTCATCTCTATCGCAAATCTTAGAGCATGTACTACATCCTCATATTCTGTCTCATTAGTAGTAGATTCAAATTCTAGTCGGAATGCAAATGCCATTTTTGCACCTTCTGGCGAAATGAAAACGACTCCCACTCCATTTCCTTCTCCGTTGGATGACCCATCTACCAATATATCCCACCTATTTGGTTCTGCTAAAAGATCTCTAGGATCTCCATATTCTTATTCTATATCTATCATGTCTTCTACAACTTCATCATCCTCCAAAGGAAATTCTGCGAGAAAATCTGCGACAATTTGAGATTTTGGCGAGGATAAAATTGCATATTGGATCTCAAAATGCCCCACTTGTGCGTTCCATCTTTCAACTCTTCCTGATCTTTTTGAATTTTTCATTACTGATTCAATTGGTACTTTTATTAGTACTTTGATTTTATGCGCTTGGAAATATATGCGAAGTTTATATGCCGCATAAACTAATGCCAGAATTATCTTTTCAATCTTTGAATAATTTTTCTCCGCAGCATTGAATGTTTTGCTGATGTAGTAAATTGGTTTTTCAACTCCTGTGTCATTTCGCAAAAGTACTGCGCTTAAAGCATGTTGAGTTGTCGCAAGGTACATCAGCAATTCTTCTCCTGGTTCAGCCTTCTGTAAAATGGATATGTTCATCAAATATTCCTTAGTTCCTTGAAAAGCTTACTCACATTCATCTGTCCATTTAAATTTTGTTCCCTTCTTTAGTATGTTGAAGAAATGTTTGAATTTATCTGATGATTGCGAAATAAATCTTCCTAGTGAGGCTAACAGTCCATTCAATTTTTGCACATCTTTTATTGTTGCTGGAGTTGGCATATCTCGAACTGCTTGCACCTTTTCAGGATCAACTTGTATTCCTTCTTTTGATACAATATATCCCAAGAATTTCCCAGATGATACTCCGAAAGTACATTTCTCAGGATTTACTTTGATATTAAAAAGCCGCATCTGATCAAAAATTTCCCTTAAGTCCTGCACATGATTTTTAGCTTCTTTGCTTTTTACCAACATATCATCCACATATACCTCTAAAGTTTTATGTATCCATTTTGCGAACACCTTTTCCACCATTCTTTGGTAAGTTGCTCCTGCATTTCGTAACCCAAAAGGCATCTTTGTGTAGCAATATAATCCTCTGGGAGCAAAGAATGCAGTATGTTCTTGATCTTCTTCCGCAAGTGGGATTTGATTATAGCCCTTGTATCCATCCAACGAAGATATTCGATCATTTCCTGCGGAAGATTCCACCAGCTGCGGGATATCTGGCAAGGGAAAACTATCTTTGGGACATGCTTTATTTAGATCAGTAAAATCGATGCAAATTATTATCCCCTTATTTTTCTTGGGAACTACTACCATGTTGGCGATCCATTCTGGATATTTTGCTTGCGTCAAGCATCTTCTGCAATTCTTCTTCTATCTTGGCATGATAAGTGGTCGCAATCTTTCTTATTCTTTGTTTGAATGGTCTCACATTTTTGTTAATCTCCAATCTATGGCACACAACAGATGGATCTATTCCAGGCATCTCATCCATATTCCACGCAAAAATATCTCTATATTCTCGCAGAAGGTTTACAGTTTGTTCTTCTTCCTCCACACCCATCTTAGTTCCAATTTTCAGCATTTTTGGGTCTTCTTCACTTCCAACATTTACTTCTTTTGTTGGTTCTGCTGCAGTATAACTGGCTTCATGTTCTCCCATTGGTGTTGGTATTTTTATTACCTCCGCTGGTTCATCACCTTCTTGCGATACATCGTCAAATATTCTTTTTCCTTCTTCTGATCTTATCATGTAAATCTTGAATTATTCTTCTTTCCTTTCTTCTCTCCTCATTTTTCTTCTCTATTTTCGCAATTGAATTTGATTTTCACAATTCCTTACTTCATTCTGGAAACACAACGCTGCATAATCTGCATCTCCTCTAATCTCGCCAATTCCGCTAGGCATAGGAAACTTTATGCATTGATGTAGAGTTGATAGTACAACCTTGATTGCATGTATCCATGGTCTTCCCAACATCATATTATATGGTGATTTCACATCCACCACGCACAAAGTTATCTGCGTCTCTATTTCCCCCCAGCGGAATTCGCACTAAAATTTCACCTTTAGGTTTTGTTAGAGATTTTCCAAATCCATGAATATGATATGTTGGACTAAGCATTTCTTCATCTTTGTATCCTATTTTCTTGAATGTGTGGTAAAACATTATATCCACAGAATTTCCTGCGTCCACCAGAGTCATATTCACAGCCCACTCTTCTGTAAATCTTACTGATTTCTCATTTCTTGTTGGTACAACTGACACTGTGATCACCAATGGAGATGTATGACTTAAATTCTCTTTCAGAATTTCTACTGCCGTGAATGTGATCTTCTGTTTTTCCCATACTTTTAGCGGTGATGCATCATCTGCCGTCATGATTTTCTTTCCTTCAAAATCTCGCTTGTGTATCCTTCCTTTAATATCTTCATGGAACTTATCTATCATCATCTTTGTTATTACATCACACTCCAATTTCTTTTGATTATCTTTGACTTCAACCATCTTTTCTTCCACCAATTTTCTTGATATTCTTCTAACTCTTGAATAATTTCTTTCTTTTACCTAACTTTTGCTATGATTTTCAACTATTCATCCCTGTTTCTGGGCGCCAAAATGTAGTTGCAGGAATTCTCACACTACACCCTACTCAAGAATTTATCAATATTTATGACATAATTTGAAGATTAAGGACCTTTTTTTATTAATATGAACTTAAAAGAATTACAGTAATCAGGAATACAATTCAATTAATAAGATTTTCTCTCTCCTAAAAACTTTCTTAGCACTCAAAAATTCATCATCATCTCTGGAACTATTCATTTCCTTTATATAGGAATTTACATAGTGGATTACAACTCATTTACAGCTAAGATTCCCTTTAGTTTCGGATCTGGGTTCTTGCGATACATCGCAGTTTGCACCGCCTTAATCTTTCGCAGGTTTTATTGATTCATCGCAGAAATGTCACGCTTTTCTCATGTTTCTGTCATTTTCATCTGATATGTCATTCCTTACGTCACTTTGAGATTTATCGCAGAATATCATTGTTGTTTATTTCGCAGAAATATTGCTGTGGCAATATTCTGATCCTACAAAACAGATTCTTCCTTTGCTGTGGTTACCCTATTCACGTGCGTGACTCTAGAATTCGAAGGCGCATGGATACTAAGGGAACTAAGAAGCTAGGGGTAGTTTGTTTGGTCTCAAATATATGAAGTTGGTATTTTATTTTGTTTAGCGACTTAATTACGAAAGTATTCAAAACTAGACTAGGTCCCTGGGTTTTTCTGCATTTGCAGTTTCCATATTAACAAATCTTACCGTGTCTTTTACTTTGTTTTCCGAATTATGATTGTTATTTTAATTAAGTAAAATACAAAAGTACGTTAACTCCGTAATACTTTATATTGATCCTATAGAGGTTCGGTTATTTTCGAACCTATTATCAAGTACACCACAATCACACAAGTGATCTTGTTGTTGTATTATCTCGATCTTGTATCCATAGACGATCACACAAAGTGTAAACCGAATTTTTGTATTTTTTCGACTCTGTCCACAGACGATCACATTCGGTAGAGGACTTATAGGTTGATAAATAAAAGATTGTGGTGTATTTAGGTACCCTCGTCTTTTCAATCATAGTTTCTGGAATACAAGGCAGGTTGGCGAACTAGTTCGCAAACCTTAAGTTCAGAAAGAGACAATTTACGAACCGTGGTGATCTGAATTTTTATATTGGTGAAAAAGGCCTAACGGTTGGCGAACCCAGTTCACGAATAGTTATCATCTGAGTTTACGAGACGAGTAGGGTTGGCAAACCCGGTTCACCAACCATAGCATATGCTTAAATACTTCACCAACGGTTCACAAACTGTTTCACCAACGATCCCAGAAAAACTTTAGCATATGCTTAAATACTTATTTTTTAAATTATGTTTAACATTTTTATGACTCTCAGAAACACCTCTAAGACATCATTGATCACTAAAACACTTGTGTATCATGATTAAATTCTTGAGTGTTTAAATGAACATCAATTGCTTACTAGTTCGTAAGGCATATTTATCAAAAACTCTAAACGGTTCCTTACCCGGACTAATGTGTATATTCTTCTATGTGATTTCAAGATAAACTTTTCACATGCTTAATTGAAACCCTAATCAGAGTTTCATCTAAACAAAAAAAAATGTTTGCTTGAACCTCAAGTTATCTTAGTTTGATTTCTAAGCAACCCTTAGTCTTGAACATCTATGAATAAAGATGATGCACTTTCAACTGGGAAATCCCTGACACTTATGTGTTCTAGTTGATAGCTAGAGTCGTCCTCTATTGACTTAGATTTCATCTGAGAAATATAATTAGTTGTATGACTTAAAGACTTCACTTAGGGATTTGTGAAGCCAGGTCCGACTATGTTTACCTTGATAATTCGTGTTTCCTGATCTTGTTCTTATTGATTGTCGAGGTTTCGTCAATCTCCAATCAAGAACGAGAAAAATAGAAATCGCAAAGTTCTTTTCATCTTAGATTTTGTGATTCCTCAAGATAGATATCTGAAAACTATTCTTAATTTATAAGTTCAAGATTGTTCTTGAGAGGTGGTTAAGAATCGAGGTTTCTCAGCTAACTGAATGTAAATGTTCTAGATTTGTGAGGGTTTCTAGCTTTGTCTATTGAAAACACATTTCCAAGCCTTGACCTTTGATCTAAAGGGAAATCAAATAAGCTTTTCTGTTTGAGGCAGATCGGTATCAAAATTCTACGCTTAGATTGAAGCAACTCTTAGGATGTAAAGGATGTCATCTAGGGGAATCAGTTGCGTAGATCTTTGCGAGGTTCAAGAGATATAAGGAGCGCGAGTGTAACTGAATTGCTTGGAGGGTGGATTCCAGTATGAAATCTTATAGTAGGCTAGTGTTTGGAGCGGCTTAATAAAATTTGGTCTTCAGATATGGATAAGCACCTGAGGTTTTTCTGCTATTGCGGTTCCCTCGTTAGCAAAACTCATAATGTTGTGTTTTCCCTTTTCCACATTATATTTTTTATCTTTATAATATGAGTTACACCATTGTATGTATTCAATCTTAGTAGATACGTCATATAATTTGTGATCGACTATGAGACTTGTTCTTGTAAAATTAGTATCTTGAAAGATATATAACAAGTTTATTACTTGGCAGAATTCCGATAAGATTATTTGGATACGACTAGATTGATAATGGATATTGATTTTTGAGATCTTCCAAGTACTCTTCTTAACAATCAGGTTCACATACTTCATTATCTAGATTAAGTTGCAATTAAATATTCTCAAGGATCATTAAGTTGTAATTATATATTACTGATTGAGAAGAGATAAAGATATAAACTCTTGATACATATTATCAAGGATCATTAAGTTGGTCTACTTGCAATTATATTAGGTTTTGATCCTACAGGTTTCCGAATGAAAAAGTTAGTGGTGTGCTTGGTACCCTCTCCTTTTCACCTACTATTTATTCTTATATGTACCTAATTGCTAAGTTTTGGTCACTTGGAGGGTAAGGATCCAACAAACTTCTCAAGTGTAAAAAATCTCAATTCATTGACAACTTTAACAAAAACCTCCTGCTTTTTGCAAGCATCGCCGCAAAATAGGAGATAAACCAAGAGAATATGAAGAGAATCACAAAAACATATTCACCACCTGCCAAGGAAGTTGATCCAAAAACAGAAACTAGTTTATGTTCCTAAAGAGCATCAACCCCAAGTATTAAATCTGGTAATCATATAAAGACTTCCAACGCAAAGGTGGAAAGACGTGAAGTCCCTACAAAAGTAATTTTTGGTGACACATCCAACAAAAATGAGACAACTATTTCAGCAAGAATTGATTAACAACAATAATTAACACTAAAGTCACTAAAGTTCAGGTAAGCTCTAATGTTATTGGTACGATTTTACTCGTTCCCAATAGTTTAGCAGGCATTATATATGATCTCCTTCTTGAAACTACAATTAGCATTAGTACGGTAAATTTCAATAGAGCTCAACTTGCACTTGTTGAACAAATAACGCTTCAAGTACCTAATCAATCGAGCCATAAAAGAAAACATAGGTTGCTAACGAAAGATCCCTTATTACTACTAGTTCCGATAATAATGTTATTAATATTATGCCTCTTGGCTTTCTAAAAGGAACTCGCTCGCCAGGTCTATCTGAGGAGTGTGAGGTTTATTCACAAAAATAAAGAAACAAGGAGTAAATCTCCTCTCTGAAGTTAAACATGTCTGCTAATGTTGATATTGATTAGTTTTAGTATATAATCCATGTATAAAGATGATAATTAATATGACTATCCAACATTATCATCATTGTCGGTGTTAGAGAACATGGTGATAGAAGATACTCATTCTCCCACATTGGTCTAAGAAGACAATTTCTAAAGCAAAATAGAGAATTTACATGAGATCTCCTAAAAAGAATTTTGTGAGCTTCTTGATGTAATTTTACGCTTTAGCAATTCTCCTTCTTTTCGGGAGGTGCCTTTTGTTTTTCTTTTCTATATAAATCTATATGACTTGTTTGGTCCAAGCCACTGATAAAGATGTGTAAACTAAGAGATTTGGAGTAGTGGAAAATTAAACCCTTAGGTAAAAGTCGTGGAAACTTGTAGTGGCTTTATGGAATTAGATTTTTTCAATTGTAGAAATCATATTACTTCCTTACAAAATCCTTTAGGCATGTGGTGCAAGATTAGGGAAGAGGATGAACTTTTAAATAATAATTCTAAACATATTTAAACCTTTTCAAATATAGGTAATTCTGAATTGCTTGGATTAATTTCTCCTTGCATCGCTGAGAAAGATAACTTGATTTTTTTGAAAATACTCACTTTAAAAGAAATTGGACATGTACGGAAACGCCTAGGGCCTAATGGGTTTCAGATAGGTTTTTACAAGTTTAGTTGGGATATTATGGAAACGAATATTGTGCATTTAGTACAAGAATTTCTCAGAACTCGGGCTTTTGATCTCAGTTTGAGCTTCACTTTTCAGACTTTAATTCCAAAAGTAGAGTGTCCTCCTACACCTCATGATTTATTTCCAATAAGTTTGTCCAATGCCCCATATAAGATTATTCCTAAATTACTAGAAATCCATTATGAAAATGCAGGGGATACCAAATACACCTAACTTTTTCGTTCGACAACCTGTATAGACAAAACTTAAATACAATATCAAGCATACCAACTTAATAACCCTTGAAAATATGTGTATATAGTTTAAATCTCAACCTCTACTCAATCAGTACATGCACAGACACAAGGTTCGTGAACCTGATTGTTAACCAGGGTACTTGGATGATCTCAAAAATCAATATCCAAGATCAATATAGTCATATCCAAATAATCCAATTGAAATTCTGCCAAGTGGTTAATATTGTTATCTATCTTTCAAGATACGATTTCTACAAGAAACAAGTCTCGTAATCATTTATAATTAAGAGGACATATCTACTTAGATTGAATACGTACGGACCTGTATAAACCTAATTATAAAGATAAGCAATATAATGTGGAAATGGAAAACACGAGACACCAGAAATTTTGTTAACAAGTAAATCTCAGTAGCAGAAGAACCCTAGGACCTCATCCAGATTGAACACCACACTGTATTAAGATACTATAGACACTAGCCTACTATCAGACTTCAGACTAGAATGTAGTTGAGACCGAATCCACCCTCCAATAAATTCAGCTGCAGTTACGTTCCTTACGTCTCTTGAACCTCGCAAGGTTCTACACACTTGATTCTCTTAGATGACGTCCTTTATAACCTAAAATTTGCTTCAGCCTAAGTGAAGACTTCTGATACCAATTTTCCTATAACTGATAAGCCTATTTTATTTCCGTTTAGATCAAAATATCAAGGTGTGTAAATCTGTTTGCAATAGACAAATCTAGCAAACCTCACAAATCCAAAACTTACGACTCCTGAAGAGCATCCTAGATTCTTAACTACCTCTCAAGAACAATCGTCGAAAGATCAACTAAGATCAATCTTTAGATATATATCTTGAGGAATCACAAAGTCTGAGACGAAGAGAACTTTGTGATACTATCTATCTTTCCTGAAAGAGATTGACGAAAACCTCGATAACAGAAACCAAGATCAGGATAAACGGACTATCAATGTAAAGATAGTCGAATCTGGATTCACGAATCCCCAAAGCGAAGTGTTTTAGTCGTTGACCTAAATGGTTTCGATACAGGATGACTCTATAATCAACTAGGAAACAAAGTGTCAGAGATTGAATTTCCCAGTTGACAAAGAGGCTTTATTTATAGTTTTCAAATATCAGGGTTAGCTTAGAATTCAAGCTAAGATAACTTGATAATCAATTCACCTCTTTTAATCTTTTAAACACAATACAAGAGTATACACGTTTGGTTCGGTAACTGTTTCGTGAATAATGACTGTTTGGTTTGGCAAGTTGGCCAAAGAACTAAAAGCTATTTGATGTTCATTAAAACACATAAGACTTTAGTCATGAACCACACACATAAGTGTTTAAGTGATTAATGAAGTCTTAGAATTGTTTAAGAGAGTTTATGCAATGCTAGAATTAAGTCTTTCTATATCTGCTAAACATTGTCAGGGAAATTGGTTCATGAACCGCAAGACTTGTTCACGAATCAGGGTTCTATGGTTCGTGAACCGAGTTCACAAACCTACAAGACTCTAGAATATAGTTGACCTCAGTTCTTGAACTGGGTTAGCCAAATGTTATCCAATTTATCCAACATACAATTCAGTTCACCATGGTTTTCCAATCGGGTTTGTGAACTATCCACAACTGAACTTACAGTTTGCAAACTGAGATCGCCAACCTTCTATGTATTTCAGAAACTCATATATCTATGGTTTGCAAACAGGTTCGATAACTTACACTGAGATGAAATTCAGTAAGTTTATATTTCTCTCTTATGATATATTGAAATATTCCCACTTGATGAGTCATTTGCATGAGAAATTTTCAATTGATCCACAAATTAATTCATAGAAATAATATTGTTTAAGGACCGTTGAACATCTAATTGCTAAGTCACATTTCGAGACTCTACGCAAGACAAGCTTGAATCGAAATCTAATTCTTTGTAAATCTACTATAAGTCATACGACATAGTCTCAACAGATAGAATGATGGTATAATGAGTAAAATAGAATGGTTTGGCCTACATATATCTGGATACAGAAGTTATCCAAATGTTTTTTTCGATCTTCAGTCTTCAAGGTGATCTCTGATACTCAACTACTATTCTAACCTAGTCCAAGACTTGATTTAATAGACTAGTAATCAAGATATAATTTTGATCACCTAAATTTGACAACAAGCTTGAGATAGAAAAACTTGTGGGTTCAACTGAGCATTTCTCTAACATATTATGTCTAAAATAATATCTCTATATCAATTGTATTTGTTCCAGTGAGATGTACTCAGGATAACATAGATATAGGTCATGAATTATTTGACATTTGATTGTATTGGGTGGGTTTTTGTGTATGTCATTCTTAAGCAATTAGGATTTGCTGATCAATGGTGTCAAATGATTTATTATTGTAATTCTTCTTCCGTTATATCTTTGTTGTTAAATAGTTCCCCTTGTAAAATTTTGTATCCCTTCTAGGGGTGTTCAGCAGGGTGATATCTTATCTCCATATTTATTTATAATATGTATGGATACTAGGTCTTAACCCGTGCCATAACGACACGGGCATAATTATTATTTAGTTATGAATTTTCCGACATATGAATATCAAATATAATATGTATTAATATCAAGTTTACCCTTCTTATCGTTGCAAAAGTAAAGGGAAACCCGATAGATATTTTTATTCTTCACTTCACATCCTTTCTAGCATTTTCCGCCTTGACATCCTCCCATACTATGTCTCTCCTTTTTCGAGTTGTATCCTCAAGCCAAAAATGAAATTATATCGAAACTAATTTTTACATATTTTGTCCCAAAAAAAATATTTATTTGATATGTTTTTTAGTTTAAAAAGATATCTTATCGATCTTTTGAAATGGTATTAACTTTTTGCATCTTTCTTATATTTAGTGAATGGTGTTAGGATGTTCATGGAAAATAGGAACCTACTATGGGCTTGACAACATAGCACCGATCATGTCCCCACTTGGCCACCTTGGGATATGAGGTGTGTGGTTTTAATCTAAAATGCCTCAGCGCTACGTAAGGAGATGCCCAAGTTTATTAAGCTCAACATGTACTCCTATTTCTTCCATGTGGGACTATCCCTAGCTATAATTAAGTGGTTTATCGTGCCACATACTCCAACAATCTCCACCTTGACGATATTAAACCACTTCACCAGTCCAATCAGACTTCACCATATGATTACCATTTGTATATGCTACCCATTGATCATGATTATTGTCACTATGCTCCCTACAATCCTACTTCACCTTGAGTTAATGAGAAGGCAAGCACCCACTCCAGCTTGAGCATTTCCTTGCCCACATAGAACCCTACTACTTGAGAGTTAATGTGTGAGACACTAACTCCACCTTGAGCGCCAGTTCATCCTTGAGCATTGCCTTTCCGATCTAAAACCCTGGTACATCTGAGTTAATGAGTGAGACACTAACTCCACCTTGAGCGCCAGTTCATCTTTGGGCCTTGCCTTCTTCACCTTGAGTCTGATTTCACTTGCGCCCTAAACCGGGTGACATCCACAACCACTTCAACGTTCGAACAACAGCCTCAACCAAGGGTTCTGATACCAATTGTTAGGATCTTCATGGACCATCATACACTACTCAGAGCCCAACCAAATAACACGAAACCCCACTTGACCACCTTGGGATAAGAGGTGTGGGGTTTTTAACTAAAAAGCTTCGGTGCTATGTATGGAGAAGTCCAAGCTTATTGTATGTTCTTACTATTTCAATGATGATGACATACTTAAAATCTAATTCATTCACTTAATATATTATACTTTAAAATGTTAAGTCATTTCAGATGGTAATCATTTTACCCACATACGATGTAGTTCTAGTTTTTCAAAATTCCCATAAATATTATGTACGTAATTCAATTTGGCAGGAAGAGTTCACCGAATGGAATATAGGTAATGGATTGTCCTTTCGTAACATTGTGGCCTTTTCAAAATACTTGGATCCAGAGTTGGTAAAAATCACTGAATTTATGGGTTCTCAGGCGAGAGTAATCTAGGTATGGGCTACCTTCTAGAAAACTGCTAATGGATGTCCACATCAGTTTTAGTTTAAAATCCCACGCTATCGGATAACCACAATGACTAAGTGGGAACAGTATTAGCAATGATCAGGTCCTTTAAAATGGTATTAGAGTCGACCACGGGTTACATGTCGAGGGAGAAAGAGTATGCTAGACGGATTGAACATATTCCAGAGTCTCATGAGTGAGAAAAAATTCCAGAGTCTAGGATTGAACAAATTCCGTACCCGAGGATGGCTCCAAATTAAGTTGGAATAGAGGTAATGGTTTGTCATTTGCTAACACCGAGACCTTTTTAGCATAATTGGCTTCGTAGTTGGCGAAAAATCTTTATAGTTAAGCATGCTCGGTATTGAGTAATCTTGGGATGGGTGACCTCTTAAGAAGCTGTTGCTAGATGAACGCAGCGGTTACCATTGAAAACTCAATACTATCAGATGAACGCAGTGGCTTAGTAAGGACATTATCGGTAGAGGGCAGGCCATTACATTCTACGACATTATGCCTCCAAATTTGAGGTTATTTGTTGCATAAAAATAATAAAATCATGATTAGTTAGTAAGTCAAATCATTAAGTAATTAACCTAATAACAATAAACTCTGCTATTCATCATCATTGAATAAAAATAACGTTAAACCATTTTTCAAGAAATACATGAGGCGATGCGCAATTACTCACTGGGCACAAATACTTGCCACTGTCATTATGGTCCACTTATATAATTGTTAGTCATTTTAACTAAGTTTGATGCTGCTTTTTTTCAGTCAAAAAAGGTATTTTGAAACATTGTGATAGCAATATTTTTTCATCTTAGTGTTTATTAAAGATTTCATAAAGTGTATACTTCCAAAATTTATCAATTTGAAAAGTGGGGAGAAGGAGCTTTTAAAAGCTTCAAAAGCAAAGCTATAGTTCACCCTAGCTTCATATTTTATTTTCCAATTCTATCCCATTTTGTTTATAACTGACAACAATTATCCTTGAATCTATATATGATCACCAATTTTTATTTTTTATATTTTATATTCTTTAAAGATAATTATTTTTTATTTTCAAACTACATTTTATGTTATTTCGTATCACTAAAATATACTTTTATTTTCAACGATAAATATTAAGAGATTATGGATTTTTAAAAAGTGGTTTAGAAAAATAATACTAATTAGTAAATTTAATATTACATGTGTACGTACTCTAATAGTAGAAAATTTACTTACTTTACGCACTATAAAATAGAATAGACAATTTTCAGAAATATGTCTGCTTTTGTCATTTTCACACTAACTATAGTTGAACATGATATTTTCAGAGATATGTCTGTTTTTTAAAATAGTTTTGGCTTTAGTTTATAATTTGCAACCGTTCAATTGTTTTTCTTTTTACAAAGCTCGTCACAGTAACTTACATCGGCAACCAATTGTTTCTTTTACATAGCTCCGCACAATAACGTACATCGGAAAAGCACTTTTGTAAAGATCGCAGCAATACCAAACTAATTCTAAGTATTAGCTAATAAAAATATACTTTTATTATCATCATTAGTAGAATAATTTATATATTATCTTTTTTAGTTTGACATTTAATTAATAGACTATTTATTATGAAGAATTATGGAACCTTAATGACATGATAACTTTTGTCCATTAGATGCATTTATAATCTCAATCACAACCATCATCTATGACAAACGATTACCTTCCTAGATTTATCTCTTGTGAGGAAAAATTTGAACCGCCACTTACATAAGCAAAATTATCCAAACTGTGCTTTATATTCTTGATGATAATAATAAGAAAGTGAAGTAACAAAGTATTAGTATTGATTTTGCTTAATGGGATTGCATAAACAAAACATAAAGTGTTCCATTATATGAGTTACCGGAAAATCCAGGTCTCTTGTACTTGTTCCTTAGATTAGTGGTTATTTATGTGTTTATAGGGCTTAACCCGTGCCATAACTAATATCTACTGATATTATTAGATTAGTGATTCATGCGACCTTCGTCACCGCTTCCACAACCTACTATCGCAACTAATATCTATTGATATTTTTTCTGTTTTTATCAAAATTATTTATTAATAGAAGAAATACAAATTTATTAATTTAACTAAGAGAAATTTTATAATGGAAGAAATTAATAGATTATTTATTATGAGCAATTAGTGAACAAACATTATTATGAGGAATTAATAAATCATTTAATATCAATTAGTGTGGAACACTAATTAGTTAGGTATTTATTATATTAATCATTTACTATATTTATTATATTAGATTTCCATTAATAGGTCATTAAATGTTAGTTTTATGGGACAAATTACAACCATAGATTTATCAATTGGGATATAAAATCTTGGCCATCACTTACACGTGCGAGATGAGGGTGTGGTCAAGATAACTACAGCCGTAGATTTATCTTTGTCCAGAAAAATCCTGACCACCACTAACAAAGGCCAACTTGTCCAAACCCTATTTTATACTAATGACTTTGTCTAGGTTTTTACTTAGTGCTGAAGCTCTGTAAAAAATTAATGGGGTTAAGCCGGATACAAATGGTCCAACAATAACACATTTTTTTTCGTTGATGATGTGATCCTGTTTCTTAAAGATAAAAGTTCTGAATTAAATTATGTGCATGATATATTGCTTAGGTTTAGTCGTGATACAGGTCAAGTCATTAACCCTATCAAGAATGCATAGCTTTTAGTAGAAATACTTCTAGAAATAAGCAATTTGAAATATCTAATCTGTTGCAAATGAAACTTACAGATAAATATCTCGTTGTCCTGTTGTTTCTAAATAAGTCTATAACTATAAATTTTTAATCATTGGTATTTCAAATGCAAATAAAATTGAATGGGTGGAAACAAGTTGTTTTAAAATTCAGTTTCTATTTATTAAATGACATGTTTTCCTTTGCCTGTCTCTAAACTTAAGCAGCTAGAAACAATATATAAGAGATATTGGTTGGGATTAGAGCTGTCAATTTTCAACCCGGCTTGCGGGTTGGACCTAGCTTGGCTTGTTTCAACTCGGCTCGGCTTGTCCCGTTGACTAAACAAGCCGGGCTAGGGTTATCATATCTAGCCCTAGTAGAAAACAAACCAAGCTAGGGTCAACCCGCAAGCCACAAGCCAACCCGTCATCTTCATTAAGATTATCTATTTTAAAGATTTTAGCTAATAGAGACGTGTTCATTTGTAGTCTAGTGGTTGTTATGCTAAGTGAACACCTAGCTGAGCTAGGTTCAATCCTCCCTAACAGCGTAATTTTAAACATTTTTTTTTTTTTTAACTTTCAACATTTTTTTTGGTTGTTATGATAACTAACAAGCCAACCCGTGACCCGCCAAGCCAACCCGCGGGCAAGCTAGGGTTGGGATTTTGGGCTTGTAGATGAATAGGACTAGGGCTAGGGTTGACCCTAGCTTGTCAACGGGTTGACAAGCTAGGTCCGGGTTGACAAGCTAGGTCCGGGTTGACCCTAGCTTGCCCCGTTGACAGCTCTAGTTGGGATATCAACCTAAATGGAAAAGATTGAATCCTAAAGCCTGGATGAACCCGTGTTTGCCTAAAAGGTATAGGGGACTTGGCTTTAAAAATCTCCGGAAGTTCAATTCGGATTTTCTTACCAAAATGGCATGGAAAATACTAGTACATAATCCTAGTAATCTATGTACTCATGTCTTAAAATCTAAATATTTTCCTAAGCATTCTCCTTTGCTTTATAAACCTAAGAAGAATGGTAGCCGGATTTAAAAAGGCATTAGGAAAGGATTAGATGTTGTAAAACAATGTCATGTTTGGGAGGTTGGAAAAGGAGAGGATTTTAGTATTTGGCAAGATAATTGGATACACCAAAATGATCACCCTCTAGAAAGACCAACCGACTATCACTTGCAGGACTATACCGAAGTTTATTAATTGATAAATCCATACACCCAAGAATGGGAAGAGTCTACATGGTATGAATTGTTTAGCGATGCTCAAATTTAGAAAATTCAGAAAATAAGATTACCTAGCACATGTAATGGTCAAATCTGATGGTCTTTCACGAATTCATGTAAGTTTTATACCAAGTCTGCTTATTCACAATTGACAAGGGGTCAATGTACTGCTAGTGCTCAGGAACATAAACAATGGTTGAGGTTGTGGCCTTTAGATTTATTACCTAAGTTTAAATTGTTTTTTCGGAAGTGTTTGCATAACATTTTACCTTTGAAAACATATTTTTTCAGATTAAATGTCACTGAGGATGTTCTTTGTTCTTTTTGTGGGATAGTTGAAAAGACTATGGATCATATGTTTTTCCATTGTGATTTTCCAAAGCAGTTTGGTTTGGTAGTTTCCCTCAAGTCTTTTCAAAATTTTCATAGTCTGCGGGATTGGTTGATATGTTGGCTTGATATTATACAGTTATTTGACTTTCTTTTTGATCAGAAAAAATATGTAATTGTTATTTGGCCGATTTGGAAAGCGCATTAAATTCGGTATTAAAAACATGTAACAACATCCTATGAATGGTATGCAAAAAGCAAGAACCCAGTCAGAGTCTCTTTTATAAACTCATTATATGTTTCAGACTCTTCAAAGCATTCTTTAGCATAAAATCTACTAAATTACCTTTTCGATTGACTAAAGAGTTCATAAATAATAATGCTGATTGTGAATATGTGTTCATGGATGTTTCATTGAATAATAAATCTAAAATTGCAGGGCGTTAAATCATCAGGTACACGCAAATGGAGAGTTTAGATTAGCAAGATACTGTACAGTCTATGTTGATTCAGTAATTGAAGCAGAAGCGCGAGCCATGCTCTTAGCAGTAACTTGGTCTATTTTGTTGCAGCTCAAAAAAATAATCTTCGTATCTGACAATCATAACTTAGTTCATGCATTAAATGAAGCACCGTCAGATATGCATTTGACACAATTTTCTCTTGTGAATGACTGTAAATAGTCTAAAAACGGATTAACTCCTCTCATAAAATCAAGGTGTGTGTTTGTAAATAGGAAATACAATCAAAAAGTGGATGCTTTAGCTTATTATAGGGGCGGCATGGTTTATTAGAGGGGCGGCATTCTAATAGGACAAAAAGGTTCATTACATGATCAATCAAGGTGTCCTTTATAAAAAAAAAATTGAAATGACAAATTAACCCTCATAATTGATAACCTAGTTTAGTGATGATAATCGAGTTTAGTGTTAATGATTAATTTCACTTATATTAACTCAAAATCAAAACCTAAATCAGATTTTTAGAGCTAAAAAAAAATATTAGAGGAGAAGATCAATCTCAATCAATTGAACAAATTAACCAACAAAATGAAGAACCATGACTTGAAAATGACCGGGTATACTTCTAAATTAGTCCCAACTAGCTTTTTGTTGCTCAAAGTTATCTAAAGTACGAAAAAAAAAAAAATTTACATTTTAAGAGCTAATTACGGTTGGAATTTTGCTCATAACCAACCGTAAATCGAAGATACGGTTCGTTAAAAATGAACTACCAACCGTAACTGGTTAAATTTGAAGAAAACTCAATCTTAAAACCAGTTACGGTTGGTAACTAGATGCTCGATACCAACCGTAACTGAGTTACGGTTGGTAACTAGATGCTCGATACCAACCGTAACTAAGTTACGGTTCGTAAACTAAAATGGTTACCAACCGTAACTGAAGAAAATTCTCAGATATAAGAACATACGGTTGGTAATTGAACTATTACCAACCGTAACAACATCAAAATCTCCAGTTACGGTTCATAATTGAGTTAAAATCAACCGTAACTCACATAAACCCAGAAATTTCAATTTCAATTTTCATCTAAAACCCTAATTTTTAATAGAAATTAAACTTAAATCGAACAAAATAAACCAAATCGTAACTGGGTTTTCAGAACATACCTCATATAAGTCATTACACTACACGTGATTAATTTTCGAATCGTCGATTAATCGAAGGCGATGAAATTTTGAGTTTTAATGGAGGTTATGGTTGATGGGAGGAGGAGAAGAGAAGAAGAAAGAAAACAAATTTTCAATTTAGCTTTGATTTAGGTTAAAAAATGAGGAGGGTAATCTAGTCAATTTACACCCCCTATAGGACATCCCCTAACCAACTAGAGGGATAATACTATCATACTGCCGCCCCTATAACAAGCTTGTTAGCAAAACTTGTTAGGGATTTCTTTTTATTCGGTCAATAAATAAAAACGGGTACCTAGCTCATCTGGTCATCCCCGTTTCTAAAAGTTTCATGCTTTCCATGAGGTCCCAGGTTCGAGTCCCCCAACGGCGTAATATTGCATAAATTAAGATGGAAAGGTAGAGTTAGTTTGCCCCCCCTTACGACACAATCTCATTCCCCCCATACGCTTCGGTTCCCTTGGCTAGGTTACCCGTGAGGCTCGCTGGTAGGCTAGCACCGCAACCTGTTCAATTAACGTAGTAGTATGTTGTTGGAGCTTCGCTTGTTAGGCTTCCAACTAGTTAATATAATAGTCGTCATCATCCAATAATAAAAACTTTTGAAAAAAAAATAAAGCGGTAAAAAGAAAAATATGTACAAGTGCTAAGACCGTGCCATTCTAACTAACCCAAAGGACCACCTAAAATAACACAACCTATTTGAAACGGTAATAAACCTGGCCAGGACATTCTACATCAAAACTTGCTAGGAAAAATCTAAATAAGGATTGGGGGAAGTTTCTTTTTCATGTTGTTCCGGAGGTGTCTCCTTTCTTTGTGTAAACTCTGTGGTGTTTAATAACATAGCATTTTTAGGGGCGGTACAAAAAGACAAAAAAGGTCACAATTGGGAGGTTAATCCACAATCGTTAGATAACTTTACAATCTCATTTTTTTAATGGCCAAACTACCATTTACAATCGGTAAATAGCTTTACAATCAGGAAGTTAATCCACAATCGGGAGTCAATTTAGTTTATATAACTTCCGAATATAAAGTATCCCCAAAATAAAATGCTCTATCTTTTGAATTTTGATTCTCCTATAATCGGTAGTAAATAAAGTTATCTTGACTCCCGATTAAAGTATACCTTTGGATAAAATGCTACCATAATCGGTAGTGAATTTATGTTTTTTGACTCCCGAATATAGAGTTTCCCCAAAATGAGATTTTTCCAAAATCCTTTATTTTTTGAATTTTGGTTGAGCCTATAATCGGTAGGAAATGAAGTTATCATGACTTTCGATTATACAGCATACCTCGAACACAGTCGGGAGGGGATATGTCCCTTCGGACCCCCCCAGATAGCGGCAAACATTTATGAAAATTTCCAACAAATGACAGCATGGTTTTTTCGGTTGAATACAATGACGGTTTGCCTTTCAAAATGGGGGATATTGTTGGCCGGCAAGGACATGGTACGAATACCATGCTGGTAATGGTACTGCCGGCATTGTATTCATACTACGTCCATGCCGACATAGAGCTATTTCAGTTGCAACAATGGTGGATTCAAAGAAAAATAAAATTTCAACACATTGGCACTTTTACCTGAGTATTGGGAGTGCTTATACAATCATCCTCCATTTTTACCTCTATCCCCCAATTGCACGTTCTAAATGAAGTTATCCTGACTTCCGATTATCCTAGCTCTCTTTGCAAAAATCCAACCTGTTTGTGGGTGAAAACTATTCCTTCCGATTTTTGTAATTTGGGGTGTGTGGATGAGGAATGAATCTAAACCTTAAACAATGCACTACGCGGTGAGTGCTTGTAGATTCGAGAGGTAAATTTGTGCAAGTCCGTCCTAAACCAAAAAGAATGGCCGTTCCAGACTTGTTTCGGTCACAAGTGAATGAGATGGGGTTGATATTAGGGAGGGAAGCGAAGAAGGTGTTGAGATTGTGAAGGTGTTGGCTATGTATGACTTGCAACAGAAAGGTGAGCAGGCTTGTAATTAACGCAAGCAGGCTCTGGATTTTAACACTTGGTTTATGTGTTATGCTCTCTCTGTTCTGTCTTGTATTTTATGAAAAATAGGGCGGAGAGCCTATTTATAGTCTTTTAGCCTAACCTTCGTATCTCATGGGAAGTGGAGAAAGTGGAGTGATAGAGTAGTGGAGTAGTGTGTTTGTGTTAAACGACCAGGCTTGCCCACTTCTCCCATCATCACTAACCATCCATGACTTCCTGACACGTTCTTGTGATGACGCGTTGGGCGCTGCACGCTGTAAACCGCCAGACCAATACCCCAGTATGTATCCCCCAGTTTGTGACATGATTGATGTCTCGAGTGTGTGTGGATCGTGGGACCCACAGAAAGTAACATGTAATGCTACGTTATTTAGGAAATTGATACTTGTGAAGTATCGTGTGTATACTATGAAGGTACTGCATCGAGTATATTCAGCATGTATGAAGCATCGTTGTTTGAGAGTCTCAAAGAAACTTCATGTTCAGCCTACTTCATGTGATGGTTTGGAAGTTACGCATTCAAACCCTCCTTTGACCAATCACATGGTGTGGTAGAGTGACGGGTGGTGATCACCATGATGCCACACTGACCAATTAACTCCTAACCAGGGTTGTATAGCCAAGCCGGTGAAGTTGTACAGACGAGATGATCTTTGAGACACTCATCTGCGACCGTTGATGAAATTAGGGTTTATGAAAAGGTGCGCAAGCATCACTTTTCAGCTTGGTCGAATCCAAGCTTGGGACGCAACTTTGGCTAGGCCGGTCGTGCATGTATGTAGACAACATGACGGTGTAGGTATCCATACCTCATTGTCTCACGAAAGTGTGATCTGGGCCACTCAATTCGTCCTGCGAAGTTGTGTGGTTGAGATCAATTTGCGACAGAAAATTGGTGCCGCAAAATTCGCACGCCGTACCAACTTCGGGTGGCCGTTCCAAGACGACCAGGCTTGGTCGGTCTTGGCCGATTGCTCCAACGTGTAGGTGGTAGGCTGGTGTTCACGCCTATGCCTTACCATCCCATGAAAACATAATCTAAGCCACTCAATTCGTCCGGCGAAATCGAGCGGCAGAGATTAGTTTGCAATTTGGAAGGAGCGACCATGCATGTTGGAGGTGCGTGAACCGAGGAGAAAAAGAGAGTTCGGTCTTGGACGATCAGGTGATGGGATATACGGGTCCACGGTGGTCATGTTGGTATGACCGGACCTGCTTTGATCTAATCTCGGACCCTCCATTCGTGCCGGAGAAAATGGACGCTCGTGATTCAAAACCCTAATTTTGGGTTTCAAGGCCTGCTTCATGCTCCATTCAGGCACACGATTTGGAATGACCAACCATGGTTGGTCCTGACCGATTGGTCAGGTATGTAGGTGGGACCACGGTGATTGTGTTGACATACTCCGTGCCCTTTGAATCTACATCTGCACCCTCCATATATACCTGCGAAGATGGATGGTTGAGACTATTTTGCGACACATGTAATGTGCCGCAAACCCTAATTTAGGTTTTCGTCCATACTGCTTTGGTTTGGACGTTTTGGCAAGCTAGGCCGACCATGTGGGGCCCGCATTGGTTCGACATCGGATATTCCATACCTGCTTAGGGGTTATGGAATCGATCTGGGTCATCCAATCATGCTGGTGGAGTTGGATGGTCGTGATCATATCCATACTGATACGGTCAGACCGGATTCTCAATCGGGCTAGTATAACACACCGAGAGTTGCATCCTGTACGGGTATTTCGTACATGTTTCATTATAATGCTTGGAGATTCGTGTTGCTCTGCTGAGAGCAACACTCAGTCGTCATGACGCACTGATAATGAGTACAGGAAATACAAGGCTAGTTGCGCATTAATTAATAATGCTGGAAATTCACAGGGTATATGGGATTATTTCTACATGCTCCAACCTGGATGAATTTCGTGTATTTTATTCACAGAATGTGATTGTTGCCACATGCTCCATTCTAGTTGAACTAGTAAAGTGAAGGAGTATCTATCACTCATTAATGGCCTTATATTTTACAAGATGTTGGAGCATAATTTTTTAGGATTTACAATTTTACCCTAAGTGAAAATCCACCATCAACATTAAGTCCCCTGCCTAGCACATAATGGTTACACTATTGTGGGGTAGGCATGAGATGATGACAAATTTGTACACTGAAATGACCAAGCTAAAGTGAATGCATATTTACCGGATAGGTCGACATCATCAGGCGTCGCCCTGGGAGTCCTGATTAGGGTTTGGAGGAGAAGTACGACCTGGTCGACGTTGAGACCTCATTTATCGGATGAGTTCCGTTTTAGTTGATCCGGTCTCCCTTAGGGTTTCCTTCAGTGTATATGCATGGTTTAAAACCGCCGTTCATTGATGAACTTTTCTTCATAAAGATCTATCTCTCTAACATGTCAAGCAATAGTAAATCATCTTCTTCGTACCACCCAGGATCTTTTGTCAAGCGTACGCGGTCTGCGTCCGAGCTTCATGATGAATCCCCTACTCATGTTCTTCGAGTCAAGAATATCGTGCCGGTTCGTCTTCTTTCCTTTTATGATTAATTGCTTGTTTTATAATGGTCAGGTGAATAATCCTCTCTTCCTTGCAGAGATATCCCTCCGGAACATGTGTGACAGTTATTGATGATAACGACTTAAACAGTCCTCTTCCTTCAAACTCAAACACGCCTACCCCTGTGGACCTCGAAGATGCTGATTTGGGTATCTCATCTTATGAATACCCCAATGCGGGTCTTTCATTCGATGTTTGCATGAAGTTTTTATCTTCCAGCTACCGAGATGTTGGTGGGTTCTTAGTGTGGAAGGGGTTTGTACCTTTGTACACAAAGTTATGGAGGAAGTACGGCCACATTGCAACCGGGAATGTGGTACAGCACTGCTCATCTGCTCTGGTCACCACGGTAAACTGCCTTCTTCCCATGGTTGCTGAGATGGAGAATATTTTCATCCGCAACATTGCCGAATCAAGCCTCGAAAAGTGGGAGGATATGGTATCTACTTGCGAATCCATGGAGTTTAACGTGGGTTGGTTACGGCAACGTCTTGATATCATCAAGGTCGATTGAGCTGGTATCCTCGTAAATGTTTTTCCTGCTGCGAAAGCTATCTTGGAAGAGGAGAAGGCTCTGGCTGCAGAATCAAAGAAGGTAGAACAGGCAGTACATGACTTGAACAAAAGGACAAAGAGGTATTAGGCTAGAGTGGAAATGGTGCTCTCAAGGAATTATAATCTGCTAGATGGCCTCTTCTAAATCGCATGTAGATGTATTCCATCATTTTTAATGACATTTGTGCCAAAGTTTTCTTTTGAACATCTTTGCGGAATAAACTGCACTATTTTTTTTTTTGGATTGGTGAAACAGGTTTTCATTAATGCGTTTATGAATATAACTGAGAATTCAAACATGTAATGAAAATAAATGCCTGTATTGTAGCGTCATGAGACAGAGTGAACAATGGTCAAGCATGATATGCTTTGAGCCATTTTCCATTGATGACCGCTTCCAGCCTACCTCCGTCCACCTTGATGATCTTGTAGTATCCAGTATTGTAAGCCTTGGTCAGTGCGTAGGGACCTTCCCATTTTGGTGAGAATTTTGATGTGGACATGTCTTGCTGTATGAGCTTAGACGTTTTCAAAACCAAATCTCCCACTTTGAAAACACGTGGTTTCACAGTTTTGTTATATGCCCTGGAAATTATGTTCATGTACACCTGAGTGCGATCTTCTGCTTTATTTCTTCTAAAATCCAGAGCGTCTAACTCCGTTATTCTGGAATTAGAAGCTTCTTCCTCGTCCCAGTGGATCCCGGTCGCTGCCGCAATCCTGGATGATGGGATTTTGATCTATGCCGGGAGAATTGCGTCTGCTCCGTAAATAAGTGAATATGGGGAACTCCAATGGATCTTCTAGGTGATGTCCGGTATGCCCACAGTGCCATTGGTAACTGGTCATGCCATTCCCTAGGATTGTCATGTAATGTTCGACTGATGATCCGGATCAGCGTCTTGTTGGTACTTTCAACTTGTATGTTCCCTTGAGGATAGTAGATGGTGGAGAAAACCTGTTTGATGCCATATCCTTAAAGTAACTCTCGTACCTGTTTATTGGCGAAGGGAGTTCCGTTATCAGTGATGATATGCTTAGGTACACCAAAACGACAAATGATGTGTTCTTTAATGAAAGCCGCAATTGTTTCTCATGTAGTTCCTCGCAGGGGAATGGCTTCTACCCATTTGGTGAAGTATTCTGTTGCGGTTATGATGTACTTGTGCTTCTTCGATGAGGGCGGGTTTATTTTTCCGATAATGTCCAGTCCCCAGCTGTAGAATGGCCACAGACTGCTTACTGAGTGCAAAGGGGTGGAAGGCGCGTGAACAAGGTTCCCATGAATCTGGAATTTGTGGCATCTTTGAACAAGCGGCCGCATCATCCTCCATGGTAGGCCAATAGTATTTCTCATGTATATGGAGAAATATTTTCCTCTTCCCTTGATGCTCCCCTTCGTGTGTTTCCTTCAGAATGACTGGAATTTCCACCCCAGCCAGGAATCTTAATAGATTACCTACGAAACTCTTGTGGTACAGGATCCCTTCGTAGAATACGAATCCCTTGCCTTTTTGCTTTATCTTGATGGCATCTTTTTGATTGACAGGAGTCGTTCCATCACGAAGATAATTGATGTATGGCTTTCTCCAGTCCCCAGTGTGGTTCACACTAAAGACTTCCAATTGGTGTGGTGGTGCTTGGCAATTTGAACATGACTTCTGAAGTAGTTTGGATTGAGTCTCCATCTCCGGACAGTAATAGCCCAAATGTTGGAGTCATCGGTAAAGCGTTACCACCAGTGATTATCCGCAAATTTCATTGTGAACACAATTCAGCTGTAGTTGTGCTTCGTCATCTCTGAGGCATCTTGACAAAGAGCCGTCCGAATTTCGATAATACAACATACCATGAAGCATGAAGAAGTTCTGTAGGGTTTTGAGACCGACCTTTCCTTGGGAGAGCGAGCTGTTGAGCTCTTAAGTGATCGGAGTTCTACAGTCATCAGTCTTGGTGTCTCCGTATAGTGATATCCATGTCGATTCTATGGTTCTCCTCTTTACTGTCAGGGTCTCTTCCAAACCTTCGAACTTCAATTTGGAAGCCAGTGTTGCCAGACAATCGGCATGTTTGTTGTTGCTGCGACCGACATGGATTATGGTGGCGTCAGCAAAATAGTTTAGTAACCTTTGTACTTCTGATCGGTATGGGTCTAGTGTTACTTCCTTCAATGCGTATACCCCATTCATCTGATTTACCAGTAATTTGGAGTCACATCTTATCTCTAGATGTGTGACTCCTGCTTGCTTAGCTATTGACAGCCCTATGAGGAAAGCTTCATACTCTGCTGAGTTGTTGGTGCATCCGAAGTCCATCTTGAAGGAATATGAGAACACTTATCCATTTGGAGAGACTAATACCACACCCGCTCCTCCAGTATTACTACTAGGGGTAGCATAGCCATCAAAATACAGGATCCACACTTCTTCTTACAAAACGGAGACGTCTGGAAATTCTCCAGGAAGGTTTTCGTGTAGTCTCGTAGTGTCTTCTCCAGGACACGCTGATAGTAAGTCTACGACTTCCTGACCCTTGATAGATCTAGGTGACACACATGTTATGTCCATCTCTGACATTTGGAAAATCTATTTTCCTGTCATTCCCGTCAAGACCAGCTTTGAAAGTAAAAAATTTGCAGGATCAGCTTTAGACACGAGTATGACCCTATTAGACAGTAAGTAATGTCTAAAATTCTGAATGGAATGGATCAAGGCCAAACATGCTTTTTACGCCCTGGGGTATCTGAGTTCGGCGTCTCTTAATATTCGGCTGAAGTAGTATATAGGATGTTCGACTCCCTCATCATCTTCCTAAGAAAGTAGATCCCCTACGGCGGTGTCGCTGAAGGCGGTGTAGAGATGCAGCGGCTTCCCTTGGACATGAGACTTCATGATGGCTGAGGATGACAGTATTCGTTGAATCTTCCGAAAAGCTTCCTGCTGGATTGCGGTCCAGACGAAGCTAGATCCTTTCTTCAGTAAGGGAGTGAATGAGGAGGCAAGTTGGGCTAGACCAGGTATAAAATGTTGGATGTAGTTTACCTTGCCCATGAAACTTTGGAGTTCCTTCACAGTTTGGGGAGGTGGCATTGTGAGGATAGCCTGAGTCTTGGACGGGTCCACCTTGATCCCTTCCGCGGTCACTTGAAATCACAGAAATTTGCCTGAAGAGACACCGAAAGCGCATTTCAAAGGATTCATCTTCAACTTGTATTCTCGACACCTTTCAAACACTTGTCGTAAGACGTCGGCATGATCTGCTCGGGCCCTGGACTTGACCACAATATCATCTACGTAATCTTCTACTTGTTTATGCATCATGTCGTGGAAGATTGCCGTCATAGCGCGTTGATATGTTGCGCCGGCGTTATTTAAACCAAATGGCATAACAGTATAGTAAAAATTTCCAAGAGGGGTTCGGAAGGCAGTCTTACTTGCATCGTACTCATACATCCTTATCTGATTATAGCCGATGTAACCATCCATGAAGGAGAACATGCCGTGTCCGCTGGTAGCGTCTACTAACATGTCGATATTAGGTAGAGGAAAGTCTTCCTTGGGACATCATTTGTTCAAGTCTCTGAAATCCACACAATATCGAATATGTCTGTTCTTCTTCTTTACTGGGACCACATTAGCTAACCAGGTCGGATGATGGATAGGTCTGATGAAACCAGCAGCTTCTGAATTTCATTCTTGATTTGGTCTTCCACTTCGTGTATGAACTTCCTCAGAGATTGCTTGACTGGCTTGGATCCAGGTATGATATGAAGGTGATGGGTGACCAATTTCTCGTCCAGTCCTGGAATTTCCTCATATGTCCAGGCAAATACATCTTGGTACTCCTTAAGTAATTGGACAAGACTCGCACGCTCATCCACGGACAGAGTCAAACTGATAGAGACCAGCCTGGGAGATTCTTCATTCCTGATGTTAACAATATCGAGTTCATCAGTTGTGGACTTGGTGCCATCTTGTAGCTGTCGCGGAGCGTCTAATACCTCATATTGTGTTTTGTCGTTCTTGCAACATTCGATTGGGCGGAGAGACTGGGTACCAGTCGCTCCTGCTAATTGCTAATAGCGGCGCTGATATATTGTCTTCCCTTTCTGATCGCGGCTTTCCTCGAAAGTGCGTTCCCTTTTGGCGTGAGAATGGGTTGAAACTTCATCGGGTAAAGGTGGACGCCTCGTCAGAAAAGGTGTGTCATGGCGCTTAGTCCCCAGTGATGCAAGTCGGTCTTCTTCGTGGATTGAGGCCCACGTTGGTAGTGGGGTGCATAGGACTTCATCCGACCTACCCCGCGGAGTTTCTTTTGGTTCGAACAGTTCCACTCCGCATACTGGCGCGTACGGAGACAATGATGCAGTAATACGTATGACTTCCTCATTTAGCATGGTCTTCAGGTATTGGTGATACGTTGAAGGGATGACCTTATTGTCATGAAGCCACGGTCTCCCTAGTATCATATGGTAGTCTGGCTCCTTTTCTATGACTTCAAATTTTACTTTCGACTGAACGGGTCCTACTGATAAATTCAGATTAACATACACATACGTGCTAGTTTGGTTTCCTTCGAAGTCCGTCATTATGGTGGGATGCCGTACAATTTTGCATAGATTAACCTTGGCCGTCCTGAGAGTCTTGAGAGTAATCACGTTCGAAGAAGCTCCTGTGTCGATGAGGGCCCTACTGAATTCTGAACCCTTGATGCATGCGGTAACATGTAGGGCCCGTTTGTGACCCTCTTCTGCCATCATGTCGTCTTCTGTAAATGTAACATTATTTACAGATGTTTCCGACGCAATCAGGACTTCTGGACGTGAAGGAGTCAGGTGTACGTCCATAGCTATGTTATTAATCGCAGTAAATATCTCTTCCCGTTGGTTCTTCGAGAGGTGCAAGAGTTCACATAAGCTTTCCACTAGAGATGTTGCTTCCTGATCCACTGGTCTCTGGTTCGTAGTAAAGCTGTTGATCTGAGGGGAACTAGTCCCTGGTGTGGAGGTCTATGGAATTCCCACCTCTGATGTCATCCTGATGAGGAGATTAAGGATGACGTTTACCGCTTCTTTGATTAGCTCCATGTTCCTCATGTGAATCACATGTACCCATGCTAGTTCGCTTAACGTTGGGATTCTTTCGTTTACGCCATCAGCTACACCGTTGGGAAGAGGGGTATCCCCGTTGGAGGAATCGTAGGGATTCGAGACTGTTGAGGCAGTCCTAAGACCAACCATTTCCAAATCGATTGAATGGTGTTGAAGAAAACACTTGTTTCGGTCACAAAGTGGAGGAGATGGGGTTGATCTTAGGGAGGGAAGCGAAGAAGGTGTTAAGATTGTGAAGGTGTTGGCTATGTATGACCTGCAACAGAAAGGTGAGCAGGCTTGTAATTAACGCAAGCAGACTCTGGATGTTAACACTTGGTTTCTGTGTTATGCTCTCTCTGTTATGTCTTGTCTTTTATGAAAAATAGGGCGGAGAGCCTATTTATACAAGTCTTTTAGCCTAACCTTTGTATCTCGTGGGAAGTGGAGAAAGTGGAGTGTTGGAGTAGTGGAATAGTGTGTTTGTGTTACACGACTAGGCTTCCCACTTATCCCATCATCACTAACCGCCCATGACTTCCTGACACGTTCTTGTGATGGAGCGTTGGGCGCTGCACGTGATGAGGTGTCGAACTCACAAAAATAAATTTCTCTACTTCTCTTTACACTATAAAGTAGTATAATGTAAGCATAATCGTCCCAAGGGAGGTATGAAGTTCAAGTTGTTATGCAAATACTCTTAGTAAAGATGATTTTGTTGTAGAAATTCTGAAAATTGTAAATTGTATTCAAATATGAGATGCAATTGATTATAGGTTCATTCTCGACCACGGAATACAAACCAAATTGATAGATAACTACGTTCTTCACATTATCTCGTTATTAACAACCCTAGAATAATTAGTACGCTCAACTATTCCGTTATTATCTCCTAAGCTCACCGGATACGGAAGCGCTCGACTACCGGTTTCTACTTGCCAAGTTTCCTAGAGGTACACTTACTAGGTGTGACTTAAACAAGTGCTCTAAGTTTTGTGAGATAAGGTTGCTCCTAGTGATGAACTCAAAAGCATGAATCACCTACTAGTGTCAATTTATACATATAGGTACTTAACAAGGTCCCATCATCAGTACCCATATATTGCTACTTGTGTTTATATTTCTAGACAATTAAGGGTCGAAGAAAATCTAAATTAGCAATAGAATTGTGACTCAATGATTTAATTTCTAACTTAAAACAATTAAGAAACAATCCATAAGCAATATTAGCATGGTATAAATGGAACAATAACAAAATAATTGTGAGAAAACGAGCTTTTGCATATCAATTATGAGTTCATAATTCGGGCTTCGAAATCACCCTTAATCAAAAAGAGTTTTAGTTACTCATAATAATGGAGTTCATCATCAAATAATAATTGAAATAAAGTAAAGAATATATAAATATAAAATGAAAGCAAACCCTAGTTGCGGCTCTCTCCAAAACTCCAAGAAGAATACGTGACAACAAAGTTGTAGAATTCCTCCCTTTTTGTAGCTTTTCTCCCTTCCAAAACTAGGTTAAGTCTCAAAATCCCATATCCAATGTTCCCACCAAGCCCATATATAAGAATACCCATGTAGAGAATATGCTCAAAAAGTAGGACCGGAGGTCCCAAAAAGTCGCCGGAACTTGGCCGGAAAAATCGTCAGAAAAGTACCGCAGGTGATCGGCAAAGTCCACCAATCACCGGTCAAATAAAACGATCAGTCGTTAAAGTTAACGACTGACTAACAGTGACTGAGTCAGGGCTGGTTAAGAACGAGTCATCTAATTGACTCAGCTGAATGACTTGGCTTAGGCCATAGTGGCTAAGGCCTGATCTGCTGCAGCGCCATGATGGCTCTGCACAAATTCCCTTCCATCCATCCTTGCGCTTCATTCCTTCTCTACAATCTAAACTGTACTTAAATCAATAGCTGCAATTCACGCTGCAATTCCCAATGTCGACTAACTGCAATTTCAGCTTCAGTAGAAGCTGTCATCTTCTCTGGAGTACCAAACCATTATTACCAGCAGCAGTTCAGCTACAATTCCATGACTCTCACTATACCTGCAACTTGATACATTCATTATAGCACTAACAGTTTGCAATTTCATCGACCCCAGACTACCTGAACTCTACCATCTCAACTGCAGCTCAGTTTCATTGCACTATACCTTCTCCACTGGCAACCACATCCAATATCCATTGCTTATGTTCTTGACCATCATCTAAACTTCACCAGTTCATGCTCCCCCTGAAATACCAGCTGCCAACTGAACTCCACCACAGATTCATTATTACAACAGAACCTGCAATCTTACTCATTCACACATCATCAAGACTTCCATTGTAAGTACTTAAACAATTTCTCTCATTTTTCACCATCCTCGGCATTCAAATACTGCATAACACCATGTCATTCAGCTCATAGCAGCAACAACTCCATTCCATTACACTGTGTGCAGGCCTCCAATTGCAGCTGCACCTGCAATTTCATTTCACATCCACAAAATAAAGAAACTGCACTTTGTCAACACCTGAACAACACAGCACCACCAACTGCAAAACTTCACCAGCTGACTGTTTATCTCTTCATAGCAGCTATCCCCCTATGTTCCATCCATTGCTTACCTTGCGTCCTTAGCTGCAACACAAAATCACCATTCATTGCCATCTACAGCTGCACTCAATAGTTCACCATTTACTGCCACCGTGACCAACCACTTCAATTCGCATCTTCTCTGGTAGCAGTTACCACTTCCTTTCTTTATCAGTATCAACTCATGGAAGCAACAGTTTCATTTCATCAGCATTTGGTACCTGAACCTAAACATTCATCTAAACTCAACTTCATCACCGCAACCAACCAACACACAGACAACACCAGAAATCCTTTCCTGTAATGTATTGTTACTGACACTTCAGAGCCACCTCCACAAGTCCACTATAACAACAGCGGACACCTTCATCTGTCACGTCCACCTTCAACAACAGCACTAGCTCCATTCCAAATGCTTTAAAACAATCACATAGATTCGATAAAAACAACATCATATTTCAGCTGAAATTGATCTCAGAACTTGACCCATTCTCTTCCAAGCAAAATCAGATCCATGTCGAACACAATTCAGCCCCAAATCTCAGGCAACAGTATCATTTCCTTCATGGACCTTCAACAAATAATTAAGATCAAGAACATGATACAAATTCGAACACCAAGATCCTCCTAATTCATAGCAACAGATCCCTAAATTCTGCTCATCTCCCATTTACGAATTTGTCCTAAAATCATCTGATTCCATACCTGTATCTGTGACTGCAAACCCCATTTCTTTCATGTTCTTGTTGTCGTTGAATTCCTATCCAAACCCATTTTAATCATCCACACAAATAAGACCAGCAACAACTTCAGTTCTTCCCTGTTTCTGGTCATCAACAGCTTTACTCCATCTACCTTCTTTTTGTAAATCAATAACAAACCCATGGATTTCTTCTCTGTCTTCATGACAGAGAAAACAACCACCAAATTCATCTTCTATGGCACCATGAAATCTTCTTCTATTTATCCTTCTCGTTTCTGAGTTTTAGATGACGCCACTCTCTGAATTTGATGTGATTGGTAATGAATGACAAGCTAGTTGTATGAGAAGCATTTGACCTAATTAGTTCTGTCTGTACGGACTGGATATTGACTTGGATAAGGGATGCCAAAGTGAGCATTTGCCTGTCAGTTGTAGGGAACTGAAAGCTTATACTCCGCATGTGACTTGGTCTCTTTGCTCCTTTTCGCTCCAAATGAACGCCTTCTTTCGCCTTCCACAAACAACAGCCGTCTTTTACTCCTCATATTCACTTCTTCTCTTCAATGAGAGTCATCACTAAAGTTGTCGTGCTTTTCAAACAGAAAATTTGCATCACTAAAGCCGACATACTTTTCAGAAAAAGATGAAGAAATAAAAGCAAATAATGAGAAATAGTTAGTCTCCAACAGCAGTTGCACCTTTTTACCTTTAAAACGATGTTTCTTCTTCTTTTGTTCGAAATGACTCCAAAGTACCTAAATACTCAAAAGAAAACATAAGATACATATTTTACAAGAAAACTTAGCGAAGAAAGCATAAACAATAGATAAATATCAAGGTGTTTTATACACCTATCAAATTCCCCCACACTTAGACTTTGCTAGTCCTCGAGCAAATCAAAAAAAATAATTCTAAAACATACATACAACTCCGTCTCGTCGAGGCTACGGTTACTCTAAGCATAAATAACAAGCCTTTGAACCCCTAGGTGTCCCTAGTGGACGAGTTTTAGTCTCATGAAGGTTTACAAGGGGTCTGCCTACAAAACCTATATTTCCAACTCCGTCTATTTATGAAAAATCAATGAACGAATCCAAAATGACTACAGGAGTAGGTACCTTGAGAAAATTCAATTCATATATAAGTAAATAAATCTCTAATTAGATAGTTGAACAAACCACGATACTCGGAATCTAACTAACCACAATCACAATGAAAATATTAAGAAGATGGATATAGAGGTAGATGTTGGGGAATATTAACAAGTGATCGGTGTTTCCCATATCTGTCTGAAGGTCACCGCCAAGATGAACCTATGCATCCTATTGGATTGAGCTACTGGTCTGAATTCTAGTGTCAACGCACTAGCATATACAAGGGAACCAGTGGTCAACAATATTAATTCTACATCAACTCAGCCGACATATACAAGGGAACCAGGAGTCGACTTTATTAAATAATAATTTTTTCTTTTTCTTTTTCTTTTTCACTTTTGTTTTCACTTTTTTTGTGACAGCATGATTAGATCTTTTGGATACAAGCGCATGCTTCTTGTCAGCAAGTATGTGATAGTTGCCTTGGATCCTGCATTCCATGCTTGTTTAGGCGACGGAGATAGGGACAACGTTTCACACATACTGCTTTATCCAAGTGTCATTTTTATTCCGATTGGTCTAATTGGTCGGTATTTTTTTTTTTTCTTAGCAACTCAATCACTCTATTTCATCCTAGCAGTAATAACAAGTCGATGTTTAGTGACCCACCAAAGCACTTAGGGAACAATAGATAAATATGGAAAAGTAAAAATAAAATGTGATATGGTGATATTCCGAGATGTGGTAAAAACTATCATGTTATTTATAATTTCTGAGCTATGTCCATCCTTTTAGTTAGTTGGTTCCTCAACTCCTGCAATTAAAATGGTTCCATCCACTAATGGTGTCATCCTAAAGGCACACGTAGATTTCGGAGTTCAAAAAGCACAAATTTTTTTCTTGTTTTTTTCTATTTTTCTGATTTTTTTTTTTTAAAAAAAAAAAAAAACATAAAACAAACTATACAAACATATAAATGCTCCCCCACACTTAAACTTTACATTGTCCTCAATGTAAAATTGAATCTTCCAAAGAAAGTTCAAGGTGGGAAATTCCGCAAATGATATGCAAAAACAAAGAAATAAAGATAAAAGCAAATGCTTAAAAATAAAAAGATAAAGGTAAAGATACAAAACCGGTGGGTTGCCTCCCACTAAGTGCTTGGTTTAAAGTCGTCAGCCCGACTTCCAGCTCCAATTACTCCTCCAGATGGAGTGGATCACTCAATGTGATCATATCATGATTCTCCGTCATAAACTGCTCATAGTATGGTTTCAAACGATAGCCGTTGACCTTGGAAACCAGACCTATTTTGGGACTAGTAATTTCAACTGCACCATGCGCAAACATATTAGTAACAACAAACGGCCCAACCCATCTGGACCTAAGTTAACCCGGAAATAATTTAAGACGAGAATGGAATAAAAGTACTTTCTGCCCTACTTCAAAACTCTTTCGGGAAATCATTTTATCATGGAAAGCCTTGGTCTTTTCTTTGTAAATGCGTGAACTTTCATATGCATCGTTTCGTATCTCTTATAACTCATTGAGCTGAAGTTTACCAGCTGCATCTAATTCCATATTACATACCTTGATAGCCCAATAAGCTTTGTGTTCAAGTTCGACGGGAAGATGGCAAGGTTTACCATAGACAAGCCTAAAAGGAGACATACCGATGGGTGTATTATAATATGTCCTATACGCCCACAAAGCGTCATTGAGTCTATAACTCCAATCCTTCCTTGTAACGTTCACCGTCTTCTCTAGGATGGACTTAATCTCCCGTTTGGAAATTTCAGCTTGACCACTCATTTGTGGATGATACGGTGTGCCAACTTTATGAGAAATATTATACTTCTTTGGAAGAGCATGAAATGATCTCTTGAAGTGCGAACCTCAGTCACTAATCACCACTCGAGGTGTTCCAAACCTAGAAAAGATATGTTCCTTCACAAACTCGCAAACAACATGAGAATCATTGGTAGGAGTGGCTTTAGCTTCCACCCACTTAGAAACATAATCTACAGCAAGAAGTATATACAATTTCCTATTGTAATTCACCAAAGGCCCCATAAAATCGATACCCCAAACATCAAAAATCTCAACAACGAGAATTGGTGTTTGCGGCATTTGGTTTCTAGCACCAAGGTTTCATGTCCTTTGACACCTATCACAATCCTTGCAAAATAAATATGCATCCTTAAACAATGTAGTCCAATAAAAACCACTTTCGAGAACCTTGAGGGATGTCCTCTTGGCTCCGAAATGGACACCACAAGCACATGAGTGACAAAAATTCAGAATTGATTGGAAATCAGATTCGAGTACGTACCTTCGGATCATTTGATCGGAGCAATGCTTCCACAAATAAGGTTCATCCCATATATATTGCTTGGAAATATTCTTGAGCTTGTGTTTTTGGAATGTTGACATGGAACTAGGTACTTGTCCCGTCACCAAGAAGTTAACAATATCATAGTACCATGGAGTTGTGCCACCAACCGCAAAGAGTTGCTCATCCGGGAAGCTATCATGCAAAGGAATCGCTTCTTTGGACATAACCAATCTTCTTAGATGATCCGCTACGGTATTCTCACTGCCCTTCTTGTCATTGATTTGCATGTTGAACTCTTGAAGAATGAGTATCCACCTTATGAGCCTTGGATTAGTATCCTTCTTTTTTAGCAAGTATCGAAGTGCAGCATGGTCGGAGAAAACAACCACCTTCGTACCCAGTAAATAAGATCTAAACTTCTTTAATGCAAGCAATGTGGCCAAGAGCTCTTTTTCAGTAGTGGAGTAGTTGATTTGTGCTCCGTTGAGAGTTCTAGAAGCATAATAAATGGCATATGGAACTTTACCATCTCGCTGTCCCAACACGGCTCCAACGGCATAATCACTTGCATCGCACATCAACTCAAATGGCTTGCTCCAGTCGGGTGGTTTGATAATTGGTGCGGTAGTTAACAACTCTTTCAAGGTGTCAAAATATTCCTTGCATTCCTTGTCACAATCAAAGGCCACATCTTTCTGCAAAAGTCTACACAGGGGCATTGAAATCTTGGAGAAATCCTTGATGAATCACCTATAGAAACCTGCATGACCAAGGAAAGAGCGAAGCTTCCTCACAGTTGTGGGGTATTGTAAGTTCCGAATCAAATCTATCTTAGCCTTGTCAACTTCTAACCCCTTAGAGGATACAACATGGCCTAGCACAATCCCATGATTCACCATAAAGTGACACTTTTCCCAATTAAGCACAAGATTAGTTTCGACGCATCGTTTAAAAATAAGTGCAAGGTTATCTAAGCACTTGTCAAAAGAATCACCATACACGCTAAAATCATCCATAAACACTTCTATGATTCTTTCTACATAATCTGAGAATATGCTTACCATACAACGTTGAAAAGTGGATGGTGCATTGCACAAGCCAAATGGCATATGTCTATACGCAAAAGTGCCAAAAGGACAAGTAAACGTCGTCTTTTCTTGATCTTCCGGAGCTATTACAATCTGGTTATAACCTGAAAAACCATCAAGGAAGCAATAGTAAGCGTGTCTAGCCAACCTTTCAAGCATTTGATCAATTAATGGTAAAGGAAAATGGTCATTTCGGGTGGTGGAGTTGAGCTTTTGGTAGTCAATGCAAACTCTCCAACCGGTCTGGATTCTAGTTGGAACCAAGTCATTATCTTCATTTTTCACCACTGTGATTCCGGACTTCTTTGGAACAACTTGAATCGGGCTCACCCATTTTCTATCGGATATGGGATAGATAACCCCGGCATCCAACAAATTCATGATTTCTTTCTTGACTACTTCCATCATTGGAGGGTTCAAACGACGTTGAGCTTCTCTTGTTGGTTTTTCCCCCTCCTCAAGAAGTATTTAGTGCATACATGTGGAAGGACTGATTCCTTTGATATCGGCAATGGTCCATCCAATGGCAGACTTGTACTCTCTTAGCACTCGAACAAGTTTCTCCTCTTGCACCTCGGTAAGGTTGTTGGCAATGATCAACGGTAACTCTTCCTTGTTACCTAAATATATGTATTTAAGGTGATCCGGAAGAGGTTTCAACTCAAGAGTAGGTGCCTGCACAATCGACGGTAAAAGTTTCTCATTAGTAAGCGGCAAAGAAATATAAGACGCATTATACTTTTGTGGAACTTCTTGTAACGAGTTAAGAGATAAAACATCCTCTTTAAGCTCATCACAAATAGACAATTCACTTTCAAGGTATTTGTATTTTTCATAACCTAAACCTTCCACTATGGTGTTTTCTAAAGCATCATCACCATTTAATTCAAACATCTGTTGAGATAGAGAATCAATAATATCAATAGAAAAACATGAATGCACATCACTAGGATATCTCATAGCCTCAAAGATATTGAAACTTATGATCTCATCATCAAATTCCATAGTTAAAGCACCCTTGAATACATCAATCTTCGTTCTAGCGGTTCTCATGAATGGTCTACCCAATAGCAAGGGGGTAGTCGATAGTGAATCTCCATCCATCATGTCAAGAACATAGAAATTTGTCGGAAATATGAGTTGATTAACCTGCACCAAAACATCTTCAATAACCCCTTTCGGGTAAGTATTAGACCTATCAGCAAGTTTTATAACAATACCGGTATCTTTAAGAGGACCAATTTTCAATGATACATAAAGGGAGGAAGGCATAACATTAATGGATGCTCCTAAATCTAACAAAGCACATTCAAACCTGATTTTACCAATAGTACATGGTATGGTGAAACTACCGGTATCTTTCAACTTAGGTGGGAGTTTCTTTTGAAGATATGCCGAAGCATTTTCCCCCATACTCATTACCTCATTACCGGTCAATTTGTGCTTGTTAGTGTACAATTCCTTCAAGAACTTTGCCTAGCGCAGAACCTGCCTTATGTCCTCAATGAGTGGAATGTTCACTTCAATCTTCTTAAAGATTTCCAAAATCTCTTGGTACAATGTCTCCTTGTTCGACTTTTCAAACCTGCTAGGAAAAGGTGGAGGGGTAGCATAAGAAGAAACACGAGTTTTAGAGTTAGAATTTGTTACCGGGTTATCCTTTTTAGGGGATGTTTCACCCTCTTCTTTCTCCAAATCTGGTTCATGTGACACCGGTGATGTTTCCGGTTTCTCTACTTGCTTCCCACTGTGCAGCTCAATAGCATTGGCATTCTCTTTATGATTCAGTGATTGTGAATGAAGTTTTCCAGATCCTTGTGCCTTGAGTTGGTTCATATCATTAGCCAATTGACTAACTTGGTTTTGCACATCTCTCATAGCCATCTCGGATTTCTGCTGGAATTGGTTGAACCCTTGCATTGACTTTGTAATCTCTTGCATACTTTGCATCATAAGAGTAAACTTGTCATCCACACTTATACCTTGAATTTTTTGTTGTGGTCTTGGCATGAATTGGTATCCTCCTTGTTGATTGAAAGTAGGATTTGCTGCAGCTTGCCTGTTGGCGTAGCTGAAATTAGGATGATCACGCCAACCTGGATTGTATGTGCTAGAGTATGGATCATACCTCGGCCTTTGCTGATTTTGGTACATAGCACTTGCTTGCTCAACATATTCGGTGTGTGATTATGGTATGACGGCAGCTGCTATCTGTTGCATCATCCTCTCCATGTTACCCATCCTTTGTTCTATGTGTGGAGAATTGCCAACTTCATTCACTTTCCTTGCCATTGATTCATCTCTAGTGAAGAATTGTTATGTATTTGCAGCCATGTTCTCCAACAAACTTGTAGCTTCCACAATGGTCTTGTTAGTAAGTGTACCACCACTTGCGGCATCGATCAAATGTCTCTCATTGTAAAGCAACCCCTCATAGAAATATTGAATCACAAGTTGATCGCTAATTTGGTGGTGTGGACAGATAGCTAGAAGCTTCTTGTAGCGCTCCCAATACTTATAAAGAGTCTCTCCCGATATTTTTCTAATACCACAAATCTCCTTGCGAATCACAGCTACTTTTTATGCTGGAAAATACTTCTCAAGGAACAATTTCTTCATTCCATTCCATGTGGTTATGCTTCTAGCGGGTAAGCAAAAGAACCATTCTCCTGCATCATCTATAAGAGAGAAATGGAGTGCTGTCATCATTTCCATATCGGCATCTGCAGTTGCTTGCTTCATACTAGTCACAACATGATGGAATTGTTGCAAGTAACGATTAGGATCCTCTCCCGCTAAACCTCTGAATTTGGGCAGCAAGTTAATCAATTGCGGCTTCAACTCGATGGTTCCATTCAGCTGAATACATAAAGGCTGCTGGTCAAGATTTGGAGAAGTGAGATCCTTGAGTGTTCTCGGAGTAGGTGGTCGACCTCCCATTGTGTTATCTTCCTCTTTGTCCGAGTCCGTGAATTCACTTGGTGTAGAACTAGAAGGAAGTGGAGTGTTGACTGCTCAAATGAAATCTTTAAGTAAAGTGCCTGAACGAAGAAGTATTCCAATTGGACTTGGTCTGCCCTCTCCACACATTCACCAAAGAAATAGTACCTGAAAATCAGATTCTAAGAGATTGAATAAGTAAACTGAAATTGAAAATAAAAGCAAAAGTAACAACTAAGAATAAAAATAACAACTAAACTTGCCACTGCCTCCCCGGAAGGGGGCCAATTTTTGACGAGGTTTCGAACTCGCAAAAATAAATTTCTCTACTTCTCTTTACACTAGCAAGTAGTATAATGTAAGCAGGATCGTCCCAAGGGAGGTATGAAGTTCAAGTTGTTATGCAAATACTCTTAGCAAAGATGATTTTGTTGTAGAAATTCTGAAAATTGTAAATTGTATTCAAATATGAGATGCAATTGATTAAATGTTCATTCTCGACCACGGAATACAAACCAAATTGATAGATAACTACGTTCTTCACATTATCTCGTTACTAACAACCCTAGAATAATTAGTACGCTCAACTATTCCGTTATTATCTCCTAAGCTCACTGGATACGGAAGCGCTCGACTACCAGTTTCTACTTGCCAAGTTTCCTAGAGGTACGCTTACTAGGTGTGACTTAAACAAGTGCTCTAAGTTTTGTGAGATAAGGTTGCTCCTAGTGATGAAATCAAAAGCATGAATCACCTTCTAGTGTCAATTTCTACATATAGGTACTTAACAAAGTCCCATCATCAGTACCCATATATTGTTACTTGTGTTTATATTTCTAGACAATTACGGGTCAAAGAAAATCTAAACTAGCAATAGAATTGTGACCTAATGATTTAATTTCGAACTTAAAACAATTAAGAAACAATCCATAAGCAATATTAGCATGGTAGAAATGGAACAATAACAAAATAATTGTGAGAAAACGAGCTTTTGCATATCAATTATGAGTTCATAATCCGGGATTCGAAATCACCCTTAATCAAAAAGAGGTTTAGTTACTCATAATAATGGAGTTCATCATCAAATAATAATTGAAATAAAGTAAAGAAGATGAAAATATAAAATGAAAGCAAACCCTAGCTGCGGCTCTCTCCAAAACTCCAAGAAGAATACGTGACAGAAAAGTTGTAGAAGTCCTCCCCTTTTGTAGCTTTCTCCCTTCCAAAACTAGGTTAAGTCTCAAAAGCCCATATCCAATGTGCCCACCAAGCCCATATATAAGAATACCCATGTAGAGAATATGCTCAAAAAGTAGCATCGGAGGTCACAGAAAGTCGCCGGAACTTGGCCGGAAAAATCGTCAGAAAAGTACCGTCGGTGACCGGCAAAGTCCACCAATCACCGGTCAAAGATAACGGTCAACCGTTAAAGTTAACGACTGACTAACAGTGACTGAGTCAGGGCTGGTTAAGAACGAGTCAGCTCACTGACTCAGCTGAATGACTTGGCTAAGGCCTGATCTGCTGCAGCGCTATGATGGCTCTGCACAACTTCCCTTCCAGCCATCCTTGCGCTTCATTCCTTCTCTACAATCTAAACTGTACTTCAATCAATAGCTGCAATTCACACTGCAAATCCCAATGTCGACTAGCTGCAATTTCAGCTTCAGTAACAGCTGTCATCTTCTCTGGAGTACCAAAACATTATCACCAGCAGCAGTTCAACTAAAGTTCCATGACTCTCACTACACCTGCAACTTGATACATTCATTATAGCACCAACAGTTTGCAATTTCATCGACCCCAGACTACCTGAACTCTACCATCTCAACTGCAGCTCAGTTTCATTGCACTATACCTTCTCCACTGGAAATTACAGCCAACACCCATTGCTTATGTTTTGACCATCATCTAACCTTCACCAGTTCATGCTCCCCCTGCAATCCCAGCTGCCAACTGAACTCCACCACAGATTCATTATTACAACAGAACCTGCAATCTTACTCATTCACACAACATCAAGACTTCTATTGTAAGTACTTAAATAATTTCTCTCATTCTGCACCATCCTCGGCATTCAAATACTGCACAACACCATGTCATTCAGCTCATAGAAACAACAACTCCATTCCATTGCACTGTGTACAGGCCTCCAATTGCAGCTGCACCTGCAATTTCATTTCACATCCATAAAATAAAGAAACTGCACTTTGTTAACACCTGAACAACACAGCACCACCAACTGATAAAAACTTCACCAGCTGACTGTTTAGCCCTTCATAGCAGCTATCCACCTCTATTACATCCATTGCTTACCTTGCGTCCTTAGCTGCAACACAAAATCACCGTTCATTGCCATCTACAGCTGCACCCAACAGTTCACCATTTACTGCCACTGTGACCAACCACTTCAATTTGCATCTTCTCTGGTAACAATTACCACTTCCTTTTGTTCTCAGTATCAACTCATGGCAGCAACAGTTTCAGTTCATCAGCATTTGGTACCTGAACCTAAACATTCATCTAAACTCAATTTCATCACCTGTAGGTACTGAATATCGCAAGATAATAGTTCACGAGTATCGTAATAAATAAAGGAGAAAAGAGTTATAAAATGATACGATGATAGAAGTAGCGCGGAGAAATATGAAGTTTTGCGAGGATGAAATAATTTTGCGAGACTTCGCAATTCATATACAGCTGCATAAGTTTTACTATAAATAGGAGTTCAAATGTAAAATTCGAGAGGTTCTTTTAATGAGTGTAAGAAATTATCTTAGGAAAGAGAATAGAAAAAGTTGTAACTATTCTAGTTCCATTTTGATAATTCTATGTAATCAACTAAGAGAATTAATAAGAAAGTTATCATTCACCATCAAGAACTTCTTGAGTTTTTACTAATTCTATTGAGGGTGTAGTTGTAGATTATTCTGCAACTACATAATTGGCGCTAGAAACAGGGACTTGAGAATTGTGGTAGCCTAAATTTGAGGGAATTGTGGAAAATTTGAAGATCAAATGAAGTCAGTAGATGGAGATTGCAAAAAAGAAGAATGTAATATGATCACAAAGACAATGATTGGTGAATTTCATAGTAATATGAAGGGAAAAATATACAAGCGAGATTGTAGAGGAAGAAAGATCATGGAGGAAGAAAAGATAACAACTTTAGAAGAATGGGAAAAGAGGAAAATCACATTTTCAGCAACAGAAATTCCAAATGAAGACTTGAACCACACTTCACCATTAGTGATCACAATTCCGATCATGCTAGAAGATAAGAAAGCTGTAGAAAAATGGAAATTAAACCGAATTTTGGTTGATACATGGAGTTCTGTTAATATCATATTCTATCATGCACTTAAGGGGATGGGAATTAAAGATGAAGAAATCACAAATTCAAAATGTCTTATTCATGGATTAGGAAAATCTACAACAAAATCTAAAGGGGAAATCGCGCTGCGAATATTACTAGGAGAAATCGAAACATATGTAATCTTGTGTGTGATAGATATGGAATCTCCATATAACATGCTGATAGGAAGGCCGTGGATTCATGCGATCAAAGCTGTTGCTTCAACATTACATCAGAGAATCAAATTTCCTACACAAAATGGAATACAAGAAATAAAAGGAGATCTTGATAGTGCAAATTTTTTTTATCAAATTGAAGTAACGCAATGCGGAGGAAGATCAAGAAAGAAACATCTTCGTAGGAAACTTGCGAAGGAAACAAAAAAGGAAGAAGAATTCCGAGTGTATACAATAAGAGCAAAGGAAGGGAGAGGTATACCAAATGAGATTCCAAAAAAAAAAGGGGAACCAACAAAAATAATCAAAGAACCAACACCTATGGGGGGGGCAAAGTCCAAGCTATGTTGCAGCTGAACCAACTAAATAAATAAATATTGGAAGTAAAGAGGAGCCTTTATTCTTGCGAATTGGAACTAAGATGGATGAAGAAGAAGAAAAAATAACTATTGATCTTTTGCGAGAATATAAAGATATCTTCGCAGTATAGATGAGATACCAGGAATTGATCCATCAGTGGCGTGTCATAGATTGAACATAGATAAAAATGTAAGACCATTCAAACAAAGAATAAGGAAGATATCACAAAATTATCATGTACAGATAGAAGAAGAATTACAAAAGATGTTGGATGCAGGGATCATAAGGGAAGCAAAATATCCAGAATGGATTGCGAATATGGTCATTGTTCCGAAAAAGAATAAAGGAATAAGAATTTGCATAGATTTCACTGATCTAAACAAGGCATGTCCCAAAGACAGTTTTCCATTACCAGATATACCACAAATGGTGGAATCAGCTGTAGGTCATGATAGAGTCACTTCACTTGATGGATATAAAGGGTATAATCAAATATCACTCGCAGAAGAAGATCAAGAACATACTGCCTTTTTTGCTCCAAGGGGTTTGTATTGTTATGTGAAGATGCCATTTGGTTTGCGGAATGCGGGTGCTACATATCAACGTATGGTTGAAAAAGTGTTCGCGAAGTGGATACATAAAACTTTGGAGGTATATGTAGATGATATGTTGATAAAAAGCAAGGAAGCTAAAGATCATGTGCAAGATTTGAAGGAAATATTTGAGCAAATGAGAAAGTTCAACATCAAATTAAATCCTGAGAAATGTATAATTGGGGTTTCGTCTGGAAAGTTCTTGGGATACATAGTATCAAAGGAGGGAATACAAGTTGATCCAGAAAAGGTCCAAGCAGTTCGTGACATGCCAACACCGCAACGGTAAAAGAAGTACAAAAGCTAAATGGACTCTTGGCTTCACTTGGAAGATTTATTTCGCGAATGTCAGATAAGTGCAAGCATTTTTTCAACATACTTAAGAAGGGAGCAAAATTCAAGTGGACTGATGAATGTGAAAAAGCTTTTCAAGGAATCAAAGAATACCTCGCAAATACATCTATACTACAGAAACCAGAGAGAGACGAAGAATTATTGGTATACCTCGCAACAACTCCATATGCTCTAAGTGCAGTTCTGTTACGAGAAGACGCAGGAGTAGAAAGGCCCATTTACTACATTAGTAAAACCTTTAATGCAGCAGAGAAGAATTATTCTAAAATGGAGAAGTTAATCTTAGCCCTGGTTTATGCATCATTCAAGTTACGAATATACTTTCAAGCACATGTGATAAAAGTGGTAACCAAAGTCCCAATTGAATCAATCATGAAGAACACAAAAAGGTCAGGAAGAATAGAAAGGTGGAATGCACAAGTAAACCATTACAAGATAAAATACGAAGTATTGTCATCACAAAAATCACAAGTCATCGCAGATTTTTTGGCAGAATTTCCTTTGGAAGAAGATGAAGCAGTAGAGGAAATGATGGATGTTGAAGAAGAATTTGGAAATTCAAAAGACTTGTTAACAGAACCAGATAGATGGGAAATTCTAGTGGACGGATCATCCAATAGTGAAGGAAATGGAATTGGAGTCGTGTTGATTTCACCAGAAGGAGAAAGAACAACATTCTCATTCAGACTAGAATTTTCATCCACGAACAATGAAACAGAGTACGAAGCTGTAGTGCATGCATTAAAGATCGCAATAGAAAAGAAGCTTGAAAGTATAAGGATAACAAGTGATTCGCAGTTAGTGATTTGTAAAATTAAAGGGGAATATACCACAAATGAATCTTCTTTGAAGAAATACAAGAAACTCGTTGAGGAATTATCTGCGAAGATACCAAAATTAAAATGTAGACATATATCTAGAAAATATAACCGTCTCGCAGATGCTTTTGCATTTATTCCAAGCATGATGACAAATCCAAATACAAGAAATATCCAAATACAGACAATTCAACACCCATCAGTGGACAAAGAGAAAGAAATTGAGGAAGTTGTTGCGATGGAAGTAGAAAGAGAGTTATCAAACAACATCGCAGATTGGAGAAAAGAAATTCATGCATATCTCGCAAAAGGATAAATATCCAGGAACAGACTAGAAGCACATAAATTAAAGAGTCGTGCAACAAACTATGAGTTGCGAGAAGGAATTTTATATAGAAAATCTTTCAATGGACCACCTCTCAGGTGCTTAACTCGCGAAGAAGGAGAAAAAATATTGAAGATGTTACATGGAGGAGAAGCTGGCAATCATAGTGGGGGAAGATCTCTAGCATATAGAGCAAAGATACAAGGATATTACTGGCCTTATATGCATACAGACGCAAAATTGTTCGTACGAAGATGCAAGGAATGTCAACGACATGGTAAAAGAATTCATGCACCAGGGGCCACATTAACTTCTTCAACAAGCTGCTTGCCTTTTGGTAAATGGGGGTTGGATATTGTTGGACCATTTATACCTGGATCTGGACAAAGGCGATACTTGATAGTTGCAACAGATTATTTCACGAAGCTCGCAGAAGTAAAAGCGAAGACATCATATTCGTGATAAAGATGTTTTTACATTCATATTTGGGAACCTCATTTGCAGGTACGGGGTTCCAAAGACAACTAGTATCCGATAATGGAAAACAATTTGAGGGGCAGAACATAGAGATGTTACTCGGTGCTTTTAGGATAAAATGTGGGAAGTCAACCCCGTTATATCCACAAGCTAATGGACAGGCAGAAGCAACAAATAAAACAATCGTAGATACAATCAAAAAGAAATTAGAAGGACATCTCAAAGGATGGTGCGAGCAAGTACCTAGCGCAGTTTGGGCATACAATACAACTAGAAGAGAAGCAACTGGAATGTCTCCTTATTATCTAACATATGGAGTAGAAGCAGTATTACCCACAGAGGTTGTAATTCCGACAACAAAGAAAGAAGCTTGGGAAATAAATTTAAGTGCGGGAGTAATATTAAGTGAATTGGATGATTTGGAAGAAAAAATAGAAAAGGTGTTGCACCATATGAAGATTTATCAGGATCGATTAGCTCGAGAATACAACAAGAGAGTCATTGAACGTGAATATAAACCAGGTGATTTGGTCATGCGAGAAACACCTCGATATCAAAAAGAAAATGGAGTAAAATTAGCACCAAAATTGGATGGACCATATGTTATTAAAGAAGTTGTAGGAAGCGGAGCTTATCGGCTGATGGATCCAGAAGGGAGAGATACGGGTTTGAGGCTTGGTAGACCTTGGAACAGACTATATTTGAAAAGGTATTATCCATAAAACTAATGAAATTTTTTACGAATATTGTTTGCTCGCAGGAAATTGGGAAAAGTTACGAGTTTCAAAATTTATATTGCGATTAAACTTTCATTAATTTGCGAATAAAAGACCGCAATCTGTGATCAGCCTCCAAAAAAGAAAGAGAGCCGCAGAAAATTTTATACAGGAAAACCTTTGTGGCGTACACCCTAGTTCGCGAAGCTATATTTCGTAAGAGGCAAAGTCCTAAAGTACATCATTTAAGGGGGTACCTATAAACGTGGCTAAGGGTAACCGGAACACCACCAAGGGCCCTTAGTACATGGTAAAATTTTAGGGGTACAACCCAATAATCGGGTACCTATCCGGGTTAGACACCTTGGATTCTCACATAATCTAGCGACATTACGCAATATAAAATGCGGTGTAAGAGGATTTAGGTTGGGCGACTAAGGCATACTGTCTTTCCCAAGAAGTGCAGAAAACGATCAAGGCGCCGAGGTACACGGTTGATTCAAGAGTGCCGGGTGAGGTTGAACCACATCTTCCATTTTTGACAAGTCTTGGCAAATGATGCACTTGGCCCAAAGATACCCCATAGGGTGCAACCTCGTAACTATAAGCCCTATAGGCAAAAAGGATAAGAGGTTGCGATCAAAAGCTGGTTTTGGCAGAACCGGATGGGAAGAGCTAACCTTGTATGGTCGATGTACGCTTCCTTGAAGGGGCAACCAGGGGGAAGATAAAGGGAAGCACCCTCCATTAGGGAGCTGATACGTGCTATAAGACGCAAATGTCACGAGGCTTCTTGTTTGCGAAAACATAAAGGCTTGTCATATTTGTGCAACAAATGAAGTTCTGCGAGCATTCTAAAAAAAAAAAAAAAGAGAGAAGGAAGGAAAACATACAAAAAGAACTCGCAGAATGAAACAAAGAAGTTAAGATGAGATCAATGGGTTATTACATGAAAGTGTAAAAACGTCATGCGATTTCATCGCAAGACGATAATGTCACGAGGTTGTATGTTCGCAAGAATGTTCAGGCTTGTCATATTATCGCAAATACAAAAATTTACTACAAAAGAGGTGGAAAAATAAGACATTTACTTAGGAAGGCATGATAAGACCACAGAAATTAATGAAATTCATTACATCAAAATCAATGAAGAAATTATACAAGTATATACATTATGAAGATCTGAAAAGAAGACAGCTTCGTCGATATCATTGAAGAAATTTTACAAGAATATACATCATGAAGTTTTGAAGAGAAGACAGCTATGTCAATATCATTGAAGAATTTTTACAAGAAGTCCTATCAAAGAAGACAACATCATTGAAATTTTTTAACGAAGACTTAACAAAAGATGCGATTTTGATAGCAATCAAATACAAATAAGTTCATATTCGTAAAAGTTTACGAGAATTACATACTTCTTATAGTTCTCCATATATTGAATATTTCTCCAAAAGTTGAATACTTCTTATAATTCTTCAAGAATATCTCATATTTATTATAGTTCTTCAACGGATATTTCATTTGGTGAAGGTTAAGTAATAATTATACTTCGTCATATGTTACGTAATTATTCACATATTGAATACTTCTTATATCTCTTCATTTGGTGAATTGAGTACTTCTAATACTTCTTATATCTCTTCATTTGGTGGATCGATTACTTCTAATACTTCTTATATCTCTTCATTTGACGGATTTAGTACTTCTAATACTTCTTCAAAGGTATTGTATATGTAGTATACTTATTAAGGATATTTCATATATTTTATTTCTTATACTTAAAAGGGAGGATTTCTTATTTACAATCGTAACAAGTTGAAACTTCGTAAGATAAATTGAGGCAGATATTCTAATACTTCCAACAATGTTTAATCATTTAAAGAGAAATAATAGGGGGAAAAGGAGATACTAAGCTTTATCTGTGAGTTATATATTATTTCTCTTCATATGATCAAATGGGGCAAAATAAGGAAAACATTTAATTAAAGAAAGGTTAAATTATCTTCGCAAAATATCAGATATACTTCTTAAGAAAGGTTAAATCATCTTCGCAAAATATCGATGTACTTCTTAAAAAAGCAGAATTGTTCGCAAAAAGAAAACCAACAAGTAACTAAGGGAAGGAATTCAAAAGAAAGGAGGACAGGAGAGTCAATGATAAATTGAAAAAAGAATGTTATCATGCTTCATCAATACTCTGTGCTGGATCTTTAAGATGAGTAGGGTCATTAGCATCTTTCGACTTTTGCGAGATATCATCCTTTGAAGAATATGCAACAGGAACATCTCCTTGAGGAATAGATTATTTCTCGTCATCAAGATCTTCATCATCACTCTCATAATCGAAATCACTATCAGGCTCACGAGCAACTTCATCGTCAGATATTTTCAGAGGAGTAATTTTAACAGGAGGCAAGGCTCTTGATAAGAGAATGTTATTCGTAAAGACTTGAGCTTTCAGATAACTTTCACGAAGTATATATTTTTGATGGTTGGTATCTTCGATATCTTTGGAATAAGCAAGATAGTTGAATCTCCGAGTAGCACGGTCACGAGAGATGATTAAGCGGGTAGAAAGCAAAGCATTTTTCTTACGAAGCTCGGAACAGGAGGCTTCTAATCCAACTTTCGCATTACGAAGGTTGTTCTCAGATTCTGCGAATAAAACAAAATTCAAAGGATAAAATTTGCGAGTATAATGAAATTTAAAGATATACCAGAGGCAGTCAAATTTTAATGACTACCTTCTCTTTGCGAAGTAAGAGATTGAGCTAAAGTTAGACAACAGTTCTTCATCTGATTCATCGCATTATCAAAACCATCACCAAATAATCCTTTAAGTCGAGATTGAAGCTTTTGATCTTTAGAAAGAAGAAAATTTTTATCCTTCGCAAGTTTGGCATTAAGACTTTTTAATGACGAATAATCTTCTTCAAGTTGATTCTTCTTAGTACTCAAGACTATATTCTTATTAATAAGGGAATTCTTATCAATAACAAAAGAATTTCTTTCAGCATCTGAAGACTTCTTTAATTCCTCAAGTTCACCTTTCAATAAAGAAAGAAGATTTTCTTGATCGCAACATTTATTCTGAAGAGTTTTTAATTCTTGCGAAGAAACAATCATTGTATTCAAAAACGAACATTTCTCTTCCGATAAGGTTTTGTTCTCTTCTAGTAAGGTTTCTATTCTCAAATTAGCTTTAGTTAAGGAAGAAAAAAGTTGATATATGTCATCATTCAAAAAATTTCGATCATATATTAGTTGAGTATTCTCTTGAAAAAGAGCGTCAGAGTTGTCAAGAGCACACGAGTAAAGATTAGATAAATGGGAGAATTGGTTTGAGAGGCTTTCATGCTTGGTTCGATATTCTGTTGCATCTGATTCATGGTGAAGTACCAATATTCTACATTTCTGGATGGATTCTATAAAGGGGAATGGGTTTTAATGGATGTTTCAAGCATATGAAGATTATAAGTAAATAAAATGGAAAATATGAAGATAGTAATCATACCTTTCAATTCATCATTTCTTTTGCGAAGAATCGCGCAGTCGAGAGAATCATTTTGAAGATGATAATTTTCTTTACGGAGATCCTCGCATTCTGCTTGAGAAGATTTCAAAGATTGGCGAAGCAATTCAATTTCTTTTTCCAAGGATTGACGTGAAGAAGAAATGTCTGGATTGACGAAATTATTTAGCACTTCGCAAAACTCATATTGCGAACGAACATTAGTAGACTTCGCAGTATTGGTCAAAACCTCATATAACATTCGGAAAGTTGAATAAATTCCATCTCGAATTTCCTGAGGAAGAGGAGAAGAATTTGAAGGAATAAGAGCAAGCTGCAAATTGTTTGGAGAAATAGCACTCAAAGGATTTGGGGACAAGATAGGTTTTTCAAGAGAAGAAGTTGAAGAAATATTTTGTGAGGGTTGATCTTGAAGAAGTGTTGATAAATTGACACTGATGGGAGATTGAAAGGTAGGTAATAGAGTAGAGGCAGGAGTGTGTGAAGAAGCATTTTCACGAGGAGGAGAGGAAAATTCCTTATCAACTTCAGGAAGGAAATCATCAATCGGAATTAATGGTGTGGGTTTAGTCACTCGAGATCTCTTACCAGGGTTTGGTTTTTCGCCAACCTGCGAATCAAAATGTAGATTAAAAACTGAGGCAACAATATATTGTTCAGGAAAGAAGGCAAAGTATTTTAACTACCTTTTGATTCTCATATTTTCTTCTTCGTGGATTAGGGCTTGAATTTTTTAGTTGAGGTTTCATCTGAGGAGTTATTTTGCTGAAATAAACCAAAATCAGATAACAAATTATACAGAAATTAAAGAGGAGAACAAATGAAATGCGCGGAGATAGAAGGAAATTACCTTGGAGAACTCATGAAGATATAATAGAAGAAAAAATTGCAGAGAAAACAGTAATGGAGAGTATGAACAGAATATAAAATTGCAGAAGTAAGAAGAAGAAAAGGAAGAGAATATAAAGGAGTTATATAAGGGAATAACTAGAAAAGGACGGTTACAAAAGACGTGTCCAAATTCTAAAAGACTAAGTAACGGTTATGTTCTCACGATCATTTCTTCTTCGTAGAATTGACATGAGAAGAGGAAAGATGTAGGTACTGAATATCGCAAGATAATAGTTCACGAGTATCGTAATAAATAAAGGAGAAAAGAGTTATAAAATGATACGATGATAGAAGTAGCGCGGAGAAATATGAAGTTTTGCGAGGATGAAATAATTTTGCGAGGATGAATTGCGATACTTCGCAATTCATATACAGCTGCATAAGTTTTATTATAAATAGGAGTTCAAATGTAAAATTCGAGAGGTTCTTTTAATGAGTGTAAGAAATTATCTTAGGAAAGAGAATAGAAAACGTTGTAACTATTCTAGTTCCATTTTGATAATTCTATGTAATCAACTAAGAGAATTAATAAGAAAGTTATCATTCACCATCAAGAACTTCTTAAGTTTTTACTAATTCTATTGAGGGTGTAGTTGTAGATTATTCTGCAACTACATCACCGCAACCAACCAACACACAGACAACACCAGAAATCCTTTCATGTAATATATTGTTACTGACACCTCAGAGCCACCTCCACAAGTCCACTACAACAACAGCGGACACCTTCATCTGTCACGTCCACCTGCAATAACAACACTAGCTCCATTCCAAATATTGTAAAACAATCACACAGATTCGATAAAAACAACATCATATTTCAGCTGAAATTGAGCTCAGAACTTGACCCATTCTCTTCCAAGCAAAATAAGATCCATGTCGAACACAATTCAGCCCCAAATCTCAGGCAACAGTAACATTTCCTTCACGGACCTTCAACAATGAATTAAGCTCAAGAACATGATACAAATTTGAACACCAGGATCCTCCTAATTCATAGCAACAGATCCCTAAATTCTGCTCATCTCCCATTTATGAATTTGTCCTAAAATCATCTGATTCCACACCTGCATCTGTGACTGCAAACCCCATTTCTTTCATGTTCTTGTTTCCATTGAATTCCTATCCAAACCCATTTTAATCATCCACACAAATAAGACCAGCAACAGCTTCAGTTCTTCCATGTTTCTAGTCATCAACAGCTTTACTCCATCTACCTTCTTCTTGTAAATTAATAACAAACCCATGGATTTCTTCTCTGTCTTCATGACAGAGAACACAACCACCAAATTCATCTTCTACGGCACCATGAGATCTTCTTCTATTTCTCCTTCTCGTTTCTGAGTTTTAGATGCCGCCACTCTCTGAATTTGAGGTGATTGGTAATGAATGACAAGCTAGTTGTCGGAGAAGCATTTGACCTAATTAGGTCTGTCTGTACGGACTGGATATTGACTTGGATAAGGGATGCCAAAGTAAGCATTTGGCATGTCAGTTGTAGGGAACTGACAGCTCATACTCCTCATGTGACTTGGTCTCTTTGCTCCTTTTTGCTCCAAATGAACGCCTTCTTTCTCCTTCCACCAACAACAGCCGTCTTTTACTCCTCATATTCACTTCTTCTCTTCAATGAGAGTCATCACTAAAGTTGTCGTGCTTTTCAGACAGAAAATTTGCATCACTAAAGCCATCATACTTTTCAGACAGAGATAAAGAAATAAAAGCAAATAATGAGAAATAGTTAGTCTCCAACAGCAGTTGCACCTTTTTTCCTTTAAAATTATGTTTCTTCTTCTTTTGTTCGAAATGACTCCAAAGTACCTAAATACTCAAAAGAAAACATAAGATACATATTTTACAAGAAAACTTAGCGAAGAAAGCATAAACAATAGATAAATATCAAGGTGTTTTAGACACCTATCAGCACGCTGTAAACCGCCAGACCAATACCCCAGTATGTATCCCCCAGTTTGTGACATGATTGATGTCTCGAGTGTGTGTGGATCTTGGGACACACATAAAGTAACATGTAATTCTACGTTATTTAGGAAATTGATACTTGTGAAGTATCGTGTGTATACTATGAAGGTACTGCATCGAGTATATTCAGCATGTATGAAGCATCGTTGTTTGAGAGTCTCAAAGAAACTTCATGTTCAGCCTACTTCATGTGATGGTTTGGAAGTTACGCATTCAAACCCTCCTTTGACCAATCACATGGTGTGGTAGAGTGACGGGCGGTGATCACCATGACGCCACACTGACCAATTAACTCTTGACCAGGGCTGTATAGCCAAGCTAGTGAAGTTGGACGGACGAGATGATCTTTGAGACACTCATATGCGACCGTTGATGAAATTAGGGTTTATGAAAAGGTGCGCAAGTATCACTTTTTAGCTTGGTCGAATCCAAGCTTGGGACACAACTTTGGCTAGGCCGGCCGTGCATGTGTGTAGATAACATGACGGTGTAGGCGCCCATAACTCATTGTCTCACGAAACTGTGATCTGGTCCACTCAATTCGTCCTGCGAAGTTGTGTGGTTGAGATCAATTTGCGACAGAAAATTGGTTCCGCAAAAGCCGCACGCCGTACCAACTTCGGGCAGGCGTTCCAAGATGACCAGGCTTGGTCGGTCTTGGATGAGTGCTCCAACGTGTAGGTGGTAGGCTGGTGTTCACTCCTATGCCTTACCATCCCATGAAAGCATGATCTAAGACACCCAATTTGTCCGGATAAATCGAGCGGCTGAGATTAGTTTGCAATTTGAAAGGAGCGACCATGCATGTTGGAGGCGCGCGAACCGAGGAGAAAAAGAGAGTTCGGTCTTGGCCGATCAGGTAATGGGATAGACGGGTCCACGGTGGTCATGTTGGTATGACCGAACCTGCTTTGATCTGATCTCGGACCCTCCATTCATGCCGGAGAAAATGGACGCTCGTGATTCAAAACCCTAATTTTGGGTTTCAAAGTCGTGCGCCATGCTCCATTCAGGCGCACGATTTGGAATGACCAACCATGGTTGGTCCTAAACGATTGGTCAGGTATGTAGGTGGGCCTACGTTGATTGTGTTGACATACTCCGTGCCCTTTGAATCTACATCTGCACCCTCCATCTATACCAGCGAAGATGGATGGTTGAGACTGTTTTGTGACACATGTAACGTGCCGCAAACCCTAATTTAGGGTTTTCGTCCATACTGCTTTGGTTTGGACGTTTTGGAAAGCTAAGCCAAGGGAAGGCCGACCATGTAGGGCCAGCATTGGTTCGGCAGCGGATATTCCATACCTGCTTTGGGGTTATGGAATCGATCTGGGCCATCCAATCATGCTAGTGGAGTTGGATGGTCGTGATCATATCCAGACTGATACGGTCAGTCCGGGTGCTCAAACGGGCTAGTATAACACACTGAGAGTGGCTCAATTGGGCTAGTACAACACACCTAGTTGCAGCATGTACGGGTATTTCGTACATGTTTCATTATAATGCTTGGAGATTTGTGTTGCTCTGGTGAGAGCAACACTCAGTCGTCATGCCGCACTGATAATGAGTACAGGAAATACAAGGCTGGTTGCGCATTAATTAATAATGCTGGAAATTCACAGGGTATATGGGATTGTTGCTAAATGCTCCAACCTGGATAAATTTCGTGTATTTTATTCACAGAATGGGATTGTTGCCACATGCTCCATTCTAGGTGAACTAGTAAAGTGAAGGAGTATCCATCACTCATTAATGGCCTTATCTTTTACAAGATGTTGGCGCATAATTTTTTAGGTTTTACAATTTTACCCTTAAATGAAAATCCACCATCAACACAACCATAATCGGTAGTCAAGATAGTTCATATAACTACCGAATATAGAGTTTCCCAAAAATGAGATTTCGCAAAAATCCTCTTTTTTTGTAATTTTGGTTGAGACTATAATCGGTAGTAAATGAAGTTATTATGACTTCCGATTATCCTGGATCTCTTTCCAAATATCCAACTGTTGATGGTGGTTTTTAGTTCAAGGGATAAAATCGTAAACCCTTTATTTAATGCTATGTCATCCTGCAAAGGAACATAAGCCATTTAAAAAATGACGAGTGCTTAATCCTCTTCGCTCACATATGTATTAAGCAATTCAAAATATTTGTATATATGAAACTTACTCATAATGGTGCGTGCAACAGCAATCCCAAATATTCTGTGAATTTTATCTTCCACCGGAATTATTCCCTAATGCATAACTCGCGTAGTATTTTCCCATGCTATGTTCCTAGCCGAACTCACAATATTGGCATGACATGACGATTGATGTTCACTCTCAACAGAGTAGCATGAATCTCCCGAAGTGTCAGTATTGAGATCTACATGGAAGTACCCACATAGGCTTTATCACTCTCTGACAAAGAGAATTTTGTGTCGACGCACTTTTAAGTTAGCTCGATCGAACATGCTTAAATTCCGTAAGGAAAATCTAGACTGTTAATATCAGTCTCAGAAACGATCACGGACACACAATTTGGCCGCAAGATCCAACAAGCATAGCCTACTCCTAGCAGAACTAGGCAATCCCTGTAGTGACCACCGGCGGGCCCACTAATGCCCTAGTCGATCGAATCCTATTTAATTAACTTCCAGGCGCTCCGAACGTCAACCCTAAAATGGGTGTTCGCTCTATTTGAAAGAAAGATCAAAGAGCTAAGACCGTCAAGACAGGTCTTAAATACATCATAACCGTCTAACTTTGCCAGCCTTATTGGATGGCTAGTAGAAAATGGATTTTTTAAGTCTGATTGGGCTTTATGAAAACGACTTCCTAGGGCTTTCTTTATAGAATTGGCTTTCAACCGCGGACGTTTTTTTGGTGAAACCAATAAGAATTCTCAAGGAAGACGTAACATTAGAAGTTATTTTAAGGTAAATATAAAAGTATCCATGTGGAGTCTAATAAAGACTGTCGAAGCACCTTTTTTTCTATATTGAAAATCGTGTAAAGGAAAATAATACTTATCTAATCTTTACTTTTTGTTGGTCTGATGCCTTCCATTATTTCTCTCAGTTCTCTCTCATTCTTTATTTTATCCTCCTTCATCTTCTCCATGAAACAAATCTGAAAAGCCTCTCTCTCTCCGGGAATCCATCTTCTACAATGGTGAAATAAAAAAGCATAAATGATTTCCCGTTTGTCTCTCTTAAAACAAACTCGATCTTCCTTTTTTTTTATCATGTCCCAATCATCAACTCCTTTCTTTCATCATCATCAATAGTTTAATTTTAACAAATATTAATTATGATTTAGTTCTCATACTCCAAATCTACAAAATCCCCAAGATCCCTAGCATCAAAACTTGGTTTGTTTCTTAATAATTAAGCTCAAACTCAACTCGAAAATCACTCTCACTTCACAAATCGAAACTCACTGTCTGAAATCAAGTTTTATCCTTGACCCCTATTTTAAAATTAAAACCCATGTCTCACCAGAAATTTAAATGAAACTCTGTAATCGGAGGTCTAGTTGTTTGCTCCTGAAATCATCAGGGTAATACCAATCTTGTTTTCACTTCATAAATTTTATAAACTTTTATTATTATCAACGATTTAATTTCTAATCATCTTCTCTCGTTTTTGCAGTAAGGTCTTTTCTTTTCTATTTTTCCTTGCAAAATAACTAATCAAGTTGGTTGAAGATATCTTCTCCTAGTGTAAGAAACAAAACCCCTAAATAACTACATAAATTTATTTCGATCTCTAACCCTAACTGATATTTGGTCTTTCTTGTTTGTTATGTTTAAGTTAAGGATAACATCTGCAACTTCTCAAAGAAGGATTTAATTATATGACAGATTGGTATTGGTTCATGATTCTCATGGTATTGCTAAATTTAACAGCGTTCCCTTGGTATTGTATTTATTTTTGTATTTTTGTATTTTTTTGGTTGATTTGTCTATGTCTGATGTTGTTCCTGTTTGTATAGAGGTGGGTTTGTGTAATGGGTTTTATGTAAGGTAGGTATATTGGATCAAGCCTTGCAGATTATTAGAAAGAGAAATTTTTTAGCAACTCAAGATGGGGATGAGATTGAGCTTGATATTGATATTGAAGATTTTGATGTTGAGACACTTTGGGAGCTTGATAGGTTTATGGGTAATTACAAGAAGATGCCTAGTAAAGTTAGAAAACTATCACTTCCTGGTGGGAATCAGAATTATCCAGCAATTGAAGGGAACAAGGTTAGAATGATGTTTTGATTAGTGCAAATTTCTCTTTTGTTTGCCCTGTTACAATGCACTTTACTAATGTTTGTGTTTTGAATGATGCAGTCTCCAATTGTTGTTGAGATGCCTGAAGCTGCAGCTATTAAGAACAACAGGAAAGTTGAAAACATTGTCATGGAATACCAACAAAAGATGTGGGGTTCTTTTGTTGTTCGCAATATGAGACTGTACTTGCTTATGAATTTGTTGTTTAGACCTTTTTTGGTTAAATAACCTTGTTGTGATGTTAGACTAATGTTTGAATGCCTGATCGAATGCAATTTTATATTGCTTGTCCGACCTTGTAAGAGCATGCCTAAATGTTTTAGATATCAATTCGCTTTTGTTATGGACACCAATTTCATATATATTCTTCTTTGTTATGTTCTTATAGTATTGTTGTTGATATTTTGAATATTAAGGATGTTTGTATGATTTGTCGAAGATGCGAAGGTTTCTTACACTTGTTGACTTTATACCATCAATATTCTGTGGTACACACCAAATTTGTTGTATGATAATCTGTCATATGAGTTTATTGGTACCCTAGAAAAAAATGAGTCCCTGGTGTGGTTTGGGGATGAGGTATTGGACTTGCTTTAACCCAAAATATTTGGTTCTTGGGGCATGTCATGTATTAGGAGTATAGATTAATTCGTTCTGCATGTATGGTAGCATACACATTTACTAGTTATTTTGGTATCAGTGATGAAACTTATTCCCAATTTAAATATATATCATAAGTTATTGTTCGGATTTTTTCGTTGTGTAAGCATACTATGGATCCTTTACTAGTCCTTGTATCATGTTACACTATAGCCATATGTATAAGAAGATTGGTAGACAGATCAATATGTTATTACCATCTCTTGACGTGATTTTTACTCTGTTTTTTCCCCTTCTATTACCGACTTAGTGTCATGTGGAATGGTTTTAATCTAATATCTTACTGGTACAGGTTTCCTGCATGAAAGCGACTGTATTTTTTATGTTCTCCTCTTACGAACTCCTCGAAAGTTTAGGCTCAGAAGTTGTGGTTTTCTGGTTGTGCAGAAGTTGGTGTTGGAAAAGCAGGAAACCCTGAAGACTCTTGTGTAGAGCTGAAATTGTTTACCAGAAGTTGACCTTACTGATTGCGAAGCTCTGGCGAATCCTATTTGTGAAGTTTCTAGTGATGAGGGTGGTTGCGCGGTGTTCAAGTCATTGTCCCTCGATAACTGTGAGGTTTGTATTCTTATACACAATATTTATATTAGTCGTTAGGAGTTTATAATCAGTGACTACTTCCATTTAGGATGATTACTGATAAGTGCTCAAATATATTGATGCAGGTTCAAGCTAATGTTGATGTTGCGTGTTCTTGTGGAACTCCAAGACAAATTGTTTCACCAGATTTGTTCACTCGATTGCTTCCTTCAATTACGAGCTTATTGAATAACAACATAAGAAGGTATTGTTATGTATACCGCACCTGCGTAGGTAAAGCTATGTCTGGAGAACGAATTGTATAATGTATTGCACATTGTTTTCTATATCCTCTTTGAATAGTTGACTCTTCTCATGTTGAAATTAGTTTCTAAACTAATGCCCAAGCTTATTTTTGTTGCAGGTATGCGATTCTGTGTTGTGCGGCTCAGTTTGTCATCAGATAGTTCATCATTTTGTTGGTTTGCACATATCTGTAACAAAACTTAGAGATAATTCAGATTTTGTTTACAAATTTTTAGTGATTCTGAATCCAAGTGAAATCAGTTATGATCAGTTTGTTGTAGGTATAATGAATTCAAACATTAATTGAATGGGGAATGTTTTCAACTTAAGAATTCAGGTTGTATTTGAATGTGAATTGAATTTTAGTTTCTTGTTTGTTCTATTTTATTTGATTCTTGTTCAGGGTTCAGCTGAGAAAGTTTTGGATTCAGCTGAATCAATTTCATTTTTTTTATAAAATATGATCCAGAAAAATGAATGTGTCTATCAGTACTAACTTTTAGACTATTCAAAGAAGACATAATTTTAATAATTATAGTGCTCCCATGCACAGTCGTTTTGGGAAATAAGACTACAATGTTAGGGCTCCCGAAAGCAGTCCCTTTATACGATTTTAAGTGTTTTCTGGCAGACTTTTTTTTTGCATTTTCCACTAGTGCGCTGAGATCTTCTCTGGAATGATCAAAGAGGCGCCAACATGGACATTGGAGGCCCAACTTCCCCCTTGCACGATCGACCTTCCCGCGGCAAGTCTGTAGAGGAACTAATCATTTTCCCAAACTAGGAAAAACACGCTATTTTCGAAACCCTAATTTGGGTCGCGGAAGTATATAACTGTCGTAAATCGATCGTGTCCGTCCAACTTAGCTAGCCCAGTTGAACGACTTAGATCGCGTTTCGGGTGATCAAGGAGGTGCAAATGAGTTCACCCCCGTCCCAATTTTATTCTCACTTGATCGACTTACCAGTGGGAAGTCAATGACGCATCAAATTTCTCGATTAAACTATGGTAGGCGCGACCGTTTCTAAAACCCTAATTCATATTTGTGGCAGTATGCTACTGTCGCAAATCGATCGTGACCAATTATCTTCGGCAGATGAATCGAGTGTCTTAGATATTATTTTAGATGACCCAGGAGATGTCAACATACTCACTAGTGGCTCGTCTCCACACATGGCCGATCGGCCTGTTTGAAACAACGCCCGGCGCTTGGATTCGATTAACCAAAATAGGGTAGTCGCGTGGCTTCCAAAACCTAAATCAACGACAGCTTCCTCAAAACCATCTCGTCCGTCCATCTTCGCCGACTTGATCGGACAGCTTAGATCAAATACTAGATGATCGATGGCATGCATTAATGATCACCGGCCACCTCTCCTTCCTAGGAAGCGATCGACCAAGGGATAACTCACCCATACGGTTCTCAATTGATCACCCAAAGGTGATCGATCATGCTACCTTTTTAAGACGCTCAATCCTCGACTTATTCAATCAAGTTCTAAAACAACGATGCTTTATGATCGATTATTTTGAGCTGCTTAAAGGCGATATTTTACGTGCATCGAATACATAGAGATATTTTATCGGCCTCATAAACAACTTAGTTGTTTAACCTAATAACACCATATGGTATTCTTTGCGGCAAGTCCCACGACTTGACCCACTTACTCGAGATATCAAACATGTCACAAACTGGGGGATGCTCACTGGGGTATTGGTCTAGCGGTTTACATCGTGCGGCGTGCAACGCGCCCATTACGAGAACGTGCCAAGGAAGAATAGACGGTTAATAGCAATGAGATAGTGGGTGAAGGCGTGACTAGTTTCCCATCATAGTGGAGACGTGGTAATCACCACTCTTTACACAACTCCACTTCTCCATTGCCTAATCACCTCCACTTCCTATGAGATCAGGGGTGTTCGAACATGACTTGTATAAATAGGTTTTTCAACCTATTCAAACACAGGACACAAGTGGTATCAACACAAGTGGCTAGAAACTATTTTTCTGATATAAGTCATAAAACCACCACACCTTCATAATTCAACATTCTGATCTCAAACACCTTCTTCGCTTCCCTCCCTAAGATCAACCCTTCTCCTCCACTTTGTGACCGAATTGAGTATGGAACGACCATTTCTTGGTTTAGGCCAGAGTCTTACAGATTGATCTCTCGAATATAAAAGTACTCCCATGCAGTGCATTTGTTTAGGGTTTGAATTCGTTTCTCATCAACACACTCAAATTTACCAACTATCAACAACAGTGGGAGATTGATCTCTCGGTAGCAAAATCAGTTTCTCAAGATTCATTCCAAATTTCTCCATTTCAAAAGGGTAGAAACCAATTTCAATTCCGGTGTTCCATTCACTAAGAAGCTGCACAAAAATGATTTTTCAAGCAATGCTACTGGAAATGCCTTGGATAGCTGAGCACCAGTAAATCTCCCAGATGAAAGGACCAAAAAGACGTGTGGAGACACAAGGCGCGACTATTACTTAGAAGAACACAACGGCTTCTCTCGAGATCCGGATGGAGCAACTACCTTTTCTGCAACACCATAAGTGTTGTATGGAGCAAGCCAGAAATGCCTCAAAAGGTCCACACCCAGAAAGACGAAGTGAAGATTCGCGTAGCTGTTGTTTCAGTATTGAGATAGTCGATAAAAAATTCAACACCAGTAGAGTCCTAGGAAGACACCCAGAGGTCACAAAACAAAAGGTCTATCTCTATTCCACCACTATTACCAATTTAAGATCAGAAGTATCCGCTATCACTTCATCAACAAAACATGTAGATCCAGAACACGATGTAATTTCGAGAATTCGTACATCTATAATAACAAAGGAGGCTTGACACATCTTCAAATCATCATAAAGGGTTCGCCTATTATGTCAACCCGGAAAAGAGCGAGCCCGGGACATTTTCAGATCTACTGGGGTCGACACCTCAAGAGAGCAGTCTCAAGAAGATAACGATGCCCGCGTCATCATGTCGAGAAAGAATCCGCAGTTTGGGCGAATCACTCTGCTAAGAAGAATGTTTCAGTGAAACAACAAACATCCAAATGATTATGTGAAGAGGTCCAAAATTCAGGCACTGGAGGATCACGATCCAAACATGACTGAACAACAATTGGTGTAATTATGCATCAATAGGATGGTACCTATGTATTGTGCTTTGCTAAAGAACCTGCGCTTTTATACATCCTCTGAACTTCATGAAGATGCTAAATACTCAGCTACAACAACACTGCTAGAATGAACTAGACCTGCTAGGAATGAAGAGCCTCATGATATTCGTGGAAGCATACATCTCACCAACAGGCAATAAAACCTTCAACCTTCTGTAAGCAGTTTCACTGAAGCAACAAGAGGAAAACCACCAAGATATAACATCATGCGCGTCCAAAACCGCCAACTCCGGTACCACATGCACGACTATCACAATAATAAAAAAACGTCCAAGATATACCATATCTGGCTCGACGACAACAACATCGGTGAGAGACGCTTTCATAATTTCATCTCCCGTAGAAGAAGTAGTTGCATTACCGAAGGAGGTTGCACATGGGACTTAATAGGTACATACAGACTCTTCATGTCAAGAGGTTCATCATATTTGCACAACCTGTTAGTTAAGTCATTCGCATGAGGGAACTTCCATACTCCTCGAAGACACAGTCCAAAGATGATAAAGGCAAAGGATCGTGGTTGGGATTGCACAACACTACCCATCTCAAAGATGCTGAATTTATAGAAACACAAGCACGCCATCATTATAATTCCAAGATGTCCAAAGACGAGGACATACTCAAGAGAGAAGACGTATTGTCAAAGACCAGCGATATGCCTGGACGTCTATGAAACGCAACGTAGATGGAAAGACAGCCTCATGATCAGCAACTCGTACGATCCTCATCAACGTTGGGTTCAACCCAAACTCTCATCCAAATTATTTCTTCAGAAACCCAGCTTGACAATATTTATCAAGTTGAAAGCTTAGTAGATACTCGTGGTCAGGGGACTGTCTCCCTCTATTCCGTTCCATGAGGAAACATCAAGGAATCTATCAGTTCCATCATCATCTTCTCCCTCTGATAATGAGACGATCTCTACCATTATATGAAGACTTCCAGGATCGTGCTAGTCTCTTCTGATCACAGCTTCTGCCAAGAACCTTTGTTGCTCATTGATTGATATCAGCCAGAGTTTCACCATAGCAACAACCAGTACAGACAGAGGTAATCCAAACTTCCGCATATTGTATTTTCCCATGGAGAAGTAATATAGTCACGTAGGCGAGATGACGATATATTTATTATGATAAACCCACCATATAAGATAGAACCATGTAAATTACGCTTGGGGACTCATGCTCAGCATGAAATTCCTTCGCCGTCAGTCAATGACATCTTCAACGCAAGAGAGAAAATCAATCAAGAAGCATGTAATTTGCAAGGGAAAATCAAACTGAAGGTTGGTCGAATCCTTAAACATTATTGTTATCTCCCCTATTTCAAATCAATGGAGAGAGCGCTGCATGCGTTGAGATGTTACAATAGAAACGATATTATTTCCCATGAGGAGAAAACACGACTTGCCAGCCAGTACTATTTGTGTGTCGTCTTCCCATCTTCCATATCGTATAGCCTCAGAAGAATGAGAAGAATTCATTTTTTGAAATCAAGGGTTAAGGGCTCCCTCACTAGAGTTACCCCCTGAAGCTGCTTCAACGCTCTCTCCTGAAGCCGCTTCAATGCACGCTCTCTCCAGAAGAAGCCGCTTCAATGCACGATCTCTCCTGAAGTCGCTTTAACGCTCTCTCCATAAGAAGTCGTGTCAACGTACACTCTCTCCTGAAGCCGTTTTAACGCTCTCTTCAAAGGCCGAAACCGCTTCAACACCTCAGAAAGCCACACGGACCAACTGCATCATGTCTGCCACATCGCCGAAAAGTCAGATTTGGTGTTTTTAGATTTTCAATTTCCAATGGGAGGGGTACGTAGGATGGAAAAAGTTTGTATACAGTACAAATCTATCAAGACCGACTCACGTACATTGATTAAAAATGACGAATCCAAAAGATTGCCCGCCTTCATCAATTCGCCAACCACTTTATCGACAAATACAGTGGAAGTACGTCTTTCAAGAGAAGATAAGCTCGGGATAATTACACCTGGGGACTGCCAGCACATGATGCCTTCACTTCCCTCAACTGGTTTATTTCTGATATCAACATCATTACTGTTGAAGCTTTACGAGCCGCATAAATTTTTCATGAAGACGTACATATGCATCAAAGACTCCAAAAGTACAAATTCGGGGATATTTTCACAAATCTAGCCACGTCATCGAATCCGAAATATAACTGGGGACTTATCATCGCATCCCATTCCATACAACCATCCAAGATTTAGAAGACGGTTCAAAATATGTCGCTTGGAACGAAGTCCTTGAAGATATCCCAAAGAGAAGCCTGCCTTGACATTGAGACGGTGGAGCAGTATCCAGTGATGAAAGCAACATGAATGAGGGATTATTATTTGATCAAGCCCTGGATCTAGCCGCATGAAACAAAGACTACTAAACATCAAAGAAGTGTCGTCAATGCAGGGCCAAAGACGCCTTCACTTCAACATCCTCTCCGGAAGCCGCTTCAATATCCTCTCCGGAAGCCACTTCAACATCCTCTCGAGCCACTTCAACACGCTTTTCGGAAGCTACATCAACGTTCTCTTTGGGAGCTACTTCAACATCTTTCTCAGAAATTGCTTCAGCAGCCTTTTAAGGATATTCCTCATGATAGGGCTCGTCCACATCAGAGTCGAGGATTATGACGTCGTCATGAATAGTTTGAGATCCCAACCAAACGTATGCCTAATCTACCTGGGGCAAACCGACATCATATCGGGGGAACGCTCACCTGGACGCCTCTTGAACGTGACATGTTCCAAGGACAGGCCGACCCATCTCTCTTGGTAACATCTAACTTTGTCTCATAAGTTTTATCTTTATTTGTCACCATCTAGTGCTTACCCCGCAACAATGTCACTGTTACGTACTAAGCAGGGGACTCAATGTTGATGGTGGTTTTTAGTTCAAGGGCTAAAATCGTAAACCCTGTATTTAATGCGCTGTCATCCTGCAAAGGAACATAATAATAAGATTTTTTGTTTGTTGTTGTATTAAATAGGTTTTCGTTCACTCGGACATTGTTGAGATTAAATTTAAAGGTTCAATGAAAATAATAAACAAAAGCGAGAGTTACTAGGCCTAGGATTCCACCGCATTCATATCAATAGGTTCAATTATTTATTCTTCAGCAATTATCGCTCAATAAACAAAACAACATGGACTCTTATTTTTGCCAAGGTAGATTCTCCAAATATTAGTTATAAATCGTAAGCATGGGACATCAAACATCTAAGCAAGCATGACCCATCTAATAAAATGATAACTAATTTTTTTTTCAAATCATAATTCTATTTTAATTAATGCAAAAGTCATATAGAAAAATAAAATAAATTCACCCATGTATGAAGTTCGGCTTCCTCCATCGACCCAGTGTAGGGGTTTAGCTACTCATATTGTAGACACTCTCAAAATATTTTTTATAGCTCAAATGGTGCTTACAATGAAGAAAAGAAGAGAAAATACTATAAACTGGGAATTTGCAACGGTTTATGGCCGTTACAAACTGACCGTTACAACTTAAGCTTTTGTTATAGAAGAACTATATTTGGAAACTGTCGCAGAAAAACTACCGTTCATGGAAGAAACAGTGACAGTTTTAAAACGACAGACCTACTTAGTTGTCTGTGTTCTTCGTCTTCTTCTTCTCTGCAAATCTGTATTCTTCTCCCCAACTCTCGATATCCCATGTATGCTTCCTCAACTACCTTTTTATACTTGATAGCATCCAAATCTTCTCGATTTAATGCAAAAATATTCTTTCTTGAATACATTATTCCCCACTGCCATTACACGGGTTTTATTTCCCTGTTTATCTTCTTCTCGTGACTGCAGCAATCCACACACTCCAAACTCAATGCTACACGTCTCTTGGTCACGCCCAACTCTCGATATACACATGAAAACTTTCCAAAACCAACCCAACAGAATTCCATGTATTGCTCTAGCCTCTGGTTCATGGTATGTCTACGTAACTACCTCTTCAATCGATTCCAGGGCACATACATTCCCTATTTTGATGAAACAGGTCATTTTCCAACTAATTCCAACTAAATGTTCGATTAAATCTCAGCCGAACCTCTTCATAAATGTACGCAGATGAACAGCCAAAACCCGTGAACCATGATTTCTTTAAACCCGATTATCCAACCAATTCTGAACAAATCCAAGACCATTACCATCCCTGTTTATCTCAAACAAGTCCAACAAAGCCAAATATAGTGATTAAATCTCTGTTGAACACGTCTAAAAATCCAACCCTAGTTTTGTACATTTCTGTTTTACTCCCATTCGAATTCTAGCCATTTTTTCTTGAAACGAAGAACCATACCAGCTCTGTTTGGGTCCTACGAACAAACCCATTTGAATTCAGCCATTTAGTCTCACCCAAACACCTCCAAAACCGAAACCTTAAATCTGCTGTCGTTTTCCCGCCAAAACTGAAATTCAAATTGTTGAAGATGAAGTGCCCTGATCTAAAACACGGGCGCCTTTAACAACTGGATGCCGGGGTGCCCTTATTCAAAATAAGGGTGCCTTTAACATTTTTTTCTGGGACGCCTTTAACACTCGTTCGGGATGCCTTGATTACTTTTTCCGGGGGGTCCAAAAACCACTTTTCGAGCAACTTTTTCCATAAGAGTTTATTTGCCAAAAATACCTACAAACAAGTTTATTAGTGATAAAATGAGTCCCAGCTAATGTATTTATGGGTGAAAATATGTCGCACTTTCGTGCTCATCACATAAGCCATTTAAAAAACAATGAGTGCTAATCCTCTTCGCTCATATATGTATTGAGCAATTCAATATATTTGTATATATGAAATTTACTCAGAATGGTGCGTGCAATAGCAATCCCAAATATTCTGTGAATTTTATCTTCCACCGGCATTATTCACTAATGCATAACTCGCGTAGTATTTTCCCATGCTATGTTCCCAGCCGAACTCTCAATATTGGAATGACATGACGATTGATGTTCACTCTCAGCAGAGTAGCATGAATCTCCAGAAGTGTCAGTATTGAGATCTACATGGAAGTACCCACATAGGCTGCATCACCCTCTGACAAAGAGAATTGTGTATCGACGCACTTTAAGTTAGCTCGATCACGGCCACACAATTCGAACACGCTTAAATTCCTTAAGGAAAATCTAGATTGTTAATATCAGTCTCAAAAACGATCACGGCCACACAATTTGGCCGCACGATCCAACAAGCATAGCCTACTCCTAGTATAACTAGGCAATCACTGTAGTGACCACCGGCGGGCCCACTAATTCCCTAGTCGATCGAATCCTATTTAGTTAACTTCCAGGCGCTCCGAACGTCAACCCTAAAATGGGTGTTCGAACTATTTGAAACAAAGCTCAAACGAGCTAAGACCGTCAAGACAGGTCTTAAATACATCATAACCGTCCAACTTTGCCAGCCTTGTTGGACGGCTGAGATCTTCTCTGGAATGATCAAAGAGGAGCCAGCATGCGCATTTGAGGCCCAACTTCCGCCTTGCACGATCGACCTTCCGCGGTAAGTCTGTAGAGAAGATAATAGTTTTCACAAACTATGGAAAACACGCTGTTTTCGAAACCCTAATTTGGGTCGCGGCAGTATAAAACTGTCGCAAATCGATAGTGTCCGTCCAACTTAGCTAGCCTAGTTGAACGACTAAGATCGTGTTTCTGACGATCAAGGAGATGCACATGAGTTCATCGCCGTCCAAATTTTATTCCCACTCGATCGACTTACCCTTGGGAAGTGAATGACGCATCAAATTGCTCGATTGAACTAGGGTAGGCCTGGCCGTTTCTAAAACCCTAATTCATATTTGTGGCAGTATGCTACTGTCGCAAATCGATCGTGACCAATCATCTTCGCCAGCCGAATCGAGTGGCTTAGATATGATTTTAGATGACCCAGGAAATGTCAACAAACTCACTAGCGGCTCGTCTTCACACATGGACGATCGGCCTATTTGAATCAACGCCCGACGCTTGGATTCGATTAACCAAAATAGGGTAGTCGCGTGGCTTCCAAACCCTAAATCAACGACAGCTGACAGCTGCCTCAAAACCGTATCGTCAGTCCATCTTCGCCGGCTTGGTCGGACGGATTAGATCAAATACTATATGATCGATAGGGTGCAGCAATGATCACCTGCCACCTCTCCTTCTCAGGAAGCGGTCGGCCAAGGGATAGCTCGCCCATACGGTTCTCTATTGATCACCCAAAGGTGATCGATCATGCTACCTTTTTAAGACGCTCAATCCTCGACTTATTAACGATGCTTCATGATCAATTATTTTGATATGCTTAAAGGCGATATTTCACGTGCATCGAATACATAACAATATTTTATCAGCCTCATAAACAACTTAGTTGTTTAAACTAATAGCACCATATGTTATTCTTTGCGGCAAGTACCACGACTTGACCCACTTACTCGAGACATCAAATATGTCACAAACTGGGGGATGCTCACTGGGATATTGGTCTAGCGGTTTACAACGTGCAGCATGCAACGCGCCCATTACGAGAACGTGTCAAGGAAGAACGGACGGTTAATAGCAATGAGATAGTGGGTGAAGGCGTGACTAGTTTCCGTTCATAGTGGAGAGTGGTAATCACCACTCTTTACACAACTCCACTTCTCCATTGCCTAATCACCTCCACTTCCTACGAGATCAGGGGTGTTCGAACATGACTTGTATAAATAGGTTTTTCAACCTATTCAAACACATGACACAAGTGTTATCAACACAAGTAGCCAGAAACCATTTTTCCGATACAAGTCATAAAACAGCCACACCTTCATAATTCAACATTCTGATCTCAAACACCTTCTTCGCTTCCCTCCCTAAGATCAACCCTTCTCCTCCACTTTGTGACCGAATTGAGTCTGGAATGACCATTTCTTGGTTTAGGCCAGAGTCTTACAGATTGATCTCTAGAATCTAAAAGTACTCCCGTGCAGTGCATTTTTTTAGGGTTTGAATTCGTTTCTCATCAGCACACCCAAATTTACCAAAAATAGCAGAACCAGTTTTTACCCTCAAACACCAACCATAATCGGTAGTCAAGATAGTTCATATAACTACCGAATATAGAGTAGCCCCAAAATGAGATTTCGCAAAAATCCTCTTTTTTTTTAAATTTTGGTTGAGCCTATAATCGGTAGTAAATGAAGTTATCCTGACTTTCGATTATCCTGTCTCTCCTTGCAAATATCCAACCATAATCGGTAGTCAAAATAGTTCATATAACTACCGAATATAGAGTTGCCCCAAAATGAGATTGCTCCAAACGGAAGTCAAGAGTTTTTTTTTTTTAAATTTTTTTGGTTGAGCCTAAAATCGGTAGTAAATGAAGTTATCATGACTTCCGATTATACAGTGGCTCTCTTTGCTGAAATCCGACCATAATCGGTAGTCAAGATAGTTCATATAACTATCGAATATAGAGTATCCCCAAAATGAGATATTGCAAAAATCCTCTATTTTTTTAATTTAGTTGAGCCTATAATCGGTAATCAAAATAGTTCATATAACTACCGAATATAGAGTTGCCCAAAAATGAGATTTTGTAATTGGTAGATAAAAAAAACCATTGACTCACTAACTAAGACCTAGTTGATATATTATGTTTCTAACTCGGACCAAACTAACCTTACTAAACTCACGCACACCCATCTGCCAAACAATTCAACTACCTTCACGCATGAGTCCATGACTAGTCGACTAAATCCGCATTGATATTCTTATTCTTTTGGTTCCTGTATCGGTTCTTGTGAAAATAAGATTTGATATGTGAATCGATATGGGTTTTTTAAATCTAAATGCATTTTTGATTCTGACCAATATAATGAATGTCAGAATTTTTTAAATCTAAATGCATTGATCTTGATGAGCATATTGTTTTTTTTTTATTGTAAATTTTATCTTCCTGAATCCTAACATTGACAATGAAGAAATTGATTAATATTTTAGGTCATCTTTTGTTTTGCTTGAGTTCGTCCATTAATGAAACCTGTTATTCCATTACAAGCAGGTTGTGGTGGAGTTGAATAGCGGTGGTGGAATTGTTTGGATTTTGCAGAATGGATTCGATTTTGTGATTAACGGGTGAATATTGTAGTTTTGTTGGGGTTAAGAAGATATATCGACCTGGTCCTAGTTAGCGGGTCAATTATGATTTTCGCTTTCATCGGATCTCTTTTTGATATCTCGATTATAAAAAAGATATATAAGTATTTTTAACATATTTTGTCTTTTTATATCGTCCCTAATTTTTTTGGAGTCACACCTAAAAATAACAGTTTTAATAAACGGTTTGCTTTATAAAAAAATTATTTAGGGGTTCTTTTGCTTTTAGCAGTTTTATCGGGGTTCTTTTGTTATTCTGATTTTGTAAATCCGTTTTATTATCGATTTCACTATTAGATTGTACTTGGAACCTCGTTCTAAAAATTTAGTTTTATTTTTCAAACAATATCTGTCTATGTTCTTGTACGAAGCTTTGATAAAAAAATGTGTATCAATTACTTCAATAAGAAAAGCCCGCCAACTTCATGCCTTACTCCTTACCTCCATGCCAATGACTATTTCACTGTATACACCATTCCTTCATAATAATCTCATATCTATGTACTCGAAATGTGGTTCTCTTCGAGACTCTCAACTTGTATTCGATGGAATGCCTCAAAGAAATATTATTAGCTTTAATGCGTTAATCACAGCGTATTCTCGATCTCCAAATGAAGCCTTGTTTGCATTTCGGGTTCTTTCAGAAATGAGAACTCAAGGTTTTAGACCGAACAATTCGACCTTTACAAGCTTACTTGGAGCATGTTACGCTCTTGAAGATCAACTGGTAGGGTCTAAAGTGCATTGTCAAGTATTCAAATTTGGTTTTATTGAAGATGTCCGGGTTCAGACATCATTACTTGGAATGTACTCACATTGTGGTAACCTGGAATCTGCTGCCGAGGTTTTTGGAGGTATGGCTGATAGAGATTCCATTGCGTGGAATTCAATGATCTTTGCGTGTATGAAAAATTATAAGCTTGGGGAAGGGGTTCAAATGTTTGGCAAAATGGTAGGTACGGGTTCAAAGCCGACACTGTTTACTTATTCTATGCTGCTGAATGGTTGTGGGAAGTTGGGAGATCATGTCATTGGGAAAATTGTTCATGCTCAAGTAATTGTTTGTGATTTACTAGCTGATGTTCCTTTGGAAAATGCACTCCTTGATATGTACTGCAAGTGTGGTTATATGGAGACTGCATTATGCCTTTTCAAATACATGGAGAAACCAGATATGGTTTCTTGGAACTCGTTGATATCTGGGTATTCAGATAATGGAGATGGTAATATGGCTGTTTCTTTATTCATACAATTATGCCGAATATCTTACAGAAAGCCAAATGAGTATACTCTTGCAGCTGTTATCTCTGGAGCTGGAGACTTACCAGCCTCTTATTATGGGAAACCTCTCCATGCTCAAGTTCAGAAACTTGGATTTGAGAGTAGTGTTTTTGTAGGAAGCACATTAATTTATATGTATTTCAAGAATGAAGAAGCACGCTCAGCTCAACGACTTTTTTCAGCGATGCCGACAAAGGACGTAATTACTTGGACTGAAATGATCTCTGGTCATACACGGTTAGGTGATTGTGAAAATGCAATCAAGTTCTTCAACAAAATGCAGGAGGAAGGTCACAAACTAGACAATTTTTCTATAAGCAATGTGTTGAGTTCATGTGCTGATATGGCTGCTCCGAGACAAGGTGAAATGATTCATTCCCAGGTTGTTAAGGCTGGATTTGAAGAAGATGTGTGTGTATGTGGATGTCTGGTTGATATGTATGCCAAAAATGGTGATCTTAAAGCTGCTCAGTTAGTATTCTCGACGGTTTCGAAACCTGATTTGAGATGCTGGAATTCAATGCTGGGAGGATTTAGTAACCATGGAAAAGCAGACGAAGCTATCAAGCTTTTCAACGAGGTCTTAAAACAAGGTCTGAAACCAGATCATGTTACCTTCGTCTCTCTTCTCTCTGCTTGTAGCCATTGTGGCATGGTTGAAGAAGGCAATATGTATTGGAATTACATGAAGAGAAATGGCATGAAACATGGGTTTAAGCACTATTCATGCATGGTAAGCCTACTATGTCGAGCAGGATTGTTAAATGAAGCAGAAGTGTTGATCAAGGAAGCAAATTTTGGTGAAAAAAACATCGTGCTATGGAGAATTTTGCTTAGTTCATGCATTGTGTACAGCAACATGAAACTTGGGGTTACAGCTGCTGACGAAGTGTTAAAACTGAATGTTGAAGATGAAGCGACTTTGATACTGCTTTCAAATTTATATGCAGCTGCAGGAAGGTGGGATAGAGTTGCAGAAATGAGGAGAAAGATAAGACGAACAATGTCAGAAAAGGAACCTGGGCTTAGTTGGATTCAGATATCACAGAAGATTCATGATTTTGCTTCTGGAGATCAGTCCCACCAACAGGTGGATGATGCAAGAAATGAATTGCATCGAATACAGGAGAACATGAAAAAATGTGAAACCCAGATGTCATGTGCATAGTGCCATAGTGGCACTACCAGAACATCAGCAGCCTCTATATTCGAATGGTGTTCTCAAATGTGTATAATCACAAATTTAAACACACTGGAAACGGAAAATTAGGAAAAGAATGAATGGTACCAAGAGGCATGACTGGTTGCCAAGTGGAGCAACCTTTAAAACAGACATCCATTACAGTACAGTCGAGAAGATTCACGACCTCTGTTGGGCCATTCTCAAAACTTGAGAGTAAATATCAAAACGAAATATCTCAGGCTGACAACCTTGAAGGGGGTATACAAAGCATCCCAGTATAGCATATTCAATAATTTGCACAGGCCTGAAACATCCAACTACAGACAAGCGAAAAAAACACTGGGATAAATCTTCCGGATCAGGTTAAAATTTTCCCGATACCCTTTGAAGTCTCCAGGCAGTGAATTCTCGTTATGGGACACAACTGAAGCAACAGTTGGTGCTGGGTCAGGAAACTGCCACACAGCTCTTTTCAGTAGGTGCTTCATACACAGTGTTGGATATTCTGGCAGGAGGCCAGTAACGAAGAATTGATCTGCCTAGTATGTTTTTGATTGGGAGTGGACCCCTGTAAACAAATATGTTTGTCCGTCAGATATGTGGTTCAGCAGAAAATGTATATTGGTAGAAGTGGGTTTCACTGCTACCTAATGCAGTATTCAAGTTACTCATGTTAATAAAGCATTTGAAATGAAAATTCATTGTTTCAAGGTTTAGATAGTGTACCAGTTATGGGAGTCATAGCTGTTGTTGCGATTATCCCCTAACACAAACACATATCCACAAGGCACATACTGCACAAACAACGGAAATGTGTCAATGGTTAGTAAAGCATTGAACCTTACTACCTACACAAAAAGCACATGACAAAATGAAAGAAAACAGCAAGAACTTTAGAATCAAAAACAATTTGAAGGAACCCAACGGGAAGTGGAAAGCATCATACCACTAAATCCATTTCATAGGCAATAGGCTCTAAAATGAAATCCTCATCTTGGATAACTCCATTCAGCAACAGTCTCCCGTCGTGAACCTATTAATCAAAGCATAATCATATTTGTGAGCTTAACTCAAGAAAATGGAGACATGCGAAAAAATAATGGAAAACAATCAAAAATTTGAAGAGCGCAGTTAAAAATGTTGGGAGAATTCTTACTTCGACATAATCTCCTTCCAAAGCTACAATTCTTTTGATAAACACATCACTAGAAGTAAACATTTTATCCTAGAAGAAGCAAAACAAACAGGCGTTAGAACGATAGATAGCATTTGGGTTTCAAAACTTCATTGAAAGTTCACTTACAAGCAAAACTGCAGGAGGAGCTTTAAAGATCACTATATCAGCGACTCCAGGCTTCTTGAACAAATATGAAACCTGTAATACACCAAAGAAAAAAGCTTTAACATTCAAATTCATTTCCAGATAGTCACAATATTCTACCCAATAGACTAATCAAAAGTAAAACACACTTACAGTTTAAAAGAAGAGGTATTAGTAGTATTACCTTTTCTGCTAAAATTCTGTCACCAATATCAAGTGTAGGATACATTGAAAGGGAGGGAATCGATCTTGGTTCAGCCATACAAGATCGGAAAAGCAAATTCACACTCAATGCTGTACATATAGCTTTGACATCTTCCGCCCAAAAATTCTCTAATTTTCCGTACCATTTATTGTTTTCCATGGTTTTCCCACAAACCTCTCTTGCAATTCTCATATCTTTGTAATCGGAAGTAATTTCAGAAGCAATAGCATCAACAATTGTATTTGTACCACCTTTATCATCAACCTCGTCAACTATAGCTAAACCTTCCTTCTTAACTAAACCTTCGTTACTAGGAAAGAATTCCTTCGTTGTTCCTTGAATAAATGATAACAGCGAAGAAGAAGACCCACCACTAAATCCAAGCATAGCAGAAGAGAAATTAGAAGAAACCCCTAAAATCCCAACACCAGCAGACCCAGAGATAGATGATTTCATCATCGAAATCATACCAACAATCAAGGGAGACTCAAACTCCGAACAACCAGAAAGATCTCCAGCAATCGAACTATACATTGAAACTGGTTTCTTTGGCAAATTTCTATACTTAAATTTAGCAAAATCAGATTGTAAATTCTTACTAGAATCAACATCTGGTTTCGGATTGGGTATAAGATTTCGAGATTTACCAAATAATTCATGAAACAATCTACAATTACCTCCTGTACGAATTCCAGTTGATGAAGCTAAGTTTTGTGCTAGGTAACCAGAGTAAGAAACTGTCATTCGGATCGCCATAAGAACAAATTGAAGTAATCGTAAGAAGATTAAATACAGAGTGTTTTTTCTAAGTGAACTTTTGGTGGAGAAAAAACCTAAGAGACTCAGACAGATAACATCTTTGTGTGCCAAAGAAGAAAATCCGAGAAAGGAACAATGAATTTCTAAGTTAAGTTGTTAGCAAGAAGAATTTGAGGACTGATTGAATCGATTTGAATGATTAATTAGAGAGATCAAGAAAGGGATTTAGGGTTTGTGAAGGACTCCTGAATTTCTTTCTCTCTTTGGAGAAGAAACTCAGGAAAGAAGAGAAAAGCGTTGAAAAATTAAATGAGGAGAAAATAAAAATAAACGGCAAGAACCACGAAAATGGGAGGTTGTTAATGTTTTGTAGTGACAAGCGGAGAGTTTGGGGTATTGATTTTGGTGTTATTTACGATAAGCCCTGGCAGTCTGTTGCACTGTGACACTTCACCTATATTTTTGGAACCTCCACAATTACCACTTTGACCTGCATATTTTGCAACACTTGCACGCACTTTGTCTGTTCTTGACTTCTTTCCTATTCTTACTAGTTTGTCACCCGATGCTACGCACGGGTCTAATTCTCGCCGATGAAATATTAGATTCTTGAATCAAGATTAATAATTTTTTCGTAGAAAAACTAGCAACATATCAATAAAGCCCTAAAAACTAACTAGTATAACCGTTGCCACTGTGGAAGGGCCGACCGAAAAAGAATCTGAAGATGAAGTTTAAATTTGATATTGTTGTTTGTGCTCGTTGCGTAGATTTTTTTACAACCTTTCCAACGAGATAAAATTTGTAAAATTCTAAGACACGGATTTTTATATATGTTATATTAAAGTTGGCTTTCCAATTATACCCCTGAAAAGTAGGATACACAAAGAGTTATAGTAATTGGACTAAAATAGAGGGATAATCTTGTCTAGTGAAAATGTGACGGGAATCTGCAAGGAATATTCTTTCTCAATCTTTTTATGAAATTGAACATTTACGTTACTCTTCATTTAACAAAAAAGTGGTCATAAAATGGACTCCCTCCCTACGGGCCTTTCGGGCCCTCCGGTCGGTCGTCCCAATAAATACTAAATCATTGTTATAAAAAGACATGCACTTTGACTCTTAGAATTGAGAGTCATAGAACGGACAGGATTTAGCGAGGATGGCGATCCTATGGTCGAAATAATTCGGGTGGATTTTTTAATTGGCCCGGGTTAAGGCTAGACATAACCTGACCACTGCGCTTTTATTGGCCCGGGTTAAGGCTATCCTTACGGTCTATGTTCAGAATTTAATCTTTCACAAATTCCAAATACAACAAACTCTATTCTAAGAAACTCAAGAAACTCCAAATACAAGGAACTCTATTTAAAGAAACTATCTGGAAATAAAACCAAAGCTACACGTTTTAATTCAAACTCATATTCCCCAGCAAATTCAAAATCTTTCCGCAGCAAATCTCAAAACTCTGTTTATCAGATTCTTCAGCAATTTGATAATTTTACACAGTTCCTTTCACACGGAACTTTGTGCAATTTGATAACCTTTCACACAAAACTTTCTGCAATTTCATAACCAGATATGCCCCCAAAAGATGCTTATCTCAACCATAGTAGTAAAAGGTCAATTGGGCAGCGGAATCGTTGGGAAAAGGAGAGAGTAAAACGCATGAACATGGAACAGAATCAGCCAAATTTGAATGTTTCCTCTCCTCAGATTAACGTAATGTTGATTTTTATGTTCGATGAGTAGCATTGTTGTTTTATTGATTCAACCTAGTAATATTTCTTCTGCCAAAGAAGAAAAAAAAATCACTAGAAAGAAAAAAATAATATGAAACTAGCTTCAATTAGTAGATATGTAGACCTCAAAACTTTGAATCTAGAGCTACCTTTGTCTTATCAATGAAATTAACCTGAAGCCTATTGAATATTAACAATTAACTCTTTTGGTTTTATTAAGACCTCTTTATTAATAGAGTATCTTTCATGCATTGTTATCATCTTCGTAGTTATAATAATTATTTGCCTACTAAGTTATGTACTTACCGTATTTTATCATGCGTGTCTCAGCAGCATAATGCTCTTAACCTCTGCAATAAAAGGTCCTTGGCCCAACGTAGACGCTGGGGAAAAAATAGGCAGCAACGGCTAATTGAAGGTCACAAAAATCAGGGGGAACAGTCAGATGCAGTCTCAATAGAAGTTGACAATCAAATTTCAAATGCGTCTTCCATGCAATTGAAGGTAGAAACCTGGGTATTAGCTTATATGCAGTATTCTACAGAATGGAATATAGATTAATGAATAGAAAATCTTGAATATAACGGTACTAATTATGAAACTTCCGTGTAACTTCATTGTTTTGTTGGTCTTTTTATTACAATCAACAGGATACACAACCAGTAGGTACGCAAAAGAAAACTCGGCGTAAGAGAGATGCATCAATCAAGGAGGTATACAACATGTGTTGTTATTCCAGCAAGTGCTATTTTTTGCATGGTATTAATGGATGTTATATGCTGCTGAAAAATCTAACGTCATGTGTTATAGGCTAACTATACGAAACGGAAGCGCACGTGCTACACAACCCAACTGCCAGACATTTTTGTGCCAGATAGTTTGGTAAATGAATATACATATGACAATGTTGTTGGATCTTTACTCTTTACAGGACTAACTAACTGCAGACCCTACCTACCTAGGCATATCTAATTGATTGTATATGAATGTACAGAATAATTCAAGCATTCTGGGCAATGACGAAGATATGATAGCGGATGCATCCATTGATCCCGTGGAATCAACTTATATTCAAACGTAAAATCACTCCTACAAAAAGTTTCCTTACTATGGTTTCCCTGTCTGAAATTTAACTATGTTCATTGCTAATTCGAAAAAGAAAAAAAAATATCTGTGAGTTTTACAATATTGTGGATGCATGTAGTTCAGCCAGTAGCCTAGTTAGTAATTCTCTGAATCATTCCCGAATGATTCCCGAACGTATCCGAACTGACCGAATCCGAATGATACTTCCGAACTATTTGAACTCCGAACCTAGTTCCCGGATTATATGGACCTCACGAATGATTCGCGAACGTATCCGAACTAACCGAATCCGAATGATATTTCCGAACTAGAACTTCAAACCTAGTTCGCACCCAACCTCGCTCTCCCATAAGTAATTCTATGATCAGAGTTTTGTTGCTTGGTTTTTGTTTGATTTTGAATATACTTTATATTTAAATACAATTATTTAGTTAATTTTTTTATTGATAGTTGTTTAACCAGTGTTTTATGTGTTAATTTTTGTTTAAAAATCTATAAACTCGTTTTATAATACATTTATGCGATTAAACTGTTTACTTCTTGTTAAATAATCACGCTAAAATGTTTTTTCCATCTTATAAATCATATACAAATAAAATTAGTCTCGTAATAAGATCATAATACGTATCAATTTATCATTTATGTAATCCGAATTTTAAGTGCCGAACTCACATTTATAAAACGAATATACACGTACGTATGCCGTTCCGAACTACTGTCCGAACAACGAACCGTTGACCGGATTTTTGACCGAATCTGACCTATCCGAATCCGTATAATTCTCGTACGTATGCCATCCCGAACTACTACCCGTACCCCGAATTGCTAACTAGGGCCAGTAGTACTAAAGTAAATTAGAAGACAAATATGTTTAGTTGTTAGGCCAGAATTACCTTGCATTAACGATTTTTTTTGCAGTTAAAAAACATCTCAGCATCACCGAAAAGCTTCAGCCTCATGTTTATTACTGTTGTCAGACAATAAATTAGACAAAACATGGATTGATAAGAGAATTAAAGTCATGTTGTAAATGGCTATAGTTCCGTAAGCATTGTGGATACCTGCAGTTCCGTCGGTTTTGTCCCAGTAAATTAGAAGACAATTATGCAGATTCAGTCTGATTTCAAGGAATTGACAATGATGATGTATTGTTGTTACCTTCTAATGGCTGCTAATGCATTATCTTCATTCTAACTGCATTACCAAAATGTATTTTATATGTCTTAGGAACAGGTTCATAATTAGGCGTATAGCGACAAAGAGTAACAACCACATATAACCATTAATAGAGCACACCAATTAACATTCAAATGTAGCAAGCATGTTTTAGTTACTACTAATTATTAGTTACTACTAACTATGTGTCTATTTGTTGGCGTGTACAGGTCAGTTGCTAACGAAGGTTTTGCATCAGATGGAACTGATGAATTCTGTGGTCTTTCGGACAATGATGAAGTTGTTGGTACAAAGAAGATTAAAAACCCAAAATATGATTTCCGTCTATCTGTTCGTCATTACCTTGGTAAAATGGATATTAAATGTTCTTCGTGTGGAACACTGCATTGGATTGATGAGAAGAGTGAATCAACCAAGAAGAATCCAAAATTTTCAAGATGTTGCCGAAAAGGCAAAGTCATACTCCCTGCACTGCTAGAGCCTCCACAGGAACTTATGGATTTACTTGAGGGAGAAGATGCTGAGTCGAGACATTACAGGGATCACATGCGAGAGTTTAATACTTCAAATGCTTAAACCAGTCTTGGTTGCAAACTGGATAATAGGGTCTTCAAGGGGAAGGGTCCAAGAGACTTTGCAATTCATGGGGAACTTCGACACAATACCGGGACTTTACTACCAGACGAGGGTAATGACCCAATATATCAACAGCTGTATGTCTATGACCCAAATCAAGCGTTGGCTATTCGTGCAAAAAGGAATCCCAAGCTAGATAAAGAGGTTCTTAAAAAAGTTCAGAAGATAATTTCAGAGCATAATGTGTTTTGCGATAAATATTACAAGGCACAAGAACTTCTAAGTGATGCTAACCCTGAAGACCAAAATGTCAAAGTCGTCATGCACTATAATGAAACTACGGATGAAAGGCGTTATAACCTACCAACGGCAGATGAAATTTCTGTTATATTACCTGGAGATGGTTCTCAAAAGCCTGACTTCAGAGATATAATACTTCATCGGAAGGGAAAAAAAGGGTTGAAACGTATTTCAGAGTGTCACCCTGCATACCTGCCCCTGCATTATGTGTTGTTGTTTCCATATGGCGAGATGAGTTGGCATCCTGATATGAAGCAGCTGGATCCTGTGACAGTAAAACATACTACTAAATGGTTAACTCTGAAAAAATTTCATAGTTTTCGTCTCTTTAAGCGTCCAGGTGAGTATTCTATCATCCTAAGAGCAAAAAAACTCTTTCAAGAGTATCTGGTGGATGCTTGGGCATCAACGGAACAAAATCGGCTATATTATCTTAAGAAAAACTAGGATAAGCTGCGAGCAGATTCATATAAGCATATAAAGGACTCAGCGGAATCTGGGCTGTCGCCCGAGGACTTGGGTAAGCCATACGTCTTACCATCGACTTTTATCGGTAGTCCTAGGCATATGTATGAGATTTATCAAGATTCAATGGCCATTACCCGGTTTAATCATCATCCAAATATATTCTTAACAATGACTACAAATCCACGTTGGCCAGAAATTCAAGATGAGCTTGGACAACATGAATATGCATCAGATCGTCCAGATCTCATAGCCCGTGTATTCGAGTTAAAGAGAGCCAAGTTGATGAAAGAAATAAAGAAAGGGAAGGTGTTTGGAAAGGTGGTTGCTCATGTGTTCACAATTGAATTTCAAAAACGTGGCTTACCTCATATGCATGCTCTTATATTCTTGGATGGCCCAGAGAAAATAAAGACCGTTGAACATGTTGATAAATTTGTCAGTGCCGAATTTCCAGATGAAGAAACGGATCCATCTTTATTCGAGACCGTCAGGAAATGCATGGTACATGGTCCATGTGGTAAGGACTCCTTGTGTATGAAGAATGGGAAATGCAGCAGAGGGTATCCAAAAAAACATAACGAGAGCACAAGCATGGATGAAGGTGGATATCCCGTGTATCTCCGTCGCGACACTGGGAAGGAGGTGAATGTCCAAACTGGCTACAAAGCAAACAACACAAATGTTGTTCCATACAACCCATATCTTTCCAGGATGTTCAACTGCCACATTAATGTCGAAATCTGTGGAGGTGTAAGGGAAGTTAAATACATACACAAATATATATATATAAAGGCCACGATCGTGCAACACTTATTATCGGTGAGTGTTATGAGGTACAACAATACATTGATGCAAGATATATTGGGGCACCCGAGGCTGCATGGAATTTATATGGGCACTCAATGCATCAGGAAGAACCTAATGTAGTTCGCCTGGCTATTCACCTTCCCGGCCAACAAAGGTTTGTGTATGATTCGACAAAGTCAATGAAAAGGGTCAGTTTTGATGCAGCAAACTACAAGTCAACATTGATGGGGTACTTTTAGTATTGCCGCAGTCATCCCACTGCCAAAGCATATACTCACCAAGAATTTCCACAATATTTTGTATGGAACGACAAAAAATGGACTGAAAGGAAGCGCGGTTTTGCAATTGCAAGGATGTACTTTGTTAGTCTAATGCCGGTGAACAGTATTACCTGAGGTTATTACTAACTGTTGTAGCCGGTGCAAATTCATTTGAGAAGCTAAAAACAGTTGGGGATGGTGATGCTAGGAAACATCATCGTACGTTTAAAGGAGCATGCATTGCGCTTGGAATTTTAGGAGATGACAATGAATTGTCTAACTGTTTACAAGAGGCAGCAGTGATGAAAACTGGGGTTCAATTAAGGAAACTTTTCAAGATAATTTTATGTGACTGCAAACCAAATCAACCAGACATTTTGTGGTCAAAGTTTAGACAACACATATGCGATGATCTGCATTTTAAACTTCGCCAAAAGTATAATATCAGAAAACCAACAGATGAGAAAATATTTGATTATGGGTTATACCTTTTGAATGAACAGCTGCGTGAACCCGGCAAGTCACTTGAAGATTTCGAGGATATGCCAAGGCCAAAACTAACATGGAGTGATTTCGTTGGTGACAAATTTATGTGGGAGCATCGTTGCCTACAACTTGCAGTTTTTAATGTTGAGGTCGAGTCGAGTATCCAGAAATTGAATTCTGCACAGTCATTGGCGTACAACGCCGTGTTTAGTTCCGTAAAAAATAGAGAGGGTAAACTTTTTTTTCTCAATGGAAGTGCAGGAAGTGGTAAAACATTTCTGTACAACACACTGGCATCTAGCTGCCGCAGAGATGGACACATAGTTCTGACTGCTGCTTCATCTAGAATTGCTTCGCTTCTGTTGGTAGGAGGTCGTACAGCCCACTCAACATTCAGGATTCCCTTTGAAATAGTTGAGAACAGCGTCTGTGGAATTGACAAACAAGATCCAGAATCTAAGTTTCTAAAACAAGTTAAACTGATTATATGGGATGAAGTTCCCATGCAACACAGATTTTGCGTTGAAGAAGTTGATAGAACACTTCGTGATATCGGTGATAAGGAAAAACCATTCGGTGGAATTACCGTTGTTCCGGGAGGGGACTTTAGGCAGACGTTGCCTGTTATAGCCGGTGGATGTATCGAAGAAGTGGTTGGAGCATGTTTGAGGAGATCGGTACTTTGGAATGACGTCACTGTATTAGCGCTGCACCAGAATATGAGGCTGGATGCACTTGAAGCTGATAGTGTATCCTTTGCAAAGTTATTGGTAGAGGTATGAATCTTTCTTTGTTTTTCACATGCTTTTGTTCCATTTATCCTTGAACATGGCTCTGATTTATACATGAATTTGTTGGATATAAATGATAGGTTGGTGATAATCCCAAAGCAACTGTTAATCTTCCAAACACAATAAATAGATGCGAGAACATGGCAGGACTCATAACCAGTCTTTACCCCTGGCTGGGAACAAAAGAAAGGGTATCTACATAACGATATACTGAGCATATTTTACTGTCAGCCCGTAATGATGACGTGAAGAATATTAATGCTGAAGCAATGAAAAAATTATACGGAGATATGTACATGTACCTTGCTGCAGACAATTTAAATCCAGATGATGCTGGCAATATTCCACACCTTTCCAGAGAATACCTGCAGAATTTAAATCCACCTGGAATGCCTCCGTTAAATTTAGATATAAAGGTTGGATGCCCCATCATGATGTTGAGAAATCTTGCACCAACAGAAGGCATCTGCAACGGCACAAGAATGTTGGTCACTAGATGTGGACAGCATGTAATTGAAGCCAGGATTTTAACTGGCGAAAAGACCGGAGAAATTGTATTTATCCCGAGGATAAATTTCAAACCATCTGCATCAGAGATGAATATCAACCTGACAAGGTGTCAGTTTCCTATCCGTCCAGCCTATGCTATAACGACCAACAAGTCACAGGGACAGTCAGTAAAATACGTTGGGATTGATCTAAGCACTCCTGTGTTTAGCCATGGTCAACTTTATGTAGCACTATCTAGATGCACTGCCGCGCATAAAATAACTGTGCTACTATCGAATGAAACAAAGGAACTTTCAACTACAAACATTGTCTACCCCGAGGTTTTATTGTAGAGCTATACTGAATTCACATATGAATATTTATGTAATATCGGGATGGATTATTCTTTTTTAAAAAATTTATGCATATCAACAACTGTTTTTGTTATTAGCATTAACAATTATGTTGAATTTCAGTAATAAAGAAAAATGATAACTACAACCCTGAACTACAGGGTATGAAGCGATGCAGCAGCTGAGGTTCTAGATCACAAAGTAATTGACTTTTGCGCTAGGTAGTATCACATCAATTTAGCTCCAAGAAAAAAAATAGTAGTGTGTCCTACTTAGTTCCACTTCAGAATCCCTAATTAACATACTAACGATGAAAACCAACATGGAAAACTTTTACTTCCAGGTTTATCAAAGAAAAAAAAACAGTTCATGATTGGGAATACAGAAAACTTAAACTAAAAATTGCAATACTTAATTGAAGTGACAAAGAGAGCATATGCTTCCAGCCAAGAGAAAATGCATGAGATCCTATCCATGCACCATAAAATTCAACAAAGTCAAACAAACATAAGCTGAAATTCACATAGGTGCATTCAATCAAGCAGAAACTTCATAATGCCATCTAAGCAATCCAAACATACTAACTAGATATTTCCTAAGTAGCCCTATGCCAGGTCTCCATATCTATCTGTCTACATGCTATCTGGGTTTTTCCCCACCCGGCAATATGTTTATTTTGATTGGCTGAATAACCTGCACAATGGTCTGTCTGTCTGGCATTTATGTAGTTGCCTTGAATCAAAATAGTATAAAAATCCATCAGCTGATTAACATAAACAGGTATACTTCACCCATAGCCAAAAATTACAACAAGTAATTGAAGTGGCAAAGAGAGCATGTGTCGCTGGACATACAGAAATGCACCATTAGCCTCTACAAAATTCAACAAAATACAAAATCCACACATGTCTATTTAGTAAAGCGGAATAAAAAAAAGTTATTTAAGCAATCCAATGATATTGTTAGATAACTCCTAAAGTTGTTTCATACAGACTACCTACTAAAGTACATCAAATTAACCAAGGATCGGTGATCTCATCATGCATAGGAAAATCAGTTAGTGAATATAACTAAGACAGTAACACTATTGATAATTGCTAATTGCTGCTGCATCAGACGTAACCATCCACTGTTATATCAAGAGTAATTGGTAAATCATCCTTATCAACACCATTCCCATCCACTGTTTTATCAAGAGTTGAGTTGCGACATGTATGAGTGATTTGAGCTTCAGTAATAAATAAAAACGATAACAACAACCATGAAATACAGTGTATGAAGCGATGCAGCAACTGAGGTTATAGATCACAAAGTAATTGATTGACAACAGTATATACAATTTTAAAAATCCCAAATGTTTAAGAATCTCAATTTACGTATTGGTCATCTCCATCACATGTTTAAGTATCCCACTCTAAAATTCCACACACACCCATACATTAAGATATCAACTTTGTGATTTCATCAAACCAATTTTATCAAAGTTAAATCTATCAAGGGCACAAACTAAAGCTGACCAGTGAAGTAACAATAATACAAAGCATTTTGCTAGACTACACAAAAATCACAAATTGATGTGAAGTGTTAAAAAGAAAACTGTGAAATTGATATAACTCTCTATTCTGTAGGGCATTGTGCTACATGATCAACTAGCCATTTGAAAGATTGGTATTCAAAATAGATATGTCAATTATAGAAGGCCCCGGGACCCAAAACATCTTATATTAAAATTAACTTTAAGCCGAACAGTATAAATCCAACTTTAAATTAACTTTATTATTAGTAATCATTCCGGTATGTGTTTAAGCCTCGAGTAATTTTAAGAGTTCCACAAACTTACTACCTTTGCATATTTAATAATCATAATGAGCCCAGGTCAAACAGGCAATTTGAATTAGTGAATTATATAGGAATTGACATGTACATACAACATAAAAAATAAAATACATACCGGATATTGTTGATCATCTACCGAAATATGTTCTACATTCCTCCATGGACAGAACTGTAGAAATATGGTTGTCATTTCAGGAGATACACAAACTATCTTTAAGAAAGTGTGGCATTTGTGTAATGAATTTCAGAAATCAAATACACCGAATATGTTGTGTCCCGAAGTGAATAAAATGAAAACCTATTTTAACACAATAATGAAGTGAATTAACACATAAACACATGACCTTCCACAGAGCAAAAAATATAAAAACATCTTTAGTAGCTAATAAGCATAACTTACTTTGGTGTTAGTTCTAACTCAGCACCCCCATAAAAGCAAGCTTTTGGTCAAAACATTAATAACATCTTCCTCTGTTGAAAACTCAATTAGAGCAATACCATAAAAGAACCTTTTATTTTCAACATGACAAGGTAACCTTGCGATCGGATTATACTCCATCACAATTTTTTAAATTTACATATCTTACAGAATATCTATGTGGTACTCAATTAAGCATTGAAAATAGTACATATTATATTTTCTAAACTTATATAATATAAATCTATTCAAAAATTTAAATAACCGAGTAATAATTATATGAGGGTTTAGTTTGTGCATTATTACTAAACAAAAATTGAGTACAACGATCAATAGAACTGCTCACAAACAATTGGTATGTATCTTAATTTGTAAATCATTCATCTGAACAATAAAAACACAATCGAAGATAAGTGTTTCTGCGGCTGAACTTGATGCTACATCCACCACCACCACCCAAAAAAGAAACAGGGAGAAGAACCCAAGAGATTTCTGTACCGGTAATGTTGGTCGAGATATGAATATTTAATATAAATTACAACAAACCCATAGCTTACGATTTGATTCTAAGTTTAACAATTCAATTGATAAAGTGAAAAAAACCAAACTTCAAATAAAAACCCTCCACCAACACCACCTCCACCCACCCACCAATACCCATGATTTGCTTCCATTATTTTGACTATTTAACTGATAAAAGAACAAACCCAATCTTAAAAAGAACAGTAAAATCAACATACCTTTTTGAATCTCCACAGGCTCATTATTTGAAGTAGCAGTAATTAGTAAATCATCACTATCAACACCATTCATATTCATAAGAAAATGATTTTGTATTGATTTTCTGCCTGAAAAATATTAGGGTTTCGATTTAGGGAAAATTGGAGAAAAGAATGAAATTAATGATGTAATTGAAACATTTTAAATCATTGTTTTGTAATGATAAATCAAGTTCTTCACTCCGTGTAAAAACATGGTTTCAATTTTTCACATGGATTATACCTCTTCGTAAGAAAATGGAATACAGTTACAGGACTAATGAAGAAATGAAAAAAGGAGAACATACTGATCTGATAATGTTTAGTCCAAATTACATAATTATCCTTAGACTTTCGAATATTGACACAGCTAAGAATATATTTTTTTATATATATTGTAAACGTTGACACTATTTTTTGAAGATCTAGACACGTGTATTACCTTATCAAACAATGTAAACATTGTTTGTATCGACTGCCAAACATACCAAGCTAAAGATAATCCAAAAAAATCAAAAGTTTTCTTCACCAAGTTTACTGAACCAAGACAATCAGGTGATGAGTTTATATTTCCAGAAGGTACACGCAATTTTTACATCATCTAATAAGTCAAAAATCTATTTTATCCTTATGTAATTTCTATTAGTATGGTTCAATTGGAATAATACTTAATTTTTTGGTACCAATAGGGTTTTTCTATTCATTGTTATTTTTATTGATAGGGTTCCTCCTGTTATTTTCAATCTATTTGCATCATTCTCTTTTGTATTTACTTAGAGTTTTGACGTAGTTACTGAAGTATTGGAAGGTCCATTAATTGCAGACATATACTGTCAAGCTAATGTTTACTGATCTATTGATGAAAAATTAATTGGGGGATATGGGAATTAATTGGGGGATATGAATTACTTCCCCCAACCCATGGTATGTGTTAAGGGGTTATTTTTGGTTATGAAAATACTAAAATACCCTTCCCACAAAATTAAAATCAAAAACTTAAAATCAAAAAACAAAATCATATCCCCCATTTCCATCTCCACTTCTTATTAATCTTATTTAGGGGTACAACTTTGAAACCTAAATATTCCCCATTCCCTTTAAAATTCTAAACTCTCCCCACTCTATATCAAATTCTCTTCTCTTCACTTTGGAAACGAATTTTTATTTTATTCGGAAGTGATGAAGATCATGCTGAAAGTGATGATGACCATGCCGGAATTGATTCTCGAGCATGTCGGTATCATGTTCCGGCATATGGTCTTCATCAATTCCGGCATGGTTTTCATCACTTCCTTTTTGAATTTTTTTTCTGGTTTTAATCACTTCACTGCCGGCATGGTCAGTTGATATGAAGACAATGCCGGTATTGCTTTCCGGCATAGCATGTTGCTTTATTTTCTATGCTGGAAAACAATACCGGCATGGTCTTCATATCAACTGACCATGCCGGAAGTGGAGTGACTAAAACCAGAAAAAATTCAAAACGGAAGTGATGAAGACCATGCCGGAATTGATGAAGACCATATGCTTGGAACATGATACCGCATGCTCGAGAATTTCCTATCAATGCCGGTATTCAAGTGAAAAAAAAATGAACATTCTGGATACTTTTCATCCTGTTCCGGCATAGAAATTTAAGCAAAATACTATGCCGGAACATGATACTGTTTGATGCTCGATAATTTCTTGTCAATGCCGGTAGTCAAGTGAAGAAAAAATCAACATTCTAGGTACTTTTCATCTTGTTCCTAAGCATAGAAATGTAAGCAAAATACTATGCCGGAACAGGTACCGGCATGCTCGAAAACTAGATTACCATGCCGGTACCTGTTCAAACCCAGAAAAAAATCAACATTATGAAGATCAAAATACTATGCCGGAACAGGTACCGGCTACGCCCCCCGAACCCCCCCTGGATAGTGGCAAACAATTTTTGAAAATTTCCGACAAATGCCGGCATGGTTTTTTGGTTGAATACCATGCCGGCACCGAGCTTTTTCAACTGCAACAATGGTGAATTCAAAGGAAACAAATCAAATTTTCAACCTCTTAGCAGCAATTCTCTCATCACAATCATCATCCATTTTCAAAAAAAAAATTCCACTTATTTTTTTTTTCCTCTCCTTCTACTCCTCACTCACACAAATTAAAATCAAAACACACACTAAACTATCCCCCAAATACTTAAGCATATACTAATTATTATTAACTACTAAACATGATTAGTGAGGGCTAGATTAGGAATTAAAAAAAATTACATAGGGGGTCACCCAGAATTGCTATTGGGACACCGTTTTTGTCCTGTAGCTATATCCCCCAATTAGTTTCCATATCCCCCAATTAATTCTTCCTATTGATAGGTAAAATGCAATATAGTATTTGGTTTACTGAATCTCACACGCGTCTTTTGTTTTCATTTTGCAGGGAGCGCAGAACAAATATATTAGGTGAATCATCATGTTTACTGATTTTGTTATTCAATCTAGGTTCACTTAGGTGAATCGTTATGGGTGGTAGCAATAATTCAAATCCAAATCCAGGTTCACTGATAAACTGGAGGCAATCATTATTCCATTCTTATAACTGCAGTCGAAAAATAAAAATGAGTTGTAATGAATTTAGGAAAGCTAAATCAAGTTTTGGTTATTCTAGAACACCGATTTCCTTATTGTATTGAAACATTGATTTCCTTAACATGGCTTCTGTAAAACCTATATATAGAACACGCAATCTCATATGCAGATCATCTACCCAAGACTCTTTTTCAAGACAAAGCACAGGATTTACGAAGTTACTTTTGCAAGACAAAGCACCAGATTTCCAAGGTACGCATCCCTTTTTTTTTCTTTCTTTTCTTTGTATATCAGATAAATCTATGTAGCATACTGTTCTCAGATAAATCTTTGTAGCATATTGTTCTCTTTGTCTTTTAATTTTTTTCCTTTGAGCGTAGTATTTAGTATGGAGGTTGTTGTTTATGTTCTGGAACTGAACCTATTGTTCTTACCCACAACAGAACATGTCCGACGAATATACTAGAATCCCTAACCAAAGATCCCCACAGAAGAACATGTTTGGCGAAAATACAGATAGCTCAAATCCAGGTTAGGCATCATTATTGTTTAATCTTTGCGATATAGTATTTCCAATAATAAAATCTCTTATGATTTACTTGACTTATATGATATGGTGTTATGCAGAGAAAAGAGACAAAACCATGGCGTATACTTTGTTCACCAATTTAGATCCTAACCAATTTCGCCAAAGAATTATCAAGGCAAGGGTTTTAAAGATCTGGAAGTCGGGCAATCGAAAGACAAAAGAAGTGTATGGTCTAGAACTGCACTTAATGGATGAAAAGGTATGTAAATCCAATATGTTAATACATGTCTACTAATTTATATGGTATATATATACGTAATGTTTATACTCACTCATACTTGACATTTGCAGAAGACGCAGATGCATGCAAAGGTACCAAAGGACTTGATAGAGATGTTTGAAACCCAGTTGGTAGAAGGGAATATATATTACATCGAAAGATTTAATCTCTCAGAGCCCAAAGGAAATTTCAGGATTGTCGACTGCGAACACGTTCTGTGGCTCAACAAGTTCACCAAAGTGAAACAACTAGAGATTAGCGAACCAGACTTTCCCGAACATAAATTTAACTTCATAGATTTCAAAAGCGCGTCCAAAAAAGTGAACGACACCAAACTCTATCTAAGTATCAAACTACCTTTTAATTTTCAAATCGTAGTAAATAAATACATACAATTAATGACAGTATTACCTGCAGATGCTATAGGGAGACTGAAATCCGTCACTGGAATCAGTATGGTAACTTTCGGTGGCCAGAAAGGATCTGGAGAATCTCATAAGAGAGACATAGTTATCGAGGATACGAAGTAAGTTTATTTAATTTTAAAGATATATTATTCATGGGTTTTGAAATAGAACACTTGATCAATCAAGGATAAATATAATTATTTTAAATACAGGGGGGTTGATATGAATGTTACTTTATGGGGTGAATGGTGCAAATCCGTGGAAGAAGGTGTCGTGGAGAAACATGCAAATAGTCCAATAATTGTGATTATTACTGGAACGTTTGTAAGCGAATTTCGAGGTTCGTGGTCCCTTTATAATCAAAAACAGCGCATGTCGACATTGTTTTTTTTAATTCCCCTGACAAACATTTATAACTCCCAACAGGCGTACTGTCGTTAGCTACCACAACTGCCTCTAGAGTGTTGGTCAGTCTGAATATACCAGAAGTCGATGAGTTTAAGAGACGATTAGTGCAACCAGTAAAACCTGCGGCTATTTATAGTTTATTATTAATTATTATATCTATACTAAAACCACGTCATATGTACAAGAAGGCTTAAATCAGAATACAACAATGTCACAATGACTGGCACACCGCAATCGGACGATCCAACCGAAAATAGAAAGACTATACAGGAGGCAACTGACATGATCCAATACACGGAGAATATGGTAAGTCTATTTTCGGCTGTACTTTTTTACCTTCTTGAATAGAACATAATATCTAAAATATGTGTTGCTACGAGAAAATGTCAGGGTAAGACATTCACATGCGAGGCGACAGTGCTAGGCATAGTCGAGAACAAAGAGTGGTATTACATGGCATGCAGCATATGCAACAGGAAGGTAGAGTACGACGACGACGAACCTTGGTGTAAGAAGTGTAAAGGAAAATTCGAAGGGGAATTACCATGGTAAGAAACAACAATATATGTTAATATATGGATATTTATAATACATCTATACCTACTAATGCCTTAAATATATGCACAGGAACAAATTGAGTTTGGTTGTAAATGATGGAACATAAACCGCAGTATTCACAGTAATGGGAAAGATAGCAGAAAAAATGATGAAATGTACTGCCAAGGAACATGTGGATTACACGGAACAATGCAATAAGGTAATGAATATTAGTGTAGTCAACTCACTTTAATATGGATAAGTGTATTCTAAAACATGCTAACTGTAACATTTATTTCAAACTGCAGATTAACAAGGGAGAAAAGGCACGCGGATGGTTCGACCGAATCAAAGACCGCACCTATGTTTTCAAGTTGGTAATACAGGAATATAATATAAAGAATCAATCTGATAATTTTACAGTCCAAAAGGTATTCAAGACAGAAGGTGAACTGGACGATTCAGATGCTGATACAGAAAATGAGGTAAATTTGCAAGCAATTGTTAACCCAGCACTACTGATTACAAATACCAGTCGTTCTTACATGTAAAAATACCTATCTCTGCAGGATGCAGAGCTAGAAAAGGTTGATCCATATACTACAAAGGATACGAAAAAGCAGACCTCTAAAAGTGGTAGGAAACGTGCGTCAAATGACGACAGCAGGTCAAAGCAGACAAAAACACCTGCCAAGAAGACTCAACGCAGGCTGAAAAAGAATATGAGCTCCGATGATGAAGATGAAGAGTAGGAGCGCGGTTGTTTCATGAAAAGTTTATATATAGTTTTTTCTTTTAAAATCTAGGAAGGTTACATGATTTTATTACCGTTTAGGGTACTGCCGGCTCTTACATCTAATCTTGGGCATTTTTTTATTTTTTATTTTTTTTTGGATTTTGAATTTGCATTGCTCTGTGAACCTATATGGCATAACTCTATTTTCATATTTCTAAAGGATTATTGGATTGATATCACAATTTTCTACTAGCGATTATGCCTTACTCATAAAGTTCAGGCTAGATGAAATCGTATATTTGAGAAGGAAGAATGGCATGCAAAAGAAATATCAACATGCAGACGAAACTCAGTACATGAATGATACATCATAAATTTGAGAACTATGCAACTATTTAATATTATTACTATCACAGATTATCTAGCTGATTTGATTACTACACCGATATTATTCTATAAGATGTCTAAGAACAAATAGTTTGTATCGTAGAAAACTAAAAAGACAATCCACAATTTTAATCATGTACTTGATGACCTTCTGCAGATTCTACATCACCAGTTGCATGTTTTACACGAAATGGGAGAATCAAGAGAGGCCCAATATCATATAGAACCCGGAACGTGCATAAGATAAACTAAGAAAAATGTAGGTATTTTGTAAATGTGTCTAAGAAGAATGCTGGTATTTTGTTAAAGTGTCTATGAGAAGAATGGTTCTATTTTAATTTCTTGATAGAAAAACGAAGCAAGTGTATGACTGATGCTCTTGGAAATTTATCAATGTATCTAAGAAGAATGTTGGTATCTTGATAAACGTGTCAAAGAAGAATGTTGGTATTTTGATCCAGTATTCCAAACGATGTTGTTACATTCTCTTCTTTATATCAAAAAAAAAAAAAAAAAAAAAATTTGATGACCCAATTTAATATGTACCAGGCCGATAATTCCCGAAACCCAATTTTTTTTTAAACCATTTCCAGAACTTTAACAATATTATCATGATGTTAAGTACATGTCAAATCGTACAGACCATCAATTACAACAATCGTACTGACCTCATCTAAATAAAAATCATTCTATAAATTTATTTATTTTTAAGCATAATCGTCGTCGTTCTCTAACTGATATTCATCCCATTACAGCAATTTTTAACTAGTAAATTGGAGTACCTCAATCAGTTAATACAAGTATTCACATATACAATGTAGTAAATTTGACATCTCAAGCAAATTGAAGAACCCGCAAACACACAATGTATTCATCACATATACAATTTAGTTGACTGTAATACAAAACTTTGTATCAAGTTAAGATGTAAGGACGAACTTATATAGCACACAGCACATGATATTGGATTAACCTTTTAATGGATAACATGCATATTTTTATTATAGTGCCATAATATACTACGGTAATATGGATGGTATATTTTTATATTAATCTTAATATTATGGTCAGCGAACCCAGAGTTATTTTAGGACACTGACTTTATTCCTCCGAAATTAGAATTCTAATTCTATGTAAACACTGATTTCCTTAACAGGGTTTTTTGAAAACTATATATAGGGCACAAAACATATATCAAAGACACTTTCGCAAGTCAGAATTCTCTGCTAGGCACATATTCTTCGTAAGAGTAATACACGATATTACGCTTATATCTTTATAGTTTTGATTGATAAAATCATCTTATATTTTCATGCTATATTTGTCGGTAAACATCTAACCTATAATCTTGAATACATGGTTCAATGCAAAAATGATAATGATGATTCTGTTGAATTATGATTTTCCTCGATAGTTATATACAATTTTATTTTATTTTTGAATTCCTTTATTATATATGATTGCCCGCTTAACGATTCCAATCTCAACTCCTGTCCTCCACATCTAATCCATAAAATCAATTTGATTACTTATGTTGACGTTTGGAGTAATTAGGGTTTTTGTTTCAATAACGGACGCTGCGACAAATCATTAACCAAGGTTTGATACCGCTGCTTAACTATTTTTTTTCTCATGCATGAAAAATAATGTATCTTATTCAACGATATTTATTCATTATGTTTTTGCCTGCAATATCGTGTATTGGGAAAACGGCAGGAACAATGGACTGTACTGTTTCTAACTGTAGTTCAATGGATGTCATGAGAAAACGAAAGAATTCCACAGATGAGGAAAACCCAGGTGAATAATACTCTATCTGTTTTACCTGCTTCTTTAAACCATTTTTTCTGTAACCGAGGATACTCTCTATACGCATTATTTGTTTTATTATACCCACAGAACACGTCAGGATCACGCACGTTTTAAGGTATACAATCACATCTTATAACAAAATTCATCGAAGATACGACATATCATCCCTGAAGGAGGGAATCTGTAGACATGTGATCAGTGCTCGGATTAAATCAATGTGGTATTCTTCAGACGGAGAAGATGCACTAACAATGATTCTCATTGATTCTAATGTAAGTACACATACGCTAGATGAGTCTTTTTCCGTTTTTCATGCTTCAGAAAATATATATATAAATTAGATTTATTATTATATTTTTTCGTACGTTTACTATTATATTATAAATATTATGCAGGACGATCAAATAAGAGAAATTATTATGCGAGAGTATTACATACGTCACAGGGAAATATTACGAGAACAAAACACAATATGTTTACGAGACTTCAAGGTTAAGAGTTATAGAGAATATATGTATCTATATTTCACAAAGTCTACTCATACACATAACTTCATTGAATACGACAACAAGTTTCCTAAAAGCAAGTTCAGCTACACGGAGATTCAAGATATCGATAAGTCAGATATTATTGAAAACAATATACTAATAGGTAATTCAGGAACTATTACATGCTACTAATTAAATAAATCCTTGGTATGCTTCAATATCATAATAACAACTGAATTTAACTGTGTTAATGCAGACATAAGAGGAAAATTCATTTCAGAACTATACCAAAAAAGAGATTGGTGTGAAAACTGGTGGAAGGACATTGTAATACAAGACGAAGGGGGAAATCAAGCAACAATAATCCTGTGCAAGTATAAACCAACTACAATTAGCTACCATTTCTGCAATGATCCAGATGTGCATGATATACTAATCTTTACCGCAACAAAGGCCATCGAATTAGACGGTAATTCCAACTATGAATGCCTGCAGGCTTTAATTCTGAAAATATGTTGATTATATTGCTTATGAATTCTACATACATTGATAAGTTTAGTTCTGAGGTTGTACTTAAATTAGATTGTCCATTAACTATAAAAACTTTTCAAATTTCGAATAAAATCTATTTGGTCACGGCTTAAATTATAACCACGCGCTATTTACCAGGAAGACGATACTTGATATCAACTGAAGCAACAAAGATATATAAGGAAAAGAAGATTATACAAGACTCTCTGGAGGTCGAAGAATTAATGAAAATTGAGAGGGATAAACTGGCTTACTTGACCAAACAAATCGTTGATAAGATTCCTCGATTTTTAAAATCTGAAGCGAAAAAGACAATGCAGGAAGAGAAAGAATGGATAGATCTTTTCCCAATGTCTGCGTCTGAATTCAAAGTAAATAAATATATTGAATTTCTTCATCAAAAAGTAAACAACAAATTATACGAGGCGCCAAGAAAAAGATTAAGATTCAAAGACTACTTAACACGAAGATACAATTTAGGTGACTTGGATAAGATTTGGAACATTATTGGTCACGAAATGATTCAAAACTGTAGAATGCCCAAAAAAAGAGAGCTACATGTAACAGACGGGTCAAAAAAATACATATTCGTTTTCGAAGGTTAGCATATACTTACTTTTTTTAGAAATTAATTTTAGATTTAAATTTCTTTACGCCAGTTTCCTAATTGTTTTATGTGCTTGGATATGCTAGGTTTCCCTTTAGATTATGCTGAGACGAGATGATCACTGACAAGAAGATTTGACGAAAAAGGAGTTCAATCATTTTATGAAACAATCTTATAAGATTCTATTATTTCTATTATTATGTTAAGTATATTGGTACGACTGTCGGGTCTTTTCAATGCAGATTAGTACCTTGAATATTTATCTCCGCATTACAGTTCAATTTTTTTTTTATTAAGAACCATGCCAAATATTTTCAGATGTGAAAATAAATACCAAAGCAATTTTATTTTTACCCTAAATATAGTCTGATTGTGATGATCACTGACAAGAAGATTTGACGAAAAAGGAGTTCAATCATTTTATGAAACAATCTTATAAGATTCTATTATTTCTATTATTATGTTAAGTATATTGGTATGACAGTCGGGTATGTTCAATGCAGATTAGTACCTCGAATATTTATCTCTGCATTACAGTTCAATTTTTTTTTATTAAGTACCATGCCAAATATTTTTAGATGTGAAAATAAAGACCAAAGCAATTTTATTATTACCCTAAATATAGTCTGATTGTTGGGGATTATTTAATAACCAGATCATATGATGGCCACTTAATGTAGCTTATGATCTTAAATAATTTTTTTTATTGTTTATAACAGATTATAGATCGCTAGACAATCATTTTCTAGATTTAAATTTCTTAACACCGGAATCTTATTTTTTTTCATTTGGTTAATGTATATTATAATATGGTCTTCGTGTATAATATTAATCTGATCCACCTTCTTTAAAGAAGATTTCACATCTTAATTTATGTGATTGCAGTACTTAGTACTTAGCTTATTCTAATATCAAAAGAAATCATAAGACCATATTAATTGAATATCTTCAAAACTTCCACAACACTATCGTAGGTGCAACAACTAGCCGATGTAAAAAAAAATAACTTATAAGTCATGGGGACTGTACACGATTCTATTTCCTTAACGTTACTACACCATTCTTCCTACTCTACTCCCTAAAAGGAGTAGTAATAACCGAGTTGGAGTAAAATCGACTAAAAAGTAATGAAATGGGCGAAAATGTAAATTGCAGCAATCCAAACTAAAGGGCGCACTCGGTAAAAAAAAATAGATTGGGCGGGGTTTTTCAGTTATTTGATGACACTAATTTCCTTATTTGTAGTTGGAATGAATTTGGGAAAGTTAATACAAGTTTAGTTATTCCAGGACACAGATTTCTTTAATTTTAGTTGGGATGGATTTAGGAAAACTAAATACCAATGTCAGTATTGGGAATTGAGTACTAATTGAATTCTATGGAAACACGGATTACCTTAACAAGGACCTTTGAAAACTATATATATATATATAGTTAGAGATTACCTACACATAACATCTATCAAAGACACTTTTGCAGAATCGGACGTCGAAGAATTCCCAAGGAAGGTTTTGCAAATATTAGTTTTAACTAAGGTTTAAGATTATTCTTTATCTCATGCATATAAAACTAAGGTTTCTTCTTTCTCCCATGCATATAGATAATGGACCAAGTTCAAGCCAACAGGAGATCAGAAATTCGATACATACATGGTTATGTCTACAGAGGTCATGAAAAAGCCACCATTGAAGTGAACATGTCAGGAGAGAATATGCATACCAAAAACCAAGGTTTGAGATCATCCTCTTGCAAAAATACTTTCTATAATGGATATAAATAAATACCTAAAAACCAATCATCCATCATTAGAACAGTCTCAAGATTACAACAATATTATTATGTTAAATCAATAGTGATTAATAGTAGAGGATAACGTGTATTTTTTGTTCCTATGTAACGTAAAAATTCAGTTGTACTTTATATGATGTTTTTGATGACTCTGGATTTTAATACGTAGATAGAGAATGGTTTGGGTGTTTACAGGACGCAATAAACGTGACAACAGGAGCTCGGTTAAGAATTCTTTTTCAAACTATTCTCTGCCACGATGATGTGATTCAGCCCGGAGTTTTATGGTCAGAGTTTGGTCTCAACATGTGTAATGATCTGTATTTTCAATTGGGAGTGGAGTATAATATCAAGGAGCCAACTGAAGATCAAATGCTTGATTTTGGTCTATATCTTTTGAACAAACAACTGCGTCGATTTCATAGATCTCTTGAAGACTTCAAAGATATGCCACGTCCATTATTCAATTGGAGTGATGATGTTAGTGGTAACGTTCCCTCCTCTGGCATCCCTGGGGAAGAGGATCAGGCTGACCCTTGCGAACAAGGTTTGGGATGATTATTATGTAACCATTCAAATTTCGAAATTATTCTTATTTATGCATATACATAGTAATCATTATGTTTCACCAAATAATTTATGTGCAGGTAAAATGGCTAAAAACAATAAAGCAGTTCGATATATCCATGAATATATATACAAAGGTTATGGCAGGCTAGGTTCTAATGGATATGAAGTCCAGGGAGATTGGATAGCAATTATTGACCAGCAGATAGATGATATTGCAGCAGATATCTTTTCAGGAAAAATAAGTCGTAAAGAAGATTCTCAGGAGACGGAATCAATGGAGGATTTGGATTGAGAATATATTTAACGCAATCATGATATTTTAAGTTTCCCATTATTTATTTACTTGAGACTTCTCTATGTTCTTTAGTTATTCATGCCTTTTGATGACAATACTTGGTGCAGCAAAACCTATATATACTTTTGGTTTATGTAATTTTGGTCATCTTAAAAATTTATATTAATGTGATTTATTTATTTAATGGATAAAGGAATACTAAAGAGAGAAAAAAAAGATTCATGGCATGATCTGCGTGCGAGGGAAGCATCACATACAATAAAATCAACTCCTGATTAATAACTTTCGACAAAACTTGATACAACAACACCTATAACATCATCAATATTACATAAACTAGGAATAAGAGAACTCATAGAATTCGGTTTCCTAAACTTATATTCGATAGTCCTACCGTTTACCATGACGCATGGCTATATAAATATAATCACATTCAAACTGGATTACTTCTAAGTTGGGTGGACTATACTCAATTCTATATCACTAATATTACTACACCATTTCTCCCTGCTCTACTCAATGCTCATATATTGTGGTAATAACTAGATGTTAGTGTACAAATTTGTGCTACACCTTTTAGACGGAAAAATATAATTTCGACAAAAAAGGTATTAACCTCTTCAACTAATATAACCTCCTCTAAGGCTTACAATAGTTCTTAACAGTTATAACCCAACTGATCCTCTACAATAATTCATAGATACATTGGATGAAGTGGCATACTTTTACACCACAATTACACAATAAAACGTCATCATGGTCTTCAGTGGTGCTTAAAATATTCAGTAAAGAAGATTCTTATGCTACTGTAAATTTAAATTAGGATTTAATCTGAATAAAATTTGGATGCACGCTACTCTCAATAAGCAATTAGAGTTATTTTAGGCAGTCGGAAAAAAAATAGAATGAGGGTGAAATTAGGAAAGCTAATACAATCTTAGTTATCCCAAAACACTGATTTCCTTATTCGGAATTGAGTTCAAATTAACTTCTACGAAAACACTGATTTCCTTAACAAACCTTCTCTAAAACCTATATATATATAGGACGTACGATTGCACATAAAGAGCATCAACCCAAGACTGTTTTGCAGGATCAAACTCAGGATCTCCAAGGTAGTTTTTGCAAGACATATCACAGGATTACCAAGGTATGTTTTTTTTTTTCTTTTTTTTTTACATCTTTCTTTGTGTATTAAATAAATATAGAGGCTATGCTTATGTTTTGGGATTGAACCTGTTATTATTACCCACAGCAAAACATGTCCGATGAAAATACTGGAAGCACTAACCAATGTTCTGCAAAGAAGAACATGTCCGGCGAAAATACTAATAGCTCAGAACAAGGTTCGGCATGATTATTGTTTAATCTTTGCAATATAGAAACTGTTTTTATGCAGTTTATGAGTATCATTGTCTATAAACAAAATACTCATCGCGTTTATGCCATCAATGTTTATATGCAGGAAAAAGGGACAAAACCAAGGCGTATACTTTGTTCACCAATCTGGATCCTCACCAATTTCGTCAAAGAGTCATCAAGGCAAGGGTTTTAAAGATCTGGAAGTCGGGCAATCGAAAGACAAAAGAAGTGTATGGTCTAGAACTTCACTTAATGGATGAAAAGGTACGTAAATCCAATATGTTAATACATGTCTACTAATTTATATGGGATATATATACGTACTGTTTATACTCACTCATATTTGACATTTGCAGAAGACACAGATGCATGCAAAGGTACCAAAGGACTTTATAGATATGTTTGAAACCCAGTTGGTAGAAGGGAATATATTACATCGAAAGATTTAATCTCTCAGAGCCCAAAGGAAATTTCAGTATTGTCGACTATGAACACGTTCTGTGGTTCAACAAGTTCACCAAAGTGAAACAACTAGATATTAGCGAACCAGACTTTCCCGAACATAAATTTAACTTCATAGATTTCAAAAGCGCGTCCAAAAAAGTGAACGACACCAAACTATATCTAAGTAAGTATCAAACTACCTTTTAATTTTCAAATCTTAGTAAATAAATACGTACAATTAATGACATTATTACCTGCAGATGCTATCGGGAGACTGAAATCCGTCTCTGGAATCAGTACGGTAACTTTCGGTGGCCAGAAAGGATCTGGAGAATCTCAGAAGAGAGACATGTTATTGAAGATACGAAGTAAGTTTATTTAATTTTAAAGATATATTATTCATGGGTTGTGAACTAGAACACTTGATCAATCAAGGATAAATATAATTATTTTAAATACAGGGGGGTTGATATGAATGTTACTTTATAGGGTGAATGGTACAAATCCGTGGAAGAAGGTGTCGTGGAGAAACATGCAAATAGTCCAATAATTTTGATTATTACTGCAATGTTTGTAAGCGAATTTCGAGGTTCGTGGTTGTTGATAGTGGATTTTAGTTTAGGGCTAAAATTGTAAAACCAAATTTAATATGCTGCCACCCTGCAAAGGATGAAGCTAATTTAATAGGCTGACGTCCTGCAAAGGATAAAGCCTTCAGGTGATGAATACTTCTCACCATAATAATTCACTGGAGCATGTGCAACCATCCATGAGAATTATAATCTACCCAGAGCGGAGCATGTAGCAACCATCCCGATTTTATGTAGGTTTACAGCATTACCAATAATGCTTTAATTAAAGCCTTGTGTTCGACATGCAAACACCCGTAGGCTACTTGACGGCGTGTTATATTAGCCCCGTTGAGCGCAGGAAATACTACCCGTGCTAGTCCCGCCAGCTTAAAAACAAACAGCGGCATATTACATGTGTCGCAAAAACAATCTCAACAGTCCATCTTCGCAGGCATAGATGGAGGGTATAGATATAAATTCAGGGGGTCCAGAGCATGCCGGCATGATCACCTCAGACCCACCTGCACACATAACCCGTCGAACAAGACCAACTACAGTTGGTTGTCCCAAACCGTTCGGCCAAAGAAGGCGTGTCATGCGGACAAGGTTTCTTTTTAATCGTGAGCGTCCAACTTCGCAGGCATAGTTGGACGGCTTAGATTATACCCTAAAGAAAGTAGTGAAGTGACGGAACACCATTTACGGACCCACTTTCTACCTACATGACCGACTCCCTCATAGGCAAGCCGTGGAGCAAGAACCGATTGCCCAAACAAGGCTAGGAACGCCTTATGCAGGTTGAGAAGATCCAAAACGATCACGACCATCCAACTTCGCAGGAATAGTTGGATAGCTTGGATCGCGCCCAGAGCCATGGAGCAAGCATATACATTCTCACCGTCGGCCATAATCTCTACATGCACAGCCGGCCTTCCCAAAAGAGGCGCACGCCACCCAAAACCGATCGCCCAAAGTGGCCGGTCTGAAACCCTAACTAGGGTTTGCGGCGTAGAAACATCTCGAGCGTCCATCTTTGCAGGCTTGGATGGAGGGAAAAGATGAAGACTTAAAGGGGACCGAGCATGCTAGCATGACCACCATGGTCCCGACTTCACGCCTAGATGATCGGCCAAAACCGACAGTGGTCATGCTCCTCGGAACGCGCGCCCAAGGAAGGCATGTCACGGCCCCTCCATCAGTTCTAATCTCGACCATCCATCATTGCAGGCTAGAACGGGCGACCCATATCGCTCCGATGGATGTCCTGCAAGCATGGACGTGTAGAATGGCGTCCCGCCTACCTACTAGACCAATCGGCCACTCCATACACGCCTCCCAAGACATAAAACCATTAGGGTGAAAGAGGAAGCTCACAAGCCTTCCAAACCCTAATCCAACGGTTATTCCTCCTTCAATCTCGTCCGTCCAAGATCGCATGCTTGGATGAATAGCCTAGGAAGGGAGTTAGGTGGCAAACAAGGTATCACCGTGATCACCATCCTCCACACTTCCCCATGGCATAACCGGCCAAGGTAGGACCCGCTCATGCAACCTCCGAACAACGCCTGGACATAGCTAGTTGAGTCACTTCAACTTGCAATCTTTTCATCAAGGTTGTGTAGGCTTCAAATATGTTAAGCATATTTAATGCACCGCATGCATACAATATGCGCCTACAAACAACACGATACTTCACAAGTATCAATTTCCTTCCTGGGGTTTGCTTTCGGGATGTTTTCTCCTTCCGAACGAGCTTAAAACCTAAATATTCCCGCGTTGGGAGATAGGAAATTCTTTTCCGTATGGAATGGAGGGGAGGACCATCAAAATCCGAGTCCGTACTAGAATTCTACAACGATTCTAGTGAGAGGCGCTAATCAGGGTTTCTAGTGCAATGATCAACGGTTTCCCCTCCTCTCAAGATGCAAAATCTCGACCGTCGAAGGTCACCAAGCTAGAAAGCTTCCCGAGCCTGACTTTCCAAGCCACAACAACATGCTACATGTTTTCCAAGACACTCGAGACGTTAATCACGTCATAACTGGGGGATGCTTACTGGGGTATTGGTCTAGAGGTTTACAGCGTGCAGCGTGCAACACGCCATCACAAGAACGTGTCAGGAAGACATGGGCGGTTAAGTGAAGATGGGAGCAGTGGGAAGTTCTGATCGTGTGACACTCACACACAACTCCACTCTTCCCTCACTCCACTTCCTCCACTTCCCACGAGAGACGTGAAGAAGGCTTAATGACTTGTATAAATAGGTTCTCCTCCCTATTTCCAAAAACACAAGTCCAGACAACACAGAAAATACAAGTTTTAATACCATCGTATTCAACACCCAGAGCTTGCCTGCAACATTTGCTCGCTTTCTCAACCTTCTGTTAACAAGTCATAGCCTTCACCTTCATACTCTCAACACCTTCTTCGCTTCCCTCCCTAATATCAACCTCACATCCTTCACCTGTGACCGAAACAAATCTGGAACGGCCGTGTCTTCGGTTTAGGCCAGAATTGTACAAATTACCTCTCGAATCAAAAAGTGCTCATCGTGCAGCACATTTGTTGAAGGTTTAAATTCACTTCTCATCCACACACACCCAAAATTACCAAAACCGACAGAAGTAGTTTTCTCCCACAAACAATTGGCGACCACAGTGGGAGGATTAATCTGTCGGTTGTGAAGACAATTCCTTTAATACCAATTCAATTTCTCTGATTTAAAAATGGTGGATCTTAGGTCTGGATTAGCAACCAATCCTGACGGGACTAGCGCCGACAGAACTCCTGGTGTTGATATCCTAATTAGTGGTGTCACCGTACAGCCTTTCAGTGCAATCAATGTATCTCGTGGAATTTATTCCTTTATTACCAGCACCAGCGGAGCAGGAGGAGATATTCCATTGGGAGAGACACCTCTTATCACAAGAACCAGAGCAGCCGGAAATCCCAGTATCTCCTCAAGTGTAATGCCTCCAGCGGTCACCAGAGCAACAACTTCCACCCCTTCATCAGAACGAGGAACTGGAGGATCAAGGGGAGGACCATCTCCCATTACCATCACAGATTTGATGGAGAGGCAGGAAGTCCTTGCTAAGACTCAAACGGATATGGCTGCAACTCAGAAAGAGGTACTCACTTTTCTTAATATATTAACTGATCGATTGTCAGAAGAGCCTCGACAACCCCTGGAGCTATCAGGGAGCGTGTTCAAAGTACCCAGAGAAGGTACTTCAACGACGCAGGCCTACATGGACCTGATAAAAGAAGCAACATCAGATATGGGCGGTCTTATCATGGAGACTCCTACACTGGGGACTGGTCCTCACAATGATCATCCTCATTTCAGCAACTTTACTACGAACCAGAGACCAATGGAGCAGGAAGTGGCATCTCTAGTGGAAAGCTTGTGTAAACTCTTACATCTCTCGATGAATCATCAGGCGGAGACATTTGCTGCAATTAATCAGATAGATCTGAATGTGCACCTGACTCCTTCACGTCAAGGAGTCTTAACTGCATCGAAAGCATATGTAAATGATGTTACATTTACATAGGACGACATGATGACGGAGGAAGGTGACAAACGGCCCCTACATGTTGCTGCACGCATCAAGGGCTCAGAGTTCAGGAAGGCCCTCATCGACACAAGAGTGTCTTCGAATGTGATTACCCTCAAGGCTCTCAGGACATCCAAGATTCGCCCCTGCAAGATAATACGGAAGCCTACCACAATGACAGACTTCGAAGAAAACCAGACCAGCACATACGGGGTTTTCCCTTCAACATATCATCAGTGCCTGAATACCATGCTGGATAAAGAAGTTGTCTGTATTCCTGCATCACTGTCTCATTACGCATCGATGTATGGAGTGGAGTTATTCGAACCAAGAGAAGCTCCGCGGGAAGAACCATACAAAGTTCATTGCATCCCACTCCCTGTGTGGATGTTAATCCGGGAGGAGGACCGAATTGCATCATTAAGGGTTATTCCTCCCAATGCATATTCGCTGATAAGGCATTCTTATTCATCTAGTGAAGCATGGAACCATGTTCATACCAAGAGGGAGACTGATGCACGTTCTCCCCTCCCAGTGGAATGCTGCAACAACAGCGAACCACAAGAACAAGTGCTAGATGCTCCACAACATCTGCAAAACGACACCAACCCCACAACTGATGAGCTCAAAGATGAGGAATCTCCTAGGCCTATCTCCATCAGCTCTACCTTGTGTAGGCATTCATACAATCTCTGGTCCAAGATGGTCAGACAATCTCTGAGGCAATTCAGGCGTGAGATCAGGTGTTGCAGACACTAAAACAAATATTGCCCTAGGGACGACTCTCCTCTTCCTAACATAGACATGCTAGTAGGCGCCACCAGCGGACACGGAATGTTCGGTTACAACGGCTACAACCAGATAAGGATGTACGAGCATGACGCAAGTAAGATAGCTTTTCGAACTCCTCTCGGAAATTTTTAGTATATTGTACTGCCATTGGGTTAAAAGAATTCTGGTACAACATATCAACGCTCTATGGCGGCAATCTTCCACTGGAGTTGATACCTCAAGGGAGAATCCTCAAGAGGATAATGATTTACACGCATCATGTCGAACAAAATCGAGTCACTCTACCAGACAATGGTACATATCTACCATGCTATGTTGGAGAATATGCACTTTTGGTCATCCTCTGGAATTCGTGAAGTTATTGAATACTCATCAACGACAGCATCCAACCTGCTGGAAAGCACCAGGCCTGCCAGTAATGAAGAGCCTCATGGTGTTCGTGGAAGCATACATCCCACCAACATGAAATACAATCTTCAGCCTTCCATAAGCAGTTTAGTTGAAGCAACAAGAGGAAATACACCGAGATACAACGTCCTGCGCATCCAACATCACCAACTCCAACTCCAGCACCCTATGCACAACTCCCGCAATGGTGAAACAACATCCAAGATATTCCATATCTGGATCGATGGTAACTACATCAGTGAGATAGCTTTCAGAATTTGTCTCCCGTAGAAGAAGTAGTTGCTTTACCAAAGCAGTGTGACTGGGACTGCTTAGCACCGCCCATATCGAAGACATCCTCATGAACCTAGCGTGGAAATACCTATCAATTCGAAAGCTCTGGATACTCGTGGGAAGGGGATTGTCTTCCCCTTCTCTATTTCATGAAAAAACATCAAGAAAGCCATTGGTTCCAGCTTATCTTTCTAAACGAGATGATCTTTACCTAAGAGTGCCAAGTTCGTGCAAGTTTCCACCACACCTCTCCCTACCAGTTTCTAATAACTGTTGCTGCTAATAATCGGGAATGTAATATGGAGACACATAGATCACGCTTGGGGACTGAGGCTCAGCATGAAATTCCTTCGCCATCAGTCAAGGACTTCTCTAATAGATGGTCAATCAAGAAGCATGTAAAAGGAAAACTTAATCGAAGAAGGAGCCTCTTCAATGCTCACCAGGAGCCTCCTCCATGTTCGCTTCAGAAGCCTGCTTCAACGATTTTCAGGAGCCTCCAGCATGTTCGCTTCAGAAGCTACTTAAACGCTCTCACCAGGAGCCTCCCCCATGTTCGCTTCAGAAGCCTGCTTCAACGCTCTCACCAGGAGCCTCCTCCATGTTCGCTTCAGAAGACTGCTTCAATGCTCTCACCAGGAGCCTCCTCCATGTTCGCTTCAGAAGCCTACTTCAATGCTCTCACCAGGAGACTCCTCCACGTTCGCTTCAGAAGCCTACTTCAACGCTCTCACGGGGAGCCGTCTCCATGCTCGCTTAAGAATCTGTTTCAACGCTCTCTACAGAACCCGCATTTACATTTGAGCACACAAAGTTCATCAAAGCAGGCACATCAAGCATGCAGGCGCAGGAAAAGTTGAGCATGCAGGCATAGCATGCAGGCGCAGGAAAAGTTGAGCATGCATGCGCAGGTAAAGTTGAGCATGCAGGCATAACATGCAGGCGCTGTCAAGGTTGAGCATACATGCATAGCATGTAGGCGCAGGCAAGGTTGAGCATGTATCATGCTGGAAAGGTTGAGCATCCAGGCGTAGGAAAGGTTGAGAATGCAGGCATAACATGCAGGCGCAAGGTTGAGCATGCAAGCATAGCATGTAGGCACAGTCAAGGTTGAGCATGCAGGCATAGCATGCAGGTAGCATACAGGCGCATGCAAGGTTGAACATGCCTATCAAGCGGGCAAAACAATCCCAGATCAAGCAGACGCATGATGAGTCCCACGGTTAAGAGAATTAGGCGGGCCCACACGCATATCAAGAAATCATAGGACATGGACAAAGTTTGAAAACGTGCACACGATGAACCCATGTTCGATCGAAGCATGCACAACTTCCCATGTTTGAAGCAAACATGACCATATCAGGTTCCACGTTCGATCATGCAGGCGCAGTAGACCCATGAACGAAGCAAGCGCAACAGTCCGTCGATTAGGCACAACCCCACGATTGAGCATGTGCAGTAGTCCCTCGATCGAAGCAGGCATAACAAGTTCGACTTAAACAAGCAAGACCTACATCATGCCAGGGGAACGCTCGACTGCACGCCTCTTAAACGTGACATCCTCCGAGGACAGGATAACCCGTCTCTCCTGGTAACATCTAACTTTGTCTTATAAGTTTTGTCTTTAAACTGTCACCATATCATGCCTACCTCGCAACAGTGTAACCATTGTGTGCTAGGCAGGGGACTTAATGTTGATGTGGATTTTAGTTTAGGGCTAAAATTGTAAAACCAAATTTAATATGCTGCCACCCTGCAAAGGATGAAGCTAATTTAATAGGCTGACGTCCTGCAAAGGATAAAGCCTTCAGGTGATGAATACTTCTCACCATAATAATTCACTGGAGCATGTGCAACCATCCATGAGAATTATAACCTACCCAGAGCGGAGCATGTAGCAACCATCCCGATTTTATGTAGGTTTACAGCATTACCAATAATGCTTTAATTAAAGCCTTGTGTTCGACATGAAAACACCCGTAGGCTACTTGACGGCGGGTTATATTAGCCCCGTTGAGCGCAGGCAAGACTACTCGTGCTAGTCCCGCCTGCTAAAAAACAAACAGCGGCATATTACATGTGTCGCAAAAACAATCTCAACCGTCCATCTTCGCAGGCATAGATGGAGGGTATAGATATAAATTCAGGGGGTCCAGAGCATGCCGGCATGATCACCTCAGACCCACCTGCATACATAACCCGTAGAACAAGACCAACTACAGTTGGTTGTCCCAAACCATTCGGCCAAAGAAGGCGTGTCATGCGTCCAAGGTTTCCTTTTAATCGTGAGCGTCCAACTTCGCAGGCATAGTTGGACAGCTTAGATTATACCCTAAAGCAAGTAGTGAAGTGATGGTACACCATTGACGGACCCACTTTCTACCTACATGACCGACTCCCTCATAGGCAAGCCGTGGAGCAAGAACCGATTTCCCAAACAAGGCTAGGAACGCCTTATGCAGGTTGAGAAGATCCAAAATGATCACGACCATCCAACTTCGCAGGCATAGTTGAATGGCTTGGATCGCGCCCAGAGCCATGGAGCAAGCATATACATGCTCACCGTCGGCCATAATCTCTACATGCACAGCCGGCCTTCCCAAAAGAGCCGCACGCCACCCAAAACCGATCGCCCAAAGTGGCCGGTCTGAAACCCTAACTAGGTTTTCTGGCGTAGAAACATCTCGAGCGTCCATCTTCGCAGGCTTGGATGGAGGGCAAAGATGAAGACTTAAAGGTGACCGAGCATGCTAGCATGACCACCATGGGCCCGACTTCACGCCTAGCTGATTGGCCAAGACCGGAAGTGGTCATGCTCCTCGGAACGCGCGCCCAAGGGAGGCATGTCACGGCCCCTCCATCAGTTCTAATCTCGACCATCCATCATTGCAGGCTAGAACGGGCGACCCAGATCGCTCCGATGGACTTCCTACATGCATGGACGTGTAGAATGGCGTCCCGCCTACCTACTAGACCAATCGGCCACTCCATGCACGCCTCCCAAGGCATAAAACCGTTAGGGTGAAAGAGGAAGCTCACAAGCCTTCCAAACCCTAATCCAACGGTTATTCCTCCTTCAATCTTGTCCGTCCAAGATCGCATGCTTGGATGAATAGCCTAGGAAGGGAGTTAGGTGGCAAACAAGGTATCACCGTGATCACTATCCTCCACACTTCCCCATGGCAAAACCGGCCAAGGTAGGTCCCGCTCATGCGACCTCCGAACAACGCCTGAACATAGCTAGTTGAGTCACTTCAACTTGCAATCTTTTCATCAAGGTTGTGTAGGCTTCAAATATGTTAAGCATATTTAATGCACCGCATGCATACAATATGCGCCTACAAACAACACGATACTTCACAAGTATCAATTTCCTTTCTGGGTTTTGCTTTCGGGATGTTTTCTCCTTCCGAACGAGCTTAGAACCTAAATATTCCCGCGTTGGGAGATAGGAAATTATTTTCCGTATGGAATGGAGGGGCGGACCATCAAAATCCGAGTCCGTATTAGAATTCTACAACGATTCTAGTGAGAGGCGCTAATCAGGGTTTCTAGTGCAATGATCAACGGTTTCCCCTCCTCTCAAGATGCAAAATCTCGACCGTCGAAGGTCACCAATCTAGCAAGCTTCCCGAGCCTGACTTGCCAAGCCACAAAAACATGCTACATGTTTTCCAAGACACTCGAGACGTTAATCACGTCACAACTGGGGGATGCTTACTGGGGTATTGGTCTGGCGGTTTACAGCGTGCAGCGTGCAATGCGCCATCACAAGAACGTGTCAGGAAGACATGGGCGGTTAAGTGAAGATGGGAGAAGTGGGCAGTTCTGATCGTGTGACACTCACACCAACTCCACTCTTCCCTCACTCCACTTCCTCCACTTCCCACGAGAGACGTGAAGAAGGCTTAATGACTTGTATAAATAGGTTCTCCTCCCTATTTCCAAAAACACAAGTCCAGACAACACAGAAAAACCAAGTGTTAATACCATCGTATTCAACACCCAGAGCTTGCCTGCAACATTTGCTCGCCTGCTCAACCTTCTGTTAACAAGTCATAGCCTTCACCTTCATACTCTCAACACCTTCTTCGCTTCCCTCCCTAAGATCAACCTCACATCCTTCACATGTGACCGAAACAAATCTGGAACGGCCGTGTCTTCGGTTTAGGCCAGAATTGTACAGATTACCTCTCGAATCAAAATGTGCTCATCGTGCAGCACATTTGTTGAAGTTTTAAATTCACTTCTCATCCACACACACCCAGAATTACCAAAACCGGCAGAAGTAGTTTTCTCCCACAAACAATGGTCCCTTTATAATAAAAAAAAGCGCATGTCGACTTTGATTTTTTTTAATTCACTGACAAACATTTATAACTCCCTATAGGCGTACTGTCGTTAGCTACCACAACTGCCTCCAGAGTGTTGATCAATCTAAATATACCAGAAGTCAATGAGTTCAAGAGACGGTTAGTGCAACCAGTAAACCCTGCAGCTATTTATAGTTTATTATTAATTATTATATCTATACTAAAACCACGTCATATGTACCAGCAGGCTTAAATCAGAAGACAACAATGTCACAATGACTGGCACACCGCAACCGGATGATCCAACCGAAAATAGAAAGACTATACAGCAGGCAACTGACATGATACAATACACGAAGAATATGGTAAATCTATTTTCGGCTGTACTTTTTTACCTTCTTGAATAGAACATAATATCTAAAATATGTGTTGCTACGAGAAAATGTCAGGGTAAGACAGTCACATGCGAGGCGACAGGGCTAGGCATAGTCGAGAACAGAGAGTGGTACTACATGGCATGTAGCATATGCAACAGGAAGATAGAGTACGACGACGACGACGACGACGAACCTTGGTGTAAGAAGTGCAAAGGAAAATTCGAAGGGGAATTACCATGGTAAGAAACGACAATATCTGTTAATATATGGATATTGATAATACATCGATACCTACTAATGCCTTAAATATATGCACAGGTACAAATTGAGTTTGGCTGTAAAGGATGGAACAGAAACCGCAGTATTCACAGTAATGGGAAAGACAGCAGAAAAAATGATGAAATGTACTTCCAAGGAACATGTGGATTACACGGAGCAATGCAATAAGGTAATGAATATTAGTGTAGTCAACTGGATAAGTGTATTCTAAAACATGCTAACCGTAACATTTATTTAATACTGCAGATTAACAAGGGAGAAAAGGCACGCGGATGGTTCGACCGAATCAAAGACCGCACCTATGTTTTCAAGTTGGTAATACAGGAATATAATATAAAGAAAGAATCAATCTGAAAATTTTACAGTCCAAAAGGTATTCAAGACAGAAGGTGAGTTGGACGATTCAGATGCTGATGCAGAAAATGAGGTAAATTTGCAAGAAATTGTTATCCAAGCGCTACTGATTACAAATACGAGTCGTTCTTACGTGTAAAAATCCCTATCTATGTAGGATGGAGAGCTAGAAAAGGATGATCCATATACTGCAATGGATACGAACAAGCAGACCTCTAAAAGGGGTAGGAAACGTGCGTCAACTGACGACAGCAGGGAAAAGCAGAAAAAAACACCTGCCAAGAAGACTCAACGTAGGCTGAAAAATAATATGAGCTCCGACGATGAAGATGAAGAGTAGGAGAACAATTTCATAGAAACTACTCGGTTGATTAATTTAGATATAGTTATTTGTTTTGAGAATAGTAAGGTTACATGATTTTGTTACTGTTTTTATTTTGAGAACTGGCTTTTATAATTAGGTTTAATAAAGCTTTAATTTACCTGTCTGGGTGGAATTATAATCTTCGGTGTAGAATTACTGCAGAGGCTCTTTTCGTGCTGTCCACTTCTTGAAACGTTAAACATACAAGAATTTTACCGTCCAGTCTGATACTCAAAAATAATTTCAACGTCCAGTCTGTCAGACAAACAAAGTTTGCTTCGACCTTTGACTACAAACCAAGATATTAAACAGATAAAGTCTAATATTGTTTCTCAGTTGCACTAAGTCGAGGACAAGGGAAGAATGGAGTATTCTCTCGAACTACTCCAACACCAATTTCATAAGCCATGACATTAAACTACACCAGTTTATTTTTCTATAAATCAAACCGACTTTTCAAGCTAACTTAAAAAATATCATTAAATTGAAAGCAAAAACCAAGGACTACTTGGTGCAGCAATATTTTCTATGTGGAACATTTTGTTGTTCAACTTGCCACAAATAAAACATATAAGATGTTAATAGATAACAAAAAGAAAAATCAAACAGAGAGGTAAATTTTGACGTTCTTTGTTAAAACTAACACAGTTCTTTCAAATGACACCTACGAGAAGGTTTTTTTTTAACAAATAGGAGATCACTTGAAAAAAATTGCACCTAAAGAAAGTACCCCATAACACTTTGATGCCTGCGTGACTTTTGCACAACACAAATAGGAGATCACAAGGAACGTAAGCAAGGACCCTCGCCATAAAGTTCAATCCAACCACTGGCAGGAAACCACATGATGATTTCCTACATTAGCTCAAGCTTTCAACCATTTAGTCCACCTCTTCATCAGATTTCCTATTTTCCACTTTTTTTACCGACATGGATTTATTTTTTCCAGATTCCATGGTAAGCTCTTTCACTTCTACTTAAGTCTTTTCTTCATTTTTTTACAGGTTCCATGGTTGTAACTCCACTTCCCTTCTCAGTGGAGAGGAGACAACATTACTGTCAGAGGGTGCTTCCGAATCAGTAGCAGCAGCATCATGCCTGAATGGCTCATAAAATATGTCATACAACCGTTTTACCTAAATAAAAAATTAAGGACGGGAGGTTACTACTATGCGACAAACTCAATCAGGAGGAGCTAAATATCTCATTAGGAAGAGGGTTCCTCTGACTGTGTCAAACCTATGAAACCTACATGTGAATGAACTAAAAGTGAAAAAAATAACATTACCATACATGTAACAGTATCGTCTACGTATTTGAAAATCAGCGGTGTTTAAGTTAATCATTATACTGTTAACTTGCATGCATTGGTGACATAGTTACTTAGCACCTTGGTTTCTATCCCAGTCGTGTGTAAAATATGCTTATTATTCCAGAAAGCATAATCTACTCACATATAATCAGCTATGGGAATGTCTTTATTAAATTTATTCTATTTCGACAATGAAATCACATAGCACATGATAATCATGAACTTATACAACATATAATATGCACATGATGTGTTAGTAAATATAATGGACAGTGTAAGGTTTAGTTGTCTAACGTGGAGAATTCACTAGGAGACAATGAATTTCCTTGACAACGAACTGCAAAATTGAGAATTGCTGGAATATATTAGCATGGTCAGATTTCCATTCGAAGGACCCGAAAAAAACACAGAGAATACATTACAAAACAAACACAAAGCATAAAACGATTGAAAAAAAAAAGGAAAATAAGAAAGAAAAAAAATGTTAGGGTTAGAGTTAGGATAGATTTAGGAAAGCTAATACAAGTTAAACTGTTCGTATATAGGACACACGATTTCCTTATTCAGAATTGAATACAAGTTTATTTCTATGGAAACACTGTTTTCCTTAACAAGGTTTCCATGACCTATATATAGGTTACACTATCTCATATACAGAGCATCAACCCAAAACTCTTTTGCAGGACCAAACACAGGATCTCCCCGGTACTTTTAATAACAAGGTACAATTCTTCTTCTTCTTTTTAACTCAACATATTAAAACTTAGGTGCATAGTGCTTGACATAGAATTTGTATATTACAAGATACAATTCTTCTTCGTATTTTAAACTCAACATATTAAAACTTATGAGTATAATGCTTGACATTAAATTTGAATATTACCCACAGGATAACATGTCCTCCGAGTATACTGAAAGTTGTGATCAAGGTTCGATATAATTATTGTTTAGCCCTCTGCAATATTTTTATTTTTCTTATGCATATAAATAAAATACTAATGGTGTTTATGAAAACAATATTTATATACATGGAAAAGATACAAAATCATAACATATGCTTTGTACAAGGAAAAACAAAAAATGGCAGATCGAATCATAAAGAGAAATAGAATGAGCATAACCAAGGCATCAACTTATCTGGAAAAACAGGAGTTGTACGGTAAAAATAAGGTAAGCTCGATCTCAGATAATATTTTATACATGCACATATGATCTATATAATTACATAAGTAGTTTAATTGTTTTCGATGAACACAACGCTACTCAATAAAGATCAGTGCAACAATCGTACGTCTTAAAAGAAGACAAGAATGGTTTTATTATGCTTGCCCAAGATGCGATGAAAGATACCAAACAATTGATGATTTGAGATGGTGTTCAAATTGCAATGAACAAATTTCTTCTCCAAGAACAAGGTTACTTTTTTAATTATTAATATTCCTGACCTACAGATTGAGGTTTTTTTTTAAATAACAAACATACTAATATTCTTGGTCCGCGGATTGCTAATAAGACTCCAGGTCAGAGACAGCACAGGCATAGCTGAAATATTAGTACACGGAAAACACGCCGAGGAGTTAACTGGGTTGACGTTTAACGACGTTCAAAAATTGCCAGTAGAAAATAAGGTAATGCCTCAAAAAAATCAATATTTATGCTAACTGGAATCATGTTAGATAACAACAATCAAACCCTAATTGCAGGAAATCCAGCAAAAATTTAGAAAGGAAGTAACGAGCAGAATAAAGGGCTATGTATGTGTCTTTCGCGTGGAAGTGGCAAAACTCACATGGGGTATCATGTCTTTTGAAGCAAAAGAAATCATGAAAATAGATGTCACCGGAAAAACAAAGAAGGTATTATCATCTTTTCTAACAGCAGGAAGAACAAAACAGAATAAAAATAACACTGAATCCTTCTTTTTTTTTACCTGTCACAGGTAACACAAGCTTCCATAAGAGAAAAACTAATCCATGATGATCATTCAGAAGAAACTTCAAGTGACACGGAACAATCGTTGCAGGTGGAGAATGGAACCACGCAAGATATCTTAGCAACAGATATTATTAGTCCATCTAATAATAACTATTGATCAGAGAGAGCATTAATATGTTCAGAAAGCTTATTAACTATGCTATAGCACTTTTGCGTTGATTTTTTTTTATTAGGAGACAATTTTTTTCTTATAGTAACTTTGAGAGACCAATTTTACCATTTCAAGTTCTTATTATTTTTCCATATAAATATTTGTTAGCTCACGACTAATAATATGTGTTCGACTGCGAATCATCTGCTGTTTATGCCTAGAGTTACACAAAGAACAAGTTCCATCCATAAGTATTACCCATGAAAGAAATTTAGTTGGGAGCCACAGGTCGTACGTTTTTTTAAAAGAAAAAATTACCTCAAGGAAATTCATCCTACCCAAGATTAACAAAAAAAATTATTGAAGTTGAAATTCTAGGTGGAGATAAATATAAAAGGAAATAGATACCAAGATAAAATATGTTTCAACTCCTAAGGTAATTCCATTTATTTTATTTGGAGATTGTCAACCATGTTATCTCTCTTTCATGTACTTGGTGTCGTTTTTTCTTGGATAATGAGATAGAGGATTTGAATCACCACATAGTAAACATGCAAGGATGGGCATTTTAGGTGCAACTACTCTAACATGGTTCTTCTTGCGGTACCAAATCTTATAACGTACCCGTTTATATTAAAGCGGACTTCACTAGAAATAGATAGATCAATAGAACACTCAGGTAGTCCATCAGCCACCACAGTGCGATGATAAATATCCTGAAACAGTACAATTTTCATAAAGTAATAGATACCATAAATCGGTTTCATAGCGGCTGTTTTTCTTGCAAACCAAGTATTCAAAATCTATGTAAAAAAACAAAACCGTGATTCCTAAACATTAAAAATTCCAAAATACGGATACAACAAGGATTCTTAATTTAAGTTTATCAGCTCTTATATAAGACTACGTACCTCCTGTATAAGAATACTTGAAAGTCATTGCGAAAGTGTATATCTGCTTTACCTAAAAAAATAGGATTTCAGACAAGCAAAAAGGTACCAACATCTTAACCATTTGATTTGATCTTATTTCATACATTACTGAGATAGTTTTTGTTTTTGGAATAAGCAATTGTATATGTTTTAATCACAGCACGTACACGTACATGGAATTTTTCACCGAAATTGACCCCTTCAAAAACGATGAAGACGGATGTGGTGAAAAGCATCTAAAGATAGAACTCTACGACACCAAGAAAATTACAAATTACTGTTTTGAAACAAAAGTGCTGCAAAAAGAAATAATGCGCAGAATCAACTGGGATATGATGAACTTCCTAGATGGCGAACTGCGAAAATCAGAGCTGCTGGAATATATGAGCATGCTAATATTTCCATTCAAAGGACCAGAAAAAAATAGACAAGCACACAAGGAATGGATTCACAAAAAGATGAAGAAATTTAATACAAAACAAGCACAAAGTCTAGGACGATTCAAGAAAAAAGTAGGGCTGAGTTACAGGGAAAACGTAGACAAGAACTGAGACCAACAAAGGATAGCACAATGGAAATTCAGAAAAACCACCAAAGAGAGTTTATGGATTGTCATATTAAAATCTAAGATATATGAATATGCTTTTAGGATGAAAGAAAAATCAGAACAAGAATTTGGGTGCATTCAGGTACTCGCGTATTTTCATATATATAATTTAAACATATATTCACTAATACTTATACATCTTTTGTTACGCACTGATGATTATTTCTACACAATGATGTAGGTACCAGCTATAAACGATAAGGAAACAGACACTACAAAGGGTGCAGACACTAAATCCAAGGAGCACAAATTTTACGGTGAAGATATAATTAAAGTAAAGCTACCTTATGTAATCCCCGGAAATAAATTTCCAGAAGACATGATCGAGTTGCTCGATAAGGAAAAAATTGATAGTATACCAGAGCGAGTCATAACACTGATTACTGGATCAACGATAATGGTAATTAAAGAGGTATATGTAGCGGTGGCACCATACATGGAAGAAGCAGTGGTTTTGAGAACGGGCACTTATCTTTCAGTGGTAAAATTGAGAAAAAAATATATTAAAGCGCAAGTAATAGAAGGTGAAGATATTGGTCAAGTTGTTGACATCATAAGGGAAACATTCTAGGCACACTGCGAGTCCTTCACAATACAACGAACACATTTTCCGATAAAAACTATTCATGCCGGTATTCTGCCAATGGCCACATAAACATACAGTCCTAATAGAAAGGCAGAGAGCATTAGATCTGTTGGAAATAATTACTTTTAATCAGTGGATTCCAATGTTTAGATCTCTTTATAATTCAATTTCAAGTTCATGTCAATTACCATTAGTCTATATCAAAAGTTACTTATTAACTTAAAGCTTTTAGATGTGTCACTCTGCTTAACATTGCAGTCATAAATGTCATACAAGTTCTTCAAATTATTGTTCTTAATATTGTCCGTTTCATTGATTTATAAATCAGTAAAAACGATAAGATATACAAATACTCTATCTAACTAATATTCATGTTTACACAATGTCTGAACTTTTATTGCTCCACTTTACAGAAGCATTGGAAAACATGGTTAAATTTTATCACACCAGGCCACGTTACTAAAAGTACAATACAGGATATTTTATTTCGGTGAATGGTCAGAAGGATCACCATTCAAAAAATCTTAAGAGCGGTCCGTGTGATCAAATTTAAAATATGGTTTGCACATTTTGAACTCAAACATCAAATTAAAATGGTTTTCAACATTAATTATTTCTGTAAGGTTCTTAAAAATCTTTGGTAGCAATATGAAAAGAATCAAACCATGCGATGGGACTCATATTTTTTCAATGAAAGTCCAGTCACGTTCTTTTTTGATTAAACTGAAACTAATTAATCCAGGTTATCTGTTGGACATAGTTTCGATTTAATCAGTGGATTACAATGTTTGGATCTCTTCACAATTCAAATTCAATTTCATGTCATATATCGTTAATTTCATATCTGCATTGTTTTTAAATTTCTATAAATAATGTAGTTCACAAGATTTTTTCTTTTCTAATTTTTTGTGAGAAAAATTAGATTCGATGTCAATTATTGGAGTTTTCTTTGAGGTCACGTTTCGGGGATCTATAAAATAAATGCCAGACATACTACATACATTGCTTTGCTTTTGCGTCAGACAGTATTTATTTTGCATTGCACTTGGGATCTCTAAGAAAAAAACACAGACTTCACATATTTTTAGCAAAACTGCTGTTAAAAACCAAACAAAAGAGAAACAAAGCACTTGGGACCGGTCATGCAACATGGTTCAGTCATCACGTCTAAACCTCATGCCAAATGAAGACTGGGTCTCTATCAAACAGCCAGTATCAGTCACAATAAAATATAAGAAACCATACAAACGGGCCCCCTCGGGACTTCGATGACAAGGAAGTTTAATTTTAGGTGTGTATTATTTTAAGTAGTTAAAGAGAGTCAGACTGTATATAGGGTAACTAATACAGAATTGAGTTATTTTAGGACACTGATTTACTAAAGAGGGTTCTTCGAAAACTATATATAGGGAACACGATCGCCTACACATAGCATCTATCAAAAAATACTTTTGCAGGACAAGGCGTAGAAGAATTCCAAAGGTACGCTTATCTGAATTTTTTCTCTTATTTTTCTTCATATGTTCCGATGGAATCATCTAATTTTATAGTTTTTATACATATGTTTGCAGACAAGAAGAATTCTTATGCATTACACTAACCATCTCAACCCATAAGAACCAACTATTTATAGAAAAGATGGATTTAAAAAACAATCGAAAGAGAAAAAAAAACTATCAACGGAAAGATGGTTGAGGCCTCAAATCTAAACCTCACGACAGATGAAGACCAGATCACTATCAAGAAACCAGTATCAGACACATCAAAGTATAAGAAACCATACAAACGGGGCCTCAGGATCTTTAGATCACTAAAGGATTCCGATAACGAAGCGGAAGAGGAATTGAGAATATTTTTTAATTACCAGCTTCACCGCTACGAACATAAGCATTACAATCCAATTCAGTTTCGCGATTCTCAAAAAGAATGGATCAAAAACTATTACCAGGGGATCCCATCTATGCGCAGCGACAAGATAAGACAGGAACACGAACTACAAACCTTCATAGAATACTAGAAATTAGACAAGGACCGGAACGGCATCCCGCTTAGTCGATTTCTAGCACTGAATAGCAATGAAGAAACAGATAATGCAGTTAAAAAGTCAAAACCTTGTCCATTGACACGCGACGGTAAAATGTTCGAGTCATATTTACTGTAGGAGCCTTTCAAGGAAGACCCGGGATCTGTTGTAGGTCCTACTGCAAAAGAACTAAAGAAACGACTCAACTGCATTAAAAGGGTCGAAATTTTTTGTTTTCCGATTAATGTTTGGAAAAATAAAGAATACTAAGAGAAATAGACACCGAAATGATATCATTAATAGGAAAACAAGTGCCAGAAGAGATATACAGAGAGCATACAAATAGAAGTTTTTTCCCATACAATGGATCTGAGAAGGAAATACTAGAATTTGAGAGAGAATACTACGATAGACAAATAAGTCTACAATACCACCAGCAATGTGTGATGTTGAGTTTTACAAATAAGATGCAAGTGTTTTAAAATGTAAACATATCTAAAATTTGGAATCCAGAGAGGATAAAAGCATGCAAAGAAGATCTCATCATATATAAAGCCGAAGAAAGAAGATGGGAAGTCACAAGCAATTCAAAGACATACAAATTCAGTCTCTAGTTAAATGATTATCATGATCAATTCATTGATACCAATAAGATCATAGATGAACAGATCATTCATAATGATTCATATATGGACTATCATAACGCAGAATTCTGTACCAATGCACATCGTGCTGACAGAATTACCTTTATTTAAAAAAGTCAGGGTTTACAATTTATTTATTCTATTGTCTTTTTTTACTTCATAGCATTAGTTAATATATGTATATCTTTTAATGCATCCCAGTCCCAAAAGTGAGACATGCTGAAAACAATTAAGAGAAAGATAGAATGACCGAAAATCATATCCCGAGAAAGCTACCGAGTATTTATAAAATAAGGCGTCATATCGTTGTCGACAAAAATCATATCCCGAGAAAGCTACCGAGTGTTTTTTAAAGTGATCCTGGACAAAGACACCCCACCAGATTTATCTTGAGATTCCCCAACTCTGATTATATCTGCAAACAAAACTCCATTTGAATTTGGGGTTCAGGTTTTGGGAGATATGGAAGAAGGTCTGTTATTCAAGGCAAAAGATCAAGAAGAAGAGAGAGGAAAGAAAAGCTTAACATGGGATGCATTTGTGGAAGAGGCAAAGAAGGTGGGTTACATTGCCAAACTGTAAGAAATGCCAAACTGTATAGCTGTGCGATCACTTCTTGAATTTTATCACCACCAAGCCAGATTAGTAAAAGTACGGTACATAATAAACAAATATATATTCTTGCCATAGTATTAGCAAATAAATATAGTCCATCCATAAAATCCATAATCGTACGGGTGTATATGGAAAATACAGAATGGTTGGAAACATTAACATTCAAAAAATCTAAAGATCAGTCTGTGTCATCAAACTTAATGACTCAATTTCGAGTTCACATGGGTATGTTATTTTGCGCATCTGGAAAAAAAAATAACAAATTTTTATTGGGTCGATTTAGGAAAGCTAAATCCACTGAAACAGAACCCCAGCTTAGTTATAGTTATTCCATAACAATGATTTAATATAGGAAAGCTAATATAAATCGAGTTATTACAGGAGACTGATTTCCTTACTTGGGTAATTAATCGAATTTTAATTTTATGGAAAAAACTGATTTCCGCATAAGGTATCTTTGAAAACTATATATATATATATATACAGGACACACAGACGCTTAGATATAACATCTATCAAAGGAACTTTTGCAAGACAGATCATAGAAGAATACACAAGGTATGCTTTTCTTTGTTGCCTTCTGATTTCCTTAACAAGATTATTTGAGAAATATATATATATATATAATACGCAGGATGGCTTTACTCTTTCTAAAATTTCTGGCGGATGCTGTGTCAGGTAACCATGTCTGGAGAAAATACACAGAATAATAACCAAGGTATGACACTGATGCTAGACTAATCTTATTATTCAGAAAATATACTGATGCTAGACTACAAAAATAATGCATCCAATTTAGACAATAATACAAGTTTTATTATTCTAGAAACCGATTTCCATTAAAAGCGTCTATGTTGTGTTTTCATCTAAAAAATATACGTCTATATAAAACAACAATGCAACAAACCCTAATACATCTCAATGGGAAAAAAAGCAAGGTTCGTAACTTTTGCCATTATTATTTATGAGCATATTTGTTATTTGCTATAAGATTGACCCATTATTATTTATGAGCATGCGCATAACTAATAGGAATAGTGGAACTTACCATTGTCATTATATTTGTTATTTGTTGCTCGGAACTCTTTAACTATTTAAGATTGACCTATATTCATTATATAATATATACTATACTGTTTTTGTTATTGCACAACCAGGAGAGCATACCGTATTGCAACTATTAACATATGTTAATAATAATCTAGACAATGTCACGGCTGATATAGAGCAAGCTCAACTTCAATTAAGGTTGGAAGAAAAATACCTAAATACTATTATCCAAGCAACATACCCAAGCCTGCAAGATCATGTTAACGACCAAGAATATCTAAGAGACAGAATTATTGTTACAAATACAATAGAAAATGTGGAAAAGCTCAATTATCTTTTGATGGCACGTTTACCTGGAGAAGAACATACGTATTTAAGTAGTGATTCGGATGAAAACAATGAAGAAATATATTATTGGGTTAAGCATTACCATCGTGAGAAGGTTCTAAATAAGTTGGAATACCCAGGATTCCCTTGCCATATAATACGGTTAAAAATTGGTGTGTGATAGGTGTGATAAACACCTAATTTTCTATGTAGAGTTTATGCTTTCTTTGATATTTTTCGTGTGAATTATGTATCTTATGTGTGAGTTTGAGTATATTAGGTGCTTTGGAGTCGTATGGAGCAAAAGAAGGAGAAATTATCCATTCGGAGCGAAAAGGGAAAAAAGGTCAATTCACTGCGAGCAATATCGGGAGACGAGCCACGGTTAGAGGGAAACTCTCTCAGAGGAGTATTAAGAACAACCAGATGAGTGATGCACTAAGGACAGACTGCAGAGCGTTAAGGGGCGACCATTTCTACAGAAGCACTAAAGACAAGCCCAGCTGATGTTAAGGGGCTGCAATGGGGTGGCCAGACCCAAGCACAGTGGGTGCAAATAGCCAGCCCAACTCTAAGACCTAATGAGATCGAGAGAAGTCAAATATCTTCAATTATTTTCACCTGAAATACAAAAAGAGAGAAAAGGGGATCGAGAAAATAACACAGAATTGAGACGAAAAGAATTAGATGATGTGAATCCGAGAAATAGAGATGAAGAATAGGCAGAGAGAGATGAATATGTTTGAGACATAGATGATCGATGATGGTCTGCAACTGGAATTGAATTATGGAGTGATGTTGTTGATGTGATTCAGTAGAGATGGATTTAGGGTTGAAATTGAAGAATGGAATTGCAGGATTAGTTGATACAACAAATATAGTCGATGGGTTTTGACTGAATTTGTTGTTGTTGGGTTGTAAAGGGTTTGGCGAAGTTAGAAGACGATGAAGCTGATGTTGCCGTTGAATCTGTCTGAAGAACAAGAAATCGGAGATTGGGTTCGAATTAAAGGGGATATGGTGGCTGAAATTGATTAAGATCGACTGTGGAGGATGGAAGATTCAGAGAAATAGCCGTGCTGCTATTGATTATCCAAATCGAGAAATTGAAAAAGAGAAGGTGTTGATATGTTGGTATGTGGCTGCTATGAAGAACAGGGAAGCAAGGGAGGATTAAGCTGCTGTTGTTGATTAAATTGTTAGTGAACTAGGAGTTGCAGTTAGTGATGAGATGCAGGTGACATTGCAGCTGAAGTACAAAGTGGAAGGTCATACTGATGTTATGGGTGTGAGAAACTGAGAAGGATTGTTAAATGCAGTAGTGCTGTGTGATGTGTTGTTAGTCGAGATGCGCAGCTACAGTTGGTGGAATTGCATCTAGACTCAAAGCAAGGGCAATATGTATGATTACAGGGAGGTGCTTGAGCTGCAATTGGAAATGGAGTGACAGTGGTGAAAATGGAGCTACAGGGAATGTGATATGAGTATTGAACTGTTGCTGAGTGCTAGGTTGGTGGAGGTTTATGCTGGTATTGCAACAATGGAGTAACTGAATGGAATAGACTGTGAGTTGCATCTGTGACTCAATGGAATTGGTGAAGTTGCAGGACAACAACTATAGATATGTCTTGGTGCTACAGGTATTTGAGGTGGTATGGGTTTAATTTGAAGTTGTTGTAGGTGTATATGGAAGTGAAGTGCAGTATGAACTAATGGCACTATAGGATGGCTGGTGGAGTTTCATGGAATGTCAGGTGGACAGGTTGTTTTCGAGGTTGGTGGTTTGAACTAGAGCTGTAGAATTGCAGCTGGTGGTTATGAATTTAATTTTGGTGGAACTGGTTAGAAGGGGAGTTGCAGGTGGTTCAAGCTTGCACTGAAGTTGGTTGCTGTTGAAGGGTGGTGTTGTGTGCAATAATATTTGATATTGATTGCAGTATGCAGTTGGCATATGAATTGGTAGAATGGAAAGCTCAGCCATCATGGTTGAGAGCAATGCATGTGAATTGTTCTGGCCTGGCAGAATGGCAGAGCTATGACCAGTTAGACCAGTCAGTGAGCTGACTCGGTCCTTACTCAGATCTGACTAGAGAAAGATGACTCAGTGACTCAACAGACCTTGACCCGGTAAACCGTTAAAGACCGTTAGTCAACAGTTAAGTATAACGGAATCTAAAACGGAATATTCTCTGGACGGGTGATTTTTCAGGTAGTCGGCGGCGATAATTTCCGGCGATCGGTTACCGGATTCCGACCAACTTCCGGCCAAAAACCCAGTTTTCTGGCGAGCGTGTTTTGGGACAAAATTTTACACGGGTTTCACACATGGGCTTGGTGGACCAATTTAAGATGGACTTTGAAGACTAGACCTAATTTTGGAACAAAGAGAGCTATAAAAGGAAAACTTTTACAACTTTTGGAAAAGATCTTAATATCTAATATCTATTCTACTACTTGTTTCTAGGGTTTGTGAACATGATAGGGTTTCTCTTTCTTCTTGTTATGAACTCCATTAACATGAGTACTTAAGTTTATTATTGGTTATGGAATAATTGGATTTCACATAATATGGTTTTTTATATGATAAATTAGTTTTGTCTCCATACTTTATCGTTTATGATTCACTGTTTATATTGTTACATGAATTGAATGCTTGTTTGATCGAGTCGCGAATCGGTTGAGTTTGTGTTCATCTCTATTGCTAGATTAGGGTTTGTTATACGTAAAAGTGATAGATTCTTGATTACAAGTAGCATGAATATGGTTATAGCTAGTGATGCATCCTTATAATCATATGTGAATTATAACCTTTGTTAAATTGAATTAGTGCGTTTTCCACGTTCGATTGCTTTGATTGGCCTGATTTCATAGAACTTAATGCATCTAGGGAATTAAACTTGATTAGTGCTTTTACACGTTAGGTTGTTCTTTTAGATAGAATTCATATTCGCATCGTTTAATGTGTTTGTTGATGACAAAAGGAGATTTGCGGGATATTCTTGCGATCAAGGTATTCTAGGGCTTTTGATAAAAGTTGAGATTAAATATCAATTCTATTTATTGTTTTGAAAGCATGTTAGTGAATGAAGATGAATCCTTAACCATATCTTTTCTACTTGATTTGTTTGCTTATTTATTTATTTGCTTTTACTTTTATTACTTGCATAAAAATCAGAAAACCCCCGGTGTTATTGTTAGGAAACCGAAAGCATATTGACAACCTAGTCCTCTCTGTGGGATCGATCCTTTCTTGCCCTTGCTATATTTATATTTTGAGTAGTAAGAAAGTGTAAATTATTTTTGACGCATACGACAGCGATCAGTGTGCCAATCATGTTGTTAGCCGACGTAAAGAGCGAAAAACTTATCAAAGGTACCAGATTTTTGATTAAGGATTTGTCAACTTGAATTGAGGCCGAAGTGCTAACAGGCAACATGGATGGAAAAGTGGTTTTCTTAATCAAAGAAAGTAGTATATTTGCCAGTGAAAATCCATCTGGATTTACACTTAAAAGATGACAGTTTCCAGTGAAAGTTTCGTATGCATGTTTACCAGAAGATTGCAAAACACAGATTGTAAACAACATGGGAATATACGTTGACAATGACAAGATTTATCCAGGCCGTTTTTTCCAGATGGTCTCGAAAGGAACGAGCAAAGAACCGATGAAGATGGTAATCATTATGAATAATCACTAGATCATCTACACCAATAATACTGAAGCCAAGGATGTTTAAAACATATTCACAGTCTTTTATCTGGAATTCCATATTATTCATAACAACGATACTCACCGAGATGTTACGTAGAAACATATGATCTTATAATTCAATTTATTACTTTGATGTATACGTGATCTAATCCACTTTCTTTGTCTCTATGTACATATGATGAACACTCTATACTTCGAAACCTATAACCTATTTATGCTTCTAGAACATTCTGATGTTTTTAAATCTAATTGGGCAGTTACCAGATTTGGTAAATACCGTAATTGTGATCAGAAGTTACACTTGATATTCACTTTACATATTGAGATGAAACACACACTTGATTACCTTCCTTAAACTAATGATACCTTTAGCATTACAAACACAAACACTTCTAACATGGAGTTCAAAGAATGACGTTGCTTTAGATATTACTACAAAATGTATGCACATTTTCTTAATTTCCCAAACGACGTAAAATATTACTACGGAATGCCCCATCACCAATTCCCAAATGTAATACTGTGAAATACAAAGTAAATAGGATACAGATGAGTACACCAAAATATTCTTGGCACCCTCGATATTCTTGGAACCTGGGGAAATTAATCGTGCACGGGGAAGGTGGGCTATCACCGGATTTTTTAGATACCAAACGACACTCTATTCTACTTAGTGTTACAGGGTAAAGCTTTACTCCAGACAACCAGGAGCAGGAGACAAACAATGCCTTTCTAACCGGATTACCGATTTAGAACATATACCTAATTTAACTGTATTTCCTAATCAGATATTTTTGTTTAACGACGAAAATCAATCGTCATTCAGATCACCAGCTACACTAGATCTTCAATTTATTATATATGATAATGGAGAAAGACGACGGTAACCAAATCTATTAATTGGGTTGTGATTTTGAGTTTAAATTATTCCGATATCGGGTATAGAATCTGATATGGCTGAGCTGTAACAAAATAATTTTAGTTAGGCTAAATATAGACTAAATATGAGTTACACTGAATATAGGAAAGATAATATGAAATTGAGATATTTTGGAACACTATTCACTTTCTCGGAAAATTAATGGAATTCTAAATTTATGAAAACACTTATTCCCTTAACAAGATTGTTTGAAAACTATATATAGGATACACGATGGCTTACACGGAACACATATCGAAGACACTTTTGCAGGTCGAAGCATACAAGAATTCCCAAGGTACGCTTCTCTTTGATTTCTTAGTTAGATAGATGGAATCATCGAATTTCTATGTTTTAAAAAATAAAATACTTATATATACTTTAATGTTATGTTTTTGTAGCAAGTAAGCATGCCAGGAGAGGATACCCATGACAATAGCCAAGAGGTTAACATGTCAGTAGAGAATGCACAGACCAATATCCAGCAGGTGAACATATCAGGCGAAGATACACGGAGCAACACCCAAGGTAAGAGATCATCTTATTGGGAAGTACTTTTAGTATTACAAGAAAGAACTAAAAGTAATTATACGCTAAGAACCAAGGATACCAGTTGGAGATTTTATCTTTGAAAATATATTTTTAACGTAATTTAGTCACACGAGTATATTGAAATCTAACGTAAGTATTTAACAGGCATGGCAGATGGCATGTACCTAAGGAATCTTATGGATAGCATTAATGGGGGTATGAGAGGAGGGACTATTTCCCATGAACAACATACGATCTTTGTACCAACTGAAAGCGACTTTATAAAGGAGATATCTACTATATCATACCAAGATCTTATTAGATGTGAATCCAGGAGACGATATCTATCACACAGCGGTATCTTAGCAATGAAGCATGATAAAGTGCTTGAAATCAATAATCGCATGATATCTCTCTTCCAGGGAGAGGAGCGTGTGTATCCAATCAATAATTACATATCTTCTGCTTCTAAAGATTATTTCGAAGATCAACGGAAGTATCCCATAGAGATGTTAAACCAAGTTGAAAATAGGCATATACCAAGCCATAACTTGCATTTGAAAATTGGCGTACCGATTATTCTCTTAAAAGATCACAACAAAAGCAAGGACATCGTCAAGGGCACAAGACTGATGATAAGGCAATTAAAAGATCTAAAGATTACCGCGGAAGTCCTCACCGGTGTTGCTGCTTGGAAACTAGCAATAATAAAGAGAAAACTGATGAGATCCAACGATGGAATACCCCTGGCCAGGTATCAGTTTCTTGTTAGAGTTTTCTTTGCTATGCGGATGGACGAAAGCAGGTCATATAGCCTACGTAGCGCTGGATTCTACTTGACATCCGTCAGTCATGAAAATGCTGGAGTTTCGATACACAGTAGTTTCTTTGGAGATGAAAGTCCGGTATCCGCTAGACCCTTGGGAGATGAAAATCCAAGGTATATTGGAATTTCAAGGGTACCCGGCATAACATCGAATATAACAATTACTGTTATCAATAATAATGAGTTTCCATGTGGGTATACAAAGACAGTGTTGCGTGAATGCACTACCGAGAATTCACAATTTATTGATCGACTGGTAGATCAGGAAAAGACGTATTGGAATGGGGTATATTTACAAGAATGGCTAAATACGCCGTACGATCGTCATAGAGAGGCGGAGAGGCTTAAATCTATTGAAAATAGTTTTAAGTTTATTTGATGGATCCAATGTTTTTATCTTTTTAAAATTCTGTTTCGAATTAGTGTCCCTTGGTTGATATTGAAAGTTATTACTCATTATTATGTAGTTTCAAGTTCATAACAATTACATTGGTTTATATTGAAAGTTTTTTTTTTTTTTTTTGGATCGGAGTTTATATTGAAAGTTAGTTACTATATATATGGTTTTAATTGATTCTCTGGAATTTTCTGTACTAACACCACAACCATTATACTCTTTGTTAAGAGGTTTTGGCAAATTTTACGGTTTTATACCAACTAGCATAGAGACACGTATCACACAGTAAAAAATAAAATGGATGGAACACGAATCTTCTTTGTTACGCATATCTAAACGTCTACGTTTCCACGTACTGATTAACAATACAAAAAACGAACATGTGTCGGCCATGCTCCTGTTTAGGGACCAGATGAAAACTCTGAACATGTGTCAACCATGCTTCGTCCTTTATACTTTTGTTCATATTAATACTCCATCAGAATACGAGCTGAAAAAAATCAGGATAGAAAACAAAAGAAGCATATTAGATAATCTTCGAAATTGAAGCAGAGCCCCTAACATCTAAGTAATTCTTCTTCTAATGTTTATGGTTTTGTTAATGTTATAATCAACAAAATAATTTTAATGGTTTCAATGTATTTCCTCTATAGATAATTATAATTCAAATAATTAGTTTTTTTTTTTTTTTGTGGATCATAAACTCTGCAATTTATTTGTGGTTAATTTATTAGTATACCAGATTGGTAGCCTAAAATTCAAATTCATATGATAATTGTTTTTGGATTCTAAATTCGTAGGTATAATCTTTAAAAAACAAGGGTAAAGAGAAGATGACACAAAAACATTTTTGTGATTGGTCAGACACCAGCAGTGACAACGAGAGTGAGACCTTTTATATGTCATGTAATGCGAAAAGCGGCAGTGTAGCGTCGCACCGTCAGCCACCACCGGGAACTAAACTGATATGGCTACATGAGAAGGAAAAAAACACAAATGAAGACTTGCATGAAGAATTCATAAACATTTCGGATGATAGTGATTGCTATTGCAAGATATGCAGAAGTAAAGAACTCAGAGATGATGCAAGCAGCAGCGATGATGCGGTGTATATCTTTCCAGCAACTCGACGGCAACAACAACCAATTACACTGATTTCGGACACAGAAGGCGAAGTAGAAGCTGAGGAGCAGCAACAAAGGCAACAGAACATACAACCTGAATACGATAATTCAAGGATAGAAAAAATGCTTGCTTGGTATGCCAATCTAGAACCAATTGCAAAGAGGACACGATATTCAACAAGGCAAGCACAACCTGTTTCCTACAAAACAAGAAGTAGAAATTGAAAACATAACATAAATGTGGAAACGAAAGGCATCAAATATTTCAGCTGTTTCGTACTAAGAATGTCGCAAATATACCATGCTGTGTATTTTTGGATTTTTTGATTGGAATGGTCTTATTTTAGACATACGTTATTAATTGCATCCTACATAAATCAATGTCCAAATCAAAAGCAGTTTCCTAAAGGTGCTGGGTTTAATATTAATAACGAGATTCCTAATCCGATACACATTGAATTCTGAACACTATAAAAGATGTGGTTTGTTCAACGACAAACTAAAACTAAGAGACTACAACCAACATTGCAGCAACGATGTCAGCTAAATATGGTGCATCACTTGGCCTAAAATACTTATTTGAAGGAAGATCAAACACTGTCAGAGTCCAAGTCGTAAACAAGTGGAAGGAATTCAAATTTAGAACAGCAGACACGATAACTAGCATAGATATGGTTTTCAACGATGCAGAGGTATCAATTTCCCATGTCTAATATTTGTCAAACCATGCATCTATTATTTAATAAACGGTGATTTTAAATTTTTTAAATGATTTTTTTATAAATTTTATTTGACAAACCAAGGGCGATGAATTACATGCAAGTATACCAGAAGAGCTAATCGGGAAATTTGATGGTGCGATTAAATAAAATAGCCTATATTCCATTCAAGGATTGAATTTAATCAAATGTAAGTCTAGATTCAGGCCAGTCAGAGGTGAAAAAAGAGGACTATTTTGTCAAGACACCAGAATTACTGAGTTGGATATGGATCCAACGGCAATAATTCCTAGAAAATTTAACTTCACCGAATTTGAGGAGATCAACTCAAACATACAAAACGTATATCTTACAGGTATGGTGAAGGAAATTCAACATGAAATTAGATCTAAGAGATAAAATTAATAAAGTTAATATACCAATGTTATTAATGTAGATGTGATCGGCTACTTAAGAGCGTACACAAGCATCCGAAGATTCCAGAGTGCAAGCGGACAGAGCAATCTAATGCGTGAAATAACTTTAGACAACCTCAGGTACAATTTATTTCCAATCAATTTTATTATTTAAATAACGAATTTTTAGACATCCAACATTGAAAAAAAAATGCTGTCTTGAAATAGGAGATCAACTATAAACATTGCCCTATAGGGTAATGCTTGCAAGGAACTGTAAAACAACACAGTTTGCACAACCGACAAACTTCACCCGATCTTACTCAGTGTTTGTTCCACGTACGTGAAGAATTACCAAGGTAATATTTGATTTAAACGCATGAATGTTTCATTCAGTGCATACTTGGTCATATTCACCGATTAATATTCACAATATTTTCAGGTAAGATGACCTTGTCATCCACAAATGCTACAAAAATATACCACAACCTGGAGGCAAAACATAGCATACAAATACACAAGAGGTTAGCATATACAATTTCAATAAAACATCTTGCTCAATCCACTGGCATATACAAAATGTAGCGTAAACTATTAACTAACATCATTCATGTGTAGGGCCTCGGATATTCACGAAACCCGACAACCTACGTCCGTTCAAACAACCAATAATCCAGGACCGATATGCAACGAAAAATCAACAAAGTGGAATTACTACAAGAAGCTTAGCTTAGCTTACCAAAATCAAAATTTATGGAGTTTAAAAAGGACGCAGCGAAACATATGAAGATTGGTTTTTTTAGATGCATGGGCAGAGAAGGAGCTAAAATCATAATGCATACATTTTTTAAGGCATTACCTTATTTTATTTTTTGGTAAAAAAATATTCAATACCTGGAAATTTATTTTAAATTACAAAATTGAATTGAGTCTAACCCGGATATTAAACAATAAGACTTAAGTACATTTGATTATATATAAAATCAAAGGTTGAGCAGGATCCGTAAGGCATGTTCATAACAGAGGGTACATATTAATCCAAAAAAAAATAAAGGATTTTATAAGGAATATGCAAATAGTCATCTCCAAACTTCCTAGCGTTTCCGTTAGCAGACATGTCCGTAAGGCATGTTCACAAGGGGCTTCCCCTATCTATTCGAATCAAATGAAAAACGTGCAACTGCCGTTCACATAGGGATTTGTTAGACCTGGTTGTCAAGGTTGTGAAATCATAAATCGCGGAGCGAATCGATTAATTTAATATTTATATGATAAAATTAGACAATGAAACGCCCAAAGAGAGCAGCTTGGACGGGTCAAAGACATATTGACTCACTTTTTGGAGAAGTTTGCAATGGGTCTAAGTTAGGTATGATATAACTCCGGTTTATATTGTTCATCTTATCATAGGCATAATTCACCGGGTTTTTGACCATGTCTTAAGCATTAACAACTTAAATAGACTATGCATTATTCACCTAATTATTTACCTTATTATTGTTCGTTTCTTTGAGTATCACATTCAAAATAAATTTCCAGGATCACTTTATTAAAAATTATAGTGTTACTTTGAAATTCTTAATATTTTCTTTCTTATGAATAATTTCTTAAAAGAAATACTAGAATTGTTCATTTGTTTGTTCCAGGTAAATGATACAATCTTGGATCAAACCACGCTTAAGCTTAAGCTTAATAATCTAAGTAAACGCTCACCCCGGTGATACCTAACATGGTATATTAATAGTGGCAAAATAAAATCATATATTTAATAAAAAGGGCGGCCACATTAGACGTGCTACTCTTTAATGGTTCTTCGTTATGTTAGCTGGGGTCTACACTGCCACTATCCTTAATGGTTCTTCATTATGATGACTGGGATCTACAATGCCACTGTCGAATGTAATGGTAACCGAATCCCAGATGAAACAACCGAGAAACATGAAATAGATAAAAATACACAGGATGATCCCAGTAACTGTACCGCAAAATCAAATGTTTCTCAGCAAAACATGTGTAATGTTTTTTTTTCAACTGCAACAGAAAATACACCTTACGGAAAACAATCAATTTATGCTCAGCAATCAAAAACAAACGACCAATGAATCTGACTTTTTCAAAACAAAGAAAAAAATATAAAATAAACACAAACATGGTGAAAAATGTTGTGCCAAATGAATAGATTAGTTACTCTTATGTAGAACAAGCTATATAGATGTAAGTAATGAATACGATTAGGTGAAAGTTACCTCTGTCGAAACCATACCATTTGCACACAAAGCAGTCGAATGGGACAGAAGTACATTGAATCTCCGTAAAATAAATAGGAAAAAATACGAATACCAAACAGAACAAAAGTTGGGCCGGGCCATAAGGCAACGTCAACATCTGGGATTGGAATTCCAATGAGGATACGATAGCGAATACAAAAATATTTCAAAAACCGACATGTAGTGGAACGAAGAATTTGGTATTAAAGCAAACTAAAAAAAAAGGAAATATATCGGAGAGGAATCCCAAAGTAATTCCAAAAATCAAACTTTAGTCGTGTATATAAGAAAAAAAATCCATAATCAATCGCAGACAATCATCCACATCGAAGACATGGCATATATATTGGATGCTAACAATATGCTAAAAAATTTCAATAACAAGGTAGTTTTAATTTTATGTAATAACATGATTCTTACTACATTAATCATGTACAAATTCTATTATGTTTAACAATATTGAACTTCAAAACGGCAGGGAAAGACACTCATGTGCAGGGCAACGGTAGCTGGGTTGGTCCAAGACAAAGGATAGTACTATCTGACTTGCAGAAGATGCCACAAAAATACTGTGCAAAAGGAAACACCAAGCAATTCCGGGATCAATCATTCATACTGCATTGGATGCGACTCTACATCTACGATGGAGATACCAGTGTATGTATGCATTAATCTTCGTAATTACATAAAATTTATGAGAATCGTAAATACTCCAGTGAAATCTAGATCATCATATATTGTTATATATTGTAGGTACAAGATGCATCTGAGAGTGGTGGATGACAAGTCCGATGCGATATTTGTTATCGAAGGAAGAGTTGCGCAAACTTTCATGAACTATGACATCGAACAACACTATGATATGATTAGAGCCAACAAAGTGAATGAAGCATTGTCGCTATTTGATTCAATGATAGGAAGAAAATTTATTTTTGATATATTGATCAAAGAATGCAACAAAGAATGCAAAACAGGTAAATTTGTGGTCATGGGTGTTTATAACGACACTAAACTTCTACCACACGGTGTTTCCATATACGGTTAGAGCTACAATATACAAGTCCTTTTTTTAGCGAGGACTGAGATCATGTATTACTTTGCACACGTATTCCATGATATTAGTTTTAATTTTATATAAAGCGAATTTAAATTTATAGAATTGTTTCTGAGAGTAATTCTTATGGGTTCATGAAGGCACTTTCGATCTTTGCTTAAATTCTTATTTGAATAGAAATTCTAATGTACACAGAAATTAGGGTTATTATGTCAAATTCAGGGCTTTGTTTATGATATTTAATTTTCATGAGTATTGCTTGAATGGGTTTACAATAATTCCATTGAATTTGGTTTATAGTTGAACTTCATGTCTCTTTCAGGTAGTTGTTTATCTTCTGTTACCTATCTCTTTAAGGTAAATAAACCAACACTACTGGCTCAACCAAAGAACCTTAGACAGGATAATTATCGTACTCTAAGCTGCAAATTTGTTTGTTATCTCTTTATATTATGATAAAAGGTTCTTTACCAAGAAATGGCTATACACACCTCATATAGACATATAGTTCAATTCAGTTTAAAAATCAAATATTAGAACTGTTGATGGACTTAAACTCCAGAATCGGCTTAAACATAATATACTCATTGTTTCACAAGAGTTTTTTATACTTCAGAGTTGTTTAACACAATAGTTAGCTGTATATGTTGAAACTACTCTATACCATTTTCTCACAAACAAAGATGTGGAACTACCCATATATATGAAATTTCTATTTGAACCAAATAGTTAGTTGTGAATATTTGAAGATTTCTATATGGAAGATCTTTGATTTAGCATAAATAACCTTTACATCTTCTTAAACATTAAAACAACATTACATCAAACATTAAAAATAAAAAAAGGGACAACATTATAATCTTCACATCCATTCGCTTTGCTTCAGGGTTCCTTTGGTACTTAAGTTCGCAACAATTTACGGGAACCCATCATCATCCAATCTGTGAACAAACTTAATGTTCAATCACAAACTAAAAGGAGAAGAGGACTGCCAAATTGCGACAAATTAAAATGAGTAGAACATACCAGATTTCTGATACAAATGAGAAGAACATACCATGATGATGTTTTGACTGTTGCATAGAATCTCATACAATTGAATACAATTAATATGTTGAGAACCAAAATATTTATATTCATAACGAGGATATATGAAGAGTTGTTTTACAGTATCTCATCCAATAACTTCTCTTCTCTTCTATTCTGAGTATATATAGTAAGTTCTCTTATATTGGAAAAGTTTCCTCTCTACAGCCCCTAACATGTGTACCTCTAAGAACGGAACACAGACACCCAATTAAGTCAATAATGAAAATATGCATGGACTCTAGAATGTGCATTGACTCCATAGACATTAACTAACTTCGAGATTGAACATTTGGACGTATCTCAGTGGAATAGCAGATGTGAAACGATGCTGAAAATATGCATTGACTCTATAAAGTCTGTGACAGTTCCAAAATTGGTTGAACTCATAAAACGAAACCTATTTGGACAAAAAAAATTCAAAACTCATACTGGGATTTTTGTTATGAGCACTGTTAACCCACAACCTGCAATATCATACTTCATATGATTGTCCATCCTCAGTGATTCTAATATGAGATGTTGAGGTGGTGTTTAGCTAATCGTGCCACGTTAGTTGACAGGCATAACGAAAGCATCTTTTCTCAACCATTATAGATAGCTTATATTGATGAAGGTGTCTTATATTCACAGTGTTTGCAAGATCTATGGGATAAAAATACACTACAGCCACATTATACATACTACTCTTTAATGGGTTCTATTATACATCTTGTTCCCAGTTATGGTTTCGTCAAAATAGGGTTTTTCACCATTGCACAGCAATCCAGGCCGGAATGCACAAATTCGAGTGTATTGTCACAGGCACCCAGCAAAAAAAATAAACAAAAGTTAAAAAAAGAAAAGAAAAAAAGGAGTTAGAATGGAATTAGGAAAAATAATACAAGTATGGTTATTCCAAAACACCGATTTCTTTATTGGGAACTATGGAAATACTGAGAATTAATGGAATTTAATTTCTACGGAAAAACTGTTTTCCTTAACAAGGGTCTTTGAAAACTATATATATATATAAGACACACAGACGCTTATTTCGTCAAAATAGGGTTTTTCACAAAGACGCTTTTCGAGTGTATTGTCACAGATCAAAAAATAAACAAAAGAAAAATTCCTTAGGAAAAATAATACAAGGTATACTTCTCTTCGAATTTAATTTCTACGGAAAAACTGCTTCTCTTTGTTAAATCTCTTTAGTCCAACACTGATTTCCTTAACAAGATTATTTGGAATATATATATATATATATTACATTATATGGTAAATAATGTATCTGATGTAAATAATGCATCTAACTCCACAATACTTATTAGTTAAGTTTTTTGCCTGCAATACCATCTATAGGAAGAACATCGGAAATAATGGATTATACTATGTTTAGTGACCTACATCCTTCTCAAGTTTGTCGGAAAATTGTCAAGGAAAAAGTTTTAAAGATATGGAAATCAGAAAACGACGAGACCAAGGAAGTTTACGGACTGGATATGCACCTAATGGATGAAAAGGTAACCAAAAAACAAAAAAGTTGGCCATGTAAATATCTTTTGAACTATGTATTGTATTCAGCTGTTATGTTTATTGCGAATCACAGGAAACCCAGATGCGTGTAAAGGTGCCAAAGGAACTGATAAAACAATTCGAGACCCAGCTGGTGGAAGGAAATTTATATGCCATTGAAAGGTTTAATCTCTCTGAATCCAGAGGAAGCTACTAAATTGTTAACTATAAGCACGTTATGTGGTTTAAAAAGTTCACCAGAGTAAGGAAAATAGACATGGAACCGGGATTTCAAGGTTTGTAATACGTTTCTAACAAAACAACACATCCATTTCAATGTTATAATTTTCTTTTATAAATCAGACCATTATATCTTGCAACAAATACACTTGCATTGGCTACTACCAGTACCTCTAAGGTATTGATAAATCTAGAAGTGCCGGAAATGGATGAATTCGGAACAAGGTAAGTGTCAATAATAAAAAACAATATTGGGTCTTTTTTAAACTGTTAAAACAACAAAACAATTTTACACAGGCTTAGATCTGGAGACAGTGGAGTGAAAATGACCAACAATCGACAACCTTATGATACCAATGAACATAAGAAGACTATTCAGGAAGCAACTAAAATGATAAAATACACTGAAAATATGGTATCCGTGTTTTTGGATATATTTTAATCCCGATTATTGATAAATAAAACATAATATATGTGCTGCTTCAAATAATACCAGGGTAACACATTCACCTGCAAGGCAAGATTACTGGGCTTATGTAACCAAGAATGGTACTACATGGCATGCAGCATATGCAAGGAAAAGGTAGAGTACGACGACGACAGGAAACCTAGGTGTGAAAAATGCAAAGGAGATTTTGAAAAAGACATACCATGGTAAGAACAAGACTTTTTAACAAATAAATGGATAATACATCGATACTTACTAACACATCGGTTATACACACAGGTACAGATTAAACTTAGCTGTAAAAGATGGGACAGGAACTGCAGTATTCACAGTAATGGGAGAGACTGCTGAAAAAATAATGAGATGCACTACAAAGGAACATGTAGATTACCTGAAACAATGCAGTAAGGTACATATTATTACAGGTAATTAAATTGATTACATATATACGTGTTGTGAAACACCATAATATTTATTTTCTTATGCAGATTAAAAAGGAAGAAAAGGCACACAAATGGTTCAAAAAAATAAAGAACCAAGCCTTTGTTTTTAAATTGGTAATCAAAGAGTATAATATAAATAACCAATCTGACAATTTTATTGTCAAAAGCATAGACGATTCAGATGATCATACAAAAAACAAGGTAACTATGTAAGCAATTGTTGCTAAATTAATTCTAATTACAAATATGACCACTATTTACATGTAACGATTTTCTTTCTCCAGGGTACTTCTTTCTTCGGGATCGAAAAATGTGATCCTTATACTACAAAAGATAGTAACGAGAAGACATTTAGGAACAAAGGCTACGTGACTGGAACACCGCAACCAGATGATCAAAGTGAAAATAGAAAAACAATACAAGAAGCAACTGACATGATACAGTACACGGAGAATATGGTATGTCTGTTTTTGGATGTACTTTTTAAACTTCTAGGACAAAACAGATCAAAAAGACCTTAGGTTATTTTAACTATGAGTCGATTTCAGTGTAAGACATTCACCTGCGAGGCGACAATACTGGGTTTAGTCGAGAACAGAGAGTGGTACTACATGGCATGCAACATATGCAACGGGAAGGTAAAGTACAACGGCAACGATGACGAACCTTGGTGTAAGAAGTGCAAAGGTAAATTCGAAGGGGAATTACCATGGTAAAAAACAACAATATATGTTAATATATGAATATTGATAATACATCGATACCTACTAACGCCTTAAATATATGCATAGGTACAAATTGAATTTGGCTGTAAAGGATGGAACAAAAACCGCAGTATTCACAATAATGGGAAAGACAGCGGAAAAAATGATGAAATGTACTGCCAAGGAACATGTGGATTACTCGGAGCAATACAATAAGGTAATGAATATTAGTGCAGACAACTCAATGTAATATGGATAAATGTATTCCAAAACATGCTAACCATAACATTTATTTCAAACTACAGATTAACAAGGGAGAAAAGGCACACGGATGGTTCGACCGAATCAAAGACCGCAACTTTGTGTTCAAGTTGGTAATCCAGGAATATAATATTAATAATCAATCTGATAATTTTACAGTCCAAAAGGTATTCAAGCAAGAAGGCGAGCCTGGAGATTCAGATGCTGATACGGAATACGAGGTAACTTTGCAAGCAATTGTTAACCAAGCAATACTATTTACAAATACGAGTCGTTCTTACATGTAAAAATCCCTATCTCTGCAGGATGCAAAGCTCGAAAAGGATAATCCATATACTACAAAGGATACCTCTAGGGACAGAAAGCGTCGGTTAACTGACGATAGCGGGGCAGCGCAGGCACAAACAACTGCAAAGAAGACTCGGTTAACTGACGAGTCGTTCTTATAGTTGCAGTCACAAACTATAAGAACGCAATATAGTTTCATGACAACTATTCAATAGATTAATTTAGCTGTAGTTATTTTTTTTATGGAATGGCCAATACAATTAAGTATGAGATGTCCAGTATTTGAATCATCTCAACTACAACTACATTTGTTTCTTCTTACTTGCTAGAACAAAGCTATAATGACGGTTCATTGTACACATCTAAGGATACAACTTAAACTTTAGTTACGACTTTCAATAGCCGAAGAGGGGTACAATATACCACCAGCAACTTGGGATGCTAAATTTTACAAAACTGACAAAAGTGATGTACAACATGCAAAGAAGATCTCATCGTTTGTTAGGTCGAAACAATATTCATAGAATTAATATTTAGATACAATCTTAATCTTATATATTGCAAAACAGGTTTAATTCGTGAGTAAAAACTTATGTTTTGAAATTCATTCATATGCAAAAAACGTATATGGTAGAATCGACCAGTTATAAGAATTATTATCACTCAAGAAGAGAGGTTGAGCCGGGGCCGTAAGGCCCCGGTGATACCTAGTAAACTAATAAAAACCTTCAACCGAAAAAAAATAAAAAAAATAATGAAGAAGTAATGAACTTGCAGCCCAGTATCTTCAAAACCTCCACACTTTCTTAGCTTGATTATACATGCATGCACACTACAAATCTAATCTAATAAAAGATTAAATAAACTAATAAAAAACCTTCAACCCAAAAAAATATATATATATAATGAAGAAGTTATGGACTTGCAGCCCATCATCTTCAAAACCTCCGCACTTTTTCTTTTAGCTTTATATATGCATGCACACCACAAATCCCCGGTCCACAAAATGCTACTGCACCTTTTTTAAGGTATGGTACAAACTTCAAACCTGTTGTAACATCTCAGTCAGTCGCAGAGATGAAGCTAATTGAACTTTGTTTCATTTGGTTAGTGGAGTTTATCCAAATATTGGTCATCTCTATGGATAGTAATATTAAAACACAAATTTTTTTCTTAGCACCAAGCAGTGAATGATAGCCGACAAAAATTCTTTTTTAGATTTTCTTCAACGAAAATAAAACCTCTTCAGTCTTAACAACAAAATATATATATATATATATATTTAAAGAAAAATGTTATTAAAATTTGATGGTAGAGCCATGTACCAATATTTGTTACATGCCACAGCATATAAGACTTTTGAAATTTGTTCTTTTGTTGTCTTTCTTAATTTCTTAACTTTAAGTCTCCAATATCTCGCATATTTATTGCAACCTCGTTGCAACCAGCAAAGACAACACCACTACCACTAATATGACCGTCTATTGGCCAGGGTGTTCAAAAACCCCACTGGTGCATCAGCAGGCTTACATAAAACCGCAGTTGTAGTTGGCTCGCTTGCTAATGATTCTTTCTACATTTAATCTAGCAATCACACCAGCATCCTAAGCATGTCACTGAAGTATGTCGTGGAAAGGTTCACAATCACCGTCCAACCACTTTCCAAGCCACAAGATAAATTGCAAGCAACTCAAAAATATCATTTTTCTTCGTACCATTTGCCACCCAATTATCTCTACAACAAACTAAACATAGAAAATAAAAAATAGCATTACTTTGTTCTTTAACCGAAGCTGTAATTTAAACCGTGTTTACTTTTTAGGGAGAATCATATTCGCGGCTGCATGTTGGGCCACTTGGCTTGAGCCATCATAAAAACTCACCAATGTCCTCTTCGCGACTGCATGGTGGATCTCTTGGCTTCAGCCGTTATAAAAAAACTCACAAATATCCTCTTCCAAATACTTTTTAATCACACTTAAATGGAACATTTACAGCCGGAGACAAAACTAAAGGAAAAAGAAAAGATATTGGGTGTGTTTTATAGAAAAAACCACAACCAAAGCAAGGGCGCTTGAAAAAGGAAAAAAATCCCAGCAACAACAAATGATCTTCAATAAACACTCTGTTGTAGAGTTTGAGTTGTCTCTTAATTTAATACCATAACAGCTGCCAGCATTGCATTATACTGCTGAGTTCGAAAACTCAGTCATTATTAGCTTGAAAAAAAATAATATATATATCATGCTCAATATGTATCAATGCTCGCTTGACTAAAGAATCCACTATGCTTAATATCATAAAACAAAAAAGCAAACCAAGGTGGCCGATCACATAAAAATAAAAAGCCGAACATAATAAATTAATAAAAAAGAAACCTAACGAAGAATAACATACGACCTTAATTAGGAAATCTCATCATGAATTTCCTATTCTTTGGGTTGAGGCAAGGAAACAAAAACGATTACGATATAGAGACAGAAGTGACAAAACAAAAATTCAGTATAAGCTCGCCATATTCATATGAAATTTACCAAATGTAAATCAATGTAAGCAGATGTACAATAATAAAAGATTCAAAACTCGCATATGCATCTATAGTACCTGCACAAACAATGTAAAAAATAAATAAAAAATCACCCGATTGACCAATTTAAGTTATATACAATTATATAGGCATATACGCGGCAATTAAAAAAAAAAAAAAAAAAAAAAACTATCGATCAAGAAAAAGAACCGGTAAGCTCAACCGGTCGAATGTACTTTCCACGATATCAATACATATACAAACAATAAGAGACCCTAAACAATACTATTCATCAATAAACCCTACAGAGACATCACAGAATAAAATCCGAGCAAAATAAAGAATGAAAAGCAAGAAAATAAAATTACCCAGAGCAATTTTCAAAGGATAGAAGCAACGCCGATCAACTACCTTTTTCATTATATCTTCAACACAAATGACAACGATAATCAACATAAGCATCCATTAACAAAAAACAAACTCACATAGGGAGAGAATAGTATTTAGGGAATTAATATCTTATTTGAAACTAGTATTTTCCTCCACTATCTTTTTCTTTTTGTGTCTCATCTTTCGATTTACCTCTACATTAATTTTGGGAATATATGTTAAAAATATTGTTATTTTTGTTAACGAAATGTTTTTTTTTCCTTGCGGAAAATACAGAACGAAAGATATAAAAAAAATAGTAACTTTTGCAACAATAGAATGGCCATGAAATCGGACTGCCGGCCCGGAATTTTTGATCACAAATATATATACAAAAAAGAAAAGAAAAGGAAACAAACAGGTAGCCACGATTTTATACTTTGAATGTGCCTATTATATTATTGTCACAAAGTTTCATAAAAACGGATGTCAATACCCATGAAATCTGACTATGTTGTTGATCACAAACATGAAATCTGACTATGTTGTTGATCACAAACATATGCATTACAAAATAAATTACACATACAAATAGATCCAAAATGAAAATAAATAAAAAATTATAATTACAAAACAAAAATAATATAGAACAGCATAATAAATTTATCACCTTGTTAATACACTGCCACCATCTGCCACCATCGCATGCATTGATCTATATAGTGAGAAGAAGTACACCAACATCTGCAGATCAAAAATCACAATTACCAATATATTGCTAATAAATAAATAAAAAATATAACTACAAAACAAAAAGAACATAGATAGAAAAACATAACTAGAACACCGCTGCCACGGTGGGAGGGCCGACCGAAGAAAAATGAAATACCGCTAACTGCATAACGCACTTAACATTGCAATACTCCGTTAGCTAAACACAAACATACTCAATACAAGCACATCGTTACTTTTACACGCACAATATCTTAAACATTACGGTTCAACAAATTTCACCAATAAACAAACAGTCAATACCAATAAAATAAAAGCGGCATATTTACATGTCCTTCCAATATACCATCCGTATCAGACCCTTGCTGTAGGTTTCAATGATGTTAAGCCAATATAGACATCCTAATGAAAAAAGAGACAGTGGCTACAAGTTTTAAGATTAATATGAAACAAATGAGATTTAACACCATTATTGTTGACCATTATTTCTGCACTAGTACCGTTAATGTCAGAAGTTCACAGATAAGTTGGATACTTTACCAACATCCACACTACAATAATAACAAATGGGAACATAGTATAAATTAAACAGAAATCCAAAACTTGATAATTATATCTTGAATAAGACTTAAAAATCGTTTTAGGTTCTACAGCAAAAGAGACTTCATAGACACCCAAAATCAGACTCCTTTTGGTCTTGACATAATCAATTAGATTCTCAAATCAAATATTGAATTGAAATCATTCCTACCACAGCCCAATATCCTAACTCCATTCACTAAAACATCATTCCATGTATTCATTTTGTACCAAACACGAAAGTAAAACCAACTCTTCCCCTTGGTCAATTCATTTTCATTAACAAAACGAAAACTGAGTCGGGCAATTTATCAAATACTTAAGCAGTAACAAATTTGGTCTTTGGACCAGGCCTTGTAATTTCTTACCAGCATCAACACTCCCCCTATCTCCTTTCCAATAACCTGACAATCAATGAATCAAAAAATTATACATAATCATTAAAATCGATTTTGGAACACAAATAGATACGAAAACAAAAACTAAAGCATTAACTTACTCTGCTTCTTCTTTCCAGTGTTAGAAACTGTGCAGTTTGGAGGAGTGCGAGGAATAAAGACACAAGTACCCTTATTTCCATGATTCTATAAGCCTTGCAATGGAAAAAAGTGGTTTTGAGGATAGCGTCGTTGCTGTTTCTATTGTCTCTGCAAAATCGTGCTTCTTTCTTGTAAAATATCCCCAGCCTGCAAAAAATATCAAAAAAGCAAGCAACCTTAATATATAATCAAAACCTGCATCAAACAAAAAATCTTCAAATCTCTAAAACAGAGTAGTTAAGTGGGTTTTCAAGAAATTTTACTATCGGTAGGGGAGGAAGTTTTATGTCATGAAACCGGAAAGTAGGACTTGATTCAAAATAGGAACAACCACCATAAATATTACCGACATAATTAGCATCTTTGTCCATAATTTACTTATCTAAATCCCATTTCTAACGGAAGCACCCATTTGTATGGGTTCATCTTACACATGGTTTTAAAAAGCGTTTTGGGGCGCATATCAGGGCGCGCTTTTTTGCGCCCCAACCCTAAAACGCTTTATGAAGCGCGCTCTAGGTTTTCATTGGTATATTAAGAAAAAAAAGGCTTTGAAGCCCAATAATTAAGTCAGTTTACAGGCCCAAGAGTCTGTCCAAGCAAATAAATAGATAAAAAACCTAAAATATTTCATAAAAACGTTTCTTCTCCTAGTATTTCCTGTTACTTCTTCTTCCTACTCTTGTATATCATCATCTTTTCCTCTTCAACCTTTATTTCTTCTTTATTTATATTTTGTGGGGCAGCGCTTTACTAACGCTTTTGTAAGCGCTTTACGCTCTACTAAGAGAACGGATCGCTTTACACTATCGCTATTTTAAACCTTGATCTTACATACACATTTCTGGTTCTCTTAAACTAAAACTTGTTGGTTATGATGTTTCTGCCAGCCTATAATTAAAGATCCATTGCCACAACAATTGTTGCTTGAGCATTAGTTGCACATTTACTGGCAATAACAATTCACCCAAAACAGAAACAAGAAAACTAAAATGCAAGAGAAATTTTGTTCACTACTCTCCAGAATTTCAATCAAAGACTACTAGTACTAATAACAATGGAGTAAAAGAAAGATCAACAAACAAAAGAGACCCACTGCAACTAAATACAGAAACAAAAAGAAAACCATAAATCATGAACCTAACTTTGATCTTCTCTTGGTGCAAAATCTTAAATATAACCCTAGCCAGATTCAACTTCTTCTGCTAACAGACTACTAAGCAAAATCATAATAATACCCTAACCAAATGAGTAAATACCCCCAAACAACAACCCCATTCAATCAATCAATCCAAAACACTGGGAGTGTGTCCATAAGAGAAATTGAGTACAATCTTGAAAGTACCATAAGCACCAACAACTGCATACATAATCTGCGGTTGAGTAAGGTATTTCTGACTCCAATTACTCACACTAACATCTCTAGACCTTTCAATTTCTTTACAACACAAAACCATTTTAGCCAATACCATCAAATCAAGTGTCTTAACTTCCTTCTTACCAGGATAATTTTCAGCAACCAAATCTCTAAGATCAACAACTCTCTTAACATCAAGATTAAACTCACTCTCAAGTTTACGTGCAACACATTCAATATCAAGTCCAACAAATCTAAGATTATCATCTTCAAAAACATCTACTGGAGTACCATAAGCAGTTCGTTACCATCCGTAATCTTCCAATTTAACATTCAAAACCATAACACCCAGTTTTGTTGTATTATAAAAGATTGAAATTGGGAAATTTCCCAGTTTTGCAGTATTATAGAAGATTGGAATTCGGAAATTTTACACATACCTTCGTCAGCCAAAATAAATCAAGGTTAATTGAGCAGCTATTTTGAACATAGATTGAATTGAGTAATCCGATTGAAACCCCCTGATTTGAATTTTGAGTAACTTTGGTGATTCGATTGACTCAATTCCCGACTCAATTCTCTATCTCAACTGAAACCCTAATGAAGAAGATGAAAACCCAACTATCATCAGTTGAACGACCATCTTCATCAATAGTATCTCAGATTTCAGTTCTAGGATTTTTCAGAAATTTGTTAATGGAGGAACATTTCTGGTGTGAGAGAGAGATTGGGTTAGTATCGCTAGTGGTGTTGGCGATGGAGGTGATGGTGTTGGAGGCGGCGACGGTATCGGTTGTGATCTAGCGCTGCTGCTGGTGGTGGAGCAGCTATCAATGACGGTGATGATCTGAACTACACTGAAGAGAACCGAAAGAAAAGAAAGAGATGCCTTCAGCAAATTGGAGGGTAAATTTGTCCGTGAAAAAAATTAACCAAAAGTGTGACAGGAATCTTTTAGGAATATTCCTTTCAAATCTTTTTCTCGTATATATAAAAAGCGTTAGAAGGTCAGATTACATTATGTTGGTGGGTAGCCCACCAATAAGCTGGTCACCAACACCCTGAATGTCATCATTAAGATAATTGTGTTACTCTTCATTTAACAAAAAAGTGGCCATAAAAGGGACTCCCTCCCTTCGGGCCCTCCGGTCGGTCAGCCCAATAAATTTATCACCTTGGTAATACATGGGAACCATCGCATGGATTGATCTATCGTCAATATAGTGAGAAGAAGTACACCAGCATCTGCGGACCAAAAATCACAATCACCAATATATTGCTTAAAAAGTGAAGAAAAAAAAGCCAAAACCCTATCAAAAAAAAAATAAAAAAACATGAAAACGTTGAAACTGTACCTTTCCTCAAGTGCTTTATATAAAGAGAGCATCCAACCCAATTTCTAGAAATAAGGATCTTGGTTTCGGAAAAAAAAAAAATTCCCTAGCTTAGAAAACAACACCCTACAAATTACGAAATTTTTGTAATTTTGGATATCTACAATATTCTCATATCACCATAATTAGTGGATGCAGATATTTTAGTATAAAAAATATATGTTTCATATAAAGACATAACAAAATTAAGAATCAGTCTTATTTAAAAAAATATTATTTTAGATTTATATTATTTTAAATTATGGTATGAACAAAATTAAGAAAAGTAATATGAAAATGAGATTTACTATTTTATTATTGTTTAAATTTTTGTATCGGCTCGCTTTAGATTCTTGCTTCAAATTTTTTCTTTAGATATCTAACAATTGTGTAATTTTTTACTTTTGGATAGGATCACTAAAAAATCTATTTGCAAGGAAGGCACAATATCGGAATCAAAGGTTAGTACCCACAACCAATTTTTTCAATTTTATTTTTTCTAATTCTCATCGGAAGTGTAGTCTCATTCTTTAGCTTTAATTGATAGAATAGAGTTGTAATTACGAAAAAAATGATTATGAAAAATGTAACCGAACATTGGACATTTTTTTTTAGATTTTTAGATTTATTAATTATTCGATTGACTCTGCGTTTGATGCATGATTTATTTTTTATTTTTACGATGAAATCTAATACGTTTTCCATTAAAAAAAAATCTCGTGGGGCTAGAATTTTTTCCACATTTCTATTTTGCCACGTCATACAAATTTCCTTTAAAAAAAATTGGTGGCACCAACCATAAGCTCCGGTTAATGAGAGCGCTCGAAAAAAACTCTATTTTTATATAGAGAATGGCCAGGCCTAGATGGACAGGACATGCATGTAGCTGGCTGGTCTGAAGTTTATCCGGTGTATATAAGTCGCCTGAGTTCGACTCTTTGAGGGAATGTGACGAGCTGCTTGCTACGTCAAATAATTGGTGTACTGTATATTTTGACCGTGCATGTGCTAGACTGTGTTATCCTTTGACTTTGATCTAGTTTTGCTCAATTACGGTATTTTTGTATTATTTTCATTCTTTCTCGTAGAGAAATGGAAATGTCAAATTTTATGCCATTTGGAATCAATAACAAGTCAAGGACTATAAGTCGAATAACAAGTCAAGGATAAGTAGTGAGCACTCCTTTAAAAGAAAGGATTCAAATGTGCTCCGATTTGATCTCATTATGGTGGACTTTCCACTCACCTTCACCCCAAACACTACCATATCCTCTTTCATTCGAAGAAGTGCAATTAAGTAGAGACTTTTAAGGGAGGTGCACCCTTTAATCAGTGTTGGTGCTGCTACTGGTGAATTAGGACGCGTTCAGGATCGTTATATGGCATCAGAATTTTAGCCCACTTTCAGGATCGTTACATCACATTATCTTAAGGGGTTCATTGTTTCCTCTTTTGGGTACATCCTTCACCACCATCAGTTTGACAACTGAGGAAGATATTTAAGACAAAACTCATACTGTTTTTCCAAAACTGTTAAGTTAAATTGAAAAATACCCTTCTGTAAGCAATAATTGAAGGTGTGATTGTTTTGTAAAACCAATTAAGGGACAGTGGCCATTTTGCAAACTCTATAAGGAGTAGTATCGAAAATAATCCACTTCCTTATTCCAGATCACAAAAGGGTGCAGTGTCGCAAAAATATCACAGTGTTTCACCAGTAGCAGTACCACCACCACCGCTACATCACAAATAGTAGTAGCGGAAGCACCACCAGTAGCACCAAAACCCTTTAGTTGACTTTGTTGTGGACAATTAGGTAATAACATGGTCTGACTTAACTCTGATCGGTGACATAACTCTCCAATTAGTTTCCTAGTGACTATATTGCAAATACTTTGTAACATATGATTTTTTTGTGAACCAGAATAAGGAAGTAGGACTACTTTTTGATTTCACTATGAGAGATTTTCAATCCTCCTTCACCCCAAACACTATCTTACTCTCCTTAATTCGAAGAAATGTAAGTAAGTGGGAATATACGGCAGATAATCGGTTGGGTTGAAACTAGCAATTTACAAAAAAATATGTCATGATCGGCATATGGTCTGTCGTCTAAGGCATTAAGGTACCTTTTTATATAAAAATGTCCCTAGATCATCTTTCGTCTATATTACTTTTTTTCTTTCTTATATACGGCGTTTAAACTGCAGTATATTGTGTTTAATCTCCAGTACTCACAACGGGATTTACACTAGCTCACATAATCATTCCTTCCAAATGAACAAGATAATGTGTTTTTACACAATACCAATAGCCAAATCTACATCAAAACAACTAATTATGGATATTGGTGCAACTTGATTTAAGCAATCCTTCGATGAAATTCATAGAAATGTCGATCCATACAGTCTTCAGAATAGCTAATGTTTGATCATGGAAACTCGTGCACCAGTTTAAGGATGTTTCAAAGCGAAAACATGGCCATATTTTGTTAGCATATCAACCACCAAAAGAATAAAAAAAAAAACCTTTGGATTTAGGCAATCCATCAATCCATAAAAATGTATATCCATATAGTCATTGGAATAGCTAATTGCTGAGGAAATTCAGTAGAATACTATATACTTGTTTCTTTGACAAGTATCACAAATAGCAATATAATAAATCATTTCAGTACGCATTATATTCCAATAAAACAACTATGAAAGTTGTTTCATGGTCTTTACATACCATGCATGGCTAGGGGAAACATGAAACTCAACGTGTAATAATGACCCGACTCTTATATCAATCAGAAAAAACTATTAATATTTATTCAACGTCATTTACAAAAAATCTCATCACAAGTATGTGTAGTTTGTCACAAAGGTACTTACATTTGAGAGATAACTTGCAGGGTAGATGGAAAAGTGCTAAATGTTGGGAAGAGCTAGAGCGTGAAAACTTACCTTTGCAAGTGGGGTTTTCGCCTATACAGATTAAATGGACTCAAATATCTACTTGGTATGAAGTGAAGATATCATATGATTTGCAGAAATTTGCTGCTCGTAAAATCAGGTGTTGCTACACAAAGAATTATATTTCGGCAGGTAAGATCTTACAATTGATACGTACTCGCACACTTTTCTATTAACTTAAACTTATATGTATTGTTGTTTATTGAAGGATGTGGATAGTGCAGCTGTTTGTGGGTGAAAATAGTTTCTGCTAATTTCGGTAATTTCGGGTGTGTGGGTGAGAAACAAATTTAAACCCTAAACAATGTACTGCAAGGGAGTACTTTATATTCGAGAGATCAATCTGTACAAGTCCGGCCTAAACCAAGAAATGGTCGTTCCAGACTTGCTTTGGTCACAAAGTGGAGGAGAATGGGTTAGTTCTGGGGAGGGAAGCAAGGAAAGTGATGAGACCAGAATAGTTGATTTTGGAAGAGTAGTTGTGTTACGACTTGTATCAGAAAGTGGGAATCTAACCAAAAGGGAAAGGTAGCAAATATTTTCTCAGTGTTGTATTCTCCTGACTGAACTTGTTGTTTGGTGGAAATAAGTAAGACCTATTTATACAAGTCGAAGTGAAACGTACTCTGGTCGCATTAAGGAATGGAAAAATGGGTGAGTAAATGGGAAGAGGTGGTAACCATTAACACATGGAATTGATGTTCCATAAAAAAGAGTATTTCACCTTTAACTCCCTTTATTTACTAACCGGCTCATCCTTATGATGGGCTTAGTGTACGCCGCACGCTGTAAACCGCCAAACCAATACCCAAAGAGGATCCCCCAGTTTGTGATATGTGTTGATGTCTCGAATGTTTTTGTGGAAAACATGTAGCATATTTTTGTTGCCTGGCAAGTCGTCCTTGGGAAACTTGCTAGATTGGTGACCTTCGACGGTCGAGATTTTGCATCTTAAGACGAAAGGTAGCCGTTGTCGTCGCACACTTGCGTTTTGGTGGCCGCATAGGGAAGGCCAACATGGTGGTGCGGCAATGTTGGCATACCTTGGCGCGGTTTGGCGTGGCAAAACTAGAGTTTCGGGTCAAGGTTACCATGTGTTGTCTGGTAAACTTGTACGGCTAGGATTTGCTCATGTAATTGAAGGGCGACCGTTGATTGTCGCACGCCTTCTTTTTGGTAGCCGCATAGGGAAGGCCAGCATGGTGGCGCGGCAAGGTTGGCATGCCTTGGCGCGGTTTGGCGTGGCTAAACTAGGGTTTTTGGTCAAAGGTTACTATGTGTTATCTGGTAACCTTGGACAGCTAGGATTTTCTCCTGTGATTGAAGGGCGGCCGTTGATTATCGCACGCCTTCGTTTTGGTAGCCGCATAGGGAAGGCCAGCATGGTGGCACGGCTAGGTTGGCTTGCCATTGGCGTGGCCAAACTAGGGTTTTGGGTCAAAGGCTACTATGTGTTGTCTGGTAACCTTGGACAGCTAGGATTTTCTCATGTGATTGAAGGGCGACCGTTGATTGTCTCACGCCTTCGTTTTGGTAGCCGCATAGGGAAGGCCAGCATGGTGGCGCGGCTAGGTTGGCATGGCATGCCTTGGCGCGGTTTGGCGTGGCCAAACTTGGGTTTTGGGTCAAAGGTTACTATGTGTTGTCTGGTAACCTTGGACGACTAGGATTTGATCTTGTGATTGAAGGGCGACTGTTGATTATCGTAAGTCTTCATTTTGGTAGCCGCATAGGGAAGGCCAGCATGGTGGCACGGCTAGGTTGGCATGCCATTGGCACGGTTTGGCGTGGCCAAACTAGGGTTTTGGGTCAAAGGTTACTATGTATTGTCTGGTAACCTTGGACGTCTAGGATTTTCTCATGTGATTGAAAGGCGACCGTTGATTATTGCACGCCTTCGTTTTGGTAGCCGCATAGGGAAGGCCAGTATGGTGGCGCGGCTAGGTTGGCATGGGGCCATGGCAAGGTGCATTTGGCATGGCACAGTGGTGGGTAAGAGCTTTGTAGATACCGTCGAAATCGGTTAGGATCTCTCGAATATCCAAAATGGGAATCACGTGGAAATAATTATTAATACGAAAGCACTGATCCAAATATTCCGAGATAGGTCCGGGAATCAAGATACGGGCTAGGAAGGTGTGAGGCACCCAGCCCTTCCAATCTTACAATTGGCCTCTACTTTATATTCGGGATAACAAGGTTTTGATCGTAAAAATATATAGCAAAAGCAATTTCATAAAAATAAAACACAACAATATTAGATGTTCGAGTTTGGGCTTTATCCAACTTATGAGAAACCTGCTCTCAAACAAAATCCAATTAATATTATTATATCAAAAATAATCACTAATTATTATTATTATTATCGATGAAAAAGAAATACATTAATCAAACACCAATAACATTTTTCAAGAAAATTCGTATTAATGTGAACGACTACCTTGTATGTATCAATAGTACCCTTATTCACTCTAGCTTAAGCATCCAAATTAATCACAGAGGTATTATGAGTTTACTTAAGCATGAGATAAAAATAAAATCAAGATTCAAAACCGACCACAAATTATCAATCACTGTTTAAACGTGTTATGGATAATGTAATTTGCTTCTTAGTACATGTGATAATGAATAATTCAAAGAAAACTTGATTAGATAAAACGTATGCAAAGGATTGACATAAATTGATATAAGACAAAAACGATGCAAAGATTTCAGCACGTGATGGAGGAAAAAGTGATCAATTTTCCATTCAAGATGCAAACAAAATACACATCAAACAGATGACTCGCTCAATTAATTAAATGGAAATCGTTGCAAACCTGTTTTCGCCTACAAATCTTTAAAAATGTTACTTAGATTATGTGAAAATCAACAATAATTATAGTACCGCCGCAAATCGTATCCAAAAACACCACCTTGGTTTCTACTAAATTTTTCTTTCTAGATTTCTCCTAGGTTTCTCTCGGAATCTTCCTCCCTTCTGACACCAAAACTAGCTCCCTATTTATATTGTTTCTCCATTAACCACTATCATAGAAATTAATTGAATTTAATCGGACCGCTCACATTAAAAACCTAAATATCCTTTCCCATTTTAAAAATACTATACTCATATTATTAATATTATTACCAAAGCCAAACTATTTTTCATTTAATCATATGAATTTTGTTAAATGGAAAGACTTGAGAATAAAACTAATGGTGTCGACAATTAATCCTTTAACGTAAGGAAGTGGACTCTGGTCTTTGGGTAATACCAATTGGTGGATTTTATGAAATGACTAACCTTATGACCACGGCCACGCATGTACTAACATTAGGTGGACTGTGGTGGTCGGCCTTAACCATTGTCATTGGGTACTAGGGAACTATTCGGCACTTTGGACTTACATGAATGGATGGACCCTTAGTAGGTATGAACTTAGCTCTAGTATAACAAGTATGTGTACATTCACTTTTAGGGTTTAGAAGGCTAGTTAATTATAAGGCGGTAACCATGACCCTAGTTTGGCACTAATTTTAGACCTTAACACCAAGACCACCTCAGATACGATTTCGCGGCATATTTTCTTGACCGTGCAAAATTGGGGTGTCTACAAGCTTGGCATGCCATGGGCGCATGGTGCGGCTAGCATGTCTAGGGCCAAGGCGAGGTGCGGTTTGGCTTGGCATGGTGGGGCCAAGGGTTTGGTATGTCATGGATGCATAGTGCGGTTAGCATGGCTAGGGCCAAGGCAAGGTGCTGTTTGGCTTAGCATGGTGGGGCCAAGGGTTTGGTATGCCATGGGCCCATGGTGCGGCAAGCATGGATAGGGCCAAGGAAAGATGCGGTTCGGCTTGGCATGGTGGGGCCAAGGGTTTGGCGTGACCAAGCTAGGGTTTTGGGTCAAAGGTTACCATGTGTTGTCTGGTAACCTTAGATGCCTAGGATTTGCTCCTGTGATTGAAGGGTGACCGTTGATTGTCGCACATCTTCGTTTTGGTAGCCAGCATTGTGCATGGCGTGTCAGTGGGGCAAGCATGGTTGGCATGCTTTAGCGAAAAGATGTGGCTGGCATGGTTTTCCATTGGCACAGTGTTGCGGCTAGCATGGTTGGCATGCCTTGGCGCGGTAAGTGTGGCTGGCACGGCTTGCCATTGGCACAGGGGTGCGGCTTACATGGTTAGCATGCCTTGACGCGGTAGGTGTGGCTGGCACGGTTTTCCGTTGGCACAGGGGTGCGGCTAGCATGGTTGGAATGCCTTGGCGCGGTGGATGTGGCTGACATGGTTCGCCATTGGCACAGGGGTGCGGCTAGCATGTTTGTCATGCCTTGGCGCGGCAGGTGTGGTTGGCACAGGGGTGCGGCTAGCATGGTTGGCATGCCTTGGCGCGGTGGATGTGGCTGGCATTGTTTGCCATTGGCACAGTGGCGTGGGAATTAGGGTTTTGTCCCATTGAAACCCTAATTAGTAATTAATTAAAAAAAGGTACCCTGGTAATTTTCTCGCAGAAATATTAAAGGGTTTAATAAATGCGTTTAAGTCATGTGACGTCACTGTCTGACTAGGGTTTTACGATTTTACCCCTAAGTTAAAAACCACCATCAACATTAAGTCCCCTGCTTAGCTCGGAACCAAGGCGTTGTTGCGAGGTAAGCATAAGATGGTGACAGACAATGACAAAATAGAAACGTAAATCACGCAAGGTGGTCAGGAAGATCCGTCTAACCTTTTTCAGGAAGCAGGGAGAATCTGTGATCCTTGTGTTTGGCAGCTTTGCATAGATTCTCTTTGTGGTGTTAACCGTGAAGTGGTGGGACGAGAAATCGTTAGTTCAGTCTGGATACTCATCATCTTGACTGGGTCAGGAAATATCATGATGTTGGCTTCGCGAGTTGTCGGTGTTGGCGTGGCAATCCATGACACGGACGGCTTGACATGATGGGGCTATGAAATGGTGCGGGCTCGAAACGGGGCCATTGACGTTTTTCAGCTTCGCATGGGGGGCCGCAGGTGTTGTGCGGCTTAGAATGGAGCCTCTAACGTAGTATTGGTTTGGGATAAAGCTTTCCATTGTGGGCCTGCTTGCCTCTTTTCTTGTGTAGCTTGAATTAGGAAAGTTCTTTCCTTTTTTTCAAAATCTGAGGGTGCTACGCCCATAAAAGGGGGCGTTACTCCTTCTTTTCAGGTTACGTTACCGGTTTTGCTTCCGAATCCCAGTGCTGGCGGCAGAAAAGTAAAACGCGGGCAAGTGTGTCTCAAACACGTACTTCTACGTTTTCTCACCAAACCCTAATTATCTCGCACAGCCGGGCATGAGACTTTCCCTTATACTTACTGGTAGAATAAGGTTTAATTAAAACCGAATGTCACGCCTTGATTCACGGCTAGTAGAAAGCTTTCCTTTTCGATATTGCACCGTTCTTCAGAATATAAGAGATGATCTTGAATCTTTCATTCGTATAGTTCGTCATGAAATCGTTCCCATCTTCTTTACAGGTACCGTCTCATGTTTTCTCCTGGTTTCCATTTTGTCTTCTTTCTTATGTATATTGCCGGTGTAGATAGGGTAAAAGATTTCTCATTTTCTCTGGTTTTGTAGTGCACAATGGGATCTTCCAGAGGCATCCGCACCTCTAACTCTTTGGAGAAAAACTTTGGAATCGGTGAAAACCAGTTTTCTTCTCATGAGGAGGCATTAGATAGAATTGAATCTATGTTCCATGAAGCTGGAAGAATTATCCAGGATATACCCTCTATCTTTCTAGGTGAAGTGCGGGTGTGCGTTCAGACCTTATTGGGTTCGGTGAACATGTAGGAGGAACGGGAAAGTGATGAAGCGCCCCGGTGTGTTGAGAGGCTTCAGTGCAGCAAAACTTCTTCTCGGCCCAGTGCCAGTGCGGAAAGGACCGCTTCTAGGTTGAAACGACAGAAAACTGAATCAATGAAGCTTTTAGTGGAAAACACACGTAACCTTTTTGTCCAGGATGGCGTCACAATTCTCGATTCTGATGCGGATGAATTGGGAAATCCTCTTTGAGAGGTCGCTAAGAAGACCTTTGAGGAAGACGTTGCGTTTGATGAAACTGAAACACCCTTCGGAGTAGGCGTCGAAACTATTTTCGGCGACATTGGGGAAGTCATGGTGGCATATGCTGGATCAGTTATTGAGGCTGTAGCCCAGAATGAGACGAGTGATGTTGATATTGAGGCGGCTTCGGGGTGGGATGTTGAGGTTGCTAATGCTGATGTGACTGTGGGATGGAATCTTTGCTGCCCGAGAGATTGTTGGGGAAAGTGCTTGAAGAGAGTTTTGACCGAGGAAACTCGCGCGTCAGCTTCCGATGACTAGCTTCTCCTTTTATTATTTCTATTCATTGTGTAATCGTCCTGATGCTCTGTAGATTCGTCTCTACCTTCTTTGTGTGCATGGAGAAGTTAGGGTTTCTCCAATTAGCATCCCGCTTGCGGTTTCTCATAAACAAAGCTTCTTATTTGAAAGACCAAAATATTATTTTAGAAAAGGTTGTTCGACTTTCCATGTCCTCACATTATTCCCTTTGGAATCTTGAATAATTGAATAAGGTATTTTTGGTACTGTTTAGTTTAGTTTTTTTTTTTTTTTTTTTTTTATATGATGGTTAATGGCTTCTCAATGACTTGGGATTTATTTGGTACATTTTTCTGAGATTTGGAAAACTCATTCGGAAAGAGATGTATATTTTTTGAAAGAAAAAAAAAGAAACCCTAAAGAATAACACAAGCGGTGCATTCATCTTGGGAAAATACAAATATCAAGCGGAAGGAAAAGTTGCTGAAAGAAATACTAAAGGGAGAATGGATGGAAGAAGGTAGTACAACGCTTTTTAGGGATTGAAGAGCTTGAGCCATCGCGAGTGAACTACCACACCTCCAAACTTGTCTGTGTTGATGAGCTTGCAGTAACCTCCTAAAAGGACATCTGCCACCAGATATGGATCGTCTTCTTTTTCCTTGGGTGAATCGATCTGAACAGTTATCTTTACCGTCATCTTCCCAACTTGAAACGAGTTCACTTTGACCACCATATCTCCGATTTGAAACGAGTTCGGGTATTGCGTAACCGTTTGAATCTTGGTCTCGTCGGTTTCGATGGCAACTTCCAAATTCTTTGCAAAGCGTTTGAACGGCCCAGTACCCCATTCACATCTCTTGACAGCATCCGTGCCAGTAATCGCGCTGAGTCCCCATGACGAAATATGGGAATAAATGACTGGTTGTAGAGAAGATTGTTCGACCAGACTTACTTGCGTTTGGAATCCACGAGTTAGCGCCAACAGGTCTTCTCCAGGAGTCCGGGTTCCATCGGTAATTTTTCGATGTGGCAGCAAGTGGGATGGTTTGTTGGAGATTCTTTCGGGCATTGACATTGGTAGAGGAGATGTACCCAATTTTTCCTTGTTGTCGAGTACCCACAAGTGCCCCAATATCATGTCGTAACCCATTACTTTGACAATGTGGAATTTACCACGCGTTATAGCGCCTCCTATATTGACCTCGAGGTTGATGTATCCGTGAGCGTTCGAGGCTTCCCCTTCCGGGTTCTTAATCACGGATGGGGATCGGGTGGCCTCTTGTTTCGTAAAACCCGCAGCTTTCAGAGTCTTGAAAGTAATAATGTTGAAGTCAGAAGTCGCGTCGATGAGCATGTTGTCGAATTCAATACCTCTTAAATAGGACGTGGTCAGCAGTCCCCAGTTGTCCTTTTCGATTCCGCTCGCTGGGAGAGCTTGGGATCTTGGCATGGCTTCCATGGAGGGAAAAAGCCGTTTGCCTGACATGACGCGATTGAGAGCCGCGAAAATATCTTGGCGTTGCAGCTTGGAAAGGTATAGAATTTCACATATGTGTTACATCATGGATTGCACAGTCTCATGCTAGGAGTCCCCAGAGACCCCAAAATTCCTTACTGGAAGTGGGTCTCGATGTAGTCCCTCGTTTCCTAGTTGAAGTTCCCCTGCTTCTATATTTTCTTTGAAGATATGCTTTAGCCTGCTGCAATCACTAGTTGGTTAGTGAACAAATCTTTGGTAGCGACAGTACTTGGGGCTTGCCATCTTGGCCTAAGTCGGTGGGCGTCTGGGAGATGGTAGTCTGATAACATCATCTTGAATCCATGCTTCTAAGAGATCGATCACCTCCTTAATGGGAAAGGGGAAATCCAGGTTATTTCCTTCAGTTTTGTGATGACGCATGGGAGATTTAGCAGCGGCCTTCCGTGGCGGAGTTCCCCGTTGTGCTGGTGCTAGGATGCTGGTCTGCAGCTGGGACCTTCATTTTCTATCCCTCATTTACTACGCTCATAGATGAGGGGCCAGTGTTAAATTTCTTGCTGACGAAACGTCTATTCCCGCGAGTTTCGCGTATGTCTTCGGTTCTGGTCGGTCTAGTTCTTTCCAATAATGCTGGTCCTATTGTTGCGGATCGTCTGGCAGCTTCATGGAGTTCAGAGAATATCTGGAAACGCAGGTTCTCTAGCAAGGCGCGGTAAATAAGAGCCATGACGTTGATGCATATGTTCACCAGTTGTTTCTCGGTCACGTTTGGGTCGTGACAGTCTAGTGCTTGAACCCTGAATCTCTTAACGAAATAACTCGGATATTCGTTGTCCCGCTGTTGATGGTGGATTTTCATTTAAGGGTAAAATTGTAAAACCTAAAAAATTATGCACCAACATCTTGTAAAAGATAAGGCCATTAATGAGTGGTGGATACTCCTTCACTTTACTAGTTCACCTAGAATGGAGCATGTGGCAACAATCCCATTCTGTGAATAAAATACACGAAATTCATCCAGGTTGGAGCATGTAGCAACAATCCCATATACCCCAGAATTTCCAAAGATTATTAAATAATGCGCAACCAGCCTTGTATTTCCTGTACTCATTATCAGTGTGGCATGACGACTGAGTGTTGCTCTCAGCAGAGCAACACGAATCTCCAAGCATTATAATGAAACATGTACGAAATACCCGTACATGTCGCAACTCTCGGTGTGTTATACTAATCCTATTGAGCATCCGGACTGACCGTATCAGTCTGGATATGATCATGACCATCCAACTCCACCAGCATGATTGGATGGCCCAGATCAATTCCATAACCCCCAAGCAGGTATGGAATATCCGCTGCCGAACCAATGTGGGCCTCGTATGGTCGGTCTCCCCAAAAGATTGGCCTAGCTTGCCAAAACGTCCAAACCATAGCAGTATGGACGTAAAAGCCCTAAATTAGGGTTTACGACGCATTACATGTGTCGCAAAACAGTCTTAACCATCCATCTTCGCATGTATATATGGAGGATGCAGATGTAGATTCAAAGAGCACGGAGTATGTCAACACAATCATCGTGGGCCCACCGACATACCTGACCAATCGGTCAGGACCAACCATGGTTGGTCGTTCCAAATCGTACGCCTGAATGGAGCATGACGCACGGCCTTGAAACCCAAAATTAGGGTTTTGAATCACTAGCGTCCATTTTCTCCAGCACGAATGGAGGGTCCGAGATTAGATCAAAGCAGGTCTAGCCATACCTACATGACCACCGTGGACCCATCTATCCCCTCACCTGATCGTCCAAGGCATACCATGCCTGGTTATCCCAAATCGTTCGCCCAAACTAGCGTGGTCGCACCTCCCAAGCTGCAAACTAATCTCAACCGCTCGAATTCTCCGGACGAATTGAGTGGCTTAGATCATGTTTTCATGGGACGGTAAGGCATAGGCGTGAACACCAGCCTACCACCTACACGTTGGAGCAATCGGCCAAGACCAACCAAGCCTGGTCGTCTTGGAACTCCCGCTCAAGGTTGGTACGACGTGCGGCTTTTGCGGCACAAATTTTCTTTCGCAAATTTATCTCAACCACACAACTTCACAGGACGAATTAAGTGGCCTAGATCACACTTTCGTGAGACAATGAGGTATGGGCGCCTACACCGTCATGTTGTCTACACACATGCACGACCGGCCTAGCCAAAGTTGCGTCCCAAGCTTGGATTCGACCAAGATGAAAAGTGATGCTTGCACACCTTTTCATATACCCTAATTTCATCAACGGTCGCAGATGAGTGTCTCAAAGATCATCTCGTCTGTCCAACTTCACCGGCTTGGCTATACAACCCTGGTCAAGAGTTAATTGGTCAGTGTGGTGTCATGGTGATCACCACCGATCACTCTACCACACCATGTGATCGGTCAAAGGAGGGTTTGAATGCGCAACTTCCAAACCATCACATGAAGTAGGTTGAACATGAAGTTTCTTTGAGACTCTCAAACAGCGATGCTTCATACATGCTGAATATACTCGATGCAGAACCTGCATAGTATACATACGATACTTCACAAGTATCAATTTCCTAAATAACGTAGCATTACATGCTACTTTCTGTGGGTTCCAATATCCACACACGCTCGAGACATCAATCATGTCACAAACTGGGGGATACATACTGGGGTATTGGTCTGGCGGTTTACAGCATGCAGCGCCCAACGCGCCATCACAAGAACGTGTCAGGAAGTCATGGACGGTTAGTGATGATGGGAGAAGTGGGCAAGCCTGGTCGTGTAACACCAACACACTACTCCGTCACTCCACTTTATTCACTTCCCAAGAGATACGAAAGTTAGGCTAAAAGACTTGTATAAATAGGCTCTCCGCCCTATTTTTCAAAGAAGAAAAGACAGAACAGAGAGAGCATAATACAGAAACCAAGTGTTAACATCCAGAGGCTGCTTGCTTTAATTACAAGCCTGCTCACCTTTCTGTTGCAAGTCATACATAGCCAACACCTTCACAATCTCAACACCTTATTCACTTCCCTCCCTAAGATCAACTGCATCTTCTTCACTTTGTGACCGAAACAAGTCTGAAACGGCCATTCTTTTTGGTTTAGGCTGGACTTGCACATATTGACCTCTTGAATCTACAAGCACTCACCGCGCAGTACATTGTTTAAGATTTGGATTCATTCCTCATCCACACACACCCCAAATTACCAAAATTGGCAGGAATAGTTTTCACCCACAAACACCCGCTGGTACATTCTTCCTAGGTCCGAGGAGGTAACTTGTTCAGATACAAAGAAGTAATTCTTGTAAAATGCGGTAACCATGCTACCCCAGTTGGGGATGTTATTTGGCGTGATGTTGTTGTACCACGTGTGCTCATCCGGTAAGAGATTTCAAAAACTCCCTCAGACGGAGGACGTGATTGTATTCATGTTCGCCTAGGGATTCGAGGAAGCGAGAGACGTGTTCATGTGCATTTCCGGTGCCATCATACAGGGTGAATTAAGGAGAGGAGTATCCTCTTGGGAGAGGAATTATTTGTATTTCAGATGGGTAAGGAGGTTGATGCTGATGCATATCTATTTCATCATTCTTGAATCAATTCCGGAGAAGTTGCTCCAGATCCTCTCGTGTGACAAAATTGGATGCCTGAATTCTTTCCAATGGGGGTCTGGTACGAATCTACTCGTTCGCGGAGACGCGTTCCGCCGAGGTGCTAGCGTCGGGGGTGTTGGAGGTATTTCTAAATGGCTCTAGAGGGCATGACTAACGCGACAGCCGCTCTGTCAAGGCTTTGAGAAATACGAGTACTTCTTTATGTGTCGAAACCATATCCGTCTGGGCTCTAGCGAGAACCTCCTGCCGTTCCATCAAATCAGCGATGGTGATATAAGGTCGGATTCCTCTAGTTCCTCGGGTTTCTCATCCCGTTTGTGGGGTAGTTGGAGTCTTAGTGGTGGTTGGAGGCGTCATACTTGACGAAGCGTTAGGAGCGTTAGCGACAGCTCTGGCTCTGGTGACTGGTGGCGTGACGCGCGAAGGAGTGTTTTCGGCATTGCCGTGACTAGGAGGTTATGCATGGACATTAGAGGCGGCAACAGCTCTGGCCCTGGTGATCGGCGGTGTTACACCTGAAGGAGTGCTTTCGGTGTTACTGTGGTTAGTAAGTGACACAGTGACATTGTTGGAAGTAACATTAACACCACAGGCGGATTCAGCATTGGTGTTCTCTGCAGCTGATCCAGATCTTATTTTTACCATGTTGGAGTTGTAAGTGAAGGGCAATATCGGAAATTTGGAAATCGATATTGTAACCGAGAGATTGATATCCCACCGTGGTCACCAATTATTTGTGGGTGAAAATAGTTTCCGCTGATTTCGGCAATTTTGGGTGTGTGGGTGAGTGATAGGTGTCTAAAACACCGTATTTTATATTTAGTATTTACGCTTTCCTTGCTATTTTTCGTGTGGATTATGTATCTTATGGTCACTTTTGAGTTTTATGGGTATTTTGGAGTCATGCGACGTGAAAGAAGGCAAATATGAGCTTAATTTCATTGCTCGAAGACATTAGGCACCGGCGGAGTTGAAGCACAGAAGCAACATGGCTTCAAAGTCTCAAATATGGGAAATTACTGAATGACTGCTCAGGCAGCCAACTGCTATTTCCTAGGAATTGCTAAGGACAGACGCTACAGTTCTCAGGGGCACCTCCGTTTGTATAACTAATCCTAAGTACATTTTTGTGGCAACCAGTTCTCGTCCAAGTATCTGCTCGATGCTGTAATAAGAGTGGTTCACACCGCCAATAAGGGGTTCGTATGGTCCATGGGGGTTGATTGCAAATGAAAATGGCTAAGAAATGTTTCAAGGAGAGATAAAGAAGGAGCTCATAACAAGTCATTTACCTGCTTTGGTTTTGTTTTGTGCCAAGAAAGAAGGGAGAAACGGAGACTTGCTGCTGTTACATTTGGGAATGGATCGATGAGATTAACGAGTTCTTCCGAGAGTATGAATGAATGAATGAATCGCTCAAGTCAATGGGTTGTTGTTTAAAGAGAATTATGTGCAGGGGAGGAGTTTGTGCAACCTCCAGCATACAGCCGGTACATAGGCTGCATTAGTTTTCCAGAAGCACATCAACTGTTCAATAAATTACTTGAACCACCAGCTTGGTTTCATCAATGTTTTCCGTGAGCTTTATGGGAAATTTTGGGAGGTTAAAACTGATTCGAACATTCGTATATTGGACAGCAGAACTGGCTGAGCCTTAAGTTCTAAATTGATAAGGTTTTGGAGAAGTTTACAAGTAATGAAACAGCCGAGAAGTTATACAACAAAAAGCAGTTGCTACCGTCGATATTTTAGATGAAATGGAGGTTGTTACTGTGGCAGTTGACGATGCTGGAAGTCAGGGCAGAAGAACACGGGAATCGAACATGAGTTGGTAGAAAGTTTGGCATCGATTGCTGTCATTGGTTGAGGAAGAAGTTCTGAAGATGATAGAACAAGATGGAAAACTTGGAGTGTAACTCGATCTTGGCAGTGGTTATGGAGCTGAAGAAGGAGCTGAGCTCGTGAGAAGAAGTGCTGTTGTGACATGCCATTGAGTAACTAGAGCTGCTAGAATAACGAGAAGTTGAGCTGTGAAGTGCAGGTGAAGATCAAGGAGATAACATTGCATCTTGAGGTGGTGTATGAGGGTAGCTAGCCTAGATGAAGTGCTTCGAATCTGGGATAGCGTGAAGGAGAAGAGGACCGAGTTAGATGATGTTGTGGTGATGAGAGTTCGAGAACATGCAGTTGAATGGAAGTCGAGTCTCGAGTTTGAACCTAGCAGAGAATGTACTTCTCATAGTTAAGAAAATGGGATAGAGAACAAGGTCAGGGACGTGGTTTATGGAGGAAAAGCTCGAGAATAATGGAGATGTGTTTATATCAGCGATGGTGTTGGCTGTGGTATTCTCGAACTGGCATTGGTTTTGGCTGCAGTTTAGGCCATTAATTGATGGCAGTGAATGAGGAGGTCATGCACGGTGGTGTTGTGGATGGTGATATGACGCATGAGCTCGAGCTGTTGGTTAAGCCATGTTTAGAAAAGAAATCGAGTTCAGGTTGCTTCCAGCGTGAAAAAGTGATAGAGATTGAGTCAGTGACACCGATGGACTGTGATGATACTGAAAAGTTGGCTGTTAATAGTTTAGAAATGATGGAACTAAGATATTGAGTTTGTGTCGCTGCTGATGACGAGAGTTGATACTGCTGGTACTTGCAAGTCTTCTTCCAATGATAAGACTGCATTCGACATGTTAGGGAATAATAATGGAGATCGGCAGTGAGTTCTGTGGCTGTTGTCTTGACTATTGCTGGAGATAACAGTTGGAGAATGTGCTGTTGGTTGGCACTGAGATGGGAAGATATGGCTTGCATGGCATTGATAAGTTGATGGAACTGGATGCAGGGATGTTGTCTCGGTGTAATTTGGAATGCATGGAAAGAACTGTGGTGAGATGGCTGCAGTGGACGATGGAGAAAGCATATAATGGAGCTGAACTAGGATTGCACGAGTTCAGAGAGACGTGAATGGTTGGGCTGAGATGAGATGAGTTAATGGGTTGGGCTTCTATAGCTGCTACACAAGACCAATGGGATGCGTTATTGCAACTTCTTTGCATGGCCAAGCTTTGGCCGTGACTTATGGAACTGTGGCGAGTTTGGAACCTAGTTGGCACAGGGCGTTACGCACGGACATATTTCTAAGGAGGTGCACTTTCCTATTTTTGCTAGGTTTTCTAGTTTTTTCAAGAGGGGGTTACAAAACTCTATATATAGGGAAGCCTAGGCACAAATTATATATCTTTTGGAATATATCATATCTTCTACTTTTGTTTCTAGGGTTTAGAACATGATAGGGTTTCTCTTTCTTCTTGTTATGAACTCCTTGAACATGAGTACTTAATCTTATTATTGGTTATGGAATAGTTGGATTTCACAAAGCATGATTCTTTGATGCAATATATTAGTTTTGTCTCATATTTATCGTTTACGATTCTCTGAAAATATAGTTACATGATTTGATTGATTTTTTTGTCAAGTTGCAAATTGGTAGAACCTCTAACCACATCTATTGCTATTTTAGGGTTTATTATATGTAAAAGTGATATTCCTTGAATACAAGTAGCATAAATATGATTATAGTTTGTAGTGATATATTCTTATGATCATATGTGAATCGTAACCTTTGTTAAATTGAATTAGTGTGCTTTCCACGTTCAATTACTTTGATTGGCCTGATTTCATAGAACTTAATGCATCTAGGGAATTAAACTTGATTAGTGCTTTTACACGTTAGGTTGTTCTTTTAGATAGAACTCATACTCGCATCTTTTAATGTGTTTGTTGATGACAAAAGGAGATTAGCGGGATATTCTTGCGATCAAGATATTCTAGGGCTTTTGATAAAAGTTGAGATTAAAATATCAATTCTAGTTACTGTTTTGAAAGCATGTTAGTGAATGAAAACGAAATCCTTAACCAATATTTTCACATCCTTGAATCTATTTGTTTACTTTTCTTTGTTTTGCTTTTACTTTTATTACTTGCATAAAAATCAGAAAAACCAGTGGGAGTTACTTATAGGGAACCAAAACAACTTGACAACCTAGACCTCTCTGTGGGATCGATCCTTTCTCGCCCTTGCTATATTTATATTTTGAGTAGTAAGAAAGTGTAAATTATTTTTGACGCATACGACAGCGATCAGTGAGAAACAAATTTAAACCCTAAACAATGTACTGCAAGGTAGTACTTTAGATTTGAGAGATCAATCTGTACAACTCCGGCCTAAACCAAGAAATGGTCGTTCCATACTTGCTTCGGTCACAAAGTGGAGGAGAATGGGTTGGTTCTAGGGAGGGAAGCAAGAAAAGTGATGAGACCAGAATAGTTGATTCTGGAAGAGTAGCTGTGTTACGACTTGTATCAGAAAGTGGGAAGCTAACCAAAAGGGAAAGCTAGAAAATATTTTTTAAGTGTTGTATTCTCCTGACTGAACTTGTTGTTCGGTGGAAATAGGTAAGACCTATTTATACAAGTCGAAGTGAAACGTACTCTGGTCTCATTAAGGAATGGAAAAGTGGGTGAGTAAATGTGAGGAGGTGGTAACCATTAACGCATGGAATTGATGTTCTATAAAAAAGAGCGTTTCACCATTAACTCCTTTTATTTACTAACCTCCTCATCCTTATGACACTTCCTTATGACGGGCGTAGTGTACGCCGCATATTGTAAACCGCCAAACCAATACCCAAAGAAGATCCCCCAGTTTGTGATATGTGTTGACGTCTCTAATATTTTTGTGGAAAACATGTAGCATATTGTTATTGCTTGGCAAGTCGTGCTTGGGAGACTTGCTAGCTTGGTGACCTTCGACGGTCGAGATTTTGCATCTTAAGACGAAAGGTAAGCGTTGATCGTCGCACGCTTGCGTTTTGGTGGCTGCATATGGAAATACGGCATGGTGGTGCGGCAAGGTTGGCATGCCATTCGCATGGCATGCCTTGGCGTGGCCAAACTAGGGTTTCAGGTCAATGGTTACCATGTGTTGTCTGTTAACCTTGGACGGCTAGGATTTGCTCCTGTGCTTGAAGAGCGACTGTTGATTATCGCACGCCTTCGTTTTGGTAGCCGCATAGGGAAGGCCAGTATGGTAACGCGTCTAGGTTGGCATGTTATTGGCATGGAGCGGTTTGGCATTGCCAAACTAGGGTTTTGGGTCAAAAGTTACTATGTGTTGTCTGGTAACCTTAGACGGCTAGGATTTGCTCCTGTGATTGAAGGGCGACCGTTGATTATTGCACGACTTCGTTTTGGTAGCCACATAGGGAAGGCCAGCATGGTGGGACGGCTAGGTTGGCATGGCATTCCTTAGCGCGGTTTGGCGTGGCCAAACTAGGGTTTTGGGTCAAAGGTTACTATGTGTTGTCTGGTAACCTTAGACGGCTAGAATTTGCTCTTGTGATTGAAGGGAGACCGTTGATTGTCACCCGCCTTCATTTTGGTAGCCGCATAGGGAAGGCCAGCATGGTGGCGCTGCTAGGTTGCCATGCCATTGGCATGGCATGCCTTTGCGCGATTTAGCGTGGGCTGATAGGTGTCTAATACACTTAATTTTATATCTAGTATTTATGCTTTCTTTGCGAGTTTTCTTATAAATTATGTATCTTATGATTGCTTTCGAGTATTATAGGTGTTTTGGAGCTATTTGGAGCAAAAGAAGTGGAAATCACTCATTTGGAGCATGAAAAGCCGAGTCGTCGCTTCATAGGCGGGTGATAAGGACATCTACTTGCTTACAACAAAACTTTTGGTGGTCTGTATCCAAGATATGAGTGCTTGGATTCGTTCTAGGGTCGATATAGAGCTTGGGTATCTAAATCCAAAACCAGTTTCCTATACATACCCTAAAATTCAGAGAAATCACTTCTCTTATCATTAGCTGTATATCATGCATCACCTGAAACCGGGAGAGAAGTTACAATTCATGTCTTGAGAGTTTTTGCGGGCGATTAAGAGTAAGGAAGAAAAGGGCTTCTGGTGGTTTGAAATGGAAGAGATCGATGGGGGTTTTGTTGGCTGCTACTGTTACTTTTGGTGATGAAGAATTTGAGAAATTGAGAAGGAAAATCAGAAAGAGTGAAATTAGGGTTTTCTGGGTTTGAATTGGAGGACACAGGCAGTGAAGATAATCAAGGGTTGTTGTTGTTCTTGAGGAATTAATGGGAGAAGAACTGGCAGTGAAATTGGTTGATTCTGGTGGTGTATTGGCTGAACAGGGAAGAACTGGAAGAATTTAGAAGACAGGTCTGTGGTGTTGAGAGATTTAAGAACATGGGTTTCCAAGATGGCAGCAGATGGATCGAAATTGTGATGGGGTTTTGGTCAGGATCTGATTGAGAAAGAAGTAGGCAGCTAGGGTTTTGATACTGGCAGTGAGCTATAAAATGATGTTGAGTTTCAGTTGCTGAATCAACTGGAAGAATGGACTACATGGAGAGATTGTGTGCTTGAGCTGCAATTGGATGATGGAAGGCATTCGGAGATCGAACTGGCGGATACGAAGCTGAATTGCGCTTTGATGTTGTGTATGATACATTGCAGTGTGACATGAACTGAAATGCAAGTGGATTTAACAACTGGTGCTGCTGGATATGGAGTTGCAGATAGAAACTCAAAGCAAGCTGTTTGTATGAATAACAGGGAAGAATGGAGCCCGATGGCTGAGTTATAAATACAGAATGTGGCTCTGGTGCTTGGACAAGACGGTTGTTGGCTTGAGCAAGCTGGAAAACGGAGGCGATGTGCAGGGGAGATCATGTGTGCTGCTTCTATGGAACTCAGAGAATAAAGCTTGTGATGGCAGAGGTGGACTAAGTGGTACTGTTGAATTTGTTATGAAGTTGTGATGGATGGCGGTTATGAGAATGAGTTGGTGTGTGCTTGCTGCTGGGTTTGTCCGAGAAGTCAGGGAAAGAGAGAATGGGAGCTGTGATATTTAGGTTAAGCTAAAGGCAGACTATGGCATTGTAGGTGAGATATTGCTGCCATTGTTCACAGGGCAGTACTGTACAAGATGGGTTTTGTGATGATGTTTGCTGCCGATGAACAAAGGGGATGGAACTGAAGTCTTTGTGATCTTATGGCTGGAGTTACAAGATGGGCTGGCTTGGGATATATCGCAGGTGGAACGAGAGGTTGATGGTTGTGGTCAGGATAACAAGATTAAGATGTTGCTGGTATTACAGGTGCAAGAGGACGGTGTATATAGTATTCTTGATGGTGATGCTGTTAGTGCCAATGGCAAGGGCCCGAGTCTTGGTGGTTAGATGAATGGGAGTAACGAATCTGCTTTAGATGAGTGATAGGTTTACAATGATGTTGGTGATGCAATTGGCTACGATGAAATGGTGAGGTTGCAATGGGTTGTGCAGGTTTGCTGTGTCGAATTGGGTTGGCTGGTGCTACATGGCAGTGCAGTTGGAGGTTCAATATGTAGTGCAGATCTGAGATGCAGATGTCATAGATGTATTCTAGGACAGGAGAAGCTACAGCTTCAAGTGATGTTGCAGGTGAACTAGAAAAGAAAATTGGTTGTGTTAATTGCAATTGGTGGTACAAGAAGCTACAACTCATTTGAGCTACAATGAAGCCGATACAAAGGGAATAATGGCAGGGGTGAATTTAAAGAGTTGAGCTCGTGGTTTGACAGTGATATTGGAGTCGAGTGACTGAGATGAAGGAAACTGTAGTAGTTGGTGATCGAATGGAGCTCGAGAAGGACATATTAGTTTACAATGAATGGTTGGAGGTAGCTGTTTTGGCTAGGCATTGCAGGTGGTGGTTGAAACTGCAGGTGTTGATTGCAATGGTTCTTAGTTTTTGTAGTTTGAGCTGGAGCAGTGTCTTGAGATGAAGAGTTGCAGCTACAGTCGCAGTGGAGTTGCAGTTGTGGTTCAATGACTGGAGGATTTGGATGCAATGCAGATACAGGGGAAGACTCAAAGTAGGCATGATTTGGCCTGGAAACTGTCTGAAATCAGTCAGAACTCGGCCAGATTTAGATTTAAGCGATTTGACTCACCGATCCAGGTACCTGACTCAGGAGGAGTTGGACATGGGCTTCACTCATGGGCTGTTTGGCAGATGGGTGTGTGACCAAAATTAGGTTTACAGAAGATATAAAAGGAAGACTGCTCACATCTCTTATTTTTATCTTCTACTTCTGCCTAGGGTTTTGACAACATGATAGTTTTATTCTGTGTTACAAGGACACGGACACGGTGTCCGAGTTTTGTGTCCAAAACGTCACCTGAAAACGGCAAGGTAAAAAACTAGAAAACGGGGACACGGCATATACAAAATAGATAACTAGGAAATCATAGATAGATAGGAAGATACAAGCATTCAAAACATATATAGATTAATACAAAAAACGGCATTGCAAAAAACAGACTACATTGATATTTCTAGTAATATTCATGGTCTAATAGCTTAGCATTAGTAGTAGGCCTATGGCTCAACTGTGTCAGTACATGGTGGAGCGATGCAAGTAGGTATATTAAGGCCTGGATTAGCTAATTCATGGTCTGTAGGTGCATCCAATCTAGTTTCATCCATAAGCACATCCCAATACTGAGTAGGCCCTTTGACATATCTATCTTCGCTTCTCGATAACAATCTAATGCTACTATGAACATAGACTAGAGTCTCTGCTCTCTTAGGATGAAGCTTGTTGCGCTTTGCATTTTGGATATTCGAATAAGTCGAC